>CM075766.1:49856568-51155318 GCA_037974665.1 Ehretia macrophylla
AAAAAAATCTATGACCAGATTTTCAATTATTCATACTTATTAAAGGAAACAATCATCACTTTGTACGTCATACATGTAATATGTCCATTCAACTCAACAATTAACTTTCAACTATCTAACTGTTTCCCCCGGAGGAAATAAAGGAAATTGCCAATCTTCTTATAGTGGTGATGGGTGGGGTAATCAGTAGTATCACACAGTGTTGGGTGGAATCATAACTCATTCTCAGACAACACGAGAAATTCTATGATCAAAGTAAAAGAGTTTTGAGATAGAAACAATATGCATTTCCCAACTGCAAGTGAAAACTTACATTCTCAAGCAACTGGCAGGGGAATTAGGTAAACTACCCTAAATGACAAAATAATGATATGAGATCTTACCATCCTTGGGGTATTTCTCCCTTGTAGTGTCTTCGTTGCTGCTTCTGCAAAGGTCTGTGCTGCTTCTGCATCAGCTTCTGCAGCCTCTGCCTCCCTTGCAGCCTCTTCAGCTTCTGCTATGGCAGCTTCTGCTTCTGCAACTGCCTGAGCAGCAGCTGCAGCCGCCTCCTGCGGAGTCATACTCCTCATCTTGGCTAACTCTGAATCAATCTGAGATTTAGTAGGGATACTAATGTCATCCCTGTCAAACCTGGGTGACACCCTCAGCCTTGCCTCCCGCATTGGCAAGGAAAGGTTTCTTCTTCTGTCAGATATTGCTGATGTCGGTGCTATTCTATACCTGCGTTTCATCTGCAAAAGGATAAGACCTGATTATGGATAAAAGATGAACTTGAAAATAGGGGAACTTTAACAACAACAAATTTATCAAATGCTGAGTGAAAAGTGCCAAGCAAAAAGTAAGGCAGATTGATTGAGTATACGAAGCAAAGAAAAGCAGAAGATCACCTTAATAAGCTGGCTAGTTGTGACCAAATACTTCAATTTAGCAGATAATAGCCTTTTAAAGTTTGGAGGAGCCCAATATTGATCCTAAAAGAAAAAGAAAACCTCATAATTAAGAATAACCGAGAACCATCAACCAATGAAAGAGAATGATATCAAGCATTAATAATAATATAAAGTCCTCTAGTGACCGCATCAAGCATAAAAAATGCTCCATGTGCTTCGTTGCAGAACTCATCCACATTTAGAACAAATTCATCCATCAAGGTAACTACACTGCGTCACCAACCCAATGTTGGCTTACTAGAGAAAAAATTAAATTCAGAAGGAATCATAAGAAGACACTCCCTCACAAGGTTCTTATTTCAACCAGTTGTGAATCAAGCTACTATGACATTTTAGGAGCATAAATGAGTCAAGCCACTTGCAAGCTACTGAATCAGCTCAATTTTCATTGAAGACACCCAACAAGTTGTCAGAAACAAGCTCGATCATCACAACTCTCAAACTCAGCAAGCCTAAAAGAGGACCTAAAGACCATCCCTCTGATCGTTGGTTTAGAAAAGGAATCACCTAATTGCTTGAGTGAACTATGTGGGCCTTTTTCAAAATTCAATAATTCCAGAATGATCCTAATTGGTATAACAAACTGCTAAACTTAATATCCACCATGGATATCGGAGTCTATTTGCATCATGACAACTAACTGTACTGAGTTCCAGCTCCTGGGGTTTTCTAAAAGAGAAATACTTGAGTTAGAGCCTTCCAGCTACATAGACCACAAGTCCCCATTTCCCAGGACGAAGCTTAGTTGTCTTGTTAGAACCACCATGTTCCTTCAAGTTGTTTATAGTTGTCTTGTTAGAAGAGCTCTCGAAATACCTCTATGTATGCAGCTATAGTTGTCTTGTTAGAACCACCATGTTCCTTCAAGTTGTTTATAGCCTCCATAATGAGATTGTCCAACCTATCACACCAAAACAAGAAATATTGTGTCAACAATCAGATGCAGCTCAAAGTGGATGAAAATAGATTCTTAACAAAATTATCTGCTACTAGCTTTGTCCTATTCATTTATATTGCAGAGAATATGATATATTACCCAGAACGCACGAAAAAGAAAAAACAAATAATAACTGTAACTAGTCCAAGCCTCTGTATCCTAACATCACACCCCAGAATGAAATGCAGATTTGCCTAGAAAAAGTTTTAACATGATTTGAGATATGCAGGCTTCACGGAGATTCCAAAAACAGAAACGAAAATCAGAGAAACTAGAGCATAGCCAGAAGAATGTGGATGCTAACAACTAGAACTGCGAACGAAAAAAAATGAGTGGACTGTATTTGTGTTCAACATGCATCCAATTCCCACTATCAATTATATTATGGTATATCAACTGGTAAACTACATGATAACCTTATCATAGATCTTTTTGAGCCGCTACTCTGTGGAAAATCACTGGAAGTGGCAACAGGCCCAGCATCAGCATATTCCTCATCACTTTGAGATACAGTTGTGACAGCCATAGCATTCTCATCATGCTTAGGTGCTTGATGTGTTCTTCTGAGTGCAAACCTCGCCCTCTCCCGAGATCCCCAGCCATTTGCCATCACACTCATGTTCCTCCACTTGTCCTAATCAACATCAATAAAGAAACAAAATTCCAGCCATAAAAAATCATTAAGTACTGACACATGATGTAGAAAATGGTTCACATCAGCTATCATGTACCTCGCATATATTTAGATTATTTCGCATAAGTACTCAATCAGAAACAACAAAACAAGATTTTCACCTTGAGATCTACATTTGAACGCAGACATAGAACACCGCTAAATTCTGGATCTTTAAGAATAGTGCGCCATTTTCCTGCCCCATGTTTCAGGACTCCAGCTTTAAGAGCTGCTTCTTCCTCTGGAGTCCACTTCTGCTTAGGTGCACCCATCACAGGATTGCAAAAACAGAACTTCGCAGACAATCTAAACACATGTAAACCTCATTAGCAAATGACACACATAAATTGAAATCATAAAAAGATACTGCTTTTGCATGATATGATAATCACTTGAACAATATTAACCCCGAGTTGGGGCAAGAAATTGCATTAACAGTACCATTGTAGAGTCAAAAGTCACAAAAGTCACTTGTGATTACATATTCGAAGATAGAAATACAAAGTACATCCAAATTCTCCTAGTTAGCCCCCGATTGACATTTCAACACATTGAATAAAGTTCAACCAACTATGATTCATATGGGAAAGAAAGGAGACACCAAGCGAAACAATCACCAGTCGCCTACCATATCCTTGAAAAGAGTCTCTACATTTTTTCTTCTTTTCCTTTCCTGAATTGGTCTACTAAAGTACAGATATTTCTCTAAAACCATTTCAAGTGAATTATCAATGTTAACGGTCTGCAATCTGCAGCATATTAACGCGTATCAATGCATAAACTGAAAAAGGAATGGCCTCGTAAAATTTTAGCATCAGAAGCTCAAAAATCGCAAAAATCAAAAGCTCTAAGCAGAAATTAATCATTAATCCCATAATTTTAGCTTAATTAAATGTTTCAGAAGCCAAAACAAGCCTTAAGGATCGATCTAAATGCTTAATTATGGATCTCAACAAAAATTTGTTCAGGAACATGAACAGTGACAATAAATTAAGTAACAAACCAAGTTTAGATCATTAACGAGTAAGGATTAACTTAAACTTCGAAAGATTTAATTTTTAAAAAAATAATTAATAAACCCAAATTGAAACCCTAGTTTTGGCAAATTGAAAAAAAAAATCAAATCAAAATTGAACGAGATCGAAGAAATAGAATAAAAACGATGATAGAGAATTACCAGAAGCGGTTATTAGGTGGAGAAATTGATCGAATTAATGCCGTAAAGCTTCAGAATTTGAAAGCCCTCTTTGGTTGTTATTGTATTGGCTGTGTATACGTATGCATGACCGTATGTGTTAACTGTGTGTGTATGTACGTATTTTTGCCGGGTGACCAATTGACCAACCAAGAAAACTATCCAAGAAAAAAGTGCAAAAGAAAATACAATTGAAACGCTTATTAATTACCATACTTATTCTCTAACCATTAAATTCAACTCTTATTGATGTTATCTATCTTTTTTCCCCCTTTGTTTACTATGCATCAATTGGTAATTTAAAGTGAAATCATACTTTCTAGAATGCATCAATTAATGGTGTACGATTGTATATATATTACCTGGTGTGCTTTTGAATTGGAATGAAATGGGTGCATGTAAGTAGAAGAAGATATGTTTTATCTAGTGTACCTATGTTAAAAATAAAAAAGAACCTACAATACATAAAAGAAATATGAATAAAATCGGATATATGAATTGATGATAAGTAGTACATAGAGATTGCTAAATATAATTGTTTATAGAGAAAATACAAGAGATATTTCACTATTTATACGTGTATAAAAATGGATTGATATATCGCTTAACTTCACATACAAGTTAAGTTCTCAAATATCACCAATAATCTATCTTGTCCACTCTTATTTAACACTAATGGAGCACATATGTTAAAAACTATAGTAATTTTTTTATCCAAACTCAATATTTGAAGTATTTAAAAAAAAAAGAGAATCTACAAGTTAAGACGTATGTGAAAAGCTTTTATTTTTGTAGGGTCAAAAAACATTCATTAAAACAAACGAAAAAAAGTACAAAAATAAATCAATATTAGTAGGATAGAAATTTTTTTTTCCGCAATCCTTGTAAGGAAATTGAGATGATAGCATCCAAATTACAAGTCAAATTCATCATAACTATTACTTTTGTTACTTAATTTGCGGGCCTATTCTCAGTTCTACAAATACACGAAAACTAGTTTCAACAACAAAAGGTGAAGGAGTAGAATTTCTTTTGGCTACACCATCGACTCAAATACAATCTTGATGGATGAAATCCAGGGGCGGAAAATGATCGAACTACAAAATGTGGACTAAAGTGAGGTGATTTAAAATTTGAAGTACAATTGTGCAATTACCGAATCTTCATCTGCATTCTATATATTTGCGGCACTCTCAAACGCACGGACTGTTCACAAAAAAAAGAAAAAAAGAAAAAGAAAATCGTACGGTCTCAAAGCAACCTCCGGCGTACTAAAACCCTAAAAATAAAAATGAATGCTTTTGCTGGCAACGGAGACGATCATGACGACGCCGACGACGGCGTTTTCCTCGATGAAAACGACATCGTCCAAGAAATCACCGTTGATGAAGAAGGTCCTTTCTTTTCCTTTTCCTGCTCTTATGATTTTCTCTAGTATACAATTCCACACACACCTACACCTACACACACACATATATTTATTGAGGCTGTGGGGAAACATCCACTTCAAAAGTTGTTCTTTGCTCTAGCTAAATAAAAGCTATCTACGAGCTAAATTTTACCGTACTTAATGTTGTGGCAGATCTACCAGATGCGGAAGGCGAAGGAGATTCAGATGCTGAAACTGTTGGTGAGTTTTCACTCACTAAATCAAATTTTAAGTATATATATATATATATATATATATATATATATGTGCTTGAGTTGTATGTATTATATTTGTTTTTCTTTATGTTATCGCGTTATCAACTAGCTTCCTTTTTCTTTGTACTTTCAAATTATAGAGTTTTCTGCTGATTTTTCTTTTGTCATTTTCCAAGGAGAGTTGCTCATAAATATATTGGGCTTATCACCTGGAATTTTGGTCGCTTCATTCTATCAATAAAGGAGTTTTTCGGTTTTGTAATTAAAATAATTGCTTTCGAACTGCTTGTTGTGATGTTCACGCAATCATTGACTATGTTATGCCCGTGAAAGATGAATAATTTATTTTAAGCTTTTCCCATAGAATAAATACCTATTGTGTCGTCCACATAGCTTGAGTTGTCGGGTATTTATTTCAGCTATTTAACAGATGTAGAGTATGAATACTAACTGCAAGTCGAGCAACCTCTTTTTCTTTTCCTTTCTATGGATGATCTGGCATGTGTATTTGATTTATGACTTATACAGAAATGTGCTAAAATGACTATTGCTGTGCTGGAAAGCACGCAAGTTTGGCTTTTCTTGTAGGACTTCTATTTCTTTTTGACCAATAGTTTTATGTACTTATCTGCATTGTTATTCTGATCTAATGGTTTCAGATGACACTGATGATTCAGTTCATATATTCACGGGTCATACAGGTAAAATCCTTTTTCCTTTTTTTCTTTTCAATGTTTTATTGTTTAGAAAATGGTTGACTATCCTTCTTGTTTTTCCTGTTTCCCATACCTGTCATCCCCAAGTTTTCCTGTCTTTGGATTTATTCGTCTTCTCAACTTTCGAGTTTTAAATTATCTAGTGGTCTGCCCTGGAATTAGTTGAAATCTGCTTGAAGGGCAATAAAAAGATCTACTTAGGAAGTACAGATTCATTTGGGAAGAAAGCTAGCGGTATATATTATGAATTTAATAATCAGAGATAATTTATCAAATATGAATAAACAACAATACCTTTTACAATAACATGCACCAGTACGATTTTATTTCCTTCCAAAAACGTTGCGTCCCTAAATAATTTAATTATGTCCAAGTGTTGGTATATATTACTTTCCTAAATTAATTGGTTTTCATCCTTGTCTTTGCCTTTTTTCCACCGCTTAACTCATCCTTGTCATTGCTGATAGGTGAACTTTACACTGTTGCGTGCAGCCCAACAGATGCTACCCTTGTAGCAACAGGAGGTGGAGACGATAGAGGATTTGTCTGGAGCATCGGTCAAGGAGACTGGGCTTTTGAGTTACAAGGTCTGTAAATTTTAGTGAAAGACAGATTTATTCGTCTTACAGTTTCCATCTTTAATCATTGTGATGTTAATTGTTTGGTTTAGCTTACTTTGTTTCTATAAGCTTGTAGAAATCCTTGTGCAGGTCATAACGAGTCTGTGTCCAGTTTGGCCTTCAGTACAGATGGTCAGTTGCTTGCATCAGGAAGTTTTGATGGATATGTTCAAGTGTGGGACATCTCTTCAAGAAATTTGAAATGCAAACTTGATGGTCCTTCAGAGGGAATTGAGGTAAACCCTTTTAGTAATCTAGATTTCTTTAAAAGTTTACTTCTGGCATTCTGATATTTGACTTGGAAATTTGTGATTGTTTAGTGGGTTAGGTGGCATCCAAGAGGCCATTTAGTCTTGGCAGGTTCTGAAGATTCTACTGTTTGCATGTGGAATGTTGACAAGGGCCTAAACCTGAATACATTTTCAGGGCATGGTGGTAGTGTGACCTGTGGTGATTTCACCCCTGACGGTAAATGTCAGAAAAGTTGGAGGGTTACTCCCTGTTACGGGAAACTATCTTTAGATGCTTACTCTCTGTTTCTGATGCTTCATTAAGGTAAACTAATTTGTACGGGCTCTGAGGATGCAACTATGAGGATATGGAATCCAAAAAGTGGTGAAAGCATCCATGTTGTCAGAGGTGAATTTGATTTCTCTTATGAATAACAACTACAACAACAATTATAATATTTACAGAAGTATAGCAAGTAAAATAAAAGCGTCGTGTCACAACTCAGTGCTGGATAAAGAGTGTGCATGAGAGGTCTGTGTGATAAAAATTGCATTTTCTTGATAGGAGAAACATACTAAACCCAGTGCACGAGGCTTCTGCCATTGTGCGAGTCTAAAAAGTTCCAGATGTTTGCGACCTTATTGCTTCAGGCTTCAAGCAGAGGCTGTTTTGTAACTTGAAACTATGACCCTCAGGTGGCAATGATGCACAGCTTACTGCTGCTTCAAGGCTTGTCCTTTCAAGCAGGAGTTTGACTCAGATTATCCTTAAATAATTATGCTTCTTCTATATGTCACTACAATCAAACTGCTAAAAGAATTGCATTACCTTAGCCTTGCCTTGTTGGGGCAGCTGAGAAAAATTAACGAAGTTATCAAGGATACCGATTCCAATTATTAAATATTATACCTCTTTGGATCCTCCTTTTCTCCTCTTCCTCTTTTGCTTGAGAAGTATACATCTAATAGTGCTGTGGGCAAATCTGATATGTTCATGGCTTGGTAAATTCTTCCTTTGGCCAGTTAAGATTTCCCCTACTTTTAAAAAGAAATTACTTATTTGAATTGGAATAATATTTTGTGAATAGTATCTTTTTCCTCTAATGATTTTTTATTTTTTGTCATCTCAAGGTCATCCCTATCACGTGGAAGGATTGACATGCTTGACAATTAGCCCTGATTCAGCTCTTGCTCTCAGTGGTTCTAAGGACGGTTCTGTTCACGTTGTAAATTTAACGACTGGGAAGGTACAAATCTTTTTTCAGTTATACCTTTGAGCTTTTGCAGTTCCCTGGTAAACAATAAATGATCTTTGTTTTTCCATCCACAGGTTGTCACCTCTCTGACTGCTCATACAGATTCAATTGAATGTGCTGCATTTTCTGTAAGGTAGTGCCGATTATAGATTTTTCTATCCTCTCTCTGCTTAAATTTCAATAGGGCAAACAGAGGGAACTCGTTAGGACTATTTGAAATCTTGTCACATTGTTGTAGAATGGTGCCAGGCCATAGTGAGCATGTTCATTAATTGCAGTTTCTCTGGTCAATCTCTTTTGGTCAATCAGAACTAGCTAACTATTGTACCTATACATTAGATGTTCTTTCATTTCCAAATTCAAAATCAAGTCAATGACATGATTAATCCAAAAAGAGAAAAGGAAAAAACTACGGAATTTACACCTTGTGATTGTTTATTGAATATTTCAAGATGCTTTGTAATATGCTCCTAATGCAACTTGTTTGGCAGCTCTCCTTTTGCTGCAACTGGGGGCATGGATCGAAAGCTTATTGTCTGGGATCTACAGCATTCTACACCGCGATGCACCTGTGACCATGAGGTATGGTGTACCTTATTGTCTCTTCTTCTCCCTTGCATCTCCACATCCCCATACCCAGCGGAAAGGATAATGGAAAAGGAAAAACAAAAAAAGTGAAGCGAAAAGAAAAGGAAAGAAATAATAAGTGTGATCGAGAATATTTGTTCACTTACACTGTTTGTTTTTCTTCCGATATCTGATCAACTTCTTGTAATAGTTTCATTTCATAATATTTCGTGCTTTATCAAGTTGACCTGAGATTATGTATTTTCATCAATTTTTGAAGTACTCTACAATTGTTTGTTGGGCAGGAAGGGGTAACATGCTTGTCATGGCTAGGAGCATCTAGATTTTTGGCCTCAGGCTCTGTTGATGGGAAGGTCCGCGTATGGGACAGCCTCTCGGGAGAATGTGTAAGAACTTTTAGTGGCCATGCGGACGCTATTCAATCTCTAGCTATATCTGCCAATGGGGATTTCCTGGTTTCTGCTGCCCTTGATCACACTGCGCGTGTGTTTGAGCTTGCAGAATTTAAGTAGGACCACTCATTGAAAAGTTCGGTGTTTGTCGAGCAGTGCGATACCAAGATTATCAAATTGCTCTCCCTTTGCTATAGTCATATAGAAACAACATCGATTCGTGTTGCGGAATTACTACGAGTTTGTAATATATATTTTTATTATCGGGTTTTTATGCTGTTTTTCTTTCTTTTCTTGCTCTTTGACGACGGAAACTTTCTTTGGGAAGCTCTTCAATCTCACACCTCTCTCGGAGGAGGTATTTTTCATGTTAGTTAGGAATAATACTTATCAGATCAGCCCTAAGGAAATTAGCTTTTTAATTTGAATCCAAAACGTCAATAAGTGCCGCTAGACTTGCATTGTCGAGTTTTCCATTGCATACTTGTATCGGCTATGCTGGGATCCATTGTATAATGTCTTGAATTACCTTGAATAAGTGGTAAACTAGGCCAACCAACGCTTTGAAACAAGCTAGCTTCTAAACCATTATACGGTAGTAGGGACGTGTTGCATATATATTGACCAAATAGGAATGGTTTAAGATGCCAAATACTAGCAAAAAGCTTACTAACCCCAGTTGCCCAAAGCCAATTGACATGCAATCACATCATGTGCCATTTCCAAATAATTTGCATTGTTAACAAGTGCTTTTACTTCCTCAACAAAGAGAAAAAGCATTTCCACTGTCAAGAGAACCATATCCCAACACAAAAATCAAGCTATTAATTAGAAATAATTAGAAAGCCGAAGAACCAAATCTCCTTCTTCTTCATTCAAGATATGGTGGAATGGTTCGATAATGATATGTTGTAATTAAAAATTCTGAGTTCAAATTACAATTTTCTCCGTCTTCTTCATTCAAAAAAAGTTCCCCTCTTCACCAACCATTCGGACCATGTAATCAACAATTAAGATACCAAGTCCAGTCGCTCTTATGAGGTCGCGAGTTCGACACTTTTCACTACTCTCGAGTTTCCTACTTGACTAACTTGATGCATATGTGAAGGTGCATCATCCAAAAAAAATACAAGTCAAGTACTAAGTAAGAGGTCACAGGTTCGACACTTTTCACTACTCTCGAGTTTCCTACTTGACTAACTTGATGCATATGTGAAGGTGCATCATCCAAAAAAAATACAAGTCAAGTACTAAGTACAGATGTGCACAAGCACACGTACATATATAGTAACAAGGTTCAATGTAGATATTTTAAACACCAAATACGAATATCTCATAATCCACAAAACACAAAAACATAAAACCAAACTAAATGAGCTGTCCATGTAGAATTAATGAGCCCCTTTGGTAGCTCTAAAATGGAGAACCACAGCTTCTTTAGGCGGCTCAATCAAGACAATTTCCTCTGTTAGATTTACCCTCATCAGAAGCACATATCGAGCATGCAGCAACAGCATATAGCAGCCAAACTGCAACATTAAATAGTCATCCATCAATTTCTTTCGTTTTCTTTCCACGAAACCATACAATTAAACGATAAAAATGCAAAACTTAACGTAAAAATCATCTAAATTTCCCATAAGTCGATGACTATTCATGGCTATTAACGCTCAATGGCGGATCCATTTCACGGTGAGCGGGGGCTGCATGCTTAACACATTGTCTTCAATTGATCACATTACTATGGATCCTTTTTCCATAAAAGCTGAATGTATCGAATATTGATTTGCATGTAACTATAAAAAGATATTACATATATAGTACGCTGTCAATATTTTTGTCTAAAACATATAAACGTGCATTTGTATAATATATGCATATATAGAGGTGGAGTTACCATCCTTCCATGAAACCAGGCCCACTCTTTGGAGGAGGGGCTGGTGGCGGGGCGTATTGAGGTGGAGCAGCGTAACCTTGTGGTGGTGGGTAGCCTTGTGGTGTGTAGCCTGGTGGTGGGTACCCTGGTGGTGGTGGTGGTGGATATACATCCTTCGGCTGCCCTTCTGGTGGATACCCTGGTGGTGGATATACATCCTTCGCCTGCCCTTCTGGTGGATACCCTGGTGGTGGGTATGCATCCTTCGACTGCCCTTCTGGTGGATACCCTGGTGGTGCTGGTGGTGGATATGCATCCTTCGACTGCCCTTCTGGTAGATACCCTGGTGGTGCTGGTGGTGGATATACATCCTTCGACTGCCCTTCTGGTGGTGCTGGTGGTGGGTATACATTCTTCGACTGCCCTTCCGGTTGGTACCCTGGTGGTGGATAGCCTAATAAACACCAAAAATTCCATCACATCCAATCAATGACGCAAAAAAAAAAAAAAAATGAAAAGTACATGAAAGAATAGGAACATAACAGGAGAGAAAAAAAAAAAAAAAGAAGAATTTTTTTCCTCTTCTTATTGTTGTTATTAACCTTGGTTAGGGGGAACGGCAACAGAGGGTACTTCCTGATTGTAATAACTCATGTTTGGTTTCTCTGTTCGATTTGTTTTTGTTTTTGTGTTTTGTTGTTTATGAGAGGGTACAGAAAAATTAAAGGAATTGGATTTCTGTACCCTTTTATATTGTTTTTTGTAATGGAGAAAAGATAAACCTAACAAAACCAACCTAGCCAAATATAGAAAAAAACAACCAAGACCAGGGAGGTTGAATTTATATCTGCAGCACGAGAGGAGAGGAGAGGAGAAGAGGCAGCAAAGTAACTCCGGAGTGGCTTGCGTAGAATCCGCATTCCCCTATAATAACCTTTTAGAGAGTTACGAAATTACGTCATTTTGTTTTTAAATTTAGGTGATTAGAAAAATGACATTTATTTTACGTGAAAATGATGTGTTATTCTCTTACGAAATAACTAGAACATCCTCTAATTTCCCCTCAATCAAGAGTATCCAAATCCCATTAAGGAATAAGACATAATATTGGGCGTTGTGATTTTATTGCGACGCACAATTTTTTTTCGATAAATGTTTTAAAAACTTGATTATCTTCTGACCATACTTCTCCTTTTTTTTTTTTCAATCTAATCATTTGTTGTTATCAGACTTCTGCTAGTGATATCTGTCTATTTTTTCGGTCTGATAAAAAAATGTCGTTTCTTTCTGCAAAAAATCTTAGCTCAAAGCAGATAACTCGCAAGATAAATTATTACAATGGCGAGAGTTGTTGGATAAATTATTATAATGGCGAGAGTTGTGTCTCCAACAGATTTGATATACTAACATCAATCTTTCAACTTCAGCATACAAGCAAGATTTAGTACCTAAACTCTCACACCATTGCAAAAATGATGGCTTGTTTGGTTGCCGTTGGACTAACCTTATAGAAGTGCTGCAAATATTCTCCCACGACCATTTTCTTGTAATACTTATCGCACGTTTTCTCTCCCATCACCGGTTCAATCTCTGCCTCTGATGGAGGATTATAGAACAGGGCAACTGAAAATCGCTCGACGTGCTCTTGTGTTACAACACGATGCCAAGGGCTTGTTAACATGCCATTGCTCATTATCTCCATCAGATCTCCAATGTTGACAAGCAATGTATCTTCTGGCCATGGCACTGTGAGCCATTTCATGTCCTTGAACACTTGTAGTCCACCAGATGAATCAATCTGGAACAGGAGTGTGAGGGCACTCGGATCTGTATGGGGGTTTAGGCCTAGGGCCAGGTCAGGCCTTGGGCATGGTGGATAGCAATTTATTCTAACATTGATCTCGCTCTTTTCTGGTTCAACATATTGTAAGAAAACAGGTCTCTCTAGTGACAAAGCTTCAGCAAGTGCTTGGAGTAATTCATCAAGGACTTTTCTTGCTTCTTCAGCATAGTTCTCAATGACTTGCCTGCCATAATACTTATTATGTTACTCACAAGTTTGATGCACATCTCGGCCACCCGTGCACAGGGGCAGCTTCATATATTTTTTCTCGTGGAGACTATAATATATAATTTGACGATCATACAAATAATATACTCTAACAAGCAATTTTTATAATAAACTAAAAATTGATTTGATTACTAGCGAACTGACTTCTGAAATAGGCTACTTTTTTCAATAAAATAATAGTAGACGTCACCATCTTTTCATCCCCTAATTATCACCTCTTAGTTGTCATGCTTAGTCGGTATGCCAACTAGATAAATCCATTTTATTTCTCTCTCATCTTTCATTAGTTTTATTTTATCTATCTTCTTTTATTACTTTTTTTTTCTTTTCGTTTTTCCTTTTTTATCTTCCTTAATTAAGATTTCCTCTCTTATCTTTCTTTCTCTTTTGTTTAACCCTATCAACCATTCACTTTTCTCTTTTTACCATTCATAACATATCTTTTCAGAATTTTTTCTTCTTCTAGCATAATTATATACAGTCAAGAAATATTACTGAACAGAGAGGATAAAAATTGATAGCCTGAAAATCTGAAACACGAACAATACCATCTTTGAAGTAAAAGAAGATTTTTATAGAATTTCCAAGTTATTCTCTAGTTTAAATATTCTTTTGGTGAAACATAAGTCACATGAGAACACAATGGAGATAACACAGGATGTTTAATCAGTTTTCTTAATAGAGGTGAGGCAGTCATTCTTGCAATTGAATAAGAAGAGAATCATAAGTTGTCCAAGGTTGTTGGATTACCATAAGCAGATAAACAATTGGGTTGATTAATAAAAGGAAACGACAGTGGAGACCATCCGAGGGCATGAGCCTCGCCATCATGGAAGAGAAAAGCATAAAGAAAAATATGTAGAGTACAGAACGTTTGATAGGGTAAAACAAAAGAGAAAGAAAGAGAACAAAGGAAATCTTAATTAAGGGAGATAAAAAAAGAAAAAAGAAAGAGAGAAAAAATTAATAAAAGAAGAGAGAGAAAATAAAATTAATGAAAGAAGATAGAGAAATAAAATGAATTTATTTGACATACCAACTATACATTTTAATTAGGAGATAATAATTAGATGATGAAAATAGGGTGACGTCTAACATTACATTTTTCAATAAATGTATTTTTGGTATTTTTCTCATTATTCTTTGTCGAATATACAATGTTGGCTATCTTCTTTTCCTTCCATCCACTTAATGTTGTAATGCAAATTTGTTAGCTGATAATTCATGCGAGTGTTTTTTTTTTTTTTTTGTTCAAACAATATCTTGATACTCTCATTTTACTTTCTGACTTTATCTTATTACGTTATTAGAGAATTCAAGTCGTGAATAGCAACATAGGGAAGGAAAGTCAATCAACAGAGTACTAGCTTTTAGGCATTAGTTATATAGTTTCTATTTCAGAAAACAGCCAGCCATTCAGGATTCTTTTCTGCTTTTGCCTGTGACTAGGACAATAATTCTTAAGGTGGTACTTCAACCCCTTTTTTATAGTAAACATTCTTGTATTGAATATTAAATTCCTGCTCGTCTTACTATATGTAATGCTTTTATGATTTACCTGAAGCTGGCTGGTTTTTTGGGCCAAACATTGATCCCCTTAGACGCGCCCTTGGGAGCTGCCTTCATAGTCAAGCGATCAATCCAATCCAACGGCTGTTTTTCCGACTTCACAAAATTCCGACCATAACCCATGTTGTCAACACTCGTATATGATCCAACACTTGCTTTCTTTTCTTCAAATGACAACTCAAAGAACCCCTTCACAACATCCTTAACATCATCCAACACTGAAGAGGTTATACCATGGTTGCTCACAAGAAACATCCCCCATTCTCTCGCAACACTTGCTAGCTTGGCTAGCTCCTCGGCCCGCCCCACCAACTCAGACCCAACTTGAAGTTTGGACATGTCGATGGCTGGAATTGTATGGGACATGCCAGGATCAAGAACTTGACCAAGTGGCTGATCATTAATTATGAACCTTTCGGGCACGCTTTTGAGCCGTTGACGAGCTAGGTCTTGGACCACTGGCACCTTAGTGCTTTTCAATTGACCACTCTGGTCTATGAATTTAGCTTCATGGAAGTGAATATGATCAGTATCCATATGCTTGTAAGAGAATTCAGACAGCGTAAAAAACCGTGATTCAAACTTAAAATCTACAAATATAATAAATCGCTATTTGACAATTCGTATAGCTTTAATCTTAATTGTGAATTGCTTCATACTAACTGTTAATTGGGATTGTTGACAGAGGATAGGGAAAGCATGTCGGTGCTGTACTGCAACTAGAAATAGATCAGACCACGACGTAATAAGTAGTGGACCTCAGTGATTAGCATTTGGGCTACGGCAAGTTGTCTACTTGGGCTTGAAGGACCACAAAAATTTACTAGACGAAAGTGATAGGTCCATAAAAAAAGGGAAAATGGTCCATCAAGGAAATACTCATTTTCGTAAGCGGTGAGCCACATTCACTCCACTTTCCGATTCGTACAGTACACGTGTTATTGAATGCGCCACATCCATGCCCAGTTATTATCATGACAAAAAAACAAAATAGCATCAAGATAATTTTTTAGTACCTTACAAAGGTTAGTTTACTGATTGATTGTTCATGGGTGTAATAGGTATGAAAAATTTATTCACCTTTCAAGTTTTAATCAATTAAGACATTATTATTTTCATAATTAGTTCTACTAGATCTTACATCTAATTATTATGGTCCTACTTTTTTAGAATATAACAATATTTCACATCATAATAAAAAAATTATTAAAATATATAAATTGTGTAAAAGATGAAACCAATTTGATAAATCTTATATCTAACTATTCTAACTATACTTTTTTAAAATAAAATCACATATTACAGGATATGAATCGGAGTGTGGTTAAAAATTTTATCAAGAATATTTCCTGTTATAACAAAAAATCACATATAAACATAGTATCTGGACCGTGTACGAGAGTGGCTAAAAGTTACTCCAATTTGTTATGTGGAAAAATTAATAATAAGAGGATGAGATCCAGTGGCCAAGTGGCTCCACCTTATGCTCACAGTACACCAAATCCGTACGGAGTGCTTCGCTAAGCGACAAAATTGTAAACAGACAAGTGATTCAGAATGGTATTCCACGTGGACCCCCCATCAAGAATTCTTACCACGTGGCGCCGGCTTTCTTCAGCAGCATAATAATCCAGTCAAAGTGAATGCAAGAATAGACTCGTAAAAAATATTAATTAAAAGGTTTCTAATAATTGAAGTTTCTATTTTTTTTTTTATTTTTTATTGTCAAAACATAATAATTAAAGTTCAATGCATATATTTAATTCCTTTTCAATAAAGTCTATACTGGTTTTATCATAATTTCCCTAGGAAATAATGAGGGGATCAAAATTTTAATTTATAAATTGATATTTTTAACGAAATAATAAAGAATTACAGTGAGTTACAAATTACATATCGAATTCTTACTTTTGACTTTACTTCATTGACATATGTCAAAACTTTTATATATATATATATATAGCTCGTAGCACAACTTAGAATTCACAAAAAAAATTGCATTTGAGTGAAGTTTAAGAGTGTAAAAGCTTTAATAATTATAAGAGTGTAAAATCTTTAATGGAAGTTTGATGCTGAGACGCTGAGTTGGGCTGTTTCTGCTGTCTTATCCCATAAATAATTAAATGCCTATCTCCACTTCCCCGTAATCTTAGAGATCCGAAAAGTTGATTGAAGGTAGAAGTGAAAAAATTAGTTTTGTGGCAAGGCGTGGCTGAACTACTTGTTTGCATCCAGATTTAAATTGGTCTAAAGACTATTTTATTTGAAATCAATTTCAGAATGTTTTGTGCATAATTATTTGAATAATGTATCTTTTAAATAGGATTATGTATCTCGAATTTAAGTCTCATATAAACCTGAAAAATTACTATACATGAAAAAAAAGAAAGGAATGCGATATTAAGTTCTTCTTCTTTTGACGAGTCTCGAAAAATATTTAAATTACATTGATTCAAAACGAGCAGGCAAGAAACTTAGGTCATGGGACCCAAGTGTATTAACAATAACTGTGAATACGGACCCATGTATGAGCTGTATAGGACCCCAGGCACCTTTTAATGCCACAAATCAAGATGTCGTTTCTTTTTCTTTTTTCTTTTTACGGTGAAGAGCTCGATCTATATAAAATTACATTAAATTTAATTCTAACACTCCAATATTTATTTTAAATTAATTTTAAAATCCATTAACATTTATGAATAGAATGACATAGATCAAACTTGAGACGTTTTATCGCAATAAATCATCACCCGACCTCCACCACAAATCAAGATGTTTATGCTACGTAAGAGAAGACACATCCAAGTTCTTCTAACCATATTTGGTGGTAACGATTTGGAGTGCCCAATCGATTCCTATCTCCATTTGGCTATTAATAACGAGTGATCCAAGAGGACGATCACATGCTGCAACTTTTAACCTTTGACTGTGACGACGATGAAACCGAAGCCTCACTAGAGCATCCCTTAGTGATTTGTGTTGGCCAGTACAATGGCCGTAAAATATATAATTATGATCGTCATGTTCCTAAGCATAGTTAATGTATATATCACTCTCTCTTGTAGGATTCAACATGTTGTTCTGCTCGATCGATGTGTGTTTGCACTATTTCCTAAAAATCCTTACGTGTCTCGTGTTTTCTCGATTATAATTTCATCCGAGTCTTGCTGCAACATGAGCATGAGATCGAAATTATGCTCTGAGCAACCATTTTATCATGTGTTACGTTTTTTTTTTTTTTTGAGAAATTCAATTTAAATAAGATTATATTGATTCATCGAGAATACATACATTACGTGGACCTCATCTGTATTTCAAATCAATGAAACAAACTTTGTGATGTAAAGATATATAAGACGTCTAAACTCTAATTTTTAAATTATAATGAATCGTTATTCAACCACTTCACTTAATCTTTAGGGACTCGTGTACTACATTTTTAATTCTACGGAAAAATTAACTTTGTATTAAAGGGTCAAGGGTTGTATGCGTGATCTTACTATTCTCCCATATCAGGAGATTTTGTCTAATCCTGTTAAGCAAATGAGCACATGACTGTCGAAAGGTTTCTGTATTCGAATCGATTTTTGACTCCTCAAGAACCTGGAAGTGTTTTCTAATTCCTCGATTAGCCTAAAGAGCACATGAAAGACACTTAATTCATGATCTCCGATAAATTTTCAGAACATGATTATGAATCTAGTACATAATTATCTGGAAGTTATATATACACGGTGCGTCTTAATTAATATTTTAAGCATGAGAAATTCCTTCATATAAGTAAAAATCCAAATGATATAATAATAATTTGGTTCTAATGATTAACCCGTTAATACATTGAGTTTAACTAACAGACTAAAAATGTAAATTTCTATTGACAATAATAGAGAATTTTGGTCATTATAAACTGAATATAAGTTTTTATTCAATCAATATGGAAAGGGATTTTACTGATATGATTATATAAACACACAATGTTACACTACTACTATGTGAAGGTGAAATAAAACTAGAATATTAATATAATCAGATATCGAATTTCATGGCAGATGAGAATGAAACATGAAGTGCGCGTGAGGGACTAGGAGCAGACAACACGAGCGACACTGTTAAATTAAGTTGAAGAAAACATTTTTGACTGAAGTGTGTGCACACGTGCATACATGTGTGTAAATCTATGGAAGCTCGAATATGTCATATGCACACGTGCATACATGTGTGTGTGAGTTCGTGTATAAATAGGTTTGAAGTAGGTGAAGTCATGTGAAATCCTTAAAGACACAGTCAACTTTGTAAGATTATAATCAGCTCCTAGAAGAACTTTCAGTGTTGAATGAGGCAGGTAGCCATATTAGCTGTATTTTACTTTTATTGCTGTCTATTAGGGATGAGATATTTTTGTAGGAAAGTAAAATGCAAATTGTTGTATAATACAACTAAGCATATTGAGCTTAATTGACATTTAATTTCATTTGTTGTTACGGTCAAAACAACATCTTTTTTTTTTTGGTCGGAAACAATAAATATATTGCAAAAAGAAATACAAAGGTTTCACCCTACACCGGTTTGTTGAATGTCTGAGTACAACAAGTTGGAAAGTTGGAGGGGAACATTTGCAATTCAATCCAAAGGCAAGTTATCTCTAAAAAAATATTTTGTGACCCAATCGGTCACCTTGTTAGCAGATCTCCTAATGCACGATAACCTGATGGCTGGGCTATCAACAACAATATTTCGGATGTCTTCCAATACTGGTCTCGCCCTCCAAAGAGCAAGTTTCGGAGAATCGATTGCTTTGAGAACTGCTTCAGCATCACTTTCAATATGGACAACCAATTTGCTCATCGGCTCACCAAAACTTATTCTTTTTAACGGTTCATAATCTTGTACTCCAAACTACAATTATTGCCTAGTTACTGTCCCTTCTAACACCTAAAGTTTGAGGAGGGGTGTTGATTGTATTTGTATCTTACTTTTATTACTAGTAATTGGGTAGAGATATTCTCCACAATAATAACTTTACTAAAATCCTTTAGTTAAACTCTACCGATTGGGTTTACACATCATAAAAAGAAAAAAACTTTACAAAATCCTTTCCCACTGTTAAGGTAGGAAGGATTGAATTAGGTTGAGTACGAAAATGTAAAATTTTGACGACTCAAGGTTTATATTAAAGAAATGAGTTATTTACTTTTATTACTATGTAATCGGGTATATAGAAATATATTCTTAGGGACAAAGTATTATACAAATATAGATAACAAGCCATATTCCCATAAAAGGCCTCGGAGATTAAGTACGATTCAGTAGACATAATATGCTGTCTTAAGCGACCTGTATTTAATTGCCACTTGCACTTATATTAAACACCTAAATATACTTTTTCGGGCACAAAGCAACAAGGTTTTTTTCTACAAATAGCAGTCAAAGAGTTCCTTAGTTTTGACTAGCTAACCAGATTGCATCTGTCAGTGTTGATCCTTGCAGATTTTGTTATAATACCCCAATGTCTGCAATTCCGTCATAATAATGCTTAAAATTCGAACACTAGAAAACGTAGAACATACTGGTTGTAACGGTTTTATTAAAAGAATATTACTATATACTACCCTTTTCATTTAATCGTCTTTTTTTATATAATAGAACTTTTATTATTTACATAAATTTTTTGAAATTTGATATATGAATTTAAAGAGACATAAAACATTATTCTTAAACGCAAATGTAACCCATGTATATATGTGTCTAAATGACTTTTGGCATTATATCGTTTGCTTTTCAAGAGAAAAACGTTACATTACCTATTCCTTGAGAAATAGGATATGATATATATTTTTTCCTCCGAGAAAAACCCATTTTCTTATGCACATTTACTGTTTTAACTAAATTCATTTGTTGGTTCTTTTCTTTGTCAAAAGTTCATTTATCAGTTGAAGGAATTTTCTAGGGAACTTTGTCGCTTGTGTAACTTGGAGAGATAGACAAGAGAGACTGAAAGCATATCAAAGTATGAGAATGACGTCGGTTATAAATTATTAATATAATTATAACACAATGATATCGATAGTTTATAATTGTTAAACTTTATTCGTAATATTATAATATTATGAAATAATCTGTACACGGGAATAGGTGTCCAAATACTGAGGAAGGGAAGATGAACGTGTGTACCCTATTTTGTAAAGAACGTACACAGTGCCTCGCTGTCTAGCATGTGAAGGCATTGTGGCTCCGTTCCCTCTCTCGCCCCTCTTTATTTTGTACTTAAATGAGTCAAGACACATTACCCACAAAAACCCCTCCCAACCCAACTGGCAGTTTTTGATTCATTCACATGGATAGCACCACGACAAAACAGCTCTAGGATTTGAGCCTGATTCGCTTTTGTTTTTATCCCCATTTTTCAATCATCCAATCCTATTTGTTATTGGTCGGTTAACAATTTATTATAATTAAATGTTTTGAATTTAAATTTAAAATTTTCTATTATAAATATGTCAAATTTTTAATTGAATTAAAATATGTGTTGAAAACATTATTATATTTCTCAGAATTTATAACTTTGAAATGAATTCAACATGATGCTACCGAAAATGAGTTCTTGGTTAGGAAAAAATATAAAAAGCATTGCTAGCACGAAGTCCGTATACACATAAGCACTAGCTCAAAGTCACACTCGATACTCATCCATTTACCACTCTTCTTGATATCAAAACTAGAGCATATATAGCTACAAGAAAGAAAACTAACCAACCAACCACTATAGAAACAATGGATTTGGTGTTTGCTAATTCAGAATGCAGCAGTGGATGTGACTCAGGATGGACTTTATACTTAGATAACTCATGTATTGCACCATACGGTACCTATAAAGGCAATGATTTTGTTGAAGAGAAGAGAGAAAAAGAAGAAGAAGAAGAAGAAGAAGAAGAAGAAGAAGAAGAGGAGGAGGATTTGTCTATGGTTTCTGATGCATCTTCTGGACCTCCTCATTTTCATGAAGATGACTACTATGTCCACAACAACAACAACAATGGCTGCAAATTCCGTGAACCCATTCAAGCTGCATTGCCTAAAAAGAGTGGAAAAAGAGAGAAAGGCAAAGAATCTAGCCGTCGCAAGATTCAGGAGCAGCCTTCTTTACTTGATGACACAGCTAGCTCGCCTATCTTCGACTTCTCCAATGTAAGATTTTCTACATTAAATAGCATTAATAGCCCAATGTCTCATTATTGCATCTTTTTCCAGTTGTTTAATTATCTTCTCAAGTTCAATTGATTTTTGGGCATTTCTTCAGAACAATTTCGCCCTCGTCAATAATCATCAAGCTTCGGTGCCAAACATGCTGGATTTTTCACAAGGCTACTCTACAACCCACTTCGAGGTACTATACATATTTCTTTTAGCATATAGCCCATCATGCAATTCTATGATTTTCGGTCAATTAATTTAGCACGTGCATGGAAGATTTATTTTTTAGCCTTGCACGTGGCTCTAATACATGTCCTAATAATTTCTTGCAGGGAAGATCTGCATACCAGGAGCGTTACGGTTTCTTTCAATCTTCTTTATCTGGAAACCAACTGCAGCAAAACCAGTTAAGTCTCTGCTCTTAGTACTTCAAAAAAAAAAAACACTATTTTTAAGTTACCTAGACCAAATGTCCACTAACAACTTTCATTTTACTTAGACCTTGTTTTTGTATTTAAATGTCAACAGGTGGTATGAAGAGAAGAGGTGGGGTGATGAAACAAAATAACATCAAGAAATTTGCTTGTTGTTTAGGAAGAGGCCAAGAGAAGATTGTCAAAAGCAAAAGGAATTGGATCACCAAAGGGGTCTTATCTCTCATGATTCTTATTCATTCTATTTCTTTTGCTGTCAATGCAATGGGAAACAAAACGAAGGAAAAATAATAATAATAATAATTGGGTTCCTGTTTCTCAGTATTAGATTTTGCTTGTCTATGAATAGTGGCTACAGATGAAAATTTTCCTTTTTACAGTCTCTATGCAACCAACGCAAATTTTCACCCATGCTCTCACTAAATAGAAGTGCATTTCGAAAATAATATCAGATAAAAAGGGTAACTCGATATATGAAACTACCATTATATGTAAGTACAAAAAAAAGTTAAACTCATTTTACGGTTTATTCTATACAACCTTACTATACATAAAACAAGGGTCTTCATAAGTGAAGTTCTATGCTTTTTCCTGACTTATTCTTACTTACCACCTATTAATTTGACTCCTTATCAACATGGATCATGTCAAAACTTTAGTACTATATATAACTGAAAGCAATGAACAACGTCAAATTGCTATATTTTTAGAGCAACACATAATTCTACAATTGTTAAAGTCAGGTTCAACTCAATAACAATGTCATTTAATTTGACAAGCGAGAAGAGGAGGAGAGTTTTAGAAATTTATCATTTGGAAAAGTAAAAATCATTTCATGATATCATAACAATATAAACAAAATTCAATAATTATAAATTATTCAAGTTATTTTCTTATAATTACATTAATAAATCACGATTAATTAGATTATAAACAGATCTATGTCCCCTCATCCTCATGGAGGCTATCAGCAGAAGGTATGAAGTGAATATGGGTTGAATTAAAAATATTATGTAGGTAGGACTCTTCCAAATCAACGTTGAAAAAGGAAGCAAAACAAAATCTTGGACAAGGCTTAGTCACATAATATGGACAATACCTCAGTGTCTCTTAGTGTTCAGACAAGGGACAATCTTTAAATTGTTTTGGTTCTCATAAATAAAAATAATTAAAAAAAAAATCGAAATGTTTGTTTAATATTGACTCAATAGTATGTAACAGAATGATGAAAGTATTATGTGTCATGGGCACTCATGGGGAGATACACTAATGAGGAGGAAACGCCAAAAATTAATGTTGGAATATTTCATATCTATCTTTATGGCCATTATTTCTAGTTCAGAGATCCTGCCTGAGATCTTCCTCACCCATGCAACGTTCCTAGCACCATTTATTTTAATATGGAGACTTTATCTAACATGAAAAGGATCATATGATTAAAGCATATTATACATCTTTTAGTATGTTTGCCTCCTTCAAGTTTATTTGATTTCGGAACAGATTTATATTTTTTTGGAAAAATCTCACTAGAAGTCCCCATTGTTTCATTTTGTCTCAAACTAGTCCCCATTATTTAAAGTGTACCAAATTGGTCCCCAATGTTTGAAAAAAAGTCTCAAAATGGTCCTCACATCCAAAATTCTGTCATCTTTGACAGAAAATTAGTAAAAAGACTAAATTAACCTCACACATGTATATCCGCAAAATTTTGTCCCACGCATATATATCCGTGTATTTCTTTTAATTTTTCAGTACAAGACTCAATGCCCTTGTGTTTGCCTCCCCTTTACGTGAGAGCCTTTTTTATTTTTCTTATTTTTTCTTGTGTTGCAATAAAGCTTTCGTAACTTTAAATTCTAGCATTTTTTCCTTTACTTCTGCATTTTTTACACTTTTTTGTTTGCCTTTTCTCCTGTATTTCCCTACTTTCTTTTATACTTCAAATAAGAGCCTAAAATAGTTTGAATTGGTCAAGCCTCAATTTGCTTTTTGAGCACTAGTAGTTGTTCCCTTTTTAAAAAAACTTTTTCCGTCTTCTCTGTAGCATTCATTAACTCAAATGTGTGAGGTTAATTTAGTATTTTTACTAATTTTCTGTCAAAGATGACAGAATTTTGGATGTGATGACCATTTTGAGACTTTTTTTCCAAACATTGGGGACCAGTTTTGTACACTTTAAACAATAGGGACTAGTTTGGGACAAAATGAAACAATGGAGACTTCTAGTGAGATTTTCCCTTCTTTTTTTTTCCAGTAAGAGCAACAATATATAAAATTCCAAAATTATATAAGTATTTTCTTTTTGGTGGAGGTTATTTGGACTACACATATATATATATTTTTATAAATTTTGGGACAACTCCTACCGGGTTATAAGTTACACCTTCCTAGTCTGACTCAAGATAAAAAAAATATAAACATTTGTCGTTGTTGTCACGTTTTATTGATTTGTTTTCTTGTAACTTCTTAAAAAAAGTTTTATCATCCTATATAGTGTTATTATGATTTTTCAACCGTTAGTATTTTAAAGACTAGGTCCTTACTCAATTGCATTCCTCGTGGGAAATAATGTTCATGTAATCCAATCAAAAAGGTAGGAAACAACGCCTTTTATTTTATGGCATTTAGAGTTAGAGGTCCACCAGCAATCTATGCTTTTCAATTAAATTATGTTCCAGGTTCAGCCATGGGAATCTTCCAAATACTCAGATAACAAGAGGGACATTATATTTTGTAAAAACAACCATGATGTGAAGCTCAGGACCATGGGCGGACCTATTAATGGGTTAACGGAAGTTGTTCTCGCTACTAACTCTAAAAACAAAATTATTAAGGAGTGTATTAAGATTGTAATTTTTTTAAAACATATGTATTTTAAAAGTATTTTTCAACTAAAAATTTAATTAGTCCCCATTTAAATGTACAGGAATTATGATTAGGCATTGCTTGTTTTCCCTCAGTAACGACGGATAGGGGTCTAGAGGGCATGGGGAGAACATTTTTTGGCCCACCAACTACCATCAAAACAAAGGCTGTAGCAGAGAAGGAAAAAGTGGAGTTTTGTGTTTTCCCAAATTAAACAAATGCCATAGCCTGTGATGAAATCAAATTTCACCAACGACTGTTCCCAATTCCCATGACAACAGACTCCTACAGAAACTCTATTTACCGGGTCCTTACCTCTGGCCATTCCACTTTTCAGGCCTGGATGTAACTCAAAAAACCTGCCAACAGGCCCACAAGGCATGTGGTAGTGAACATGCACAAAACGTACCAGATTCAGCCTTAGATCGCACCAGTAAATGGAGTGATCGATTAACTATTTGTTATGACAAAATATTTTAAAGTTGAATTTATGTTTTTATATTATAAATATTATTTAATTTTTAATTAATTTAGAATATGTGATGGTGTGTATTATTATATCATGATATTTATAATTAAAAGATAAATCTAATAAGATCCTACTTAAAGTGAATTATTAGTCATCAAAAGTAAAATTCATCTATCAACTATAAAGCAGTTCTAATCAGGTCTCCTGGGACATCAGGGTCAAGGACTCAACATCATAATCAACTGATCGCAAGATAGAAGGGCAATATATAACTAGGTCATTTTTATCGAAAGTGAATTTCTAGTCATCAAATGTATATTGTATACTATTTATGTAATATTTCGGAAACTTAAATTCTCTCATAACTATAAATTAAAAATTCGTTTATTTTAAGCCTTTGCTATCATCATGTCATAACTTTTAGACTGAAAATATTATCCAAAAGCTTTTTATTTTTCTTTCTTTTTCACTCTCTTTAATAACTATAAACAAACAAACATTGTTATATACTTTTTATGCACGTTTAAAATTATATCATTTAAAGGTATCTTTCGACCAAAATTTAAATTTACATTACATCATTGAATTGGAAAAAGGAAGATCTCCGCCATTATTGATCAGATCTGACACTTTTCAATGAGAGATTTCAACCCACTCGACACAGCTGTCAGTAAAAAGTTGGTATCTGTCTAGACCTTTATGACATAAGTGCCAACGACCACAACTATATCTAGTCAGCTAACCGGAAAAATTTATATTTAATATAATATTAATTTAGATCTTCTTTTAAATTTTTTTTAAAAATCTATTAGATAGCTTATGAGAAGCACACATCAGTTGTGAAACGTAAGCGTACATATAAATAAGAATGAATATATTCAAAACGTTATCATATTACTAGCAAGATTAAATAGTTGTGAATTATTAATATTATTATAAAAAAATAATGTAGATAACTTGTAACCTTTAGGTTACACTCCTACGATTATAATATTATGAGAAGATTCTTACTCTATATATTGACTAAAACTCAATCTTTATTGAGTTACCATTATCATGTATATATATATAAGGGTTAAATACACTTTGCAATCCTATCTTTTACATGTCATGACACTTATTACCTTTCATCTTTAAAAATTTTCACTTATTAACCCTTGACTTTGGTCAACTTTGACATATTAAAAGTGATGTTAATAAAAATAGCTCAATTACTAAGCTACCCTTAGAAATTGTTTCTAGATACAACTTTACCCTTAAACAACAAAAAAAAAAAAAAACACATTTTACC
Source organism: Ehretia macrophylla (assembly GCA_037974665.1). NCBI lineage: Eukaryota > Viridiplantae > Streptophyta > Magnoliopsida > Boraginales > Ehretiaceae > Ehretia > Ehretia macrophylla. The sequence goes on from CM075766.1 coordinate 49,883,539, forward strand.
TTTGAACAAAAAAAAAAAAAAAACACAAAACCCCCACACCTTTCAATCTCAATCTCAATCCCAATCTAATCTACCCCAAACCCTAACTCCAAAACCCACAATCCTAACCCCAAACCCCAGACCCCTGTGACTAATTCATGTGTGTTTGTTGCTGTTTGTGTGTTTTTTTGAGGTCGAAGAACCTTTGATTTTGGGTTTGGAACCTAAAAGGCAATTATAAGAGGCAGTGGAGATGAGGGCTCTCATCTTGGTGTAACTCCAACGAAACCATAATATAATAATGATGTCGGGTAGTCAATAGATTTTGTGATTAGGAAAGTGTTTCTTGCTTTGTTAATGAACACTGTGGATATCTGAGGAATGTGTAATGTGTTTTTGTTTTGTACGCGAAAAAAGATTGTGTTTGTGTGTTTTCTATTTTTTTTTCTTTGTTGTTTTTGTGGTTTTTTTTTTTTTTTTTTGGGAGAGGGGAGGGTGGGGTGGGGGGGGGGGGGGAGGGGGGGGGGGTTCAAGTGTTTGTATATGTTGATGATAAAGAAGAACGAAGAAGTAGACAGAGTCTCTGTTGATAATGAAAGAGTGTATGCGTTTGTTTTGTGGATGGGTGTGCGTTTTGGTGGAAGGGGTATATTTGTCCAAAAATGTAAATAGTAATACTATTTCGTTAATTTTTTAACTGAAGTGGACAGGAGGGTTAATATGTGGGAGTTTTTAAAGATGAGGGGTAATAAGTAACAAGACATGTAAATAATAGGGTTACAAAGTGAATTTAACCCTATATATAATGTAAAATATATTTTTTTGGCGGTTAAAACCATTTTAGTCCCTGAGATTTGTCCTAAAGACCAAATTGGTCCTTCAGTTTTGCAAAAAAACCAAAGAGGTCCCTCTGGTTAACTTATGTTAGTCAATTACTAACTGTCAAAGTGTTGACTGACTTAAAAGACTATTCTACCCTTAAGTAACATATATTATAAAGGAAAAATATAAAAAAAAAACCCAAATCAGTCAAAAAAATCATTATTCACATCATTCACAAATGAAAAGGAAAAAAAAAACTAAAAATAATCCGTTCAAACATAAACAAATTAAAAGTTAGTAATATATCGATGAAAAATAATTTCACAGAAGGGACCAGAATATCTGAGACTGAGACAATGACCGTAATTGATTGTCATAACAATCAATACAGTCTTAGCGTGTATAGGCAACAGGCAGGGACCTACTTTGCCTCTTCTGGTTGGTCTGTGCTACGCAATGCCCATGATGTGAAAATAGGCGATAAGTGTGTGTTTAAAGAAATGGGTGAAGGACAATTCGAATTTCAAGTAATTAGCAGCGAGGGTATCAATTAGAGAAGAGAATGAATCATAACTGTTTATTTTTTATTGATATATTACTAACTTTTAATTTGTTTATATTTGAACAGATTATTTTTAGTTTTTCTTTTCATTTTCCTTTTTGAATGATGTGAATAATGATTTTTTGGACTGATTTAGGCTTTTTTTTATAATTTTCCTTTATAATATATGTTACTTAAGGGTAGAATAGTTTTTTAAATCAGTCAACACTTTGACCGTTAGTAATTGGCTAACGGAAGTTAACCAGAGAGACCTCTTTGATCTTTTTGCAAAACTAAGGGACTAATTTGGTCTTTAAAACAAACTTCAGGGATTAAAATGGTTTTAACCCTTTTTTTGGCTAAATTGTATAATATGAAATTTACGTGACTAAATTGCGGTGATAACAACGAAGGGGTATTTACAATTTTGCAAATGACCTCTTGGGCCGTGAGATGACTTTGATTATGCTCCAACTTGATGACAATGACCCATTCAAGCCCAAAACAATAGATGGGTCAGAGAGGGTAGGCCCAGTATCAGGGATAGCAGGTATGGAGACCTGTTCGGCCTCGAGGTGAGAGCCCAAAACAGTGAGCCTACAACGAAAAGTCCAATTGTGAGCTAATGAAGTTTCGTCCTCAAGGAATCTAAATCCACCATCTCCCTCAGTTCTAGCCATCCAGACTATCATTTTCCAAAGGTTAAAAATTAAAAAATGAATGTAAAACAGTTTGAACTCTAAAATAAAAAAATAAAAAAACAACAACAACAACGAAAAAAAAATGTAAAATAAACAATTGGAGAACTGAAACCATTTATCACATTTCTATGTGAGTTGTGTTCATCCGACAACTAATTAGTTTTCTTCTCTCGGGATAGATGTTGAAGAAAATTGACGTCCCTTTCTAGTGCTTACAATCTGCTTATTTTCTTTACAAAATAAGTATTTTATATTAGGAGTAAACACTTATTTTGAAATAACAATTGCTCCACACGTTTGAAAACAATCTGCAACAATATATGATTAAAAGTTTAACGATAAAAACACTAGCTTCATAGTAGGATTGTGATCAATGTATCCTCTTGCGGACATACCCGTAGATCGATCTACAATGCGTAGTCAGACAACCACCGATCTACCATGGCAAGACATTCTTTAGGCTTGTATTGTGGAGCCGTATGACCCCCACCCTACATAAAGCAAGATGTTACACCTTTACACATATTTCTTGCTTATTGACATGAATGAAGATAAAACACAAGTCAAATTCTCTTGCCTTAACTGTTGCAAATGTCAGAGAGAAGCCCTTCTCCTTGTACTTCTCTGTGTATCTATGAAAGACAAATTGAAACACAACTAAGAGGTTGGGGCTGTGAAAGTCGAATATTGCTAATATAGCAAAAATGATCAGAGTAATAGAAAATTTGAAAATCTACCCTGCAACTTGACCATTCACAAACCAGGGTCTCCAGTCATCTTTGAGAGTTAGATTGAGATTACGAATCCACTTCAACGTCCCCAAGTATGGAATGAGCAGGTCATGATCACCACTTCAAAATAAATCTATCATTAGCCAGAGGCATAAAGTACGCACCTATTACTACTCATGTAAAAAAGCTAGTCAGACATGTTAAGATTAGAACGATAGACTGCATAGGAGCATTGTGTATATATGTCTCACTCCACTTTTCTTGTGGCTGACATAATCAATTGAACCATAGGTCAGATCATGCAACTGTGTTCTTAACCTGTGGCAAATATTTTGATTGTGCTATAACGAAATGGGAGGCATGAAACGTTGTTCTTGCAGTGGCTGAACTTATGTATTACTATTGATTTACCTGTAAACCAAGGCTTCAAAAATTTTCTTGCTGAGATATTCATGATATGGAAATGCACTTTCAACATCATATTCATATGCTAAACTTTTGTTGCACCTTGCCCATTCTCGTTTAGTACCCTGTTTGATCGTACTACGAGTCAGAGGCATTTTTCAGAGTAAATTTCCAAGTCTCCTGCAAACATAGAATGAATGCTGAGACTGAACTTACCTTTCTAATTTGAAGAGCTTCTTGAACAGCTGGATCATTTGCCCATACATAAGCCAGCACATAATCATATTCTTGCAAACAAGGAGAACCGTCCTTCAGGCACCATATCACTCCCCGAGCCCAGAACCAGACCCGCAAACAAGACTGGTGTTGTTGACATAAGAACCCTGGTTAAACCAAGTTATTCCTTATATCCACAACACATCCTTATAAACCATTTACAAACTATGTCCCACCGAGGTGGGATATTGCATAGCATTAATATATAGATTAAGGAACAAGGAGATATGTATATGTTTAAAGATGAAAGAGGAAGTTACACGGCACCGTGGCTCCTTTCTTTGAGATGGAAGGAGGATATCCCTGGAATCTTCTCCTGGAGATGCTTGAACCCATTTTGGTCCATCTGGTCTTCGTGTTGTCAATACACAATTTGGTTCAAGGATTTGTGGTGTGTATATGTTATCAATGCACTACATATATTCAAACATCGGTTTAATTTCCATGCTTTCTAAGGTTAATACAGGCTCCTATGGCAAGGATTGCACCTCTTACCATGTTGATAAGTTGAAGAGCATATAGACATTTGTAGTTGTTGGGATCTGGACTAATATATTCTCCATGACAGCTGCTTTCAGCTAACTGCAATAAAACAATGACATCTCGGAATAGATTACTTCAGTAGGTTAGATTCAGGTTTTAAATGATGAGAACATACTTCTATAGCAGATAATTTTTCTTCTTGACGAAACTGTTAAGATAACTGAAGTTTCATCCTAAAACCAATTGGTGTTAAGAAGAGTAGCCTAGGATCTGATAAGGTGGTCTTAGAATTTTTGATTTTCCGATGTGGGACAAGTGTATATTCTAACAGAAACATAAAAAAGTTAAAGAGAGAGAGTTAATACTTAAAACCACCTTGTAGTATTCATCTGAGATTAGTGCCAAGCGATGAGCAAAAGGGATTCTCTCGTTTTGATCCTCGTCTCCATTATTAAACGGGTTGCCAATGAAATATCCCTGATTAATTTTTGTTCAACAAGGCGTCAAACCAGAATACCAAAAACTGCACAAACTTGAATTGTACTATTGCAAGTGAAAACAGGGAAAAGATGGTAAGAAAATTATGACCTTGAGATTCATGTGTGGCTTGACACCGGCTTCATTACCTGTCAGACCACATTAGGCTTGATTAAAATATTTTTCCACTTTACTAACAAAGAGAATACAATTTAAATAGACTAAACAGTAATGTACCTCTTGATATTTCTGTTACAATTATTGGAACCATCAAACCTGCATAGGAGTCTCCCGCAATGTAAAGACGATTTTTGATAAAATTTGGATGGATCAATAACCACTGCATCGTATTATGTTGATTAGGTTTCTACGTCCTAAATACCAGTGAATCTAAACAGCATCTCGGTCTATGCTTAAATGTACTTTTACCTTTTGAAGGAACGTATAAGTTTCATGTGCTGTCTTTGTATCTGAGGTGTGGTAGCCTTCTGCAGTAGTTGAATAAGAGAATCCAGTACCAACTGGTGAATCTAAAAATATGATGTTGGAAACCTGAAATAGTATATTGAATTCATTTCAAGTGAAAGCCAATTCTGCGTAAAAATATATAAGACGCATACAGTTAGTTTTAGTTTGCATCTTGTACCTTTGTCCATGAATACGGATTCAGAAGGAAAGATGGTTTACTTCCATCAAAAGCCTCAACATCAAAAGCCAATGGACCTACAGAAGATTTTGTTTCTTCAACTTTATTTGATAAATTTACTTACCAATAACTCCTATAATGCCGTTCAAGCTTTATTTTTATTTTTATAAGATGCTTAACCAGCCGTAACTGAACCAACCACAAATCGAGCTCAAATAGCTTAATTATAATATTCTACAAATTTATTGAAAAAAATTAAACAAGCTTTCAAAACAGTCTCAAACTAACACATTCAACTAATTAAACTCGGAATAAATTTCGAGTTGCTTGGTTCACTTTTTGTCCCTACTTAAATCCCATTTGGTCTTCTTGGGGGAAACATTGCAAACTAAATCTAAGCTACGGGCCTTAATTTAAGAGTAATGTTATATATCACTCCTTTTCTCATCACCTTTTTATCACCTTCTACATGACGTCCTATATGGCATGCCAACTAGTTAATATTTTTTTTCACTTTTTCTCTCTTAATTTATATTTGTCAAATCTTTTCCTTCTTTATCTTTAACTATATCAGACTCTATATCAATCAACCGTATATGTGATCAATCTTCCTTTTCCAGATTTTCACATGCTACAATAATGTTATAGGAGATATTATGGGGACATTATTCACTATCAAATAAATATATTAAGTTCTATCAATACTCTTGTTAGATTCTATTGCCTTAGTGTATGAATTGTGTCTGATCAAATCCTAAGACGTAGATATGATTTATGAAAAGAAACAGAATAAATGCTACAATGTGGAATAAACGATAACAAAACACGAAGATATCAACAGAAGATAGAAGTTGTCCATTAATTAACTAAACTAACAAGGACTAATCAAAGTTAATATGTAGACAATAAGTTCAAAGCACATAAAGATGATAGTGTTCAAAAGTAATTATCCAAACAACTCTTGTTTAACGTAAACTGAAACCAATTAATCTGGCTTTCCTCTATTCTCACTGATCTGATTAAATACTGGCCATATATCTAAGACCAGATACTCTACGGGTGAAATAGTCGAGATACTTTGACATCCAAAAATTAACAAACAAATGGGTGACATAATCTCATAATTCATTATATGACAATATCAAAAAGGCTTAAGACGTAATCTAATATGATAATTATATTCTTTGAGACAAAAATCAGTTTCCCAAGTGACTAGTTGTATCGAAGAGTGTCCTTGTTATATTATAAATTTTTTTTTCTGCAAAGTTGCAGATACTAATCTGTTTGTTCTTCTAAATTATTGTTTTCAACAACTATTTGAGGCGAACTTTGCCATTCATAAATTAACAAACATAAAAAGAGTGATTTTCTAGGTTTAGAGTGTGTATGCAAATTAACACAACAAAGGTTTGGGAAAATTAGAATAAAATCAACAATCTCGTTCATCTTCAACAAGGATTCTAGGTAGCGACGCAAACATTGACCGGAGAAGAAGAAGATGAAGCATTGATAAAGATAGGAACAAGGAACATCTGGAAAAGAAAAGTCATGATTTCGGAATAGGATCTAATATGGTTAAAGATAAAGATGGAAAAAAATTCGGTAAATATTAATTAAAAGAGAGAAAAAGAAAAAAGAAAAAATAAAAAATAAAAAAGAGGGAAAAAATATTAATTTATTGGTATGTCATGTAAAACGTCACGTGATAAAAAGGTGATGAAAAAATAAAAGATATATAACATTATTCTTAATTTAACTAGAAGTAATGTTGCACGGCTTGAGTGCAAGAGATTTCGATATCAATTTTCGTGAGCATCATTCTTTAATGTTGTACGGCTTAATCTTCTTTTAAATTTTTTCTTTAAAAAAAAAAAAGAAACGTACCAATTTCGTAAACAAGACCGGAGAAAGCAGAGCAACCAGGGCCACCAGTAAGCCAAAGCACGAGAGGATCCTTAATGGGATTTCTCTCCGACTCAATAAAATAATAGAACAGCTGCACATCATCACCTTCGCCAACACTAACATACCTAATCATGTTCAAAGTACAAAACACTTAGACCAAAAAAAAAAAAAAAAAAAGTACAAAACACGGCCAAATGACACACCCTTGAGCTTCTATATAAGGAAAATCATAACGTTATAAATAATAAATAAATATAATAGAAATAATACATGCACCACTTAACCCAGCCAGCACGGCATGTGAGACATACATTAAATTCAATAAATAAATATAATAACAATTTTAAGTTTTTATAGGAGTTTCAACTAATACATAATTAAAAAGAGAGAATTGAAGAGAAAAACTAACCCAGTTTCTAGTTTGAGAGGTAGGGTGCCATTATAACCGGGCAGAGTCTTGACTATTGTTTGTGGCAAAGCGAGGTTAAAGGCAGCAAAGATGAGAACTAGGCGCAACCAAAACGAAGCTACCCGTATAAGGACTTTGCCCCATTTACAAATTCCAAATGCGAAGACTGGTGACAGTTTTACATCCATGGCACGAAAATGTATAAGGACTCAAGTGATTCAGATAACGAGAAGGTTATCTTAAAAGACTCATGTATCTCTTTGGAGAGCTTCTTCCATCAACCAATCAGCCAAATTTTGGCTGAAATGACTGATCATCTTAGCCCTTGAGCTTTTTAAACGTTAATCCCACAACAATAATGTGTTATAATTCTATTCATAATTTTTTAAACTGATCAATAACTATGACTGGTGGAAGAATTTTCCATCTCTTTGTCAAAGAAATCGACGTAGATACCTACTCCGATCCTAAGCTTTTCCTCTGTTTAGGTCAACGTACTCCTATGTTGACAGAGACACGTTTTTTGTTTTTTTTTGTTTTTGTTGAACAGAGACACACGAATGGCTGACATCAGGAACATGTAACTTTTATGCTTCGTATAGTTTGGCAACTTTTATGCCCAACACCGTCTCATTTATTGTCAACTATGCAAGGGATATGGAAAATGCTCGGGGGCAAGAGCACAGCAATGGCAACAGGAAGACAATAAAGACTTATTGAGGTTTATTGGATCAAACCGTATGACAGGTGAAAACTTAATGTTGATAGCTATGCAAAGGGCAATCTCGGTATCAGGAAGTTTGATTAGACATGAGCAAGGGAATTGGGTGTTGGGCTTTAATTACAATTTAGGTATTGTCTCTGACAACAATACTGAAGTTTCTGTGGTGTGGATGGGAAACAAAAAATTAGTACAAATGACTGATAAGAGTTTCAAAGGCTGAAATTGAAACAGACTCCTAAATATTCGTCCAAATGCTTTGACACAACACCTCTAATGACAACTCCTGGAGACCATAGGTGGAAGACTATCGTCTTATTCTCCAGCAGAATCCAAGCTTTCAAGTTCATCATATTTACCGAGAGGTGAACGTGTTGACTTACTAACCAACTTTGGTTTGGATTAGTGTTTAGGAGAACATTACTTAAACCAACCCTCTGTATTTTTGTAGATTCAACTAGAGAATAATAAATGAAGAAAAACGTTCCCCTGAGTCGTCAACGGTTTCTAACTGCGAGTTAGACCTCCCATCAACTAAAAAAAAAAGTTCTTATCCTTATTTTCTTTTTTTTGTCGGAGGTAAATTCTTCTCTAAATATTCCGTGCACATAAGAAAAAAGAGGTGGATGTGATAAGGTGCCTTGGTAGTGAAGTAAATTGCACCAACAACCCTTTGGTATAGTGGTATGTCTTTCATTATAAGTAGGAGAAATTACGAAATCAATTCTTGTTGGAGATATCATTTACTATATGTTATACGGTTTAGACATATTTTCAATAAAAATTAAAACAAAAAGTAAATTGCGGTGATGCCAACAAAGGGGTATTTACAATTTTGCAAGAGGACCTATTGGGCCCAGACGATGTCTTTAATTTGGTCCAACTTGGTAACAATGGCCCCTTAAAGCCCAAAACAGTATATGGGTAAGAGAGGGAAGGCCCAGGATCCAGGGATAACTAGTCCGGTGACAAGTTCAGAGCGTGAGGCCAATCTAGGGAATCTAAAGCTGAAAGCCCAAAAACCTTGCACTAACAGTCGAAAGTCCAATTCCGAATTGTTGTGATGGCCAAAACTTGGGCCCTCTTTAGGCCTTGCAAAAGCTAAATCTGCCATCATGACAATCATTTTTATTAAAAACTTCAAAAATTAATCTCTTAGTTCGAAGTCTGAAATAAGAGAATTGGAGAATTGGATCTCTTTATCACCTTTCAATGTGAGTTGTCTTTGACAATTTACTTATTTATTTTTGTTATAAAACAATTAATCTGGATTATGAACACACACTTATTTTGAAATAGCAATTGCTCCAGACGTCTAAAAGCAATCTGCAATAGTAAATGGATATAAGCAAAAGGATAAAATCACCAATTTCATGGTAGGATTGTGATCATTGTCTCCATTTGTGGACATAAATGTTGATCGATCTACAATGCGTAGGTAGATAACCACCGGTCTACCATGGCGAGACATTCTTTGGGCTTGTATTCTGGAGCCGTATGACCCCCACCCTACAAGAAAACAAAATGTTACATTGTTAGACATATTTCTTGTTTATTCACATCAGTAAAGATTAAAAAAAAACACAAGTCAAATATATTATCTTGCCTTCACTGTTGCAAATGTTAGAGAGAAGCCCTTTTCCTTATAATTCTCCGTATATCTATGAACAACAAATTGAAACATAAATAGGAGGATAGGCTTTGAAAGTCGAATATTAATTACTAGAACAAACAAATGATCAAAATAATCGAAAATTGAAAAACCTACCCTGCAACTTGACCATTCACAAACCAGGGCCTCCAGTCATCTTCGAGAGTTAGATTGAGATTACGAACCCACTTCAAAGTCCCTAAGTACGAAATGGCCATGTCATGATCACCACTTCAAGGAAAATACAACATTAGCCTATGGAATAAACTAGGCAGCTACTACTACTCGTGTGAATATCAGCTACTACAACTACTTACACATGAAAGATATTTTTTGCAGTGGCTAAACTTTTTTGCAGTGGCTAAACTTATGAAATTGCACAAGTATTGTTATGATTTACCTGTAAATCAAAGCTTCATAAATTTTCTTGCTGAGATATTCATGATATGGAACAACACTTTCAACATCCCGTTCATACGCTAAACTTTTGTTGCACCTTGCCCATTCTCGTTTAGTTCCCTGTTTATGGTATTGCAAGTCAGAGGCGTTTTTCATACTAATTTCCGAGTACTGAGACTCAACTTACTTTTCTAATTTGAAGAGCTTCTTGAACAGTTGGATCATTTGCCCATACATAAAGTGGCACATAATTGTAGTCCTGCAAACAAGTAGAACAATAGGATTCCGAATAAATTTATGAGACAGCATCAAAAAGTTACAGAACAAGCAGATATGTATATGTTTAAAGATGAACAAGGAAGTTACACGGCACCGTGGCTCCTGTCTTTCAGATGGAAGGAGGATATTACTGGAGTCATCTCCTGGAGATGCTTCACCCCATTTTCGCCCATCTGGTCTTGGTGATGTCAATTTACAATTTGGTTCCAGAATTTGTGCCGTGTTTATGTTATCGATGCACTGCATATTCAAATATTGGCTTAATTTCCATGCTTTCAAATGTTAATAGAGCTCCTATGGCAAGGATTGCACCTCTTACCATGTTGATAAATTGAAGAGCATATAGGCATTTGTAGTTGTTGGGATCTGGACTGACGTATTCTCCATCACAGCTGCTTTCAGCTAACTGCAATAAAATAACGAGGCAAGCGGGATATAGGGTCATGGATTAGTCCCCTGTATGCTTCTCGTGGTTTATGAAAAAAACTCACTTCATATTTGATGACATTACATTTGAATCAAAAATGTTGCAAACATTATAAAACTCAAAATATCTGCAAGTTATTGCAATTTTCTCATCAGTATTCTCATAGTACATTCTTCAAAGAGTAAAAAGTTAGAAGTGAAAGGGGTATACTACTTAAAACAACCTTGTAGTATTCATCTGAGATTAAAGCCAGGCGATGAGCGTATGGGATTCTTTCATTTTTATCCTGGTGTTCATTTGTTACCGGATTGCCAATGAAATATCCCTGGTTAATTTTTGTACAACAAGGCGTAAAGTCAGAATATCATAAAGGGCAGAAATTAGAAATGGATATTTGCAAGTGAAAAAAGGGAAAGATAGTAAGAAAATTATGACCTTGAGATTCATGCGTGGCTTCGCACCGGCTTCATTACCTGTCATACCACATTAGTCAATTACAATATTTTTTCACTTCACTAACATACAATTTGAAAATTTCAAACAGAATCTGCATATAGAGTACCTCTTGATATCTCTGTTACAACTATTGGAACCATCTTTCCTGCATAGGAGTCTCCCGAAATGTAAAGGCGATTTTTGATAAAATTTGGATGTTTCAATAACCACTGCATTGCATAATGTTGATTAGGATTCTAGTATATACCAGTGAATCTGAACAGCATCTAGGTCTATGGTTAAAAATACAAAAACCTTTTGAAGGAACGTATAAGTTTCATGTGCTGTCTTTGTATCTGAGGTGTGGTAGCCTTCTGCAGTAGTTGAATAAGAGAATCCAGTACCAACTGGTGAATCTAAAAATATGATGCTGGCAACCTGAAATAGTATATCGAAATCAATTCAAGTGAAAGCCAATTCTGCATAACAATATATGGACTCATCATAGTAAGTTTTTATTTGCAGTTTGTACCTTTGTCCATGAATACGGATTCAGAAGGAAAGATGGTTTACTTCCATCAAAAGCCTCAACATCAAAAGCCAATGGACCTACAGCCAATGATGTTTAGTGGATTTACTAGGAAATTATTGCTCTTCATATTAATATTAACTGAAGATTGCACAGGATTTATTTGATATTTTTAATGATTTTGATTCTTGAACTTTATTTGATATTTTACTTCCAATAACAGAAGATTGTGCAGGACTTAAAAGAACTAATCTCGAACGAGCTGCAATTGAACCAAACAAGAATCAGGCTCGAGTAGCTTAATGATGTTCTATAAATTAATTGGAAAATTAAACAAGCTTTTCAAATTCTGAAGCTAAAAATTGTGTTCCTACGAAACAATCTCAAACTAAAATTCAACTAGTTAAACGAGATCAACTTCTTTTTTTTTTTTTCTTTTTTTCTATTTTCGTCCAATAAAAGCTAAAACCGTGGTTCGAATTTAGAATTTATGAATATAACAGGTCACTACTTAATTATTTCATCAACCTCTTGGTAACTTGAACAAATTTCAGACTTCTCGTAACTTGGTTCACTTTTTGTCCCTACTTAACATCCATTTTGTTCTCGACTAAAAAAAAAAAAAAAAAAAATCCATTTTTTTTTTCTTGGGAAAACATTGCAAACTGAATCTAAGCTATGGGTCTAATTAACTAATAGCAATAAGTAGTATGTACATTTTCCTTATCTCACATAATAATTGAGTGTATATGTTTTTAAGTGGGTGGTAGATGTGAAAGATACCAATTTCGATAACAAGGCCAGAGAAAGCAGAGCAACCAGGGCCACCAGTAAGCCAAAGCACAAGTGGATCCTTTACTGGGTTTCTCTCTGACTCGATAAAATAATAGAACAGCTGCACATCATCAGCTTCGCCAACACCAACATACCTAATCAAGAGTACAAAATTCAAGGCTCGTTATTATCCATTTAAAAAGAATATGATCTAATTTTCAATGAATTAGAAAAGTGTTTTTTTTTTTTTCCCCTCAATCAACGATTTTTGTTCACAATTAGACCAAACTGATGCTCAATTACTACATATAACTACAAAGAAAGAATGATAGAAAATCTCACCCAGTCTCTAGTTTAAAAGGTAGAGTGGCATTGTAACCTGGCAGAGTGTTGACAATTGTTCGTGGCACAGAGAAGTTAACGAGAACAAAGAGGAAAAGTAGACGCAACCAAAGCGAAGCTAACAGCATGCTTATGATTAGGGTAAAAAATTCTATTGGCCACTAAACTATGTTACTGGTCTTATTTTGTCCACTTAATTTTTTTTAATTTTAATGGAACCATTAGTTTTATAATATAGTTTCAACCTGCCCATTTCATCCATTTTTTGACTGACAGATCTATGCCACATGCATCAATAAGGGCAAAAATATAATTTAACTACAAAATTACAAAAAAAAAAACTCTTTAGTATTTAGAATTTAGCCCCAAACCTGAATTTAACTATAAACTGGCCGCCGAAATAATTTTATTCAATCTAGCCCCAAACCCCCATAAACGCACCTGCTGCACAGAACACCCAAACAAAAAAAATTAGGGCTAGGGTTTGAAACAAATTCAATCTACTCTCTCATCTTCTCTCAAACTCGATCCAATATCTTCAAACTTTTGTTATTTTTCAATTTTTGTTAACATTTTCTTGAATTTGGCAAATATAAGCAGGCCTGATGGATGCGGAAGTGGATCTTATATATGGTAAGTGTTTTTGCCTAAAATCGTTTTTTAATGCGAAAATTGCATTTTTTTTTTGAATGTTTGTTGATTTACAACTTTATTATCTGTTTATTTAGTTCTTTATGCCGAAATCGATTGGCCGATTTAATTGTTTATAATGCTTGTACGGTTTTGATTCTAATAATGGTGTATGTTTTTGTTTGTTCTTTTTTATATTTGTTTATTCTAGAAAATTGGTCTTGTAATACAAAGGACAAGGTCTTCAATGTAATCAATACAATCTATGGGATAAACAATCCCAATTGTAACTAACTGCAGATTAGATGCATTTCATAACTGAAAAGAAATTTCAAAGTGAGTTCGTATTGTAAGTATAATGAGAATCAGTGACAATGTAATCAACTGCATATTGTATTGAGAATTTTATTATATTTTTTTTTATATTTATTCTAGGATTTTTGTTATGGTGTGGTTTTTTATATTGTAATTGGAAATCAATGACAATGTGTTTGTCACTGATTGAAATAGTGTAACACATATACAACTCTGCACAGCTGTACTACACACACAGACACAAAACTCACTGATACGCTCTATTAAACACACTCATCTTGTTGAACTCATACTCACCTAAACTGAATCAACTTGTGTAGCTGAGTATCCTGATGATGGGTACTTCTCAATCAAGTTGTAGATAATGGGTATAATGGAGAACAATTTGTTGTGATATGAGGTTGAGAGAATGTAGTTGTAAGAGATGGAAACTTAGTGGCATGCCCTGTAAACATGGTATTGCTTGCATACATATCATGAACAAATGGTACATTCGCATGATTTTATTAACAAATGGTACAGGTTGGATAAGTTCATGGAGACCTATGCCAATGTTTTATATCCTATAATGGTAAATCACAATGGAAAAGGACTGATAAAATACATTTGGTAGCACATGTACCCCAAACTCAGCCAGGTAGACCAAAGAAATCTAAGAATAGGGAAGTTGATGAAAAGAGGACCCAAGGTGGAAAACAAAGTCTGAAGAAGAAAGTTAAGATACACTGTTCTAATTGTGGTTCTAGCGATCATAATGTGAGGACTTGTCAGCTACAAAGGACTGGAAAAGAGAGTGCATCAACAGAACAAAGCAAACTAAGTAATAGAAACTAATTTGAACTTTTTATTTTTGGAAATGTTTTACTGGTAATCCTTTCATTTTGTTTTGACAGGCCAAAAGAACAGGTAGGGGAAGACAAATATCCCTATCTCAACCAGAGGCAGGAGTAGAGGTTAGAAAATCCAAGGCAAAAGTAGAGGAAGAGGTTCAGGAATGGGTAGTGAAAGGCATAGATCATCATCTCAACCTACCCATGGTGAAGGCAATAGCTCTGTTGCAGGTTCTTCTAGGCAGAATGTCATACCCCGAGCACCTAGAGTACCCAAACCTTGAAGAAAAAACACCATTGATAAACTAAGAGGAAAAGGAAGAAAGGGAAATCATGAAGAAGCATCAACCCAGTGAATGTGTGAAGCTGTTTTTTTTAAAGGCTTAATTGATTTCTAATTATCTTGCAAACACTAGTTAGAAATAGAAATGATGTATTAAATTGGTTTATGGATTGTCAATGCTATTGTTTAATAGTTACTATGACTTTTTTTTTTTGGATAACTGATTTTTTGGGATATTTAACATGTAAAGTTATAATTTTATTTGGTTAATTTTTGTTTACGTGTACGGTTATGTTATCAAGAGTCTATTTATTTGAACTAGTGTTTAGTTTTTTTATATGATGTGCAGGTACTATGTTTGTGTTCCAAGTCAATGTGCAGGTGCATTTTTGTGTGTGAAGAGAATGTGTAGGTGCATGTTTGTATGCGAAGTGAATGTAGACTGATGTGTTAGCTTGGTGAATTTGTTGAACTTATAATTTCAGGATAACATGTAATTTCTATTTTGAAGGGTTTTTTATTTTTTGAAATAAATAAGGAAATCTAAATGAGGACAAAATATTTGAATAAATTTGGACAAAACTTAGAAGACGTTTGAAGAATTAGAAGAAATACTTTAATAATTTTAAACAAAATTAGAGTAATTTTTTAATTAATTTGATTAAATTTGTACTGTTATAAGGAATTCAAGCAATTTTGAAAGAATTTGATTAATTTAAAAAATTAATGAGAATTAAAAGAAAATTCAAGCAATTTTAAAAGAATTTGATTAATTTAAAAAATTAATGGGAATTAGAAGAAATTCAAAATCTTTGGGGCAAATGTGTGAAGATAGCAACCAACGGGTAGGTATATGGGGGTTTGGGGCTGGATTGCAAAAAAAATTATTTCGGCAGCCAGTTTATAATTAAATTCGGGTTTGGGACTAAATTCTAAATACTAAAGAGTTTTTTTTTTTTAATTTTGTAGTCAAATTACTTATTTGCCATTATTGATGCATGTGACATGCACATGGTATAAATCTGTCAGTCAAAAAATGAATGAAATGGGTAGATTGAAATTATATTATAAAATTAATAGTCATTTTGGTACCAAAAAAAATTGAATGGACAAAATAAGACTGGTGACATACTATAGTCGCCTCTAGTTTAAAAGGTAGAGTGGCATTGTAACCTGGCAGAGTGTTGACAATTGTTTGTGGCACAGAGAAGTTAAAAGAGAACAAAGAGGAAAAGTAGACGCAACCAAAGCGAAGCTAGCAGCATGCTTATGATTATTATGCTTATACAGATGATAAGAAAGTTATACCAAACAATTTAAAAGACTCGTGTCCCATTTTTGTCAAAGATAAAAGCCAACTCATTCACGTACATACCTACCTACTCCTAAGTCCCACAGACACGTTTTTTTTATATCCTTTACTTTTTTGTCTGAAAGAGACACACGA
Organism: Ehretia macrophylla; assembly: GCA_037974665.1. Lineage (NCBI taxonomy): Eukaryota > Viridiplantae > Streptophyta > Magnoliopsida > Boraginales > Ehretiaceae > Ehretia > Ehretia macrophylla. The sequence continues at coordinate 49,899,976 of CM075766.1, forward strand.
AGACTTACATCACAAACATTTTTCCTAACTTATATGCTTCGTATAGATTTGCATGTTATTGTCTATTTTTTTTTATTTTTTGATTTTTTTGGTTTGGGGACAAATTCTTCTATCAGTTGAGTTTTCTTATCATTTAAAAAAAAAAAAAAAAAATTAGTTGGGAGTATCAATCTAGACAAGATTTCATCCGTGTTCCAAGTTTTAACTTACGTAAGTTTTCTTTTCTTTTGATTTTCTTCTCCCTTTTGTGTTAGAATCTGAAAGTTTGAATGGAAATGATATTATATTATATAATAATAACTTGTATCAGATGTTGTGCCCCATGCAGCCATGCGTGTATTAGTTTTTGTGCACTATGGCTTTATCAAACTTTGTGAATTATGCTTGCTAAGTTTTGTGTGCAAAGATGCTTTGCCTGTTATAAAGTCCGTGAACTCTTGTCATGCTTGTTAGAATATTTGTGCAACTGATTATATATATAATGGTGGGTAATGATGACTCCCATTCAAAAGTTTGCCTATATATATGTGTGTGTTTTGCTGGCATTGATAATGGGAAAGAACCGAGGAAGGAACAAAAATGGAGAAGTAGAATAATATCTTCTATTAGTTACTATAACGTTGTGCATCTTAATAGAGAGAGTTTGTCATACTTAGTTCGCTAGTTTCGTAATTTGGTATGCTCCTACTACGAAAGAAATATCGTTGTATCCTGAGAGACTTACGTCAATCAACCGAAAGCATCGTAGCGGGGCGTTTAAAAGTCTTAAGGACATCGAGTCCAACTCGAGCTTCGATTTCATCTCAATTTTTGGTTTGCTTCTCTATAACTTTAAGTTTAAAGTTTAATTTATATTCTATCTTAATTTGTATATTTATTTACTGTCATACTTTAATTTCTTGTCTGAGTATTATAACTAATTTTATTATGTTCAATTTTATGATTATTGAATTGTCAGAAAATCTTATTTTTACAAGTTATATATATATGCACATGAAAAACAAATATTTCCAACATTTTGGTCTTCCTCCACCCTAGTAGGTAATAATTAACGATAACATTACAATGACAAAAGAAACTATCAATCATTACATATTAATAACCAAATAAATTTCTCTACGATTTCACTTACTTATACATAAGGTCTTGGAAGTGGGTGCATTGATAGGAATAATTGGCAATTTTACGAGTTGGTTTTTGGTCTAGTAGTATGCTACTCGTTGTAAATATAAGAAATTTTGAAATCAATTTTTGTAAATAATATTTTTTAATATATGTTGTTCTGCTTAAATCTTTCTTAAATAAAAAAAGGAGGATGGAAAAAGGGCATATTTCTCTGTTCATTGATGTCATTCTAGAAATCGACAAGAACTATGTATAAATAGTCATTAGGTCCGGCCATTTTCCTTCTCTGAATTCAGATCATAAAATTGTTGATACTATATTTACGATTGTAGTTTTAAGAATTATTCTACATAAAAATAAGGGTCCCGTTCGAAAGTAGAAGAGAAGATGTTCTTATTTTAAAAAACATGACATGAATATTAAACTTTCGGAAATGTTAACGGAAATGAGAAATGAGTACGTACAAGCTAACACTAATGTGGAAACAACCTTATGAGATATTCCGACAAAATTGTGGATTTGGATTCTTTATATTGTTAATTGATTTTCTTTGGTTATACTAATAATAAAGTGATAATTATCTCCAATTTTACATAAAGTTCTTGTAATTGTAGTCCATATACAGTATATGGATTGGCATTGATCTCAACGTCACTTGTAACGCTAGACTTTAATTGATGGATTTCGAATAAGAAAATAAGAAATAGAAGCGGATGTGAATTTATTTGCAAATCATAATTTGTCTCTGAAAACTGTCATAAATTTTCATTTTACTTCCTAAAATCATATATATGCTTCAAAAGTTCTATTTAAAACAAGAAAAATGTCTCAATTTAATCTCTTGTTTCTATCGATGTCACCACATCGTTAAAAGCCTTAATATTTGATTTCATTGTTAACAATGCCCATAAGCTCCACACAACTATTGTTTATTAGTTTTTTTTTTTCCTCACAAGAAGACGGTTGAATCAAATAAAAACATTTTTTACATTTTTAGGGAGCAACTATATATATATATATATATATATTAAAATTCTTGTTTCTTGCTATCTTGAAATTTTTGGTATAAGCTTCTATAAATATCCATAGAAACAATGTTTTGTATTGATAACATGTGTTACTGAAAACACAGGATCTGTTACCCAAAGTTTTCTTCCGCAATATTTTTCGTGGATTCTTTTTGAATTTTTTATATAATATTAAAGATAGGTACTTATTTAACATTTATTTTTTAAAAAATAATATAGAAAACTTTCAAACAAAACCCCAACAAGTGGGCCCAAGTCTAAGTTGCAAAGCTGACCAAGACCAAATCCTTTGATCTAACGACATGACACTCACAGTATTTGTAAGAAATTACGAATTCAAATATCACTGACTTTACATATATGTATGACTTTAAGTCTCAAAAAAAAAAAAAAAACTAATGGGCCAAAAGGGCAACCATCTCCTCAATTATGAATCATTATGATTGTCCTTTTTCAAAAATTAAAAATAAAATATATAAAATATTAGATAATGGATAATCACCACTCAAGCAAAAGATAGATACTCATACATGAACAAGTTATTTGCAAATGAATAGTACTGTATGAATAGTATCATGGACAGTTCTTATGTAAAAAGTACTGGATGAACAGTACCCCATGGATAGTTACTATATTTTTCATGGTAACTGCTTTGGACAATTTGATTATTTTTGTTTTGCTAATTTGGAAATAGCAATTGCTCCACACGTCCGCAAGCAATCTGCAACATGAATGTTGTCTTATAATGCATAGGCAGACAACCAACGGTCTACCATGGCAAAACATTCTTTAGGCTTGTATTCTGGAGCAGTATGACCCGCACCCTACATAAAACCAAAATGTCACAACAATCTATTAAACATATTATTATAGAGTTTCAAGTATTGTTACACACATTTCTTGCTTCTTTACACGATTAAAGGTAAATAAAAGTCATAATCTCTTGCCTTCACTGTCGCAAACGTCAAAGAGAACCCCTTTTCCTTATATTTCTGTGTGTATCTATGAAAAACAAAACGAAAGACAAGTTAAAAGGATGGGCTTTGGAAGTTTAATATTACACAGAATATCAAACGATCAAAGTATTTGAAAATTTGAAAACCTACCCCGCAATTTGACCATTTACAAACCAGGGTCTCCAGGCATCTTCGAGAGTCAAATTGAGATTCCGAATCCACTTCAAAGTACCCAAGTATGGAACGACCATGTCATGATCACCACTTCAAGGAAAATACTACATTAGCCTAAGGAATACACTGGGCAGCCATTACTACTCATATAAGAAAGCTAGATAGACGTGTTTAAGATTCAAAAATGTGACCAAGGCTTAAGCGGAATACAAGAAGTTCTTCATCTGGTGGACAAGGATATAGCAGATATTGTGCATTTGACTAGTAAGGTAAGCCAAGTATGTCTCTCTCCACTCTTCATTGTGGCTAATAGAATCAATTGAAACAGAGGTCAAATCATGCAATTGTGTCGTTAGCAAGTGGCAAAACGTTTTAGTTGTGAATTTATATTCAATATAGTAATGGCACGTATGAAAGATTAATTTGCAGTGGCTGAACATATACAATCATATATCATCAAATTATGCAAGAATGATTATGATTTACCTGTAAACTAAAGCTTCAAATGTTTTCTTGCTGAGATATTGATGATACGGAAATGCAGTTGCAACATCCTCTTCGTATGCTAAACTGTCGTTGCACCTTAACCATTTTCCTTTAGTTCCCTGTTCGTTAAATTACAAGCCGAAGGCATTTATCATACTAAGCTCCAACTCGTCCACAGCCAAAAGAAGGGATACACAAAATATCAGTACTGAGACTGAACTTACTTTTCGAATCTGAAGAGCTTCTTGAACGGTTGGATCATTTGCCCATCCATAAACCGGTATATAATTATAGTCCTGAAAACAAGTAGATCAGTCCTTGAGGAATATGATTATAAATGAATATGAGACAGTATTTTATAGATTACAGAATGGAGCAGATATATATTTGTTTAGAGATGGATGAGGAAGTTACACGGCACCATGGTTCCTCTGTTTCAGATGGAAGGAGGATATTACTGGAATCATCTCCTGGAGATGCTTGACCCCATTTTGGTCCATCTGGGCTCGCTGTTGTTGGACATTTTGGCTCCAGGATATGTGCTAGTCTTATGTTATCGATGCACTACATATTCAAATTTCAGTTTACTTTTTATGCTCTCTAAAGTGAATGGAGCTCGTATGGCAAGGATTGACCTCTTACCATGTTGATGACTTGTACAGCATCAAGGCATTGTCTGTTGTTGGGATCTGGACTAACATACTCTCCATCACAGCTGCTCTCAGCTAACTGAAATAGGGCAACAACATCTCAGTGTAATTTGTCTCAGTAGGTTAGCTGTATAGATCGGTTAATAAAAGATTAGGAAAAGCTTTTACTGTGTTGCTTAAGTTATATAGGAATTCCTGAGTCCAAGAGTTAAGAATAACAAGTTCTTCAACTCCCAAATAGAACTTTTTACTAGGGTCGAGATTCTAGCACTTTCTGCGTCTACCAAAGATGACAAGAAGTGCTCATAACAGCTGAATATGTCCATGAAAGGTGGTAAGTGGGATATGTGGTCATCGATTTGTCATTTGTGGCCTGTATACTCATCGCGGTTTAACAAATAAACTCTCTTCAAGTTTGTAGACATTAGATTCGAACCAAAGATGTTGAACACATACAAAACTCAACACATCTGCAAAGTTATTTCAATGGGGAACAGGAAGAAGAAACAAAAAAGGAGAGTCCAAGAAATCAGTCCTGTTTATTTTCCAATTTTAGACTGAAGTAGAATGATTGAACATAGTTCTATTCTGCAATCTGCATACAACTCGCAATCATTGATTAAGCTGGTTCTTGGATGACTATGGTTTCACAGTCCATGCTCAACTACTTGGTAACAGAATGTTTTTATCATCATTAATTTTTCATGCCATTACAAAATTACAAGTCCTCACCATGTTTCCATCTGTTAGCGGCATTGGATCATCATATTTTATTATCTTGTTATCTTATCATCATTATTCTCATACCATTTTTCTAAGCATGAAAAGTTAAAAGGCAAGAAGGCATAATACTAAAAATTACCTTGTAGTATTGATCAGAGATCAGCGCCAGGCGATGAGCATATGGGATTCTTTCATTATAATCCTTGTGTATATTTGTTCCTGGATTGCCAATGAAATATCCCTGTTTAATTTTTTGGACAATAAGGTGTCAAGTAAGAATACCAAAAGCACACAATATTTGAATCATTTATTTGCAAGTAAAAACATGGGAAAAGATGGTAAGAAAACTATGACCTTGAGATTCATGCGTGGCTTGCCACCGGCTTCATTACCTGCCACACCATTAAGGATTAATAAAAATACCTTCCACTTTACTGACTAGAGAATCCGTTGTAAATAGACCAAACAGAATCTGCCAATACAGTACCTCTTGATGTGTCTGTTACGACTATTGGAACCATCTTTCCTGCATAGGAGTCGCCCGCAATGTAGAGGCGATTTTTTATGAAATTTGGATGGCTCAATAACCACTGCATTGTTTTATGTTGATTAGGTTTTACCGTAAGCCAGTGAATCCGAACAGCATATAGGTCTAAGTATAAATATATATTCACCTTTTGAAGAAACATATATGTTTCATGTGCTGTCTTTGTGTCTGAGGAATAGTAACCTTCTGCAGTAGTTGAATAAGAAAATCCAGTACCAACTGGTGAGTCTAAAAATATGACACTGGCAACCTGAAATAGTAAATCAAAATCATTTTAAGTGATAGTCAATTGAGCATAGAAGTAAATAAAACACAGAGAGTTTTAGTTTTGCAGTTTGTACCTTTGTCCATGAATACGGATTCAGAAGGAATGATTGTTTACTTCCATCATCATCCCCAACATCAAAAGACAATGGACCTGCAGAGAATGACCTTATCAATACTTTCAAGGCCATGTAAAAGTAAAAAAAAAAAAAAAAAAAAAAAAACCAAAAACAATGTGGCTTCAAATTATCAATCACAAACATCCACACTGGGTTTACTGGGAAACTATTTCTCTTTGTATTGACATTAACATAAGATTGATCTGAATCTAAGAGATATTCTATATATTGTTTCTAGAACTTCATTTGATGTTTTACTTCCATTAGGTCCATAAGTTAATGTATAAAGATATATGATTTTGAGTTACAATGGTTATATACATCATTGAATTTAAATTTGGATCTTATATGATCTTGGACTCACCAAGTCCAACCCATAACCTGCGTGTGCATGAAATCAAAATCATATTTTGAAACTCCAAGGACATACAAAGTTGAGGAACTCAATTGAAACTTGTCATAAACTCTATAAGCTTAGTTATAATGCTGTAAACGAGTCAAATCAAAGCAGAAAATCATATTGTCCAAGCTTGTTTTGTTTTGTTATAGAGTTTTGGTTTGCTTATTTGACAAAACCATAGTGTAAAAATCATGTTCTCGCGATCCGATCAAATTCTACAGGATTAAGTCGACATTCTTGAGCTAGTTTCTGAGTAGACAAGTCCCCAATTTTAACCTCTAGGGGAAACTCGGAACATAACCTAAGCTTAATTAGAAATAAATTAGTAATAAACTCTAATTAACTGCATGTTAAGTAATTAACTAATTAGTGCAAAAGACAAAAAAAACATACCAATTTCGAAAACAAGACCGGAGAAAGCAGAGCAACCAGGGCCACCAGTAAGCCAAAGCACAAGTGGATCCTTTACTGGGTTTCTCTCCGACTCGATAAAATAATAGAATAGCTGCACATCATCACCTTCGCCCACACCAACATACCTAATCAAGTTTTAAGTACAAAACACAGCAAATGACACACTCTTCAGCTTTTCTAAAAGGAAAATCATAATGTCGCCGAGCTTAAGCTTTTAAACAAACTAGTTAGTTAATATAGTATCAGAGTTCAGTTAACAAAAGTTAATAAATTTAACATAGTATTAGAGTCACAGTTACAAAAGTCTATAAATTTAAGTCTCGTCATCAACTATTTTAAAAAAATATATATAATCACTTTCAATATATAATCTAAGTCTGAAAATAGTAAATCGCTTTTGAATAGTTTAAACCTTCAAACGAGATACAATCATAAAAATCTTACCCAGTTTCTAGTTTAAAAGGTAGGGTACCATTGTAACCTGGCAGAGTCTTGACAATCGTTTGTGGCAAAGTGATGTTGAAGAGAACAAAGATGAGGACTAGGCGCAACCAAAACGAACCAAGCTGCATGCGATATCCGAAAAAGCATTTTAATTGTTTAGAATCAGTGGTTGGTGGTGCTTGTTGAGACATGCTTATGCTTATTCAGACAAACAACGAGGAAAGACCTTTCCTCAAGTGTCCTTTTTATTCCGGCGAAGGTAAAGCAAATCCAATCACGTACATACCTACTCCCAAGTTTGACAAGAACACGTGAAGGAAGGACAAATTGGTGAGTGAACTGCCCACAAAAGAAAAATAAAAATAAATAAATAAATAAATAAGAGAAGACAATGAGTTTGTGAGTGACATCAGCTACATCAGCAGCAGATGTCGATTGGTACCCACGTAATTTCTTATTATAGTCTCCCGGTTTCTATAATTATGAAAATAGCTAGTAAGTTTAATAAATTATGTGAAACCCTATTTTAAGTCAATTTTGTAAGTGATTTATATTTAATTTATAATTTATTTAGTTTATCACTACTATCCATACGTGCTTAAGTATTTTAAGTCATTTGGATCATTGCATTTTATCAGAACAGGCCACCAAACGTATTCGTATAGTGCTAAACTATTAATCATTATGTATTAATATTTAAATAAAAATATCTACAACTTTACTTATATATATATATATATATATATATATAAGGTCCTATAAATAAAAGAATCGCAATAATGACTGGTAATTTTACATTGCATCATGTCAAACAAACATATGCGAAAAATTGCATCAAATTAAATATTTTCCGATTCCCGTTTCTCTTTTTGTTTTAATTTCTTTCGCATAAGCTTGTGTAGATACCCGAAAGTACAATTTTTTATATTAAATAAAATATGTTTCGAATACATAAGAGTCCCAAATGAATTATGAATCACTAGGTTTCTTTTTATTACAGTCGAGATCAAAATAATAATTTAAAATTAAAATTATAAAAAAATTATTATTTGACTATTTCATTTAATTTTAATTATAATTACTAAAAAAAATTTGTTAGAGCAATGAGTAATTATTTTTGCTTGAACCTAAAAAGACAAAATGTCTGACGTTGATTGGGGAAGAAAAAACAAAAAGAAAAAGAAGCCCAACAGTATCTTGTCTAAAGATCAATATGTCGGGGCCCAATTCTTCATCATCAAATCTTAGTATGACAATGTTCACCAACTCTCCTTTGCTGATTGGCTGCTTGATCAATGAATGTGGCCGAGTTGGCTATCAAAATTCAAAAGCACGAGGCAGACTCCTTTCATGTAAACTCAATATGTTGGCAAAACTACACAACCCTCAACGCAATGGACAACTTTTTGAAGGTCGTAGCTGCACTCATCAGCAGACCCTACAATCTGCATTGCTGAATAAGTTGTCAAAATCACCCTCAACTGAGAAATGGGCGAATTATAGCTATGTAGATCAAATAAAGACCTTTTTAAAAACTTTTGACTCGGGAGAGGTCCTCTTTCTTTTTTTTTTTTTTTTTTTTTTTTTTTTTTTTTTCAAGATAAGAAATGATTTTATTATTAATCACAAAAAATTTATAATATTTGATCTCCGAAAGGTAGTTTATCGCATTCTATATTCATCTAAACTCCAAACCATATAAATGGTTTAGTTCAAAAGATTCCTCCTACACTTTTTAACTGTAAAAAGTTTCGACTTTACATCAAAAACAATATTCTCAAAAATTTATTCCTCAGTAAGAGCTTTGTTACTATACAATCTTCTATTCCTTTCTTTTCATACATGATAGACAAAAGCTCCAAGAAAGAGATTAGTTACTGTAAATTGGAGTGAGGTGTGTGATGCTTTCTTGACGATTCAGTCTAATGTCAGATTCAAATCCCTGATGACGAAGATGGACCCCAAACTGAGGTAAGATACCCGCACGGAGCTGAGGCCGGCCAACCCGAGCCAAGGCTAGCATATTTTAGCTAATGCCCAACCTGTATGCCGATTCGACCTCATCCCGACCCAGAAAAACCCCGACATCTGTGCCAGCTGTCCTGATGGGACATAAAGCTGTGCCGCATTAAATATTGTCAGATCCGAATTTAGTATAAATAGAGCTCCACCCCTTCATTTCTGAGGTAACTGCTCATAAAATGCTCTCAGCTACTTCGCCAGCTCGGACATACTAATCATTCGCACGCCCGAGGGGAAAATTCGGGTCATCACCCCGCATTTTCCTTCATTTTCCTTGTGCAGGTCAGGTAGCCGACCCGAAAATTCAGGTCAAGAAACCGACCCTGAATTCTAGCTCGGCAGGAGTAGTTTCCCAACCTCAACTGCGAGATTTCGACCTCAACAGTTTGGCGCTGTCTGTGGGAATGAGTTCTTTCTATCACTCTTCTCACCGCTCATTGAGAAACCATCATGGTACAAACAAGAAGCCACAACGCACCAGTAGAGGACTCTCCCAACCCAGATAGGGACCTTGAAACCACGCAGGTGCCTAGCTAAGACCCAACCCAAAGAGACGTTGGAAGGAGCCAACGTATACACTTAGCCTCTCAAACCAATCCTTCAACAGATGAAGACCTCAACTCCAGCCTGTCGCCAGAGATGAGGATGATGTTCAGGGTGGTCGAGGAACTTAAGGAGCAGGTAGCTTGGCTAGCTGCGGACTCCCTCACTCCACCAGCAGCTACGCCGCGGCCTACTCGTCCACAGTTTCGCATCCCAGCCCCAAGGCAAAAGCGGGTGCAAGAAGAAGAGGGTTTCCTGGAGCCGATGATGGGACTCAAGGAGGCGAGAGGAAAAAGGGTGGCACATGCCGACCCCGAGAAGGCCAAGACCGTGGCTGCCATAGCCAATGTCATTAACCAGCTCGGTATAAGCCTACTCTCACCTGAAGTACTGGCCACGCCATTGCCCACCGGTAACCAGATGCCCAACCTGGCGGTCTATAATGGGGATGGCAACCCAGCCAGTCACCTGCTCGACTTTGATTACCACATGACTCTGCATGATATGTTCGACCTCATGAAGACGAAGACATTCCCAACCACCCTAGTTGGCAATGCCTTGGACTGGTTCCAAAAACTTCGTCCCGGCTCTATTGCAAGTTTTCATCAGCTGGCTGAGGCTTTCTTGTCCCGCTTCGCGGGAAGTTGACGTGCAACTCGCCACACTTCAACATTGCTGTTAGTGAAGCAACACAGAGGGGAAAGTTTGAAGGCTTTCACAGCTCGATTCAATGAAGAGTCCCTCAAAATCCCTAACCTGGAGGACTTCATGGCGTTGATGGCGTACCAGAGTGGGCTCAGGTCGGGCCCTCTCACGTCCTCCTTGGCCATCGACCCCGTGGGTACCGTAGCCGAGCTGATGGTACGGGCAGAAGGGTACATACACTCGGAAGAAATCCATCAGGTGAAAAGGGACAATGACAAGGAGAAGGAAGCCGGAAAGAAGAGAGAGGCCTCCCGAGGCCAACCTGGGGGTAAAGCCCAAAATGAACGAGGCAAGCAACTTCAACAGCCAAAGCTGAACTCTCGGTTCACCATGTTCACTCCCCTTAACACTACCAGGGAACGAATTTTGATGGAGATCCAGCACCAGAACCACCTACCTCCAGCGCCGAGGATGAAAGGCCGACCTGAGAAGCGCAATAGGACCAAGTATTGCTGCTACCATATGGATTACGGCCACACTACCGAGGAGTGCAAAGATTTAAAATAGGAGATCGAGACATTGATAGCCCGGGGTCATATCCAGAGGTACGTAGATCAACAGCTGACCCAGGGTCACGATCAAAGAGATAAAGAGAGAAGTCCACCCAGGCACCAGTCTGGGAGCGGACATTTGGCTGTGATTGAGACCATTATAGGAGGATTGGCGTCGGGTGGAGAGACCTCGGCTGACAAGAAGGGTTATGTTCGGGCTAGAAGGGAGTATGGGTTGGTGCGGGGTCCGGTCCCGGAGATAGAGAAGCTCACTTTCTCCTCATAAAACTTGGAGGGGATGATATTGCCCCATGATGACCCGTTGGTGATCAGCGCTAAAATAGCCAACTTCACCGTGAAGAGGCTGATAGTGGACACTGGGAGCTCGGCATAAGTCTTATTCCTGAGGGCATTTGAGCAGATGGGGTTGGACATGAGCCTACTCAGGCCATTGAGGGGCACCTTAGCTGGTTTCACCGGACAAGCCCACTGAGTCGAAGGGGTCATCAACCTCCCACTAAAGCTGGAAGACGGAGACAAGCGGGTTTCGATGCAAGCCAACTTAATTGTGATGGATTGTAACTCCACGTATAATGGGATCTTAGGTCGGGTGGCACTCAATCATTTCAGGGTTGTTCCTTCAACTTACCATCAGGCCTTGAAGTTCCCGACCCTGGGCGGTACCGCCACCATCCGAGGAGCTCAGCTCTAGGCTCGGGAGTGCTATGAAAGCTCATTCTGCCTTAAATATCAGGTTGGTTGGGGACCAGATTTGCCCGAGGAGAAGAGGGATGCGAAGAGAGGAAGCCCAGCTGAAAACCTTCAAGAGGTGGAGTTCTCCGATGAAACAAAGAGAGCGAAGATCGGGAGTGAGCTTTCTGATGACCTCAAGAAAGGTATAATCCAATTTTTCTTGAAAAATGAACATATATTTGCATGGTCTGCTTCTGACATGACAAGTATTGACCCAAGTATGATTGAGCATCACCTAAATGCCAACCCAAATCACTACCCGGTAAAGCAAAAGCGCAGGCACTTCCATTATGATAAGCAACAGATCATAGTAGATGAGGTGGACAAGTTGGCAGACGCCTGCCACATAAGGGAAATTCAATACCTGACCTTGTTATCCAATGTAGTACTAGTGACCAAGTCCTTAGGCGGATGGAGATTGTGTATTGACTTCACCGACCTTAATAAACCTTATCCCAAGGATTGCTTTTCCCTACCTCGGATTGATCAGATGGTGGATGGCACCTCCGGGTTCGAGCTACTCTCTTTCATGGATGCCTTCAAATGTTACAACCAGATTAAGATGGCACTCGGGGACAAAGAGAAAACTGTCTTCACCACCGATAAAGGTCTCTACTACTATGAGGTCATGCCTTTTGGCCTCAAGAATGTTGGAGCTACTTACACTCGGATGATGAATAAGGCATTTAAGAATCAGATTGGCCAAAATATGGAGATCTATGTAGATGACATGTTGGTCAAGAACAAGAGAGCGGAAAACCATGTGGTCGACCTGGCTGAAGCCTTCGCCGTAATGGAGCACTTGGTGATAAAATTGAACCCAAAAAAGTGAGCATTCGGCGTCAAGGCGGGAAAGTTTTTGGGCTCCATGGTCACGACTCGGGGAATAGAAGCCAACCCGGAGAAGGTTTAAACGATACTTGACCTGGCACCGCCAACCTGCGTGAAAGACGTCCAGATGCTCGCCGGCAAGGTTGCAGCACTGAGTAGATTCATGTCCAGATCGGCCGACAAGTATGCTCCTATCTTCAAAATATTGTGGAATCCTAAGAATTTCGAATGGACTACGGAATGCCAGAACGCCTTCCAAGAGATGAAAATGTATCTAGTTTCGTCACCCTTGCTATCCTGATCTGAGGTGGGGGAAGAGCTGGTATTATACTTGGCATGCTCAGGGACAGCCGTGGCGGTGGCACTGATCTGTGAAGAAGGGAAGGAACATAAACCGGTCTATTATGTCAGCAAAACCTTGCAAAGGGCCGAGGCGAGGTACTCCTCCTTGGAAAAACTCGCCCTCGCGCTCATCACGGCGGCAAGGAAGCTGAAGCCATAATTTGATGCTCATCCAGTTAAGGTCATAACGGATACCCCACTTAAGTCCATCATGCACAAGCCAGAGGCGTCGGGTAGGCTGTTGAAATGGGCAGTTTAGCTAAGTCAATTTCACATCACCTACCAACCCAAAACAGTCATCAAATCCCAAGCCATCGCGGACTTTGTGGTAGAATGTACTGGCCGAGCCGAACATGACCTGGAGGATGTGTAGAAGGTCCATGTGAATGGGGTATCAGGGAAGTCTGGAAACGGAGTCGGAGTGGTCATTCTCGACCCGACCCGGCATGAGTACCAATACTCCCTCAATTTTGCCTTCCCGGGGTCTAACAATGAGGTTGAGTATGAAGCAGTGATCGTAGGATTGAAAATTGCGACTTAGTTCGGGGTACGAACAATTGACCTGAACACCGACTCTTAATTGGTTGCTAGTCAAATATCAGGAGAATTCGAAGCTAAAGACAATGCTATGCTGGCCTACCTCAACAAAGTTAAGGATTTGACCTCAGGGCTCAAGAGGCTCACGGTGCAGCAAATCCTGAGGGAAGAGAATATGAAGGCTGATGCTCTGTCCAGGTTGGCCTTGGGCGAGAGCCAACCTACACTGGTCCATATGGAAGAAGTTTCCGAACCAAGTATCCAGTTGGGAAGACAAGCCGTAGCCGAGCTCAATTTAAGGCCAGATTGGACCAAACCAATCATGGACTACTTGGAGGGGGGATGACCCCAGAGGATGAAAAGGCAGCACAAAAACTCATGAAACAAGCCTCAAGGTTTGTCATAATAGGTGGGCAACTTTACAAGAGAGCCTACACTTGGCCTCTCTTAAAGTGTGTCGGGTCCGAGAAGGGAAACTATGTACTCTGAGAGATCCATGAAGGAGTATATGGAAACCACTTGGGTGACAAGGCTCTGGCTCGGAAGGCATCGAGGTAGATATTTTTGGCCAACCTTAGAACAAGAAGCCAAAGAGTATATAAAAAAGTGTGACACCTACCAAGGTTCGTCAACATACAGAGAAAGCCTGCGGTAGACCTGACAATGATGGTAAGCCCGTGGCCATTCTATCAATGGGGTCTAGATATCATTGGCCCATTGCCAACCAGTGTTGACCAGAAGAAGCACACCTTCGTAACTGTAGACTATTTCACCAAATGGCCTGAGGCTGAAGATGTTACTAGAATAACAGAAAAGGCAGCTTGGGATTTTGTATGGAAGAATATCATTTGCCGATTTGGAGTGCCGAAGGTCATCATTACCGACCACGGCAAGCAATTCGACAGTGCATACTTTCGAGGCAAATGTGCTGAGATCGGGATCGACCTTAGATTGTCATCTATTGCTTACCCTCAAAGTAATGGCCATGTCAAAATGACTAACCAAATCATTTTGCAAGGCCTGAAAACCAAGTTGGAAGAAGCAAAAAGCCAGTGGGCATCGATTCTCCCCGAGGTACTATGGGCTCAACGACCCATCACTAGCTCGGCAACGGGAGAATCGCCCTTCGAACTGACCTTCGGTACTCAAGCAATACTGCCAGTGGAGATCAGGTCTCCGACCAGTAGAACTCTCCATCACGATCCAGTAATAAACGGAGCCCTGATCCGTGAAGAGCTTGACCTCGCTGAAGAACTCCGAGCCAAAGCTCATATCAGGATGTTAGCCAGTAACGCCGCCATGCAAAGAGCATTTGCCAGGCAGGTCAAGCCTAAGCTTATTAAGGTTGGCAAGCTCGTTCTCAATAAGGCCATTTTTTTGCCGCGCTGGGGCAACAAGCTTTCCCTAACCTAGAAGGGACCGCATGAAGTCGTGAAAGAAGTCCGACTTGGGACCTTCTACCTCCGCGACAGATATGGGAAGAAATTGAAGAATGCATGGCACGCAGGATACCTGAAGAGATATTTTGTGTAACGACCCCCGAACCGAAATCTTTTGTAACGACCCCAAGCCAGAAACTCTTGTAACGGCCCCCGAGCTGAACAATCTTCTGTTGAGGCCCCGAGCCGAAACTCTACCTGTAATTGGCAAGCCCAAGCCTAAGCCCAAATTCAACACAATATATTTTGTAAACTACTGCGAAGTCTGACCCGGGCCTAAGCACCTTAGCTACTTAGCTATTCCAAACTCGGATTAATGTGGTGGCAACGCTTAATTGTGAGATAAAGTAAACCAGCTCGAATAAGGTTCCATCTCGGGTATAATCAATAATGATTTGATTCATTTTACCAGTTCGGATTAGAGTCCAATTCAGTATAAGCCGGCCCCAGGTCGGTATGTTAGTTTTGGGTCTAAACTCGAGCTCAACATTTGTTAACATTAGTTTGACCAATTTTAAATCGGAATGACGAGTCCAGGTCGACAACAATAATAGTTGTCCAGTTAGCCAGCTCCGATTAGGATGAAAATTCATTAATCGCGTTCAGCTCGGTTCTTTATACTTAAGTTCGAAAGGTCCATTATGTTGGAACTACCCCACTTACTTAAGAAAATTTGCGAAAGGAAAAAGTATACTTGTACAAACCCAAACAAAATGCAAATAAAACCAAAAATATTTATTTCATTAAATTGGAAGGAATACAAATTACAAAGCCCGACCTGGGCGAGATTACAAAAATCATTTAGAAGCAGGAGCAGAGGCAGTAGCGTCAGCTTCATCACCGACCTGATCCATGCCCCTCTTCACAAAATCGATCACCTCTTCAGCTTGGGACGTCAGGTCGGCCGGAAGCTCAAGAATCTCCCAGAACTCCGGCAGCGGAGCCTTTAAGATTTTGATGTAATCATTATTGGAGGCAGGAAGAAATGTCTTTGCTCGCTCCTAGGCGGCGACCTGGCCTCGAAAGTAATACTCCAACTCGGCGTACTTGGCCATGACCCCACCATCACTTTCCACCCAGCTCACCACTGTATTGCTGGACTTGAAGTCCTCTACCGCCTTCTCTTCTTGGGGGCCGACCCTATCAAGAAGCTCCCAGAGCTTCGCCTCGGCTTCGCGCTTATCCAGCTTGTAGCGCTCGACATCCTTGGCCGCAGCCTCACGTCGGAATTTCTCCGCCTCGAGCTCCTTCTTCAGCCAGTCAATCTTCGCTGCGTCCACCTTGTACCATTGGGTGGCCTCCTCCCTTTGGGTTTCAAGCTCAGCTCGGGCATCGGAGTATCGTTGTCGAGCTTGATGCAGTGAGCTTGGGCCTTGGCAAGGAAGTTGGGTGCTGAAATGATATGGGACTCGGCCTGCTCAAAAGATGACAGAATGATCAGCCGAGCTAAAAAACATAACCATACCTATAGAGTCGAGTATAACTCACCGTGACTATGGCCGTCTTCAGGTCAAGTGAGAGCTGCTCTGCCGGGACCTTTGCTAGCTTGGGGTCGCGGGCGACCTTGGTGGCGTCCATGAAATCCTTGTTGGGAGGGCTCGCCTTCGTGGCCTTGCATTTCCCAGAATACTCAGTTCGAGGTCGCTTCTTACTGTCAGGACGGGTCACCGAGCGCTCCTGGATCGCCATCCCCGAGTTCGACTTTTTGGGCAGGGGAGACCCCGAAGCCTCCTTGGAAGATACCTCGGCGCTGACCTCCCGTACTTGGCCACTGGGCCGCTGCTTCTGCCCTTGAGGACGGTAGAGCCCAGACATGACCGAGCCGAGACTTCGCCGCTAGCCTTGGCCTTTCTCTTTCTTTGGACGTAAGCGAGCTTTCCAATATCAGCTATGTCTGCAAAATACAAAGGAAAGAGAGGTAAGAAATGGCCAAATACAAACTGAAAAGAACAACGGTAGACAAGGAGACAGGGAGGTCGGGCATTGATCTTGCGAACTGACCCTCTTCTGAGCCGGATTCCGTATTCTTTTCGGGCTCGGGAAGTAGATGAGGATGCTTCTTTCTCAGGTCGGGTTCTCTCCTGAATAACTTTGATTTCCAGATTCTGTCCCACCTGAGGACGCTGTTAATATTAATCAGCATACCCGGCTCGGGTCTCAATACCCTTACCTAGGTGAGTTCCGCTTCTGAAAGCTTGGGGTCGTCGTTCATATTCTTCTTTAAGGAGTGATTCCAATCCATTCTGCACCTCGGGTTTACATTCGGCTCGACCCAATAGTAGTCGTTGTGCCAGCCCTTGTTGGAGGAGTGCCACTTGGTGAATATGAGATTACTGGCCCGAGCTGTGAAATGAAACCACCCTGGATGCTTCGGGTTGGGAATGTATACAAAGAACTGCCTGAACTGACGCAGGGTCGACTCTACTTCATTCTCAAGGCAGAATACATAGAACGCCACCACTACTGCCTAACCATTGGGTGACATCTGACTTGGGCTAAGCTCAAAGTAGTTCAAGATACTAGTGATGAAGTCGGGAAGCGGGAGCCGAACAACATCGAATGCGAGGTCGTAAATGGTAAAGTAGTCTTGAGGAGGATAGCAAGCAAAGTCGTGCCGACCCGGAACCTTCAATTGATGGTGTCGGTCCATCGACCAATTCCTAAGCCTGGCGTTGGCCATCTGCACAATACAATAGCACTCATGCTTACAGCAGGCAAACAGTTGCTCTATCCTCTTCCCCCAGGCCGATGAACCACTAGCTGTAGCCGAGCTCCGAGCTCAGACTGTCCTAACCGGGACTGCCTCAATCGGCTCTGCAGTGGAGGCTCTAGCTAAATACTCTTGAGGTATCTTGACCCCCTCCAATCGGTTCAGAGGCGACCCGTCTTCTCTATCTCTCAAATCTCCCAGGTCTGCCAAAGGATCCTCATCAGCCTCCTCCTGTACCTGCCTGACCCCGATCACTTGGCAATAATCATCACTCTCTTGGCCCAGATTGTCGAGCTGATACCGGCGCTGTTATCACCGTGACTTCTATCCGAGGTAGATTCCGAGCTCGACGGATTCTCGTCCTTCCATAGGATCTCACCTCCATCACTTAGGAATCTTTCGATTTCGACCTCCCCATCCTGTCTACAAATTAAAATATATGTACAGGAATATCTAAAGGGAGTCGGAACGTACCTACCGCTCTAGTTGTCGAAGATGACCTGATCTAATTGCCTCCAACCTAATTGGTTCCGAGCTAATGGATCCCGAGTTGAACACACCGAGAAGATTACTTGCCGAGCTAAAAATGTCCGACCACTCTGGTTGCCGACCTGAAAGCTCTTCAAATTTTGTGATCAAAGTGTGAAATGAATCTCGAACTTCAGGGCCCTATTTATAGGCAACCCTAGAAACCGTCTCGGGAATCCCAAATGTCCTATCTCGTCATAATTGCCAGGTGACGTGTCAGCCATCCGAAGAGCATGCAACGCTAACGTGGCCATTCTCACTTTGCCGGGGTCGGGCACCTTCAGCTTGGGAACAACTCCCAAATCTAGATCTCACCCTCTTGATCTCGACTTGGGAGGAGGGAGGGGAGGATTGACGAGGATGGACCCCGAGCTGAGGTAAGATACCCGCACCGAGTTAAGGCCGGCCAACTCTAGCCAAGGCCACTGTATTTCAGCTAATGTCTAACCTGGATGCCAATTCGACCTCACCCCGACCCAGGAAAACCCCAACCTCTGCGCCAACTGTCCTGATAGGACATAAAGCTGCGCCGCATTAAATGCTCTCAGATCCGAATTTAGTATAAATAGAGCTCCACTCCTTTATTTATGAGGTAACTGCTCATAAAATATTCTCAGCTACTTCGTCAGCTCGGACATACTAATCATTCACACGCCCGAAGGAAAAATCCGGGTCATCACCCCGCCTTTTCTTTCCTTTTTCTTGTGCAGGTCAGGTAGCCGACCCGAAAATTCAGGTCAAGAAATCGACTCAGAATTTCAACTCGGCAGGAGTGGCCTCCCAACCTCAACTGCAAGATTCTAACCTCAACACCTGATAAAAAGAGGCCTTTTAAGCATTTTCCATCCTCGACTCCAAAATTTGTTAATGAAAGAGTATTGATAAAACAAATACTCTCCGTCATCGATCCTCTTAATCCATATTTAAAGGATTGCTTTCAAGTAGGCAAATGTTGACATTTTTGTCACTCAATCAGGTAGTCATCCTCTCTGTGATGCTATCCTACCTGAGCATTGGTCTCCTCTTCCAATGCTATTCAATGCCAACTATAATTAATGGCGTAGCCATTAAAGGGGCTCAACTTAAATATTTTTTCAAAATTTTGTGTATTTTCGAGGTTTAATTAATACATAAATTAAACCAATTAATTGGGTCAAACAAAGCCAATCAAAATGTCTCTTCATTTAGCTTCTCAGTTATTTTTCTCTTGTTTTGTTTTTTTTTTTGGGTCAATATTTAGCTAATCTGCTGGCTAATAATTTTGTTATTTTAACACTGCTAGAGTAAGATGAGCTCTAACTTGATCGTTATATTAATAAAATACTCTCCCCCACTCCCCC
Source organism: Ehretia macrophylla (assembly GCA_037974665.1). NCBI lineage: Eukaryota > Viridiplantae > Streptophyta > Magnoliopsida > Boraginales > Ehretiaceae > Ehretia > Ehretia macrophylla. The sequence continues at coordinate 49,919,547 of CM075766.1, forward strand.
CTACGCCAATAATAATAATAATAACGAGAGTCTAGCGGACTTGCATAGACACCAGGGACGCACATGCACCCTCAGTTTACCCCACACTTAGTAAGGGGTATATTTGTAATTTTATATTATTATATTTAAAAAAAAAACCTTTGCTGTACCGCACCAGTGACCAAGTCACCAAGAAAAAAATTAACTTTTCATCCAAAAGTCCACTTTTCATCCAAAACTAAAAGGTGCACTCTTCATCATCTTTATCCTTCCTCCATTCCCGCCACTTCTTTGAATTAATTGTTATACACTAACTAGAACTGAAAAGGTATGTATGCTTTAATAATTAAAGAGAAAATTTAATTTTGCCTTTACGTCAATTAGTAGAGATAAGATTTCACCTTGGAGATGCAAACTTGACAAGTAAATACAGAAAAATTCAAGATGTATCCCTTGAGTAGTTGTTTGCAATTTTTACATACAATGACAAAAAGTGATATCAAATATGGGTATTTTTGTGTGTAGTTAATTTATTCATAGATAGTCCTGAGTTAGTTGGGTATTTTTGTGTTTATTTCTTCATAATTGCTATAATGTTAGTTAAATAGTTTATACATAAATAAATTTTTTTATCTCAATTATTAACTCTTGACCAAAGTGTGCATTATAAGCACCCCTGATTCTGAATGTTTAGATTCGCCACTACGAGAGTCCACGTTCACAAAGACTTCTAATGCAAAGAGGGTAACTTCACGTCTAGATCTCAACTCTGAATTATTAAGAGACATTCTCACTAATGAGAGAGGATCTGTACCCCTCAGTTAACTCAAATCCGGCTAGATTTGAAAAGTCAGATTTCCTTATTCGATGACTAATTAACCCATGCTCTTAGAAAAACGCTAACAAGAATAGAAGTCTGGCTATAACATTTTGTCATTACGGCTCCGTTTGTTTGCCGTAAAATAATTTATTTGTAAAAAAATATTTTTTTTGGGTAGGTGAGTTATGGAAAATATTTTTTTCTCCCAAAAACATAAAAATATTTTTCTAAATTTTATAGTAGCCATAATATTTGATTGAAAAATATTTTTTAGTTGATTAATTTTTCGGTATTACCAAACAGCGAAAATTTGAGCAAAAGTAGCAATTATTTTTTATTAAAAAATATTTTTTAATTGACTAATTTTTCGGTATTATCAAATACTAAAAAATAAAAAATATATATATTTTACGACAAATAAACGGAGCCTAAAAGGAATGGTGAGATACTCATCCAAACCCCGTACATATTCACAGCACCATGAACATGCTTCCAATAAATTAATTAATCACAGTGGCGGAGCCAGGCATTGGGAGTCAGTGTAGGCACCCGATGTCTAGCTCCATCTCTAACAGTCTTACTCCTCGATTACTTATATCGTCATTAATTTTAAGCATCATTATATATATATAATCAAAAACACTATTTGATAGAAAAAAAAGTATAATTTAAAAAAATTAAAAGATAGTAAAAGGAGCTAAGAGAAATTAAAAAAAAAAACATAAAAAAATACATTAATGAAGAAACAAAAATCGTGAGCCATGATCTTTTTGGTTGTTTAAAAAGGCATTTGGTTGAGCTCTTCAGATTCAACCCTGTTTTACCGCCTTTTTCTTTGTAGCTTTTTTCATTCTATTTTCTCCATTAGCATATCATATATGTATATTATATATATGTGTGTGTGTCAGTGGCCAAAGTTGTGACAAAGAAAAAGCTTTTTTTCCTCTTTGTTGCTTCAGTAGAGATACAAACTAAGTCAAAGAAAGATAAAAAAATAACCAAAGAAAGGGAAAGTGCAGCCAGTTGTTTTTTAAAAAAATAATAAAAAATAATTTTAAAAAGTAAAATTACTAAAATACCCCTGACTTTAAAAATATTTTCAGTGTAGGCATAAGCATACACTCATGCCTACCTCACTCCGCCATTGATTAATCAACAGAAAATTAAGCAAAAAATGTGAAGATGACTGGATTTCCAACTTAAAATCAATTGGTGCCAAGTGGAATAGCTCAGGATCTTATTAAGTGGTCTAAGAATTTATGATTTTTCTATGTGGGACAAGTGTTATATTCTAACACTCTCCCTCATGTGTGACCTGATTTGAGAGGGATCACATGTAGAAGATTAAACACGCATTGACCTTATTTTGAAAGTCACACTTGGAAGATTGAACACACATGTGGTAATTAACAAGTGGACCTGATTTAAGATGGGTCGCACGCGGAAGATAAATAAGACTAGACCATGGGCCTAACTCTAATACTATATGAAGATGACTGAGTTTCCAACTTAAAACTAATTAGCGCCAAGTAGAGTAATTCAGGATCTTATTAAGTGGTCTAAAAATTTATAATTTTTCTATATAGAACAAGTGTTATATTCTAACAAAAACATCCACGAACCAATTCCAATTAATTTGAAAATAAAAAATTGCACCCGAACATAAATTAAACACGAAACATAAATAAAATGATAGAAGTCCATTACCATTGGTCTTCAATAATATAACTCGAATAAAAAAAATTCATTGACCTAAAAACAAAACAAAAAGAAAAATGGAAAAAACCGAAACGGCCCAGACCCCGAAACGCCACCACCCGCGACCTTTGCATTGAGGATCGGCGTAAAACGACGTCAAATTAACTCAGAATCGGCCCAAACTCCATTCTATTGCTTTTATATTCAAAAAGAGAAATAAAAAAGAAAGCTCTAACCTCTCCATTTTTTCTTTTTCTGTGGCAGAAGGTTATAATAAAAACAAGATAAACCTTGCGACCTAACAGTCTTTCATATCGGTGGAATCCACACGTGTAGATATCACCAACAACGAAAGAGGCTAACTTCAGTTTGGACAGTCAAGCGTATCTAAGAAATGGTGCGCTTTCCAGGGCGATCAGCAACCTTAAGAGTCTTGTCAATGAGCTGTCGAGCCTTTCTGCTGCGAATCTCAACCTTAACACTGGCGCTTTTGTCCATCTTTACGTATGGCTTCTTCGACTTCTTCAATGCTTTCACCTTCGACTTTATTGATTGCACCAAGTTCTCCAACTGAATCGCCATCTTTATGACTTTGATTTGATTTGATTTTTTATTTTTTTATTTCTTTATTTCCTAACCTGCGAAGTTTTGTTGTTTTGATGGTGTTGAATTGTGTGCTCTTGATTTGTTTGTTAATGGTGAATCTGAAGAGTCAAACACCTATTTGGTTAGTATTTAATGTGTTTGGCTGGTGCTAAGTCTGGTGTGTTATCCGATTATTGTTGCGTCCGAGTTTTTTGGGTTCACATTGACTGCGGACACTTTTAGATCTGGTCTTGGACCTACTAGATATTGCGTTATTAGCCATTGAAGGGTAAATTTATACCAGCATAAGAAAAACAAAAGCTCACATTTTCAAGTCCCTGCTTTGGTTTATTAAGATTACGTATTAGACTTTTGATATATTAATAATGTTAAGGTTTATAAAAATGTGGCTCACTGTCTATTTGTTTAATAATGGTAGAATGTGTGTTTGACACAGTTTTTATAAATTATAGATATTATTAGATTATTATTGTTTCTGTAATACATTATTTTTTATTTTTTTTTTGATATTTTACTCTTATCATTCTTTGTACAATACAATTTTATGAAAATTTTCAAATTTTCGGTTCTTGGTATAAGCTTGCACAAATACCCGTAGCAACAATAATTTGTAAATGTAGCATATAGGGTATGATTGACCAAAAACAAAGGACAACATAGGGTATCTCACACAAATTTAAAAAAGAAAAGATAAAAAGGAAAATATATAAATACAGTGATTTCAAAACTTTTTTTTTTTTTTTTCCCATTGTTAAGGTACTTTTGATCGAAAAGCGGAAAAAAAAAAAATACTCACGTTCCAAATTCCATATTCAACTTTCTGAAAACTGTTTGCCAAATGAATATTCTATACTAAATAAACAACTATAGGGACAAAATTGTTATTTTGTTAACCGAAGGAGGAAACAGACCGTTTAACTTCCCGTTGGAGGGTTTTAATTTTAATTTTTTTTGTTGGTCAAACCCCTTGGAGGATTAGCTGCAATCAACTTTGTATAATATTCATCCATAATGATCAATTCAAATAGATTCATTACTCCGGTCCAAAATACGATCAATCTAGCATTTAGCCTGGTATCGAGATTGTGTGATCGTGCTTCAATTTGCTTGGTTTGGAGTGTTATTGTTCTAGACTTGAACTACTTGTTAGCTCTTGGCCCATTTATTGATCTGCCTTCTGATATTGGGTCATTTTGTTGTATCCATCCTGTCATTAATGTACATCATATCTTGCCCAAAAAAAAAAAAAAAAACAGAGAGAGAAAAATTAGTCACTATTCCTCATCCTAATATCACTCTTATTATATATATATATATATATAATAAAGAAGACTAAACTAATGGGATTACACTATCATTTTAAGAGATGTAACACTTTTCTTTTGTCCTTGTCGAGAATTTCTTAAGTTGGGTGGTGACGCCTGGAAGCCAAGAGATTAGTAAAAGCAGAAACTTGCAAGTCAATTAGCATAAAAGTTTACTTCCTGATAAATAATATGATGAAGTTGGAATCCATCTTTGCTTCGGAGGATTCTTTGCGCTTGTCATGTATAATAATATAGTCATGTTTATCTTAACAAAAAATAGATTATCTTATGTTTCAAATGTAACAAACCAAACAACTTGATATGTATCTCTTTGATAGCTTTTTATATCTGTTGTATGTCTAACACATATGTCGTACATGTATAAATACAATACGATGCCAAAGGCTTTGGTGTGGGCAAAATATCTCTCTTACATTGTCAACAACTGGGATCAAATTGGTGAGTGATTCATCAACAATACTACCTGAAACAAACTCCAAATCATCATGGCTAAGCTCTTTTTGGGTGCTTTTATTTATCATCTGTGGAGATAAAGGAATAGACGTTTATTTAGCAATGAAACTTTTACAGAAGATCAACTTTTTGAAAATATTGTTTTTTATGTAAAAATTAAACTCGTTTTGGTGAAAACAGTTAGAAGGACTCTACTAAACCAAGCTATTTGTATTGCTTGGAATTTGGAAGAGAGGCATTTGGTTAGAAACAGTTGAAACAATCTTTGTAATTATGACTGTACATCTTTTTGATTTTTGGTAATATACTCCTTGCTTTTAGCAAAAAAAAAAAAAGGGTGCCATGAATTTGTACCAAACGTGCCTCTTGTAACGAATTGATATATCACTTAAGAATTAGTCTCAATAACTAGATTGGAAATGCCTCTATCAACCACAAGGAGCAAACCTTTCCACAGTGCTCTCAATTTTACAACATTGTTTGAAGTTGTCTCCAAGTTAATTGTGAACCCCATAACTTAACAAGCATCCATATTACTCAATAACCCACTTGCTCTTGTAAGACTGACATTGCTCTGGTACAACTATCAATATTGAGTTTTAAAGCTTGTCAGACTTAAAACTTGATATTAGACTTGTATATCATAATAATAATTAAATAACACTTTATAATTTATAAAAACGTGACTCACTTGTCTCTTTGTTACTACTAATAATATGAGATATTTTATGACATTCTTATAAATTGTAGGCATTATTAGATTATTATTACAGTACTTTGTCTATTATGCGATTTGACAACATTTGTAGTCTACCCTTCTCATACTTTGTAGCATACAGTTCTCTGAGATTTTTCTTGGTGTTGGTGATGGCTTGAACCTTAGCAATGGCGGAGCTAGGGGAGCAGGCCCCCTGAGGGTTTTTTTTTTTTTTAAAAAAATTATGTAATATTAAAAATAAAAAATAAAAAATAAAAAATAAAAAATAAAAGTTATCCTCCCTTCATCTCTTTTTTTCTTTTTCTTTTATTAATTTTTTTAAAAAAAATTTAGTTTCTCAATATTAAATTTTTGACTACTCCTCCGAACCTAAGGTTGTTGGGGTTGGCCGTCCCTGAACCAAAGATTGTTGGGGATGGCTTCATGTATAAACAACAATCATATTATGTTAATGTGATCACAACATTGCAAAGGAAGGTCAGAATTCATTATCAAAGATCATATGATACACAAAAAGCTTGAATACAATTAACATACATAGGTAGCATTCAAAAGCCAACAAACCCAACCCAAAGCCCTATACAATTCTAGTCATTACCATCACCTTCAAACCCACCACCCAAATCACATATCCTCTCCCAAACACCCTTCTCAACAGGGACAACAGACAACCTGGGCTGCCTAAAAAGCCCAAACCCTTTAAGCCCATCATCTCTTTTCATCTCAGCCAAGTCCACGGGCCTCCTCATCTCCCCCACCGACTTGACATCCACTGCCCCATCTTTACCATCGTCATCGTACCATTCCTTCACCACAGTGACCACACCCACCACGCGCCGCGCCTTAGCGCCTGAATGGTAGAAGAAGCAAAGATCTCCAACACGCATGGCCTTCATGTGCTTCTGGGCCTGCTTGTTCTTCACACCGTCCCATTTTGATAGGCCTCCGTTGGCTGCTTGGTCCTCCCATGACCACTCTCCTGGCTCTGTTTTCAGCAGCCAGTACTGTTTCTCTTTACCCATGACTCTATACCTATGCCTTGAGGAGTAGTAGTTTAAAAGTCCAGACCTCTAATACTTAGATATTTTGGGAATCTTCTGGAACCAAAGGCCCATTTATTCTTGGTTTATGGCGGGAATTATTAGCGCGTCTTTGTGACCTTGATTTTGAGTATATCCCTAATCCCAGAAGTATGGGATATTTTAAAAAAATTTCCCAAATTATTAGATCTATTTGATAGATTCTCACATTGAGTGTGAGAGATTCTAATATCAATTCTCAGTGTCTACATTCTAAATAAATTAATATTGACTTGTAAGTCTCATTTATAGTAAAAAAAAGTTTTTTTGTTTATCTATTATACAGAATAGTATAACTTTCAAGAACAAAAGAACAATAATTTATTTGAGTATAATTATTTTATGAACAAGTTTTTAAAATTAAAATTCCCTTAAAATTATATGAACAATTTTTTTTTCTTTTATTGAACTACAATTTTTATTAATTAATTAATTTAATTATTAATTTTAATTATTTAATAATAATCAATTAGTTTCTTAATCAATTAATTTACAAGCGATGGAGCATGTGATTTAATTCGATGACTCTATACTTATGCCTTGAGGAGTAGTAGTTTAAAAGTCGAGACCTCTAATATTTGGATATTTTGGGAATCTTTTGGAACCAAAGGCCCATTTATTCTTGGTTTATGGCGGGAATTATTAGCGCCTCTTTGTGGCCTTGATTTTGAGTATATCCCTAAGGGCGAGCTCAACGGGAGTTTTAAAATATAAAATTTTTTATTTTTAGATATTTTTGTATATTTTTAGAGCCCCATATCTTAAAAGGTAGCACTATTCATGAAAAAAGTATGTGGGATCTACCACTTTTAGATTAAAAGATGCCAAAATAGAGCCCCAAGTTCTAAAATATTCAGCAAATTAGCCCCATACCCTAAAAGATAGCACTATTCATATAAAAAGTACGTGGAGTCCACTACTTTTGAGTTAAAAGATGCCAAAATAGAGCCCCGGGCTCCAAAATGTTCAGCAAATACATGAATAGTGCTACCTTTTAGGGTATGGGGTTCTAAAAATATACAAAAATATCTAAAAATAAAAAATTTTACATTTAGAACCCCCCATTAAAGATAGCCTAATCCCAGAAGTATGGGATATTTTAAAAAATTTCCCAAATTATTAGGCCTATTTGGTAGATTCTCACTTTGCGTGTGAGAGATTCAAGATTGATTCTCGGTGTCTACATCCTAAATGAATTAATATTGACTTGTAAACCTCCCTTATAGTAAAAAAAAAAAAAAGAGTTTTTATTTTTCTATTATGCAGAATAGTATAACTTTCAAGAACAAAAGAACAATAATTTATTTGAATAGAATTATTCTATGAACAAGTTTTTAAAATTAAAATGCTCTTAAAATTATATGAACAATTTTTTTTTCTTTTATTGAACTACAATTTTTATTAATTAATTAATTTAATTATTAATTTTATTAATTAAGATTTTAATTATTTAATAATAAAATCTTAATTATTTAATAATAATTAATCATTTTTTATTAATTAGTTTCTTAATCAATTAATTTACAAGTGGTGGAACATGTGGTTTAATTCAAGAACGCAGACACATGTGGTGCATGGCTATCATCAGCTCGTGCCGTAAGGTGTTGAGTTAAGTCCCGCAACAAGTGCAACCCTCGTGTTTAGTTGCCATTGTTAAGTTTGGAACCCTGAACAGACTGCCGATGATAAGTCGGAGGAAAGCGAGGGTGACGTCAAGTCATCATGCCTCTTACGCCCTAAGCGACACACGTGCTACAATAGCCGAGACAAACTGTCGCGATCCTCCGAGAGTGAGCTAATCCCAAAAACCCGTCCTCAGTTCAGATTGCAGGCTACAACTAGCATTTTTTCATTTTCTTGTTCTTGATCAAAAGAGTTTTTGAAAACAATTACCAAAACAATTCATGCCAAACAAGTTTTTTGTTTTTTTATTTTCAAAAAATAAAAAATTTCAAAAACAATTCCAAACAGGGTCTTGGAATGTTAATTCTTATCTGGACTAACACTATGATTTCGCTCCTGATATAGTTTTCTTTTCTCTTGTTGATTCAGGTGAGATCTAATTAGATGGAACTTTTGATTCACTCATGGATTTGGCATTGTACTTGATTATATGGAATGTAAGTAGTAATCCATTCATACAATAGATGTATGGGTTAGCGTTAGCTTAACTTGACTTAGCAACTCTACGCCTCCTATTAATTAATTAGATATTGTTAGAGTGAAGGCTGTCAATAAGGGTGGAGGAGAAGTATGCACTTTTTAAAAAATGTGACATTTTCTAATTAGATTTTATTCCAAAGACGTTATCAAAAAAAATAAATTTTCATACATTGAAAACTATTCTTGCGATATAAGTGTAAAAATGGCCTTGAAATTTAACAAATTATAATCATTCATCTTTGTTCCTAATAACAGACTTAATTATCATCCTCCCCACCTATTTCCTCCATCTAAAAAATGGCTCTAGATCTGCACATGTTATTCGTTACCTGTCTCCATTATATTTACTTTTGTCTGAAAGGATTATAACGATCATAGACAATAATTAACAATATTCTTGAGGTAATGATCATAGGAAAACAAAGCTTTATATCTATCCCAATGAAAAATAGGGCTGTTGTAACTAGACACACCTTGCACAATGGCTATTGAATTTAAAACAAATGCATCAAGGTTGCTGCATTCCATGAACGAGAATCATCTTTTATTTGTGTGTTTTAAGATGCAATGGTCAGAAGTTTAAACTAATTTTAGCACAAGTTTTGATGTTGTTCACCAAAACATCCATCTCGATTTTAATAACAATAAAGGTAAATTAAGTGAAAGGTAATTGTTTAAAATCTCCATGCTACGTAGGCATTACCTTACATGATACAGTGTATGTGTACATTTGTCCTTGTTTGCACGATGAATACGCTGATGTTTCATATACTTGTTGGTCTTATCCACTGCACGTGTGTGGAAGGAAACATCTCAGGCTGCCATGGCAGGTTGGAAAGTAAGGTTTGGGTGGTTTAGTAGCTATAGTATCTAAGAAAAATACTAGCTAGGTGGCCGAATGGCTAAAGCCAGATGCAAGTCTGACCCAGTAATTTAACTAGTACCTATCGAAACCGAATCTAGAACTATTAGGCATTGGACAATTAGGGTTTTGCTCATAGGTAATGCTCAGAGCGAGCTAATATATACGTTAGGATTATAGGCCTCAATTTCAATGTTGTTGCGGACAGACTTTCTTAAGTTGACCCCGACAATATCTTAAACAGATAACTACCCACGAAAGGATCGATAAGATAAGGAAAATACTTGTAAACGGTTGTTTAAGAACTTGTTACGTGTAAAATTATTAGGTAATGTTGAATTTATATGAATTGTTAATTTATGGCCAATTATTAGAAAAGACTAGTTATTTTAAAGACTATACCAAAAGAGAAATATGGATTGGTCTTCCTAATGGTCAACAGTGCTTTTAAACCGCCATAGTCGTAAATTTTATAAAATTACAAACTACCTCTATTAATGATCACTTTTTTTTTTCTTTCTTTTATGTGAATAAGTCCCACATTCGTGCTTCACAAAGTTGGCTTGATGAATGAAGGTGAGGAAGCGAGAGCAAGAAAACCAATAACATCTTTCTTATTCTAATTAAGGTGAAAAGAGAAACATTTTTTGCTACGGAGAAAGTGAATTGACTCCCTATCCTTTCTTCTCACATTGTGTCCTTGTAATTAATGTTTTAAGAGACTAGTTTGGTTATTTACATATTTTCCCATGCTCTTTTTGGTTATTTTTCCATCTGTAAGGTCAACATGCATATGCATGAAAATAACAAGACTATGAACTGCCTTCATATATTGCAGTATATATTATAGGCAACCATTTTAAACGACGACTGAACTTTTAAGAATTTTCCGGTAAGTATAACTGAAATTCTTCATGAATATTGACTGTGATGTATATAGCATGGGGAGTTAGTCCCCAAGGAGTCTCCACCCAAGAACCAGAACTAAAGTTTCTTTTTTTTGTCGTAAGAAGGAAAGTTACGTTCATTAATTAATTCAGAATTCGATCATATGATTACTGCATGCCATGTAAAAGCGGCTATGGTACTGTGATGGCCTAAGGCATGGGATTGACTATTGAGACAACTAGCAAGCATTGAGTGCATGTATTGTGGTCGATGACACACAGGAATGGCTATAATTTGGTGTCACATTGGAGATCAGACAGATTAGTCCCACCTTTATCAGGATAGGATACCACCACCACTCTTTTCTCTTGCTTATAAAATTATATATCCAGGTATAGTATAAGGGGCCAGAGAATTTTTCGAAACCCAATGATCTTCCCACAGAACTATCTAATTTAATTCATAAAACTTTCTTTGTAACCACTGGTATTGAATGACGTAATCTTTATCTTGTTAAAATGTATTATACAACTCTAGTGAAAGATGGGGCCAATTGTTATTTCGCTTTACAGTTTACCTCAGCTTGTTTTTTTTCCCCTTGTCTACTACACCTGTGAAGGCTTCGGAACTTCATCTCAAATAGCTTAAGATTAAATTGCTATATAATGTAAAGTTCAAATTAAATAGTTTATTACTGAAATATGTTCCTAACATCCATCACCATATCGTCTTCTTGCCATTTTTCTTGTATTGAATCAACAAATTAAATGTATAAATGGAAAATACTTAGCTCCAAAACAGGAATAATCTCCATATCAATAAGTGTCTCATAATAATACAAAAAAAAAAAGGAATGAAAATGAAATGGACACCTGAGCTAAGAAATGCAAAGCGATCTAAATACATAGCATATAACTTATGGCAGCCACTGGTATATATGTAGAACTATTAACTATATATATATATATCAAACCTATGCTACACTTAAAAAAAAAAAATTATACTATGTATATTCTCATGGCTGATTGTGCTTCTGCGTGTAGATGTAATCAAGATGCGCCTCAATTGTTCTTCTCATCAAGCATTCTTCTTCTTTAAGTCCCTTGCAGCTATCCTCCACATTAGCCTTCTCTACTTCATTATCCTGAGGAATCCAAAATGATCACAATCAGTGGTATATCAAATAAATCAATGACACGAGTGAAGAGTACTAAAAATGGTAGACATGGATATATAAATAAAAAATCCGAGATCTTGATTGTAGATTTTGTGAATTCGTGTAGTACCTTATGATTAATTTCCATCGGAGTGATATCGCGAAATTTTGCCACCGGGCGGGCAACAACGGACGATAGTGTTAGAAAGAAGACGAGGGAGATAATGCAAAGGGTGGTGATGAACTTAGACATTTTCTCTGGCTTAACCTTTTTTGTCACAAGGAAGGCAGAGATTGTATTGGAATGAATTTATAGAGACTGTTGAGCAGGGAGGGGCAAGTTTGGCATTATACAATCAAAAGCCAAGCTTGAGGTTGGGCACGAATGACGAAATTAGCTAATCCAAAGCTGGACATCTTTGTTGATGGTTGAATATTGATTACGGAGACACCTAGAAGCGCGATAGATTTCGTACTCGTGGACAAGTATGAAGTCAAAAGAAGAGAATCTACGGAGTTGGGTTTCTAGAAGAGAGATTTAGCTACATCCTTGTTAAGTAAATTCTATTTTTTAATCAATTGTGTGAGGGTATTAGAAAGGGTAATTTATCAAAATGATGTTATATTTTTAATTTTTTTAATATTTAAGTTCCGTATCTTTTATTTTAGATAAAATGGTTATTCATTTTTCATTTTTGTGACAATCGTTAGTTTTTAAAGCAAAATCTGTAAAAATAAAAAAATAAATAACGTAAATGAACACGTGGAAGCAAAATTCATAAATTTTTAGGGATAAAATTGTCATGCGATAAAATATAAGCATCCTAAAGTTTATTTATTTAGCGGCCATGTATCATTCACGTGCTCACTAACGTTATTTTTTGACAGATTTTGCTCCAAGGACTAATGGCTGTCACAAAAACAAAAGATGAAGGACCATTTTGTCCAAAATAAAAGATAAAAGATTTAAATGTCAAAAAGACAAAGATATAGGACCATTTCGATAAATTACCCTATTAGAAAATTATATTGCATAGTGATAAAAAGCCTAATAGAGCAAAGACATGATCACGTAAGCAGACTAACATCTACATAATTATTGGGTATTCTTTTCATTATTTGATTTGTCATAGGGCATTTGGCTAGTGGTATGATTTGCATTATAAGTGTGAGAGGTTCTGATGTTAATTTTAATGTACAATCTTTTTCAAAATAATTAAGATTGACTTAAACCTATTTTTAAATTTTTAAAAAGGTTTGATCCCATAATTGATCCTTTAATTTGAACTACATTAGTATTCATTTTTTCTTGAACCCTTTCTCCTATTACCAGAAGGAATAATAATGACCCTCACGAGTTTCCAATTTAGAGTGACAAACAATGATATGCAACCAGTGGAAAGTGGAGAAAAAGCCAGACAAGGTTATATGGTGGAAAAATTATGAACCTCGCCGAAAGGAAACCAAGAGGTAACACATGATTAGGTTGATCATACTCAGGAGCATAATCATAATGCATTACCTTGTCATGATCATTGATTCTACCATGCTCATCAGAGAGTACTCCGAGGTCCCCATAATCAAATGAATTAATGGACCACCGGAATTAAAATTGGATATGATCACGTGGAACATGAATAGCGTATAGTAATCAATAATGTTTGCCAAGGGTGAATCTAAAATATTATGTTTCAAGAATTGAGTGATTTTGGAAAACAAAATTAGTAGATATGTAGGGGTTAAATGGGGGTGAGATAATTTTGAAATCTAAAACTATAGTTGAACACAATTAATAAATAGAACAAATCATATTTCTAATAGATTAGATGATCAACTAACATGGTATCAGAGCCTACTTAGCAAAAAATTATGTGTTCAAAACCCGCTACTAATTATTTGTAAAATTGCATTCACTCATAAAGCTCAATAACAAATTAACTACCTAACCTACACATAAAGATGTGTGTTAAACACAATAAATAAATATAATAAACTCATCTCTAACAGCCCTACAACCTAAAGAGTTGTTCCGCTTCCTGATGTTTGCTCTAAATGAGTGCAAGAGCTAAAAATGGCAAGTTGAATCAAACTATCTAACCTACATATAAAAAGGTGTGTTAAATATAATAAATAAATATAATAAACCCTTTTTTAATAGCTCTATAGCCTAAAGAGTTGATCCGCCCCAGATGTTTGCTTTAAATGAGGGTAAGAGCTAAATATGGCAAATTGAAGCAATGAAAGTTATGGAGAGCTTGACCCTTTTTGGGTCATTGATGAGCAAAGATGGGGTTGGGTTGGTTTGAAAAAGAAAAGCGAGAATGTACATAAGCATGGCGACTTGGCGATAAATAGATGAAAGAAGCTTCTATGGTCCAAAATTAATATTCCTACTTTACGGCTAAGAGAAGATTTTTGCATTAATAGAACTTTCCACCCGCTTTTAATTTTGACGACTGCTTGTATCTTCCAAGGGTCGCTGCAACTGTTCCATCACTATCATCTCTCACAGTTTGCAGATGGCGATCGAGGTCGTTAAGCACAAGGTGTCATAATGCCTCATCGTGGCTTATATATCTTCCTATCTTTTATGTTCAGATGGTTCAAATTTGCTGTCTTTGACGGGGCTATATACCGTCATCACACTGCCATCTAATGAATTTGTTCTTTTATTACTATACAAACAAACTAGTACTAATAAAACCCATATTACAATTTCTAAGCTTTTGACTACTTAATGATTACCCTCTTCCTTTTGGGCTTGTAAACAATAAAGAATAAAATTTCTGACACAATCGAAATCACAAACAAACACTACAAAAAAAATTACTTTCTGTGACGGGTTGTTGTCATTTTATCACTAACTTGGCGACAATTTGAAGACAGAGTAAGATGTCGCCACTTTAGTGACAATTTTGTTACGTTTTGGAGACGACCTACATATGCCGTCCCCAGGTCGTCGCCAATTGGCGACAATTTGGTGACGACATCATATGCGGTCTGCAAAAGTGACCATATGGTGACTACTTGGTGACAGCTAATGACATGTTGTCTCCATGCCGTCCCCACGCCGTTGCCAATTGGCGACAATATGGTGACAACATCATATGCGGTTTCCAAATGCCCCAATATGGTGACAACTTGGTGACAGATAATAACATGTTGTCTCCATGTCGTCGCCAAGTGGCTCATAGTTCGAGATGGTCCACAAAACGCGTCATAATTTAGTCACCCTGCCGTTGCCAAAAATTTATAATTATAGATTGATGAATTATTTTAATGTAATAATTATACATATAAGTAGTGACTACTAATTTTCCGTCTTATAATGTCATGAATTGGCGTCTACATAAGTAAGTCGTCCACATTTGAGGCTTTGATTGTAACGATAAGTTATTCATCATTACTTACAAAACAAAATATGTCTTTTATTATTATAAACAAAACATATTTACAGCCTTCGAACAGTTAATGGGACGCATTATTGTCTCCGTGAAGAACAATTTATATATATGGTTAATATTTAACGTAATGCACCACTATTTCTATTAGTTCTTCTAAATCAACAAAACGATTAAATAGGAAACAACTTATTATTTTTTATTATAAGAGTTAAATCATTACAAACATAAACTTAATTTTACATTCATAATTAATAAATGATTACATATCATCATTTATTAATACAGCAACAAAATGACAAAATAGGAAACATAATTAACATGTTACAAATTATATGCTCGAAATACATAAACACGCCAACTTAATACCTAACATAGTACATCGTGATCACTAAAACATAACAACCAGACACTACACATCAGGCAGAACGACGCAATAACATTGTTACCGATTGTAACAAATAGTACTAATGCCGATGTTTCTAATATGATAAAAAAATATAAATATCATTTAAATACGTTTGGGCAATAGATCTGTAGCATGTCGTCTTGAACTTTTTGGACTACTTGGGCATTAGATATGTATCCGTCGTATTTTGACGGAGCATTTAGATCAAGTTGGGATTTAACGTATTTGCTGTAATTTGGATACGGTTTCATTGTATCCACCTCTTCATCTTTTTTTGGTCTTGGAAGAGAATCTGAGTGGTGTTATTGATCCTTGCTCATCCTTGAAACAATTTAACTACAATCTATTTTTTGAAAATTCAAGTCGGTGTAAGAAAGCACACTTCCGACTGCTATATATGGGAAACAAGTAATTGAATTATGTAGAGACAACTTGATGACAGTAGTAATAGCGAGACACCCCAGCATTTTATAATATGGTAAGGTATGCACGAATGTTTCGCAGTCACGTGGCTGTGTACCATTTGTCTTCCATGGGTCAAATTATTTGGGACATTGCGTGCATGCTAATTTCGACAATGAAAAGTTGTTGAATCCATCTACCTTGCAAACCGGGGCCCTGCCAATTCAATTTCCTGCTGTCCCGTGGTATAGTACACCATGTTGTTATCGTATGCATGATTCGCGGCCACGTGGCTGCGTACCATTCGTCTGCAATTGGTCAAATAATAAGGGACATGGCGTGCACGATATTTTTGATGTTAAAAAGTTACTGAATCCATCTACCTTGCGAACGGGGGCCCTACCAATTCAATTTCCGTATGCCCCGTGGCAGAGTACACCATGTTCCTATCGTATGTATGATTCGCGACCACGTGGATGCGTACCCTTCGTCTTCCATAGGTCAAATAATTAGGGACATGACGTTCCCAATTACTACACCGAGATTTAAAAGCATGTGAATTCTTAATGAATTACCTTCATCTACTTTAAATTTTTAAATTTTTTTATAAATATTTGTTTTAAAAAAATTTAAATTACTAATTCAACTACATATTAATTTGATAAATTGAGGTACACAATTGAAATTAAAGATGTATATTAACATGTTATTTTATAATTTATACCAATATATTATAAACTATCAAATATTAAATAATTATAACTAAAAATTGAAAGACAAGGAAAATCAAACAATTAGCGATGGCTTAATCCATCTCCAAAAAATGTAGACGGCCCAGGCTGTCTCTATTTTGGAGACGAATAGTGCCGTCTCCAAAATGGAGACTGGAAGTGGACCAAGTCCACTCTCTATTATGGAGACGGCCCAAAATGGAGACTGGAAGTGACCCAGGTCCAGTCTCCATTTTGGAGACGGCCTGGGCCGTCTCCATAATGGAGAGCCCAGTCCCTATTGAGGAGATGGCCCACGCCATTTCCTCAATGGAGACTGGAACTGGACCAGGTCCAGTCTCTATTTTGGAGATGTCCTGGTCCGTCTCTATTTTGGAGACGGACAGTGGCCGTCTCCAAAATGGAGACTGGAAGTAGACCAGGTCCAGTCTCCATTTTGGAGACGGCCTGGTCCGTCTCTAGGCCGTCTCTATAATGGAGAGCCCGGTCTCCATTGAGGAGACGGCCCACGCCGTCTCTTCAATGGAGACTGGAACTGGACCAGGTCCAGTCTCCAATTTTGAGACGGCCTGGTCCGTCTCCATTTTGGAGACGGACTGGGCCGTCTCCATAATTGAGCTCTCCATTATGGAGACGGACCAGGCTGTCTCCTCAATGGAGACTGGAAGTGGACCAGGTCCAGTCTCCATTTTGGAGACGACCTGGTCCGTCTCCATTTTGGAGACGGCCTGGTCCGTCTCTATTTTGGATACGGACAATGGCCGTCTCCAAAATGGAGAGCCCAGTCTCCAATTCGGAGCCGGCCTGATCCGTCTCCACAGACCAGGCCGTCTCCATAGAACCCGTTAAATCGGGTCCCTAAACTTTGGCGACAGCTCAATTAATCACTGGGCCGTCACCATGGGGAACCAGCTATTCCACCAAAAACATTTACAGAGGGCAGCACTCTTGTAATTCAAAAAAAACAAAAAAACAAAAGTGCCCCCCACCCCTAGCGCAAAAACACATATAGCAACACCCCTCTCCCCCCCCCCCACCCCCTCCCCCCCTCGTGTCCCCTACCACATACCACCCCCACCCCCACCCCCACCCCTCAACACCCTCTCTTACCTTGACGATTAGGTATAATCCGTAAATTTACTATAATTTTATTCTTTTGCAATGTATGTATATATACACATATATATATATATATATATATGTATTATACGTATATGTATGTATATATATGTGTATATAAACATTTATATAATGTGTTTGATTTTTTTGTTATATATATCATTTTATTTATGTATTTTTTTGTATAATTTTCAGTTATTTTTCCTAGTTTTATAATTTTTTTTTTCAATTTTCAGTTTTTTCTTTATTTATATAATAAAATTGTGTTTTAATTTACCAAAACTTTCGTTGAGCAATATTTCTTTAATTTATTTCTTATTTTATTTCTTTTTTCGGATTTATTTTATTTTATTTTATTTTTTTGCCAAAAATACATAGTGTTAATGTAATAAATATTTTTTGATTATACATTGTATTTTTTTGATTAATACAATGTGTTTGGATTTTCTTTGCAAGGTTTAGGGCTTTAGATATTTGGATGCAACTTATCTAGTTTCAATCGGCTCATGTGAGTTTGATGATTGTACGAGTTGGAAGTTTTACAATAAATTTATTTGTAATTGTAAATCCGTTTAATTAAATTAAAGTTATTGTGATTATTTGTTATGTATTTAATTTTGTATATTATGATAATTGAGTTGAAAGTGTATTGTGAAGATGATGTTTGTGTAAATGGATGAAGGGGTATTTTGTTGTTGTTGGAGAATTGGTTTTTTGCAGTTGTATTAAGATGTTTAAGTAAAGTAAAGTTAACTCGAGTGAGAAATTTAAGGTGATTAACAAGTAAGAATATCGATTTCATCTTCCGTGTGTATCTTGACAATTAAGTAAGTTAAATTAGGTTAGCCGGTTTCCATGATAGTATGATATGTTGACTAATTTAGTAAGTAATTAAACTTAAGATAATAGACTAAGTAATTAAATAAGTTAGCTTAATAAATTTAGATAATTAATAAGTAATAAATATATATAATTTAATTTCATAAGTTTAGCAAGACAAATTAATATGTTATGTTAACACACCCAGATAAGTAAGATAAGTAGTTTAGTATGTAAGAAGTATAGGTTAAGTAATTCATTTTGATGTTGTTTCACTTAAGAAGTATAGGTCTTGCATGTATATGTGTTGGTTGAACAATTGTATTTTGAATTTATATATTGTATAGCTTGTTAGGTCATAGTACGTGTTGTAATTACTCTAATTATATACTATGTGTTTTAATTATCTTCAATGCTTGGTTTTGTTAATGAATGTTTGATGGTGGACTTTAAATACAAGAAAGTAACATAGATTAGATTAGAGTGGTAAGATAAGTATGGAAAATCTCAAATTTAGTCCCTATTGTTTACAAAAAAATTTAGTTTATTCCATATTGTTTAAAATGTCTAAATATAGTCCCTATTGTTGGTTGAAAAGTTTCAATTTATTCTCTAATGTTTAAAGTTATTAATTGCGTCCCTATTGTTTTATTCCTAACAAAATGTCAATTTTCTCCTTAGATAATATAGACGAATTTAAAACTTTAAGAAAACCATTTGGACAACATTGACACTAATTAAAAATAATAGGGATGACATATTTACTTTTTGGAAAACATATTGAGACTAAATTGAGACATTTTAAACAATAGAAGAAAATAAAAATTTTGGTTAAACCATAGGTACTTAAGCTAAGTTAGGAAGTTAACTTAAGAAGTAAGTAGTTAATTTGTTGCAATTAAGATCTTTATCTATATGGATCTTGGTGAAATAAACTATGTTACATATATTAAGCATAAATGCATTTATTACACATAATGTTACATAGAAAAAGGTCCGTGTAACTGTTGTGGTCCCAATATTATGCTCTAAATGTAACGAAACATCAGTAAGTCATTTATTGAATATGTTAAATATTACATAGGAAATTTTTGTTCGATATGGATACAAGTCGTGAATGGATGTATCATCGCCACGATCCTGACGGACATCTTAACGAGGAATTTGTTATTGGTGTACATGAATTCGTAGATTTCGCACGTGGCCAAAGATATTACATGGATAGTGAAAAAATAAGATGCCCATGTGCCAAATGCAAAAATTGCAGTTTTGAAAAATCCGAGGAGGTCATACTTCATCTTTACAGGAAATGTTTCATGGTAAACTACTATAAATGGACTGAACACGGGGAAGACATGTCAAATAATTGTAATATACGTACGTCCAATTTTCAAAATAATGATTACAACGAGATGGTAGAAGAAAGAAATAACTATCGGACAATGGTATTTGACGCTGTTGGTCCAGAATGGTATCGTGATGAAAACTTTTATACAGAAGAACCTAACATTGAAGCACAACAGTTTTTTGAGTTGTTGAAGGTTGCTGATTTACCATTGTATGAAGGTTGTGAAAACTTGACGCAGTTATCTACTGTGTCTCGTTACATGAATGTCAAGCCCGAGCATAACATGAGCGAACTATGCTTTAACACAATGATTGAAACAGTTAGGGATTCGTTGCCGAATACGTATACGATGCCTGAAAAATTTTACAGGTGTAAGCAATTAATTAAACCCTTGGGACTAGGATATGTGAAGATTGATGTTTGTGTAAATGGTTGTACCTTATTCTACAATGACAGAAAACACCTGGATTCTTGTCCGCGTTGTCATCACCGACGTTTCAAACCAATAACACGTGGTTCAAAACGGAGTAAGTTGAAACCATATCAACAATTACGGTTTTTCTCATTGACTCCAAGGTTGAAAAGGCTATACATGTCAAAGGTGACAGCTGAGCACATGCAGTGGCACAAGAATCAGTAGGTTGAGGAAGGAAAGATTTGTCATCCCTCTAACGCTGAGGGATGGAAATATTTTGATATTGTATATCCTGAATTTGCATATGAACCCAGAAATGTTCGGCTTGGTTTGTGCTCATATGGTTTTAATCCGTTCAGTTCAAATGCGAAACCTTATTCTTGTTGGCCGGTCATTTTAACACCATACAATTTGCCACCGTGGATGTGCATGAAAGATCATTTCATGTTTTTAACCCTGCTTATCCCAGGTCCCAAGAATCCTGGGAAGAATATTGATGTGTATCTAGAGCCTCTAATCGAAGAATTGCAAAATTTATGGTTCGAATGTGCACTTTGTTATGATGTTGCCACAAACAAAAATTTTATGTTAAGGGTTGTTTTGATGTGGACAATAAATGATTTCCCAGCATATGGTATGTTGTCTGGATGGAGCACACATGGAAAGCTGTCATGCCCGTATTGTATGAATAAGTCTAAAGCATTTCGATTACCAGCAAATAGAAAAAATTCTTTCTTTGATTGTCATCGTCAATTCTTACCATTGAATAGTGCATTAAGGTGTGACAAAAAGAATTTTATCAAAGGTAGAGTTGAAACTGATCCACCACCGCCAAGATTAGATGGTATGCAGTTGTGGGAACTAGTGAAATATTACCCGAAAATAAACGACATGAGATAAAGCAAACTATACGGTTTTGGGAATTGGCACAATTGGACGAAGAGAAGTATTTTCTGGGACTTGCCTTATTGGAAGACACATCTTGTCCGACACAATTTGGATGTGATGCATATTAAAAAAAATGTGTTTGATAATGTTTTCAACACGGTGATGGCGGTCAAGGGTAAGACAAAAGACAACCTCAAAGCTAGAGTTGATGTATCAACCTTTTGTGACCGTCCGGAATTATACGGTGAGCATGAATTGAAGATGGGTGTTTGCACACTTCCTGTTGATAAAAGGAAAGCATTGCTTGAATGGGTTAGAGACCTACAACTCCCTGATGGATATGCTTCCAATTTATCTCGATGTGTGGACATGAAAGAATTGAAGATGTCACACATGAAGAGTCACGATTGTCATGTATTTATGGAAAGATTGTTTTCGATTGCTTTACGTGAGCTACTACTAAAACATGTTTAGCAAGTTTTTGCCCAACTAAGTTTATTCTTTACCAATCTAGGTTGCACAACTCTTCAAAGGATAGATTTGGAAAGGATGCAGGAAAATATTGTCATCACACTAATTTGGAGAAGATGTTACCCCTAGTTTCTTCGATTCGATAGAGCATTTGACAATTCACTTGGTATATGAAGCCATTTGTGGTGGTCCGGTACAATATCGCTGGATGTATCCGTTCGAGAGATTTTTGCAAAGATTGAAACGAAAGGTTAAGAATAAAGCACACGTTGAAGGATCAATTTGTGAAGCTCATCACATTCTCGAAACATCAACATTTTGTTCTTATTATTTTGAACCACACGTGGGTACTAGAACAAGAAGTATTCTGCGGAATAACCAATACAATAAGGTGACATACCCTGATGGTTGTTTATCTATATTTACTTACCCGGGATGTCCAATTGGGAAGGAAACGGAACAAAACTTAAATGATCAAGAACTGCATGTGGCACACATTTATGTTTTGACCAATTGCCGAGAAGTTTCCCCCTATATCTGGTACGAATAAGTATATTATTTGAAAATTGGAACTCACAGTTCCTCATACACTTAACTACATGATTTAGCCGACACATTTTATTTTTTTTCCACAGCATGTTCGAGGAATATCTTCGCCAAAACTATCCCGAATTGTGTTCGACAGAAATTCAATATGAAGTGTACAATAATTTTCCGATGTGGTTATATCACCATGTAAGTATATGTTAAGAAGTGTAATTGGTGTTAAATTAACGAGTTCATTTAACTTTGCATAATAACCTTATTATGCGATTTGCAGTTGATAGGCACTAATGGCATTGATGATCGTGTAAAATGTCTTTCAATGTGGCCTAGTAGACGGGTTCGCAGTTGGTCAAGATACTTGGTCAACGGTTATCGGTTTCATACATTAAATTTTGGGAAGATAAAATCAACATACAATAGTGGAGTGTTTGTTAAAGGGATAAATGATAGTAATACTGAGGATGTTGGATACTATGGAGTTTTGAACGACATTATTGAACTTGAATATCATAATCCAACATTGCAATATACAAGGGTCGTTCTTTTCAAGTGTGACTGGTATGATTCAACAAAGGACAGAGGGGTGAAGTATCATCTGAAGACCGGACAGATTGAAGTGAACGTTAAGAGAAAGTATCAAAAATATGAACCGTTTGTTTTGGCTGAACAAGCACAACAAGTGTACTACTGTAAATACCCAGGAGCGAAAAGGGATCGAATGGATTGGTGGGTTGTGGTTAAAATCCGTCCAAGAAATTTATATGACTTATCAAGACAACAAAGTGTAGGAGAAGAAGAAATAGTTTTTTAGTCAGATGACATGAATGTGGCCGAAGTAGAGCCGACTGATGCTAGTTTACCTCCACTTTGTCATGCATCGGGTGACAACATAGAAATATCATATGGAGATATTAATGATTTACATGTTCAACATGATGCTCATGAAGAGGACGAGGAGATTGACGAAGAAGAAGAAGATTATGATGATGATGATGATGATGATGATGATGATAATTCACAAGATGAAAATGAAGAAGATGATGATAATGATAATGATGACGGTGATGATAATAACGCTCATGATGACGAAGAAGATGATACTTAGTTTGGAAAAAAAATGTAACAATCATGTTGATATATTCAACTTTTTTACGGATGACATTTAAAAATTATAATTCAATTAACGGAACATGTATATGTGTGTATTAATATGTGTAGCACTGACAGTTAATTCCTTAAGTGTATTTGTAGGGGAATAGAGATGGCTGCAGGCAAATATAACTCTTCAGGAGGAATTAGACAATTCCTAAGGACGGGGATAGGTCGTGGAAGGACAGGGCGTGATCGTACATCCAATACGTCCACTGGTGGATATCAATCGACTGGTCGTGGATCGACAGGAGCACCGCATTCAGTTGGTCATGGGTCCACAAGAGCACCGCATTTAGTTGGTCATGGGTCCATAAGAGCACCGCATTCAATTAGTCATGGGTCTTCTGTCGGTCAGCCGTTGACGGGTTGTGACTCATCGTCATCATCAGTAGGTTTGGAGCACGTGATTCCACACAGTTCGTATCCCTCACAACAAAGGGTACATACTCATACTAGCACGTTTGGAGGGCCCATTGACGCTGCATTAGGCCAGGTGCCTTTGCACGTTCCATTACCACCACATGAGAGGTCTACACCTTCTACTTCATCGTCCGGTTTAAGACAAGGTTTAGAGGATTTACATGTAAAAGTTGATGGCGCGACTGCGCCCGACCTTATGCCTCAATCCACACCGATTCCTGAACAACTTGAGTCATCTACAGCAGCTCAAGAACGACCTGTTGGGATAGAGCCATGGCAATATTATGGGTTCTCGTCGCACAATGCCTACGTCGCGTGGCAGGTTGACAGACGGATACATTTGACATTCGACGGTGGTGGGTAAGTATTTGAATTTGTATTTTTTCCATGGTTAACCCTATCCCAATACTCCCCCTATGTTATGGCTGTTTAATATCCTATTTATTTGTTTTCTTCATGTGTAGTTGGACACCGTACGCAGCAACAAGAGAAGTCACTAGAGCAATGAATGTCGGGTATTCTCAGCCTTGAGGGAGTTGGACTGTGGTCCCCGATGATGTTAGGGATAGGTGGTTCACTAATTTTTAGGTATGATAAATAAGTGTTTATATATTTTATGTAATGATATTTGTTATAATCAATGGGTTGAATACTGTTAAAATAATATGTTATATGCATTAATTTATGGCTGCAGAGGGTCTACAAGTGGTACCCAAGTGAGGAAGCAACGCTTCGCCGAATGTTTGATTCGAAAGCTGGATCTCGTATACACGACCTTCTTAATAAAGGACGGACACGTAATAAGAAGCCGAGATGGGTGGGCGATGGCGCGTGGGATCAGTTAAAAGAAAAGTGGGAAACCCCTGAATGGTAGGCAATTTCACAGCGAAATTCGAATAACCGACTGCATCAGCCATCTCCACATCATTTAGGACCTATCCCCTATGAAGAGGCTGCAAGGAGATTGGTATGTAAGTAGGAAAATGTAATGAACAAAATGTCGTAATTAAATTCAATTATATAACATATCATAAATGCTTTTGTAGTTATGTTTTCCTATTTTAAAAATTTGTAGGCAGAAGAACGGGGGGCACCAGTGACTAGGGTTGATGTTTTTGCAAGGGCTCATCGCAAGGGCCCAGACGGGCCATTCACAGACCCTAGGGCAGAACAGACCATAGTATGTGCAAGTTATTGCTAATAGAAAAAAAATTAAGGGATATATATATATATATATATATATATATATATATATATATATATATATATATATATATATATATATTTACCAACGAAATGTCTAAAATGATTAAGTCAGATGCTTTATCGTACAGGCTAATTATGATGAACTGGTGCAGCAGGCAACTATTTCTTCCGAGTCCGATTCAGCAGCGACACCAATAGACTATGATGTACTCTTGCAGGTTGTGGGCAAACCAAACAGAGGGCGCATATATGGGGTCGGGTCATCTGGTTCAGTGTCTTCTGCACACTACAACCCACTAGACAGACGCCAGATCACAGAGATAGAGATACATCAGGATGTTGCTCGGGCGACGACAACATTGAATGAGAAGCTCGATCTACACATCTCAGAGAATGAGGAATTGCGTAAAGCGCAACAAGAACACACTGAGCGAATTGAATGACTTCAAGAAGAACACAATGCTGAACTTCGAGAACTGCGTGCACAGATCGCACTGCTGACAAAGATGATGATGAAGCCACATGCTCATCAGGATCCGCCTCAACCCGATGATGGAAATGAAGAATAGTTTCATGTTTTTTAGTTATGTTAATATGTGCAACGAGTGTGTTAAATTATGTTTATGATTTGTTTACTTTATTAATGGTGTGGTACAATATAGTTTTCAATATAAATTAAATATAATTTATATTATATGAATGTGTATTATATCTTCATTTAATAAACAAATAATTAATAAAAACTGGAGATTTAAAGGTTTTAGTTGAAAAACAAAAAATTAAATTAAATTTCGAGAATTGCAATTTTGGTGACGACTTCGAGACGGAATCTAGAGTTTTTGTTATGGAGTGTGGAGACACTATATTTTTGGCGACTATTTTTAGACGGATTAGAGACACTATTTTTTGGAGACGACGTGGAGACGGAATGAAGACACTATTTTTTGGAGACGACGTGGAGATAGAATGGAGACACTATTTTTTGGAGACGACGTGGAGACGGACTGGAGACAAAGAGCTTTTGGCAACGGTGTGGAGACACTATTTTTTAGAGACGAGGTGGAGACGGAATGGAGACACTATTTTTTGGAGACGACGTGGAGATGGAATAGAGACAAAGAGCTTTTGGCAACGGTGTGGAGATGATATTTTTGGGACACGATTCGAAGATGAATATGGAGACGACTAAAATGCCATCGCCAAATGCGATGATATGGCGATGGGGAGACAACTTGGCGATGCTACTTTTGGCGACAACCAATATTTATCTCCACGCCATTGCCAACCGTCGCCAATACCTATTTGGCGACGGCTTGGAGACGACTTTGGTGGTCGCCTAAAGCCATTTTTTTGTAGTGAAATTAGTATTAATATTCTTGCAGACACAATGGAACAAGTGACAGTACACGTGTTCATTTGCTTTCTTGAATTGAATATAAATTAACTTTCATAGATATGAATTAAAATTGTATATTTGCTTAACAAAATCATACAACACTCGAATTTTGTGGACATAGACCTTTTTCCAGATGTAGGATTATAACATAATGTACGTCCAATTATATGAATGATCAATATTGCTAAAAATTATAGTCTTCAAACTTTGGTACTCGATTCTCAAATTATATCATCCATGAATCGCAATAAATAATCACTAAATTGAGACTATCCCTACAATCTTTACTTGAAAAAAGCATCAATCTACTAAGTAGAAGAGGAGGTTAGTATTTTCTCGATATTCCGAAGGCATTCAATTTGCTTAGATCCTATCATTTCTAAATAAAACAAGTTTAAGTCTCACTAGTAAAGACTAGTTCAATATTTAAGTGCCCATCCGTATACTTTACAATTTTAAGTCAATTTTCCCGTCCTCTCAACTCTAAGAAGCCAAGTTTTGCTATCTTTATTTATTATTGTAGTTGGGGATTTATTTGAAGAAATTTTGCCTTTTTTCCCGATAATTAATTAAAATTTTGAAATTGATTTTCTCGATAAATGTCCTCAAAAGTTTGAAAATGTAAGAATCAAACATAAGATCCTACAATTATTACACATGTCAAAGATATAAATATATAAATATAGTTTCAAGAAAGAGTGAAAAGAAAAGAAAAAAAAAATATAGTTTCAAGAGAACTTTCTACTATTCATGTAGGAAGAGTTACAACCTAATTGGTCAATTCTCATCAAATAATTTTTCAGCATTAAATTTCAAACTTTTCGGGGCAAAATTAATAATTTCCAAATATGCCATGAAAGTTAGCAAATAATAAAAGAATAGGGAACTTAAACCCTAGAACCGACGTTGACACAAATAAAACCCTAGAACAGACGACATCTCCTCCCCCCTCCCCCCTCCCCCCCACCCTGAGAACGCCAAAGCTACGGCAACTCTTCCTTTCTGGTAATTGTCTCTCCTCTCTGACTTAGGGCTTTATGATTTAATTCGTGTCTAAGCTTCATTTGTCGTACTTATATTTTCAGGTTTACAATTATAGTTTTAAAAAGTTTATTTTCCTACAAACCCTATTACGTCTGTTCGGTGCATAGTTAAATTTAATTTGTAAAGCGAGTTATTTATCTAGTAATTTGAATTATTTTAATGAAAAGTTTAATGTTGATTATGTTATGAAATTTAAACCCATCTTCGTAATTATTGGTAATAATCAAATATGTAATGAGCATATTGCAAACTTATATGTCTCGTGTGTTTTTATAGCCATGGCAGAAGCAGCAGCCATGTTCACGGTGAAAAAAACAATTGGAAGTGTTTCTTGCTGCAAATGCGGTTTTTTAATTCACCCAAACAAGTCCAATATGTGTGCCAATTGCTTGCGATCTGAAGAAGATATAACCGAAGGTCTACAGAAGCTTGTTATCATCATTCATTGCCCTGAATGTGATAGCTATTTGCAGCCTCCGAGTAATTGGCTAAAAGCCCAACTCGAATCTAAGGAGCTTTTGACATTCTGCGTGAAGAGATTGAAGAATTTGAATAAAGTTCGTCTGGTACTCGCAGAATTCATCTGGACTGAACCTCACTCCAAGAGGATCAAACTTAGATTAAAAGTCCGAAAAGAGGTTCGTCGCGACGTGATTCTTGAACAGGCTTACGTTGTTGAGTATGTTGTTCAAGATCAGATGTGTGAATCATGTTCGAGGGTTGAGGTGAATCCTGATCAATGGGTGGCTGCAGTACAGTTAAGGCAGCATGTGTCTCACAGGCGGACTTTCTTCTATCTCGAGCAGCTTATTCTTAAGCACGATGCTGCTTCTCGTTGCATAAGGATTAAGCAGACCAACCATGGAATTGATTTCTTCTTTGCTAATAGGAGCCATGCCGTTAGATTTGTGGAGTTTGTGAGTAAAATCGCCCCAGTTAGGAGTCGTCATGACAAACAACTCGTCACTCACGATACAAAGAGCAAGAACGACAAGTATAAATATACTTTCTCAGTTGAAATATCCCCAATTTGTCGCGAGGATTTAATCTGTCTGCCTAAAAATGTCGCGGTTGGTTTGGGAAATCTTGGACCACTTGTAATCTGCACCAAAGTGACCAACAGCATTGGGTTTCTGGATCCTTTCACTCTCAGGCACTGTTTCTTAGATGCTGATCAGTATTGGCGATCATCTTTTAAGTCTTTACTTTCAAGTAGGCAGCTGGTTGAGTATATAGTGTTAGATGTGGAGACAATTTCTTGTGAAGTGAACATTTGGGGCTCAAGGTATGTGTTGGCAGATGCGCAGGTCGCTCGTGTATCAGACTTTGGCAAGAATGATAAAATTTTTAATGTAAGAACACATTTAGGCCATCTCTTAAATCCCGGGGATTATGCACTTGGTTATGATTTATATCGTGCCAACAGTAATGATATTGAGCTGGAGAAATACAAAGGCCTTGTTCTCCCAGAGGTAATATTGATTAAAAAGAGCTACGAGGAGAAGCACCAGAAGAAACGCGCGAAACCTCGCTGTTGGAAGCTTAAGTCTCTTAATATGGAGATTGAGGATTCTGCTAAACGTAGAGATCATGAGGAAAAGATGAATGCCGAATATGAACAATTCTTGAGAGACTTGGAAGAGAACCCTGAGTTGAGGTTCAATATATCTCTGTACCGTAATGAAGAATATCAGCCTTCAGAAATGGCGTCTATGACTGATGGGGACGATGTACCTTCTGTTCAATTAGAGGAGTTGCTTGCTGATCTTGATATTAGTGATGAAGAACCTGCGGATGATGCCATGAGGGAGTGAATTGTGGCTGTGCTAAGCTAGTACGAGGGGTCGTGTTGAGGAGTATTGAAGCTTTCTATCACTTAATTACAAGTCGTCTTCTATGAATAATAAACGTTCTATTTACAATAGTCCCGAGCAAAGGCATTCTTCGCTCCTGATTCCGATTAGATTATGGTAGGATGGACAATTTTTTTGTTTTTGGTCATTCCTAGGATGAACTTGAACAAGTAGAAAGGAGGATTGTTGTCCTCTTAAATTCTGACAATCTCTTGTCTCAATCTCAGATAAATTTATTTTAAGGATTATCAACTAACTCTTTGGATGATTAGCTGGCTTTGTTTTGAGATAAAGAAATTTGATTTGATATAGGCATCAAGGCTAGATTATCCTTCAATTCATCTGTAACTAGATTAAGCTCTCTATTACTCTACACATTCATATGTCAAGATGATACGATTAGGAAAAAGAATCGGGACACTAAACAAGTTTTTTAACAAATTTAGTGTGAGTATATGTTTAAGAAACACACATCTATTTAAAGGTGAAATATGTAGAAGATGTGACGATAAAGCGAGATTAGAATGAACCATTCTGGTTATCTTGCTCGTGTCTCTTGTACTGATTTTCTGAATCCGTCTCATTGGTGAAGTCAATCGAACTAAATAATCATTATTAGGGATATTTCACCTGTTTTGTCTTTTTCTATCAACACTTTAAATTGAACTAAAAGATGCTCAATCGCGTTCATTCTAAGCTATTGGTGTAATTCAAAGTTGACGAGTCAATCCTTTTTCACCTGCTAAGTAAAGAGAGTTGCATTACATTTAAGTATTCAACCAAAATTAAAACATGGATCGACACAACCTTCAGCATCAGTCACTCTTGATGTACATGATTAATTCTCTAATGATATACTCTCAAAAATACAATTACGTAAAATATCATATTATCCTGGATTACTTAAATAAAAAAACGTGAAGTTTAAAGTTCAAGTCCTGGATTATGGGTGTGCGCTGCTGCTATTGTTTCTTTTTTCTTTTTTGGTCAAAGCAGGATTTTCATTAATCCAACAAAAAGTACAAGTCAAAAAATGCTAACCAATTCCATAAGGTAAAAAATCAGACTAAATGAAAAAAAATGCCCCCATTATTGAAATAGTCAAGTATGCCTTTCTTCTCTAGAAGGTGATTTGCTCATTTTTTCTTTCCTTGTAAGAAGGAAATTTCATATCACGACGGCCTTCTGGCATTAATTGTCTCAAAAGAAAGAGCTAGTGAACCACACAAGTTCCATTTCCAATTCTCTCAGAAAGAGCAGATAGCTACTATCAAGCTACCACTTGACTTTTAAAGTGTTAGCCTTCTTAAGCCAATGCTATCAAGAAGGAAGGAAAAATAGCCTTTATGGAGCCTTGAGCTTTAATTTGTGGGGAATGTTGGACTTCCATTTAAGAGAAAAGGTGTCACCCCTATAGCTGTCAATTACCCAATCTACGATCCTGTTATTATTACATAAATAACAGCTGCTGTTCGTCTTGTTCTATTTGCTATGATTTTGGGTCAACCGTAATTGTTATTATCTTAAGTTGGGTTTGGCTCTTTTCTTTAGTCTTTTATTGGGCCTCCATGGTTTTGGACTTGATTATTCCATTTTGGGCATAGCCCGTTTGTGGAAATAATTTTTAATTCTGTTGTGAAAGTTTACCTTCTCAATTTCAGGGAAGAATATGGCTGTATGAAGATGCAACAATTCAATAATTTCAAAGTTTTATAGCAAGCTAATCATGATATGTGATTTTTGTATTAATCCTATTGGTTTACTATTTCTCTTCGAAATCATTTAATTTGTATAAGTCTACTAACTAATTGGATTTGTTCCAATACTTTCGATTATAAGATATAATCTCTTTTGTACATGGCTTTAAAAATAAAACAAAAACCATAAAAAGAGTATATCAAAATAAGTATTTTATTTAAAGGCTAAAAGAAACTAAAAGTAAAATTAATAAAATAAGTATCGTATGTTACAGTACTCCCTATCGAAAAACATCCTAAATCAGTCCTTGATCTAATGTAGATGGTCGAATTAACTCTTATATTGACATCTTGTTAATGCTTACAATATTATTACATAAAATTAGATTTGACATTAATTTATTGCATGAATTCTTACAATACAAAAAATGGAACGAAACATCACACAAGTAACATAATTTAAGTATTGACTGATGTAAATGATCGTTTGTATATCACGTTTTGATTTATTGAAATGAAATGATTACTTGCTTTAAAAAAAAAAAAAAAACTTTGTCATTTAGTGCTAAAGAATCCTTTGAAGTTATATTGCGTAGCAAGTCACCAACGTATCCCGGAAAGTAAATTTTTGTGTCGATTGACTTGTTAATTTCAACATGCATTAATTTTTTAGTTATCATATTGTTAGTTCTTTACTGAAAGAGTTTCGTTTATACTTACTTGAGAATGATAAAAAAAAGTGTGATATCTTTTACATTTATGGATTAATTTACTTTGTCATTGTTACTCAGATAACGTCACCTTAGATTCTTTGAGCTAGCTATCGTTATCATCCTTCTCAATCTATGCTACTACATCACCGAAATACGTTTTTTTTTTTTTTTTTTTTTTTCATGCGATTGGTCCAAGACTGTAAAAATGTAGAGGGAAGAGAGTTGGTGTGCATGCCGTATACCATTTAAAATGAGAACCCACCCTTGGATTTTTATGAATCCGTGAATTGTCGACGTACGATTAATTTTCAACTAATCCGGGCCACTAGTAACTTCTTTTTTTTGTTGCTTTTCTTGTTTTGGTGCGTACCAGTTCGTCACCGGTGACAATACGCAATGTCTTGGAGTCCTGCATGTCCAAGATATTTATGAAAGTGAAAAGCATCGTACTTAAATTAATTAATCCTTCTCGAAGACCACTTTATTTGCTTCCAAGGGTTTTTAATTTTTGTCAAAATTTGGGGCCTATCTATCCAAACAGTAATTCTAAAAATAGAATTATTTGGCCTAACTCCCCTAATGGTATGTACTTTTCTCGTGCTGCTTGGGAATTGATTTGAGTGTCACATCTCAATGTTAATTGGCACTATATCACCTGGTTTAAACACTCTACATCAAAATATGCTTTCATCTCTTGACTTTTTTGGAAGGATCGTTTACCAGTGAAGAATAGACTCATTTATTGGGGTCTCACTGTTAATCCATTGTGTGTTTTATGTCGGGCCTCAATCGAAGATAGGGAGCATCTCTTTTGTCTTTGTTCCTTCACAAAAATAATTTGGTGTCGAGGATGGAAAATGATCTTTGGTCCTTGAGGATTAACTTGTTGGGATCAAATTACAGATTGATTTGTGCGTAACACGGTTAGATATATTCTCCAGTCCACTGCTGCAAAATTATTTCTGAATGCCTTCATCTATCATGTTTGGAGAGAAAGAAATAAACGGTTGTACAACAATGAAACACTTACCGAAGACCATATTTTTAAAATATTTTGTTTGATGTTAAACTAAACTATACTGTATGAAGAGAATTAGAAAATCTTTTTTGAACCAGACTATTATTAGAGTCTAAAATCTAGATTCTATGCATTTTAGATAGGCCTCTCTAGAGACATGTTACTTTTGTAAATTTTATACAATCTTTGCTTTTAGAAAAAAAAAAGAAAGTGGGATATGCAACAGTACTCTCGCTTTCGTCCACTATATCTGTGACAGCTGGACAGCTGGACAGCCGACTAAACCTTCTTTCCGTACTTTTTTTTTTTTGCCTTGGGAGTCACGTTGCAATTACTGTTTTGTTTGGGGTTATGGGGTAATAAGGCTAAACTTGCATGTGTGTGGATCGTAGTGACCAAACCACAAGAAGAAAGATGAAAATGAAAGAAAGCTTACCTTGCTCCGAAGTTAATTAACGAGGAGAGGATTGTTATATATTATTATTTTTTTATTATCTTTTTATCATTTCTTATATGTATGTCTAATTGGCATAACAAATTAACAAACTGTTTGATTTCTCTCTTTTTTCTTAGCATGTCAAATTGGCCTACACATAGGGTATACATGTAAGAGGTGCTAAATAGATGATAGGAAAACAAATGATATTTAGCATTTTTTTAAATCGAGAAGGAAAGTTAGGTGGAAGACAATTAGATTATTAGATTTTAGGGTTTTGGACCATTGGAATCCTAGAAGTAAGCTAAGCAAAGCTTGAACTTGTCCTTTTAATATTAGCTTTGGATTTGCTAAGTGATGTTTGAAGCTTAGATGGAAGGATTTTGTTTGCTAGGTTATAATTTGAAGGAAATAGTAGTTAACAGCTTTTATATCTTGCTTTTGTTGCAAATAGGAGATTGATCTTGATAAAAGATCCGAGTTTTAGCTTGGATTTGGGGTAAGTTGAATAACTTTTGCAAATAGTAGCAGATTCAAGATTTATATTTAGTGGAGGTTAAAATCATTTAATTGAACACTCATATATATATATATATATATATATATATATATATATAAAATTCAGTAAGGGTTAAATTGAATTTTCAATCTAAAAAATAAAAATACTTTAAAAATACACATATTTTTCCAAGTTTTCATGTGTTGGCAAGTTCTAAGAGTGAGTGAACATTAATCTAATTAAAATCCAGTAAGAGAATAAAATAATGTTGGGTCATAACCCTCACTCATGCAAGTATGGCTTCGCCATTGTTTTTAAAACGTACCTTTTCTTGCTTCAATGGTGCGTAATTATTATTAAATCTGAATTTTGTTGTCTCATATATGTCCTGTGAACTTAATCCTACCTGGATACATGGGAAATTTATTCAACCATTTTCTTTAAAGGTAAAGGAGATTTTAAATAAAAATAACAATAATAGAAAAAGATTGTTGTAAAGGGTACATTTTTTTTTATTATTGATATGAGGTAAAATTCCGACTTTAGGCATAATTACTAAAATACCCCTTAAATGAAATATAGGGAGAAGCTCACAGGCAATCTCGGCCTGAGGTCCACCTACCCCGAGGCCCGAGGTTAGAGCTATTACAGTTAGCAAACATTCAAGGGTTCGGGAGTGGGAGCACGTCCTAGAGACCTCGGAAAAAGTTGTCGTAACTAACTATGACAGTTGTAGAGAATCAGATAGAAGAGAGAAAACAGAATCTTTCACAAAGGTATAAATAACACTCTTACACTTAGAAAAAGGTAACTCATACATTCTATACACTTTTCTTCAAGTTTATCTTTCTTCTTCATCAAAAAATAAACTAACTTGATCGTCGGAGTACTAACGTGGGCTCAACCCACAACGTTCCTTTTGCAGGACCCAACCTAGATCAAGCCCAACTAGGTGCTCTGAATTTTTCTACCTTAACAATTATATTTTGTCGAAATTACACTGTATCATAGATCTTGTGACTCTATAATAATCTAACATCCCTTTTATTTATAAGAATATGACAAAAATCATCTTACTATTACCGGGTATGGGGAGCCTTGAGCATAATTTTACGTATCTTATTGGCGTACTTACAAAAATATTACGATTTTACAGGTCTAACATATAATTTAGATAAAATACAAGGAAACTTCTTTTAGCCAATTAGACTATATATTCTAACGCGTGTTATGCATCGAAAGCTTAATTTAAAAGCAACGTCATGAGAATATCCCACATCAAACCTAGAGACATTGAGATGGAGACAGAGGCTCAAGAGATGCGAAGTAACATAGGTTTTGCAATAGAAAGTGATGGTGGAAATTCATATTTTGATGACGATGGCCGCGTGAAACGTACTGGTAACATATATATATATATATATATATATAGCATGAAATTAATGTATATTTAGATCACATGTTCTTGTTAATTTGATTTATGCATGTTATTGTAAATTAAATCAAATACTTTCTACACTATCTATATATATATATGTTATAGCATGAAATTAATGTATATTTAGATCACATGTTCTTGTTAATTTGATTTATGCATGTTATTGTAAATTAAATCAAATACTTTCTACACTTTTTTTTTTTTTGGCTAAGCCAGTAAGTTTCATAACATTAAAACACCAAATCAAACAAATACAAGGAAAGAAACTCCAAACAAACTGAAGACTAACCTAATAAAACATTTAAGTTCCAATAGTTACAAAGGGTTCTATTATTGAGAACGTTTCTAAACTGTTTACCAGTAAGCATTTTGAGTCTAACATCGTCACGAATCATTGCCACAATTTGGTCCTCCGTTGTAACACCATTTCCAAAGAGGCGACTATTGCGCTCCTTCCAGAT
The DNA here is from genome assembly GCA_037974665.1 of Ehretia macrophylla. Classification (NCBI taxonomy): domain Eukaryota; kingdom Viridiplantae; phylum Streptophyta; class Magnoliopsida; order Boraginales; family Ehretiaceae; genus Ehretia; species Ehretia macrophylla. Next base: position 49,955,179 of record CM075766.1, read on the forward strand.
GTGAAAAATACAGGCAGGAAAAACAATTTTGAGCAAAAGTGCCTTCAAACTATCTTTCCTACAATTCCTCAAGATTAAATGCAAGGCCCTGCTCCATTGAATACTCCCAACGCTGGCCAAGGCAAACTTTATACTTCTTCTCCAAATACGCCTGCTAAATGTGCATTCAAAGAATATGTGATCTCTAGATTCCATACTCATATGACACAGTTCACATTGACTCTGAACATTCAAACCCCAACTCAAAAGTCTGTCTTTTGTTGGGAGTCTATCCAAGATGGCAAGCCACGCACAGAAGCAATGTTTTGGTATTCTTGGGGTCTTCCAAATAAGAAAATCCCAATCAACTTTACTATGCTTATCTCGGATGAATTCCCAAGTCTTCGCAGTTGAAAATTTACCATTGATACCCGCAAGCCAAGTAATCTGGTCAGTAGTTTGATATGGAGAACAAAGCAAACTATCATTCAGGAAACCCAAGTTTCTCGGCCATCTCCACTCACCATCCCTGATGATTGTATCCACTTTGCAATGTTTGCTAAGTCTGGAAGCCTCCATACGTCTCCAACCCACAAGATCAGCCAATTTTCCCCGCGGGTGCCACCAATCCCACCACAAGAAAGTGTTCTTTCCATTGCCAACTCTATGCCGAATAAGGTGATAAGCAGTTTCTCTAACACTCAAAATCTTTCTCCACGCCCACGATGCATCTCTAGGAATATCAACTTCCCAGACACATTTGTTTTTCAGTAGCATTATCTTTGTCCACTCCCCCCACATGGAGTTCGTATCAGAATACATTAACCAGAATTGTTTCAAAATGGCAGTCAAACTCACATCTTCAAGTTTTCTCAAACCAATTCCTCCTTCATCAGTTGGCCTACAAATCAACTCCCATGCTACCTTTGGGATAGTTTTAGAGTTTTCCTTCCTACCCCACAGAAACGTAGCAAGTTGATTCTTGACTAAGCGGATAACACCTTTTGGGAGGACAAAAATACTGCACCAAAAGTTATATATACTGTACAGCACAGATTTCACAAGAATAAGCCTACCTGCAAATGAGAGCCAAACATTCGTCCAATGCTTAATGCGAGTAATAATTTTTCCACAAAGACTCTCACATTCTTGCCTCCTAATTTTACCCGTAACAAGCGGGACACCCAAGTATCTCACTGGAAGCTGACCTTCTTGAATGTTGAAAATATTGCAAATGGCCTGCTTAATGGCATCTGGGACTCCTGAAAAAAAGATTGCGCTCTTTTCAGGATTGACTTTCAACCTAGACATCTGAGAAAAAAGATTGAGTGCTTCATTGATACAAGTAGCCGAACTAATATTAGCTTTGAAGAAAAGGAGTAAATCATCAGCAAAGCTAAGATGAGTCATCTTGAGCTTGGAACACTTTGGGTGGAAAGAAAATTCTTTTTTCTGTGCTGTGTGCTTAAGTATGCTACTTAAAACCTCCATAGTAATAACAAACAGATACGGCGAAATGGAATCACCTTGCCTGAGGCCATTAGTTCCTTTGAAATACCCATCCAAATGCCCATTGATTGCCAAAGAGAACTTTGTAGTAGAGATACACATACTGATCCAGCTCACAAATTTGTGAGGATAACCAAATGCTCTTAAAACCTTCAGGATAAACTCCCACTTCACAGTGTCATAAGCCTTTTTAATATCTACCTTAAGAGTACATTTTTTGCTTGAATCATTCTTCCCATACCCTTTCACAAGATCCTGAGCAATCAATACATTGTCCATCATTCTCTGTCCTTCAACAAATGCCGTTTGACAAGGGGGGATCACTGAGTTAAGGCTTTTTTTCAGTCTGTTTGCAATAACCTTTGAGAGACATTTATACACTGTGTTGCAACATGAGATTGGGCGAAAGTCTCCCACAGAAGTAGTGTTTTCAACCTTTGGGATAAGTGTGATAATAGTAGCATTTGCTTCACCCAACAACTTACAATCCTCCAGGGCTGATTTGATTGCAGTGTAAACCTCTTGGCCAACAATGTTCCAGGCATTCTTGTAAAAAAGAGATGAGTAACCATCCGGTCCTGGGCTCTTGTCATTTTGTATACTCCACATTGCTGCTTTAATTTCTTCATTCGTAATTGGCTCAATGAGTCTAGCCGCTTCCTCAGAAGAGATTGATTTATTCAGTAGGGATTTGAGGCTGTTCTCTGAAATTGGAGATGTGTCAACAGTGTTACTACCTAGCAAATTGGTGAAATGATGAACAATTTCTGCACTGATGTCCTGTTCTGATTCTAACATTCTGCCTGTGTCTGAAATAAGTCTCTTAATCGTGTTAAAAGACTTTTTTCCCTTGATAACCTGATGGAAATATTTTGTGTTACAGTCCCCTTCTTTCAACCACCTGACCTTTGCTTTTTGTTTCAAGCAATCCTGCTCCCTTTGTTTAATAGTCTCAATCCTGTTAGAAAGCTCTTTCTCCTTTCTCAAAATAGGATCAGAGATGTTGCCATTGAGGATGGTAATTTGCACTTGTTCAAGTTCCTTTCTAACAACCTCAACTTGATCTGCCAAGTTCCTGAAATGGGTTTGATTAAACTCTTTTAAAGCAATCTTCAATCTTTTCTACTTTTGGTACAGGATGAACATAGGGGTCCCAAGCAGCGGAACATTCCAGTTATTAAGAACCAGCGGTAAATAATCTTGTATTGTTTATCTCAATAATTTATAACTTTTTTTAATATATATTGTATTGTTTCTCGTTTTGAATGAAGGAACTTGGATGACAACAAGTGTTCATATTATAACAGCAGTGGTTGGTTCTGTAGTGTTATCTTTAGCATGGGCAACTGCTCAGTTGGGCTGGATCCTTGGACCTGTTGTTTTCCTAACATTTTTTGTGATTAGTTGGCTTACTTCTATTCTTCTTGCGGATTGTTATAGGTCTCCTCACTCGGTCACTGGCACGAGAAACTACACCTACATGGATGCTGTCAGAAACAATCTTGGTAAATTCTTGGAAAAGCCACTTTTATCTCCTGATATATCGACTTATTATATAAGTGAAAAAGAAAGAAACAACTATGGCTGTTTTCAATTGTTTAGAATTTATTCCTTAATTTTTTTGTTAGTACCGGTCATAATGTTATATGGTAATTATTCAGAGAGGGGTTAATTTGTTGTATATATATTTTTTATTATTTTCAATAATAACTGTCGCGGCATCGTTTTGATTTGCGTACAAAATTTGAGCTATAAGATTAATTAGTAATTTTCAACCATCCGATCTTATCATAATTTAAACCCACTCATTCTCTTTCCTCACTGATTTGTAATTTTATCTAATTCTTTTATTAGTACAGTCTTGATGTTATATGGTAATCCGTAAACAAAAGTTGAGCTGTTAGATTAGATCAGTTTTTTTTTTTTTTTTTTTTAGAGGTTGGGATTAGATCAGTTTCAACCTTTAGATTGTGTTATAGTCAAATATCTCGGCTTTGGATCAAAATTCAAAACCACTCATCTTCTTTCTAAATGTCATGGTGTTATATGCCGATAATTAAGTAGTTGATTAAACGATTCTTAACTTTTCAAACCCACTAACTCTCTCTCCTTACTCATTCGTAATTTATATTCCAACTCTTTTAAGTAGGACGCTTATAATCTTGAACGAATTACGCTACTAATATATAATATTGGTTAACTTTCTAGATTGTATTGTGGTTGAATTTCAACTATTGGTAAAAAAAAACAACCACTCATTCTTTTTCAGTTAATTTTATGTTATTTTTCTATACAAATGAGGCAAAACTAATGAACTAAACTAATAGTTATTAGCTTAAACAATTTTCACCTCCAAACCATACTGTTCTTCTCTTCTGACTCTGCAGTTTTTGTCATCTCTCTCTTCCCACTTTCTTCTTTCTCATCTTCCTCAGAGTCCTCTACCATTCTTGTTTGGCGGAACAAAGTAGAAATATCTTGTAAGCATTCCCATGCATGAATGGTATACACGAGTAGGGAAGTAGCGCTAGGATTGCCCCTAAAGCATCAAACCCACTTAGCACAATTTGTTTTCTGCTAAATACTCGCTCGTGAATTCACTCTTTTTTCTCCAGAAGAGCTACGAGTCCAGCTCTGCGCGATAGCTCAGTATGGTAATCTCATTGGCGTTTCCATTGGATACACAATCACTGCATCCATCAGTATGGTGTAAGCACTAGAAACCTATACTCTTTTCTTCTTTTTTTTTTGGTTCAGAATAAAAATCGTATACTCTTACTGAGCTATTTTTTGTGATGTTGGAGCTCTATGGTTTATATTACAAAAGTTAAAATATATCAATTTGTACCTCTCTCACTTTAACACGAGTGATATTTATTACCCTTACTTAAAAAATTCACATATTAGTTCTTAACTTGGTTCAACTTCCTCCTAACCCTGATGTGTTTATATATCTTTTAAAACTTTTGACAAAAAAAAAAAAAAAAAAAATTTCAAATTTACATATTAGTTCTTAACTTGTTTCAACTTCCTCCCAACCCCGATGTGTTTATCTTTTGAAAATTTTGACCAAAAAAAAAAAAAAAATCTTTCAAATCCAAACCCTAAACCCACACCCTCCACCATCAACCCGACGCTAATTAAACCACCACCCCAACCCCCGCACGTGATGTGTTCCCTTTTTTTTTTTTTGGGATCAATGTGTGATCGGTGTGTGTGCGTGTTGGCGTGCACCCGTGTTCGTGTGTTCTTGTGTGTGTACGTGTGTGTGTTCTTGCGTGTGGTTGTGTGTATGTTGTTGTGTGTGCGTTCTTGTGTGTTTGGTGTGTGCCTAAGGCGGATTTATATAAGGGTTAGTGGGTCTCTACTAGTTCGAAAGAAAAACATTAAAAATTATATGTATTTTTAAAAAAAAATTAAATATTTATATATTTTTAATTAAAAAATTTATTTAGTTTTACTGTGAAATAAATGTAGTCATATAGTTAAAAAATTATTTGTTATAGGCCTCATTGAAAAAAAATTTTAAATCCGTCCCTAATGTGTGCGTGCTCTCGCGTGTTTGGTGTATGTGTGTCTGTGTGTGTTTGGTGGTGGGGAGAGGGGTGTGTGTGGTTAGGATTTTTTTTTTTTGGGTCAAAGTAGATTTAGATGATAGGGGTATTTTTGTACAAAAAAATAAAACATATAGTGAGGAGTACAAAATGAATTTAACCCTATTACAAATGTATCATACATATCATAAGTCACGTTAGTAATTGAAATTCATTCCCAAATTTTTTTAACTTATACTCTAAACTCAATCTGGAATCAGCTAGCTTGAATTGTTGATTCAAAGTTAATTTGCATCTTGGATCTTTGAGAGTTCAATAATTTGGAGATTTAACCGATCTTGAATAGTCTTTAAATTTGGATTCTTGTTTTTGTTCTTTAAATTTTCTCTGATTTTCAACATATTTATACTGACATATAGTACATAGTCCTATTTTTTGCCTAAATGTTATTTATCAGAGCTATTAATTAGAAGATCCGATTGCTTCCATAAGCACGGCCATCGCATGGGATGCCATACGTCAAAACAATCCCTTCATGATCATGTTTGGAGTTATACAAATGGAAAAATCTCACATTTAATCTTTATTATTTATAAAGTATCTCAATTTAATTTTTATTATTTAAAATATTTTAATTTAGTTCATATTATTTCTCTAAAAGTTTCAATTTCATCCATATTATTTAAAGTTTTCAATTTCATCCTTATTGTTTCCCAAAAAAAATTAATTTCATCCCTATTATTTTTAAAAAGTTTCAAATTCATCCCTATTGTTTCTCAAAAAATTTCAATTTAGTCATTGGATAATAGGGACGAATTTGAAACTTTTAAAAAATAATAAGGAAGAAATTAAAACTTTTTAAAAATAATAGGGACGAAGTTGAAACTTTTTAAAAAATAATAAGGACTAAATTAAGACATATTAAATAATAGGGATAAAATTAAAATTTTTGGTGAAACAATAAGAATTAAATTAAGACATTTTAAAAAATAAAAATTAAACTGAGATATTTTATAAACAATAAGAACTAAATCAAAACTAAATGTGAAATTTTCCCTTATACAAATTATTCTGAGCCGATTACCAGACTTTCGAAAGCTATCTGTGCTTTCCATCGTTGATGCTGTCATGTCTCTTTCTTACTTATCAATTGGTCTATGTCTCTCTGTGGCCAAATTTGCAGGTTAGAATAAAAAGAAGAATTATGAATAGTTTACCGAAACTTTATTGTTCTTTGGAGTTTTTTATTTTATTTTTCTGTGCAACATATATATAACTCATATTTGACCTGTACGACATTGTGTTTGGAAGGAGGAGGACTTGTTAAGACAGGGTTAACTGGAATACCAGTTGGAAAGGGCATGTCAAGAATGGACAAGGCGTGGAATATCTTCTCAGCCCTTGGAGACATAGCTTTTGCTTATTCTTTCTCTTATGTACTTCTTGAGATACAGGCAAGCCATGCATTTTGATACTCTCCATCTTTTCTCTTTTATGCTTTTTTCCTTATTGTTTTAATTAGCATTTCATATTCATAGTGCATACAAGAAATGAATTTGAAGATACATGTATATCTCAACGGATACATATATATAAGTCGTCTTATAATACATGAATAATTGTGATCCGAAAGGCAAACTTCAATAATCGACATGAACTGTCTTCACATTAATTATATATAAAATCAAGTTTAATATTTAACGATGCCGTCTTGATTTGGTTTCCCACTTATAATTAGGTTCGAATTCTACGTACAGGATACTTTAAAATCTGATCCACCAGAGAACAAAGTCATGAAACGGGCTGCTTTCGTTGGAATCTTTATCTCCACCATCTTCTCTACATGCTATGTGCGCTTTTGGGATACGCTGCATTTGGCCATGACGCTCCCCAAAACTTCTTTTAACTGGATTTGGCTTCTTTGAGCCGTTCTGGCTTGTTGATCTGGCTAATGTCTGCATTGTTGTTCACCTTCTTGGAAGCTATCAGGTAAAAGCTTTAACTGTTTGGCTTTGTATAGGATGCTATAAAATTATTCTAAATTAGATCTTCTGCAATTATTCAAAATTCATCTCCAAATTGCGTTCTTGAGATACAAATTTTGGGGGCGCGTGGCAAACTTACACTACAAGAAAATCTGCCTTCGGCGAGGGACGATTCTCCTCGCCGGGCCCTCGCGAAAAGGATCTCGTTTATTATACTCGATCGCCTTTATGCATGCAGGTATTCTGCCAACCATTATTTGGCTTTGTAGAACAATGGAGTAGCAAGAAATGGCCAAATAGTAGATTCGTTAGTGGAGAAAATGTGGTTATTTTACCTCATGGAGGCCTTTTCACTTTCAGTTACTTCAGATTAGTCTGGAGAACAACATATGTGATATTCACAACCGTGTTGGCCATGATGTTCCCATTCTTCAAGGATTTTGTGGGGCTTGTTGGAGCGGCCTCATTCTGGCCACTCACAGTTAACTTTCCGATTGAGATATTCATCGCGACGGCTAAGATTCCAAAGTACTCTTCTCCATGGATTTGGATGAAGATACTGAGTTTTGTTTGCTTGGTTATATATCACTTCTTGCTGCTGCTGGATCTCTCCATGGCCTTGTCAAGCCTCTCCAAACCTTCAAGCTCTTCGATTCAGTCTCTTAAGACACCTCATATATGCAAAATAATGATGTATATATATAATCTCTGTATTATAAAATTAGACAAATAAACAGAAAATGATAGCATAAAGAAGGATGAAAATAATGAAAAAAGTAATTTCACTTAATATCTTGATACATATTATTCTTTTACTAGGAAATTACTTATAATTCCATTTGTAACTCTCCTATATCCACTTTCTTGCTTGTCCTAGGAATTTGCATGAAGTTGCAGTTCGACCCACTAACCAATACTAATTTTCTGAATGTTTTTTTTTACAAATAACAACTCCCTCTTGAATGTTCATCTTTGAGGTATATGTTTTGCTAAAAACTTTAATTTTTTTTATAAAAAAAAAACACTTAGTAAGGAAACAACTTAGTGAGACAAAAAAATAGTAGTGAATGAAAAAGAAATGAAAATTCTTACTACACGCTTTTCAAACTGTTTCATTGAAATTTTTTTTTCCCTTTTGATTCAAGGGGATCCTAATACATTTTATATCACTTAAAATGTTCTTGAAACCTCTAGTATGTAAAGTTAGAATGATTATACCATTTGACCAAATGGTCAGTGGTCATTAAAATGTATTTTCACGAAAACTTAATGGTGAAAAACTTAGGCGAAGACATTAAGAATGACCTTTGAGTCGATGCATATCATTTTTGTATATTAATTTCTCATCAGATTATATTATTGTAGGCAATACTCCGTAAACCAATATCCGGCATTCTCACTTGAGTGAATTTGATAAATATCTATTTCACATTCCTTAATTTAATTTGTTAGTCTAAAACAAAATTATTATTATTCTTTGTTTTTTTGGCAAAAATTTGATCTCATGGCGAAAAATGGATAAAATTATTATTATTCTTTTTTTTTTTGGTTGACACGTGAATAAAAGTAAGACTTTTGGGAGGTTGGAATTTACCCCATGTTTGGGTTACACATGGGAAATGAAAGGAAAATAAGGTAGAGGAAGAAAACTAATGGAAAGAAAAGAAAAAGAAATTTCTTGTTTGGATTGTAAAAAAATAATAAGGAAAAAAATGAAAGAAATTTATAATTTTTTGTTTGAATTAGAGAAGTAAAGGAAAGAAAAAAATTATTTTAGATGAAAAATCACCTTATTATTCTTCTTATAAAATAACAATTGAAAGGGTTAAGGATATATTAATTTTTTCATACATTTTGCTTTTCTTTCTTTCTATTTTACTCCAAATTAAAAAGATTATAAAATATTTCTCATTAAAAGAGTTCCTAATGAGATTACTTTAACATACCCTGAGAGTGTGTTTGGATTGAGGGGAGGAAGTTTAATAGAGGAGAGGAATTGAGAGTATCATAAAGGAAATGAGTTGAGGGAGTCAAATTATGTTTGGATTGCATAATTTTATAAAAGAGATGATCATAAAGGATAATGAGTATTCTTTATTTGGATTAGAAAGAAAATAGAAAGGAGGGATCGTATAATGATATTTATGTCTTTTTTTTATTTTATATTATGAATATCTTTTGTTTGGTACAGTTATAATTAGAATAAAAGTAAAGAATAAAAATATAATCACGATAAATAGTAATTTTCCCTCCCTCCATTTTACTCTAATTTGGAGGGATCAAATATAAGAGATATGGAGGAGTTAGACTCATTCTCTCTATACCTTAGCTCCCTCATTCCCTTCCAAACCAAACAAGGAAGGGAATAAACCCCTAACCCCCCCCCCCCCCCCCCCCCCCCCGGCCAATTTTCCCCGATCCAAACACAGTGTGAAGCTTAAGAAAAGATGGATATAGTTATGACATCCTAGAAAGAAGAGTAACAAAAGGTATATTCCAGGAAATTATGAACTGGAATCAAATTTTAAAATTCCTCCAAATTCTTTACTAAATTTTAAAATGCAATCCAAATAAAGGCTTTTACTTTCTTTTTAAAAAAGGCAATCCAAACAAGGTGTTAAGAGTAAGTCGTGAGGGGAAACTTCTCTCCACCTCTAGTCGGTCAAGTTGGTGTTTATCACTGAAGCGTCTTAAAATTTGCCGTCTTCAAATCCGGAAAAATCCCTCCTTTACCTTTGCCTTTCCTTTTCCTTTTCCCGATCCCAAATTATCTTCAGAGTCGAACAAATAGCCATGAAATTGAGACTTCGATCCCTCGAAACCAAAGAAACCCACAGAATTGAAGTCCCCGATCCATGTTCGCTTCACCAATTGAAGCAAATCCTTTTCCATACTCTTTACCCTCAAAATCCCTGTTCTTCTTCAATTGAAAACCTTCATCTATCTCTGAATCGTCAACATGAGCTTCAAAGCTCTTCCCCAAACGAAGAAGAAACTCTTCAATCAATTGGTATCACCTCCGGTGACCTTATCTTCTTCACCCTCAACCCCTCTGGCTTTTCTACCCAAAATTCCCAAATTACCCTCAATCCGTCCCCTAATCTTCAATCACAAACCACCCCACCCCAGTATGTAAAACCCACTTCTGATGAGACCCAAAATTCCGAAAATGTCCTCGAACCGACAACTAATGTACGATCTAAGGGAACCCAGGACGAGGAGTTGATTGAAAAAGAGGAAAAAGTGGTGGATGAGGAAGATTTCATGGAGGTTGATGATGATGTTAGTACTTATGAGGGCAATGTTGGAAAGTCCTTTTCCGTGCCGGGATTTTTAAGGAAAGTGTTCACCGAGGAGTTGGGTGGCGATGGTGGTCGTGATCATGAGCTGTTAGTGATTGCCGTTCACGCTGTTCTATTGGAGTCTGGCTTTGTTGGGTTCGATCCCCTGTCGAAAACAGAGATTAAAGGCTTTCAGTTTCGAAACAACTGGCCTGCAAGTTCGTTTACATTGTCCTTGTACTATACTCTGCCCGAAATGATTACTCAAGCCTCGGAGAAAGCTAACACGGTTGTATTGAAATTTCATAGTTTAAGCATGTCTTTAACTGTTTATGGGTCCTTATCGAATCCTAAGTCGGTAGTGCATAGGGTGAATTTCGATGAAAATAAGTTGGTGCCGTTCTTGAATGTCGCGTGGGCGAATTGTGGAATGGGGGATGAAATTAGTGTCGGTGAAGGGGTTTCTGGGACGTCAGCTGAGAAAGAAGTGTTTGAGTTTTGGAGAAATGTGAAGGATAGGCTTGCATTGCCTTTGTTAATTGATTTGTGTGAAAAGGGCAGTTTGATGCTCCCGGCTTGCTTTATTCGGCTACCAACTGAACTTAAACTGAAGATATTGGAGTTCTTGCCTGGTGTTGATGTAGCTAAAGTGAGCTGTGTTTGCTCGGAGTTACGGTACTTGTCTTCGAGTGATGACTTGTGGAAGAAGAAGTATGCTGAGCAGTTTGGGGATGCGGAGAGAGCAGGTGAAGGTAGGTATTGGAAACATAAGTTTGTCAATCGTTGGGAGAGTCGGAAGAGGAGGAGGGCGCTTAGTAGAGTTTCAATTCGTAGAGCAGTCCGCCCACTTATCTTTCCTTCGATGCCTCCAATTGTAGGAGGAAATCATGATATTTGGCCACATTTGGGAGTCATAGGAGGAGATTATGATCGATTGCCACAACCTTTGGGTGGGATCCCTCCTGGACTTGTGGGCGGTTTGCCTCCTGGTCGACGTCATCGGCTGCCAAGTCACGTGCCTCGCTGTAATCTTGGAGGTAGTGGTAACAGGACCTTTATATGATCATGCTTTAATGTTGATGCTGCTAGTATATGTAATTCGAATAAGTTTTCTACACTCTTTGGTGGTAAGTAGTAGTGTTTCGTTCACAGTTATTGTAGAAATGACTAGTAGTGGAGAGTATATGTTCTAAGCTGAAATTTTTAGCTAGTTTTCTGATGTTTATAAGCTTTTATCTTTCATTATAATGTTTCAGACTCCATGTGTATAGAATTTGCTTCTAGCTTCCACACAGTGCAATTCAATTCATTGATCAATGGCCATAGGAAGCATAAGTTCTTCATCTCTTTACTTATGAATTCAACATAAACTGGTTGTAAAACAGAAATTAACCACGATTTTGGAAAAGTTTCTTCATATATCTTTCCGGTTTCATGTTGATTGTTACGATATACATGTACGGATGTGCTTAGCATTCTGGCAATTACTATTTAAGGATGGATCTGTTACATATATACTGATTACTTGCGCTTTTCCTTGTGCACTGTCTACACTTTGACTTATGTTATGGTTTTTCCAGCACTTGGGTTTTTCAAGGGCAGCCTAGTGTTTGAAGTTCTCGCTTTGCACGGGGTCCTAATGTCTCTTTCCTTTCAACTTTTCATAGTAATCTTAATGGGAGACCTCTGCTTAATGAGAAGTTAAAAACCAACATTCACAGCTGGATGCATGATTACCAGTATCCACTGCCCTTAATAAGGTTGACATTACTCCTCAAGAACATTTTGACCCCCTTAGAGACCTCTTTTGCCTGCAGTATATGAATTAATTATCTCTGTTTAACCCTGTCTAAGTGAGAGCTTAGCTTAAACTGGGATTGTCCCCTTTGAGAGTGCACGGGATGTGTCTGCATAGCGATATGAAGGTCTAATAGTGATGAATTGTTTTTGCAGTTATAATGCATTGGTCTAAACAGTTCATTATCATTATATTTGCCTTATAACGTTAATGCTATAGTTGATGTTAAATAGTTTTCTACCATTAGATCTGTCTTATAACAGTAATATTATGTTGATGTTCTGAATTGCTTGTATGATCATTGATAAAAGCCTTTACTTTTTCTTTAAATTGTTCTTCGTGACAAGTACCCTGTTGGCTTCTTATCATGATGACTGGAAATTGTTGCCGCTTATTATACCATCCGTGTTATCGTATCAAAGTGGGAAGCCCATCAAATTCTGAGAATGGGTTTTAAAATGTTTACTAATCATCATAAAAGATTTCGGCCTTGGTTGACAAGCTAGGAAGTGATGCCTTCAAAAAGTTGCATCGCGTAAAATGGAAGTGTCATCGGTGCACCTGATAAGAATAAGGGAGAATAGCATGAATAGTCCTTATTATTTTTAAAAAATTCAGTTTAGTTTTTATTGTTTTAAAATGTTTAAAAAAGTCCTTAATATTTTTTAAAAGATTCAGTTTAGTCTCTATTGTTTCAAAATATTCAAAAAAGTTCTCACTGTTTCTCAAAATATTCGAAAAGATTCTCAATATTTTTTAAAAGATTTGGTTAGTTTTCATTGTTTCAAAAAGTTTAAAAAAGTTCTCAGTGCTTCTCAAAAGACTTAAATTGGTCTTCACTGTCAAAATAATTATTAACTTTGATAGATTTTTTTTTATAATACAGTCTGACACGTGGTATAATTTAATTAGTTCGTTACTAATATGCAAAACAACATTATATGGGTTATTTTTTTCCTCATATCATACAAAAAAAATTACAGATTATGCATAATTTTTAAAAAATCATAACTACTTCAATTTTTGTTCAAATTTTATAAAATTTGGTCCGTTAGCATCGAAATTTTAAGGAAAATTCATAATTTGTAATGATCATATGATTCAAATTTAAAAAAATATATATTTCTTTTACTGAAATTGTCTTTCAAAGACTGGTCACGTAATATGCACGTTGCTACTATTTTATCAAAGTTAATGGTTGTTGTTTTGACAGTGAGAATCAGTTTGAATTTTTTGGGATATATTAGAAACCTTTTTGAACCTTTTGGGAAACATGGGAGACTAAACTAAATCTTTTAAAAAATATTGAGTACATTTTTGAATTTTTCAAAATAATAAGGACTAAACATAATCTTTTTTAAACATTGAGGACTGATTTGAACTTTTATGAAAACAATGAGGATTGATTTAAACTTTTATGAAATAATGGAGGCTAATTTGAATCCTTTAAATAATGGAGACTATTTTGAACAAAAATAAAATAATGAGGACCATTGCTACCATTTTTCCTAAGAATAATATATTGGATCTGACTCTTAACATTATAAATTTCATGATACAGTGATATATTTCAAAATGTGTAGTTTATTTTCATATTTGTGGCCTATTTAGAAATTTTATTTTTCCTTGCATGTGGTTTGGTTAATGGTTAAGGTTAAAATTCTAAAATAAAAACAATTCTTTTGTAATTATTTCTAAGATCATTTGACTAACCATTTGTACTTCTTTTATTCTCTCCTCATTAAGTAGTTGCGTTACAAAATATCAACCATTGCAAAACAAAAAATTTCATCATTGACAAGTTGAGATCCATTTGCACAATTTAAATCCCTGAAATAACCTTATTCGAGGAGCTTAATCTTGTGAAAATCCTAGTAAGAGTGAATTTGCAATTTTTGTTCTCGGTCGCAATTTTTCACACGAGAAAGAAAACCAATCATACAAATGTCAAAGAAAATAAAGATTTTCTTCCTAAAATTGAGGAGAGGAAAGTAAAGCCCAGAGAAGTCTAACTAAAGCAAAAAAAAAAAAGGAGAATAATTTTTTTGGGTCCTTCAACTTATGCATAAATTTCCTTCTGATCCTCTAATTTAAAAAAACTTCTTTTTAGGTTCATTTGTCAATTACTTTTGATGGAAAAAGTAAAAAAAAATATGTTTTGCCTATTTTGTCCTTGGACCATAATTCTCTCTCCTACATGACATTAATTTCAACTGACTTCTCTCATATTTTGACCGTTGATTGCAATAATAAAAGTTTGCATGCAGATTCAAGCAAACCCCATATTTTTTATTAAAAAAAAATTAAAATTAAATTTATATCCGGGAGCTAAATTAACTATTATTTTTATTTTTAATCCAACATGTAAAATAAATAAAAATAAAAATTATACTCAGGAGCTAAATTAACTAAAATTAGCATTTTTTCGTAATCAACAAATAATTTTTTCGTAATCAACAAATAAAATTAAAAATAAGAAAATTATAATTGGGAGCTAAATAATTAGTTAATTTAGCTCCCGAGTTAAATTTTGTTTGGAGTTTGGACATGTATATTTTGGTTATTTTTTTCTTTTCTTTGCTAATTTTTTAAGATGTTGGTGATTTTTTTGCTCATTGTAACTGCCAAAATAGTGTTTAACGTTGCATACAAGCTTTTATCATTGCTATCAACGATCAAAATAAGAGAGTAGTCAGTTGAAATTAATATCATGTAAGAGAGAAAATTATGGTCTAAGGGCAAAATAGGCAAAACATATTTTTTTTACTTTTTTCGTGAAAAATAATTGACAGATGGACCTAAATAGAAGTTTTTTTTAGTTGGAGGACTAAAAGGAGATTTATGCATAAGTTGAAAGACCCAAATAAATTATTCTTAAAAAAAAAAAAAAAAAAAAAACTCATTAGACATTTGATCTAGTGGTTTAATTCTGGATTCATGTATAAGAGATTTTGAATCTGATTTTCAAAGTTAACATGAGTAATATAATATTATCTTATAAATTTTTTTTAAAAAAAAAAGCGAAAAAAAATCTAAACGGTAGATCAGCCGTCGACCTCCATCAAGACCCGATCTATGATCGGCCGGCTAAGCATTTGTTTTCGGATTTAAAAAAAAATAAAAATCCTTAACCATGGTTAAGATCCCAAATTCTGATTGGGCCAGCAAGCCCACGCAATCGGTTCTCATATCAACATCAAAACTTCGTGTCTTAACCATGGTTAAAGTTCACAATTATTGTGATATTGTGTTTTCCCTCTCACATGTCCCCTACTTTTTCGAGCAATAAATAGACGAGGGGAGAACTTGCAAACCATTCTGAAACTCAAAGGCGTCTTGATAAACGCCGTCATTTTCCTCTGCTCTTCCTCAACCTTTTCGCCTTCTACTTTCATTTTTTTTATAATTTTTTGCAATTTTAATTTGCTCTTTGCAAATCGAAAATGAGAGAGTGCATCTCAGTTCACATCGGTCAGGCTGGTATCCAGGTCGGAAATGCCTGCTGGGAACTTTACTGCCTCGAGCATGGCATCCAGGTAACTTCTCTCTCTCTCTCTCTCTCTCTCTCTCTCTATATATATATATATATATATATATATATATATATATATATATATCTTACATATATATGTATGTATTTGTATGCATGTATGTGTATGTTTGTGTTTGTTTATACTCATTTGGACGTGCATTTCATATCTGATCTGTTGTAGATAAAAGCGAAGATGAATAGGTTTGATGTTTCCTACGGTTATTATTGAAATGTGCTTAAGATGAGATGTATATATATATTATGTTTGTTGTATTATGTATGTATCTCTTGATTTGGCAGTAGATTGCGTGTTTGATTTGTGCAAATTAAAATCGAAAATGGTAGGATTTGATGTTATCTATGATTATTGTTGTAATGTGCTTATGATGAGATGTATTTACGGTTAAATTGTCATCTGTGTTGGATTATGAACATGTATGTGTGCAGCATTTATAAATTTTGTTAGATCTATAGAAATTTCGAGAATGATGATGTTGTTTGTGATAATGTGCATATTTTCAGGTAGATCTAGGATTTTATTGAAAATGTATTTGTATTAATTGAACTAATTGTTGTTATTTCATGAGACTGTGGATAACAACAAAGGAACCGTTTAGATCTGGTGTTTGTATTACGTAACGGTTATAATACAGTTAATTTGAGATGGAACGAAAGTTCTTTTGTTGCGAAATGCATATATTGATTAGATCTATGAAATTTTGGGAATGGTTGTTGCGTCCATTGTGTTTCTTTGTGCATGAGTCCTTAAAAGAGCTGAAAAGGATGTTCAAAAGTTTTGCCCCATAAGTTCGGTTAATGGACGTTACTCCATTTCGCTATAATGATTGAAGTACTAAAAGTGATCTTATGCTTTTTGATTTGTTATTACTATGTCAAGTTGGAGGCATTGTAATCATATTGCATCTGTGTCTGTTGGGCAGCTTGAGATATGACGTGCATAGATTTTGATTTTCAAGGAATTGATCAGTATTGCTTTTGTTGTTGCACCTAAGACCAAGCCTATTTGTAGAATGTATTACTCTATGGAATTATGAGCAGAATGTGGTTGATGAGCCAATGTGTTTTAGGAGTTTGCTGAATGATATGTTATCTGAGGTTTTCTTAACTTGTTTCAATGGGCTTGTTTTGGTTATTGTTTTATGCAAAGTGATTGACAATTTCTCTTGCTTTCTTTTTATACAGCCTGATGGCCAGATGCCGAGTGACAAGACTGTTGGTGGAGGAGATGATGCCTTCAATACCTTCTTCAGTGAAACTGGTGCTGGGAAGCACGTCCCTCGTGCTGTCTTTGTGGATCTTGAACCAACTGTTATTGATGAAGTGAGGACTGGAACTTACCGCCAGCTCTTCCACCCCGAACAGCTTATCAGCGGCAAGGAAGATGCTGCTAACAACTTTGCCCGTGGCCACTACACAAGTAATTAAGCTCAATATATGCTTGCATTATCTTGGCTCTTGGTATATTTGTTGTTATGTGTACCTATTGAAATTTTTCATGATTTATACAGTTGGGAAGGAGATTGTTGATCTCTGCGTGGACCGTATCAGAAAGCTTGCTGACAACTGTACTGGCCTCCAAGGGTTCCTTGTTTTCAATGCTGTGGGTGGAGGCACTGGCTCTGGTTTGGGTTCCTTGCTCCTTGAACGTCTGTCTGTTGACTACGGCAAGAAGTCAAAACTTGGATTCACCGTCTACCCCTCTCCTCAGGTCTCCACATCTGTTGTGGAGCCCTACAATAGTGTTCTCTCCACCCACTCCCTTCTTGAACACACTGATGTAGCTGTGCTTCTTGACAATGAAGCCATATATGACATTTGTAGGCGCTCCCTTGATATTGAGAGGCCTACTTACACCAACCTGAACCGCCTTGTCTCTCAGGTAACATTTGGAATAGTGCTTTTGGCAGGTGTTTCTTTAATTGCTTTCTTATCTAAGATCTTATAATATGATCCTAACATATTAATCTTTTGCTGGACGGATGCAGGTTATATCTTCCTTGACTGCTTCTTTGAGGTTTGATGGTGCATTGAATGTGGATGTTACTGAATTCCAGACCAACTTGGTGCCCTACCCCAGAATCCACTTCATGCTTTCCTCCTATGCACCTGTCATCTCAGCCGAGAAGGCATACCATGAGCAGCTCTCTGTTGGTGAAATCACCAACAGTGCTTTTGAGCCATCATCTATGATGGCCAAGTGTGATCCTCGTCATGGGAAATACATGGCCTGCTGTTTGATGTACCGTGGTGATGTTGTGCCAAAGGATGTGAATGCTGCTGTGGCCACTATCAAGACCAAGCGCACCATCCAGTTTGTTGACTGGTGCCCAACTGGATTCAAGTGTGGTATTAACTACCAGCCACCCACTGTTGTTCCTGGTGGCGACCTTGCTAGGGTCCAACGCGCTGTCTGCATGATCTCTAACTCCACCAGTGTGGCAGAGGTGTTCTCTCGTATTGACCACAAGTTTGACCTCATGTATGCTAAGCGTGCCTTTGTCCATTGGTATGTCGGTGAGGGTATGGAGGAAGGTGAATTCTCTGAAGCTCGCGAGGATCTTGCTGCTCTGGAGAAAGATTATGAAGAAGTTGGTGCTGAGGGAACCGAGGATGATGGTGATGAAGATGATGAGTACTAGAGCGTTTAGGGCTGATGGCTAAGAGTAATATGAAAATTGTACTATCAATTTCAGATTTGTATCCAGTCTGTTCTATCATTTGGTTTTCCAGCCGTTCTTTGAACAGGTACTATGAAAATCGTGCTCTCTACAATTCTATCTGATATGTGATGTTATTGTTATTCTTGTGTCTATTTGCCTTTTGGTGCTGTGGATATGATGCTTGTGATCTTGCATGTTGCCAAGAATGTTGGGTTTGCATTATAAGTGCCATC
This sequence comes from Ehretia macrophylla, assembly GCA_037974665.1. Classification (NCBI taxonomy): domain Eukaryota; kingdom Viridiplantae; phylum Streptophyta; class Magnoliopsida; order Boraginales; family Ehretiaceae; genus Ehretia; species Ehretia macrophylla. The sequence continues at coordinate 49,973,731 of CM075766.1, forward strand.
GGCTATATCTTTTAAATGAGTAACGATATAGCATACATCTATGAATGCACTTTCCTCAAAAACTCTAACAATAAAAATGGATGTTGAGTGCCTAATCCAATTGAAGTCAGTAAGATCAGTGAACAAGGTTCAAGATCCAATTGAAGTCAGTAAGATCAGTAAACAAGGTTCAAGTTTACCGGTCTATTAAGATGCATCGTCAGTCCTGATTACAGCTCTGTTTGTTTGCCGTAAAATATTTTTTCAGAAAATATTTTCTTAATTTTTCAGTGTTCATAATATTGAAAAATTAATCAACTAAAAAATATTTTTCAGCCAATAATTGCAGTTTGTTTTACTTAATAACTCTGGAAAATTGGTTAACTAGAAAATATTTTTCGGTCAACAATTGCGACTAGTATAAAATTTGAAAAAATATTTTTATGTCTTTGAGAGAAGAAAACATTTTATAGAATTCATTGTACATCTAAACACTATAAAATATTTTTTAGTATTCTATTTTTTATAAAAATATTTTCTTTCAACAAGTTATTTTACGACAAACAAACGGAGTCCAAAAAAATTAAAAGCGGGTTTTCAAATGTACACCAACCCTCCAAGTGTGGGCTGGCGGTTGCTTACGTGGGTTATCTTAGACATGAACTCAAATTCAAAAGCGTCGTAGAGAAGTCCAATTACGAGGAATTCTGCTGCGCATGTGTAAGATACAGTTAGAAGAAAACAAAGAAAGTGTTTTTGTTATATTTCAAATACAGTTCTGCTGCTCATCTAAAATACATGTGAGGATATTGTTAAAAGACGACAAAGAAAGAGTTTCTGTTAGATTTCATAAGATTTATCCTCGTAATGCATCTAGTTTTTGGATTCGGAAGGAAAAAAATAAAAATAAAAAATAAAAGGATATTCAATAATGAAGGAAAAGGAATAAAAGGAGCACATTTTGTTTGAATTGATGTGTATTTTTTGTTTGAATTGAAAATTAAATGAAAGGAAATGATAAGTTTTATAAACAAATTAACATTTTTATTCTTTACTAAAGGTATAAGTGTAATAAATAAAAGGGATAATATAAACATTGTGTAATAGTTTAAATAAAATCACTTCAAATCACACAAATTTAGGGTGATTACAAAATCATTGTATTAAAGAATTTTAGAAATCCTTCCCAATCTAATCAATCCCTGAGCCTCCAATCCAAACAAGAAAATATAATTGAAAATGACCCTAAAGCAAATCATTTTTCTGGTTCAAGAGTTATCAAAGAAGGGGATTGCAGCACCATTGAAAAGGAATTTAGATTCTTCTACAATATATAACATTATGCTTTCCCCCCCCCCCCCCCCCCCCCCTTTTTTTTTTTTTCAGTTACAGGAAGACAAAGCCAAAAGCTAGTAAATGCAGAAAGTATGTATTTGCGTCAATCCCAAGAAATGAAAGTTAGATTTAGTCAAATGAAATTCAGACTCGAATCTCTAAACTTGAGAATAATCCATACATTGCATACAAAATTTTGCTTTCATTTCGGGAAAGTAATCTCCTAATTACAAATCCCAATCTGAAGGTGGTTATGTTTAGAATCTGAAGCCACAATAAGAGCATTATTTGTAATAAATGATTTGTAACACAAAAGTCACCTCTCCGTCACTTGGTAATTATAGCTTTTCCTCAACATTAACACAAAATCAACATCAGTATAGTGTAGATTGTAAAAACAGAAGGTAAAATAAGTAGCAGAACTAACAGATCAATTCTCGTAAGTGATATCCTATAATATATATTGTGAGTTTTAGGTCTCCTTTAAATAAAATAAAAAAAGAAAAAGTTAAGTAATAGAATTAATTATGTGTGTTCATGCTTACACTAACAATCTCTCTAATGATACAAACTGACTTAAATAAACGGACGAAAGGATTCATTCAATTCGTTTTCATTAGGTGGAAAAGAGCCTTAAAATAGAAGTTAACAAAAATAGAAAAAAATGCAAATGCAATTTCACATCTTTACTCAGCCTTTCTCAACTGCCCACACACCATTTGGACTTGAAAATAGAGAATTCCCACACAACACTGAGAGGGAGATAGAGGGTGCATGCAGAAATGAGAAGAAACACAAGTTTTGCTTTAGAAAGAGGAGATGAAACTTCAAGATTTGATGATGATGGACGCGCGAAACGAACTGGTATACATATATATATGTTATAGCTTGAAATGCTAATGCAGACTATATGTAAATTGTAAAATCAATCTTTTTTCTTTTTCGCTTTCTCGAACCTTGCACCGTTGCACGTAGAAAGAGCTTCGTGCATGGACTGCACTTTTTTAAGTCAATATTTTTAACCTAAAGTATTTCTCTCCTTTTCTCTGAAGGAACGTTGATGACAGCAAGTGCTCATATTATAACAGCAGTGATTGGTTCTGGAGTGTTGTCTTTGGCATGGGCTACTGCTCAGTTAGGCTGGATTGCTGGACCTATTGCTCTCATGGCCTTCTCCATCATCACTTGGTTTACTTCTACTCTTCTTGCAGATTGTTATAGGTCTCCTGACTCCGTCACTGGCACGAGAAACTACACTTACATGGATGTTGTTAAGGCCAATCTTGGTAAATTCATCTCAAAACAAACTTTTTATCTCTTGATTCACTTTATACGTTTATGGGAAAAAAAAAAGAAGAAGAAAGACGACCTCAGCAAGCTTTCGATTTTTTTTGTAATTTTTTGGTCACCTACAGCACGTGCAAAATCTGGATTTTTTTTTTTTTTTTTTTGTTGTCAAATGTAGCTCGGTATATGAACTTCCTCTATATGCAGGTCTGGAGAAGAGTTAGACCCATTGTCGGTCTATCTTTTCCAGTTTCCGAAGGAAAAATTCTTTTTCAGGTGGCATGAAATACTCAATTCGCTGTTTTTTCCCCCAGGAGGACTAAAAATCCAGCTCTGTGGTATAGCTCAGTATGGTAATCTCATTGGGGTGACGATTGGATACACAATCACCACATCCATTAGTATGGTGTAAGCACTGGAAAACAATGTACTAGGCTATTATCATTCATGCTGACAGATTCATAGTTCAAGAGTCATTCATTTTAACAATAAATGTTATTATTTATCAGGGCTATTAAAAGATCCAATTGCTTTCATAAGCACGGCCATGGGGTGGGATGTCATACATCAAACAACCCCTTCATGATTATTTTTGGAGTCGTACAAATTATTCTGAGCCAAATACCAAATTTTCACAAGCTAGCTGTGCTGTCATGTCTTTTGCCTACTCTTCCATTGGCCTCGGTCTCGCTATAGCAAAAGTCACAGGTCAGTATAATGCAATTATTATTGCTGCTCTGAATTCCAAACCTAGTTTATTTAACTAGCTGACGTCACCTGGTAAGATCGTACTTAGTTCGGTTTGGTTTATAGCTTAATTTAACACATATGATGACGTTTTTGAAGGAGGAGCACATGTTAAGACTAGCATATATGGTATACCCCTTGGAAAAGACATGTCAAGAATAGACAAAATGTGGAATATCTTCTCAGCCCTCGGAGACATTGCTTTTGCTTATTCTTTCTCTAATGTCCTTATTGAGATACAGGCAAGCCTTTTTATTTGGTAGCTGCAACTTATACCTTCATTAAACTAATACAAAATTTCTTAGAAACAACAAAATTTGTCCATTTGAGAACGTAGTTACTTGGTCCAATCTCGCACTTGTTTTATTTTGTTGTCATCCCACTTTAGATTGAGTGTTAATCTTGAAATTCCAGGACACATTAAAATATGGTCCACCAGAGAACAAAGTGATGAAACAGGCTTCTTTCGTTGGGATCTCCATCTCCACCATGTTCTACATGCTGTGCGGGCTCGTGGGATACGCTGCATTTGGCAACAATGCTCCTGGAAATTTTCTAACTGGATTTGGCTTCTTTGAGCCCTTTTGGCTTGTTGATTTGGCTAATGTCTGCATTGTTGTTCACCTCGTTGGAGCCTACCAGGTAAATGGTATATTGCCTTAAGTTGGAGTATGTCTACGTTGCGTACAATAAATTTCAAAGTAGGTCCGACCTTTTCCTAGACCCTACTCGCAAGGTTATGTACAACAAATTTCAAAGTGGGTCTTATCATTTCCTAAAACCCGCTCAAAAAGTTACGAGCTATTAAGAATCATGAAGTTTTATTCTAAAACCAGTTAATACTTGTAAGGTTGCATTCAATAAATTTCAAAGTGAATATAGGGAATAATTAAGTGGAAAGACAATCATATATTGTATTGCTATGGTGTATTTATACACCAAAGTACAAATGAGATAATGAGAAATACAGTAGAATAAGCCTACAATACAGGAATGAAGTTACATCAGAAGTGCATCAGTTGCTAAGATAACGTATGTTCATAGGAGACTTGATTGGAGTAGGAGTCATCCCTAATAGTGAATCCAACCTTTCCTAACCCTGCTCGTAAAGCACAATTGACTCAAAAATGGGTTTGAGCGTTTCCTAGATCCCATTCGTAATGCTACGTACAATAAACTTCAAAGCAGCAACGAGCCTTATCTAGACCCTGCTTGTAAGATTACGTACTATAGACCCCAAAGTGGGTCTGACCCTTTTTCAAACCCCGTTTTTTAAGGTTATATACAATAGATTCCAAAATGGCTCTAACCCTCTCCTGGATCCCGCTTATAGTGAGAGTTTTGTACACCAAACTATCCTTTAAAATACACAGCTTGTAATAAGAAAGGGTTTTGACTTGTGCATGGTAGGATGATGAAGTTCTAATATTTCAGGAATAATTCAAGGTTCATCTGCAAGTTACGCTCGCCTTCCTGCATGCAGGTATTCTGCCAACCAATATTTGGCTTTGTAGAACGTTGGAGCAGCAAAAAATGGCCAAACAGCAGATTCATCAATGGAGAAAAGGTGATCACTTTACCTCATGGAGGCCATTTCCGTCTCAGTTTCTTTAGGTTGGTTTGGAGAACAGCATACGTGATATTCACAACCGTGTTGGCCATGATATTCCCATTCTTCAATGATTTCGTGGGGCTTCTTGGAGCTGCCTCATTCTGGCCACTTACTGTTTACTTCCCCATTGAGATGTATATCGCGCAGGCCAAGATTCCTAGGTGCTCTTTCATGTGGATTAGAATGAAAACACTGAGTTTTATGTGCTTGGTTATATCACTTCTTGCTGCTGCTGGATCTGCCCAAGGCCTTGTCAAGTCTCTTCAAACGTTTAAGCTCTTCCATTCAGTATCGTAAAAGATCAAATCCAAAAACGATGTACAGAGTTTCAGCCTGAAAACGTATGTGTATCTCGTAGCCTGTTCGGTTCGAAAAATGTATGCTACACCATCATCTTCCTCTCCTGTATCTTTATATATGTAGCAGGTAGAGTTGGACGAGCATCTACTTCATAGACGAATTACAAATTCATCTTTACAAACATTTTAGTAACATAGATGCATTGTTCTATGCAATGACTTTTAATGAAACATGGCTTATATAGCTTTACTGCTATATGTTAGGAAACAATTTTCTTCTATAAGCATTTTTCATTGCATAATATTAGTATGATAACATTTCCAGTCAATCAGATGATATACAAGAGCGGATTGGAACTTCATGCTAGTTCTACAATTTTTACACAGAAAGAATGATAAAAGAGCAAAGTAAATAAGCACCAGAGACTTGAAGTTTGGAAATGGGGAGGCTCGTTGAGTACCGATGACTTAGACCTTCAGTTCAGCGGTGGAGCTATTTGCGATATCCTTTCTTCTTCAAGCAGTGCATATGGATCTATGTACTGGGGTGGTGCAATTGGAGTATTGCTTCCGTCATGGACAAAACTTGGTCCAAAATACTGAAAAGAATCAAAGCAGTTAGCATTCATGATTTGAACGCAAGTCCTCAAAGGACTCGGAAGCAAAAAAAATTCTAGAGCTGAATGAATTGTGGTATAGAGAGAATTACATAACTGGATAGCTCATCTATAGTAAACAAAAAAAAACACACACACACACACACACACATACCAGCATAGGTAAAAGTTACTATAAATATATCAGAGACAAAGTTCAACTAAGTGGAAACTGTGAAACCTCCAAAGGTGGGGATACTATTATCTGCTATTATTCTGAAATAATACCGGACATATAGAAGCGAAAAATTCCACCTAACAAGTCTCTGATTCACACAATTTCAGAACTACCAGGGCTTAAAGTTGAGACTACATAGTCCCGCATCAATCTGTAACAAACATGAACTATATTGCACGGAAATCAGAAAAACTTCTATCGCTGTCTGTCATTCAGAAGCTAAGGTCACCCTACTTTTAGTAGAATATTTCAGCTCAGAACACACATATCTGAAGCTATTGACGGTCATCGTGCTTCCCTATTGTACTAAAAATTGGACATAGTTGGTCATTCTTTAGATATTACTCTCCATGGAGTAAGATGGTTACGATCGCCAATTCCCCCGCCCCTGAAACTAGGAAAAGGAAAGTAAAGAGAATCTAAAGGACTCAATTTCGGCAGATCAAGCTCTAGCCAGTCATCATCCAATCTGTACGCATGTGCTTCCTCTTGTTATTTTCAGCTGACCACTTGGCCAAATATCCATTCAGTATTCTTTCAAATTCTCTTACTAAAAGACTCCTCATTCTGCCAAATTTTTACTTCAGTTCTCGAATACTCTATGCCTCTATAAATAGTAATAATAATATTTTATGATAAATTTATGCTCAAAAATAAAACCTCTGATAAAAATTATATAAGCAAGCCTTCTTGGAAAAATCTATCTTTTATATGAGCAGCTGCACTACCCATAAAGCTTACAGGCACTTAAATATGAAAGAATAGTTGTGAGATGATAATGAAGTCACGCATCAAGAATACGAATAAAATGCTAAAGAATTTACCAGGTACAGGCCAGAGAAAAATACAACAGTTACAAGAATCAACGGCCAAAATCCCAAGAAGAATGTTCCTCCAAGAGTGAGCAAAAGTTTAGCCCGTGGAATCAGACCCTGTAATAGTGTATATATATCAGAAAGATGTAGCTTACTTTATGGTACGTTATATATACCGAGTCAAAAGAAATGAAGCTGGTTTCCAATAGGCAGTTGCAGGTCCACATTGATTCAGAAAATTGTAAATGGTCTAATCAAAATCATCAAAAATTTCTTATTAGATCAAAATTAACCTGAGAGATTCATTTAAGAAAATAAATTGAAGGAACAATCTTTCATAGAAGACAAGTTGATTTCAACAAGGATGGAAAGGTCATCTTTATCAAATCCATTAAACTTTTGATTCTGAGTGATTTACATTGTAATGACTCCCGAATTATCATACTAATGTTATCTATTGGCGCTGTATGTTCTCAGAGTAATTACGGAAGGATTGAAGTTAATCAAGTACATTTCAGTTCTTGGTAACATCATGTAAGGCATTCAAGATAACGAGACATGAAGTGAAACGAAGAAAACCCCCCTGCAAATTCTCAATTAAAACTGAAGTTAAGGAAGCATGGATCATTGACCACATGATGGCGAGTGATTAAATTCAGGAAAATAACAAAAAGAAAGAGGAATATATTATCATGAACACTATTTAAAATTTTGATCACTGTACTGTATCACACTAAGGAACCCACCAAAAAATCCAAGTTCCCAACCATGCCACAATTCGTCTTGAAAGAAAACTTCAATTAAATCCAGATTAGTAAGGAGTCCATTGATGAGAAGGGGCTGCGGAAAGCTTGAAACTAAACATACAACAAACGTAAGCTGACCTCAAGGCCTTCACTATTCAATGCCATAGATTGCTCCCTTTGGCTAGTCAGGTTCCTTCCAGAATCTGTTGGCAAAGCATTTCTTCGGCGGAAACCTCTGTCATCTTCTTTAAAGTTTGTTTCCTCATCATAGATGCTTCTATTATCTTCCTCAAGCAATGAAGTAGGAGTCATACCTCGTCTCCTTAGTTCTTTCATGAACAATGACTCAGGAGGTTCTTCACCTGAAAACATCTATATAATATGAATCTTTCTTTCCTATACTAACATTGAGCCAAATAATAAGGTATTTTTCACCGTATGCTGTGTGTTTCATTATGTGCAGACATTGGTCCTCTGATGTTTTAGCAACTTTTAGAAGGCAAACTTTTACAGAATGGCACCTAAACACAAAAGTTGATATTTAAATATCATATGTTCAATTAATGAAGATTTACTTTTTCCCCTTTCCCCCTTCCCTCCAACAAATACAGTAGAGAATGGTTTTCCTTTTTCTTTTTTAAGGTTTTTTCTTTTCATAATTAACTTTGCCAAGCTTAAAGTCCCACTGTAGCTGTTTGAATTCGGTAAGCAAGGTTCAAGAATTACATAGAACTAGTTCTATGACAAGCTAGGAAGGAAGTCTTCTAGACTCTAGAGCTTGTGGTCTATAGAGAGAGTCAGTAATGCTATGAGTTGAGAGTTGACATGGTTACCTGGAGCATGCTGAACCTCCACTCTACTTCTTTCTACCTTAATTACTTTCATCTAGGGGTAAAAGCTTTCACCTGTCTTTCACATCTTTATATCTACTCAACTTATGTAAACCTTTTTACATTAAACACTTCATAACTTATAAAAAATTTGAAATACAAGAGTGCATAATTGCATATGTTTTATGCAGGGGAAGGGTTAGCTTTTGGGCTATTTATTTTCTTTAAAATAGATACTTTCCACAAATCTCTTTCGAATATCATTGAAGAGCAGAGTTCGTCACGCTTATTCAACGAAGTAGATTATTCTGCAAGCAGCCTTTTGCAATAACTGATGTGGGACGAGGAAAAGACTTCCATTAGGGTGGATTATGGGATCATTTTGTTTAAATCTGATGAGACGTTAATCTTATAATTCAACCGCCAGACCGAAGTATTTTTCCCCTAGCACAAATACCAGTAGCTCAAACATAGCTTTTATTGCATCCTTATAAAGCATTTCTCTATCCAAGCTTAGTTTCGACAGCTTCTTCATACACGAAACTCACACGTATATGAGCTAAACTCTATACTAATACCAGTAATAGCTTCCAGCTCTAATCAGCCAAACTATGCACACTCAATAATGAAAACCAAACAGTTGGCAATAATTATCATGATCTAAACAAAGGCACATAAAAAATTTAAATCTTTAATATAATCCTAATACAAGCTTCGCTAGTTACAGCTAATAAAACAATTGCAGCCTACAATTAACGAATTCATTTATTGCGCATATTTTGCAAACATTGAACCGCATTTTTTGGAACAAAAACGTGGAAATTCATTTATATATATATATATATATATATATTTTTTTTTTTAAAGAAAAAACTAACCGTTGCTTTGATTTTCACTATCCTGAATCTTACAAGAAACCCTAAGCCTTCTTCTATTAGCAAAACAACTTCTTCTTAAGCTCCGTCTCGTGTTTGATAGCCTCAAAATTTGTTTTCCACAGCCGAGCGAATTCAATTCCGCGCCAAGTCTGAAATCATTCTGAGGAAATGAAAATGAAGATTTCAACATCTGAAGAGAAGGAGAAGCCATTTTTGGATTTGGATTTGGAATTGGAATTTGAATTGCAATTGGATTTTATTTCCTGTGTTTGGGAATGGGATTATTGTAATTCATCAGTGGAATAGGATTATCATTGGAACAAGAATAAGTAGACTAAAAATAGTTGGAGGCGTGTTTTGTGTGAATAAAAAAAAAAAAAAAAAGTTTCTGGAGAGGAGAGAGCAAAACAGAAAAGCAACAAGTGGTGACGAGACGGCGAAGTTACTCTTTCCTTCTTGTCATATTGTTGGCGTATTTTAGAATTTTCGCGTTATCCTATTCTAATTTGCGCGCCATGTTTCGTGGTTACGTTTGTGGCCAGAATTATAAAACGTGTCCTTTTCTGTGGTAGAATTCACTGATATTTCCTTCTTGTTCTTGGTTTATATTTCATTCTTTTTCATTCCATTTAGTGTTTCTGAAAATAATTAATATGCTATGCTCATAACCATATATGTATGTCTCAATTTAAATAATGCTGAAGGCTGATAGCATTCTCGTTTGTCCACCGTGTCCATAATGTTTTAAGATGACTGATATTTTGAGAGTATTCGGGTAGTTAAAAAGTATTTATTTTTCGGTTGTGCTATAACGTTGCAAGATGAGTGATATTCTGAGAAGATTGGAATCAAATCTTATGCTTGAGATGGATAATATTGCAATGAATTGAGAAGAAGCTGGAAGGCACTTGATAATAATAAACAATAGAAGATGGAAAATTTCATAACTGAATAACCACCAAACACATAATAAAACATATTACATGTGGGTACTACAAAAGCTGCCCCAATTAATGTCAATGATTACATCTACTTAGAAACGAAACTGAATAAACTAGTTCTATCACATCAGAGAGATGTGTATAAAAAAGCTTTCCTGAGAAGACACGCTATGGTTTTCTTGTTCCCCAATCATCACGGAGAAGTGACTTGGTTTCTGTTGAGTCTGCTTGAACGCCTAACAGGGGTCACAATTTCTTCATCTCCACTTGCCTGCATGATATATAGTCAAACAGAAAACCAAAATGCCAGAAAACTGTGACTAAATGGAGGAATGCTCTTCAAGACGGTCGCCGGATTATCCTACTCTCACAGCTGGAAAGTTCTAGTGCCCGTTTTGAAGAGTTTTTCCTTAATGGAATCAAATTAATACACTTCAAAACAACATTACTATAAAGATTGAATAAAAGGTTGGTTAGTAAGAGTAGCAAAAACTCACATGCTTGATGGGAATTCTTTCGTATGTTGTGAAGCTTCCATAAGAAGGTGTACCCATTGAATAATCTGATGACGAAGAAGCTAATGATTCTCTCTTGCTGCTATAAAACGAGCTCTTGTTGAAGCTGCTCATTTCATCAGGACATGACTCTCCAAGCACATCAACTTCGGTAGGCCAATTCTGAGAGTAGGAGGGCTTTTCTTGTTGAATATGCTCCGAACCTGATACTGACATCATCTTCTTATGGGACGAAGAGTCAATATCGCGCACAACAGGAGCTGTTGTATCTCTCTGCTTTCGGTAGAAGAGCACTGCAGTTGCCGCCAGAGCCAAGGGAAGCAAAGAAAGCCTCAGGACATTAAGTGCTTTAATGTTATCGTCTGATTTTCCAACCGAAGACTCAAGGGCTTCTGGAATCTGATTATCTTCAACATAGTGATCTATGCCTGAGGAGCTCTCTTGATTTATATCCATCGGGTTGGACTCAACTCTTACTGAAGATCCCAAGTCATTATCACAGCTCAAATTCTCAATTTCAGAAGCATCCTCTTCAACTTCAATATCAAAAGCCTGAGGAACTGAAACCAAGTGACCCTCAGATTCCATTTTGGTTTCAGGTTCAGATTTAGCAGCAAAATCAGTTTGTTCTTGGTCGTCAACATTTTCTGAACTTTCGGGCTCATATATTTCAGTGACTAATGCTGGTGCTGCTGGGACTTCTGCAATTTCCAAGCTGTTGAGTGTTTCTAAATACTTCTCATTGCCAGCATCAATCTCAGCCTCCTCCTCCTCCTCCTCCTCCTCCAGTGTCTCTATTTCTTCCTCTACCTCCTCCTGTGATGACTCTATTTCATCCTCTACCTCCTCCTCCTCCACCTCATCTGGTGCCAGATTTTCTACGAACACCTTACTTCCGCGATCGACCTCAAAGAATTGCAGAGAATCATCTGGTACATCAGTCAAATTAATGAACTGCAAGGGTCCCAACTTATCCGCTTCATCAACAACTGGTATTATTTTTAAAAGGTAAGACAAAGAATCTGCTGACCATTGCTTCAGTTTTCCAGTAAATCCAGCAAAATTCACTTTTGCAAGTGTTGCAACTTCAGAAGGCTCATAAAGCGTAATAAAGTTCACATTTTTTAGGACAGATGAATCCATGACTGGAGAATCGGTTACAGAAATAGACACACAAGCAATCAGAAATACAAGAAGCATGGAAACAGATTTCCTCCTTGTAATGAAATGCGGTTTCCTCGGCCTTCTTGTTTCAACAATTTCCTCAGAAATTTCATCAGCCAGTGGTGTACTAACAGGTAATGATTCAGAAACTTGAGGTTCATCTGCTTCTGGCACCACCATCTCAACTGAGGAAGTCTCATCAGGTTCTTTCTGCGAATTCCCAGTCTGAGACTCTTCTGTGCCCTCTGAATCCGAGAAGTTCTCAGACAATTCGCACATAAAGCTGTCTTCAAGCCGCTTAGTTTCCTCAAAATCAAGCCCATTCTCCTTGTTTAGAAGAATCTCAATTCTTGGGTTGGGTCTGTAATGAAGAAACTGAGGCCTTGGGGAAAGGTAATTAGTTTTGGGATCATAAGGTGGAAAAGATGGATCAGCATCAAGAGGGGCTATAATAGGTGACAGATTGGATGGACAAGAAGGCTTCTCTTTTGAACATGGCTCAACATTGACACAATCAGAGGTCATAGATACAGTATCAGATAATGATTCAACTGAGGAACAATATGGCTTGTTCTTTGAACTTAACTCATCAACATTAACACAATCAGAGACCATATCTACTGTATCAGATAGTGATTCAACTGATGAACAATATGGCTTGTTCTTTGAATTTGACTCAACGTTCACAGAATCTAAAGCAGCAGCAGATACTTTCTCAACTAGAGATTCAGTTGAATCATGAGTATCAAATGGTACCTCTTTAAATGTTACTTTCTTCACAGGTTTACAAACTAAAGGCTCTTCAGAAGCAGCAGCTGCCTCAGTGTGGTGTTTCTGGACCATAACAACATCAGATTTTGCATCAAAATCTTCAGTAATATCAGAAGAATTTGAGAAAAATGTTGCCTTTCCATCAAGCAAGGTTATTGAGGTCCGAACCGGTTCGTTTCTCTCCACGAGGACTTTCTTTCTCGGTGATGGAGTGAACTTTGAAGCAGCAGATATTGTTGGAGACATGAAATTCTTAGAACCCTTTGCCGGTGACCGGAGTTTCGCCACTTTCGAGCTGTGATCTTTCTCGTTCTCCTTCTCTTCACAACCCCACGAAGACCCCACCACTCCTCCTTCTTTCCCTACAGATTGCCTCCTCCCAAAATCTATTTCAATGAAAACAACAAAAAATAAAATTCAGTAACAACAATTCAATGAAGGGTAACCAGTGCACAAAGCTCTAGCTAAGCACTTGTCCGGCAAAGTGTAGGATACACTTCAGGCCTAGTAACAATAATTCAATAAAGTAACCTGGGCACGAAACTTCAGTTATGCGCAAGTGTCAAACTTCAGGGTCTAGTAATAAACTAATGATTTATCAATATCTAAACAAGATTAAAAATTTGGTAACAAATTCATCACTTTTTGTTCTTTCCCTACAGATTGCCTCCTCCCAAAATCTATTTCAATAAAAACAACAAAAAATCAAATTCAGTAACAACAATTCAATGAAGGGTAACCAGTGCACAAAGCTCTAGCTAAACACTTGTCCGGGAAAGTGTAGGATACACTTCAGGCCTAGTAAAAATAATTCAATAAAGTAACCTGGGCACGAAACTTCAGTTATGCGCAAGTGTCAAACTTCAGGGTCTAGTAATAAACTAATGATTTATCAATATCTAAACAAGATTAAAAATTTGGTAACAAATTCATCACTTTTTGTTCTTTCTGTGCTGTGAATAATCAAGAAAGGAACAGTACCTGCAGGACTGTTGGCTGGGGTGATGGGGTTGAAACTTCTTGGGTTTGTGACAAGGGAAGGTCTAGCAAAAGGGCTGCTGCCACTGAAGCTTCTTCTGGCTGGTTGATTTGTGTGACTTTCTGATGTTCTTGCGTTAGAATTAGGTCTTGAGGAAAGTGGGGAAGGTGATCTGTTTGAAGAAACCGCCATTGATGATAGCTTGTATACTTCACTTACAGAGAAGGGAAGAAAAGTATGAGGTGATGATGATGATTTCGTGAAAATATTTAGATGGTAAAGTAAAATCTTGAGAGCAAGAATGGTGACACTGTGAAGATCTTGAAATTGATTTAATGAAGATATGAATTTGACTCACATATTGTAACGGCTAGTTTCCAAAAGGAAAGGAGGGCTTGGAAATTTGAATTGCAAGTTGTGTTTTGACCGTTGGGATTAAGATAATAAGTAATCAATAAAGGGAGATAAAAAGTGTATAGCCGTTGGATCATGTTTGTGGGATGCGATGAGATGAGGTCCACCGTAACCAAGAGCTTCAAGAAGTATTTTGAGTTTCGCCTTATTACCTTAAGGGTGTGTTTGGATTGAGGGGAAGAGGTTTAGTAAAGGAAAAGAAGGGAGAGTATTATCAAGAAAATAAGTGGAGATGGTCAAATCATATTTGGATTGAAAAATTTTATAAAGGAGAGTATCATAAAAGATTATAAGTATATTTTGCTTGGATTATAAATAAAATGAAAAAGAGTGATAAATTTTATGTGTATAATGACTTTTATATCTTTTTTTATTTTATATTAAATTTTTATGATTTGATGAGAAAAAAAAGGGCAATAATGTCATTATAATAAATAGTATTTTCTTCTCCCCCATTTCTCCCCAAATTGGAAGGACCATATTTTGGGGGTATGGAGGGATGAGCCCCATCCCCTATATACCCTTTCCCTCTATTTCCTTTCAAACCAAACAAGATAAAGACTCAACCCCTCCTCTTACTAACCCTCCCCTCCCCCCCATTTCCCCCAATCCAAACACACTGTAAGCCTCGAAGTTTCATGATTTTCGTAAGGATAAATAGCATATTATTTCTCTGTGTTTTGTTAAAAATACACAATATTTTTATGTGTTTTGCTAAAAGTGCACAATGTTGTACGTTTTAAATTACTCGCAAGTGCACGAACCGTATGAAGATATAGCTCAGGCAAATACGAGGTCGATCCCTCAGAGACTTGTTTAGTTAAGGTCAAGTTTTAGACTACGATTTAGATTTCCTAATCTAATTGGAAAGATTAATATTTCAGGTTGAGATAAAATAGTAAAAGACTAAACAATAAATCTAAATAAGTAAGACGATTAAAAATCCTAAGACAAAAGTAATTAATAATTTTAAAGACAAAAATGAAGTAATACTAAAAGAATATGTAATAAATCTAGAGACTTAATAAATAAATTCTAAAATAAGAACAACTAATAAATTGAATGAAATAAATTAATAAATTCTAAAACGAAAACAATTAATAACTTGAGTAAAATCAATTAAAATAAACAAAATCAAAGAAATATTAGAAAATAAAATAACTAATTAAATAAAAGACGAAGGTTAAAAAGCGAGACTAAATAAGTAATCGTAAAAGGCTAAGGTTCGGAATCCACCTTGCTAATCCTAACATCAACTATATTTAATCATTAATTTTCTCCAAATTAAACTACATGATAATCTCGCAGTCTAGCCTCGCTACCATGGAAAATATAATCTTTTAAGCCCTGAGTTAATGAAACCAAAAGTATGTTTATTCTTACTTTGCAAAAGAATCTTCAAATCATTAATTGTATCCCAACTAGAAATCACAATTAATATTCGGCATTAAAAATCAAAACTTTCAATTATTAAGAATTATTCAAAGCATGAGAAAAACATGATTAAACCCATCAAAAAATTATCTCAACAATTGATGAAAGAATAAACATTAAACATAAATGATCAAGTTATGAGAAAAAATTAATTCACAAACATAGCATCAATTAAAATTAACAAGGTTTCATCTTCACCTCAGCAAATAAATTTAGCCTGACATACTAAAGAAACTAAAATAACAATTCTGAAAAGTAAACATTATTTAAATAAATTAAAGTAAAGGAAAGAAAACGTTACATAGTTTAAACGTAAAGAAACTCCAAAAGCATCTTAATGTCTCGCAAAAGAAGAAAAACTAATAAACTAAACTAATTTTTTTTGTTTCGAATTTCCGCCGCTGCTGCTGCTTCTTGCGTTCTGCCTCGTTCATGTGCCTTAAATAGGCACAAGTCACTTCTTCTTTTTTTTTCAACCGACCTTGGCCAATGGGCCAAGGCTTAACTTTTTCTTTCTTTTCTTTTTTTCTTTTCGCTTTTGTGTCCAAAGTTCAATTTGGACTTGGATGATTGCACAGGAATTTCTTTTGGCCAAGGCATTAATGCCTTGGTCAACCCTTGTTCTTTTTTTTTCCTTTTGTAATTTTATTCCTTTTCAAAGTCTTTAATAAATCTTCTTCAAAGAGCTTCTGATCATTTTCTTCTTATGCAATTCTTTAAAATTTGGCTCCAAAAGCTTTTTTATCATCCCAACTCTTGATCTGCATGTCCCAGTGATCTTCATATTTAATGATTTCTTCACGTAACCCTGAAATATGTGAAAAAAAAACCTTAAATAAGTGATAAACAATTAATTGCCTTAATACTTATTAATTAAGTTCAAATTGGATGCAACAAACTCTAATTTAAATATAAAAATATGCAAACCTCGACTTATATCACAACCCCCAATCAGCGTATTGCTAGTCCCTAGCAATTGAAGCGATATAAAAGATTATTGAAATGCAAAAATAAATGAATTTTCTTTTCTTCCCTAAACCTTCACTCAAGTCAATACACCAAGCAAAAAAACTACAATTGTTAGAGATGTTCACATATCATCAACTCAGCGTGTGTGAATGATTTAGCAAGCACAATACCAACTTCTTATCTTTAGATATCACGACTCAAGTCCCCTTTCAGAGAATACATGTCAACTCAATCCTCACAGATATTATCACTCAACAAACAACAACACTCAGAAGATAAAGTGTAATACTCTCAACTAGTATATGTGATTGGAGGAATATAGACAGATAAAAATCTCACATATAAGCATGTATGAAGGAACAGTAATGAAGAAGATATGATATATAGGCTTATGAAAGGAATACCAAAAATACTTCATATCACCCTTTTAGATCCATCACATATAGTCAACATTGCCATGTAACCCCTAAGATCGAGTAAGGACTTTTTTAGGACGCAATGTAGGTAAAAAAGATATATATATAGGGTTAAGGTTAAGTGGTGAATGTTGAAAGTGTCTCAAGATTACTTAGGAAATACTTTCAGTTTTTATGTTCAATACTCTTTTTTTTTTTACTCGTCTACTTTTTTCTCATTCACATCATTCACAACTCCATCAGTCTTTCACTGACTTTGTTTTCAATTTTTTTTTTTTCTTGTACTTTTTTTTTTTACTTTTTGTATATTTTTTTCTTTTTTTTTCTGAAAAAAAATACACATTTCCATCACTGTTTTTCTTCCCCTCAACTATGAAAACTTCAATAACGATAGAAAACGTCTCAAATAAGTCATCCTACTCCAAGAAGATAAAATCACTAGTAACAAGAGTAGCTAATGCAACTAACAAATTTAAGCTCATAATCTCCATCAATGCTGAAAGAATGTTTCCACTTTCTACTTGAAACACTTTGGGAAAATGGGTTTACGAAGGAAATGCTAATTTCAAGGCTCAACGGGGCGACTAACGATTATGTAAAGGAAAAAATATATATTATTATAAGGCTCAAAACAAGAAACAAGGCCTAACTGTCATCTCTTAAAGATTTACATGGCTTACTCAAAATTTCATGACTTCACTTCAAGTGTGACATAAAGAATTTTTAAGCAAATAAATGAAAAAATAATGAGACTATTGAACGATATAACATGAGTTTCCACAAAAGAAAATAATTAGATGGCCAAGAAATTAACACTCTGCAATAAATGATAGGCTCAAGACTCACAAGGGTTGAAATAGTTTTCACAAATTCTCTTCAGGTTATCTCATCATTCAATCCTTCAAAAAAAAGTAGTATTGTGTTGCTACATGAATGTGCAAGGAGCTGAGTATGATGACAGTGAATTCCTTTTCACAAAAGCAACTAATTAACTTAACATACAACTTAAGCTATGACAAGGAAAAATGAAGGGAGAAAACAAAAATAATGATGATTGCAAAATGACTCTCCACCCCCAATCAAAATCAAACATTGTCCTCAATGTTGAAAAATAAACTCTCAAATATATGCAACAATGAACAGAGAGTATAAAGAAAGCGCATGAGAACAAGTTAGCTAAGAAAATAAAATTTGTACGAGAACGTACCTGAAGCACTTGATAAGGAAAAGAAAAATAATGCCTTAAATCTGCAACTATTCAGTGAAACCCAAAAAACCAAAGAAAGCAAAGCAGCAGGAAACAACAAAAATAAAAATACTATTATTTTTACTTTTTCCATTTTTTTTTTTTTTTTTGTTGGCCGACCCTATTTACATCCCCATACAAAGGCTCCAAACTCTGGGAGGCACTAAAACCGACTCTATGAAACAATAAAAATAATAAATCAATAGAACATAAATAGAAAAAAGAGATAGAATTTAAATATCTGGATCCATTTAATGTCAGCGAGTAAGGCAAATCCTGTGAAACTTCAGAAATAGAGTTAACCAAGTACAATTAGAAAAATGCGAAGGAGAGGCCATTAATTTCAAACCACCAACGTACTCAAACCCCGGTCAGTCCCCCATACTTAGGAGGGAAAGCTAGGCATTACGCTTTCGGCCAATGGTTTTACTTTCATAGTATCCATCCTAGTTAACCCCAAGACTTCCATTACATAAGATAATCCATTTTCGAGTACTTAGGAGGGAAAGCTAGGCATTACGCTTTCGGCCAATGGTTTTACTTTCATAGTATCCATCTTAGTCAACCCCAAGACTTCCATTACACAAGAAAATCCATTTTCGAGAAAATGGTAAAGCCCACTATAACCCAGTGGAGGTCCAACCTAAAGTTGGGAAAAATATAAATTGCATATAAAGTATTTTAATCCTGATAAACAGGATCATCTACTAGGACCTCTTCGATCTCTGGGTTTTTAAGTTCTAGAAATGGTTTTAATCGTTGCCCATTCACTTTAAATATATTACCATTCTGAGAATTTTCAATTTCAATAGCACCATAAGAATAGACAGTACGCACAACATATGGACCAGACCACCTAGATCTCAGTTTTCCTGGAAATAAATGTAAACGGGAATTATAAAGTAAGACTTTTTGACCAGGCTCAAAGGATTTCCTAAAGATGTTAGAATCATGCACTTTCTTCATTCTATCTTTATATGACTTGGCATAATCATAAGCATCATTACGGATTTCCTCCAACTCATTGAGTTGAAGTTTTCTTTGAAGACCTGCCTTATCAAGATCAAAATTTAAAGTTCTGATAGCCCAGTATGCCTTATGCTCTAGCTCAACAGGAAGATGACATGTCTTACCAAACAGTAGACGATATGGCGACATTCCAATGGGAGTCTTATATGTTGTCCTATATGCCCACAATGCATCATCTAATTTCAAAGACCAATCTTTCCGTGTAGGATTTACAGTCTTTTCTAGAATTCTTTTTATCTCCCTATTGGATATTTCAACTTGGCCACTAGTCTGTGGGTGATAAGGAGTAGCTACCTTATGAGTAATGCCATATTTTTTCATTAACTGCTCAAACACCTTATTGCAAAAATGTCTACCCCCATCACTAATAATTGCCCTTGGAGTACCAAATCGTGCAAAAATGTGTTCTTTCAAAAATTTAACAACTGTTCTATGATCATTACTCCTACATGCTTTAGGCTCTATCCATTTTGACACATAATCTACTCCAACTAGAATGTAAAGATTACCAAAAGAATTAGGGAATGGCCCCATAAAATCAATACCCCAAATATCAAAAATATCAACAATTAAAATTGGGTTCAAAGGCATCATGTTTTTCTTACCAATACTCCCTAATCTCTAGCATTGTTCACAAGCTCTACAATAATCATGCGAATCACGAAATATAGAAGGCCAATAAAATCCACATTGCAAAATTTTAGTAGCTGTTTTCCTAGAGCTAAAGTGACCACCACATGCATGATCATGACAAAAAGAAATAATATTTTGTTGTTCACTTTCAGGAATGCATCTTTTAATAATATGGTCAGGACAATATTTAAACAAGTAGGGGTTATCCCAAAAGAAATGTTTTACCTCAGACAAAAACTTGAACTTATCTTGCTTGCTCCGATGTGTTGGTAGCTGATTTGTAACCAAGTAGTTTACAATATCAGCATACCATGGTGTTTGAGAAATCTGTAGCAGCTGCTCATCAGGAAAAGACTCAACAATAGGAGAAACATTATCATCATGCTCAATCACTAATCTAGATAGATGATCAGCTACTACATTTTCTAACCCCTTTTTATCTCTAATCTCAATGTCAAATTCTTGAAAAAGTAAAATCCATCTAATAAGTCTAGCCTTAGCATCCTTTTTAGAGAACAAATATTTCAAAGCAGCATGATCAAAAAATATGACAACTTTAGACCCTAGAATATAAGATCTGAATTTTTCCAAAGCAAAAACAACAGCCAATAGCTCTTTCTCAGTGGTGGAATAGTTCAATTGAGCATCATTCAGTGTTCTGCTAGCATAATAAATCATATGAGGAAGTTTATCAATTCGTTGACCCAAAATAGCACCAATAGCATAATCAGAAGCATCACACATAATTTCAAAAAGCACATTCCAATCAGGTGATCTAATAATAGGTGCAGAAGTCAATTCATTTTTCAGTCTATTGAAAGCTTCAATACATGCATCATCAAAAACAAAAGGTGTATCCTTACCAAGGAGATTACATAAAGGTCTAGTTATCTTACTAAAATCTTTTATGAATCTCCTGTAAAATCCTGCATGGCCAAGAAATGATCTAATTTTTTTTACATTCCTAGGAAAAGGAAGATTAGAAATCAAACCAATTTTTGCCTTATCTACTTCAATGCCTTTTTCATAAATGATATGACCAAGTACAATACCCTTTTTAACCATGAAATGACATTTTTCCCAATTAAGCACAAGATTCTTTTCTTTACACCTAGCTAGCACCAAAGATAAATTATGCAAACAAGTATCAAATAAAATTCCAAAGACAGAAAAATCATCCATAAACACTTCTAAAAATTGCCCAACCATATCAGAAAAAATACTAATCATGCATCTTTGAAAAGTGGCCGGAGCATTGCACAACCCAAAAGGCATGCGACGATATGCAAAAGTGCCAAATGGACATGTAAATGTGGTCTTTTCTTGATCCTCAAGTACAATTGCAATTTGATTATAACCAGAATATCCATCAAGAAAACAATAATATGTATGGCCAGCTAATTTTTCCAACATCTGATCTATGAAAGGGAGAGGGAAATGATCTTTCCTAGTCATAGAATTCAACTTACGATAATCAATACACACTCTCCACCCAGTTTTCACTCTTGTTGGAACTAGCTCATCCTCTTCATATTTGACAACAGTTATACCAGACTTCTTAGGTACTACCTGCACAGGACTCACCCAATTACTGTCAGAAATAGGATAGATAACACCCACATCTAAAAGTTTTAGAATTTCAGCCTTTACTACATCTTGCATGATGGGATTTAGACGCCTTTGTGATTCACGTGTAGTCTTAGCATCTTCCTCCAAATGGATTCTATGCATAACAACTGATGGACTAATACCCTTAATGTATGCTATTGTCCAACCTATGGCCTCTTTATGCTTTTGTAAAACACTCACTAACTGACGTTCTTGAGACTCATCTAAATCAGAAGCTACAATGGCGGGCAGTGTCTCATTAGCTCCTAAAAATACATATTTAAGGGTATCTGGCAAATGTTTTAACTCTAACTTAGGTGGTTCTACTACAGATGGTAATGGTGGTGATGAGGAAAGGGTAAGCGGTAATAGTTTAGGCTGTCACTTATCAACATTCATGAGAGGCACAGAATCTAACAAAGAATTAACCTCAGCAACAACATTATCAATATCCAAATCAAAACCAAAATGAGCTAAACATGCTTCTAATGGGTTAACACAACTTGACTGCACAAATGCATCATGAACTAAATCTTCAATCATATTAACTTCACAGACATCATCATTATCATCAGGCATTTGTTTACTTATATGAAAAATATTAAGCTCAACAGTCATGTTACCAAAAGAAATTTTTATCACACAATTCCTACAATTAATCAATGCATTTGATGTGGCTAAAAATGGACGACCCAAAACAACATGAGTTTGCACAGCAAGGTTATCAACAGGCTCAGTATCCAAAACAACAAAATCCACCGGGAAGTAAAAAGTATCTACCTTAATCAAAACATCCTCAATTATACCTCTCAGAATTTTTACTGATCTATCTGCTAACTGCAGTGTCATCCTAGTAGGCTTTAGCTCACCTAGACCTAATTGCAGGTAAACAGAGTAAGGCAGTAAATTCACACTTGCACCTAAATCTAGCAAAGCTCTCTCAATCTGATGTTCTTCAATTTTGCAAGAAATAGTAGGAGATCCAGGATCTTTATACTTAACAGGATATTTATTTTGAATCACTGAGCTCACCTGTTCTGTTAAAAATGCTTTCTTAGGAACATTTGTCTTTCTTTTTGCTGTAACAAGATCTTTCAAAAATTTAGCATATGCAGGCACTTGTTTAATGGCATCTAGAAAGGTATATTTATTTGTACTTCCTTGAAGACCTCTAAAATGTCACCAACCTTTGCACTGTCTTTCTTACTAAGAAGCCTATGGGGAAATGGAGCTTTAGGCACGAACTCTTTAATTTCAGGCTCTATGACTCTAGGATGTGACTCTTTAGGCTCTATAGGTGTATCATGTGATGAATGCACTCTACTTTCATTATGATCATCCTCAGAGTTTTTAGCTTTCTCTACTTTCCTATTGCTACACTCAGGAACAGTTACATGGTTATCAATTTGCTTACCAGACCTAAGTGTAGTGATGGATTGCACATGCTCCTGCCCTGAATTAGAACTAGATGCCCCATTAATAGCATATTGCCCTTTGGATTGGGTATGGGTTGACTTGGAAATTTTTCTTTCTCTCTTTCTCCTACTTGTGTGGCCAATTGACCCATCGGAGTCTCTAACTTAGCTATAGCATTAGTGTTCAATTGAGTTGAATTTTTCATTTCCTAAATTGCCTGGGTCGTGGTCTGCATGAATGCTTTAAGAGACTCCTCTAGTGATGATTGTTGCCTAGACTGACCTGCAAACTGAGGTGGAACCTGAGCATGAGAGTAGTTCTGATTAGGTGGCCTAAATTGATTCTGATATTGCACTGGTGGGACAACTGGGTTACTAGAAGGTTGATTTAATTTCCATGAAAGATTTGGATGGTTCCGCAAATTAAGATTATATATCTCCACATATGGATTAACAAATGGCCTTCCTAAATTATTAAGTGAATTCGCTTGTTCAGCATGACACTCATTATATGCAGGCATAGAAGGACACATTGCAGTTACATGCATAGGACTCGCACAAATAGAACATATTTCATTATGAACATTGTTAACAGAACCTCCTCCATTATTCACAGCTAAGGCATCTACTTTTCTTGTAAGAGCATCTAATCTAGCCTTTATATCTACCTCCTCACTAATCTCATACAAACCCCCTTTCTTTGCTGTCTGAACTGACTTCTCTTTACGGTTAGAGAAATCCCATCGTTGGGAGCTCTCTGACAAACCTTCAAGAAAATTATATGCATCATCCTCTGTTAGACTCAAGAAACCCCTACCATTCATTGACTCTACCATATTCCTACTTGACTGTGTCAACCCATTATAAAAGTATTGCACTAATCTCCAAGTTTCAAAACCATGATGAGGACATTTAATTTGCAAATCCTTAAACCTCTCTCAACTTTCATAAAATTTTTCATGCTCATCCTGACAAAAATCAGTAATTTCTCTCCTTAAAGCATTAGTTTTATTCATGGGAAATAATTTTGACAAAAACTTTTTTACCATTGCTGCCCAAGATGTAATAGATCCAGAAGGAAGAGAATTAAGCCATGCTTTGGCCTTATTCTTTAGTGAAAAAGGAAATAGGCGCAAACGAATAGATTCTTCAGAAAAATTTTGAAATTTAAATGTAGTACATATTTTCAAAAATTATTTAACATGCAAATAAGGATCCTCTCTATCTAGTCAATGGAAAGTGGGAAGAAGATTTATTACCTGTGGTTTTAACTCAAAATGTGCGGCTGTAGTGGCAGGCAAAACTATGCATGAAGGAGGATTGGTAGAGATAGGGTGGAACAACTCCCTAAGAGGCTTAATCTCCTCTCCCTGTTGACTCATTTTAGATTCTTGTTTTAACTAAATGCTAACTAGCCTGTTTGTGTGATCACGTGCCCAAACTTTCATGCAACACAAATCTCACACAAAAAGAAACAAAGAAAGAAAATAAAGAATGCACTTATTTTTTTTTTAATTTTATTTTCGTTTTTTTTTTCAAAAAGCAATAAAACAACTAGTAGAAGCAAAGCCTAACCAAAAGTCTAAAAACTTATCCTATTCAAGTCCCCGGCAACGGCGCCAAAAACTTATTGTACGTTTTAAATTACTCGCAAGTGCACGACCTCGTATTTGCCTGAGCTATATCTTCATACGGTTCGTGCACTTGCGAGGAATTTAAAACGTACAACAAGTTTTCAAGTGCACGAACCGTATGAAGATATAGCTTAGCCAAATACGAGGTCGATCCCTCAGAGACTTGTTTAGTTAAGGTCAAGTTTTAGACTACGATTTAGATTTCCTAATCTAATTGGAAAGATTAATATTTCAGGTTGAGATAAAATAGTAAAAGACTAAATAATAAATCTAAATAAGTAAGACGATTAAAAATTCTAAGACAAAAGTAATTAAAAATTTTAAGAACAAAAATGAAGTAATACTAAAAGAATATGTAATAAATCTAGAGATTTAATAAATAAATTCTAAAGTAAGAACAACTAATAAATTGAATGAAATAAATTAATACATTCTAAAACGAAACCAATTAATAACTTGAGTAAAATCAATTAAAATAAACTAAATCAAGGAAATATTAGAAAAGAAACTAACTAATTAAATAAAAGACGAAGGTTAAAAAGCGAGACTAAATAAGTAATCGTAAAATGCTAAGGTTCGGAATCCGCCTTGCTAATTCTAACGTCAACTATATTTGATCATTAATTTTCCCCAAATTAAACTACATGATAATCTCGCAGTCTAACCTCGCTACCATGGAAAATATCATCTTTTAAGCCTTGAGTTAATGAAACCAAAAGTATGTTTATTCTTACTTTGCAAAAGAATCTTCAAATCATTAATTGTATCCCAACTAGAAATCACAATTAATATTCGGCATTAAAAATCAAAACTTTCAATTATTAAGAATTATTCAAAGCATGAGAAGAACATGATTAAACCCATCAAAGAAATTATCTCAACAATTGATGAAAGAATAAACATTAAACATAAATGATCAAGTTATGGGGAAAAATTAATTTACAAACATAGCATCAATTAAAATTAACAAGGTTTCATCGTCACCTCAGCGAATAAATTTAGCCTGACATACTAAAGAAACTAAAATAACAATTCTGAAAAGTAAACATTATTTAAATAAATTAAAGTAAAGGAAAGAAAACGTTACAGAGTTTAAACGTAAAGAAACTCCAAAAGCATCTTAATGTATCGCAAAAGAAGAAAAACTAATAAACTAAATTAATTTTTTTTGTTTTGAATTTTCGCCGCTGCTGCTGCTTCTTGCGTTCTGCCTCGTTCATGTGCCTTAAATAGGCACAAGTCTCTTCTTTTTTTTTTTTTTTCAACCGAATGGTCCAAGGCTTAACTTTTTCTTTCTTTTCTTTTTTTCTTTTCGCTTTTGTGTCCAAAGTTCAATTTGGACTTGGATGATTGCATAGGAATTTCTTTTGGCCAAGGCATTAATTTCTTGGTCAACCCTTGTTCTTTTTTTTTTTTTTTCCTTTTGTAATTTTATTCCTTTTCAAAGTCTTTAATAAATCTTTTTCAAAGAGCTTCTGATCATTTTTTTTTATGCAATTCTTTAAGATTTGGCTCCAAAAGTTATTTTATCATCACAACTCTTGATCTACATGTCCCAGTGATCTTCATATTTAATGATTTCTTCACGTACGAATAACTTTTTAACCCTGAAATATGTTAAAAAAAAACCTTAAATAAGTGATAAACAATTAATGCCTTAATACTTATTAATTAAGCTCAAATTAGATGCAACAAACTCTAATTTAAATATAAAAAATATGCAAACCTCGACTTATATCACACAATACCTCTTTATATTTTAAAAATTAGCTGATTACCTCCCTGTATTTTATAAAAGTAGCTAATTACCCCCTGTGCTTTTTAAAAATTAGCGCTTTTATTAAAAAATATAAGAGGACAATTAACTACTTTTATAAAACACAATGTGGTAATTAGTTACTTTTAACAAATCACAGGATGGTAATCAACTAATTTTTAAAACACCGTATTGTGTATTTTTAGCAAAACACATAGGGATAATCAACTAATTTTTAAAACACAGAGGTATTGTGTATTTTTAACAAAATACAGAAAAATAATACGCTATTTACCATTTTCGTAATTAAGCTCTTAGTTTATCGATTTTCTTAACTAAACACTCAAAATTTACAAATTGTGTCCCGGTGAAATCTTTCTTCCAATTTTGAGAGCCTATTGGAGACGCTTACAAATTTTAATGGCTTAATTCAAATACTTATTTCTTCATAATGGAGGTGAAGGGAAGGATTTGTTTTTTAAAAAAAAATAAAAAAATAGAACAGGTTGATGTCCAAAATCTTAATATTTTAAGGGTCTAATGTTATTGAGCCATTGAATTTGGTATCGTTATACAAAAGTGTGAAAATATAAAACAATTAATACACTTCCAAAGCATAAACCTTTTGTGTTCATCCTCTTGTTATGTTCCCAAATTTCATGCAATAAATTACAACTTGTCTTGTAAAAAGTTTTAAAATTTTCATTTTATATTTAAAAAAATTACTTTTTTCGATATTACTCCAAAACAACAAAGGTAAATAAAGTTTTTATGCAAACATCAAGTGCATTTGTACATTGCACCTTTTCTTTCTTATGCATCACACCGAGAGAACTAATTTAAAAGGAAAAACTATAGAGTTAAGATTTTCAAAATTGCAGTGTGGCATTTTCAACAAACATAATAATGAATGAGAGAAAGGCAAATAAGGAGTCCCCTTATTACCATATACCTTATTATAAATATCATGATTTTTTTAAATCAATTTGAATCTCTTGCAAAACTTTTCCACACACATTAGTTATTTGAATCTTATCATGTTATTTTTCACGTTTCTATTTTGGACAAGTGAGATGATTAGTTTATAATGATAATTAACAATTTTTAAAAGAGCCGCAAATGGCGCATTCATATTTAAAATTTACAAAATATTATTTAGAATTATCTCATAAGTGAGCTTAGAAATAAGCACTTATACCTCCGATAAGTTGTCATATATAACTTTATTTACTAAATTTTGAAAGTCCAATGTAAAAAGTTGAAAGGGGTGAATTGGTATTTTATATGCGTATGTTCAATAAAACTTTGAAAATATAATCACAAAGTTTTTTAAGAAACTCATGGAATAATGATTAAGTTTAGCTTTCATTTGAGTATATATCTTACAAGTAGTTATTTTTCAACTCCTTTTTTAGATTTCAAATATTTAGTGGCTGAGTAGTTAATAGAGATCACTAAAGAGCATAAGTTTCTCAAATTTCAAATTGTTACATTAGTGATTGACCATTTAACGATATCTTTTTTTTTTTCGAGGGTTTTTGTATCAAAATATTTGGTGAATTTTATGTAGTTTTAATTTGACCTTCAAATAATACTATCACAATTAACTCAAGATTGGTTTGAAAGGAGTAGTTTGATTTTGCTTAAAACTTCAAAGATAGGTCTAAAATTGAAATTTAGCAAATCGTGTCAAACAAGTTAAGCATATTAAAAAGACAACTTTTGTGCATTAGAAAGAAACGTAGATTCGTATCCTTGAAAAAAAAAAGAAAACTAAAATATGAAACTATAACTACAAAAAATTATAACAACCTAGCAATTTCCTTCTTCTCCTTTCTTTTTATTTCCCTCTCAATACAACCAAACACACCCTTAACAAAACATGAATTATGAAGCAACAAGAGCTTATAAGGCCTGATAGAGTTATATTTCTAGAGCTTATAAACTCAATGAAACGAGAAATAACAAGCACCAAAGGCTCATAAGTGCTTAGTAGAGGTTATTATATTTCTAAAGCTTATAAACTCTATGGGAAAAGAATAGCACAAGAAAAAATATTTCATTCATCATCTAATCATCCAATAGTGGTTCGGCATATATATATATATTCTGAGTTAAAATATTAGGTTGGGGAAATTTCTCTTTTTATTTATTTATTGTTTTTTATTTTATAAATAAAAATTGAATGGAGCTTGTCAACTGGCTTTCCGTTGCGGACTGCTTAAACCCCTCTTATCTTCTTCTTCTTCTCGACTTGCTTTGTTACAGATTCTCTCGTCATCGCCATGTCCGTACTCCTCCGTTGCCTACCCACCTCAACCCTCCGCTCCAAGCCCTTATCTTCTCTAACCCTTTTTCCTCTTATTTATCTTAATAATCTTCGCAGCCCCATTAAACCACCTCCTAAACCCCTGCTTAAACGCTGCGTTTCGTCCTCTGCAGCTCCATCTCCTCCTTCTACACAAATCACCACCCCTATCTCTGCTCCCAAACATTCCTCCAATGACGCCCTCCAATGGGTCAGCCGCACCGCCTTCTGCGGCGAATTGTCTGAAATCGATGTGGGTAAACCTGTCCGCCTCTGCGGTTGGGTCGCCCTTCACCGCGTCCATGGAGGCCTCACTTTCATTAATCTCCGAGACCATACTGGTCTAGTTCAGGTGCTTACTTTTATTTTTCGAAAATTCGCTGTTTCGCATTGTTTGTTATTGATTTTTTTAGTATATGTTGCTTGCTAATTAATATTTATTCAACATTGTGTTCCTATTTTCAGTTTTTTACTCTGAATGTTGCTGCGAAAGATCGTGTAATTTCTTACTAGTTAGAGTAGCTAATGAAACCAAAAGAATAGGAAAAAGAAAAAGTCTGCAGATGGCATAGTTGTAAAGCTTGATTTAATCATATTGAATTTTAATCGAATTTGATTAGTAGACACTGTTAGTATATAGTCGAAAGTTATGTGGATTTTATTTTGATAGAATTAGATTGTCCTATATGCTTGTAATTTGAGTCTTGGCAGTGTTGTTATCTCGAGTAAATTAGTGGTAACGGTTAATGTTTGGTTATTTTGCTATCTCTTGATTTGGGTGTTTTGGAAATTCTCAGATTACCACGCTTCCTGAAGAGTTTCCGGATGCTCATTCCATTGTGAATGATCTAAGACTTGAGTATGTGATTGCCGTTGAAGGTGTTGTTAGGTCTCGACCAAGTGAGTCGGTTAACAAGAAAATGAAGACTGGCATGATAGAGGTGAGCCTATCTTTGCTTTCACAGCATTAGGTTGTACAGATTAGTTGGTCAAGGCTTTATCATTGTTTCTTTGCAACTGCTGAATATGATGAATCCAATTTGATCTTTGGTTTTCTGAAGAGAGAACAGAGATCAAAATCTGACCTATTTCCATGGAACGTGAGATTTGTTTTACCTGTCTTTTTTTCTTTTGAGTTTTTCTCATGAAACTTGTAGTAATTGTGAAGAAACAATTAGAGATTAGATATTTTGCATGTGAGATGATATGCCATTTTTAGCTTCTACTAATAACTTTTGTGGAAAGCTGAAGAGTGATTAAGTTTTTATGTAATTATTAAAAATTCGAGAAATCATGTGTTGGAGTTATTCAAGTTGAAGCCTCTTATATATGCAATGAGGTCACTGAACATGCCCAAGAATATGCTATAGTGTAGATGAGCTGTTGGTAACATAATTAAGTTAAATGATAAAATTTGATCACATTTGCATGCTCTCTTGTTTATATAATTGTTCCGCCCCCACTCTCCTCTTCTT
Organism: Ehretia macrophylla; assembly: GCA_037974665.1. NCBI lineage: Eukaryota > Viridiplantae > Streptophyta > Magnoliopsida > Boraginales > Ehretiaceae > Ehretia > Ehretia macrophylla. Next base: position 50,003,800 of record CM075766.1, read on the forward strand.
TTCTTGTTGAATATTTCGTTGTGACTGCAGGTTGCTGCAGAGCATGTCCAAGTGTTAAATGCTGTTAAACTAAAATTACCTTTCTTGGTTACTACTGCTGATGATGCAAAGGATTCTGTTAAAGAAGAAATCCGCTTGAGGTAACTACCAGTTGTTTGTTTGACTGGCTGTGTGAAAATATATTATTGAACTTTTCACTTTTTGTTGTCACTCGTGTGATGATGTTTTGTAATGCATGAAATGTTGGATGATTATGCTGCTTTATTCCCATCAGTTTCTAGCAGTATTTATCCTTCTTGTGAATTCTTCTGAATTTCACATTCTAAGATATTCGGATCATGTATAAGATTGTTAGTTCTCATCCTGGAAGGATAATTATATGACAGATAAGGGAAAAGGGCATTACCTCATTATTAGTCATTTGAACTTCCTGGAGTGAACATTTATCTTTTCCTTTTCCCTGTGTAAAAGAGAAAGCTTTTTCTAAATTTTTGCCCTATGGCCTCTAAATGGAAAAAGTTAGAACTCAATATTGCCCATAAATGCATCCGCCCTCAGATTTAAGGAGCAGAAAGAGCTATGACCTCTCTTTGGCTCTTTAATTTTGTGAATTTTTTATTTCATGTTGTGTATAGTTTTCTTTTCACAAGCGCCTCCATCATGAACTTAAAATGGGTGTAAAGACTTCCCCTTACGTATATCCTGAAAAGCTTTTGTATGTCGAGACTGCTTTTCCTTAACTGATACATGCTGCTACCAGCAATATGGATTAAGGTCTCAGATATGCATTTTCAGATACCGATGTCTTGATTTACGCCGATCACAAATGAATACAAACATAGTATTGCGGCATAGAGTTGTTAAATTCATAACTTCCTGGAGTGAACATTTATCTTTTCCTTTGCCCTGTGTAAAAGAGAACTTTTTCTAAATTTTTGCCCTATGGCCTCTAAGTGGAAAAAGTTAGAACTCAATATTGCCCATAAATGCATCCGCCCTCAGATTTAAGGAGCAGAAAGAGCTATGACCTCTCTTTGGCTCTTTAATTTCGTGAAATTTTTATTTCATGTTGTGTATAGTTTTCTTTTCACAAGCGCCTCCATCATGAACTTAAAATGGGTGTAAAGACTTCCCCTTATGTATATCCTGAAAAGCTTTTGTATGTCGAGACTGCTTTTCCTTAACTGATACATGCTGCTACCAGCAATATGGATTAAGGTCTCAGATATGCATTTTCAGATACCGATGTCTTGATTTACGCCGATCACAAATGAATACAAACTTAGTATTGCGGCATAGAGTTGTTAAATTCATAACTTCCTGGAGTGAACATTTATCTTTTCCTTTGCCCCGTGTAAAAGAGAACTTTTTCTAAATTTTTGCCCTATGGCCTCTAAATGGAAAAAGTTAGAACTCAATATTGCCCATAAATGCATCCGCCCTCAGATTTAAGGAGCAGAAAGCGCTATGACCTCTCTTTGGCTCTTTAATTTCGTGAAATTTTTATTTCATGTTGTGTATAGTTTTCTTTTCACAAGCGCCTCCATCATGAACTTAAAATGGGTGTAAAGACTTCCCCTTATGTATATCCTGAAAAGCTTTTGTATGTCGAGACTGCTTTTCCTTAACTGATACATGCTGCTACCAGCAATATGGATTAAGGTCTCAGATATGCATTTTCAGATACCGATGTCTTGATTTACGCCGATCACAAATGAATACAAACTTAGTATTGCGGCATAGAGTTGTTAAATTCATAACTTCCTGGAGTGAACATTTATCTTTTCCTTTGCCCCGTGTAAAAGAGAAAGCTTTTTCTAAATTTTTGCCCTATGGCCTCTAAATGGAAAAAGTTAGAACTCAATATTGCCCATAAATGCATCCGCCCTCAGATTTAAGGAGCAGAAAGAGCTATGACCTCTCTTTGGCTCTTTAATTTCGTGAATTTTTTATTTCATGTTGTGTATAGTTTTCTTTTCACAAGCGCCTCCATCATGAACTTAAAATGGGTGTAAAGACTTCCCCTTACGTATATCCTGAAAAGCTTTTGTATGTCGAGACTGCTTTTCCTTAACTGATACATGCTGCTACCAGCAATATGGATTAAGGTCTCAGATATGCATTTTCAGATACCGATGTCTTGATTTACGCCGATCACAAATGAATACAAACTTAGTATTGCGGCATAGAGTTGTTAAATTCATAACTTCTTGGAGTGAACATTTATCTTTTCCTTTGCCCCGTGTAAAAGAGAACTTTTTCTAAATTTTTGCCCTATGGCCTCTAAATGGAAAAAGTTAGAACTCAATATTGCCCATAAATGCATCCGCCCTCAGATTTAAGGAGCAGAAAGAGCTATGACCTCTCTTTGGCTCTTTAATTTCGTGAAATTTTTATTTCATGTTGTGTATAGTTTTCTTTTCACAAGCACCTCCATCATGAACTTAAAATGGGTGTAAAGACTTCCCCTTATGTATATCCTGAAAAGCTTTTGTATGTCGAGACTGCTTTTCCTTAACTGATACATGCTGCTACCAGCAATATGGATTAAGGTCTCAGATATGCATTTTCAGATACCGATGTCTTGATTTACGCCGATCACAAATGAATACAAACTTAGTATTGCGGCATAGAGTTGTTAAATTCATAACTTCCTGGAGTGAACATTTATCTTTTCCTTTGCCCCGTGTAAAAGAGAACTTTTTCTAAATTTTTGCCCTATGGCCTCTAAATGGAAAAAGTTAGAACTCAATATTGCCCATAAATGCATCCGCCCTCAGATTTAAGGAGCAGAAAGAGCTATGACCTCTCTTTGGCTCTTTAATTTCGTGAAATTTTTATTTCATGTTGTGTATAGTTTTCTTTTCACAAGCGCCTCCATCATGAACTTAAAATGGGTGTAAAGACTTCCCCTTATGTATATCCTGAAAAGCTTTTGTATGTCGAGACTGCTTTTCCTTAACTGATACATGCTGCTACCAGCAATATGGATTAAGGTCTCAGATATGCATTTTCAGATACCGATGTCTTGATTTACGCCGATCACAAATGAATACAAACTTAGTATTGCGGCATAGAGTTGTTAAATTCATAACTTCCTGGAGTGAACATTTATCTTTTCCTTTTCCCTGTGTAAAAGAGAAAGCTTTTTCTAAATTTTTGCCCTATGGCCTCTAAATGGAAAAAGTTAGAACTCAATATTGCCCATAAATGCATCCGCCCTCAGATTTAAGGAGCAGAAAGAGCTATGACCTCTCTTTGGCTCTTTAATTTCGTGAATTTTTTATTTCATGTTGTGTATAGTTTTCTTTTCACAAGCGCCTCCATCATGAACTTAAAATGGGTGTAAAGACTTCCCCTTACGTATATCCTGAAAAGCTTTTGTATGTCGAGACTGCTTTTCCTTAACTGATACATGCTGCTACCAGCAATATGGATTAAGGTCTCAGATATGCATTTTCAGATACCGATGTCTTGATTTACGCCGATCACAAATGAATACAAACTTAGTATTGCGGCATAGAGTTGTTAAATTCATAACTTCCTGGAGTGAACATTTATCTTTTCCTTTGCCCCGTGTAAAAGAGAAAACTTTTTCTAAATTTTTGCCCTATGGCCTCTAAATGGAAAAAGTTAGAACTCAATATTGCCCATAAATGCATCCGCCCTCAGATTTAAGGAGCAGAAAGAGGTAGGACCTCTCTTTGGCTCTTTAATTTCGTGAAATTTTTATTTCATGTTGTGTATAGTTTTCTTTTCACAAGCGCCTCCATCATGAACTTAAAATGGGTGTAAAGACTTCCCCTTACGTATATCCTGAAAAGCTTTTGTATGTCGAGACTGCTTTTCCTTAACTGATACATGCTGCTACCAGCAATATGGATTAAGGTCTCAGATATGCATTTTCAGATACCGATGTCTTGATTTACGCCGATCACAAATGAATACAAACTTAGTATTGCGGCATAGAGTTGTTAAATTCATTCGAAGGTACTTGGAGGATGAGCATGGTTTTGTTGAGGTATTGTTTATTGATTGCTTTGACTTTGAACCTCAATTTGCAATGTACAAGTCTCAACTTTCTTTTATATTATATATTTTCTTTATGTTGATCTTGACCTTTTCGTGGTTGTAAGGTAGATTGAGACACCAATTCTGTCGAGATCTACTCCTGAAGGTGCTCGTGATTATCTAGTACCATCGAGAGTTCAGGTATATATACTCATAATCAATTCACCAATCATGTTAAGATAGAAGCCCAACTGCTGATTCCTGCTGTAAAAGGCTGTTGTATTGCATATGAATAATGAAATAAGACATATGTTGTTATGGCATATTCTCAATGTTCTTTTTGTTCTTTTCCTCTCCTTTTTTCCCAAGCCATTTAATAATGAAAGTGCTAGAAAGTTGATGCTATATATGATGTCGATGAATGGATAATATGGATCCTGCAAAGGTTGTCTACTTGACCCATTAAATGCTTTCAGATGAAAACTCTTTCCATTTGGTAGAACATACACCACTTGAATTTTAAAATACTTTCTTTTGCTTGCATAAGTGAAAAATGAATATGTGAAGCTATAGAAAGACTGCTTTGAGGTAAATCAATTGGCTTTAGTTTAGGAGATGATATATATGTTCTTAGGTCTGTGATTTGAGAACTTTATCAATGTCGACTCTTCACAGTACCTGTGTTTTTCTTTCCTTTATTCTGTGTATTTTATATTGAAAAAGTTAGGTGAATTTCGCTGTTTCCACCTTTTTGACAAATAGTTCCTGTCACTTCTTATTGATTATTACTGAAGACATAAAAGCTACCTGGATGATTATATGCTGGAAGGGGAAGCTGAATCATACGTATACATCTATTGTTCACCAATATAGATTGTCTTTGCTAACTATCTTGAAATTTCAGAATCATGTAATTTTTTAGGTCAATTCCTGTTTTTGTACATTTTCTCTATAGCTTGAGGCCTTATTGCTAGATTCTATCTTGTAAAGCCAGGAACATTCTTCGCTTTGCCACAGAGTCCACAGCTCTTCAAGCAAATGTTGATGGTTTCTGGTTTCGATAGATATTACCAGATAGCAAGGTAACTTCGTGAGATTGTTCTGTGTTGCTACCTTATTCTTGGAAATTAATCTTGCCACTAAGTTGATTTCTGCCTTCTCATTTTTAAAATAAAAATATTTACTTAGCAATCAGGTGCCAGTTAGAGATGTATTGTCAGTGGTCTAGAGTTCAACATTAAGTTTTCTTAGAACTTCCGGAAAAGAATTAAAAGATGTGGGAGTTTTATAATTTTATACTTTATATTGTTTTATCCCCTAAGACTTTAACCCAGGTCTATGCGCACTTTGGAGAACAGAATTTAATATTTTAAAAACTGCAGTTTAGCCCTTGAGCTTTTATTGCGATTTAAAAATGAAATATCCACTGAGTTGATTTCTGCCTTTTCATTTTTTTTTTAAATATTTACTTAGTAATCAGGTGCCAGTTAGAGATGTATCGTCAGTGGTCTAGAGTTCAACATTAAGTTTTCTTAGACCTTCCGGCAAAGATTTAAAAGATGTGGGAGTTTTCTAATTTTATACTCTATATTGTTTTATCCCCTAAGACTTGAACCCAGGTCTATGCACACTTTGGAGAACAGAATTTAATATTTTAAAAACTGCAGTTTAGCCCTTGAGCTTTTATTGCGATATAAAAATGAAATATCCATCTTGAGTTAAGGAAGAAAAAGAGCAAATCTTCATAACGGCATTCTCTACCAAAATTGACGCAGATTCATCTGTCTACTCCTTGCTTTGCAGATGCTTCAGGGATGAAGATTTAAGAGCAGATAGACAACCTGAATTTACCCAGCTAGATATGGAAATGGCCTTCATTCCTCTGGAAGAAATGCTGAGCCTCAATGAGGATTTGATTAGAAAGGTCAGTTGAAGAGGTCCTTTGTTATAAACAGTTAATTTGGGGGATGAAATAAGCTCCCTGATAAATAGTTAACTCGTAACACTTTATATTGAGAACAAGGAAAAAGATAGTTGAGGCATGTACTACTATAAGCCTATAAGATTATTGGGTATCTCATGAAATTATACAAACGGAGCTTTATCATTATCAGTTATTACTTTTGTTGGAACATGTTAGCAATTGTCTTCTAAACTGAGATATACAGCCATAATGTTCTTATTTGTGTCGCTGCTTAGTTGGATTCCACGCTGTTTGAATGCAAGAATTCTTTCATAAAGACAGAAAAAAATTATTAACGATAATTAGTGTCAAAATCATTGCAAAATTTTCGTTTGAAGAACTCCTGTTAAATGAGTTAATCTATGAAATTCCAACCTAAATTACATGTAGCTTTTCTTAGCCGTGCAGTTCAAACTTGGGTGAAAATTTGCTTTCTTCGGTTAGGTGGTTCATTAATTGACTTTAAAGATTGATTTGCCATTTTTTCTGCTTATTTCCTCTTGAAGGCTATACCTGTGTATTTCTATATACATGTATGTGTGTACGTATATATCTTATTGATTTGTAGTTCCGTGATATTGATTTGGTTCCGATATAGATAATGGAGCTTTAGGAAATAATCTTTGGCAGGTTTTTCTCGAGATCAAAGGTATTGAGCTACCAAACCCCTTTCCAAGGCTTACGTATGCTGAAGCAATGAGTCGATATGGTTCAGACAGACCAGATCTTCGTTTTGATCTAGAGTTGAAAGATGTAATACTTCTTCTCTAACAAATAACTGACTGGCACTGAACTATTAACGTTGTGGTTTTAATTAATCTGATTTATTTATTGCACTATATTCCCTCATACTAAGATTGCCATGCGTGGCCGTACCCCTCTATGATTTGTCACCTTAGTTTCTACATGAATAAATTTCCATGATTTACCATTGATTTTGACTTGCATTCAGAGGAAATTTTATGTTAATCACGTTGTTGATACAATTTCAAAAAAGATGTTTTCTACTTTTCTTTTACGTACAGGTATCGGCTGTCTTCTCAGACTCCCCCTTCAAGGTTTTTTCAGATGCCTTGGCAAGTGGGGGAATTATAAAAGCTTTATGTGTGCCTTCAGGTGCAAAAATGTATTCAAACACTGCTTTAAAGAAAGGTGATATTTACAGTGAGGCAATTAAATCTGGAGCAAAGGGGTTGCCTTTCCTAAAGGTCTCGGATGAGGGTACAATGATGCTTCTATATATTCCAAAATATGCATGTAATTTTGTGAAGTCTATGAGTCATTGCTGATAGTTTATGTGTTGCTTTTAGGGGGCATTGAAGGGATACCTGCATTGGCATCGAGTCTGGATGCAGTGAAGAAAGAGCACTTACTGAAACAATTATCCGCCCATCCTGGCGATCTTATTTTGTTTGCAGTGGGTCACCATTCATCAGTTAATAAGACCTTAGATCGGCTGAGGCTGTATGTAGCCCATGAATTGGGGTTAATTGATCCTGTAAGTCTGTAATACTATAATATTGGGTTACTTAACTTACAAAAGGACAATGAAATGGTCGCTTATTCTCTTTCTGACCACAATTTTGTATGTTCGCATGGTGTTTAGTCCAGGCATTCAATCCTGTGGGTGACTGATTTTCCAATGTTTGAGTGGAATGATTTAGAGCAAAGGCTTGAGGTTGGTTTTCTATCTCTATTTTTGTAATAGTTAGTGAGTTCTGTGATATCCAATAATGGGCAATTTTAGTGGTTAATTACTCACTCTGTCCCATTCTCAATGTTCCACCTTTCCATTTTTGGACGTCCTATATTACATTTCCAATTCCGCAATCTTAGATATATCTCTATCTCATTTATGCAATCTTTTCTTTGTGAGGCGGCATGCCCCACTTTATTGTTTACGTTTGAATAATACAAGGTCATTCTTGGGAAGAAAGATTTGTTGAAGAAATAAAATTATAAAAGAAATATCTCTCAAAGCAATATAATAATACATTAATTTTAAAAACGAGCAGAAGTAAAGAGGGGACACACAAGATGGCTTGGAGGAGGTATCACTTTCCTCCTACTGGAATTGGCTTATTGCTGTAATAGATAATCTTTCCAATTTTCAAAGTATGGAATTGCCAAATTGACATTAACAATAGATTGTAGTTATTTTGTCACTTGGATGTCAAATATTGCCACTTTCCTGTATTTGTTTAATGAAGTGCAGATTTCAGAGATTGGATAATCTTTTTTGTTAAACCTAATTGTATACTCTTGGGGCATGAATTTCCCCCTTAATCCTGGCGTAATAAAATGGAGCTTGTTGATCTAAATATGGTCTCGAGATTAGTATATTTTTTCTTTTTGATATTGAATTTCACCTTTCATTACAATGTTAGAAAATTAAGCTCTTGTTCAAAAATTGTCACGAAATTTGTCTATTTGCTTTTTCTGCCGACAACGAACTTCACATTGAGTTGGGAATTGTTAGATTTAATTTAACCATGCGTCCATCTGTATCAAGTGTAACTTGTTTCAAACTTGCTTGGAAAAGGGGAAATCTTATGTGGTGAGTAATAAAAGAATTTCTTTCTCAGGCTTTGCATCATCCTTTCACTGCCCCAAACCCTGAAGATCTGAAAGTTCTTTCTTCTGCCCGTGCCTTAGCCTATGACATGGTTTACAATGGAGTTGAGGTTTGTGTAAATATATGGAGTATTATCTAGTAGTTGATGGACAGAGCCTTTTATGGAAATTTTGTTGAATAGGTACCCAAAATGCTAATTATCTGTATCTGATGTTAGATTGGTGGAGGAAGTTTGAGAATCTACAACCGTGACATCCAAGAAAAGGTTTTGGAAATTGTTGGAATATCCGCTGAACAGGTAACAAAAGTTTATCATCCCGTTGCATACTTATTTGCACTAATGGACTGCCCTTCTTTAGGTGTTCAATATTTCTTCATCTTGTTTATCATATATAGTCAGTATGGAATTTGGAGATATCTGGGTTATCTATTTAGCTTTTAGGTGGATATATGTTCATTAAGGCATTCATCGGCTTTGTTTGTTGTTGGGTTGGAGATTTTATGCTGTTTTATCAGCTTTGCTAGTTGCATAAATTAGATTGGTCTTTTTCCTATTGCTTCGTCTCACCATAAGGAAAAGGCTGTCATTTATTTGAAATTAATAATAGTGGTGTCTTAGACAAAAAAATAAAATAAAAATAATAGTGGTGTCCTTCTAAAACTTCTTTCAGACTTTATCTTGTGCACCTTTTCCTTTTGAACGATGAAATTCAGGTATAAGCCAAAGGAAATAAGCATTCTAACTCCTTGAGACCTTTTCAATTCACATTTAATGCAAAAACTTTTGAGTATTACTCGTGAATACACCAAGTTTATGCCCAGTTATCATCATGTGATTAAACGGAAGCTGTTTTTTATCTGTAGGCTGAAGCAAAATTTGGCTATCTTCTGGAGGCTCTGGACATGGGTGCTCCTCCGCATGGTATCAAACACATTTTAATGTTTTTTGCATTCTCATCTGTCCACCATGATTTTTAGTTAAGTAACTTCTGCTGTACAACTTAAAATGTGTTTTCTATTTATGGCACAGGAGGAATTGCTTATGGGTTGGATAGATTGGTAATGCTGTTGGCAGGTGCTCAGTCCATCAGGGATGTTATAGCTTTCCCAAAGACGACGACAGCGCAGTGTGCCCTCACTCGTGCACCTTCGGAGGTGGATCCCCAACAGCTTAAAGATCTCTCATTTAAGACTGCATAAATTTCACGTTATCTCATTTACAAAGGTTTAAATATGCAGGGAAAATACTTGTTCATTTTCCTTATAACCATGTGAAAATTATAGTGGATTCAGTGCTTTTTCATATTTTTGTCAAATTTTGTTTGTTATTCTTGAGAAACATATCAATATGTGAAACATCTATGTAAGATCCCTCCTCCAGTTTCAGCAAAGAATTTGGAGCCAAGGCATAAAATTGTATCGGATTTCATGGATTTTTAGTATAACTTCAATTTGTACTATGAAAAACAAATGTACTGCAAATTCTATCCAAAATATTAAATATTTGAAAGGTTTTTGAGAAGATACTTTGCAGCATTGTTGTTTGCAGAATTCGATATTATTTCCTTCAATTTTAGGAAAAAATTGACAGAGATGAAAATATTGAGATGCACGTGCAGCAGCAGCAATAATAGGGAGGATGTGACTAGAAACATGGTGATACGATAAAGTGGGAGTGACTTGATCGAGAATGAGATGATAATTGTTAGAGATGATGTGAAAATGGAAAAGACGATTTGTGGAGACATTTGTTAAAGAGGTGGAAAGATACAGAGGTTGTATGTCACGTCTCAATTCGACCCCTCTTATAATCAGTCAGGATGCAACGGAATTTTGATAGTATAACGACAGTAAATAGAATATTGAGGCTTTAATCCAACCTCACTAGAACATCATACATAAACTCTATAAACCATATTACAAACAACTCCTCAATAAAATAACAACATACATCATAACCATATTACACCATAATCATTCTTTGTTATACGCTTCCGTTCTAATATAATACATGAACCTTAATATACATTTCAAAAATATACTGAACCAACCTAGCAACCAAATCATAAACAAAAGAAGGCTATTAAGTTAGCATCAACTAATTCATTAACCTTTCAACAACTCATACATTATAAACTACAAAGCATATAAAAGTCAACTAAGTTATTATACAAGATAGCAAAACAATACAACATCAAGGATAAGACTCCGGAACATAAGACTCATCCACGTAAGGCACATTTTCCTCTTCAGGAGGCACGTACCCGTAGTCCTACTCTACAACACCTGTAAGCATGTAATAATAGAGACTGAGCTTATATAAAATAAGCCCAGTAAGGATCCGATAGATCTCTAACAGTATTCACTATACTCCTTGGAAAACGATCCTTTGAGCAAGTAAACACACAATAACATCAATAATACTATCATCACATAAACTATAATGACCATTCAATAAAGGATACACTAGTTGGTGTAGCTCCAAACACCATCACGATCATAACAGCCTTCTTGTGACTCCCATAAACTCACGCACCCGAGGTACCTTAATAACCTCTCCCTCCATGACACCTCCGTCATGCGAGCTGGAGGTAGTCTCTGGTAGTCATGCCGTTATCAACCCGACAACCCGATGATGCCCGAAAGGTGGCACACACATACCAAAGACTCAGCAATAATAATAAACATCATTCACATGAGGACAGTCTAGCAGAACTGCCTATCTCCCGGTTCATCAATCATCAATCAATAATCATCAATAATCATATTATCATCATAATAACATCAATAATCAATTTAACAACAAATAACTAAGTTAGATGACAAAGTAGGCCATCCAATCGAACATGCATTAAACACACAATCAAACCCTAGTTTACCCATCATCAACTCACAATTCAATCACTCAAACCACACCCAATCAACTAAAGGCATAATTTAACATTTTAAAGAAAGACAACCTAAACTTCAAATAATCATAACCTACATTCTACTAGTCCAAACCACTCCAAATCAGTTTCTATCACTCACCCAATCAATCAACTACATTAGCCCTCTCGGAAACCAACCAAAACTGTTGGTCCCTAATAACCTAAAAGGGGGGGTGAATTAGGTTGTTTAGGCAAGGTTAAGCAACTTAAAAATTCTTAATATGGAGGCAATGTCTAGTAAAGATTGATAATGCACTAGAAGTTTTTGTAGGCAATTTATCAAACACTTGGTGAACATATAAGTATTTAACACTAGATATACAATTAGAGATTTAAGGTAAAATTTCAAATAGATATCTCAACAATTATCAAGCAATTAACGTGAGCAATATCCACACGAAAGTAAATAACTTGAAAGTAAAAAGAATAGAGTAAGAGAAATCAAACACGATGATTTTTAAGTGGTTCGCACTCACGGAGGCCTAGTCCACCACCTAAGGTCTTCTCTTCCCTTAGGATTTAATAACTCTTCACTAAGATACTTCTTCAAATGTTGGTGAAGCAAGAACCAACTACAATTACTCTTGAGTCCACAAGAGTTACACAAGCTCCTTCAAATGTAGGTGAAGCTTAACCTACTACTCTCTCTTCCTTTGAGTCCACAAAGGATTACAATACTTATTTTCACAATGATTCTCTCAGTCTATGTGAAAGAATGTATTACAAAGATTATGTGATAGAATAAATGACAATTGCAACTCCTGTTTGAGTTTGATATTACAATTGAAGAATAGTTTTGAATGCTCAAAGATATGATAATGATAGCTCAAGATTTCTAAATAAGAATGATATGAAAACTCTTTTGAAAACCTGAAAATTATGGCTTGGAGAGATGATTTTGAAGGTGAGAAAGCATGGCTTTAAAAAGAGAGAAAGTTTAGACACAAATCAGATTTTAAGCAAAGTTTTCGGATTTTCCTGTTATCCCATCCGGGCGCTGAGGCATTGATCCGGGTGCCCGGAAAGAGCATGTATCGCCCGGATCAGACTTTTCTACCGGGCATTGCGCCTTCTATCAGGGCGACCGGAAAATGCCGGTAACGCTGGATGCCAAAAAAAATGCTGAAAAGGTATTTTGAGCCCAGAAATATTTGGGCACATTAAGAGAGAGAGTTCTTAGCATTTTTTAACATCCCAAAATATTTTCAAACCAGTTGAAAGGTATTTTTTTAAAATGATTTCAAATACAAGAGTTTGAAATAAAAAATATTTTTTAAGGATGATTTTAATCGAAAAATATTTTTGGAGAAATTATGAGCAATACAAATCATATTTAGGCAAGGACATCTTTTAAAGCCGGTACCCCTTTTGTCACCACTTCTCCTTCCTTGTGACTCCCTCTTTATCGACGAGTTAGTAACTTGAATTCTTTTGGACTTGGAAACAATTTGATACTGCTTGGACTTTGATCCAAATAGCTTTCTACTCTTTGATTGAGACAAGTTGATCCAATGTTGATGTGGACTTGCTTTGTTGGAATGAAAGTCATACAAAAAAATACTAAAGCACGATTAAGATGTTTTGTTATTATCAAAATAAAGATTATAAGTTTTTTAGGCTAACAATCTCCCTCTTTTTGATGATCACAAAACATTGAAGTTAACAAACATGAAATAGTTGAAATTTAAAGAATAAAACTTGAATTGAGGTCTCCCCCTCAATTTGTGCTTGATAAAATTTAGCCTTGATCCTGAAAACCAAACTCCCCCTGAATAAGTGCAATGACATGCATATTTTTATTTCACTTCAATATATACTTTCTCCCCCTATTTGTCATCACAAAGTAGCAGTCTATAGCAAATAAACATAATAGTAAGAGGTAACAGGTATAAGACAACAGATAAGCAAGGAAAATGCAAAGCATTAATGAAAGGAAGCAAAATATCCAACCAATGTTAAAAGATGAGAAAGAAAAACAACTAAGGAGATTTTGATGAAAGAACCAACTGAAAACAGAAAAAAAATTGTTTGAAGAGAAAACACATCTCAAGGCATCCACAGACTAAGGACCAATGTGGTGGTCATATAAAGCCTTCAACATCTGCTCCATTCTGTCCAAACGAACATCTTGTGCATGCAGGTGTGCAAGAATTTCATCATGTGAGGAGGAGTGAGAGGAAGACGGTCAAGCTCTTTGTCCTTAAGAAGTGCCAACACCACTGCTGCCTTGCCGTTCTATAGGATCTCTAAAAGTAGTGGGGTCAACATCAAGGGATTCAAACACAAGAGGATCATCACTCGCATCATCACCAATATTGAGAACGCGAGAGTTATGGATTTTCAACTTTTGGCGAGTGAGGCTAGTGACATTGAGAAGATAGGATCTATCACTAATGGCCTCAAACTCGTGATCACGCAGAACTTCTAAAGACTCAAAAAGGTGAGTTAAGGGTACCCCATAAGCAAGTTGATTTTGAGCTTCCTTGGTATGGATAATATGGTTAATGATGATGTGTGGAAGATTGATATGTCTAGCTTCATACATCAAATACATCAACGGGACAGTGAAATTTGGAACCGAACCATCATTAACTTCTCGTGGAATAATGATTTCATGAAGAATGTAAAATAACAGCTTCTTTTCTGGAGTGAGATCCTTAGTCTTAGGATAACCTAAGGAGCTTGGTCCTGTTCCTTCCCACAGAAATTCTATAACATTGGCTTCTAAGTTATCAAGAACACCTTCTGGCATGCCTCTATATGAATAAAGCTTTGTGCCTTGATTAGGAATCCCAAAAGCTCTAGCAACAATATTTGCAGTTAATTCCAGTTCTTTAGACTTAACTTGACTATTCAGTTTCATGGTGTTGAAGTCTAAGTCAACATAGTAATAGAATTCTCTAATCCATGCAGTGTTTCCTTTCTTTTCAAACCTTAACATAGGTAGCCATCCTTGAGCATCTAAAAGCCGATAAATTCTAGTACCATTAAGCAAGGTAGGAGGGTCTAAAATCTTACCCCATAAGATGTTTTGTTGTGGAAAAACATCTGGATTTACAATAATTTGAGGGCCTGATGATGAAGATTCTCCTTGCTTGCGTTTCCTAGAATCAGCCCTTGGTGGTGCCATTTGAATTTGTAAGTTGGTGAAGCTTGTTAGAAGAAAGACTTGGTTGAGGAATTTTACTGAACACCTTGTACACAAGGTTTTTTGAAGGATTTGGTGTTGAAGATTTTGAAAGCTTTGATGATGAAAACACAAGAGATTGATGATTAAAGAGTGTTTTGATGCAAATAATGGTGAGTGATGGTGAAGATGTTGGTGAATAAATATGAGGAATTTGAGAGGAAAATGAGTTTGTATTTGAAAAGATGTGAAAAAGTGAGGAGAGAAGAGAGAGATTTCAGTTTTTCAAGCTGTGCGATCCGGGCGATAAGCCCTTGTTCCGGGCGCCCGGATGAGGGCAATAACGCCCGGCAGAGAACGAGGTTCCGGTTGTTACACGCTTCTTCCGGGCGCCCAGAAGAAGGCAGTAACTCCCGGATCACTATTTTGCAGAAAAATGCAATTTTTCGCAAGGTTAAGTGACCCAAAGCATTCCTAGTTCCTTTCTAATAGCACAAAATTGATTCTCATGCAATGATTTTGTAAAAATATCGGCCAATTGATGCAAAGAATCAACAAAAATAAGTTCAATATCCCCTTTTTGCACATGATCTCTTAGAAAATGATGACGAATTTCAATATGCTTAGTTCTAGAATGTTGAATAGGGTTCTTTGATAGACTTATAGCACTTGTATTATCACACCTGATAGGCACATGATCATATTTGAGACCAAAGTCAAGTAAAGTTTGTTTCATCCATAGAATTTGTGCAGCACAATTACCTATAGCTACATACTCGGCTTTTGCTGTTGAAAGAGCTACACTATGTTGTTTCTTGCTAGACTATGAAACTAAGGCATGTCCTAGAAATTGACAACTGCCGCTAGTGCTTTTTCTATCAATCTTACACCCGCATAATCGGCATCGGAGTATCCTAGAAGTTCGAAAGATGTGCCTTTAGGATAAAAGAGTCCTAGATTGATAGTACCCTTAAGGTATCTAATAATCTTTTTTACAACATTCAAGTGTGATTCTTTCGGAGAAGATTGAAAACGAGCACACAAGTATACAGAAAACATAATATCAGGTATTGAGGCAGTTAAATAGAGAAGGCTTCCGATCATACCTCGATATTGCGTTTCATCAACCCACTTACCTTTTTCATCTTTGTCAAGTTTGTTTGACGTTCCCATAGGAGTGCTCATTTCTTTTGCAGTTTCAAGTCCGAACCTTTTGATGAGTTCCTTAATGTACTTGGCTTGATTAATGAAGATCCCTTCTTTTGTTTGTTTGATTTGAAGTCCAAGGAAGAAATTTAATTCTCCCATCATGCTCATTTCAAATTCTTTATGCATACATTCAGAAAAATACTTGCAAAGGGATTCGTTAGTAGCACCAAAGATAATATCATCAACATATATTTGAACAAGCAAGATATCTTTAGCTTTTCTTTTTAAAAATAGTGTAGAGTCTAGTTTACCTCTAGAGAAGCCGTTGTCAAGTAGATAATTACTTAATCTATCATACCATGCCCTAGGTGCTTGTTTAAGTCCATAAAGAGCTTTTTGAAGTTTGAATACATGACTTAATAAATTTGTATTTTCAAAACCGGGTGGTTGTTCAACATAAACTTCTTCTTGAAGATATCCATTTAAGAAAGCACTTTTGACATCCATTTGATAAAGTTTGAAGTTCATAAAACATGCATATGCTAGTAAGATTCTAATAGATTCAAGTCTAGCAACCGGTGCAAAGGTTTCTTCATAGTCTATTCCTTTTTCTTGATTATACCCTTGAGCAACCAATCTAGTCTTATTTCTAGTTACATTACCGAATTCATCTAGTTTATTTCGGAAAACCCATTTTGGACCAATAATCGGCTAATTACTAGCTCTTTCAACTAAGGTCCAAACTTGATTTCTTTTAAATTGATTAAGCTTTTCTTGCATAGCAATAATCCAATCATCATCCAATAATGCTTCTTTTATATTTTTAGGTTCAATTTGAGATATAAAAGCTACATGTTCACAAAAAGTATTTAGATTGGAACGAGTTCTTACACCTTGTGATGGATCCCCAAGGATTTGATCATTTGGATGATTTTTGACAAATTTCTAACATTTTGGAAGATCTTGATTTGTTGATATGATTTGATCATTTGAAGTTGGTTGTTCTTCCTCTATTGGAGTATCAATTTGATTGCTTGTGGATGTATTGCCTTCTTCACTTGTCGGAATAGGTCGACTTTGTTCTTCAACTTGTTGAAAGCTTACATCATCATCTTCATCTTTTCTTGACATAAATGGGTTAGTTTCATCAAAGTTAATATGCATAGATTCCTCAATTACGGAGGTTCTTTTATTGTAAACTCGATATGCCTTGCTTCTAGAAGAATATCCAATAAAAATACATTCGTCGGATTTTGAATCAAACTTACCAAGATACTCTTTATTATTTAAGATGAAGCATTTACATCCAAAAACTTTAAAATGTGAGATATTTGGAGTACGTCATTTCCATAATTCATATGGAGTTTTCTTGAGAGAAGGTTTAATTAAAACTCTATTTAGAGTATAGCAAGCCGTATTAACAGCTTCTCCCTAAAAGTATGTAGGCAAATTGTTTTCTTTCAACATTGTTCTTGCCATTTCTTGTAAAGTTCGGTTTTTCCTTTCAACAACCCCATTTTGTTGAGGAGTTCTAGGAGCCGAAAAATTATGCTTAATGCCATTTTGTTCACATAATTCCACAAAAGATGCATTTATGAACTCCGTGCCTTGATTACTATGAATGCATGAAATATAGTATCCTTTTTCATTTTGCACTCTTTTACAAAATTTTACAAATTCATTGAAAGCATCACTTTTGAAAGCAAGAAACATTACCCATGTGTATCTAGTATAATCATCAACAATAACGAAAATATATCTAGATCCTCCTAGACTTATTACATCCATTGGTCCAAAAAGGTCCATATGAAGTTTTTGTAGAGCTTTTGATGTAGTTACATGGCTAATTGTTTTGAAAGATACTTTATGTTATTTTCCAAATTGAGATGCATCACATAAATGATCTTTTTCAAACTTGGTCTTAGGAAGGCCTCTTACAAGATCCTTTCGAGAAAGTTTACCAAGTAGATTCATACTAATATGCCCTAATTTTCTATGCCATAACCAAGAACTTTCATTTGTTGTGATTAAACAATCAATATTTTGGCATGATATACTTTCAAAGTCAATAATATAGACATCTTTATGTCTATTTGCAATAAACAACACATTTTTCATTTTGTCAAAAATGGTGCAACATGATGATTTAAATTCAACTAGATAATCATTATCACATAGTTGGCTTACACTAAGCAAATTATGTTGCAATCCTTTCACAAGTAGCACATCATGAATGGATATTTTATTTCCAATACTACTTTTACCAATGATTTTACCTTTTTCATTATTTCCAAAGCTCACAAAACCTTTGTAATTTTTGATAGGCTCATAGAAAAGAGATGGATCACCGGTCATATGTTTTGAACATCCACTATCAATGACCCAATTTCCTTCATACTTCATCCTTAGTGTAACCTATATACAAAAACAAAATTTAGGTCCCTAAGTTCTATTGGGTCCTATATTGTTAGTATCGACTTTTAACACTTTTGATAATCCATTTTGGTTTAAGCCAAGAAGAAATTTTGGAGTCTCTACCTATCATATTTCTAAATTTACAATGTGATGTTATGTGACCTTGTCTTTCACAATAGGTGCATGTTTTTTGAAATCCTTTAGATGTTGATGCTTCATTTGTGGAGGATGATGCTTTAACAAAATAATTTTTTAGAGATTTTTGTTTTGAAGAAGGTTCATATCCTAATCCACTTTTATCAAAAGCCATTTTTTGAGAGCCCAACATTTTATCAAGGTTTTCTTTTCCTTTTGTAAATCTTGCAAGGTTTCTATTTAATCATTGATTTTCTTTTTCAAGCTTTTCAATTTTTGTTTAAAGATTATTATTTTCGAAATGAATTTTAAGTGCTTTTTCATGAGCAAAATTTTGATCTTTTTCAAGCAACTTATTTTCTTCTTTTAAGGTATTATTTTCCTTTTGAAGTTCATGTATCTTAATAATTGCAATTTCAAAACTATCATGCATTTTTGAGAATTCATTTTGTAATTTTTCAAAAGAACATTCATTTTCAATTAATGAGCTAGAGGTGTAATATTTAGAATTAAAGGAAGAACATACCTCATCATCTTCTTTTGTCATAAGACAAACGTTGTTTGCCACTTCTTCATTTTCACTTTCCTTACCGGTTGATGCATCGTCATCAACGTATGTTGCTTTCAAAGCTTTTCCTTCCTTGGTTTTGATTAGTTTTGGACAATTTGCTTTTATATGACCCGTCTTGTTACAATTGGAACACCTTCCTTCTTCTTTTGATTTGTTTCTTCCTTTGTTCATAAACCTATTGTAGGGAGCTTTGCTTACCTTCTTGAATTTAAGAAATTTCTTAAAGTTCCTTGTAAGAAGAGCTATCTCATCATCACCTTCTTTGTTTTCTTCTTCTTCATCACCTGAGTAAGCCTTTGATGCAAGAAGTGCAAGTGACTTTTTGTTATTCCTTTTTTCTTCTTCTCAATCTTTCCTCTTCAACTCATGGCTCATAAGAGATCCCATAAGTTCACTAAGAGTGAGAGTTTTGAGGTCTCTAGCTTCTTTAATAGCCGTTACTTTAGCTTCCCATGGCTCGGTTAAGCTTCGGAGAACTTTTCCTACCAATTCTTCATTAGAATACTCTTTTCCAAGAGATTTTAGAGCATTAACAATATCAGTGAATCTAGAAAACATTTGTTCTATATTTTCATCAAAAGACATCTTGAACATTTCATATTTATGAACAAGCATGTTTATTCTAGTTTCTTTAACTTGGTTGGTGCCCTCATATGTGACTTCTAATTGATCCCAAATTTCTTTAGCACTTTTGCATCCGAAAATTTTATTGAACTCATTTGAATCTAAAGCAAGATATAACATATTCATAGCTTTATAGTTTCTTTCACACATTTTGAAGTCATCATCATTATAATCTTTTTCCGATTTAGGGATAGTGATACTTTGTTCTCCTTCCTTTTTAGTTAAAGTAGGATTGATTGGTTTATTTTTTATCACATTCCAAACTCTTATGTCATTTGCTAGAATATAGATTCTGATTTTAGTTTTCCAAAAAGAATAGTTTGTTCCATTAAACAATGGTGGTCTAGAGGAAGATTGTCCTTCAACTATATTAGACATTGATGAGCTTGCCATAGGGATCCTCTACTAGATGTTAAGCTATATGTAGAGTACTAGCTCTTGATACCACTTGTTGGTCCTTAATAACCTAAAATGGAGGGTGAATTAGGTTGTTTAGGCAAGGTTAAGCAATTTAAAAATTCTTAATATTGAGGCAATGTCTAGTAAAGATTGATAATACATTAGAAGTTCTTGTAGACAATTTATCAAACACTTGGTGAACATATAAGTATTTAACACTAGATATGCAATTAGAATTTCAAGGTAAAATTTCAAATAGATATCTCAGCAATTATCAAGCAATTAATGTGATCAATATCCACACGAAAGTAAATAACTTGAAAATAAAGAGAATAGAGTAAGAGAAATCAAACACGATGATTTTCAAGTGGTTCGCACTCCCGGAGACCTAGTCCACCACCTAAGATTTTCTCTTCCCTTAGGATTTAATAACTCTTCACTAAGATGCTTCTTCAAATGTTGGTGAAGCAAGAACCAACTACAATTACTCTTGAGTCCACAAGAGTTACACAAGCTCCTTCAAATGTAGGTGAAACTTAACCTACTACTCTCTCTTCCTTTGAGTCCACAAAGGATTACAATACTTCTTTTCACAATGATTCTCTCAATCTATGTGAAATAATATATTACAAAGATTATGTGATAGAATAAATGACAATTGCAACTCCTATTTGAGTTTGATATTACAATTGAAGAATAGCTTTGAATGCTCAAAGAAATAATAATGATAGCTCAAGATTTCTCAATAAGAATGATATGAAAGCTCTTTTGAAAATCTGAAAATTATGGCTTGGAGAGATGATTTTGAAGGTGAGAAAGTATGGCTTTAAAAAGAGGGAAAGTTTAGACGCAAATCAGATTTTAAGCAAAGTTTCTGGATTTTCCCGTTATCCCATCCGGGCGCCCGAAAAGAGCATGTATCGCCCGGATCAGACTTTTTTGCCGGGCGTTGTGCCTTCTATCCGGGCGACCGAAAAATGCTGGTAATGCTCGGATGCCAAAAAAAAATGCTGAAAAGGTATTTTGAGCCCAGAAATATTTGGGCACATTAAAATAGAGATTTCTTAGCATTTTTTAACATCCCAAAATATTTTCAAACCAGTTGAAAGGTATTTTTTTAAAATGATTTCAAATACAAGAGTTTGAAATAAAAAATATTTTTTAAGGATGATTTTAATCGAAAAATATTTTTGGAGAAATTATGAGCAATACAAATCATATTTAGGCAAGGACATCTTTTAAAGCCGGTACCCCTTTTGTCACCACTTCTCCTTCCTTGTGACTCCCTCTTTATCGACGAGTTAGTAACTTGAATTCTTTTGGGCTTGGATACAATTTGATAGTGCTTGGACTTTGATCCAAATAGCTTTCTACTCTTTGATTGAGACAAGTTGATCCAATGTTGATGTGGACTTGCTTTGTTGGAATGAAAGTCATACAAAAAAATACTAAAGCACGATTAAGATGTTTTGTTATTATCAAAATAAAGATTATAAGCTTTTCAGGCCAACAAAAACACATCCAAATGATGCCCAACAACCCTAAAACTCTAATGCGTCATGGCTGAAATTTCTGGACTTTCACACGGACATCACAATCGAAAATTCGGCATTACAACAGCACTACCACGTAATTATCAAACTTTTAGAAATCGACGGCAATCGATTTCAATCAATACAACTCAAGATAATCAAGAAATGGCAAAAAACTCAAATTTAAATACCCGAAAATAAATAATTATGCTACAACGGTTCAAATCTCACAAGAATACATATATACGATCCTAGGCATGCACTGAGTAATAATCTAACATCAAATTAACATTTTAACGGTTCAATAATCAATTCTACGCAAAAACATAAAAGATGAGTTTTGAGATCTAGAATTTTTCTCTCACCTTTGATGTGTTTTGAAGCTAGAAATGTGCTCAATGGATGCTCAAAAGGTGGAATCAAGTTTTGGTTGATGAAGATTGGCCTTTAATTGCAACTTTTAATGAAAAAATACATTTGAAAACTTGAAGAAAAAGCTTGGTTTTTCTCCTATGGAGCTCTCAGCCCTTTGTGTGTGTTTGAGTGTGTTTTATGAGCTTGCTATTGTGTGTAACTACTAATATGCACAAGAGTCAACAATTAAAACAAAGTCAAAGTTGAGTAAACTTAGTATTTTTGTGTTTTCTTGTCTTTTAAATGCATTTTAGCTAAAATCAAACAATTCTACCCGAGTTGGCTTAAAACTCGATTTTCACAAAAGTCGGTGTAAAAACCCTAATAAATTCCTAAGCCGATTTAAAAACCGATTTCATGAAATACAGGTCTATTAAAGTCCGAGGACTAGGTCTAGAAGGGTTAAAAAGACCAGTTTCAAAATTTTAGCGGACGTGTTTCAAAAATACTATTCACTAAAAGTCGACGATAAAATTTATGACTCCGTTTTTTATGAAAATTTCATGAATGTACATTTAGCATGTTCTAGGAGTATTAATATCAAAATTATCACATTCCAAGTCATATAGCACATAAACAGGTCAATTCACGCAAAACAAAAATAAACACACAAAATGAGACAGGATAAAAAAGTGAGGTTTCACATTCTCCCCCCTTAAAGAAATTTCGTCCTCGAAATTCTTACTTGATGTACTGAACAGATTTGGGTACTGCTGCTGCATCTGATCTCGTCTCTCCCAAGTAGCTTCCTCGATATCGTGATGCTTCCACAACACCTTAACCATCGGAATCTTCTTCGACCTCAACTCTCGTTCCATCTGATCAAGAATATGAATCAGGCGCTCGTCATAAGTCAGGTTCTCACAAACCTGTAACGGCTCTGGCTCAAGAATATGAGAAGGATCCGGATTATATTTTCACAAATTAGACACGTGAAATACATCGTGGACATTAGAGAAATTATCTAGTAAAGCCAACCGATATGCCAACTTATCAACCCTGCCGATAATCTCAAACGGCCCAACAAATCTTGGACTCAGCTTACCACCTTTAGCATAACGAGCAAACCCCTTACGAGGAGACAATCTCAAGAAAACTCGATCTCCGACTGCAAATTCCAAGTCCCAACGACGCTTATCAGCATAACCCTTGAATCTACTATGCGCCGTAAGTATTCTCTGCCTGATCAATTGAACATTTTCAATCTTCTCAAGAAGCTCTGGCATGATAGTCGGATCAATAGTCTTCATCTCCCCTACCTCGTCCCAATATAAAGGTGAACAGCACTTACGACCGTAAAGAGCTGCGAAAGGTGCCATCCCAATAGTAGCTTGATAACTATTGTTATAGGCAAACTCGGCAAGTGGTAGATGTTTCTCCCAGTTCTTCCCGAAGTCCAGAACACAAGCCCTAAGCATATCTTCCAGAATCTAAATAGTCCGCTCAGACTGACCGTCGGTCTATGGATGATACGCGGTACTGAAGTTCAACTGAGTACCCAAGGTCTCCTGAAGTTTCTCCCACAAATGAGAAGTAAATCGAGGATCTCGATCTGAGACAATACTAGATGCTGATCCAAATAAAGACCCGCCAACTTTGTAACCTCATATCCCATTCTCATCGAAATAAAATGAGCTGTCTTCGTCAAATGATCCACGACAACCCAAACTGCATCATTACCCCTCGGTGTTCTAGGCAAACCAGTGACGAAATCCATCGTAATATGCTCCCACTTCCATTCTAGTATAGCCAACGACTGAAGTAACCCTGCAGGTCGTTGATACTCGGCTTTCACCCTCTGACAAGTCTAACATCTAGATACAAACTGAGCAACTCTCTTTTCATGTTATTCCACCAGTAATGTTGCTTCAAATTCCGATACATCTTGGTTCCACCGGGATGAATAGTGTACTTAGAATTATGAGCTTCTTCCAGAATACCTTGCCTCAAGCCTAGTTCATCGGGAACACATACCCTATTCCGAAACCGAAGAATACCGTTCTCATGCAGTTTAAAGTCAGACTGATCATCCTTGATCTTCTGAAGTTTAATATCAAGTTGCTGAGCTTCTCTGATCTGAGATAACAATAAAGGCTGAATACGAAGATGTGAACACATCACCCCAACCTGAGTCAACTCCGGTCTCCAATAAGTGAATTCCTCAAGAATTTCCCATTTCTTGACAGCAAAACAAGCAACACTCGCCTACCAGCTGAGAGCATCTGCTACAACATTTGCCTTTCCAGGTAGATAATTGATAGTATAATTATAATCTCCAAGAAGTTCCATCCACCTCCGCTGACGCATATTCAACTCTTTCTGTGAGAACAAATACTTCAGACTCTTATGATCAGTGAAAATCTCGAACTTACTGCCCCACAGATAATGACACCACTTCTTCAGTGCGAAGACAACTGCTGCCAACTCAAGATCATGAGTCAGATAATTCACCTCATAAGGCTTCAACTTTTTCGAAGCATAGGCAATAACTCGGCTATTCTGCATAAGAACACATCCCAAGCCCTCCTTGGATGCATCGTTGTAAATAACCATATTATCGGTCACCTCTGGTAGAGCAAGTACTGGAGTGGTAGTCGACCTCTTTTTCAGCTCCTAAAACCCACTCTCAAACTTCTCATCCCAAGTAAAGATAGTCCATTTCTGAGTCAACTTAGAAAGTGGCCCAGCAATCTTCGAGAAGTCCTTTACAAACCTACGGTAATAACCTGCCAAGCCAAGAAAGCTATGGACCTCAGAAACATTCTCTGGCCGTTTCCAAGACATCACTAATTCAATCTTAGTGGGATCTACAGAAATACCGCTCTGTGTGATCACGTGGCCAAGAAAAGATATGCGTTGCAGCCAAAATTCACATTTGCTGAACTTGGCAAACAACTGATGCTCCTGCAGCTTCTGTAAGACAAGCCGTAGATGTTGCTCGTGCTCTGATTCAGATTTAGAATAGACCAAGATATCATCAATAAAGATTACCACGAATTGGTCTAAATACGGCTGAAAAACCCGATGCATAAGATCCATGAATGCTGCCGGTGCATTAGTTAATCCAAAGGGCATAACAACAAACTCATAATGCCCGTACCGAGTCCTGAAGGCAGACTTCAGAACATCCTCCGTACGAATCTGAAGCTGATAATACCCCTGCCTCAAATCAAATTTAGAGTAGACTTTGGCTCCCTGAAGTTGATCAAACAACTCGTCAATCAGTGGCAAATGATATTTATTCTTGATGGTCATCTGATTCAAACCACGGTAATCAATACAATGTACCATCCTTCTTCTTCACAAATAAGACAGGAGCTTCCCAAGGTGAAGAACTCTGCTGAATAAATCCCTTCTCCAATAACTCCTGCAACTGAGTCTTTAACTCCTTCAACTCAACTGGTGCCATCCAGTACGCTGATTTAGAAATAGGTTGAGTACCGGGAATAAGATTGATCACAAACACTACATCTCTCTTTGGCGGTAACCTTGACAACTCCTCGGGAAATACATTGGGATATTCCCAAATAATAGGGACTTTCTCTAGCTGTAGCTTATCAGATGCTTGTTGATCAAATAAGCTAGATAACCTGAACACCCTTTACGCACCAACTTGACAACTTTAGTTGCTGAGATAACAAAACTCGTCTTAGCACCCCGGTTCCCTGCTGCCTCTACTACTGGCTGATCTGGCAATCGAAACTGTACTACCTTGGTTCTACAGTTTAACTGGGCATCATACTTAGAAAGTCAATCCATACCCAAGATAACATCATACCCCCGGATAGGAAATAAGATAAGGTCCGAAGGAAAACTATGCCCCTTAACATGTATTTTACAATCCTTACATACTAAGCCAGTCACATACTTATCAGTCAAAGAGGTACTAATCTCAACCACATAAGGCAATCTTTCAGGTTGCATATTAACACGTTGCACACAAGCAGGAGTAATGAAAGAATGCGTAGCACCAGAATCAATCAACACTTTAACAAGTTGATCAAGTATAAGGAAGTTACCTTCCACAACTGCAGTCTCCTCAGGCATCTCCTCTAAGTCAACTGCGTAGGCCCGAGCCTGGACCCGCTGCTGCTGAGGTGCACTGGCCGCAGGTCGGCCCTGATAACCCTGAGTCGCTGTCCGACCCTCAGTCCTCGAATATCTAGGGCAATCCCTCGCCCTGTGCTGATTGCTGCCGCATCCTAAACACGTCCCTACCTTCACTCTGCAATCAGCCTCCACATGCCCCGTGCGGTTGCAGTGTGTACACTGCGGTGATGATGCACTAATACTGCCCCTAGAAGAACCAGGAGCTGAAGAAACAACTGAACCAGCCTGCTCTTGAGGCCTTACCAAACTAGGCATGTACTGACCCTGAGACTGGGTTGGCCTATACTGGGACTGAACCTGATATGACCCCTGCTGAAACTGAGGCCGATAATAACTCTGCTGCCCCTGTGGCCTAAAAGAACCCTGCTGAGCTGGTGGCATGTACATAACCTGTTGTACAGAAGGCCTATACATACCCTGCTGAAACTGTGGCTGATACGGCCTCTTACTGGGCTGACTAGACACAAGCTGATCCATCTTTCTCTTCTTTAACCTAGAAGCTGCATCAAAGGCCTCAGTAAATATATCATACCGATTCAGGGCCATCGCATCCTGAATCTCGGGCCTCAACCCCAACATAAATCTACTAGTCATCCGCTCCTCATCAGCCACATACTCCGGTGTATACCGGGACAATCGAGTAAAGGTGGCCTCATATTGAACCACTGAGGCATCCCCCTGAATTTGAGATAGAAACTCAGCCTCTCTCCTCTCCCGTGCAATCCTCGGGACATACTTCTCCCGAAAAGCTCTCAAGAAGGTATCCCAGGCATAAGGAACACCCCGAGTCTCCCAGCTAGCCCTCACTGTGCGCCATCATTCCTCTGCCTCATCATCAAACAAATATACAGCAAAGGAAACCTTTCGCTCATCGGTGTAATCAAGAGGATCATAAATCTTCTCCACCTTATTAATCCACACTTCAGCCTTCCGATCATCGGGTTCTCCCTGAAATCTAGGTGGATGATACCCTAAGAACTCTTTCAGGGTATCGCGCCTGTGGTTTCCACCCTGCACATTCAATAGCAGAGCCTGTAAAGCCTGAGTCTGGGCAGCCTGCCTTGCTAACAACTATGCCTGTCTGGCCACTAACTCAGTAATCCTATCCATAGCTGCCCCCAAACGATCATCACCCCTATCACGGCCCGGTGCCGCATTACCAGGAGTCTCATTTACTACCTCGGGCCTACCTCTAGTCCTTGGTTTACCGGCAATTCTACTAATCAAAGAGTTAGCATAGGTTATAGCACGTAAACATGTTATAAACAACTATTAACACATAAACAACAAACTCATATAAAACACATAATCACATAAGTACTAAATCACATAATCACTTAATCATTTAATCATATAAATACAAAGTACACTTTTCTTCCAATTCATACATAATTTCATGCTAAGACCATTACCCACATTCCGAGAAGACGCCGGCTGACAACTAAACATGCGCTCTGATACCACTTAAATGTCATGTCCCAACTCGACCCCTCCTATAATCAGTCAGGACGCAACATAATTTCAGCAGTATAACGACAGTAAATAGGATTCCGAGGCTCTAATCCAACTTCACTAGAACATCATACATCAACACCATAAACCATACAACAAACAACTCCTCAATAAAATAACAACATACATCATAACCATATTACACCATAATCATTCTTTTTTATACGCCTCCGTTCCAACATAATACATGAACCTTAATATACATTTCAAAAATATACTGAACCAACCTAGCAACCTAATCATAAACAAAAGAAGGCTACTAAGTTAGCATCAACTAATTCATTAACCTTTCAACAACTCATACATTATAAACTACAAAACATTTAAAAGTCAACTAGGTTATTATACAAGATAGCAAAACAATACAACATCAAGGATAAGACTCTAGAACATAAGACTCATGCACGAAAGGCGCATTTTCCTCTTCAGGAACACGTACCTGTAGTCCTGCTCTACAACACCTGTAAGCATGCAATCATAGAGAGTGAGCTTATATAAAACAAGCCTAGTGAGGATCCGATAGATCTCGAACAGTATTTACTATACTCTTTGGAAATGATCGTTTGAGCAAGTAAACATACAATAAAATCAATAATACTATCATCACATAAACTATAATGACCATTCAATAAAGGATACACTAGTTGGTGTAGCTCCAAACGCCATCACGATCATAGGAGCCTTCTTGTGACTCCCATAAACTCACGCACCCGAGGTACCTCAATAACCTCTCCCTCCATGACACCTCCGTCATACGAGCTGGAGGTAGTCTCTGATAGTCATGTCGTTATCAACCCGATAGCCCGATGCTGCCCGAGAGGTGGCACACACATACCAAAGACTCAGCAATAATAATAAACATCAATCATTCACAGGAGGATAATCTAGTAGAATTGCCTATTTCTCGGTTCATCAATCATCAATCAATAATTATCAATAATCATATTATCATCATAATAACATCAATAATCAATTTAACAACTAATAACTAAGTTAGATGACAAAGTAGGCCATCCAACCGAACATGCATTAAACACACAATCAAACCCTAGGTTACCTATCATCAACTCACAATGCAATCACTCAAACTACACCCAATCCACTAAACGCATAATTTAACATTTTAATGAATGACATCTTAAACTTCAAATAATCATAACCTACATTCTACTAGTCCAAACCACTCCAAATCAGTTTCTATCACTCACCCAATCAATCAACTACATTAGCCCCTCGGAAACCAACCAAAACACATCCAAATCATGCCCAACAACCCTAAAACCCTAATGCGTCACGGCTGAAATTTCCGGACTTCCACAAGGACATCACAATCAAAAATTCGGCATTACAACAGTGCTACCACGTAATTATCAAACTTTTAGAAATTGATGGCAATCGATTTCAACCAATACAACTGAAGATAATCAAGAAATGGCATATAACTCAACTTTAAATACCCGAAAATAAATAATTATGCTACAACGGTTCAAATCTCGCAAGAATACATATAAACGATCCTAGGCATGCGTTGAGCAATAATCTAATATCAAATTAATATTTTAACGGTTCAATAATCAATTCTACGCAAAAATATAAAAGATGAGTTTTGAGATCTAGAATTTTTCTCTCACCTTTGATGTATTTTGAAGCTAGAAATGTGCTCAATGGATGCTCAAGAGGTGGAATCAAGCTTTGGTTAATGAAGATTGGCCTTTAATTGCAACTTTTAATGAAAAAATACCTTTGGAAACTTGAAGAAAAAGCTTGGTTTTTCTCCTATGGAGCTCTCGCCCCTTTGTGTGTGTTTGAGTATGTTTTATGAGCTTGCTATTGTGTGCAACTACTAATATGCACAAGAGTCAACAATTAAAATAAAGTCAAAGTTGAGTAAACTTAGTATTTTTGTATTTTCTTGTCTTTTAAATGCATTTTAGCTATCTCTTGCTCAAAACAAATATGCAACTCCTAAGATAGCTCAAGTATGTTATTTTTAGGTGACAAGAAGTTTTATAATCAAACAATTTCACCCAAGTCGGTTTAAAACTCGATTTTCGCAAAAGTCGGTGTAAAAACCCTAATAAATTCCTAAGCCAATTTAAAAATCGATTTCATCAAACACAGGTCTATTAAAGTCCAAGGACTAGGTCTAGAAGGGTTAAAAAGTCCAGTTTCAAAATTTTAGCGGACGTGTTTCAAAAATACTATTTACTAAAAGTCAACGATAAAATTTCTGACTCTGTTTTTTATGAAAATTTCATGAATGCATATTTAGTATGTTTTAGGAGTATTAATATCAAATTATCACATTTTAAGTCATATAGCACATAAACAGGTCAATTCGCGCAAAACGAGAATAAACACGCAAAACGAGATATGATAAAAAAGTGGGGTTTCACATTGTACACTATATGTGGGGGCGTAAGGAAGATTTAAAATGATTTGGATAAAAAATATCTAATTGAGTTCTCGTTTGCATGAAGTTAATACATGAGATAACTTTCGGCAAGAATAAGTGATTTAATACCTATATAATCAAACATGATAAGGTTTAGTTTATTTTAGAAAAAAAAAAAAAAATTCTATTATCAACGCTGTCATATAAATTTTCTTTGAGTCACGTTTTTTATGCAAATATGAATTAGATTTATCTCGGTCTCTTTTGGCCAAAAAAGTAAAAAATCTCGGTCTTTTTGCAGTAAGTAATGTCTCAATTAGGGAGGTAATTTACAGCATGTCGTGAAATGTGAGACCATATTTTAAAACTATATATTCAATTGACAACGAATAGCAAATCAAACAGTTATTAAAAACACATGATTTATAATCGAAAACTTTATATTGTGAGTTATATCGAAAACTTTATCTTATGAGTTATATCGGATTGTAGTAGAATTCAACTCAACACCTTACGGCCGGCAGACGACAGTTAACTCATCTCATATTAAGGTTAAGCACTAGTTATATTATTGATCAAAGGCATAAAAATGAAATATCTACTGATTTTTTTATTTTTTTACACACTCCATGCTTTTTAGAATTTATAAATTTAAAGTAATGGACCATGTAAATTCCATATCATAAAATTTCATGTATGTCCAAACAAGATTAATTACAACGTGCATGTTATGAAGAATTTGAACTTACGATTTATTGTAGGACAGATAAGAAGATTATAAATCTCGACAAACAAGTAAGTAAATTAAAGATAGGAGACACTCATAAATTCCATTACTTGGAGATAACTTATGATTAGTGTGAAATCAAGAATGTAATATTATTATCAAGCTAACCATGACAAGGACATTATAGGAATGAAAGATCCATAAGGTAGGAAAATGATCCTATAAATATCTCTTACTATTGAGAACCAAAACCACCAATTTTGGGTTCTATCATCTTTGCTAATTAGTCCAATTTAGGTTTTTTTATTTTTCTTAGCCATGACAAGAAAGAGTAAGGGTCGCCAAAAGGTTAACATGGTAAAAATGCAGAACGTGAGTAACCTACAAGTTACTTTCTCCAAACGTCGCTCTGGTCTTTTCAAGAAAGCCAGCGAGCTTTGCATCCTTTGCGGTGCTGAAATTGTCATCATTGTTTTCTCTCCGGGCCAAAAGGTTTACTCTTTTGGTCATCCTTGTGTTCATTCTATTGTCGACAGGTATCTTAACCGCAACCCTCCGCCTGAATATTCGGACGCGAACCAGCTCGTTGAGGCTCATCGTAACGCTAGCCTTCGAGAGCTGAACATGGAGCTTACTCATGTGGAGAACATATTGGAAGCTGAGAGGAAGCATGGAGAAACCCTAGATCAGATGAGGAAGGCTTCTCAGAGACAGCACTGGTGGGCAGCCCCTGTGGAGGAGCTTAACTTGCAACAACTCCAGAAGTTGAAGGCAGCCATGGAGGATCTGAAGCAGAATGTAGACAAAGAAGTGCATAAACTCATGTTTGAGACTGCAAATTCAGTGCCTTATCATCATGGCAACACTTGTTATGGAAGAGGAGTTGTTCCATTTGATGCTGCTAGAGTAAATGGACCTGCTGAAAATGTCCCATTTGGTGATCATGGACCATCTAGATCGATCTCAATGGGTGTTTTCCCATTTGATAATAGGTCATCAAGTGGCTTCAACGGTGGTAACCCTTTTGCTGATAGGGCTAGTGGGTCCAGTAATGGTGCTTTTACTGCTAGGGCAAGTGGGTCCAATGCTGTACTTCAATTTGAGCCTAGGGCAACTGCAGAGTCGTCTAGTGGCTCCAAAATGGCTCATGGATTTAACCTTGGCTATGGTCGTGGATTTTTCTAAGTATATCTTATCATGTTACCTGTTGTAATAAAGATAGTTATTATCTGTATCTTTACTGTTTCTTTAGTGATGAACTTTCTCTTTTTTTTTTTTGTTTTTTGTTTTTTTTTGTTTTGTTTCAAATGATGAACTTTCTTTTCCTGTTGATACAATATTTCTATTCCTATCTAATCGAAGACTCTCTCAATCTTATTACGGTAAGGCCAATGCACCAGCCAACCTGCTTCCAAACACTGTTGTTTTGGCATGGAAAGAATATCATTTTTAGTTTTAAGCATTCATGTCTTCAAGAAGCCACACAGTTCTTTGTTTTTGCAAATTTTGAATTTAGATTGCGATGATATTATATGCTTTCAAAAATAAATGTAAAAGAAGTACTCGACTTCAGGTTCACACAATTTAAATAGGTTTTCTTCCCCAGATTCTATTTCTCACAAATTTCTTTTGAAATTAATATGCCTCCTCAAGAGCTTTTTTTTTTTTTTGGCTAAGCCTCAACAGCTTTTACTTGTGAAAAAATATTCTAAGTCATCAAGATCATTATCTGTGCTCTTTGCCGAAAGAAAGAAAAGAAAAAAGAGCCTTGTCAATTTCCACAGATGTTTTTACGGCAATATATCTAGACCTTATTTTGCATAAGACAAGTATGTATGATTCAGACAAGCTAAATACGTCATAATGTATTTAATGTGTGTAAAGTAATTGTCCTAAAAAATTGAAGGAATTTCTTGCACATGAGATCCCATCATCATATACATGTTTATATATCTTTGGGACCTCTCTAGTAGTTTCATCCTTTTTGGACCTCTCTAATTGTCAACTAATTAATATTATTTTATTTTTATAACGGGAAACCCACTCTAAGCAATATTGTATTAGATCCACCTTAAGACTCATATACTGCAGGTTAGTCAAGAGGCAGACACTAATTGTTCATTTTAAGGCTAATTAAAAGCCGTGTTCCTATCATTCGGAATCGGATAATACTATGTTATTTCTTTTACTTATATTGAGCCTATTTATTTTGTTTGTTGGATCTCTAGGAATTCCTTTCAATTCAAGAGGGAGTACTTAATTCGATATATTATCCAAATGGTTAGCTTCGTTTAATTGGAATGCATAGATTTGAACTTAGGATCTTTAATTACAACATATCACTATACTACTACTTCACCCAATTTTTAAGGGACCCTTCAAATCCGTGATCATGTTTCTGTGTACCCGTGTACTTTTATTTATTTTGCATGTATATACAGATATTTCCACATTAATTAGTTGCACTAGTTTTATGTATATAGATCAAGGCCCTTCTACTATATATAGGAATTCCAACTTAATTAATTTTATGAGAATGGAATGAATATAATAGGAAAACATGAAAAGCCAAAAAGAATCTTATGTGCCATAGCTTCAGAAAACGCCATACACTACTTGTTCAATCAAATTTTAGCAGTTTTAGGACTTAGTGGAATTTGATACATCAATCACAATAAACTGTAGAGAGAAAAGATCACAAGAAAAACAAGGAGAAATGTAAACAATATTATGATAATCTAGTTTAGGCATTTAAGCTTTTTCATCTACATGAACGATGAACTCCGCCTTTCTGTTTCATACGAAAATTAATTTCCAACAAACTCAAAAAAACTTTAGTCTGCATGATGTTAATAGTGTTTACAACTTCCACTATTTGGTGGAAGAAATAGATTAGATTTTGCAATCTTGAGCAATTTAATTATAAGGCTTCACAAATTCAGAATATGTGGTGGATTTTAGGAATATACCACCTAGTATGATTATTGGATAACTAGATGACCAGAAAATTCTGAAGATGATATTTATTATGTATGCTAGTAAGTTTGCATTATCCTTGGGTTCACATTGAACGGTTTATTTATTTACATTACACCAAACGTTGTTGTATTTGCCATCAATAATTTGATAAAACATATATAGAATACCGTTGTATTAAACGAACAAATCAAGGAGTGTTTTTACATGGTCTACTGTAATTCAACATTCCAATGGTAGAATTATGCCAAGTATTTGTAGCAAGATATAGATTATAGCTCCACTAACTTAAATTTTAGTTGATCTTTTCTACATTTGCTTTAGTTAATTTGGGCAATTATAAGTTGATCCATAAAAAAATATTTCTATTAATCATAATGGAATGAACATCTATATAAACAATCTAATACATTTAATAAGTAGGGCTAATTTGAGCCATGGAGGAGAATTAAAATTGGACCATTTACGTCCGATACGCAAAATAAGAAATATTTGCATGCATGAGACAAATTGCTTGACAACAACGATCTAACTATACTTTTCCTTGGTTTAGTACTATATTAATTGAACACATTTCTATCTTTCTTCCTTTCGGTTATTCTTAATTTCAACGAAACTTGTCATTAGCTATTTAGCTTGAATTTGACATATTAACTTTGTTTCTAGCAATTGGATTAGTAAAACAAGAGATGAAAAGTAATGAGGAATTACTTTTATCATTTGAGATATGAAATTCCATGAATAAAAGATGATATCTATATCTAGTTGAGCTTAAAAGCACATGTGACATATAGAAAAAAAATTACCATTTTATTGACTATATAATGTGCCCTCCATATAACACTAAAGTACGCAATCTCAAAACATACAATTCGATCATTTTATTTAGTGGTAGAACTTATTACAAGTTCCATTTCTTGTGAAGTTGGAAAAAGTACATTCTCCTGTATATTCTATCACATGATTAAGAATAATCATATACACATATCTTATATGCTAAAAAGATCCCATTTATAATTGTTTAAATATCATTAGTTTTTTAGGCCCTTCAAATAAATATAAAGCAAAATATTGTCTGTGACTGGACTAAAGGCAGGGTGTGTTTTGAAGCTTTAATGTATGAAATATTTGCACTTACTATATAACAACATATTATTGATTCATATATGTCACATAAGGGAAATACTTAATGGAATGTAATATTTTTCAAAGAGATATTATATAACTTGGTCATGCAACTTATGTCTGAAAGTTACTATATGCCTATGATGAATCAAATGATAAAGGATGTTGAAATTATGTTTCAAGCCTCTTTAGCCTTGAAAGAATTAGTGCCCTTTTTAAAAAAAAAAAAAAATTAACATTCATTTTTATTTTCATTCTTTTCTTGCAATTCTTGTTGTATGAGTCAGAACTTGTTCTTTTTCTTTTTCTTTTCTTTCTCTATATATTGTCAGACATTGAAAAAATATAATTGCAGTCGCTTATCTTTCCAATCATGTAATACTCTACAACATGTTCTGTAAAGGTATAGATTCATAGTCCACTTATTGAAAGGTTAGACACAGAGGTAAGCAAATAACTTTAGAGACTTAAAAAAAATTAAAATTGACATAGTAGTAAAAGGCATCAATCTGAAGCATCTATAGAATAGAAGTAACTTTTTCTCTTGATAAAAAATAATAAGTTTTGAGTTGAATTCTTGATATACGAGGCTATATGCGATTTAGACACTAAAAGAGTACTATTAATGTAGTAAGATATTTCTTATTATACTTTGCGTTTCATTTCATGCGAGGCAAAGAGTGAAAAAAAGTTGTAAGTAGGTTTCTAGCCATGGTAAAATGATATTGCAACAATAGACATAGTGATTTTAATCTATTAATCATTTATTTGTGTAATTTAGGTGACTTCATGGATAACAAATGTACATGATCTAATGGAATAGACGAGATCCTAAGGCTATCTATGTCAAATATTCTTACAATATTTCACACAAATGAAAACAAATAAAATGTGACTAAGAAAACCTCATCTCATGTCACGCATAAGTCTGTCATAAATAGTATCAAAGCTACCGTAAACTTATTTTTTCTAGCTACAAACTTCTATGCACACAATAAAAATGGTAAATATATACAACATGTTTTGTCAAGTGAGTTTCTTTTCTTTTGAAGTTCTAATCCAAAAAAAATATAATATTTTGTTATTAAGAAATACAAATACTACTCATTTAAATTGATGAAATGAATTGAGTCGTAACAGCCAGACCATTTTCTTCCTCAATTGAGAATGATGTGTGCAACAACTTCCAAGCAGATAAGGGGTATGAGATAATATTTTAGTCATCTAATTATTACGATGATCTTATTTTGTCAATATTATGTTGCAATTGCTATATTATATTCTAAACTATTGACAAAATTTCTCATAATAACACACAAGGTAGGTATAGTACATAAAATTTCATCATCATCATCATTTTCTTCTGCCTTTATTATTTAGATAATGAAATCTATTTTGCTAATCAATTGATTCAAGTCATTTCAAAAAATCAATCCAAGATGCTATGTTTTTTGGAAAATAAAAATTTACCAGTACGTTTGCTTTAGCTGCTATACTTTTGGATTTGGATAAAATGATAATTTCTTTTATTTTCATTAGCTTTTGTTTAACGTTAATTACTAGTCAAACATTAATTACTTGTCATAATTAATATAACGTGCCTCGCAAAATAGTCGGACCAATACATTTTGCATTCATACTTCTTACTTATACCATAATTTAGATATTTTATTATAATTTCAAACCTATGTATAAGTAATCTGGCTTAGATTTTAAAGTTTTATATATAACTAGTAACCAATTAATATGATATAAATTTCCAACAGTCACTTTTGACTAATTGACTGATTCTAAATGTGAACCCCACATATACACAATCAAAAGGCTTCATTACATATATAAAGATTACGATAATCCACAACAATTTTCATGAACTAAAAATTCTTCATGATCAGATCAAACCACTATAAATCCCTCACAAGAATGAGACTTTGGGGCATCAATTAATCCCTTATCAATTTTGTCAGTTGCAAAATATTATAAGCTAGCTATGGCAATGAGAAAGACATCTAGGGGTCGCCAAAGGATTGAGATGACGAAAATAGAGAATGAAAACCACCTACAAGTAACATTCTCAAAACGCAGAGCTGGCCTATTCAAAAAGGCCAGTGAGCTTTCCACTCTATGTGGTGCTGAAGTTGGCTTGGTTGTTTTTTCACCAGCCAATAGGGTGTACTCCTTTGGGCACCCTGATGTCGAATCTATAGTTGATAGATACTATTCTCGTAACCCTCCAATGCAAGATCAAACACAGCAACTCATCAAGGCACATCGCGATGCTTCGGCTCGCAGCCTAAATCTGCAGCTCACGTATCTGCAAAGCCAGATGGAAATTGAGAGAAAACGTGGGAAAGAATTGGACCAAATAGTACGATCTGATCAGGCTCGATTTTGGTGGAATGCTCCAAAAAGTGAGCTTAGTTTGGAAGAGCTTCAGAAATTGAAAGCGGCAATGGAGGATTTGAAGGCAAATGTTCAAGCGTATGTGGAACAGACTCAGACTCAATTCATGAATGTTGCACACAATTCTTTGCCTTATCAGGTTGCTGCTGCTTCATCCTCTTATCAGTCTGCAGCAGCAGCCAATCCTGTAAACCTTTCTGAGGCTGTTATGCCATACGATCCGAATGCTTTTGCATTTGGAAACTCCATGATTGCACCTGGATATAATCCTGGAAATATATAGTTGTGGTCTTCTCTAAGTTGACCAATTATAATATAAACTTAAGAAACACTAGTTATAGTTGATATGGGTGTGCGCATGCCATCACCCTTCTCACCACCTTTATCCTCTATGTGTGTGTGTGTGTGTGTTTTTATTTTATTTAAAATAATCGTGTTTGGAATGAAAGAAGTGCAGTGTGCATATGACTAATGCTTAGTCGATTAGTATTTTCTAGTTGTCTATGAAAACTTTGTGTAAGTTTGTTTTTTATTGAGAAATTTGCCTAAAAAGATTTATTTAAAGAATACTAGCTAGAAAATTTTACTTTTTCCTTCAACAAATATGTTTTGGAATCATTGATTGAAATCATAATTAGTCTTAACTTCGAACAAATCTAATAAATTTTTTTTTTTTTCTATTTTCGCTATGCAATCTGTTATATATGTCAAATATGTTTCTGAAGAATACATTCACAACTTTTGATTTTAGGACTATAAGAAAGGAGGGCTTAAAAGATCAAAAAGTTGTCTCAACTTAATATATAGCACTTTGACTACTCGGCTTGCCCTTTAAAATTTAAATATAAGAAATTAAGTATAGAGTTTATATAACCTTGGACAGCTACTTTGTTACACAAGATGCACTTGTGATGTAATGAGGTGATCAGTTTTAGCTCTTTTATTTCCCTCGATCATTTCGATTCAAGGAAGACTTAAAACCGTATAATACATATCAAAGTAAGTCAACTACGAGAATTGGTTTCGCTGACTATATCTAGTGACAATTCCGGTACCCCTGAAATAACGCTCTTCAAGTATAGTTGCATCAAAGTTAATTCAGTAAATATTATCTTTAGGTTGAGACCAACTATCTGAGGGATCGTAACTGTCCAATTAACTTCACAAAACCCTATTAACCCATTTAAGTTATTATTTTCTTAAAAGTGCATATACTATTTGATTTTTTATGATGTATAAAATCTTCTCACCTTTTCGTCTTCTTGTATGCATTATTTTTTGCCTGAAAAGAAAAGTGAAATCATTATCGTTAATTTCTTTTTACGGACTCCAAGATCAACCTCCCAGTATGAATCTTGGAGTTGGTCCTTAGGAAATATATCCTTTCCAATATTAATTTCCTGAAATTAATAGGCAAAATAACGTGTATCAAAAGAAAATAAGCATGTTACGGCAAATATATATATAGTTTTGGCACCTCTTTTGGTTGTCAAATTAGTTAAAAAAGGTCTTAATTCTCCATTAATTTGAATTAGCGTTACTATATCTATGAGGATTGCAAATTAATTAAAACAGACAGTGCACACATATAGCCTGGCTGATCTGAAGTTTAAACGGACTAATTAATTATCACCCTTGCTTAGGTTACAATCAAAAGTCTAGCATAATTGGTTGTCAAATTAGTTAAAAATCCATGTCATTAAAGGATAAGATTTTTATTGATCATATCAAATCTATGTCATTAAAGGACAAGATTTTTTAACTCCCAAATTAATGTATAATTCATGCAAAAAAAGAAATGCTAATAAAAACTTAAAAGAATTCAATTAAATCAGCCAGCTTTTAGAGTGAACTTCAAGCCCTTTAAATTGTCCACAAATCTCATCAACACTTCAATACAAACAACTTAGAAAAATCCATTGTTGAAAGTGTTGTTTTAGCCATGGCAAAGAAGCCAAGCTTGGGACGCCAAAAGATCAAAATTGCAAAAATAGAGGTAAAAAGTCACCTACAAGTCACCTTCTCAAAGCGTCGATCAGGGCTTTTCAAGAAAGCAAGTGAACTTTGCACACTATGTGGTGTTGAGATTGCTATTATTGTATTCTCCCCAGCTGGGAAAGTTTTCTCATTTGGTCACCCTAATGTTGACTCCATTGTAGATAGGTTCCTCACTCGTAACCTTCCAAATTCAAATGCACTCCAATTTGTTCAGCCTCATCGTAATGCTAGTGTCCCTGTGCTCAATTTGCAACTCACTCAGATTCTTAACGAATTAGAATTCCAGAAGAAACGGGGCGAGACACTTGACGTTATGAGAAGATCCAATCGAAACCAGTATTGGTGGGAAGCTCCGATAAACCAACTTGGTTTACATGAGCTTGAACAACTGAGGGACTCCATGGAAGAGTTGAAGAAGAATGTTACTGACCAGGCTAGGAGGCTTATGGTTGATGCTACAAGCCGTTCTTCATTTTTAGCTGCTAATACTAGTGGTGGTGGAGGTTTTGATCATTATGATCAGCACAAACCTTCCCATCTCATGGTCGCCTCAGTTGCTAATGGTGTCCAGAACTTTGGATATGGTCAAGGGTTTTTTTGAAGATTTTTCTCCACTTAGATGGAAGCTCTAAGCTAGTATCTTACTAGCTTTTATTAGCAATTAATTGCTCTATATATGTTTTTCCGTTATGTTTTCGCAATTATCAGACATAAACTTTTGTCTTAATTAGTAACTAATATTATAAGAATTATTTCACTATTTTCTTTAATCGGTTTATGCTCCTAAATCACCAACGATTCCTTCATGCTTGTTGCCAACATCTTTTATATTGACGAGAACATTAAAAACGTTACATGCTTCCTCAATAGAATATATATATAGCTGAAGATGCCAATTATTGGCTCGTAATATAGCTTGTTTATTTATTTTTTATAAGCGAATTGACCACCAAAAGAGAGAGAGAGAAAAAAAAAAAAAAAGAATGAAGTATTATCTAGTATTAAGCATTTGTGAGGTTCAAAT
Organism: Ehretia macrophylla; assembly: GCA_037974665.1. Classification (NCBI taxonomy): domain Eukaryota; kingdom Viridiplantae; phylum Streptophyta; class Magnoliopsida; order Boraginales; family Ehretiaceae; genus Ehretia; species Ehretia macrophylla. The sequence goes on from CM075766.1 coordinate 50,043,915, forward strand.
TAGTCAAAAGACAACAAGATTTGGATCTTGGTATAAATTTGAAAAACTTTTTAAAGAAAAACCCGCGCATCTTTTTCGCATTTTTCGGTCGATCAATAGACAGTCATGAGACATCGATACTAATCGCAGCAAGGTTTATTCATGTACATTTTCTCTTTTCGATGTCCGGCTAAAAGGGAGCGTGCCCAAGAGTAGGTAGGGACTCTAATTTCATCCATCATACAAAAAGAATGGAACATATGTCTCGGCCCTCCTTGGCCTCAACTCAAGATGCTTTCATACGTACCACACCTCATCTGCAGGAAATGTTGAAGATAAATCATTTATTTATATTTTAATAAGAGATCGAAGTTATTGTTCGAAATTAAAATATTTGAGCTCAACGTATTATTACTTGGCAATTCTACACAATTTTTGGGTCTAAGACTTTAACCATTTTTTCTTCATATGAAAGTAAAATTAGAAAAAACTATTTGATGCTCTGTTACGACTGCTTCCAATTGTAATTTCTCCTCGCTATATTCTTTTTTTCAGTTTTAAAGCAGAAATTAGTTTTTTTTTTTTTGGTCAAAATTAAAATTAGGTTAAAAAAAAAAACAAATCATGTATTTATTCTAGTGGCTGGTGGGTCCCCAGCCCAAGTGGCTAACAACTAGTGGTGTACATTACGACCAAAAAGAAAAACAAAAATAACTAAGGCTCCGTTTGTTTGCCATAAAATAACTTATTTGTGAAAAATATTTTCAGTGTAAAATATTTTTTTAGAAAATAAAATATTTTCCCGGACTCCGTTTGTTTGCTGTAAAATAACTTGTTGAAAAAAAATATTTTTTTGAAAAATAGAATATTAAAAAATATTTTCTAGTGTTTGGATGTATAATGAGTTTTATAAAATATTTTCTTCTTCCAAATGACATAAAAATATTTTTTCAAATTTTGTATTAGCCGTAGTTGTTGACTGAAAAATATTTTTCAGTTGACAAATTTTCTGGTGTTTTTGAACACCAAAAAATTAAGCAAAATCAATCGTAATTGTTGGCTGAAAAATATTTTTTAGTTAATCAATTTTTCGATGTTACTAAAACATTAAAAAATTAGAAAAATATTTATCATAAAAATATTTTACGGCAAACAAACGGAGCCTAAGTATGCATTAGTGCGACTTGCAAATTATGCCCACGTGGACTTTTGATAAATTTTTTAGTGACAATTTCCTCCAAGCTTATTGATCGATTTTCATTTCTCAAGCCAGTTCATAAATAGGACGCAGTGGCACACCATCACTTGTGTCCACAGGATCAGTGCGAACGGATATATGGATCAGTTTATCACGTGATAAATGAAATTTATAAGTATAAATTTTATTAATATATAAAAAATTAATATTAATTCAAATTAATTAAATAATTTCTCGTGCGCATTATTGTTACAGATCCCTTCGAACCTCCTTGGGATCTGTCTCTCACTAGAAATTTAGAAAATTGACGAGTCCGGGACCAGTGACAACAAATGCCAGATTTGCATCATAGCATGTTTGTTTAGGACCATTTCTAGAGTTTACCTTTGACGTCTCTCATTTATAACTATTTCATAGTACATTTATTTATTCTTGACTATCTAGGCTTATTTTTCACATTGTCATTTACGTATAACGTTGTTAGAAAAATCACAAAGCCAATCAGCTTGTTGTTTATAAATGTTCTTTTCAGTCCTATCTAATCTCTTTAATAAAATAGCATAAACGATTTAATAAGTGTGAGTTGTAACAGGTACTCTATAAGTGCCACATTATTACACTATAACATATGGTTAAACGTTATAAATCCAGTTTGGGACCTATACATATGAAGAATTGTACTAAACCATTATCTCATTAACGGAATACTATCAAGAATGCTTTGTTGGGAAAGATACTCTTTACCATAATATTAATCCCATTATTATTTCTTGCTCAACTTCCCCATCACCAACCCAAAAGGAAAATAAAGAGAAAAGTGGATCCCAAATTGTGGTTTTTTTTTTTTGAACTTTTTTCAATAACTGGGAACACCTATTTTTTGGGGTCATTGGTAAAATTAAAAAAAAAAATACTTTTTAGGAGAGATATTATTTCACTAATTGAGTCATATGTATCTAATATATTTATACTTAACGATTTTTCACAAAGTGATCATTTAAACGTACAACTCATACAAATCTTTCTATTTTTTAAGTCAATCCGATTCTTCTTTTTTTTTTTTTTTCTTCGTAGAGCCTTTTTACTTGAACACGAATATTTTTAGAACTCCTCTAACAAATGGATAAATAGTCAATTTTAAAAAGTGCTTTTGTTTTCCGAAAATGGAAAGGAAAAAGTATCAAAATCAAGAGTTTTTTTTTATTATAAAAAAGTATCAAAGTCGAGAAAAGGACAGGGCAGATAAAGAGAGGTGGTGCCTGGGGGGTACCCCAGTCCAAGTTGGTGAAGACTAACGTCCAATCTGGTCCTGCTGTTGTTGTTGGCTATAATGGAATTTTGCAAATCTGCCAACAGCTGTCCACCAGTTGTAGTTAACCCAACTCAACCAAAACATTCCACCACTCCATCAAGAAAAAGACAAAGTCTTCGGACTTCAAATGTCCAGTTATTTCTCAGAAAAAATAAAAATAAAAAACTTTATAGATAGATAGATACCTATTGGCTTATTGCTGTAATGCATACGTGCACACAGCTAATTCCTCACGCATGTCCATGCAATCTATTCGCATTATTTTCTCCCTCCAGCCTGTTTACCTCAACACACACACACACACACTTTTCTCTCTCTCGTTTATGTATATATCACCAGTCGGCACCAATTCATCTACTCTCAAAACCCTCTTCGACATAAGCTGCTCTACTAAAGCACACAAAGAAAGAACACGATCCATCTACACGATCGAAGGGGGTGGCTCAATGGATCCGTGTCCTTTCGTGCGTATTGTAATAGCAAACTTGGCTTTAAAGTTTCCTACATCAGCATCAAAATCAACAGGCTTGATCAGCAAGATCCATCCATCGACTGATTCATGTTACTGCAAGATCAAGTTCAAAGGCTTCACCACGCAGTTGGCTACAATCCCACTTGTTTTGCTAGAAAACGATTCGATTGAGAACAAAGTCTACGCTTGTTTCACTTTGAAAAAGTCAGACTTCGATAAACTAGTTGAGAAATCTAGAGGGCAGCCTTGTTTGTTGACGATCGAGCCTTATGCTGGCAGAAAAGGGTGTGGGTTCAAAGGTGGGAAGCTATTGGGGAGTGTTGTAATGGGGTTGAATTTGAAGGGGTTTGTGGAAAGTGGGAGTAATAGTAGGAGTTATGTGATGCAGAATGGATGGGTTGTGGTGGGAAAAAGTGGGAAGGCTAAAAGGGATGCAAGTGAAGCTGCAAAATTGCATGTTAATGTAAGGGCTGAGTCTGATCCAAGATTTGTGTTTCAGTTTGATGGTGAACCAGAATGTAGTCCACAAGTTTTTCAGGTGAACGGCAATGTTAAACAGCCTGTTTTTACTTGCAAGTTCAGTTTCAGAAACTCTGGTGATCAAAGGAACTTGAGATCCAGGTTAGTTTGGTACCCCCCTTCTATGTTGATTTGTATTGATTGATCTATGAGAGTAATCATTGTATTGACATGAGGAGTTTGATAGATTAGTGAAAGAATTAGTCTTTCTCTGGAAAATCAAGATCAGGAAGAAAAGGCAGCAATCATTTTATTTTATTTTTTGAGGCTTTGTTTTGTTAGTGTTAAGCTTAATCAGTGAAATCATTGTCCTCAAGGGTGAACAATTCAATTCAGTTACATATTAGTGGTGTCTTAATGTTTCCACGTGATATGGAATTGAAACTTGGGAATTTGAATTTGAAAGATTCTTAATCAAAATATATGTGATTACTCTTGATCGAGAAGGACAAAAGAGGAGAAACTTCCTGAGATGGTCATCTAGTGTACTTTTCTATCAGTTGTCGCCTCCTTTGTAACAAGATCATCTAGAATTTTTAAGTTTTTAGCATAACTCAATCAATATCTTGTTAACTTGGCATTTTAATGGGGTTAATGTTGATTTGCTTTGTCCGTTAATAGAAAACATGATCATCCATTGACTATTTCCATTCTTTGTGCATTGGGTCTTTGATAATTGATAGATGTTGCAATGATTTAATCGAATTATTATTCTTGTTGTGATGTCTAATTTTGATTTGTTATTTTACAGATCGTCATTATCAGAACCAAGCACTTCAACAAGCTGTTTTGCTTCATTCAAAACAGATAAAGAACAAGAAGTAAAAGAACGAAAGGGATGGTCCATCACTATCCATGACCTTTCGGGATCACCAGTAGCTGCAGCATCAATGGTTACACCATTTGTCCCATCTCAAGGCACTGATAGGGTCAGCAGATCCAATCCAGGAGCCTGGCTCATACTACGACCGGCCCAAGGTACCTGGAAGCCTTGGGGCCGCCTGGAGGCCTGGCGCGAACGCAATGGCGGTGACCACCTCGGCTACCGTTTTGAACACATACCTGATGGAAGTATTGATGCTATTACCCTGGCCAATTCAACGATTAGCACGAAAAATGGTGGCAAGGTTAGCATAGACATCACCACTGGTGCCACTCCAATGACTAGTCCTAGTAGCAGTTTTGATTTTGGCTCCGGGTCTGGTTCAGGGTCGGATTTTGGATCTGCATCCGGATCCGGGTCATGGGCACACATCTTGTATAGAGGGTTCGTTATGTCATCCACAGTGGAGGGTGATGGAAAATGCAGCAAGCCGGAGGTGGAAATCGGGGTGCAACATGTGTCGTGTACCGAGGATGCTGCCGCCTTTGTGGCATTAGCGGCCGCCATGGATCTAAGCATGGATGCTTGTAAGTCATTCTCTCAGAAGCTCCGGAAAGAGTTGAGGCAGCCGGAAGAAAAATAATGTGATCCGGCCGGCTACCTCCGGTGGATGATTATGCAGTTACAATTTGTTCGTGAATTCTGGATCTGCTAACTTACTAACTGATCGGGATTTTCTTTTAGCTGGCATTTTTCACAGAGTGTACAGTGATTGACAACTGTTTGTTTTTGCCATTAGTGATTAATGTATTTACTATTGATTTTTTTTTTTGGTCAAAATATTTACTATTGATTCATTTGTACAATTATTTGCAGCTTTCAATTGAGTTTTTTTCTCATGAGAAATGAGTTGCCGAATTGGAATCCTATGTTCTTGTCGATTGGTAATGGACACATTTGTTGGTATCTAGGTTGGCATGCATACTTGAACAAAAAAAATAAAGAAAAAAGGTTGGCATACATAAGGTTCCAGGAAGTTTCGGATCTGGCAATAAACAACAATAACTATGATGTCGATTAAATCAATTTTTTTTTTTTTTTTGGTTTATCTTTGGAAAACATAACACTCGGTTAACTCACAATTTATATAGATTGGATTAGACACCATAATTAAATAAATAGTTCAACTATGGGTACGCTGTTATTCTACTACTTGGCCTAACAATTGAGTGTAAATTAAAATTCGAGAGTACAGCACTTCAACTTAAAATATGTACCAATTCAGTTAAGAATATATAATATCCAGTAACGATTAAAAATACTCAAAAATCACATTTACGGTTATCTTCCTTCTCCTATTTACCATTGAACGACCCCTTAAATTAATGTTAGTAACATCTTTCACACGTATAGATTCAAGGGATTGTTGATGAGGCTGCTTGCGAGGTATAGTCTGGCAATGTAGCGGTCTTCACATGACATACTCCATCTAGATGGATGTAATCGACTACGAAACTTCAAGTCTGACGATGCATGGCTTGTCCTATTGTCAACTAACATGTTCTTTTTTTTTTTGGGTGAAAACTAACATGTTCAGAATGTTTAATTTTAATGTTTTTTCCGAGCTATCCGTTGATTATCTTACTGTTTTTTGAAAGTTTCCAAAAAAAAAAAATTATCTTTATTCGTTTACTCCTATTTCTTTGATCCACACGCACCAAAAGAGAAATTAGAAAAAAACTGTAGAGTATACTCACCAAAAGTAGTAATATTTATATGTGATAACAACAAACAATAGAATTTACACGTAATAGCACAATAACGAAGAATGAAGAGTTTTTTTGTCTTTTTTCGTTCGACTATTTGATTATGAGAAGGCTAATTTTAAAAATGAGTAATTGCTCTTCTACATTCTTTATTGTCCAAGATGTCTTTGAGATGATCTCATAATTTTTACGAAATGGAGATATTAGAGACCGTTTCAAACGACTATCTTTTTAAATAATTTTTCCAAAGTAATTCCTCTAGAATCATCTCGGAAAGGGTCCCTCCATGGTCAACAGATTGAAGGAATATTATACTTTGTCCAAACTGGCAAATCCTTTCGAGGAACTAGAAGGATTAAAAAATAATGGCTTATTAATTTGAACATCTACAGGTCTGCTGCTTAGGCTAAAGACGGTGCAAACTACAGGCCACGACATGCCGGACAAGTGAATGTGATCCCAAGCTGTCGTAAGCTTATACTCGCATTGATGAGTCCGGGCCTTCTGTCTTTTAGGGAATCTATTACTCAAAAATAAAAATAAAGGATACTCAGTGTACAAAATTTTTATCGTTGGCTCTATTATAAATATCATTGACATCACCAGCAGCATATAAGCGAATCAACATTGGTCACTTATACAATGTGTTTACATGTCAGATCTACTTTCAGATCTATCATACACAATCTTCCCTCGCACGTTGCAAGAGGTTGTTTTCAAAATTCAAATCCATAACCTCACAATCACGTGACAACAACTTTAAGGTTGCATCAAAGCTTCGTTTCAAACCGGTCAACATGTACCAGATGAAAAAGAAAATTCATAATGAAAATGATGAGCATAGGAAACAGAGGCCCTAAACACCAAAGAAACTAGAGATAGATTATACATCTAAAATCCTTTAAAAACGTCAACTTACTTACAGTTTGCCTGCAAAGTTGACAATATATTCTCGAGGATGGATTTTTCACACAATCAAGAACACACTAAGAGCCTGATATGCTTGTCAAAATGAAAATATCGAAGTAAAATTTTCAGGATCATAGACAAAAACTAACCTACAAAAGATATATAACATTTCATTCCACTGCATCGTCTTCACTGTTACTTCCTTCAGTCTGTATCTGAGGCAGAGTTTCTAAATCAGTGCGAACATCTTTCTCCTCCAAGGAAATCGAAGAATTAGATGAATCAATGGGGTCGTGTTGCATTTCATCTGAGGTCTCAGAGTTTACTTCATTCAAGCCTTCATTTGTTTCACCTGTCCCATCATCTTTTACATCCTCAGTTGCTCCACTATTCGCCGTCACGGAAGAGGTAGAGTTATCCTCTGCTTTATCAGATACATTAGACTTTATCTCTGAAATAGAAGACTCGGTGTCACCAGATAATCTGAGGGGCTCCCCACTGCTTGAATCTATGTCTTCAGATTTTGTATAGATTGTTGAATTAGAATCAACTTGAGTATTGTTGATGGCTAAAGTTGAATTGTCACTCAGCTCGGGAGTGGTAATCTGCAAGGTGGAGTCCTCTCTCAATGTTAAATTCCCTTCAATGACACTATGAACTTGAGTGAATTCTGGTATGGCTCCATTTCCATTTGGAGGGGCTAAATCATGAGCCTTTCCTCTCACTTCTGTTGGGTTATTGTTTACTTCGGGTAGGCTATTGGACCCTTCTGTCACAGTAGAATTCACGGGAGTACTTTCATTTACTTCGTGGGTCATTGCAGCTACCTTACTGCCATTATTGGCAGTTTCACCATCTTCCACCTTCACTGATGTGTTCTGATCAGCGTTACTTTCCATGGTATCATTGGATGTATTTTGCTGTTCAAGAATTGTTTCAGCATGCTCGTTTGACTTTTCCAAGTCAGTCTCATTAACCATGCTGGATATTTGGGTATCATGTGTCACTGCACTGGAGGCGTCATCCGCCTTATAATTCTCCTCACGTGCCTCATGTCCATTTCTTCCACCTCCTTCATGATCTTGATCCTGCAAAGAACTATCATTCTCCGTTTGCCCATTAATATCATCAGAATCTTTTTCTCCACTTTCCTGCTCATCACTATCCTCTCTCTCTTTCTCATCACCCACGAAATCCTCTACATGATCATTCTCTGCATCAGAATTCTCTTGATCATGATCGTCTACCTCCTCATCTCCACCTCCACTCTCTTCAACGTCTTTCTCCTCAGCCTTGTTGTCTTCTTGCTCGTCTTCTTCTCCAATGGCTTCTTCTTCTTCTACTTCTTCGTCATGCTTTCCATTCTTAACAGCTGTTTCTTCCACCCGAGGATTGAGATCTTTTCTTCCAAGTTTTAAGACTTCATCCCTCCTTTCTGTGCTTGTCAGTGAAACTTTTGCGTCATGCTCATCAAACTCTTTCTTCTTATCATGAGAGCGCTTGATTTGGTAAATCAACCAAAAGCAAATAGCAAGCAACAAACATATTTGTAGAACATGTTTAACCTTTCTTCCTTTAGATCTCTGGTTTCTGCTAGGTGACTGCTTATACATAATGAGAGTTTTAAAAGATTTCTGTTCTTGCCTTCTCCCTATTTTAACCCGAGATATAAAATCGGCTGAGAAAAGGAGCAGACATAAAAAATTACTAAGAGCAAATTAAGGGTTGTAAGAATATAAAACATTTTCTGTGAACAAAAGATGCATAAGTATCTAGTTCAAAATTAGTTGAGAGATCATAATCACCGGTACGGCACAATCACAATGTTCGATGAAGTGTATTAGAGCTGTAGCTTTGTTTTTATTAAGCGACAATATCGGAAAGGCTGGCTTAGAAATTTTACTTACACTTTAGACAAAACCCAAAATCCAGCTTTACAACTAACAACACTGTTGATTGTTACAATTAAAGCTCCAGTCTGTTGAACTTGATGGAACTTCATTTTTCATCATATGAAATTGTCATGCCACTGAACTAGAACCCCCGCCTGCAAACGAGACTAATTTCCTAGTCCTCGTGCTTAATCTAGCGGCCCAAAATAGTTAATGATTAAATCAAGTTATTACTTAAATTCCTAATACTAACTACATTAGGATCATATCAAATCTCCCAACCAATCAATCCCAGCATAAATTTCCACTAATCAGCAAATACCAAACTACACACTTCCATGAAACTGAATAAAGATCGAAACTTTACTAAAAACAACCAAAACCCATATCTCGTAACACTTAATTAACCGCAATAAACCAATATATAAAGACATTTAGTTCATCATCACACTACTTAACCCCTCCCACACAACATGTCCAACTACATAAACATAAGAGTAAAAAGAAAACCCAAAACAAACGAAGAAACTCACTGAACATATTACTATAAATTTAAACATTAAATTGAATTGAGTAAGCAGATCCAGCACAACACCGTGCACAAAGTTACCGCTATGCGCAGCACCGGGCAAGGATTGGATATACTTTAAAGAAAAATAAAAAAAGAAAAACAGAAAGCACAACATACCTGAAGAAGAAATATCTGTACAGAGACCAAAAAGGTAAAGAGGGAAGTGTGGTTCCAAACACTGAGGCCAAGAAATGAGAGAATGGTTTAATTGAATAGTCAAAATGGTTTCAAGTGTTTTTCAGCAAAGACAGTGTTGTGTTATGTCATGTCATGTGTTGGTTGAGTTTTTTATGGGGCCTTGACAGCTCTCTTCCACTATGTTGTGGATCCAAAAATGGTCATGCTTAGCAGTTGCACGCTTAATAAATACTTTCTACAAATGGGCCGGGTTTAACTGTGTAGCGTTTGTATTTCTTAATAATATAATAATGTTATTATAAAAATTAGAAAAAAATGCAGCAGTAGTCCCTATTATTTATTCAAAAATCAGTTTAGTCCTTATTATTTTAAAATACTTAAAAAGGTCCCCAATATTTGTAAACATGCTCATTGTGGTCCCTACTGTTAAAATTTTAGTTAGTTTTAACAGATGTGAATAGTATTTCAAGGGTAAATTTAAAAAATTACAAAAAATATAAAATCTCACACAAAAATACTAAAAAACACACACTAACACACCTACAAACACATGTACTCACCCAAAAACATACACTAATACACCCACAAACACACACTCACAGAAACACTAAAAAACACACACTAATACACATACATTAACACACCCACAAACGCACTCAGAAACACACACTAACACCAAAAAACACACACTAACACACACTAACACCAAAACACACACCAATATACACCCACAAACACAAACTCACAGAAAAATATAAAAAAAACACACACTAATACACAGGGAAGGGGGTGGGGCTGCTCGCGCAGGGAGGGGGAGGGGGGGGTGGCGCTGTTCGCGCAAGGGAAGGGGGGGGGGTGGCGCTGTTCTCGCAGGGGGGAGGCGGGGCGCTGTTCGCGCAAGGGAGGGGCGTTGTTCGCTCGCAGGGGGGGGGGGCGCTGTTCGCGCGCAGGGGGGGTGGTGGTGCTTGGTTGTGCTTGTGGTGGTGGGTTGAGGGGTTGGAAGAGGAAGAAGAATATAGGGATATTTTGGGTATTTTATTTTTAAGTAAGGGTAATTTAGTCATTTTATAAATTTTATGTTAGATTTTTAACGATAGGGACCACAATGAGCATGTTTACAAACATTGGGGACCTCTTTGAACATTTTAAAACAATGGGGACTAAATTAATTTTTGAATAAACAATGAGGACTACTGCTGCATTTTTCCCTAAAAATTAATAGTGATAGAATGATGAGTAGTTATTTGACTTTTTTTCATCTTAATCACTTTATTATTCTACCACAATTGATTTTCATAATAACATTATTATATTATAAAAGTATATAAATTTGTTGTATAAAATACATTACGAGTTCGAATCTCGTTAATTTTATTATACGAGCTTAATCCACCGCTAAATAAAAAAAAAAGTTATCTAAATTCGGTGGATGACTGGGGCCGAACCAAAATGAGATTATCAATGAAATGATTAGGAGTATTTTATTACTGTACTAATATTAGTATTGTTTTTCAATCTTATGAAATGATCATTTTCTTATTTAGAAAGTGTGCAAAAGATGGTATGAATTTTTTTAATGTTTAAGTTTTTTTGTCTTTTCTAATGGAATCAATTGGAACATTTTTTATGAGATGGTAGTAACGAAAAAAGATTTCAAATTAAATTTGCATGTTCTTTGTTTCTTTATTTTTTCTTTACCTTGAGCCCTTTATGAGAAAAGTCCAATTGTATATACTTCAAGTACTAACATCCAAAGTAATTTACGTATATTTCAGTTATAAAAACCCATGCAAGATAGCTTTAAATTAAAGAGTATCTTTATTTCACTTGACACTAATCCAAATGTAAACTTGCCTATGTGGTTATTAATGGTAGACAAGTAAGTGAGAATCGTATTTACTTTTACAGGCTTGGATGCTTAGAAGTTAGAAGTATAATACTATACTTCCAAAAATGGCTTGTGGAGTGTCTGAGGCTACAATGCCATTTTTGGGACCTTCCTCGAGCCTACCGAACCATTTTCAGAACCTTCTCTGTAGGAATGGCAATGGGATGGGGTAAGGGCGGGGGGAGCTATTCCCATGCTCCGCTCTGTCACTCAAAAAATTCCTCCATTTTCCTTCCCGTCCCCGCATTCTATACCCCTGCCTCCCACCCTGTCCCCGTCCCCGTCCCCGTCCCCGTCCCCGTCCCCGCCCCCGAATCCCCGTAGGAAATAGAGATTATCCGCGAGGTTTTTATTATTCTTTTTAAACCTTAAGAATTATAATTAATTTAAATCATGCAACTTCAAAATATAAATTAAAGTTATACTAATGATAAATATAAATATAGATCTTAAATAAAGTCTAATATTAATTATTCTTGCAATTAAATAGTAAAAATAATATTATAGTAATTGAGTCCCAAATATTTAAAATAAATTTTGACTTAACTATTGTGTATGAGAACTCTAATTGAAAAAGAACATTTCTTTGTGCTAGTGAGATTGCATTGATCATTATAATTTTTTTTCTTATCACATGTCACATATAATATTAGTTGCAATTCTTTAAAATTCATCTTTAGTTATATTATTTGAAACTTTTTGAAGTGCAACTGAAATAATTAATAAATCTCTTAATTCACTATAAACAATAATAAAATTGAGGTATTTATGTCAAATGATAGCCAATTTCAAGTTACGGCATACAATGATTTTAAGAATAATTATAAAATCCTTTCAAATAATCTAATTTTTCTTCTTCATTTTATAATACTTTGCTTAATGTTATTTTTTATACTTTTATATGTATAATTTTAATACATATATAATACTAAAATAATAAAAATAACTATCTATATATGCGGGGCGGGGTATGCGGGGCGGGGTATGCTTATCCCCGCACCTCGCCCCACCCCCGCGCGGGGATTAAAAGTTGATCTCCATCCCCGGCCCCATTCCCCATTTCTCGCCTTAATCCCCGCCCCATTTGGAGTGGAAGTGAAGTAAGTACCCGCAATTCCTATCCCCATTACCATCCCTACTTCTCTGTGCCTACTGGACCATTTTTGGTACCTAACGCGAGCCTCTGCAGTGGCGTGCAACGGACATGCTCTTTCTTTAGGCTTGATCCACTCTTCATGGACCCTCAAATCTGGATTTTTTTCAACCAATTGCTGGGGTTTGGGGCTGGGCGGATTTTGCCTATTGCAGTTTGTCCTATACTCCTTGATCTGGAAGGACTTTTTGAGTCATGAAGTAGCGAAGACTTTTTCAGATATAGCCCATTTTCTCATCTAAAATTGACATTAAAAAATAAAAGAAATGAAAAATCAACGGACCTCTCTTATTACTATTGTAGCAGTGATATAAAAGTTTTTAAAAAGTTTTGAAGATAAAATTGTAATGAAAGTACCACATAGATTAAATATACATCTTCGTAAGTTCACTGCTATTTAATTTATTTTTTTATATTAAAGATAGATATATATATATTTTTTAAATGAGATTAATACACATCTATTTTAAAAAGAAACTAAAATAAATACAAATATATTTTAAAAAGCCTTTGAGTTAGCCTACAGCTTTCTCCGGCTCCTATATAAATTCGTCCATGCTCTTGTAAATGTACAATTTCCGCCTAAAGCAAAACCTCTCCGCGTAGGCCTACCTATAGAGATAGTTTATGCCTAAAGCTTGGAATATGGAGCTCTTCAATATTGATAATGCAAGAACAATGTTTTTTCCAACTAACACGTCAAAGCTTTAAAGAAGTAATTAGCTATAATATTACAACATTTGCTCACTCGAAGTGTATGTTATGCGTCTATTTTGGTGTTTTTGGTAACATTTACATCTAACCACATATATCGAAATGGGACCCTAACGACGCCATAAATACTACTATGTTAGAATCAAATATATAACGTAAGACCTAACCGCCAAATATTCTTTCTCTTCCTAGTAAGATATTCTTGCTTAATCAAAATTATGATGATTGGTTTCCTCCATAGAGCTGTAGCTTTCATGCAATACAGCTTCTTATATATGGCTTCTTCAATATTTTCTATAGGTCTCACTTCATTTGAGCCATTGAAAAACATGAAAAACTATATTGCACTATTGATCATCGATACTTTATTAATCATATGTTTGATTCATAGTTCATCGGCCTCATATGTGGTTTCAACAGGAGACTTCAACAAGGATTTCTATGTGATGTGGTCTCCTAGCCATATAAACACCTCCCCTGATGGCAAAACAAGAAGCTTACAACTTGATAAGGATTCAGGTATATATATATATATATCCTACAATGATGGCCATTTTTTTGTGTATTTTCTCAAGTAATTATATGCATTCACGAATCAATGAATGTTTTATTTTTTGATCACAGCACTTTTGAAATTGTTTAGGTTCTGGTTTTGCTTCAAATGATATGTTCTTGTTCGGACAATTTGACATGCAAATCAAATTGATACCGGCTAACTCAGCTGGAACAGTTGTGGCCTTCTACGTAAGAGAACACCCATTCTTAACGTATTAATTTATAATCTTAGGGTGAATATGATGCGGTTCTATGTTAATTTTCTCGTTATAAAAACGAAATTTGTCCATGCAGCTTTCATCAGATCAACCAAATCGTGATGAGGTGGACTTCGAATTCCTTGGCAACGTTCCAGGACAACCATATATTCTTCAAACGAACGTTTATGCAGATGGCTTTGATAACAGAGAGCAAAGGATCAAGCTATGGTTTGATCCTACACAGGATTTCCACACCTATTCTATATTATGGAACCTTCACCAAATAGTGTAAGTCGCTAACAATCTGCAGGCCATCTCATTCAATTCCACTCCTATCTCTATTCCTCAAGAAACAATATTCATCCTAACAGGAATACTAGCCAATTGTAAATGTTGACACAGCCTAATATAATGATATCATATAGAAAAATGGAAGTATAAGGAATAATTAGTTTGAAAATTACAGTTTCCCTGAGGAAGTTTATATAGTAAGTGTAGTGAGTTTAAGTAAATAACTCATGCAATAGTTATTTCGAAGTTTATAAAACGAGTATCACTCGTGGACCTAAAGTTCTAAACTTATGACGTGAAATTATTCGTTGTTTAATGATGATTTTCTTATCATGGCAGGTTCATGGTAGATCTTGTTCCCATCAGAACATACAGGAATCACGCGGACAAGGGAGTGCCATTTCCTAGATGGCAGCCGATGGGCATAAGAATAAGCCTATGGGATGGTGAAAACTGGGCAACGGGAGGGGGCAAAGATAAGATAGACTGGTCCAAGGCTCCCTTCATAGCATCGTTCAGAAACTACAAAATTGACGCATGTGTATGGAAAGGAAATGCAAGATTTTGTAGAGCAGATAGTTCTAGTAACTGGTGGAAAAAGGAAAGATTCAGCTCCTTAACGTGGACTCAAAGAAGGTTGTTTAATTGGGTCAGGAAGAATCATCTCATATATGACTATTGCCTGGATAATCAGAGATTTCAGAATGCTCTTCCTAAAGAATGTTCTTTACCCAAGTATTGATATATCAAAATGGAATTACTTGATCCTTTCGCTTTTGTTGTTTTTTTAATTATAATTATACTAAATTAAAGGATATATTGATGATTATAAATGTATAGCAATTGGTATCATATATATTATTTTTAGAGTGAAATGCACTAAACCCCCTTATATTTTAGCGAAAGTGTATAACACCCCCCTATAGTTCAAAAACCTCCTGAACTAGTCCCTGTATTTTTTAAAAGTGCACAACACCCCCATACAATTAAAAAATCCGTCATATTTAACGAATTTTGTAAAAAAGACATAAATACCCTCAATCTTTTTTTATTTCTCTTTTTTGTCCTTTTCTCTTTTGTTTAGACCAAAAAAATAAAAGAACTAGAAATATATATATACAGAAAAAAAGAAATATATATATATGTATATATATACATATATATATATATATATATATATATATATATATATATATACACAAAAAAAAAGAAGAAAAACTTAATAAACATTCAAAATGAATAATAAGTTAATAAACATACAAAAGAAAAACTGTGGAATGAATTTGTTTTAAATGACAGCCTAAACAGCCATTAGAAAAGAGAACAATACATAACTACAACCAACCCCTAAAGGCAAATTCATTCCGATTGTGATGCTGGGTGGGGAATGATATTGTCCTACTTTTTATGTGAGATGCAAATGAGTTTGATTAAAAAAGCTCTTATTTACTACTGTAATGGCATAACTACAGATACATTACCTCTGATTGTGATGCTAGGCGGGGGGTGGGGTGGGGGGGGGGGGGTGTTGGGGGTATTGGGAAGATGACTTTTTTTATTTTAAAAAAAAAAGGATATTTTGGTCAATTCTTATAATTATTTAATAGATAAATTTGTTAAAAATTAATAAAAATCTCACTTAATGAGTGTGAAGTACACTCTCCGTTAAATTTAACGGATTTTTTAACGGCAGGGGGGTGTTGTGCACTTTTGGAAACCACAAGGATTAGTTCAGGGGGTTTTTGAACTATAGGGGGTGTTGTGTACTTTCGCTAAAGTATAAGGGGGTCTGGTACACTTCACCCTTATTTTTATTCTTACAAGCAAAGTAACTAATATATATGCTCAATCCAATATTGTTTGATGAACGCAATTTTTTCATATATATCATCTTCTGAAAGAGTCAGTTAGCGAGGGATGAAGCAATCGTCTCAAAGTTCATGATAATGGCCTGACTATGATGAGAAATTGTAATTGGGTAAATACGTCTCGGCCCCCTGAAATTTACTATAAGTGCAAGTCGGGTCCTTGTGGTTTCATTATTGGTTTATAACCCCTTGTCCTTTTAAAAATTGATGCACACGTGCCCCCTGTGGTCCAAGTCCGTTTAAAAATTTAACGACAACATCAAAATGACACAAATGCCCCCGATTATAATATCAGCATATCAAATATATTTAAAAACACAGGGGCTATTGCGCACCATCATTAAAAATATAGGGAGCCATTGCGCACCTCATATATATTGATCAATCGTGTAAAAAACACAAACAGTTGCATTACTAGCGCGTGCATAACAAATTCTGTTAAAATAGACAGATTGTTTAACGGAGGGGCACGCATGCTTCAATTTTCAAAAGTACAGGGGGTTATAAGCTAATTATAAAACCACAGAGACCAAACTTGCACTTATGGTAAACCACAAGAGGCTGAGACTCTATTTACCCATTGTAATTTCTTGATGTGCTGTTATTTATCCCCAAATTATCATTTGTTTTCATTATTATTAATTTGAGTCAATGTTCTTAAAATTGCATAGTCGACGACGCGAGTATAAACCGAAGAAAATAGAAGTTCTATACTAAGGGTTTATATATATATATATGCAAAAAGGTCCAATACAACTATTGGCAAAACTTAAATTCCAGAAACGTGCCAGAACTGAAAAATTCACAAAGAAGATAATCAACTCAGCTTCTGGAAAAGACTTGACATGTATTATTCCTTAAACAGTAGTGTTACAGATCAAGCTATTATTCGATTTAATGCATCTCAATCCAGTTCCATGTAATTATAACTAGTTTATTTATTTGACACATAACTATTATTAACAACTCAAAACTTTTAGTTTTCGAAGCCTCTAGTAAGGATATTCACCCTCCCAGTTGCCTAGAGGATCATAATTGCAGATGACAAACCACCACCCATTCTGGCATTGAACCCTCGCACATCCCATATGCACTGAGTCGCGCCACAATACTTGCGTGTAATGCAAGCATTCTCCTCCGACGCACGTATTAGAGTAATAGTCATAGTAAGGCTTCTCGGCGACCCATAGGTTAACTGCAGCCGTGCCTGTGAATGAACGGCTTCTCGCCGTATGATCCTCCTGAGTGCACAAGACAGCAATTAGCAATTCTTTTGTTTGCATAGTTTTCGCACATATGCTTCACTGGTTGTATTCCAAGTTACATATGCAACATTTACTTGAGAACGAGCTGAGTTATGAGCATTCACATAATCTTGTGGTAGATTCTGGGCATGAGAGGGGAACATAAGGGTTGCGCTTAGTAGACAAAGAAGGGCTGGTGAAAGTTTTTAAATTTCCATTATTGCTATGAGTAAAGCATGCAAAGAATGGTTTAGATTATGAGTGAAGAAGAAGTGTTTTCATCATTAGATACATATATAGGCAATGCAGTGGAACTTTGCTTGCAGAAGTTGAAAGGTCAATGGAATTACCTTTTTACGCAACCCTAAATTAAAGTCACCAAATCGTTTCCCTTGGACCCTTGGACATATATAAAGCCGTAGCCTTCTCTTGCAAAAAACTTAAAACTGGGTATAATGTAGTGTTTTCATCATTACCTGATTATTCTACTCAACTTTTGCATGTATGTTTAGAAGATAAAAGAAACTATGTATTTCTTAAGTCGAGGAGTTTAGCTGAGTAACTTCATTTTCTCTCAATTCACTACATTATCTTGGGAATATGAATTGGAATTTATGTAGAAATTGAGGAATTACACTCTTTCTTCTATTGGTAGCAAAATTCAAAATTAATATCATATCCATGAATTCGACATATCCAATACTTTGTAATTGCATGTGCTCTGATATACAACTTGCATGTATTGTATATCATGTTTGGGATTCTTGGTGTTATAATTAAATTGACGTATCATGTGCCGTGGTGCGGGCGACTTTTTGGCTAAGGACTATTATCATGTGAGACGCGAGACTGTATTGTTACGAAGTGTTTACATATATATATATATATATATATATATATATATATATATATATATATATATAAATTCCTTTTTGGAATAATGATCTATATATACAATATCGCGTAGGTGAGAGAAAATCCATACATGGCAAGAGCCAAGAGGATTCATACAAATTGACAAATCTAACATTAATTAAAACAATGGCTAGGGTTTAGTTTAAAATTATTAGCGGGGAAAGGAAACTATGTTTTCAATTTTTTTAATAAGAAAATTATGATGTTAAAACAAACTATAAGAAGAATTATAAGGGGCCACGTAAAGCATAGTCAAGATGACACTCAAGAGTATAATGACTTATTATATTCAAAAATTTTGAGTTCAAACCACGAATTTAACTTTCATTATACCCAAAAAATAATTAAAAAAAGCATAGTCAAGAAGCTAGGTCAACCTTAATGCATTTGAACTTTGAAGCTCTTAATAATTCATAGAATAAGTAGAAAATGCTTAGTTCATCTTGCTCAAGAGTAGAGCACAAAATCTCACATGAAATAGAGCAATACCATCATTATAATACATCCCCATATTCAACATTTTTCATTATTCTTGCGACTCTCATCAAGAGATTATTCTTAGTACTTTATTACCACTATCATTTAATAGTGCTTAATATGATAAAAACACCCTTAATACGGACGTTGCCCTACGTAATTGCCTGGTGGGTCATAGTTACAAGTGATAAACCACCCACCATTTCTGCACTCAACCGTAGCACAACCAAGCTTCACTGAGTTACGCCACACTACTTGTGTGTAGTGACCACACATCTGTCCTGCAGCACAGGTGTTGGAGTTATAATCATAGTACGCCTTCTCTCCCACCCACGCATCCACCGCATTCTTGGCGGTGTAGACGATGCCCGATCCAGTGAAGATATTCTCGCCATATGGACCATTCTGTGAGTGCTGAAGTGCGCAATCACCTGACCTCTGATTAGCGTAGTTTTGTGCATAGGCGGCAACAGTGTCATCCCATGTCATGGGCTCAACGCCAACCTCTGCACGAGCCGCGTTGTGACCATCAAGATAATCTTGTGGGCTGTTTTGGGCATAAGATGGATGAGCAATTGCAAAACAAAGAAGAAAGACAAGTATTAAAGAGAAAGAAAACCGCTCCATTTTTTTTTTATATATATATTTTTGCTTAGGGAAGTGATGAATGAAAGAGCAAGTGATGAAGGGTTTATATAAGCCAATGAGTATATTAAAATGTACCCCTTTCCACACGATCAATGCATTTTTCTGCCGAAATATCAAGACAATATTGTAAGTTTCTAGAAAATAATAAGTGGGAAATGAAAAGGTTAGATTCTCGTCAACTTCTAAGTCGTGAGTCCTCCAAGGAGGAAAACTTACGAGTGGGAAACACATGACTTTTCGTGTTAAAAATTATGAATTTTTATTTTAAAATTAATTGATATTAATTGAAGTAGTTCAAAATTTTAGTTTTAAAATTTTTGATTTTTTGATATGGGATAAATGTATATTATAACACTTCTATTCACGTGTGATTTAATTTTGAGAAGGGTTACATGTGAAATATTGAACACATGTTGACCTAATTTTTGAAACGAGTCACACATGAAAAATTGAAGATGTGTGGAACATAACACACACGATAGATTGAACACAAATAGACTTGATTTAAAATGGGTCACACATGGAAATAAAACTGGACCAATGGCCCAACTCTGATATTATGTTAAGATAACTGAAGTTCCATCTTAAAAATCAATTGATACCAAGTTGAGTAGTTCAAGATCTTATAAAGTAGTTTAAAAATTTATAATTTTTGTATATAGAACAAGTATATATTCTAACAATCCAGCGCAGAAAGATGTGGCCCAGAAGACTTTGAATTATTATATGGTCTTTCTAAATCTTTTCAGAGAAGATCTAATGCTAGTAATGAACCTCGCTCTTTAGGGGCATTCGGCAAGATGGAAACTAGACTTGAATACATTAGCAAGATTGTTGTTGAAAATTATGATTTTAGTTTTCAGTGTATTTATAGGACTGTCAATAGGCCCGCGAATTTGGTAGCACAGGAAATGTTAGCGAAGATTTGGCTTGTAATTGTGTTGCTACCATCCTTTCATTTTTAGAAGAACTACTAAGGAATGAGTTGTACTCCACTAACTAACATTGATTAATATGTGTACTTGTTTTTATTGAGGAACATATTTCGACACAAAAGAAAACCTTGTTCGATTTTTTTTTTTTTTTTTCTGGGATACGTACAAAATTTTCATGTGATCTTTAATAATGCTTAGAATTTTAGTTCTTTACATAAATGATAGTAATTGGATTATCAGATAATCTAACATTTAAAGGATTTCTTTTTTTGTGTCATAACATTTAAAGGTTTAAACAACTTAGAATTATCATGTCTTCTTCCTTTTCTTCTTCTTTTTTTTAAAATTTTTTTTTCCTAGGCTTCCAAATGAGTTTCATGACAATTTGGTAATAGGCAGAAGATTGGTAGTGGGGTACTTCTTCTATGTTTTCCACACATCAAGCATTTATTACCTTTCTCAATTCCAATCGAGCGAAGACTTGAACTTGAGAATTGTATTATTTTTATCCTTTTTTCTCATTGTTAACGTAAATTTAAGGACTTAGTATAATTGTTTCAAATAATACTAGTTTAAACTTGATTGAGGGAGGTAATATGTTAGACTATTTTCCTATTCTCGGTTATCAAGTTTTAAGACCTATTCTACGTTCTCATGTTATAATTTAATGCACAACCATTAAACATGCGGAGATTCTGTTTTTCTCTCTTCTAGAATGACCATTTGGGGAAGCAAAAATTTTATTTTTCAGCAATATTTCATATTTCTCCTATTATAAAATGATCACCATAGTTCAAGCTTTAATATAGTTTTTGAAGCAGTAATTGTAGATAAATTTGATCTATTAAAAAATTATCTGCATTCTGAATCAGCTGAACAAAGCATATGCATTGACAAATATGTTAAACTAGTGTCTGATTTCCTGGATAACATAAACCTACCTGTTAATGGTGTCATTTGTTTTGCTTGGAACGTCAATGGTAAAACTCTCAACCAGACTTAGGGTAAATCTTTTCCACAGAGTTCTTTGATGTAACCGATTTTTATAGGTTTTTTGGAATTAATAGATCTCTTACTTATTTAGCAAAACGAAGTTTTTGCGAAGTCCAAATTGTATTAAAATATTTGAATAAATTTATTCAAATATTTTAATACAATTTATTACTATAATATAGGGTTTTTTTTTTTTTTTTAAATGGAAACCGAAGCCATAGATACTATCAAAGATA
The DNA here is from genome assembly GCA_037974665.1 of Ehretia macrophylla. Lineage (NCBI taxonomy): Eukaryota > Viridiplantae > Streptophyta > Magnoliopsida > Boraginales > Ehretiaceae > Ehretia > Ehretia macrophylla. Next base: position 50,065,611 of record CM075766.1, read on the forward strand.
TCAACGTGGTCTTAGTAAGGATGCTGCCGAACAACCTTGCCTTGGGGATCATAGTTGCAGATAACCCATGATCCATTTTTGCACCTCCAGAGCATTTGTTTTATTTGTATAGTCATCATTTTGAACTGAAATGTATTTTGGTAATTTCTTATTATATAACCATTCTAATACGCCTAAATACAGTCTCATTCATTGTATATATCCATGTATCAATACATCAAAATTAACTACTAGTCGTGATTCCACAGTCCAGCCACGTGAAAACATCAAACATGCATGTCGTTGTTCTCAACATGATAACCCAAAAAGATTTCCATGGCTTAGACATTTTGCAATCTTTGAGAACAATCATATAATCTGCAAGAAAAATAAATGTCATACTTTATATCACTCTAACGATAGTTCTATCTTTTTATTTTTATTTTTATGTAGTAACTATTCATGTATTAAATGTTAAATTTTTCTTTGTATAATACCAATGTTTACCATATAAAAATGGTTGAACCGATATTTCACCCTTCATTTGTATACATATATATTTATGGTAAAAACTCGTGCAATTAAATGTTAAATCTATCTTTATATACTAAAGATTCTTACAGCTATATAAAGAGGATAAAATATCACCCGATTAACATGAAAGAAATTACGCTAGCTGATCAACTAACTACACCTACAATAGAACCCTCGAGCCTTTTAGTTGTGTATTTTGGTACATGGCCAATTATAAGTGATTGATCGTGTCCTACAGTCATTACCAAGAGAAAGAAGTTAAGGGAAAAGAATATAAAGATGCTGGAGTTGATTGATTATGATATTTCAAAGCAGTGCCTTTTTTCTTAGGATGCTGCAATTGATTGATTATGATATTTCAAAGCAGTGCCTTTTTTCTTAGGGTAATGACTTTATGTGTGGACGAAGGTAAAGTGTTTGCATTACGATAGACAAATTCCACTACATTTTGGCTGCTTCACCGCAATAATTTCAGGTTGTTTTTTAGATTTCAACCCTTCAAAATGTGTGTCACATGGGAACTCTATAAATTCTTTCGCTCACTATTGATAAGTCAGCTTAACTTTTTAAACGATAATGGAATGTATTAGAGAGGGGTTCTTTATCTTGTTTAACTCTCACAAACTGCTATAATTAACTAATTATTCTAAATCATCGGCAACTGACTCGCAAATCCTAAATTTGAAGGGAAAAAAATAAGAAAGATAGTTGTTTATGATATTAGGAGAGTAATCAAATATGATGATCGTGATAATATAATAATGCCGAAAAGATTTGGAGAATCTTCTGCTAGTCACTAGAGTAATGTATTTTAAAATTCAAGTTTTCCTCATCTTTTGTTTATTCTTTTTGTTCTCCCCTCTCGATATTAACCATTCCATATGAGATTATTTGAATTTCAACTCATAATCAATCAAATACACTAATTACTAGGAGAGAATTCAAATTCATTGATGCTCAGACAAGATCTAAAGTTATAAGATATGCAAGATATGTATAACACTATGTCAAAATCCATATGGAGAAATTTTTTTGAGAAAATCTTTTTGTTGAAATTCCAATTAAGAAAGGAATTATCCGAATATGAGTAACAAATTCACCAAATAATTAAGTTGGCTACACCACTATGGGTAATGACACTATCTTCTTTATTTGGGTAAATATCACTCTGTCCCCCTTTAAAATACATATATATCAGTCCGTCCCTCTGTGTTAGCAAAACTATCAAAAACCCTCTTATGATTTTTTAAAAATGACACACTGCCCCCTTCCGTCTCTTTTAAACTAACGATGTTAATTTTTTTTATTAAAATGACATTTTTATCCTTATATTATACATTTTTCTTTTATTTTCTTTATTCTCTCTCCTCCCATTTTTTTCAACCAAAAAAAAAATAAAAAAACAATTTTATCATCTTCCTCAGCAGCCCCCACTGATAAGAGCTAATCTTCATGTTGTTTAATTTTTAAATTTGAACTCACTCTTGTTGTAACTATTTCAATCTTTTCCTAGATAGTCTCACATTCAGTTACAGGAACATTACTTTTGCAATACAAAAAAACACTTGCTCAAACACTTTCATGGTATCAGTTGACATATGACTTACGTCCTATTTCTTAGTTTCTCACTTCTGTCTGCTATGCTGGCCTAAGCTTGTCTTTTGTTGTTCCTTTCTCCTAAGCACTCAAACTGCCATAAAAAAAAAAATCACCTCAAACACTTCAGCTCTCTCTTTTGCTCCGTCTGCTTTTCAGTTTTCCTGCCTTCAAACGCTTCAGCTCTCTCATCTCCATTTTCCCATGGCTACCTCCTCTAACACATCCTTCTCCTTTCCTGCGTCAAATCTCAAAATCTTCAAGAGCGAATTTATGGGTCTCGTTTTTATTCTTTTTTATTTTATTTTTTACTTTTTTTTGGGTAAAGATAGGTGTAAGGGCTTTTAGGTCAATTACTTAACTCATATAAAGGTCAAAAATATTCCTAGCTGTAGAAATAGTGCATGATATGCACTTTGGATGGAAAAATAGACGGACAGCAAATGGAGGGGGGCGGTGTGTTGTTCACTACAAGAAAACAGCCTTGAGGCTACCAAAAATGGCGGCGAAAAAAGTTTGGTAGCCATTTGCAACGAATGGTGACAAAAGGGCGACGAAATGAAATATTTCGTCACTGTTTGGTGGCTAAAATGTGCGAAAACAATATGTTAATAGGAAAATTACAAATGGTCACCATTTGGTAGCCAAACGGCGACGAAATAGCGACAAACAAAGATAATTTTTGATTAATTAGTTTTTGGTCGCCATTAGGTCGCCAAATGGCGACCACATGACCACCGTTATCATTAATTTTTATTCATATCTTAATTATCAAAAATAAATTATAAAAAATAATTATAAAATAGAAAAAATATAAATATGGTATCCATTTGGTCGCTATTTAGCGACCAAATGGCGATCAAAAGACATAAAAATTTATAGAAGTAAAAATTATAAAAAAATAAATTGACAAAAAAAAAGTTAAATAAATAAACTAAATAAGGGTCGCCCTTAGGTCACAAAAGGGCGACCCATGCGCGACAAATATCATTTAATTTTTCAAAAAGAAATTACAAAAAAAGTAAAACAGTTATAAAATAAAAGAATTAATTATATCAACTAAATTCTATATTTTGAATGATAGTTCGTAGCCCCGTGGTGGCCATTGGCCACCAAACGGTGACAAAACGTAAAAGTTTGGTCTCCCTTTGGTCGCTAATGGCCACGAAGGGGCTACGAAGTATCCATGTTCATAAAATGTTAGGTAGATTTAAAATATAAAAATTAATAATAACAAATACATTAGAAATTTGTTCAAAATCTATTTTGTTTTGATTGAAAATATATTATCAGGTTTACTCAATGGTATAAAGTTATACATATTTAAGATATAAGAGTATGAAAATGAATTAATGATTAATAATTCTATATTTAACAAAAGTGGGATTATGAAATATAAAGTGAAAAACAATGAAGATTGTATCATTGTCATTAGTTTTTCGCACACCAATCAAATTGTAATTTCGCACTAACATCAATGAATTAGTATAAATTGAAGAATGACTATAATAAAAGATAATATTTAGCTTAGAAGATCTACTTAAAATAAAAGAATTGATTATATAAAAAAAAAATTATTTTTTGCATGCTTGTTCGTAGCCTCGTGGTGGCCATTGGCCACCAAACGGAGACAAAAAGTAAAAGTTGGGTCGCCCTTTGGTCGCCAATGGCTACGAAGGGGCTACGAAATATTCATGTTCATGAAAATTTAAGTTGATTTAGAACATAAGAGATAATTATTGTTTAATTAGTAACTGGTCGCCAATAGGTCGTTAAATGGCGACCACATAGCCACCATTATCATTAATTTTTGTTCGCATCTTAATTGCAAAAATTAAATGAGAAAAAATAATTATAAAATAAAAAAAGTATAAATGTGGTCGAAAAACGTAAATATTTCTTTAAAAAAATTATAAAAAAATAAATTGACAAAAAACAAATGTTAAATAAATAAAATAAACAATTTTTGCCCTTACGTCGCAAAAGGGTGACCCATATACGACAAATATCATTTACATAAAACTAAAACAATTATCAAATAAATAAAATAAATGAATTGATTATATAAAACAAATTCCATCTTTTACATCATAGTTCGTAGCCCTGTGGTAGCCATTGGCTACCAAATGAAGACGAAAAGTAAAATTTTGGTCGCCCTTTGGTCGCCAATGGCTACGAAGGGGCGACGAAATGTCCATATTCATTGGAAATTAGATTGATTAAGAATGTAAAAATTAATAATAACAAGTACATTACAAGTTTGTGTTATATATATTTTCTTTTGATTTAAAATATATTTTATGGTTTATTTAATGGTATGAGGTTGTACATATTTAAAATATAAGAGCACAAAAATAAATTGATGATTAATACTTCTATATTCTAATTAACAAAAGTAGGGTTGCTGAAATACAAAGCGAAAAACAATGAAAATTTTATGCATTGTCATTAGTTTTTCGTATACCAATCAAATTCTAATTTCGCACTAGCATCAATGAATTTGTGTAAAGTGAAGATTGACTATAATAAAAGATAATATTTTGCTTAGAAGAGCTACTTAAAACAGAAGAAGTGATTATATGAAATAAATTACATCTTTTGTATAATAGTTCGTATCCCCGTGGTGGCCATTGGCCACCAAATGGTGATGAAAAGTAAAATTTTGGTCGCCCTTTGGTCGCCAATGGCTACGAAAGGGTGACGAAATGTCCATGTTCATAGAAGTTAGACTGATTTAAAACATGCGAATTAATAATAACAAGTACATTACAAGTTTGTGCTATATCTATTTTCTTTTGATTGAAAATATATTTTATGGTTTATTAAATGGTATGAGGTTGCACATATTTAAGATATAAGGGCACGAAAATAAATTGATGATTAATACTTCTATATTCTAATTAACAAAAAGTAGTGTTGCTGAAATACAAAGTGAAAAACAATAAAGATTTTATGCATTGTCATTAGTTTTTCGTATGCTAATCAAATTCTAACTTCGCACTAGTATCAATGAATTAGCGTAAATTGAAATTTGACTATAATAAAAGATGATATTTAGCTTAGAAGAGCTATTTAAAACAGAAGAAGTTATTATATGAAATAAATTCCATCTTTTGCATAATAGTTCGTAGCCCCGTGGTGGCCATTGGCCACCAAATGGTGACAAAAAGTAAAATTTTGGTCGCCCTTTGGTCGCCAATGGCTACGAAAGGGCGACGAAATGTCCATATTCATAGAAGTTATATTGATTTAAAACATAAGAATTAATAATAACAAGTACATTACAAGTTTGTACTAGATCTATTTTCTTTTGATTGAAAATATATTTTATGGTTTATTAAATGGTACGAGGTTGCACATATTTAAGATATAAGAGCACGAAAATAAATTGATGATTAATACTTTTATATTCTAATTAACAAAAAGTAGTGTTACTGAAATACAAAGTGAAAAACAATGAAGATTTTATGCATTGTCATTAGTTTTTCGTATACCAATCAAATTCTAACTTCGCACTAGTATCAATGAATTAGCATAAATTGAAGATTGACTATAATAAAGGATGATATTTAGTTTAGAAGAGCCATTTAAAACAAAAGAAGTGATTATATGAAATAAATTACATCTTTTGCATAATAGTTCGTAGCCTCGTGGTGGCCATTGGCTACCAAATGGCGACGAAAAGTAAAATTTTGGTCGCCCTTTGGTCGTCAATGGCTACGAAGGGGCGACGAAATGTCCATATTCATAGAAGTTAGATTGATTTAAAATATAAGAATTAATAATAACAAGTACATTACAAGTTTGTGCTAGATCTATTTTCTTTTGATTGAAAATATATTTTATGGTTTATTTAATGGTATGAGGTTGCACATATTTAAGATATAAGGGCACGAAAATAAATTGATAATTAATACTTCTATATTCTAATTAACAAAAAGTAGTGTTGCTGAAATACAAAGTGAAAAACAATGAAGATTTTATGCATTGTCATTAGTTTTTCGTATACTAATCAAATTCTAACTTCGCACTAGTATCAATGAATTAGCGTAAATTGAAGATTGACTATAATAAAAGATGATATTTAGCTTAAAAGAGCTATTTAAAACAAAAGAAGTGATTATATGAAATAAATTCCATCTTTTGCATAATAGTTCGTAGCTCCGTGGTGGCCATTGGCTACCAAATGGCAACGAAAAGTAAAATTTTGGTCGCCCTTTGGTCGCCAATGGCTACGAAAGGGCAACGAAATGTGTGACGTCCAAGATTTAGCCATGCATTCAATTACTGTTGCATTCTTTATTTGCGCACCTCTTTCTATGCCTTATTAATTGTCTTCTTAAATTACTATTCACTCTGTTTTTAAACTGCATTCTATTAGTTAATTAGTATTTTTATTAAATCATATTAATTGTTAAAGTAGTAGAAAAAATGTGCAATTGAGCTAGAGGCGATAGGAGAGCTCGTTTAGAAAATAATTTTTGTAGTTGAATGAATAGTGTTACGTAACATAACTTAGGGAATGAATTAGCTAGCATTCATTTTACTATCTAGGCTCGTTTTAAGCTAACTAAGCGCATTTAGTGAACCATTTAAGCAAGCAACTTAGCCCCATTTAATATATAACTCACACAACACACACATTAGCTCATAACTTAGCAAAAAAAAAAAAAAGAGCATGCTGAAAATACTGTAGCAAATCCGAGAATTGCATAGGAGAAGAAATAGAGTTTTTTTGCTCAACAAATCCTCATTCCAAGCCAAGCCAAGCTAGGTGCAAGTGGTTTAGGGTGTCTACTAGCCTCCTAGGAGCTCCTACGCGCATTGGTGAGGGATTTCACGGCTTATTTTTGCATTTTAAAATAGTTGCTATTTTCTTGATTTGTTGAAAATGTGTTCAAATGCTATTGTATTGATTATCTATGCTATTATACCTTGTATATGAGTGCTAGAGAATATATTTGAGCCATCGTTTCGCAATTTAAATGGTTAGAATCGTTAGTTTGATTTTTAGGGTGAATAGTGATGTTTTTCTAGGGTTTTGCGTAATTGCTCGAATTAGCTTGATTAAAGGCTTCTAATAGATGCCTTAGGTGCTAGTGAAGGTAATCTAATAGCTCCGTGCACTTGCATTGTCCTTAAATCGCTAAAAATGTAAAATAGTCGACTTTAATTTGGGGCTTTCGGGGTTAATGCGAATCCGGGTGAATTCGGGCTTCAATTCTAGTATCCTTAGGCTACCTAGGTGCTATAGAAGCCTTGATATCCTTTGTTTGAAGCCCGGACATTGTATGTGTAGTTTAAAGCCATAAGAGGGAATTTGGGGCTTTCGGGGTAATCACAGCCATTTGAATGAGTTAGAGGGTTGAGAGGTACCTTGAGGGTTAGTTAGAAGGTTGGGAGAGTTTCCTTTGAAAATGGAATCATTAACCCTGGTTTGGAAGAGAAATAGTTTGAAAAACAAAGGGGTTTAGGTGCAATTTCGGTTGACTCACACTTCTAAACCCATGGCATGACTCCTCAAGTGTTTATATGTGATTTCAAGTCGATTTGGAGCTTTTGGTATGATTCTATGCTTATTTTGTATATGTTCCTTTGTAAACTGCTTATTAGCTTCTATAATTGCTTCTATGCTAATTGCCTCGAGGTCAACCTACTTTGTTGATCCTCATATGTGTTAATGCTTATATTATTGCTATTAACTTGCCATCGTTAAGTGCATTGCATCGTGGTTGCGCAACCATAGTGTCAGGGGCGGATGTGTTGAATATCGGCTGGGCGGCAGAGGGCTTGCCGGTGGATATTCAAACTCCGTACCCTAGTCCCTCATTCGCCTGGTCCGGAGATTGCCAGGGGATGTTGGGTCGTAGGATTATCGGGGTACATCCGGAGTACACCCACTGGAGTGTTTGGGGTTATGCCGGCTTATCGTGATCGTGCTCGTGGTTCGTGGATTGTGAATGAAGACCAGTGAAGATTGGTGTATAGGGGATTGTGTGAAATGTATCCTTTTAAATGTGTGGTTACTTATGTTATCATTGCTTCTTAAATTGTCTAAGTGATATTGTTGTATAACTGTATTATCTGTTGCATTGCACGCCCCGGGACTATATCCCTCACTGGGCAACAGTGGTTGCTCATACCTCGCTAACATGTTTCAGGTGGCACAGTTGGTGGAGTTGCCTTAGCTGCTGTGTGATATTTGTCTGAGGTGGATGTGCTTTCTGGTTGCTATGTGAAGAATTTGTTGTCCTATGTATAATCTATTTTGGGGCCTTAAAGCTCATGTATGTATTTGAGTAATATGTAAGCTGGAAGTCTGATAATGTAGTAGCAGTGGTAATTCTATGGCTTGTAATAACTTATATTTCTATTTCTAGTTGCTTTGCATGCTTGGGAGTGAATGGCTTAGTGTAGAATGTTTTATCTCTAAGTATGTTTTAATGTTATCCTAGAATGGCATGGTTATTAGACTATATTATAAACAAGTTACTTGCATGCTTGTGTGGTTTTGGAACTGTTGTTTGCTTCAAGGCTCGGATGGTCGTGAATCTTTAAATATTTAGCCATGAAAAGTTTGTTTACCTTGTAGTTACCTTATTTGAGAATTTACAGGTTTTCAGAATGTCCATAGTATAGGGGAAACTCTGTCCGTTTTTCCCCTAAAATTTTGTGACCGGGTTTGGTATTGGGTTGAGAATAGCATGGTTATTAGAGCCTCCGGTCTCGTGAGGGATCGGGGTGTTACAAAATGTCCATGTTCATAGAAGTTAGATTAATTTAAAACATAAGGATTAATAATAACAAGTACATTACAAGTTTGTACTAGATCTATTTTCTTTTGATTGAAAATATATTTTATGGTTTATTTAATGGTATGAGGTTGCACATATTTAAGATATAAGAGCACGAAAATAAATTGATGATTAATACTTCTATATTCTAATTAACAAAAAGTAGTGTTGCTGAAATACAAAGTGAAAAACAATGAAGATTTTATGCATTGTCATTAGTTTTTTGTATACCAATCAAATTCTAACTTCGCACTAGTATCCATGAATTAGCGTAAATTGAAGATTGACTATAATAAAAGATGATATTTAGTTTATAAGAACCATTTAAAACAAAAGACGTGATTATATGAAATAAATTCCATCTTTTGCATAATAGTTCGTAGCCTCGTGGTGGCCATTGGCGACCAAATGGCGATGAAAAGTAAAATTTTGGTCGCTCTTTGGTCGCCAATATCTACGAAAGGGCGACAAAATTAGAAACATATAAATTGAAAATAAAAAATTATAAAAAAAATAAAAAAAAATAGGATTTTTGGGCGACCAAAGTGCTCGTGGCCCTTTGGTCGCCCCGTTTTACTAAAAACAGGGGGCATAACGTTGCCCGCTGGCTTTAGTAAGACTTAGATTTTTTTTTTCTTTCAAAAACCTCACCCCATCCTACCCTATCCCATCCCTCACCCCACCCCACCCCACCTAACACAACCCCTCAAAGGTATGTATTGTTTTTTACTTTGTTTATTACATTATGAATATAGTATATATGTATATGTATATATATATATATGTGTGTGTGTGTGTGTGTGTGTGTGTGTACCTATTTGCACATATATATATGTATATACATAGCTTAAAATAGATATATGTATAGCTTAAACTTTATACATATATGTATATGCGTTCTTTTTTTTCTATTTTTTTTTATTTTCGTTTTTACCTTTTTTGTTTATATGTAAATCATACTTTTTATACAGATCCTATATAAATATGTATAATATATATATGCATTTTGTTTTTTTCTGTTTTTTTTTATTTTTGTTTTTCCTTTTTTTCTATTTTTTTTAATTTTCGCTTTTCCCTTTTTTTTTATATATAGATCCTATATATATATATATATATATTTATATATATTTATATATATTTGCATTTAGCTTTTATTTTAATTTTTTTTTTTTATTTTCATTTTTTTTCAGATTTTTATTTTCAGTTTTTTTTTATTTTCATTTTTCCCTTTTTTCTATTTTTTTTATTTTCGTTTTTCCCTTTTTTTTATATATAGATCCTATATATATGTGTGTGTGTGTGTGCATTCAGCTTTTATTTTACTGTTATTCTGTTTATTTTCATTTTTTTCAAATTTTTTTTATATACATTTTCCCTTTTTCTGTTTATTTTATTTAATTGTAGATTTTTTTTTTCTGTTTTTATTAATCTTGGATCTTTGAAATATTTTTTTGCAGGATTGGAGTTTGTTTTGTGTGATAGGCCAGACTATTACGGCTCAAGTTAGTCTTCTAATTCACTATCTTTTATATTCGTGTTGAGATATTATATTTGAAATAATGTTGTAGGTGAGATATTGTTATGATGTTTGTTGAGATAATAATTGTGTATATAATTGATTATTTATGATGTTTGTTGAGATATTTAGCTAAAATTTAAGTTGATTCTTGAATTATTTCTTGTATATGAAGTGTATATGTGTACTTGTATCAATATTACATAGCATAATGACCTTACAACGCAAAATGGTGGAAATGTTTGTGGTGTTTGTGGGCTGAATTTTCCAGAGCCGACAGTGGGTTTGCCAGCGCTGGTTGGGCTGATTTTGGGGGCTATTTGGGCTACCTTCAGGGTGGTTTAGGTGCATGCTTCGTTGGTTAATTGATAGGTGGTTGTATGGGTGTTGTTTGATTGAGTAATTGCGGAATGTGTTGCTAAAAAGTTGAAGTATTGTTAAAGAAAGTTAGTTTAAGTGTTGTTTTACATTCTTTTGTATTGTGTTGTTAGAGCTTGAGTTGGAATCAAGTAGGGTCGGAATTGGTTAATATATGGACATATATGCTTGAGGTTAGGTAACTTACTCCGTTACCTAATCAATATGTTTTAAGTGATTTTTACATGTGGAATTACTAAGTGTTGCATTATTTAAAGTGTTGAAGTATTATTGTTGAAGTGTCGAGGGGCATCCTCTTTGAGTCGTGGAAACTTACCCTCATTTACTAACATTAATTTTAGGTGAGCCAGAGTTGGGATTCATGGCTCAAGAGGCTGAGGCCGAGCCGTTTGATGCCGTGCATTATGTGAATGAGTCTTATGCTCAAGAGCCCCATCCTTGTTAGTGCTTGCTTGGATATTTCCTATGTTATCTTAGTGTTTATGGTTATAATGTATGAAAGACTTGCACTTATGTAATATGTAATGTTGTACCTTTACTTTAAGTTAGTAGTTTATAGTCTTTTTGTTGAATGATCAAAGTAAGCATGACTTGAGGAGCAGCAGCTGGCGCACTCGAAATTGCTGAGCATCGTGACGCAGTTGCAGGATAACATGACCCGGATGCGAAACAAGCGCCCATCCCCCGATCCAGACCAACACGATAATTAGTAGGTTTTAATTTGTTTTAAAAAAAAATTCTAAACCTAATATTATGTACTTTATTTTAAAGATCTTTTAAATACTTAAATATGCATATATTAAATTAATTTTGGTTTTGTAAATATTAAATTTAATTTTTATTTTTTTTAAATTATTGTTGGCGACGAAATGGTGACAAAAACTTAGCTACCACATGGCGACTATTATTGGCTACCACATGAAGATGAGAATTAATGAATAAAAAAAAATAATTAAAAAATTTGGCTACCTAGTGGCGACGATAAAATAGCCACCATATGGCCACCAAAATCGGCTAAAAATTTTGGCTACCAAATGGCGACCAACGTAAATAATTAATAAAAAAAGATTTAAAATATTTGGCTACCTAATAGTGACGAAAGTATGGCTACCACATGGCCACCAAATTACTGCTATAAAAATTGGCTACCACATGGCCACCAAATTAAATAATTAACAAAAAAATATTAAAAATAATTTGCTACCTAATGGCGACAAAAAATGGCCACCATGGGACGACCATGCATAATTAATTGATACAAAAATTAATGAATTAATTAATAAAATTGCTAATTATAAAAATTAACTAATAATTTATTTTTCTAAATATTGCGACCAAAGGGCTACGAAATGTAAAAAAAAAAAAAATATATATATATATATATATATATATATATTTTTTTCCATTTGGCCACCAAAATGCGACCAAATGACAAAATGGCGACAAGGGTTTTCTCGATGCTCGGTTTTTGGTCGTCCTTTGGTCGCCCAATGGGTGTAGGCGACGAAATGGCGACGAGAAACCTTCGTCGCCCCAGACCAATTTTCTTGTAGTGGTTTTTTAAAAATCATAGGGGGTTTTTGATAGTTTTGTTAACACAAGGGGGTGAGCTGATATATATGTGTTTCACAGGAGAGAGGAATGATATTTACCCTCTTTATTTTTATAAATAAAGTGTATAATGGGTCATTAAATTTGAAACTTTTAAATCTTAATCATCAATCTGTACTAATAAACTAATTATTTATGAAAAAATATTTTAAAAATCCAATAACTCATAATAAACCTCATCTTGAAAATGAAAGAATTAGTAAATGAGATGATCTAAACCCACACCACAATATATTGTTAGGCGTCTTGCAGAAAATAAGAAACTAATTCAGTTTCTATTTTCTTTCGTTATAATAGAGTTTTTTCATTGCAACAAATCACTAAGGCAGTGATTGGTATATGGAATGACATTTTTAATTATACTTTAATTCTCATGTTTGCTATGAGGGAATGAACTTGAGAATCTCATTCCCACATATATGGAAATAGCCATTCCAGACCCAATACATAGGAATGACCCATTCCCATGTATTTGGGAATAAACTTGACTACCATACCCTTATATAATATAACTTTTATAAATAATTTATTTTACAATAATAATAATAATAATTAAAAAATATAATAATTATTATTATAAAAATAATAATTATTATTATTATGAAAATTATAATGAAAATGAAAAATAATAATAATAATAGTGATTAAATAATAATAATAGTAATAATTAAAAATATAATAATATTATGATGATGATAATAATAATAATAATAATAAATAAATAAAATAATAATAATAACAAAATTAAAAAATAATAATAGTGATTAAAATAATAATAATAAAAAAACTAATAATAATAATAAAGTAAAATAATAATGATAAAAATAAAAATAAAAATAATACCAATTTAAAAATGTTAATAATAATAATAAAAATAATAATAATAATAAAAATAATAATAATAATTGTTGTGATTATTATTGTTATTATTATTATTTTTTTATTTTAATTTTGTTATTAATTATTATTATTATTATTATTATTTATTGTTGTTGTTGTTATTATTATTATTATTATTATTTATTGTTGTTGTTGTTGTTGTTATTATTGTTATTATTATTATTATTATTTTGTTTACGGTTATATTTATATTTATTCTTATTTTTAATACTATTATAATAAAAGGGGAATTCTGTCATATTATACAAGTCATTCACATTACTATTTTTAATTTCTAAAGCATACCAAACATGTCATTCTGATTCCAAGTTCATTGTATTCTCAATTTCATTCAATTCTTTGGCTCATTCCAACTCCACACAACCTCACCTTCCCATACGCAAACTCAATGCCACTGAAATGCAAAAACGACGAAACCTTGGTTTATGTTACAATTGTGATGACAAATGGGTCGCCGTCCACCGTTGCTGTAACGCCCCGATCTCTCACGAGATCAGGACTCCTATTTATCACGCTATTCTCAACCCAAATCCAAACCCTGGGCATGAAATTTAGGGAAAAACGGATGGAATTTTTCCTATTTATAGGACTATCTAGAAACCTGCCAACAGTCACATACAAGACCTAAATCACAATCAACCATTCATACAACCTACCTTTCAAAATTCATAAAGCCAACCAGCTCCTCAAGGCCATCTGAGCCTTGGAACCCAATAACATATCACACAAGCATGCAAAATTAAATCCATTGAAGTTCTATCTTTTTAATCCACTTATCATACCACTCTATATTATCATTCAAGCTTTCTTATAATTTGTGTCCAACCAACTAACTAGTTTTCATTGTCCACACAAGCATGCACTACTAAGTAATAATGTAAAACAAATAGAATATATTACAAGCCCACTAGTACCTAATCATCAAACAAAACTAAAACTTTAATATTACATTCCTTGATATAACATAAATACATACATGGGCACAAAGTCTCAAATACAATACAAGCATATCATGATTACATTCTTCCATGTTTTACACACTGATAGAGCAAGCAGGTCATGCAGGAGGCAATCCAATCTTCAGCTTTTCCTTAAATATGTTGAAAAGAGGAATGAGTAACCAAGTTACTCAGTGAGGGAGGTGATGCAACATACCAGGCGTGTATTATGATATGCAATCACAAGAAGTCATATTTATATAACATAAAACAACAAGGCCAAATAGCCAAGTAATTAACCACATTAAAAAGGATATGGTTCCACTATGTCTTCAATCACGAGCCACGAACCACGAACTTCACGCAATTGCCGGCAAACCCTTACTCCAATAAGTTGGGATACTCCGGATGTATCCCGATCCTACAACCCTTTCTCCTGAGGTAGGTCCATGCCTAGCAGGTGAACCACGCCTTTGGGGTAGTGGAGTATGCCTCAGCGAGAAGGGAATAGGCACCATGGTAGTCGAGGGAGCACGGCAAGCCCGATGCCGCCCGTGTTTCTCGACGCTACCATGTCCGAAAAGGTTGTGCAACCCCGAGACAAGTTCACAAGCATTCAAGATATTAAGTAACACATAAGAGGGTCGACAAAGTAGGCCGCCCTCGCAATTAAACACAAATAACACGAGAAAACACATGATAGCGAGTAAATAGTACATATAAACTATTTCAATTACTAATCATACAATCTATAACCAATAAAATAAGTTAAGATGTACAAAAAAAAGATGAAGACTCCCTCACCTTCAGTAAGTCAAACCTGTAAGAGCATAGCTTAGGCTTACTCCAAACCTCTTTGAATCCACTCAAATGTGCAACCCCTAGTTATTCATATAAGTATAACACTTTCATTATCCATTGTAATTCCATTATCATGATTAGCTCTAATATACATATAGCCTAAATATACAACTTAACTCATAAGATAGCATGAATCACACAGCCTTCAAGTTAAACACTTAATACACGCTATTATGCTTAAATACTAAGCATTATTCAATTACTAAGCATGTTAAAAAAACTCTAATATGCATTATCCAAAGTGAAATCATGTACAAGATTATCTATTTTCTCTAAGATCATTAAACATACACTAACTACTTTAGATTACAAGATATGTTAAAATGACACTCTTATTAACACTAAAACACCATAAGCAACAAATTCACATTCTTTAATCAAGTTACTATTTATTTTCTTCTTCAATTCACTTATACACACAAACTCATTTTTCACATGTAATTAAGCTAGAAAGTTCACTCTACCACCTCATTAGTTAGCATAAAAGGTATTAGAAGCATCAAAATATCATTAAGTTAAGATTATAAGCTATAAATTTCAATTACTTTACTACAACAATCAATAATCATCTAACTAGATGAGCCAACTTTATAATTTACTTGATTAACAATCAAATGTAGCAACTATAGCAATTCAAATAACTAATTATGCAATAAGACTAACCATTTGACAAGAAGTCCAACATATCTCCTTCTAAATGCTCACAAAACAAGCTCTAAACTTCACACAAGATAATGAACCTCAAATCTAACTATACTACATCTCTAATGACACTTTATGGCACCATTTAAGCCCTTGAAATCTCACTTTAAAGTACAATTACCCCAAAAGTCCGAATTTGCCTCTTTATGCATTACACTACAAATACTCTAATCGGAGCTCAACTAAGTGAAGCGAATACATTTCTAGCACCTCCTCACAAACTAGACACTAGCCCTAATGCCCGAACGCACCCGGATTCACTTTCAACCCGAAACTCCTTTGTCAATCTTTGGTATTAAGCTCTAAACCAAAAGGCAAGGTTCAAGATTCTCAAACGAGTTATCCTATCCTTCAAACCACACATTATGGTATCCCAAGGACCCTCGAGTTCACCCGTTAAACCTCGTTTACCATTAAATCTCCGATTTTCTCTTTGTGCATTTATACTACAAGTACCAATTTCGAAACCCAAACAAGCGAAACGAATGCACTTCTAAGGCTTCAATACTTAATAAAGACTAGCTATAGCCTCAAAACGTGCCCAGATTTTAGTTAACCCCGAAATCCCTAATTAAAGTAGCCTATTTTGATCAAAATTTCCAAAATTTTCACATGGCAAGTATAACGAATATTTTTTCCACGCTCAAGGACTTAATTAGCAACTACTAGAAGCATTGAATCAAATTAAATTGCTCAAATTTTCGGAACCCTAGAAATTACACTATTCATCATCTTCCTCAAGTGACACTTTGCTAAAAACTCAACACCAAGCTATAATATTGCATATGGATGTTCTCTAACATGTATACATACTATATAAAGCAAGAAACAAGCATGTTATAGCTCCATAATAGCAAAATCCGAAAATTAAAAAAAAACTTGTCATAAACTTTAAACCATAAAAATGATGCAACTTTCTCACCAAAAACGTGCAAGGAAGCAAGGATAGGGCTTGGAGAAGCTTGGAACCACTTGGAGAAGACTTGACAAAGCTTGGAAGATCAAATTGAGCAAAATTGGAAAGAAAATCACTATTTTCGTAATGGCTTTTTTGGCTATTTTTTGGCTTATTTTAGTATTTTTTGTGTTTTTTTGTATTTTGTTTGGTATATAATGAGTTATAAGAGTTTAAAATGGTTCATGGGTCAAGGGTTTGGGTTATTAGGTCAAATGGTTTGGTTAGGTAGTTTTAATCCAAGTCAAAACAAGCTAAATGAAAAAAAAATCAAAATGCTGAATTTTTTTACTATTCATTACGACACACAAAATATTTTTTCTACCCCCCTTCCCGACGTGCTATGCAAGTAATTCAAAATTTCTCATGCCTCTTAAATGACAAGTATCATGAAAAAAATGCAAAACCATGTTAAAAACTCCTATAATTGCTAACTAATTAAAACTAATGTTTCACCTACGTAATACTATTCACATGAAGCTCAAATCATTTTTCAAATGCATGTTCCTGACCTCTAAAATCTAAAACTATAAATTTTCGATTCCTTTTATAAGTCATATTATCTAGAAAAAATATTAAACCAAGCAATTTAGATAGTAAATTTTCTTATGAATAGTGACCATCAAATAAACATATTTTAACTAGAAATAAAACACATTAAAATACACAAAAGATATGCTACAATTATTTATGACTATGATGCTAATTCTCGGGCATCACAGTTGCGAAACTCCACGGCTTTACTTGTTTGACCCTGATATGCCAAATGAAACCACTGACCTTCCTGATGATGAACTTACAGAGAAATTGCAGTTGGAAGAATTACATTCAGCTACCGAGGTATCCTTTCACGCCCTTGGTGGCTCTCTATCACCGGCGACAATTCGCCTCCATGCCACTGTAGCTGGAGCTTTGGTTCAAGTTCTTGTGGATTGGGGGTCCACTCACAGTTTTATCCAGAGTCGAATTGCAAGACACCTAGGCCTTACCATTGAGACTTCGCCGCGGTTCGGAGTGGTCGTCGGTAATGGTAGAACTTTAGTTTGTGAGGGATGTGTTCGTAATGTTGAATTAAACATCCAGAACTTCAAGTTCTCTTTAGACCTGTATGTTCTTCCGCTCCACGGCGCCGACATCGTGCTAGGGGTTCAATGGATAGCATCTTTGGGTAAGGTCCTTCATGATTACAACGACCTTACACTCTCCTTTGTTCATGAAGGTAATGAGATTTGCCTGCAAGGTATTCGCGAGTCCTCGCCAAGGCCTATGGAATATCATAGTTTTCAACGCAGTCTTAAGGAGTTAAATCAACAAACAATCTAGACTCCAGAGCAGCAAAAGTGGTTAACTAAGCTGCTTGGGTATGTATTTGATATTGTGTATCGCCCCGGAAAAGAGAATTTGGTTGCTGATGCCTTATCGCGGGTTCCCTCAGAATTTTCATACTTCTTGGAATTCAATACCCCATCTTTTGATTTCCTCACGGAATTGCGCAAAGCCAACAGTACTGAGCCGGAGTTCATAGCTCTTCATCAACAACTTTCGGCCGCTCCTACTAGTGTACCACACTACACTAGCAAGGATGGGTTGCTCTATTACAAAGGTCGACTCTTCATTCCTGCAGCTTCTCCTCTCAAATCACACTTACTACTGGAATTTCACAACTCTACACTGGGTGGCCATGCCGGCTCCCTTCGTACTTACAAACGCCTATCGGCGAATTTTTATTGGCCCTATATGCGCAAAGAAGTCCAGGAGTATGTTGCAGCTTGTATGACATGCCAACAAATGAAGACTTCTCAGGCTTCACCCGCAGGTCTCTTGCAGCCATTGCCCATTCCAGAGCAAGTGTGGGAGGATATTTCTCTCGATTTCGTTGTGGGGCTTCCCTCTTCCAGTGGCAAAACCGCAATTTTAGTAGTCGTAGACCGTTTGCCAAACTATGGCCATTTCTGTGCTTTGCCGGGCAGTTTTACTAGCTCCATGGTTGCCATGATTTTTGTCAAGGAAATAGTTCGTCTTCACGGCGTCCCAAAATCTGTGGTTAGTGATCGTGACCCCCTGTTTGTCAGCAAATTTTGGCAAGAATTATTTCGGTTACAAGGCACTACTTTATTAATGAGCAGCGCGTACCACCCACAATCTGATGGCCAAACTGAAGTGCTTAACAAGTGTCTTGAAATGTATCTCCGTTGCTTCGTCCATGAGTAACCGACTCTATGGGTCCAATATCTGCCTTGGGCTGAATACTGGTACAACACGGCCTACCATACCGCTGCTGGTATGACGCCTTTCCAAGCTCTCTATGGCAGACCACCGCCGACGATTCAACGTTACTTAACTGATGCAACAGATAATAGCTCAGAATTTAATTCACAGAGATGAATTGCTACACCAGCTTAAGGATAATTTGCGTCGTGCCCAAGCTCGAATGAAATCTCAATCTGATAAGCATCGTCGAGATCTCAGCTTCAATATTGATGATTGGGTTTTTGTTAAACTACAACCTTATCGCCAGTTATCAGCTCGCCTTCAGCGACATCACAAGTTAGGGGCTCGCTATTTTGGCCCTTTTCGCATCATTCAGAAAGTTGGCAATGTTGCTTACAAATTGGAGCTTCCTTCTACTGCCCGCATTCATCCTGTATTCCACATTTCAATGCTCAAGAAATGTAGTGGCAAGCCCTCCTTGCAGATCATTCCGCTGCCATTAATCTCAACTCCTACTACTCCTATACTCCAACCAACAGATATCTTGGCTCATCGTCATGTCCAGCGTCAAGGTCGCTTGGTTTCTCAGGTTCTTGTTCAATGGGAAGGCTTGCCTACTTCCGAGGCCACCTGGGAAGACTCTGCTGTGATCAATCAACAATTTCCTCATTTGAACCTTGAGGACAAGGTTCTCAAAAATGAGCGAGGCAACGTTATGCCCACTAGCCGTCAACACAAGACAAGTCTAGAACAACTACGCAGGAATGAGCGCGTGACAAAACCTCCCAAGGCCCTTGCTGATTACGTGACTCAGCCATAAAAGTTGTTACAATAACAGATTCTAGAATATATATATATGTGAGAGGTGTAGTGATAGGCAAGTAACCACTAAGTACCTTCTGCTTAATCCTCCTCTCTTCTTCTTCATATTCTGCTATGTTATTCTCTGTTTTTCTTAGCTCACGTTGTAATAATTCAGCTGGGTTTCCCCTGGCTTAATCAATAAAATCTTCAGCTTGAGTTTGTCCACAACACAAATCACCACCCATTCCTGCATTTAACTCTAGCGCAACCAAGATGAATCGAATTACGCCAAACAACTTGGGTGTAATACAGGCATTCTCCTCCAACACAAGAATTTGATTTGTAATCGTAGCAAGATTTCTCCCCAACCCACAAGTTTACACCATCCACGGCGGGGAATTGAACTCCTGCGCCCTCTGCAATGTTCTCACCATAGGGGCCATCCGAGTGCTCCAAGTTGCAATCAACTGCCCTCTTCTTTGCATAGTGAAGGGCATAAGCTGCGACTGTGTCGTTCCACTTCAGAGGTTGCACGCCAACTTCTGCACGAGCCTTGTTCTGGACTTCAAGGAAGTCTTGCGGGAAATTTTGCGCACTGGAGACATGAAACATGCAGGCTAAGAACATGAAAGCTGCAATGGCGATTGAGAGCTTCAACAATGCCATTTTCTGTTTTGTCGTGCAAATGGGGTGGAAGATAGGTGTATATATATAGAAGTTGTGCGAAATTTCGCCACTATTTTGTTCTGTGAGATAGGTGTATGTATACCCAAAAAAAAAAAAGTTTTAAATAGGTAACCTATTGAGGTGTTCGGTGCCTAATGATATAATTAATCATAAAGGCTATTGGACCAAAAATATGTCACTAAATCTACGGCTGATAATTATTCTCATCCAGATATTGACAAAGCAGCACACTCATGAAATCTCATATGTCATAAATTTTGTCATCCAAACGAGTAATTTTTCTCCATTTTGAGTTTCTGATTTCTGTTAATAAATTCAGCATTCCATTTTTCGAAAGTTTAAATTAAATGTTATTCTGTTTTGTTACTGGAACTCTTTATTAGGATTTATATTTACTGCGTTTGAATACTAATGAAAAGATTTAGTAATCTGTTATTCCATATATATATAATTGTTTATTTCCGTTTAAACCTCCTAATAAATTTATAAACACAGCATCGTGTACCTTCCCTTTTTACCATATATACCCAATCATTTGGGATGAGATTACCATTTAAGATTCTACAGAATGCAGATTATGAGACTGACTATTTAAACATTTTTGCAGTCAAGATTATATTCTCATCCGAATGCTAGATTTTGAATCCTGCCCTATTCTAAGTGATTATCATGTTTATCTAAGCCAAATTGTTCTGCTGACTGACTTATCAACTTTCGAATTCATCAACCAGTTAGGTATTATCATACCGTGAATCATATTCCAATTTTATTACTCTTAATTATTGTTGAAAAATAATAGAAGAAGTAAGACACTCTAAAATGGTTATTGATTAAATCGGTTTGCTCCTCCAAAGTAACAATAAATAAATAAATAAAAATAAGCTTGCAGACATTTATGGCAAACCTAACTGCTCCGTGCGTGACTAGAAAATGATGCAACTTCTTTCTAGCTAATTGGTAAAGAAAACGACACAAGTTCACATGCAATGCAGTACTAAGTTAACATAAACATGAATTAATTACATATAATTTCAGAAGCTTTTATCAAGTGACAGTACTGATAGCGCCATGCACCGCTTTGCGTTAATGAGATAAGTACTCACTACATATAGTCACGGAGTTAAGAATTTAATATTTGGGATTAAGATTTAAATAAAAAAATAGATAATCAGAAAAAAAATAAAAAGAATAGGGCAAGCGATAACTTTTTTTTAACGATACTATATAGATTTTTTTTTTTGAAAAAAAAAAAACTTAGCGTCAATCTCCTAGCTCTGCCTCTGACAATATATGTGAGAAATTACGAGATTGAATATCGCTAAGTAGATTGTACGGTCGCCTCAGGTCTCTGTTGAATAAGAAAAAAAAAAAAAGACACAGTGCTAACCAACATGACATAGTTGACTCAAAAGCAACACGACAGGGGAAAAAGAACAGAAAAGGAACTTTTTTGATAAAAGAATCGTAATTAGTTTTCTTTCGGATAAATCCAGAATGTTTCACGCACGTTCTAGCGGTTTAGTTATTGTGCAAGTAATTCTAGAAAATAATTGTTTAGGTAATCATAACTTATGAAATACAATACGAAGGGAGTGTAATAAGAGATATTGATTAGCCGCAATGAAGAAAATCTTACAATGATAGAAACCTGAATTAGTGCAAAAAATTTAGCTATTTACGCGAAGACGTCAGTTCTGAGAATGAGGTAATGACGTCAGTTCTCCAATATTCTCTATATGGGTTTTCACATGTTATAGCATGCATATCTCATGCAGTGCATTGGCAAATTTCAGATCGCGAAATGAGTCTTTAGATGGCAAATTAAAAAAAAAAAAAAAAACTAGTAACGTTATGAGCAATAGATTAAGGATAGAGCGAAAGTGGTTTTATTTAACTTGCACAATCAGTGGGTTAAATCACTTCATTAACAATGTATTATGAGGATCATTACGATTGGTTCCTCTCATAAAATCATCAACAATTACTTTTCTTATATTATTCAATCTTCAATATGTCTCTAAATGTCATAGACAAGACCGTCAACTACGAGATCAAACTTATGATCTACGAGTCAATTGTCGATGATTCAGGATTAATTACTACAGTTATCTGGGATGGATTAAAACAAAGATAAAGAAATCTTTCTAATACATCCCATTGTTTAAGGAAAGCTAACTCATCAAATCATAGGGCACTTGTTTTAGTGGTATAGTTCTCATTTTGTATACGAAAAATCTTAAAATAAATTATCGACATCAATAATGTTCTTGATATGTATGTAACTAGACATGATTTAGGCCTCCCTTTAAATAAATTAAAAAAAAAAAATGTTGTTTCCTGAAATTACTGCGGGGAAGGAGCCAAAATCTTATGGAATTTGTGTAGCGTAATTTATGCGCTTTACCCTAGGCCATACTCAAAGTAATTATCCTGAGAAAAAAACACATGCAGGTTTGAAATCACATAATCAATCTGTTGTAGCATTCTAATGTTCTTTTCCTTAACTTCTTTCTCATTTTAATAATGACTTTTGGACATAATCAATCAGTTTCAGCATCGCAATTTCCGTTCCCTACTTTCTTCAGCAGCTTAAACAAAATAATAATTATTATTATCATTATTAAAAAAAACAAAGGTTAAGCATTTTTAACAAAATGCCTAACTAAATAGCTGGAGGGTCTATCTTAGGCATGGTTAATTAGTTGATCAGCCATATTTTATTTACAAGCATTTTATATGTCATCCCGCAAAAGTTTTTACTACATAAAGACGGTTTTAAAATTCTTACCCTACAATTTACAAATGAAAGGTGAAGTATTAATTAGTTAGATGATATTCCACCATCTTTTTTAGTATAAAAAGAGAGATATATATTCAATATTATAATCCACGAATTGTTACAATACAAGAGTAGGTGAAACATCAACCATATGATACTTCACCCCTCTCAATATGACAAGAATTCTTAATGCATAAAGAGGTGTTTAACATTAAAGACATGAGTTTTTACCATAGAAAGGAAGGTTAAAACGTCACCAAAGTGACATGAACTATTACCCTTTCTTTTTTCTTTCTTTGTTTCTGCATGTCATTTAAGCCATAACCATAATTTCCATAAATTCTTGGCACCAGCTATTATTTTCGATTGACTTCGAATTGTTTGATGCGTGAGACTTCGATCTTATGTATCTTTAGGTTTGGCCCTATGTGACCAAGCGAGCTGTCAAGTCACCATTAGTCCCCACACTGAGATTTGTAGTACACGAAATTGTATGTAGGCGAGCTATTTTTTGTTCTTAGATATATAAGTTGAAAATAATGGGTTTTTTTTTTTTTTTTTTCCCGGAGAAAAGGATTATTTTTTCAATAAGGGAAAGAATAAACAACTTAACACCTTCGTGTTTTGTCAAAAGTGTAATATATCCCTTTATATTTTAAAATGTAGTTGATTATCCCCATATATTTTATAAAAATAGTTGAATACCCTCCTATATTTTTAACACCCCTCGCTTTAGTTATAAAAATTATTTATTTTAACAGGAGGTATTCAACTACGTTTTTAAAAATACAGGGGGGGGGGGGGGGGGGTGTAATCAGTTACTTTTATAAACATAGGGGGTAATCAACTACGTTTTAAAATAAAAGAGGGATATTCAGTTACTTTTATAAAATACATGGAGTAATCAACTACGTTTTAAAATACAGGGGAGTATTATGCACTTTTAAAAAAACATAAAGAGTATTAAATGATTTACTCATTAGTGAAATTTACACATTAACTAGTGAAAAATTGATAATAGGACTGAAGCAAATGGCTATTAAATTTTTTTATTTCAAGTTGTTGAATAATATATTGTGAATCCTGAACCTTTTGGCAGGCTCATCAATAGGTATATCTTGATGTTCGACCAGGAAATACTCCAAAGAGATCGATTGAACAGATAAATAAGTATTTAGATTCTATTAATTTTATTTTTGTTCCATTAGGAGCATTTGATCTCTTAGCCATTGGAGTACGTAGAAGGGTTGAAAATTCAAATAGTGTTCTTTTTTTTTTCCTAATGCAGCCTAAAATTCTATCTCAATCATAATTAATTAGCGATGAATTGTTAATGAATAAAAAATTTATATATTAAATCGGAAAATTATTGAAGATTCACTCTTTTGCAAATTGGACCATGGGATAATCTTTTTTTTTTTTTTTTTTGGTACAATAGAGATCGAAAATGTAGTTCGAATTTCAAGTCGTGGCTCTTGAATATTGGAATTTAGTCTATTGCATAAAATGGCACTATAACTGCTCGAGTTAATCCCATTTTCCCCCATGAATTATGACTAAAGCCCAAACTCCCTCATGAAGATTTCACATTACCCAAATTCCCCCATGTCACTAGAACATATCAAACAAGGTCTTATGAATAAGGGGTTTTTGGGCTTATTATTTTTCGCAAAAAAATAAAAATGACAAGAAACTAAATTCCTCTCCATCATCTTCGTCTTCACAACACACCCCACACACACACACAATACAGTACACACACACGATACCCACTGCCCACATACACACACATGACACCACATACACACACAAAGAAAATCACTACATACACATTGGCACAAACATGTACCAGCCCATATTCACCACACTTCTACACAAAATTTTACACACATGGCACACCCCACACACATGGCACATCCTACACAAATGCCCATCACACACATGGCAAATACCTACACATCCACCCAACACACAGATTACTATATTCTCATATCATGGGAGCTATGATTGGACTCTAATGCCTTATATATGAGTGATATATGTGAATTTTTTGTGAACTTGTGAGTGTTTACCGCGTGATTGTATATGAGATTTTGTAATTTTGTGTGATGAGTGTGATTTTGTGTAATGTGTATGCCACGTATGTGTTGTACGCAATTTTGGGTGTTGTATGTGTGCGTGATTTTGTACGTGTTTTGTATTTTGTCGTATGTGTGTGTTTGTTGTGTGCAATTTTATGTGTGATGTGTACCGTGTGATTATGTAAAGATGAAGAAGAAAGCTGTTTGGAAAGGAGGATAGGTTTTTATTATAAAAAAAAAGACGTGGAAGGGGTTAATTTTTGTTATTTTAATTTTTTAAAGAATAAAAGTCTAAAATACCCTTATTCATAAGACATTTTTTTGGTATGTTCTAATGATATGGGGGAATTTGGATAATATAAAATGTTCATGGGGGATTTTGGGCTTTAATCAATAACTCATGGGGAAAAATGGGATTAACTCATAAATGCACTGATGAATAACTGTACTAGGTTTAATTTTTTCTACTAACAATATGGATTTTGTTTAAAATTTGTACCGGTTTTTTGCTATTACTATGCATGAGTTTATTTGTAAGCATTAGTGGTTGTACTCTGTTCACTAGCTATATGTGAATTGTGTAAGCATGTATTCTTTTAAAACACAAAAAGAAAAACTTTAATTAGAAAAGGATCTATGTGCAAAAAATCTTGCAGATAATTTTGCTAGTAACGTCATAGAGAATCTTGAGTTTTTTAGTGTAACAAATAATCTAGAATGGCAGCTATTTCAAATTAACTAAATATGTGGAATTTTGATATGGCGGCATACATTATTCTGCTACCCTTCTGTAAACGGAATATGCTCTTTCTTCTAATCAGACTCATATTTTAAATAGTTTGTTAGCATGAGATTCCATCCTAAAATCTAGTTGTACATATAGGGATGTTGTATATTGACATAAAATGCATACGGGAGGTTTACTTATAAAACTCAATGACCAATAATAAGAAACTAAACTCCTAAACAAAATGTAAACTATATCCATGAGTCAAGTGAAATGATCAAAACCGTCAAATAATAATTTATTGTAATTAAAGATTCTGAGTAATTTAAACAACGGTACTTTCAACCTCCATTTACCAAAAAAAAAAATTAAAAATTAATCTAGTCCTATAACTAAATTCATATCACCAATGAGAAGAGAAGATAAAAATGAGAAAATTCTTTAAGTCAAGTCTCCACTGGATTGCAATGGAAAGTAGAAAATAATGCATGATAGTTTGATGTGTGGAATAGGACAGAATAAGTAGGCAATAGTCATTCTTCTATATGTTATCCAATTATGATGAAACTATTTTGGGAGTCTAAAAAAATGATGACATGGTAATATAAGTTGTTTAAAGCTTTGAAATAGGTTGAAGGTTATAAATAATATAATAAAATTGTCTCTATTAAGTTTCTTAGTGAGGCGATAATATTTTAGTATGGTATTAGAATCTAAGTTATTAAATAATTTTAAGTTCAAATCTCGTCGTCATTTATTTAAAATATATGCACGAGGATCTTTAAGAAACAATAAATAATGTAATAACATCTTTCTAAAATGTTAAACTTTTAATGAAGGGGGAAACTATTAAAAACACTAAAGTGTTCAACAGTCTTCAGTTATCCAATAAAAAATGCCACGTGGACATAGTTGATGTCATTTGAAAATACTCACTAAATATTATTTTACTGAATTACCCTTTATCTTTTAAATACAGAATTAATGGGATTGTGGTGGAACCCATTGAATTGACTTGGTGTCATTATTAGAATTGTACGTTTTTACCATCCTACCTCAGCTAACTATGCATAATTACTAAAATGGATTGAATAGTAATGTGCATAAAGAGAAAATAAGTGTCAAAAGACTAAAGTAGCCCTCTGCAACATTAAATGCAACGAAAGTCAATTTTTTGTACACTGTCATTACGAATTTATAGATAAGATATGATCTACGAATATACATATATGTATCTACAAATAACCAAAGTTGTATATACGAATATGGATGTAGATTTTTTGATATCTACAAATCTATCATTTTGTAGAGTGTCATCATAAATTTGTAGGGAAGTTATCGTATGAATTATGCTTATTATGTATTGATAATACTAGAGGTTAAATCATATCCTCAAACCATTTAAATAAGGTAGAAAAATATTAATCAAGTTAAGGTCTCAGTAAGCTTAATTTTTAATTTCCATCTTACTTCATTAATAAAAAGTTTTGTCTATGAGTATAAAGTGTAGTATTTTGATATGAAGAGAAAGAAGAAGATTTATATTGTACTCAGACACTAAGTTATATTATCAATTTTTTTTTTAAGTATTATGATTATGGTTATACTTTGTTGTTCCATATTATTCAATAGTATGTATATACTATTAACTAGCATATAAGTGATATATACTTGTTCATATATTGTAGGAAATGTATTTTTAATCTCACTAAATAATATTGGGTTGTGGGTTGGGACAGTGACACGGGAGAAGAGAAAGTATTGAATGAGGTATTGAATACTGTATATTCTTTCCTTGAGTGAGAGTGACCTATTTATAGTTGTTGTTACGCCGGGAGTCTATATACGCGATAAGATGATAAAATTTAAAATAATTTATAATGGTTACAATGTTATCCATAGATAAATAGGCAATCCCAATCAGACTAAAATAGATAAGATATTTGTCTATACACAATAAAACAATAAAATCATAAAGAATGCATCATATAAAGTCATATGTATTTATATATTAGAATTTTTATGTTGTAGTGTATAGTATTTTGTATAGATGCCATATGTATCTGTATTTTGTAGTGTGTACTATTCTGTAAGGAGGTTATATGTATCCATATATTAATTTTTTATATTTTGTAGAGTGGTCATATGTCTTTGTATGTAGTCATTATTATTCTATAGTGTGTATAAATTTTCTTTGGACCATAAATTCAATAGCCAATATACTTTCTTATGTTCAATTTAAATTCTCTTTCGAGTATAAATTCGTATTCAAGTACAAGTTAATCTAATATTTTAAGAAGTATAATATGGACCATAACTATTTTTATCCCCCACTTTTGTCACCTTTTATTTCTATGATAATATCACCCATTTATCATATTTTATGTGTATGATTAGTTGACAGACCAAATTAAAAAAATAAAAATAAAAATTTGTTGTTTTCACATGCCAATTGCCTTAAATTTTTTATCGAGAGTTGGAATTGCTAAGATATGAAAACATCAACGAATGTTGAAAACTTGATCAAAGAAAAATATAGCTTAAGATTGCATGCTTGGCCATTTAAAAATCTTAAGTAAGAATCTCCTCTAATAATTTACTGAACCATATCACCCATTTATCACCCCATTTTTAATACTCATTTGTCTTATTCTATGTGTATACTTATTTGACATGCCGGAAAAAAATATAAAAGTTTATTATCTTGATATGCTGACTAACATACATACACATACAATAAAACTTTTTAAAATTAATATTCGATAAATAAGAAAATTGTCTAGTCCCTACTTAGGACCCATGCAAATTTATGTTCCTTTCTCTATATCAGCTTCCTAGAGGAAAATAACCCTCAACCAATTACAGTGATTCCTGTAACAACAATAGAATACTTCATATCCTATTTTAACCAAAGAAGATAAAAATATGATTCAGGATACTTTTTACACACATTCCCTCATCACTTTGTATAAAGAGAATAATGACTAAAGGATATTAGTAAATCGTAGTTAAAACCCACAATTACACAACACAGATAACTATTCACATGAACCACAACAAAATACTTAAAATGAGCTTTGCCCTTTATTCCATAGAAACAAAAAAAAAGACAAAGGTCTACAACAGAGTGAGCTATTGACAAATTTATGACATCTATAAATTAAGCAAAAATGAAATCGAGCACACTTGTCATCACATGAACATTCATTTGTCAAACTATGGATGTCCCTCTTGAACTCGAGCACATCCTCTTTCACCTATCAAGCTTCCTTTTGATGTTTGATGCTTATAATCCAATCTCTCCATGTCATGAAAGCTAGCAAATAAGACGTGTAAGTCGTTTAACTCCATTAACAGAAAGTCTAAGATTGCAACATTTGTCACATAAAAAAACTGGCAATCACAACTCCTATAAGGAACATTTAGTCACTTAGCCGAATCAACCATTCAAAAAGGTAAAACCTCAAAAAAAAAGTATTCCAAGTTTATCCTCAAATCACAAAGAAACTAATGTAATGTAAAACAATCAAATAAAATGTCTGAAGATAAAAAGAAATGGAAAAAACCAAAATGGCTACTATTATTAACACACATTTTTTTGAACTGAAATCAACCATAAAAACTAAAATAAAATAAAACTACACAAACAAAGATAAAAACACGAAATCGTAAAAATATTGACAAAGATAAAAGCGTATATCATAAAAAAAAGGAATAAAAAAGAATTGTTGGTCAAATCAAGTGATCACATTTAACTCATTCATACTTATATTAATGTCTTTCACATCATATAAGTTTCTAATACCTGAAGGAAATCTCACCTTCCAACATATTGTTGGTCAAATCGAGTGATCACAAAGCACTCAAAGACCATAATCCATAATAAAATTGACCCGAAAGTACGTAGATTCGAATTAGGCTCAGCTGTTATTCATCTACACAAAGAATGTACAAATTAAACAATATTGCTTATGAACAAAATGAATGCAATGCTTTTACTTCTCATAGCCTTCATAAGTCATAACCTTTACACATGCAAAGGAAAGACATGATACAAAATAAGAAATCTTCTTGTCACCTTACTACCATCAAAAACCCATTAGGAAACATTGACTAATTGTTATAAAAATCAATTTGACCACTACCATGAGTATATCGAGCATACGTTTTAATTGATATATAACTTTTGAATTCTACAACGGTGAAGGGTACAGAGAGCTGATTTTAATTTACTTTATTAGGATTTACAATTACAGAATCTTTGGCTAGAATAACAGAGAAAAAAAATATTGTGAATGAGACTCCAAGTTGCAGTGATTCTCTCTGCCTCTGGGTCTACTTTAGGTAAAATAGTTTAGTTAATAATGAAAATGTTAATTTGGATTCCTGTCTCATGATATTTAATTTGTTTTGCATTATGAGTTACTTAATAGAAATAAAGAAGAATTATGAGCTAAATGACTCAAATCTTGCCTTAAAAATTCAAAAGCGACAATAGCTGAGGTAATCAAAGTGAAATGATTTTCAGTTGATTTTGGCAGTGATAAATCGAACAAAAAGTTAATTTTGTTCATACTACCCCTAGTTACTCTAAATTTTTTTGTCATTGTACACATACATATGGATAATCACAGATCCATATGTATTGAAGTGACCCATTATACAAAACTCAATATACACACACATACGGGTAATTACAGACCCTTTTTTTTCTATAGCATGCCTTTAGCAACTAGTGTAGAAAATAAAGGTAGAATGTACACATACATATGGGTAATCACAAACCCATTATACAAAATTCAATATACACATACATACGGGTAATCACAGACCCATTTTATTTTCTATAGCATGCCTTTAGCAACTAGTGTAAAAAATAAAGGTAGAATTTACACATACATACATCACAAACCCATTATACAAAACCAAAAAAAAAAAAAAGTTACCGGCGTGATCGGGAGCACGAAGAGGATGAACTATCTTCTGGTCTTCCATATCCTTCTTCATTGGCTGATGAGATGGGTGGGATGAGATGAACAGTTTCTTTGCAGAGGTGAAGTGACGTGATTTTTGATGCACAAAGGGGTGATCGTAATCCAATCTTTCTTTTTTTTTTTTTTCGCTGTCAGATGAGATGGGTGGTGGAAAGAGATGAACAATGACCAAAAAAAAGAAAAAGGAAGAAGATGAATAGGGAACCCGATGAATAGTTAGTTTGCAGCGTTTACAGAGGTGAGGTGATAGAGATAAAGATAAACGTTGATGTGATTTTGCTTGGACAATTGGTGTTTTCTCGGAATTAATGAAAAGGGTAAATTAGACATTATGCACAAATTGGTACTTTTTCACAATTGAGTGGGAATCAGGGCTAATTTTGTCATTGTAGTATACAAACTTAATAAAATAAAAAAAAATTGTGTCAGAATGTCCAAACATTTGGAAACTTTGGACGTTTTTAAGAGTCTCCCTTAATGAAGTGGTAGCATAATAAAATACTACGTTATATAATAATTATCCAACTTACTAGTAGCGAGTGGAAAGAACTAAATCAAAATTTGTACGCCAGGAAAAGTTCATCGAGCAATTCATTACTAGCATGACATCTTCACTAAACATAACCACGCAAAGTCTTCTGGACCACTTTATTTATTTTGGGAGGCCTATATAAAGCTATACAATATAACCAGCGATTTGATCTCATAACTTCTCGTATATATATATAGCGAATTACATACTATTGGACCAAAGTCTAGTGGCCCTGGATGGACCACTTCTTTCCTCGTCAGGACAAATCCTATGTTTCCAACTGTTAGATTTTTCTCCTCTCGTCGGCTTAGAATTAAGTAAACCTAACAGTTTCCCCGCGGAAACTGATCACATTGTCTTGATTATGTGCAGTGAATGCATTTTTCGTGTGGAAAAGGGAACACACTTGATACTCATTAATGGCCTATAAAAACCCTTCATAACTTGCTCTTTCCTTCATCACTTCACCAAGCAAAATTAAAAATGGAGCAGTTTAGTTTCTCTTTAAAACTTGTCTTTCTTCTTTGTTTTGCAATGGCTCATTCGTCTTATGCCCAAAACAATCCACAAGATTATCTTGCTTCTCACAACGCGGCTCGTGCGCGCAAGTTGGTGTTGCGCCGATGAGGTGGGATAACACAGTAGCCTCCTTTGCAACAAACTATGCTAATCAGAGGTCGCGTGATTGTGCACTTATCCACTCGCAGAATCGTCCGTATGGCGAGAACCTCTTCGGCGGATCGGGCAAACCCTTCACCGCCAAGGACGCGGTGGATGCGTGGGTCGGAGAGAAGGCGTACTATAATTATGACTCCAACACCTGTGCTGCAGGAAAGGTGTGTGGTCACTACACGCAAGTAGTGTGGCGTAACTCAGTGAAGCTTGGTTGTGCTAGGGTTCAGTGCAGCAATGGTGGGTGGTTTATCACTTGCAACTATGACCCTCCAGGCAATTACGTAGGGCAATGTCCGTATTAAGGATGTTTTTATCATATTAAGCACTATTAAATGATAGTGGCAATAAAATACGAACTGAGAATAATCTCTTGATGAGAGTCGCTAGAATAATGTAAAATATTGTTGAATATGGGGACGTATTATATATAATGATGGTATTGCCCTATTTCATGTGAGATTATGTGCTCTACTCTTGAGGAAAGTGAACTAATCATTTTCTACTTTTTCTATGAACTATTAAGAGCTTCAAAGTTCAAATGCATTAAGGTTGACCTAATTTCTTGACTATGCTTTTTTATTATTATTTTTTGGGTATAATGAAGGGCAAAATCGTGATTTAAACTCAGAATTTTCTGAATACAACAGATCATTACTTTACTAATATAATTCACCCAACTCTTGAGTGTCATCTTGACTATGCTTTACCTGGCTCCTTATTATAATGCTTCTTATAGTTTGTTTTAACATCAAATTTTTCTGCAATTAAAAGAATTGAGAACATATAGATCATTATTCCAAAAATGAATTTTCTTTTTTTTAAAAATTAAATAAAAAAGCACTTAGTACCAAGACAATCTCCAAGGGCGTCTTACATGATAATAGTCCTTAGCCGGAAACTAAGTCGCTCGGACCACGGCACATGATACATCAATTTATAACACCAAGAATTCCAAAGATGATACACAAT
Source organism: Ehretia macrophylla (assembly GCA_037974665.1). Classification (NCBI taxonomy): domain Eukaryota; kingdom Viridiplantae; phylum Streptophyta; class Magnoliopsida; order Boraginales; family Ehretiaceae; genus Ehretia; species Ehretia macrophylla. The sequence goes on from CM075766.1 coordinate 50,098,834, forward strand.
ACATGCAAGTTGTATATCAGAGCACATACAATTACAAAGTATTGAGATATAATGTCAAATTCATGGATATGATATTAATTTTGAATTTTGCTACCAACAGAAGAAAAGGGTGTAATTCCTCAATTTCTATGTAAATTCCAATAGATATTCCAAAGATTATGTAGTGAATTGAGAGAAAATGAAGTCACTCTACTAAAATCCTATTGACTTAAGCAATACATAGCTTCTTTTTTCACCAAACTAAATATATAAGTTATCTTCATTCAAGCACTAAATGATACATTCAATAGTTAGGTGGAATAATCAGGTAATGACTTATTGTAATCAAAATTCGGAGTTCAAACTACAGTTTCAGTCAGTGTAATCGGAATCGTACGATTCGCGATTCACTAAAAAAATGATACGAATCGGATAGGAGAATCGTGAATCCACGTGAATCGCAAGTGAATCGGTACCGAATCGTGTGAATCGAACAATTCATTGAATCGTTCACGATTTGGGTCAAATTATTATTATTTTTTTTTTTAAAAAGCCCAAAATATTTCAAAGTAGATAACAAAATAAGCCCACTTTAGTAAAAAAAAAAAGGGAGACAAAACTCGTAACTGATTGGACCTCTTGTGTTTACAGCAGCTTTTGAGCACTAGTTTGGGCACTTATGAAATGTGATATTGTTCCGACCAAAAAAAATAGTATGATATTGTAATGCATAAATTGTTTGGGCTACTAGGAACAAGTGAAGTAGTGAACAATCTAGAAAAGTAACAAAAACATATATTAATATTAATTCAAATAAAAAATCTCAACTAAAAATGGTTAATAGAAACATAATATGTCAAATATCAACTAGTTTTAAATTTGTGACCGAATCAGTACGATTCACGATTCGATTCGATTTACGATTCAAAAAAATGACATTTCGATTCACGATACGATTCACGATTCGACAACTATGCTTTCAGTCTCTATTGTAAAAAAAAAAAAAAAAAAGTAAACAATACATTATACCCAATTTTGAGTTTTTGCCAGAGAAGGCTCTACGGCTTTGTGTCCAAGGGGAACGTTTTGGTGACTTTAGGGTTGTGTAAAAAGGTAATTCCATTGACCTTTCAACTTCTGCAAGTAAAGTTCCACAATTGTCATCCTTTGTTTATCACACAATTGTCACTACTTAGTTGGCATGTCAACTAGATATATTTATTTTTATTCTCTTTCCAATCTTATTAACTTTATTTAATTTTTCACTCTCTTATTTTTCTTTTTTTCTTTCCTTAATCAAAGTTTCCTTTCTTCTATCATTTTTTCTTTCCTTAATCACGTGTTGATGTAATATATAAAGAATTAGGAGAAGACCAGAATAATAAAATTTTATACGAGACAACAACAATACCACAAAATAGCAAGTTAATAATACGTAACAACTTTGAAAATCACAATTTTTTTGTATATTTTTCTCTGTTAGCATGTTGTCAGGTTGATTTTTAATGGTTACAAATAAATCATAAGAGATCATTCCAAGATTAAAATTTTCCTTCTATTCCAATTGCCAAGGGTCACGCTTCTTTACTTTCCCAGAAAAAAAAGACAATTTGCTTTCAACCCACAAATGCATAAATGAAAAAAGTGTAAACAAAACTTTTTATAAATAACAAAAATATTAGAGATGATTCAAGTTGTGTCACTGCTAGTTTATTGTCCAACTATTTGTATGTGTACGCATGTATATTGAAAAAAAAAATGCAGTAAACCTGTAAGGTTAAACAAAACAGAGAGAAGAGGAAAGAAAATTGATTAAGGAAAGAAAAAAGAAAAAAAAGAGAGAAAAATTAAATTAAATTAATAAGATTGGAAAGACCTAAAATAAAAATAAATCTATCTAGATTGCATGACAACTAGACATGTGACGTCTAGTATTACTCAATGATGAAACAGTTCTTCTTCACTCAAAATCTAAACCATTCTTTGCATGCATTACTCATAGCCATTATTTGCATGCTTTACTCATAGCCATAATGAAAATTTACAAACTTTCACTAGCCTTTCTTTGTCCACTAAGCGCAACCCTTATGTTCCCCTCTCATGCCCATAATCTACCACAAGATTTTGTCAATTCTCATAGCTGAGCTCGTTCTCAAGTAAATGTTGCATATGTAACTTGGAATACAACCCTTCCAGCATATGCGCAAAACTATGCAAACAAAGAATTGCTAATTGCAGTATTGTGCACTCAGGAGGACCGTACAACGAGAACCTTGCCAAGGGCAGCGGTTCATTCACAGGCACGGCTGCAGTTAACTTATGGGTTGCTGAAAAGCCTTACTATGACTATTTCTCTAATACGAGCATCGGAGGAGAATGCTTGCATTACACGCAAGTACTGTGGCGCGACTCAGTGCGTATGGGATGGGGTTCAATGCCAAAATGAGTGGTGGTTTGTCATCTGCAATTATGATCCTCCAGGCAACTGAGGGTGAATATCCTTACTAGAAGCTTCGAAAACTAAAAGTTTTGAGCTGTTAATAATAGCTATGTGTCAAATAAATAAACCAGTTATAATTACATGGAACTGGATTGAGATGCATTAAATCGAATAATAGCTTGATCTGTAACACTACTGTTTAAGGAATAATACATGTCAAGTCTTTTCATTATCTTCTTTGTGAATTTGTCAGTTCTGGCACGTCTCTGGAAATTAAGTTCTGCCAATAGTTGTATTGGACTTTTTTTCCTATATATATATCCCCTTAGTATAGCGCTTCTACTTTCTTCGGTCTATACTTGCTTCGACCACCCAATTTTAAGAACATTGACTCAAATTAATAATACTGAAAATAAATGACAATTTGTGTATCAAATGATTTATAGGAATATCAAATGTATATGATAAAAATTTATTTATTAATTAAATATTAAATGTCTCGTGCATATGATAAAAATTTATTAGATAAAGAAGGGTGAAGGAGTACGGTGTGACGTATAGGAATACTTATTAAAATTTGAGGTGGATGGTTGAGATTATTATTTCAAGAATTTGGAGAGGATCAAAATAAGAGATGATATGTTATTTTCTAATTTTTTTTTATGATAGTAAAACAAAAGAGAACGCTATAAAAGAAAGAGAAGAAGACTGAGGAAAAGTTATTAGGAGAGAGAAATTATTAGAAAAAGTCAAGGTGTAATTTTATTCAATGGTCATGCCAACTAAATATTACAAGTCAAGGATGATAAATTGATGATGGAAAAAAAAGGGTTATACATCTAATATATCTCCTATAGATTCTATGATTCATAAGTTCTTAATTTACTTATCAACAATATGATTTTTTGTCAATTGTATATCAGTACTGTTGCTCTATTTATATGTTGATTCATTTAAAACTGTTACTGGTTTTCCTTACAATATGTATATATTCTCTCTCTTTTATATGACTTGACATGTAATAATCGCTTAGCTCAAAAAAGTAAAAAGTTAACTCTAATTAGGAACACTATACAATTTCATTGTTCCATGAATACATGCCCTTCTTAAGAATGTGCAAAAATCTTGCAAATAATTTTGCTACTAATATCATATAGGATTTTGAATTTTTGACTGGAACAAATAATCTAGAATCAGGGTTGTTTCAAATTGACTAAATATGTGGCATTTTAATATGGTGTCTATCATATACTTGCATTTTTGTCTTTTGCTACGTTCATACGCGAGCCCTTTGTTTGAAGAATTAATCTCTTTAGATGGTTTATTAGCAATTGGTAATCTTTGAAAGAGTAAAACTAATCAGATTGGTGCAATGATGCTGGTGATTGCGTAGCCCTCGTTAAAATAAGGCCCTTTGTTAAAAGAATTAATGTCTTATATAGTTTATAATTAGCAATTGGTAATCTTTGAAATAGTAAAATGTAGACAATGTCCGGAGTTATTCTTTTTTAGGACATACTTTTTTTTTTTGATCGGTAAGTAATCGTTTCATTCCACTTCAAAAAAAACGTGAAGATACATGGATAGTCAACAAAACATAAGACCTCTACATAAGCCTATCTGTAATCTTCCACCTCATACAAAGATTTCTTTTCACAATGTTGTCCACATACTTACTCTGGAGATTAATCATATGTCTAACATCTAAAAGAATTTTCTCCATGATTTGCTCATCTGTTTTGACCCCCGATCAATGGACTCTGCAATTCCTTTCCGTCCAAATTTGAAACACACTTGCACAGAATGTCACCTTTGCAAGGTCAACTTTTAAACTCTTCTTCTTGCAAGCTCGGCTAAGCCTTGTCACGATAGTCACCCATTGAGCATTCAGATTTCTCATGTTGAGAAGGTGACAGAGTTGTTTTCAAATTCTTTGGGAAAAGGGGCACTCAAAAAATAAGTGATCCATATTCTCAAGCCCCAGACAACAAAACTCACATTTTGCATCATTGGTAACTCCCCAGTTGAGTAGTCTTTGCTTTGTAAAGTTACGATCAAGGCACATCAACCAGGTACAAAAGCCTTGTTTAGGAATCACAACCTTGTCCCAGATCAACCTTGGCCAGTGCATCTTGTTTCCTTTATTTCTGATGCGATCCCAAGTGGATGAGAAATTAAACTTACCTTTGCGATCAGCATACCATCCCACAATATCATCTCTACTTCGAGGGTAAATTGAATTCACAAGCTGGTACATAAAATGCAGATTCCTCGGCTAAGTCCATTGGCCTAAGGTAATGAATTGCTCAACCTTTGCATTCGAGTGTTCCATAGGAAGCGCAATATTGTTGGCCGAAGCATAATCAACAAGTCTGCCAATCGGCAGCCAATGATCCCAATAAAGCCATGTTCTCTTACCAGTACCCACTTTATGTCGAACAAAATTAGCAACCATTTCCCAACATTTAAGTAAGCTCCTCCATGTCCAAGTTGCATTAGATGGGGTGTTAATACTCCAGATATTTATATTTTTAAGGATAACTTTGTTGGCCCAGACACCCCACAAAGAAGGATATTTTTAGGACAGACATGGTCACTACTGCAAATAAAAAAGTTGGATGATATGATATTCGTTTCAAATTGCTATCAACAGAAGAAAGGGTGCAATTCCTCAATTTCTACGTAAATGAATGATATTATTCCAATAGATATTCCAAAGATAATGAAGTAAATTGAGAGAAAATCCAGTTACTTAGCTAAAATCCTTGACTTAAGCAAATACGTATAGTTTTTTTTCCCTAGTAATATAATCTGAATATGTAACTTATCTTAATTCCGGCACTAAATGATAAATTATACTAATTTTTTAGTTTTTCTCAAAAGGAAGCCTACAGTTTTAAGTCCAAGGGGAATTTAGTGTTATGTCCAATGGTCATTCTAGATTAAAATTGAGTAATGTTTTGTATCGATCACTCTTTACTAATCTTTTATATAGTAAGAATTCATATATTTATTATATATCAAATGTCTTGTGTGTATGATAAAAATTTATTAGATAAAAAAGGGTGAAAGAGTAAGGAGTGATGTATAACAATATTTATTAAAATTTGAGGTGGATAGTTGGGATTATTCTTTGAAGATATTGGAGAGGAACTGTTATTTCCTTTTTTTTTATTTTTAAATGATAGTAAAACAAAAGAGAACGCTATAAATTAAAGAAAGAGAAGAAGACTGAGGAAAAGTTATTAGGAGAGAGAAATTACAAAAAGTCTAGGTGGAATTTTATTCAATGATCATGCCAACCAAATAGTACAAGTCAAGGATGATAAATTGATGATGAAAAAAAGGGTTATATCTAAATTCTAACATATGAATTTACTTATCAACAATATGAATTTTTGTCAATTGTATATTGGTACTCTTGCTCTCTTTATATGTCGATTCATTTAAAACTGTTAGTACGTGGTTTTCCTTGCAATATGTATATATTCTCTCCCTTTTATATGACTTGACGTGTAATTATATATGCTTAGCTCAAAAAAGTAAAAAAATAACTCTAATTAGGAAAACTACACAATTTCATTGTTCGATGAATGAACGCCCTTCTTAAGAATGTGCAAAAATCTTGCAAATAATTTTGCTAGTAATATCATATAGGATTTTAAGTTTTTTACTGGAATAAATTAATAATCTAGAATTTAATCAGGGCTGTTTCAAATTGACTCAACATGTGGCATTTTAATATGGTGTATCATACTAGCCCTTTGTCTTTTGCTAAGTTCATACGTTTAAAGAATTAATCTCTTTAGATGGGTTTATTAGCAATTGGTAATCTTTGAAATAGTAAAACTAATCAGATTGATGCAATGATGCTGGTATGGTTGCATTGCCCGTGTTAGAATGAGGCCCTGTGTTAAAAAAAAATTGATATCTTTAGATGGTTTATTAGCAATTGGTAATCTTTGAAAGAGTAAATCTAATCAGATTGGTGCAATGATGCTGATGTGGTTGCATAGCCCTCGTTAAAATAAGGCCCTTTGTTAAAAGAACTAATGTCTTATATAGTTTATATTAGCAATTGGTAATCTTTGAAATAGTAAAATGTAGACAATGTCCGGAATTATTCTTCTTAAGGACAGACTTGGTCACTACTACAAATAACAATAGACATGAAATTGAACACTCAAAAATTAGATAGAATGATCGGGTAGTGATTTATTATATTCAAAGATTAATTTTTGAGCTGACACTACGGCTTTGGACTCCAAAGTTTTTTTTTTTTTTTATAAAAAAACAAAGAAAGATGGGATTACCAAGATGTAATTTCCAAGTGCCAACGGTTGGATGGATAATTATTTGATAAGCTACTCAAAATTGACTCTGTGCTGCTTGAGAATTTATAATAATCACTCAAATTAGCTTCTGCTTATCTGCAGCCGATCGATAAACCATTCCATGAAACTGTCAACGGGAATCCCATATATATACGCGCCCGATGATAACCTAGTAGCAACATATTCAGCTTTCATATTGGGAAAAGAGAAAAAGAAAATGGTGTCATAAAAAATCTCGTTACTTCTCTTTTGTCTGGTGAGCTTGGCTGTAGTTCAATTATCCATAGCTCAAAATTCACAGCAAGACTACCTCAACGCTCATAATGCTGCTCGTGCGCGTGTCGGCGTTGGACCGATGAAATGGGACGAGAAGGTGGCAGCCTATGGACGCAATTATACTAACAAGAGAAAGGGTGACTGCAGGCTTGAACACTCACAGAATTAATCGTCCATATGGCGAGAACATCTTCACGGGATCTGGCAAACCCTACACCGCCAAGGATGCAGTGAATTTGTGGGTCGCAGAGAATTATAATACCAACACCTGTGCTGCAGGAAAGGTGTGTGGTCACTACACACAAGTAGTGTGGCGTAGCTCAGTGAAGCTTGGATGTGCTAGGGTTCAATGCAGCAATGGTGGGTGGTATATCACTTGCAACTATGATCCCCCAGGCAATTACGTAGGGCGACGTCCATATTAATGATGTTGCACTTGCTATTTGCTAGTGCTAGTAATAATTAAGTATAAAAAATAATCTCTTTATGAGAGTCGCAAGAATAATGTAAAATTATTTTAAATATGCGGTCGTAAAATGATGGTATATATTACCCCATTGAATGGTAGATGATCTGCTCTATTCTTGAGCAAATTAAATGTGTGAAGCATTTTCCACTTATCTATGAACTATTAAGAGCTTTTCAAATGCATAAGTTTGACTTAGTATCTAGACTATGTTCTACGGTTGGCTGATTTTTCATTTTTGTGTTTTTAATCTTCCTTTAATTAAAAGTATACAATAATATATTCTTCTTAATTATGGTGTGTAATTTAACCTCTTAATTTTCTGCAATTAAAAGAATTGAAAAAATAGTTTCCTTTTCCACTAACAATTTTTAACGTAAACCTATTTACTCGATGAACTCTTTTAGTTTTGGGACTAAAAGATCCCCGCTATAACTCTTTGCACCAATAATATAGGCATTTAACGATTTTTATTATTGATTAATTAGCCATTATTTTTTTTAATGTTAGATATGTCAATTTGTGTGAATTCTGTTTTTTTTTTTTTAATTTAATGGAGAATAAAGTTATTTTACATCACTTATGTTAGACACAAGAATTAATCTCTTGCACTTAAAGCAAGAATATTCATACTATTAGAGGAAATAGGCAGTGTATGAATCCTCTTGCTATATATGGATCGGATCATCTTCCACATATGTGAATCATTGTACAATCATTTTCTAATAACGCCACAAAATAGTCTCCAACTGCGGCACATGACACATCAATTTATAATGCCAGTGAATTCCAAACATGATATACAATACATGCAAGTTGTATATTAGAGCACATGCATGCAATTTCATAGTATATATGGCTTCTCTTTTAGTGAAAGATGTCCAATTCATGGATATGATATTCATTTCGAATTGCTACCAACAGAAGAAAGGGTGCTATTCCTCAATTTCTACGTAAACCAATGATATTATTCCAAGAGATATGCCATAGATAATGTAGTAAATTGAGAGAAAATCTAGTTAGTACCTATAAGCTAAAACCCTTGACTTAAGCAATACATAGTTTCTTTTTTTCACTAAACTGAATATATAAGTTATCTTCATTCAAGCACTAAACGACACATTATACCCAGTATTGAGTTTTTCGCAAGAGAAGGCTACGGCTTTATATATGTCCAAGGGGAACGTTTTGGTGACTTTAGGGTTGCGTGAAATGGTAATTCTAATGATGACCTTTCAACTTCTGCAAGTAAAGTTCCAGTTTATTGCCTATATATATATATCTAATGATGAACCACCGCTTCTAGAAACATTCTTAATTTGCATGCTTTACTATAGCCATATTAATGGAAATTTACAAATCTTCACTAGCCCTTCTCTGTCTAATAAGCGCAACCCTTATGTTTCCCTCTCAAGCCCAGAATCTACCACAAGATTATGTGAATGCTCATAACTCAGCTCGTTCTCAAGTAAATGTTGCATATGTAACTTGGAATACAACCCTTGCAGCATATGCGCAAAACTATGCAAACCAAAGAATTGCTAATTGCAGTCTTGTGCACTCAGGCGGACCGTACGGCGAGAACCTTGCCAAGGGCAGCGGTTCATTCACAGGCACGACTGCGGTTAACCTATGGGTGGCTGAGAAGCCTTACTATGACTATTACTCTAATACGTGCGTTGGAGGAGAATGCCTGCATTACACGCAAGTAGTGTGGCACGATTCAGTGCGTATGGGATGTGCGAGGGTTCAATGCCAGAACGGGTGGTGGTTTTTGATCTGCAACTATGATGCTACAGGCAACTGGGAGGGTGAATATCCATACTAGAGACTTCGAAAAATAAAAATTATGAGCTGTTAATATTTATAGCTCAGTGTCAAATAAATAAACCAGTTATAATTACCTGGAATTGGATTGAGATGCATTAAATCGAATAATAATCTGAGTTGTAACACTACTGTTCAAGGAATGATATATATATATATATATATATATATATATATATATATATATATATATATATATATATATATATATATATCATAGTTGTCGAATCGTGAACTGTATCGTGAATCGAAATATCATTTTTTTGAATCGTGAATCGTACCGATTCGATTACAAATTTAAAACTAGATAATTTGATATATTATGTTTCTATTAACATTTTTTAGTTGAAATTCTTCTTTTGAATGAATATTAATATATGTTTTTTTTGTTACTTTTCTAATAATCACTGATTCACTATCTTGCAAACTAAATTCCAAAGCAATTGAACAGGACCCATAACAAAGGTTAATCCCACAAGCAATGCAATCATTGCCGTCCAACACGCCGTTGAAGTCATCACATATTTCCTCTCATTCGGCGTAAACAAATCGCTGCTTGGATCAAAATGAGAGCCTTTCTTCCCAGGACTTCTACTCCACTGCGATCCAGTAGTACACATTAAATGCTTTATCAATCCAATTCAGATACAATAAAGCTTAACAATTGAATAAATACAATAATAAGCTGCAAGAGTGGTCAACTACCCACAATAAAACTTCCTACTATCTGCACTTCAATGACATAATACACTTTAGCTGGAAGCCTGGAAAACTGAAGAGGAATATCCATAAAAATGTACGCACCAGACCACGAACTGCCTTGACCAAGCTTGCTAATATTGCTTTACCAGGCTTTGTATTTTGGGTGATCAAGACTCTTTGCCCCTGCACAGTTATGATATTAGAGATAAACCAATCATATAAATCATTACTTGCAAGAGTGGATGATGACACGCTCGTGCTAATGAGACTGGCATGCTAAAGCCAAATTCTTTTTCCTTTCTTGTATCTCTCAGTATGAAATGTTTTTCATCAATGAGACAGCTGGCTTGTCCACAACTTTCAAGCCATATATGTGTAACCACAGGTTTGCCTAAAGCAACAGCCTCTAACATATTCCTTGTGCGGACAAATTTATCTGTTATGAAGTGTGTGGCATCTGACATAGAGGAATATACGTACCATCCATGGTAGGGGACAAGAATTGAAGAATGAAGAATGCTTGCTTCGTGACCAGTTCAGCAAATATGCAACCCACAGACCACAAGAATTGAACACTTAGCCATTAATGAGCGCAACAACAAAGCAGGATATGTAAACAAGTTACAGTTTGTGAGTGTAGCTGAATCGCGAACGATTCAGTGAATCGTACGATTCGGTACGATTCACATACGATTCACGTTGATTCACGATTCTCTCATTCGATTCGTATCGATTCTTTGTTGAATCATATCGAATCGTACGATTCCGACAACAGATATATATATATATAAAGTACTTTTAATTTCCAGAACCTGATGTTAATTATTTTAGTTTTGGTCTTGTCAGTTCTGGGTGAAGTTGCATGCATGTCTCAGCTGGAAACTAAGTAGTTGTGCTTCTTGTTGTAGCAATAGCATACTTGTAGAGATGTCTATTGGGACAAGATTCGGAACTATTTACACCCAAGAATTAGAGTGAAATGTTCGGGTAATAACCTGTTATAATTAAATATTTTAAATTTTAACCCACAATTTGGGCATCCATTTTACCAAGAAAAAGAAAAAAAAAAGAATTGGAACTATTTTAATTGTATTGGTTTGCTGAAAAATTTGGCTAAAGGAAGCATGTGGAAAAGCTGCAAGGCGAATACATACTTTCTAAATGGGTAAAAGCCAATTTAGTCCCTGAGATTTATGCTAAAAACCAAACAAGTCCCTGTGTTTTGGAAATATACACATTTCGTCCCTCTAGCCGTTAAAATTTGACGGTCAAACAGTTGACCATGCAAAAGTACGAAAATGCCCCTTATAGCTGTTGAGTGGACTGAAATTAAAAAGAAAAAAAAAATTGTTACATAACCGTTGGGAAAACCCAACGGCTATGTTGACACCCCACGGCTATATATAGTGTAGTGGGGTGTCAAAATGCTTGGTCCATTTTTTTTGTTGGTTTTCAAGATACTCACATCCAAAAAAAAAAAATATATATATATATATATATATATAGTTGTATTTTACAATACGAATCAGGCCTAAAAAAATATTATCCAAAAAATCAAGCCAAATGTCTAGAGCATCAACGGCACGAGGATCTTCAACTTCTCGGGAAGATATTAATGGAACTTTCATTAAGTTCAAAAATAGAATATGTTACTGTAGAAACAAAACAGCTGTTCGAATATCTGAATCAATAGATAATCCATTCAAACTATATTTTTTTTGCTCGAGATCAAGATGTTCATTTTATACATTTTGGATACCTGATGAACAAGAGCTATCATTTGAAGACTTTGCAGGGTTCACAAGAGACATCCCACGGAACAACTCATCACCGGTGAGCAACAAATTATCAGATTTAAATTATAAATTTCTCAAATTGAACATCCTACTCTTTGTAATAACACTACTTATGATGCTAGTTGTTTATGGCATGATGCAAGTAAACACGACAATGTAATGTAACTTGTAGGTAGTATTTAATTTGATATGTAGTATTTTACATTTACAAAATGTGCATGTACTTCATTAAACAAGCTTTCCATCATAATTGGCTATAAGAAAAATACAAAAAAAGGAATTAAACTACAACTGGATAACATTCTATACACATTGTGAGTAATTTAATCCCCCAAAAAGATGTTCAAAAACTATGATGCTATAATACCATTTAGGCCAAACATAATTTGCAACAAATGCAAAGAATAGTCTATTATAAGTCCCGTGAGAAACAAAGGCCGTCAAAATAGATGCAATAAAGCACAAAATAAGTCTCGTGAGAAACAAGCTACCACCAATGCCTGCATTATAACCAAATAGGAAATATATAATGTATCAAATGAAATAAGAAGCGATTGATAAATTAAAAAATATTTTAGTCATGTATACCAATTTGCAAGAGGGTCTTAAACGACCCTTGAAGAAGTAGTTGTACTATTCATCTCAGGCAGCAGCCGAGCACCATCTTTAGAGCTGCATAATGTGGCCTGAGAATCTTGAACAATAGTAACATTTGGGGCAACCTAGTGATGCACTCAAGTATTATTTCACTTTGATATAATATGAGTAATTAGACAAAAAAGGATGCATTAAATTATTGAGGTTTAAAGTAAGAATATTCATTTACCTCATCATGTTGTTCTTGGTTTGGCCTCCTTCTTTTTGCAGTAGGTGTTTCATCTGTTCTACGCGGACAAGTTTCTTGTTGTGACCAAGTTCACAACACAATGAATACCTGACATGTACTGACCTTTGTTGCTTAGATGTCGTTGTAGTTTCTCCAACTTCTCTTGTCCTTTTAAACTTTGGTCTTCCCCTTTTTCTAAGCTTCTCTAGAGGTTGCCATGGAGCAACATTAACATGTGGCCACATTGATTTATCAGGGACCGGCTGAATCATGCCTTGATATGACCTTTTGTAAGCATCAACTGTTAAATATGGATCTACATATTCATGAGGTGCATATCTCATGCAAGTTATGCAAATCATAGCATGTTTGCAAGGAATGCCACTGACTTGCCATTCCCTGCATTGACAAGTGTTCTCCATTAAGTTGACAACATAAGATTTACCATCAATGACTTGAAACACTGTTTCGGATGCAGGAATTGGGCACAAATGTTTACCATCTCGAATATTCTTATCCATTCTTGCCATAACTCTCGGTGGAAGTGGTGTATCCCATTTCAATGCTTTTTGATGTCTTGTGTGAAACCTTTTCATGACTTTGTTCCTAATCCACTCTAGCATGATCAGAATAGGCATGGCTCTTCGAGGACCAAGTAGACTGTTAAATGATTCAGACATATTATTTATAATGTGATCATTTTTACTTACTTCATCAAACCCATGCCTTGCCCACTTGTCTACATCTTCTAGGAAATCTACCATCAACCATTTATGAGCCTCTTTGTCGGCATTGAAGATTTCTCCCATACAATCATTGAAATTAATCGATTAAGCAAATTAGCCATCTTAGTCAGTTTACACCAAGTTATTGTAACATAATCAGTTTACACCAAGTTATTACATCCGTTCATCATAGAGCTTCATCGATTAAGCAAATTAGCCATCTTGTTGAGAAATTAATCCATACTTATACTACACAACTTGTAACAAGTGGCATCAAGAGCAGGTTACGAACTAATTTAGTTAGATTCTTGGGAGAAAGTTGTTTTTTTGCAGGAATATGTATGGACACTTTGCGGGATGGATGTTCAATTACTAAACCACCACTATTGAATGACTCAAACTACTCATACTGGAAGGCACGCATGAGGGCTTTTATCAAGTCCATTGATGAAAAAGGTTGGAAAGCAGTTCTAACAGGTTGGGTGCATCCTACAATTACCGATGCACAAGGCAATGTTGCACCAAAACCTGAAACACAATGGACCAAAGCACAAGATTTATTGGCAAATTACAATTCCCGAGCATTGAATGTTATCTTCAATGCCGTTGACATAAACCAATTCAAATTGATTTCAATATGTGAATCAGCCAAATATGCATGGGTGATATTGGAGACGGCATATGAAGGCACTGCAGCTGTAAAGGTATCAAAACTTCAAATTCTTGCGACAAGATTTGAAGAATTGAAGATGAAGAAAGATGAAACTATCATGGAGTTCAATGTCAGGCTGTGTGATATTGCAAATGAGGCCTTTGCCTTGGGGAAAAAATATTCAGATTCGAAGTTAGTAAGAGAAGTATTAAGATCACTTCCAAACAGGTTTGCTATCAAAGTTGCAACAATAGAAGAGTCCAAAAATGTTGATAAAATCAAGATTGATGAGTTAATGGGCTCTCTTCAGACGTTTGAAATAAAGTTCAAACAAAATAAGAAAGAAAATAGCATTGCCTTAAAAACAGGTTTCGAAAATCAAGATGATCAATACTCTTCTGATGGTGTCAATGAATCTTTAGCCTCACTCACAAAGAATGTCAACAAAGTGCTGAAAATATTGAAGAAGCAGAATGTCTCGTCAAATTCTGAAATCTTGAAGAAGAAAAAAAGAATACTCTGTCATGAATGTGAATGATTTGGACATATGCAATCTGAATATGGAAACATTATAAAGAATAAGAAAAATGCCATGAACATCACCTCGACTGATGAAGACTTGGAGGAATATATGGAGAGTGATGAAGAGTACACTAACAACATTGTTGCATTAAATGTTGCAACAGTTCAACGTGATGATAAGGTAAGCATAGAAGATGGTGTAAACAGTATTGTAACAGATGAAGAAACTTGCAGCTTAGAGTCAGAAAGTGATGATGATTTGGATGTAGAAGACGTCTTGAAAGCCTACAAAGAGATGTACAAAAATTGGTTGATCGTGTGCAAGAAAAATCGTGACATGGAGGTGAGGATCACAGAACTCTCGATGAAAAAATATGATCTGGAAAAGACAGCAAAAATTCATCAAAATCTGGCTACTAAAAGACTACAGGAAACTCAAATGTTGCAACAAGAGCTGAAACAAATTCAGCGAAATGTAAAAATGCTAAATTGTGGGACTGAGAAGCTTGATTACGTGCTATCAATCCAAAAATCAAGCGGTGATCACACGGGACTTGGTTTTT
This sequence comes from Ehretia macrophylla, assembly GCA_037974665.1. Taxonomy (NCBI): domain Eukaryota; kingdom Viridiplantae; phylum Streptophyta; class Magnoliopsida; order Boraginales; family Ehretiaceae; genus Ehretia; species Ehretia macrophylla. Next base: position 50,113,942 of record CM075766.1, read on the forward strand.
ATGGGGGTGAACCATCTAGAAAAATAACATTTGTCAGAGAAAATAGAGGGCCAATGCTGGAATCAAATGGTGCAACAAAACAAAATGACATGACTACTGATGTCGCAACTGATGTTGCAACAAAAGCTGCAGCAGAGAGTAAAATTCCAGAATTTAAGAAAAAGAAGTTTGTGCTAGTTTGTCATTTTTGCCACACTCCTGGACACATCAGATCACGATGCTACAGGTATATTGACATGCTGAAAAGAGGTAAGTTTGTTAAACCCTTTGTTCATGATAAGTTTAGGAGGCCACTTCAAATGAAAGCGAATTTGTCACCACAAAAAATGAAACAAATTTGGGTAAGACAATCAGTTTTACCTTGTCCAGTAGAGCATAAAAAGATTGTTTCAAACTATGTTGCAACAAAAAATCAACTGACATATATTGTTACTAAGGCACCAAATTCTATGAGATATGAGACTTTGAGCAAATTTTTAGGAATTTATAGTTTTTTAATGTTGCATCATAAACTGAAACATGATTGCGAAGAGACTCAAGAGATGTGAAAGTTTAATAGTAAAATCAGCTTGTGATTTATTTCTTAAACCATATTAGCTGAGCACACTATATTTTGATTTGATTGAGAAACTGATTTTAATGGTTTGCAAGTGCAGGAATTTGAACTTTCTAGTGACTTTGGATATTAAAAAGAAGTCTCTTTATCCATTCATGTACTCTATTCACTCATGAAAAGAGAAAAAAAAAAGAAAAAAAGAAAAAAAAAGGAAAAAAAAAACACACAAAAAAGAGAAAGGAAAGTGGAGACTGGAAAAAGCTACCTAAACCAGATTGAAGGTTCTAGAGTGAAAGCTACCAAGTCTAATATTCTTTTGAAAATAAAAATTTTGCAATGTGATTAGATGATCAGGTTGTTTGAACAGGTTGTTTTGAATTCTAAATCTTGCAAATCCTGATTATGAGGAATTTCAAGAAAGATCTTTATATAGTTTTTCACACACACACATGGTTCAAGTTATAAATCCTTGTTTGGTTTAACTATTGAATGAGTAATTTTTCTTGATGTTGACTTCATGAATCCTGTTCATATCATGCATTTTTTCCTTTTCTACTTACGAAAAAAAAAGTTTTTATTTTTTGAGTCACAAATTTCTGAGAGACTTCAACAAGGATTTCTATGTGATGTGGTCTCCTAGCCATATAAACACCTCCCTTGATGGCCAAACAAGAAGCTTACAACTTGATAAGGATTCAGGTATATATATATATATCCTACAATGATTGCCATTTTTTGTGTATTTTCTCAAGTAATTTTATGCATTTACGAATCAATGAATGTTTTATTTTTTGATCACATCACTTTTGAAATTTTTTAGGTTCTGGTTTTGCTTCAAATGACATGTTCTTGTTCGGACAATTTGACATGCAAATCAAATTGATACCGGGTAACTCAACTGGAACAGTTGTGGCCTTCTACGTAAGAGAACACCCATTCTTAACGTATTAATTTATAATCTTGGGGTGAATATGATGCGGTTATACCTATGTTAAGTTTCTCGTTATAAAAATGAAATTTGTCCATGCAACTTTCATCAGATCAACCAAATCGTGATGAGGTGGACTTCGAATTCTTTGGCAACGTTCCGGGACAACCATATATTCTTCAAACGAACATTTATGCAGATGGCTTTGATAACAGAGAGCAAAGGATCAAGCTATGGTTTGATCCTACACAGGATTTCCACACCTATTCTATATTATGGAACCTTCACCAAATAGTGTAAGTCGTTGACAATCTGCAGGCCATCTCATTCAATTCCACACCTATCTTTATTCCTCAAGAAACAATATTCATCCTAACAGGAATACTAGCCAATTGTAAATGTTGACACAACCTAATATAATGATATCATATAGAAAATGAAAGTTTAAGGAATAATTAGTTTGAAAATTACAGTTTCCCTGAGGAAGTTTATATAGTAAGTGTAGTGAGTTTAAGTAAATAACTCATGCAATAATTATTTCAAAGTTTATAAAACGAGTATCACTTGTGGACCTAAAGTTCTAAACTTATGACGTGAAATTATTCATTGTTTAACGATGATTTTCTTATCATGGCAGGTTTATGGTAGATCTTGTTCCCATCAGAACATACAGGAATCACGCGGACAAGGGAGTGTCATTTCCTAGATGGCAGCCGATGGGCATAAGAATAAGCCTATGGGATGGTGAAAACTGGGCAACGGGAGGGGGCAAAAACAAGATAGACTGGTCCAAGGCTTAGCATCGTTCAGAAACTACAAAATTGACGCATGTGTATGGAAAGGAAATGCAAGATTTTGTAGAGTAGATAGTTCTAGTAACTGGTGGAACAAGGAAATATTCAGCTCCTTAACGTGGACTCAAAGAAGGTTGTTTAATTGGGTCAGGAAGAATCATCTCATACATGACTATTGCCTAGATAATCAGAGATTTCAGAATGCTCTTCCTAAAGAATATTCTTTACCCAAGTATTGATATATCAAAATGGAATTATTTGATCCTTAATTTCGCTTTTGTTGTTTTTTTAATTATAATTATACTAAATTAAAGGATATATATATATTGATTATAAAGGTATAGCAATTGGTATCATATTATTTTTATTCTTACAAGCAAAGTAACTAAAATATATATGCTCAATCCAATATTGTTTGATGAAATCAATCTTTTCATATATATCATATTCTGAAAGAGTCAGTTAGCTAGGGATGAAGCAATCGTCTCCAAGTTCATGATAATGGCCTGACTACGATGAGAAATTATAATTTCTTCATGTGTTGTTATTTATCTCCAAATTATCATTTATTTTCATTATTATTAATTTGAGTCAATGTTCTTAAAATTGCGTGGTCGACGTGAGTATAGACCGAAGAAAGTAGAAGCGCTATACTAAGGGGATATATATATATATATATATATATATATATATATATATGGGCAAAAAAGTCCAATACAACTATTGGCAAAACTTAAATTCCAGAGACGTGCCAGAACTGACAAATTCACAAAGAAGATAATCAACTCAGCTTCTGGAAAATACTTGACATGTATTATTCCTTAATTAAACAGTAGTGTTACAGATCAAGCTATTATTCGATTAATGCATCTCAATCCAGTTCTATATAATTATAACTGGTTTATTTATTTGACGCAGAGCTATTATTAACAGCTCAAAACTTTTAGTTTTCGAAGCCTCTAGTAAGGATATTCACCCTCCCAGTTGCCTGGAGGATCATAATTGCAGATATTTTCTTAAATCTTAATTCTCATAAATCTAAATATATATTGTATATGTTGTAGCCATCAATTTGAAATCTAAACACTTGATAGTAATTTAATTTAGAAAGTATGTATTCGCCTTGCAGCTTTTCCACATGCTTCCTTTAGCCAAAATTTTCATCAAACCTGTACAATTAAAATAGTTCCAATTCTTTATTTTTTTCTTTTTCTCAGTAAAATGGATGCCGAAGTTGTGGGTTAAAACTTAGAATATTTGATTATAACAGGTTATTACCTAAACATTTCACTCCAATTCTTGTGTGTAAATAGTTCCAAATCTTGTCCCAATAGACATCTCTGCAAGTATGCTGCTACAACAAGAAACACAACTACTTAGTTTCTAGCTGAGACATGCATGCAACTTCACCCAGAACTGACAAGACCAAAACTAAAATAATTAACATCAGGTTCTGGAAATTAAAGTACTTTATATATATATATATATATATCATTCCTTGAACAGTAGTGTAATTATAACTGGTTTATTTATTTGACACTGAGCTATAAATATTAACAGCTCAAAATTTTTATTTTTCGAAGCCTCTAGTAAGGATATTCACCCTCCCAGTTGCCTGGAGCATTATAGTTGCAGATCACAAACCACCACCTATTCTGGCATTGAACCCTCGCACATCCCATATGCACCGAGTCATGCCACACTACTTGTATGTAATGCAGGCATTCTCCTCCAACGCACGTATTAGAGTAATAGTCATAGTAAGGCTTCTCGGCCACCCATAGGTTAACCGCAGCCGTGCCTGTGAATGAACCGCTGCCCTTGGCAAGGTTCTCGCCATACGGTCCTCCTGAGTGCACAAGACTGCAATTGGTAATTCTTTTATTTGCATAGTTTTGTGCATATGCTGCAAAGGTTGTATTCCAAGTTACATATACAACATTTACTTGAGAACGAGCTGAGTTATGAGCATTCACATAATCTTGTGGTAGATTCTGGGCATGAGAGGGGAACATAAGGGTTGCGCTTAGTAGACAACGAAGGGCTAGTGAAAGTTTACAAATTTCCATTATGGCTATGAGTAAAGCATGCAAAGAATGGTTTAGATTATGAGTTAAGAAGAAGTGTTTTCATCATTAGATATATATATAGGCAATGCAGTGGAACTTTGCTTGCAGAAGTTGAAAGGTCAATGGAATTACCTTTTTACGCAACCCTAAATTAAAGTCACAAATCGTTTCCCTTGGACCCTTGGACATATATAAAGCCGTAGCCTTCTCTTGCAAAAAACTTAAAACTGGGTATAATGTATTGTTTACTGGTTTTTTTGTGTAGTAGAGGCTAAAACCGTAAATTAAACTTTTAAATTCTGATTACAACAAGTCACTATCTAATTATTCTACTCAACTTTTGGATGTATGTTTAAAAGATAAAAGAAACTATGTATTGCTTAAGGCAAGGAGTTTAGCCGAGTAACTTCATTTTCTCTCAATTCACTACATTATCTTGGGAATATGTATTGGAATTTACGTAGAAATTTAGGAATTACACCATTTCTTCTATTGGTAGCAAAATTCAAAATTAATATCATATCCATGAATTCGACATATCCAATACTTTGTAATTGCATGTGCTCTGATATACAACTTGCATGTATTGTATATCATGTTTGGGATTCTTGGTGTTATAATTAAATTGACGTATCATGTGCCGTGGTACGGGCGACTTATTTTCTGGCTAAGGACTATTATCATGTGATGTGAGACGCCCTTGGAGACTGTATTGTTACGAAGTGTTTTTATATCTATACTATATAATAAGAGGCTAATAAGGGTCAAAATCGTCACTTCATGGACAATGTTTCGCTCGTCATGCTTTAGAGTTCTTGTACCACGTGAAACAATATTACACATTTTCTCTTTCAATGACCAAAACGTCCAGGGACAAAATCATCGAAAAAAATATATTTGTTGGCTGTCATGCATACAATGTATTGTACAATGTGTTAATAATATTATACAATTTATTCTATGACGATATTACCCTCAGTGGAATCTGACATCATTCTTGACATAAAATACATCACCTCATCCTTTCATCTTCACACGTTCTCTCTGACAAACACACAATTTTTCTCTTGCTCTCTCTTTCTCGCTCTTTTCTCTCGAATCTTCATAAGCAGCAGTAAGTATTATTTTTTTTTTTTCCATCAAAGAACAAAATTATAAACCCTAGATTTTTTATTAACTAAGCATTTTGTTCACATTTTCATCTTTCTTAGCTGAGCTGATAAGGGAATTTTTTAGAGATAAGAAAAAGGAGTGAGATGGTGAGTTATGTGTGTTGTTTACAGTGTGAGAATTGAGTCCATATATGTGCGATCACATCTTTTCTTTTCTTCTTCACTGAACCATTAGCTATATCTATCTCTTCCAGGATTGCAAAGATTATTATGCCAAGGTATGTCTTTTTTTATGGTTGATCAAGAAAAAAATAGTTTTTTTGAAGCTTAGAAGGTTGTGTATATCGCACCGTGTATATGTCTGTTGTCTTGGAGCTTTCTATTGAATGCATGTGGGTTTGTGTGTGTTTTCTTTTTCCAATTTAGATTTAGGATTTCTTATTTTTTTTTTCTAATTTATGGATAATTGTACCTGTTTTTGTAATAAAGATTGAATTTTGTTGAGTTTTATGCATTTGGGTATGTGTTAATAGGATGAAATGGGATGGTTTTGACGCAGAGATATTGATGGGGTTTGAGGAAACCAACGTGGATGATGACATCAGAGAGGAATACCCATGCGTTTTCTACTCTGATTACTCCAATATTGTTGGATTGTGTTGCCACATCGATGATGAGCATCCTGTTGAGGCCAAGAATGGGGTATTTTAACTCTTTACATTATTTTTTATATTTATATTTTATGTTAATCAGTTAGTATATAATTGATTTTCTGGTATGTAATTCTCCGATAGTGGTAAGTGGTTGCGATACTAAAATCTAATCTTATGTACATCTTAAAACAACATGAACAATTGATTCGGAAAGAAAAATACATGTATCGTTAGTACATTTGAGTTGATCTCCACTTCCGACCTCCCAACCAAAAAAATATGCTTATGAACTTTTTATTTTTCGTTTTCCACTTTAACTGATGATAAAACTAATCCCTTCAACTGAAGAAGTAAGGAAAAACCTAATACAAAACACTAATCTTCGTGTACAACTTTAAAACAATATGACAATTGATCTGAAAAGATATTTACCTGTATGTATAACTTTTTCCATGCACATTCTCTCAGCTTTTTATTTAGCAGAATCAGACTCCAACGCAAAACAGTACCTTAATAATGTTACGTATTTTAAAACCAACGGAAAATATCTCTTCACAAACATACATGGGCAATCATGTTCTGTAAATCGAGATAGTCTTTTTCAACAATATAAAGATCACATAGAGAGTATGGGTTAATATGAAATGCAACAGGGCCACTCTACCAAGGATATAACCAGATTTCATGTTTCACATATCTCGCCAATGGTTAAGAGAGATGCTGATATAGCGGTGATGCCACCATCAGCCAGACACTTCTGCTATCAAGGCGAAAGAGGCTTGGGAGTCTCTTAAAGCAAAAATTGCAGCGGAGTACAAAGCAATCAAATCGCGAGATGCTAATGCACATGTAGTGCCAACTCATGCTAGTGAGTTTATAATTTGCAGCTTATTGAATCCCTAGCTTTGTTTGCAAGCACAAGAATTGAAAGATTATTAAAATTAAAGCTGTCAATTTAAGTATAAGAATGCTAATTTACTTCAATTTTATTTGTTATGTTTATGATTTTAGCTTCCGATGCAACAACGAAAACTAAATTCACTCTCTTATCCTTCACTTCCAACTTGAAATTAGACAAGAAAATTTCTCATCTACCCCATTGCAAAATTTTCACCATGTACATCACTTCGTAACCCAAAATCTCTAGCTTAGTTAACTCTATGAAAAGAACCCCTGTTGGCCCTTTTCATATCAGTCCTCAAAATCCATTATCATAATCACAAAAAGCTTCAAACTTTTAGCTATTCAAACAGCGAGCTAAATGGACATCTTGATTTCTACACGTAATCAATCAAAGAAAACAAAAGTTTGTTGGCAGTAAATGAACTAAAACAAACTATGAAATTACACAGAAAGGGATGAAAATTCTGCACAATAGTCAAGTAGCTACACCCCTTAAATAATTGGTGTCGTGTCACTTGTTAAATAATTGATATCTGGAGTATTATGCATTGGTTAGGAGCTTCTTATTTATGTTAATGATATATTTATATATTATGGAAGTTGAGTGAGTTGGAGGTGTTTAAGGTGGCTAAGTGTGAGAAAGTGAATCCAGATACACCACAAAAGCAAGTGAGGTTTCTCACACTTACTGGTTAGTGTTTTCCTGTTTATGTTTTCTTTTGAAATCATAGTTTCATGATATAATGTGGGTTTTTGTTAGATTTAATTATCTTTTATTAACGTTGCTCTTTATGTTTTAGATAGTGTATTGACATCTTTGTTCTAGAGGTGTATGTTATTTGCTATACTACTTGATTTGAAGTGAGAAGGAAATGTCACATTGATACTTAGTAGAGACAAAGATAGAATTAGTTAATTAGGTGATTATTAAAATAAGGCTATAGGCGAAAACATGACAGTATCTGATAAACTAAATGATGGAACTACGAGGGATAAAATCGATTAGAATATGATCCTTATGTGATAAATACTAAGACTAGGAACATATCAAAGTTCAAATTCTGTCCCTTTCTTAGAATTGCAATTAGTAGCTCGTATGCGATGGTCTTTGTTGAATATAGTAGTTTTTAGAAAGAAAAAAAAATTGGTTTATAGTTTCTTTCTACATTTGACAACTTGTAGGTGAATTGATCTTCTATTTGTTTCTCAATACATATGTGAATATATTTCTGTACATTTCTACTTGTGTCTTTTCAAGATATTCAAGAGTATGAGCTTACTACCATTCCTGCATTGTAATATTTTAAGCTGGTTATTGATAATTCATACATCTATAGTAAAGAATCTTAGATCAATATTTGATTACAAAATTTCGAGGCAAAAGATGATGATAAAATGAAATGATTTGGTTGAACTGGATCTATTTCAGGACAACAAGATGATGGAGTGTAGTAGGCAGTTTGATGAGTCACAATTAAATTTTGGAACTTTTTAGGATCCACCTAATACGTTAACCTTTTCTTTTTGGTTGCCCTGACTATGTTGTTGTTTCTCCATAAAGCTTTCTTCTTTCTTTTTTGATGACAATAAAAAGATAGAAACTAATTTTTTTGATAAGTGGAAACACAGAAACTATTATTCCATGTATTAGTCATGGTTAACATAATGTGTTTGAGAGTAGATGTTGATAAGAAAATTAAGAGAGAGGAAGAGATGGTTATCAAGATAAAAAATGTGGTGTGGTCTTCTTTGATTTGATTTCCTTCTTTGTGTGTGTGTTTTTGTATGAGTGTCATTTACTTTTATTTTTTTGTCTAGCATGGGAATTTTTAGGATGTAATCCATTGAAATATATGCAAGTTTTGTCCAATAACAGATGCCAAGAAGGCTTCTTACATGGAATTATGATGTTAACATGTGTGTAGTTGCTTGTGTAATTTTATTTGTTTTTTGCCTATGTGTTTATTTGCATTATTAGTCTTGCAAACTTTCAACCCAATTTTATTATTTACTTATCCGTGGTATTCTTTTGTCTTTCTATGGTAATCTTGAAGTTTTTATATTTCCACAGAATAATTTGTCATTTCCTCTCATATGTCCAGATTAGAGTGATGATAAGGAGATTCTACTTCTAGAGGTATGCCCTTTAACTACATAATATTTTTTGGCCAACCTGAATTCTGTGATAATGCTTGAAATTTCAAATTTTCAACAAATTTTTATGTGTTCATTAAAAATCAATAATGAAATTAGTTGTTGATGTTCATACTTTCCATTTTATAATGCAGGGGTATTGAAATGTATGGATGGTGGAATTGGAACAAAGAGTAAGTCGCAATGTATCAAACACTATAGAATCATTTATATGAACTCTCCGTGCTTTCCTCTTTCGGTACGGACATTTCGTTAGAACTACATAACTTTTAGTTTATAACAAATGATCTTATGGTGTAAATTTCACAACTACCCTAAAATCTAATCTTTGAGGTCATTTGAACATTTTCTGATTAATATTTTCTATGTTTGATGATTCATGATGCTCTTATAATCTGTATTTGACACTTAGAGTTTGATGGCTTTACTTCTACTTGATGTGGAAAGTTGGTTTCATGATCTTCACTGTATTCTGGCAAATATTATATTTTGCACGATCTAAAGAACATTTTTCAGTAAGAACATCATTCTCATATGTTCAAGATTTTTTAAACATTTAGTGTTATATATTACTTTATCGTACTTTTTCGCAAACTAATGTGAACCCAATTTGTCATTTTCTTTCCAGTTCTTGTGGTGTTCAGATAGAAAGAAGCAGAGGCTAGCATTTATACTGATGTACTCAATACATTGTGAATTCTATTTGTACAATTTATTTGGCCGAAGCAGAAAAAGCTATCATGCGCAGAATTGGTTGTTAACCTAGATCATTGAGGATGATTGATCTCATGAATTAGTCATGGTAGACATGAGGAAAATTGACAGGAGGTGTTTTATATGTATTTTGTTAATAATACTATATTAACTTTTTTACTTCTCTGCATTTATTGATTTTCAATGTAAATAATTTTATCTTTAACATTTTTTTAATATATATTGGGTTTAGCCTGTGCATATGCACGGGCCAGCCGTAACTAGTATATATATATATATACGAATTCCTTTTTGGAATAATGATCTATATATACAATATCGAGTAGGTGAGAGAAAATCCATACATGGCAAGAGGATTCATACAAATTGACAAATCTAACATTAATTAAAACAATGGCTAGGGTTTAGTTTAAAATTATTAGCGGGGAAAGGAAACTATGTTCTCAATTTTTTTAATCAGAAAATTATGATGTTAAAACAAACTATAAGAAGAATTATAAGGAGCCACGTAAAGCATAGTCAAGATGACACTCAAGAGTATTAATGACTTATTATATTTAAAAATTTTGAGTTCAAACTACGAATTTAACTTTCATTATACCCAAAAAATAATTTAAAAAAGCATAGTCAAGAAGCTAGGTCAACCTTAATGCATTTGAACTTTGAAGCTCTTAATAGTTCATAGAATAAGTAGAAAATGCTTAGTTCATCTTGCTCAGGAGTAAAGCACATAATCTCACGTGAAATAGAGCAATACCACGCTCTTTAGGGGCATTCCGCAAGATGGAAACTAGACTTGAAGACATTAGCAAGATTGTTGCTGAGTTAATGAGTTGTACCCCCACTAACATTGATTAATATGTGTACTTATTTTTATTGAGGAACATATTTCGACAAAAAAAAAAACCTTGATCGATTATTTTTTCCTGGGGTACGTACAAAATTTTCATGTGATCTTTAATAATACTTCGAGTTTCAGTTCTTTACATAAATGATAGTAATTGGATTATCACATAATCTAACATTTAAAGGATTTTCTTTTTTGTGTCAGAACATTTAAAGGTTTAAACAACTTAGAATTATCATGTCTTCTTCCTTTTCTTCTTTTTGTTTTTTTTTTAAAATTTTTCCCAGGCTTCCAAAAGAGTTTGATGACAATTTGGTAATAGGCAGAAGAATGGTAGTGGGGTATTTCTTCTATGTTTTCCACACGTCAAGCATTTATTACCTTTCTCCATTCCAATCGAGCGAAGACTTGACCTTGAGAATTGTATTATTTTTATCATTTTTTCTCATTGTTAATGTAAATTTAAGGACTTAGTATAATTGTTTCAAATAATACTAATTTAAACTTGATGGAGGGAGGTAATATGTTAGACTATTTTTCTATTATCGGTTATCAAGTTTTAAGACCTATTCTACATTCTCATGTTATAATTTAATGCACAACCATTAAACATGCAGAGATTCTATTTTTCCCTCTTCTAGAACGACCATTTGGGGAAGCAAAATTTTTATTTTTCAGCAATATTTCATATTTCTCCTATTATAAAATGATCACCATAGTTCAAGCTTTAATAAAGTTTTTGAAGCAGTAACGGTAGATTAATTTGATCTATTAAAAAATAATTATCTGCATTCTGAATCAGCTTAACAAAGCATATGCTTTGAAAAATATGTTAATCTAGTGTCTGATTTCCTGAATAACATAAATCTACCTGTTAATGGTGTCATTTATTTTGCTTGCAACGTCAATGATAAAACTCTCAACTACACTTAGTGTCAATCTTTTCCATAGAGTTTTTTGATGTAACCGATTTTTATAGCTCCAATTTTATTTAAATATTTTAATACAATTTAATACTGTAATATAGGATTTTTTTTTTCTTCAATTAAAGCCGAAACTGTAATAATCTTTTCAAATAGATACTTTTAAAATGCCGTAAGATCATCAAAGATATAATCGTGGTCTTAGTAAGGATGCTGGCGAACAACCTTGCCTTGGGGATCATAGTTGCAGATAACCCATGATCCATTGTTGCACCTCCAGAGCATTTGTTTTATTTGTATAGTCATCATTTTGAACTGAAATGTATTTTGGTAATTTCTTAATATAACCATTCTAATACGCCTAAATACAGTTTCATTCATTGTATATATCCATGTAATAAGAGATATTTTTTTTTTACTAAGCCAATAAGAAGTTTCATTCAACATCAAAAATTGTAGAGTACACTTTTCAAAAGAAGCCAACACAAAAAGGATCTATTCGAGTATAGCACTAATCTTTCAATATGTACAAAGGGCACGATTACATGAATTGTCCTTAAATTTGCTATCTGAAAGCATTTTCAATCTAACCATCTCTTCAATCATAACAACAAGTTGGTCTTCCGTTGAAGTTTTATTGCCAAACAGTCTATAATTGCGTTCTCTCCAGAAGTGGAAGATACAAATAGGAAAGACGATTTTAAGAATGGTTGCTTTAATAGTCTTCTTTTTGCAACTCTCAATGATTTTAAGGTGTAATAAGAGATATTGATTGGCCTCAATGAAGAAAATCTTAGAATGACAGAAACCTGAATTAGTGCAAAGAATTTAGCTATTTACGCGAAGACGTCAGTTCTGAGAATAAGGTAATATATGTTGCTGTAGCCACTAACATTATTAGAGTAACAGATAATTTTCTTTTTTTGTCAATCAACAGATTTCTCCAATATTCTCTATACGGATTTTCACATGTTATCTTGCATATCTTATGCAGTGCATTGGCAAATTTCAAATCGCGAAATGAGTCTTTAGATAGCAAATAAAAAAAAAAAAAAACCTAGAAACGTTATATATGAGCAATAGATTAAGGATAGAGCGAAAGTGGTTTTATTTAACCTGCACAATCAATGGTGATAATCACTTCATTAACAATGTATTATGATGATCATTACCATTGGCTCCTCTCATAAAATCATCAACAACTACTTTTTTTATATTATTCAATTTGGTCATAGATAAAATCGTCAACTGCAAGATCAAACTTATGATCCACGAGTCAGTTGCCGATGATTCAGGATTAGTTATTACAGTTATCTGGGATGGATTAAAACAAAGTAAAGAAATCTTTCTAATATATCCCATTGTTTAAGGAAAGCTAACTCATCAAATCATAGGGCACTTGTTTTAGTGGTATAGTTCTCGTTTTGTATACAAAAAATCTTAAAATAGATTGTCGATATAAATAATGTTCTTGATATGTATGTAACTAGACGTGGCTTAGGCCTCCCTTTAATAAATTTTTTTTTAAAAAAAATGTTGTTTTCTGAAATTTCTGCGGGGAAGGAGCCAAAATCTTATGGAATTTGTGTAGCGTAATTTATGCGCTTTACCTTAGGCCATACTCAAAGTCATTATCCTGAGAAAAAAGCACATGCAGGTTTGAAATCACATAATCAATCTGTTGTAGCATTCTAATGTTCTTTTCCTTAACTTCTTTCTCATTTTAATAATGACTTTTAGACATAATCAATCAGTTTCAGCATCGCAATTTCCGTTCCGTACTTTCTTCAGCAGCTTAAACAAAAATAATAATTATTATTATCATTATTAAAAAAAACAAAGGTTAAGCATTTTTAACAAAATGCCTAACTAAATAGCCGGAGGTCTATCTTAGGCATGGTTAATTAGTTGATCAGCCATTTTTAGGATAAATAGCATATTACCCCCTTGTGTTTTGTTAAAAATGCACAATACTCCCCTGTGTTTTAAAAATTAGCTGATTACCCCCCTGTATTTTGCTAAAAATGTACAATACCCCCCTGTATTTTAAAAATTAGCTGATTACTCCCCTGTGTTTTGCTAAAAGTAGCTGATTACCACCTTATATTTTTTAACAAAAGCGCTAATTTTTAAAAAGCACAGGGGGGTAATTAGCTACTTTTATAAAACACAGAGGCGTAATTAGCTAATTTTTAAAAACACAGAGGGGTATTGTATACTTTTAGCAAAACACAGGGGGGTAATCAACTAATTTTTAAAACACAGGGGAGTATTGTACATTTTTAACAAAATACAAGGGGGTAATATGTTATTTACCCCATATTTTATTTACAAGCATTTTATATGTCATCCGCAAAAGTTTTTACTACATAAAGGCGGTTTTAAAATTCTTACTTTAAAAAAAAAAGGTGAAGTATTAATTAGTTAGATGATACTTCACCCTCTTTCTTTCTGCAAGTTATTTGAGCCATAACCATAATTTCCATAAATTCTTGGCACCAGCTATTATGTTCGATTGACTTCGAATTGTTTGATGCGCGAGACTTCGATCTTATGTATCTTTAGGTTTGGCCATATGTGACCATGCGAACTGTCAAGTCAATATTATAATCCACGAATTGTCACAATACAAGAGTAGGTGAAACATCAACCATATGATATTTCACCCCTCTCAATATGACAAGAATTCTTAATGCATAAAGAGATATTTAACATTAAAGACATGAGTTTTTACCATAGAAAAGAAGGTTAAAACGTCACCAAAGTGACATGAACTATTACCCTTTCTTTTTTCTTTCTTTGTTTCTGCAAGTCATTTAAGCCATAACCATAATTTCCATAAATTCTTGGCACCAGCTATTATTTTCGATTGACTTCGAATTGTTTGATGCGTGAGACTTCGATCTTATGTATCTTTAGGTTTGGCCCTATGTGACCAAGCGAGCTGTCAAGTCACCATTAGTCCCCACACTGAGATATGTAGTACATGAAATTGTATGTAGGCGAGCTATTTTTTGTTCTTAGATATATAGGTTGAGAATAATGGGTTTTTTTTTTCTTCAGATAAATGTATTATTTTTTCAATAAGTGAAAGAGTAAATGACTTAACACTTTCTGTATTTTGTCAAAAATGTACAATATCTCCTTATATTTTAAAACGTAGTTGATTTTCTCCATGTATTTTATAAAAGTAGCTGAATCCCTCTTGTATTTTTAACACCCCTCGCTTCTATTAGAAAAATTATTTATTTTAACAGGGGGTATTCATCTATATTTTTAAAAATATAGAGGGATAATCAGTTACTTTTATAAACATAAGAGGTAATCAATTACATTTTAAAATACATTGAGATATTGTACACTTTTAGAAAAAACACAGGGGTATAAAATCGTTTACTCATAAGTGAAATTTACACATTAACTAGTGAAAAATTGATAATAGGACTGTGAAGCAAATGGCTATATATTAAATTTTTTATGACAAGTTGTTGAATATTAAATTGAGAATCCTGAACCTTTTGGCAGGCCCATCAGTAGGTATATCTTGATGTTCGCCCAGGAAATACTCCAAAGAGATTGAACAGATAAATAAGTATTTAGATTCTATTAATTTTATTTTTGTTCCGTTAGGAGCATTTGATCTCTTAGCCATTGGAGTACGTAGAAGGGTTGAAAATTCAAATAGTGTTCCTTTTTTTTTACCTAATGCAGTCTAAAATTCTATCTCAATCATAATTAATTAGCAATGAATTGTTAATGAATAAAAATTTTATGTATTAAATCGGAAAATTATTGAAGATTCACTCTTTTGCAAATTGGACCATGGCATATTCTACTTTTTTTTTTTTTTAAGTACAATGGAAACCGAAAATGTAGTTCGAGCTCCAAGTCCTGGCTTTTGAATATTGGAATTTAGTCTATTGCATAAAATGGCACTATAAATGCTCTGATGAATAACTCTACTAGGTTTATTTATTTCTTCTAACAATATGGATTTTGTTTAAAATTTGTGCCGGTTTTTTGCTATTACTATGCATGAGTTTATTTGTAAGAATTAGTGGTTGTACTCTGTTCACTAGCTATATTTGAATTGTGTAATCATGTATTCTTTTAAAACACAAAAAGAAAAACTTCAATTAGAAAAGGATGTGCAAAAAATCTTGCAGATAATTTTGCTAGTAACGTAGTAGAGAATCTTGAGT
This sequence comes from Ehretia macrophylla, assembly GCA_037974665.1. Classification (NCBI taxonomy): domain Eukaryota; kingdom Viridiplantae; phylum Streptophyta; class Magnoliopsida; order Boraginales; family Ehretiaceae; genus Ehretia; species Ehretia macrophylla. The sequence goes on from CM075766.1 coordinate 50,129,797, forward strand.
TTTTGAGTGTAACAAATAATCTAGAATGGCAGCTATTTCAATTTGACTAAATATGTGGAATTTTGATATGGCGGCATACATTATTCTGCTACCCTTCTGTATACGGAATATGCTCTTTCTTCAAATCAGACTCATATTTTAAATAGTTTGTTAGTATGAGGTTCCATCCTAAAATTTAGCTCTACATGTAGAGATGTTATGACCAATAATAAGAAACTAAACTCCTAAACAAAACGTAAATTATACCCATGAATTGAGTGGAATGATCATGACCGTCAAGTAATAACTTATTGTAATTAAAGATTTTGAGTAATTTGAACAACGGTACTTTCAACCTAGCTTCATTTACCAAAAAAAATTAAAAATTAAACTAGTTATATAACTCAATTCATATCACCAATGAGAAGAGAAGATAAAAATGAGAAAATTCTTTAAGTCAAGTCTTCACTCGATTGCAATGGAAAGTAGTGGACAATGCATGATAGTTTGATGTGTGGAATAGGATAGAATAAGTAGGCAATAGTCATTCTTCTACCTATATGTTATCCAATTATGATGAAACTATTTTGGAAGTCTAAAAAAATGATGTTATGGTAATATAAGTTGTTTAAAGCTTTGAAATAGGTTGAAGGTTATAAATAATATAATAAAATTGTCTCTAATAGTTTATTAAGCTTCTTAGTGAGGTGATAATATTGTAGTATATTATTAGAATCTAAGTTATTAAATAATTTTGAGTTTAAATCTCATCGTCATTCATTTAAAATATATGCACGAGGATCTTTAAGAGGCAATAAATAATATAATAACAACTTTCTAATATGTTAAACTTTTAATGAAGTGGTAGCTTTATAAAATACTACGTGTTATCTGATAATCCAACTTACTAGAAGCGAGTGGAAAGAACTAAATCAAAATTTGTACGCCAGGAAAAGTTCATCGAGCAATTCATTACTAGCATGACAGCTTCACGCCTTTATTTATTATTATTCAGGAAGGCCTATATAAAGTCATACAACATAACCAGCGAGATTTGATCTTGTAACCTCTCATATATTATATACATAGCGAATTTCATACTATTAGACCAAAACCCTAGTGGCTCTGGACCACTTCACAAGTCCTATGTTTCCAACTGTTAGATTTTTCTCCTCTCGTCGGATTAGAATTAAGTTAACCTAACAGTTTCCCCACGGAAACTGATCACATTGTCTTGATTATGTGCAGTGAATGCATTAGTCGTGTGGAAAAGGGAACACACTTGATACTCATTAATGGCCTATAAAAACCCTTCATAACTTGCTCTTTCCTTCATCACTTCACCAAGCAAAATTAAAAATGGAGCGGTTTAGTTTCTCTTTAAAACTTGTCTTTCTTCTTTGTTTTGCAATGGCTCATTCGTCTTATGCCCAAAACAATCCACAAGATTATCTTGCTGCTCACAACGCGGCTCGTGCGCAAGTTGGTGTTGCGCCCATGAGGTGGGATAACACAGTAGCCTCCTTTGCACAAAACTATGCTAATCAGAGGTCGCGTGATTGTGCACTTATCCACTCGCAGAATCGTCCGTATGGCGAGAACCTCTTCGGCGGATCGGGCAAACCCTTCACCGCCAAGGACGCGGTGGATGCGTGGGTCGGAGAGAAGGCGTACTATGATTATAACTCCAACACCTGTGCTGCAGGAAAGGTGTGTGGTCACTACACGCAAGTAGTGTGGCGTAACTCAGTGAAGCTTGGTTGTGCTAGGGTTCAGTGCAGCAATGGTGGGTGGTTTATCACTTGCAACTATGACCCTCCAGGCAATTACGTAGGGCAACGTCCGTATTAAGGATGTTTTTATCATATTAAGCACTATTAAATGATAGTGGCAATAAAATACGAACTGAGAATAATCACTTGATGAGAGTCGCAAGAATAATGTAAAATATTGTTGAATATGGGGACGTATTATATATAATGATGGTATTGCCCTATTTCATGTGAGATTATGTGCTCTACTCTTGAGGAAAGTGAACTAATCATTTTCTACTTTTTCTATGAACTATTAAGAGCTTCAAAGTTCAAATGCATTAAGGTTGACCTAACTTCTTGACTATGCTTTTTTTATTATTATTTTTTTGGGTATAATGAAGGGTAAAATCGTAATTTAAACTCAGAATTTTCTGAATACAACAAATTATTACTTGACTAATATAACTCACCCAACTCTTGAGTGTCATCTTGACTATGCTTTACCTGGCTCCTTATTATAATGCTTCTTATAGTTTGTTTTAACATCAAATTTTTCTGCAGTTAAAAGAATTGAGAACATATAGATCATTATTCCAAAATTGAATTTTCTTTTTTTTAAAAATTAAATAAAAAAGCACTTCGTACCAATACAATCTCCAAGGGCGTCTTACATGATAATAGATCTTAGCCGGAAAATAAGTCGCTCGGACCACGGCACATGATACATCAATTTATAACACCAAGAATTCCAAAGATGATACACAATACATGCAAGTTGTATATCAGAGCACATGCAATTACAAAGTATTGAGATATAATGTAAAATTCATGGATATTATATTAATTTTGAATTTTGCTGCCAACGGAAGAAAGGCTGTAATTCCTCAATTTCTTTGTAAATTCCAATAGATATTCCAAAGATAATATAGTGAATTAAGAGAAAATGAAGTAACTCTGCTAAAATCCTGTTGACTTGAGCAATACATAGCTTCTTTGTTCACCAAACTAAATATATAACTTATCTTCATTCAAGCACTAAACGATACATCTAATAATTGGGTGAAATAATTACGTAGAATAATTAGGTAGTTACTTGTTATAATCAGAATTCGGAGTTTAAACTACAGTTTCAGTCTCTATTGTAAACAGAAAAAAGAGAAAAAGAAGTAAACAATACATTATGCCCAATTTTGAGCTTTTCGCCAGAGAAGGCTACGGCTTTGTGTCCAAGGGGAACGTTTTGGTGACTTTAGGGTTGTGTAAAAAGGCAATTCCATTGACCTTTCAACTTCTGCAAGTGAAGTTCCACTGCATTGCCTATATATATCTAACAATGAAGATTAATATTGGACGTCACTTTTTTTTATCACACAATTATCACCTCCTAATTAGCATACCAACTAGATAGATTTATTTTTATTCTCTTTCCAATCTTATTAACTTTATTTAATTTTTCTCTCTCTTATTTTTTCTTTTTTCTTTCCTTTTCTTCTTTCATTTTTTCTTTCCTTAATCACGTGTTGATGTAATATATAAAGAATTAGGAGAAGACCGCAACAATAAAATTTTATACGATACAACAATAATACCACAAAATAGCAAATTAATAATATGTAACAACTTTGAGAATCACAATTTTTTGTATGTTTTTCTCTGTTAGCATGTTGTCAGGGTTCGAAATAATTTTTAATGGTTACAAATAAATCATAACAGATCATTCCAAAATTAAAATTTCCTTCTATTCCAATTGCCAAGGGTCACGCTTCTTTACTTTTTCAGAAAAAAAAAGACAATTTGTTTTCAATTCACAGATGCATAAATAAAAAAAGTGTAAACAAAACTTTTTATAAATAACAAAAATATTAGAGATGATTCAAGTTGTCACTGCTAGTTTCTTGTCCAACTATACGTATGTGTACGCATGTATATTGAAAAAAAATTGCAGTAAACCTGTAAGGTTAAACAAAAGAGAGAGAAGAGAGGAAAGGAAATTGATTAAAGAAAGAATAAAAGAAAAATAAGAAAGAAAAATTAAATGAAAATAATAAGATTGGAGAGAGAATAAAAATTAATTTATCTAGTTTGCATGACAACTAGACATGCCAACTAGGAGGTGAAAACTGGGTGATAAAAAAATGGTGACGTCTAACATTACTTAATGGTAAAACACTTCTTCTTCACTCATAATCTAAACCATTCTTTGTATGCTTTACTCATAGCCATTAAAGGTCGTATTTCGGCCAGCCTAGCCCGGCCGAATTGTGAGTTGAAAAAAATGAGCCCGACTCGGCACAAATGTTTAGTGGGCTGAATTGGGCTGCGCCCATTTATCAAAATATAGGACCCAATTCGGCCCACGAGCCCTGTACCACGAATCACGAGCTAGGCTGGGCTGGGCCAACCCATTTCTTTGTGATTAGCGAGACAATATACAAGTTGATTGATAACATTAACAATTAATATAAATAATAAGACATTACATAACAAACTACAAGTTAATGAGATACAAATACGTTAGTCATATAAATATAAAAATAAAACATTACATAAACATTTGAGAAAAGTTAGTGCAAAAGTTCAACATTTTGTTATGCTCCTTGTACGGATGTTGGGCCTGTTGGTAATGGTAGTGGGTTTGGCGATGGCGTTAGTTGAATAACTATTTCAGGATTAAAATAGTTTGTGATATTTGGTTGTTGAGATACAAGGTGTCTTACAAGTATCTCAATTCGAAATTTACATAGAAATATAAATTAATGTTGACTATAGTTACTAATTACATACCTCTGTTCTTCAAAGTACATAAGATGATTCCAAACTTCTAAAAAATATAGTCGTTGTGAAAGATTTTATTCTTCCATGGATATAGTTATATATAATGTTGTAGACTTGCAGTAAAATAAAGTTGAATATATTAAGTGACTAAAGCACTGTCACTAAGTATTTATAGAAAAAATTATATACACAATTATGAAAATTGTAAAAAAAAATTGTACCTAAAATCTTTTTAAAAAATTGTGTGAAGGGTTTTAAAGTTGCAAGTTGCAAGTTGCAAGTTGCAAACTTGCAATATTATAAAAAAAGGTTTGATAACAAGTTATTTAATATTAACTTAAAAAATACATTTGCTACTTTTTATTATTAATTTGTCAAAAAAATATAATTACTACGACATACTAGTTTGTTTTTATAAAAAAAAAAGTTACTATGACTTGCATTGCATGCATAAAGTATAATATTTTAATTTATTTTAATAAGTGAGTTCAAATTGTGCTTAATTTGTGTTAGGTATGAGTTGGGCTCGAGATGGACTTTATCTGGGCTCAAGATGGGCTTTATCTGGGTTTGAGCTGGGTCTGTGCTGGGCTCGAGTTGGGCTGGGCTCCAAGCTGAGCCGTGCTTCGAGTTGGGCTGGGTTGAACTGGGCTTGAGCTCAAATGGGTTGGGTCAGAACTTATATGACCCAACTCAGCCCATATATAGGTGGTGGGTTGGGCCAAGTCGAGCCCACTATCAACCGAGCTGGGTTAGGCTTGAATTTTCATGTGTTGGGCTGAGCGGGCGCTGTGTCAACCCAATCCAAATGCCACCTCTAATAGCCATAATGGAGATTTACAAACTTTCACTAGCCCTTCTTTGTCTACTAAGCGCAACCCTTATGTTCCCCTCTCATGCCCAGAATCTACCACAAGATTATGTCAATTCTCATAACTCAACTCGTTCTCAAGTAAATGTTGCATATGTAACTTGGAATACAACCCTTGCAGCATATGTGCAAAACTATGCAAACAAAAGAATTGCTGATTGCAGTCTTGTGCACTCAGGAGGACCATACGGCGAGAACCTTGCCAAGGGCAGCAGTTCATTCACAGGCACGGCTGCAGTTAACTTATGGGTCGCTGAGAAGCCTTACTATAACTATTACTCTAATACGTGCGTCGGAAAAGAATGCTTGCATTACAGGCAAGTAATGTGGCGTGCGTATGGGATGTGCGAGGGTTCAATGCCAGAATGTGTGGTGGTTTCTCATCTGCAATTATGATCCTCCAGGCAACTGGGAGGGTGAATATCCTTACTAGAGGCTTCAAAAACTAGAAGTTTTGAGCTGTTTATAATCATAGCTCTGTGTCAAATAAATAAACCAGTTATAATTACATGGAACTGGATTGAAATGCATTAAATCGAATAATAGCTTGATCTGTAATACTACTGTTTAAGGAATAATAATACATGTCAAGTCTTTTCCAAAAGCTGAGTTGATTATCTTCTTTGTGAATTTGTCAGTTCTGGCACGTCTCTGGAAATTAAGTTCTGCCAATAGTTGTATTGGACTTTTTTGCCTATATATATATCCCCTTAATTAGTATAGCGCTTCTACTTTCTTGGTCTATACTTGTGTCGACCACGCAATTTTAAGAACATTGACTCAAATTAATAATAATGAAAATAAATGACAATTTGTGTATCAAATGTTTTATAGGAATATCAAATGTATATGGTAAAAATTTATGTATTAATTAAATATCAAATGTATCGTGCATATGATAAAAGTTTATTAGATAAAGAAAGGTGAAGGAGTAAGGTGTGACATATAGGAATACTTATTAAAATTTGAGGTGGATGATTGAGATTATTATTTCAAGAAATTGGAGAGGATCAAAATAGGAGATGATATGTTATTTTCTAATTTTTTTATGATAGTAAAACAAAAGAGAACGCTATAAAAGAAAGAGAAGAAGACTGAGGAAAAGTTATTAGGAGAGAGAAATTATTAGAAAAAGTCAAGGTGGAATTTTATTCAATGGTCATGCCAATTAAATATTACAAGTCAAGGATGATAAATTGATGATGGGAAAAAAAGGGATATACATCTAATATATCTCCTATAGATTCTATGATTCATAAGTTCTTAATTTACTTATCAACAATATCAATTTTTGTCAATTGTATATCACTACTGTTGCTCTCTTTATATGTTGATTCATTTAAAACTATTAGTGGTTTTCCTTATAATATGTAGATATTCTCTCTCTCTTTTATATGACTTGACGTGTAATTATCGCTTAGCTCAAAAAAGTAAAAAAATAACTCTAATTAGGAACACTATTCAATTTCATTGTTCCATGAATACATGCCCTTCTTAAGAATGTGCAAAAATCTTGCAAATAATTTTGCTACTAATATCATATAGGATTTTGAGTTTTTGACTGGAACAAATAATCTAGAATCAGGGCTGTTTCAAATTGACTAAATATGTGGCATTTTAATATGGTGCCTATCATATACTTGCATTTTCTAAGGTGTACTATAATTATAATACCAACACCTGTGCTGCAGGAAAGGTGTGTGGTCACTACACACAAGTAGTGTGGCGTAGCTCAGTAAGACTTTGGATGTGCTAGGGTTCAATGCAGCAATGGTGGATGGTTTATCACTTGCAACAATGATCCCCCAGGCAATTACGTAGGGCGACGTCCATATTAATTAAGGATGGTTTATTATATTAATTACCTTAAATAATCTCTTGATGAGAGTCGCAAGAATAATGTAAAATGTTAAATATGGGGACGTATTATGATGCTATTTGCCCCATCTCATGTGAGATTATGTGTTCACGTACTCTTTGAGTAAGATGAACTAAGCATTTTCTACTTATTTAAGGAACTAATTAAGTGCCTCAAATGCATTAAGTTTGACATAGCAATCTTAATTCAGGCACTTTTTCTCAAAAGGAAGCCTACAGTTTTAAGTCCAAGGGGAACTTAGTTTTATGTCCAATGGTCATTCTAGATTACAATTGAGTAGTGTTTTGTATCGATCACTCTTCACCGCTCTTTTATATAGTGAGAATTCATGTATTTATTATATATCAAATGTCTCGTGTGTACGATAAAAATTTATTAGATAAAGAAGGGTAAAGGAGTAAGGGGTGATATATAACAATACTTATTAAAATTTGAGGTGGATAGTTGGGATTATTCTTTGAAGATATTGGAGAGGAACTGTTGTGTCCTAATTTTTTTTATGATAGTCAAATAAAAGAGAACGCTATAAAAGAAAGAGAAGAAGACTGAGGAAAAGTTATTAGGAAAGAGAATTTACAAAAAGTCTAGGTGGAATTTTATTCAATGGTCATGCCAACTAAATAGTACAAGTCAAGGATGATAAATTGATGATGAAAAAAGGGTCATATCTAACCGAGTGAATAGCATTAGATCCCTCTATGGTCAACTGTAAATGCACACGATTTCCTAGTGGTCTCAAAACTTCCCCTAGACCCCCATGTGGTCCACCCGTTGGTACATATGACACCCCCTCCGTCAAATATTCTGTCACTTTTAACGAAATATGTAATACATGTGCGTACATTGTGATTTGGATTAGTTTTTAACAATTTTAGAAATAAAATAAATATATTAATTGACCAAAATACCCTTTTCACAAAAAAATGAAAAAACTGAAAAATTAAAACAGTACGTCTTCCCTAACACAACCCACCCCCCACTCGGCACACCCTCCCCCACCCCCACCCCGTCAACCCCCCACATCCCCATCCCCCACCCTCTATCCCGTAGGAAATTTATATATACACACACTGTTGGTCCTAGATAACCTAAGAGGGGAGAGGGGAGAGGGGAGAGGGGAGGGGGGAGGGGGGAGGGAAACACTTAGTGAACACATAAGTATATAACACTAGATAAGCAATTAGAACTTCAAAAATAAATTCCAAATAGATAACTCAACAATTATCAAGCAATTAATATGAGCAATATCCACACGAAGGTAAATGACTTGAAAATAAAAAGAATAGAGTAAGAAAAATTAAACACGATGATTTTCAAGTGGTTCGCACTCCCGGAGGCCTAGTCCACCACCTAAGGTCTTCCCTTCCCTTAGGATTTAACAACTCTTCACTAAGATGCTTCTTCAAATGTTAGTGAAGCAAAAACCAACAACAATTACTCTTGAGTCCACAAGAGTTACACAAGCTCCTTCAAGTGTAGGTGAAACTTAACCTACTATCCTCTCTTCCTTTGAGTCCATAAAGGATTACAATACTTCTTCTCACAATGATTCTCTCAATCTATGTGAAAGAGTATATTACAAAAATTGTGTGGTAAAATAAATGACAATTGCAACTCCTATTTGAGTTTGATATTATAATTAAAGAAAACTTTGAATGCTCAAAGATATGAAAATGATAGCTCAAGATTTCACAATGAAAATGATATGAAAATGATAGCTCAAGATTTCTCAATGAAAATGATATGAAAAGCTCTTTGAATTAGCTTAGAAATCTGAAGATTAAGGCTTGGAGAGGTGTTTGAGATGGTGAGAGAGTGTGGCTTAAAAAGAGGGAAAAGTTAGACACAAAATGAATATAATGCAAAAATCTTGGATTTTCTCGTTAAGTCATCTGGTCGTTGAGCCCTTCATCCAGTCAACCGGATGGGGCAGGTAACGCCCGGACCAGAGCTCTCTGTCAGGCATTGTTGCCTTCATTCGGTCGACTGGATAAAGCTATTACGCTCGGATGCTTAAAATGCTGAAAAGTGACCTTTTTTAGCCCTAAACAATTTGTTAAATAATAAAGCATTTGGACACTTTTTAGGATACTTATAAAAAAGTCTTTCTAGCATTTTTAACATCTCAAAATATTTTCAAAAACTCTTTAAAAAGATATAGAACAATTTTTATACCACAAGAGTTTGAAAACCAAAAAGTCTTATTTTTCAAAAATAAGTTTGTAATGACATTTTGAAAATATATTTTCAAATGATATTTTTCAAATAAAAATTTTATGAAAAACATTTTGGAGAGATCATGAGCTATACAAGTCATAGTTAGGCAAACAACATTTTATTAGCCGGTACCCCTTATGTCACCACGTCTCCTTCGTTGTAACTCTCTTTTTATCGTCAAGTCTTCAACTTCATTTTTTCGGGTCTTCATAACTTGATTCCTCATGAGAGACTTCATTTGAATGAGACAAGATATAAGAATACCTTTTGAGCTTTGATACAATTTTTGAATTGGGTTTTGACTTTAATCCAATTGAATGACTTCATGTTGGAGTGGGCTTACTTGACAATTTTGTGTTGATGGATTGAATAACTTACCCAATATTCAAATAAGAATTCTAAATCACAATCAAGATGTTTTGTTATTATCAAAATAAAGATTATAAGCTTTTCAGGCCAACAATCTCCCCATTTTTTATGATGGCAAAATATTGAAATTTAGAAGACATGAAATAGTAGACTATTGGAAAATCAAACTAGATTTGAGGTCTCCCCCTCAATTTGTGCATTTGTGCTTGATTGAATCATTTGCTTGCACATGAAAAGCAAGCTCCCCCTAAATAGGTGCATAGCATTATAAAGTAAAATAATGAAAGTATAGTCATTCAATCATACACAAGAATTTTCATGCTAGATTTCTATATCTTTTTTTCCCCTATTTGACATCAACAAAATATAGATAATAGACCATAGAAGAGAAAATAGTCATAAGAGAATTTGTAATCAAAAGCAAGTTGACATATAAAAAATCCAAAATATCCAATCAAAGTTAGAAATAAGATGAAGAATGCAAAGGAGTACTTGAGGCAAATAAAACTAGAAAGCTAAAAGGAATTGTTTGAAGAACAAATCTAAAGGCATCCACAAACTAAGAACCAAGATGATGATCATGTAATGCTTTCAACATCTACTCCATACGTTCCAAACGAACATCTTATGCATTCAGGTGAGCAATGATTTCATCATGTGTGGAGGATTGAGAGGAAGATGATCCATCTCTTCGAGAACTACCAGCTCTACCTCGACCAGTGCCTTGTCCTTCTATTGGATCTTTGAAGGAATCGGAATCAATATCAAGAGATTCAAACACAATAGTATCACAGCTTGTATTCTCATGAACATCAAGGACTTGGTTGTTATGAAGCTTCAACTTTTGTCAAAAGATGCTAGTATGATTTAGAAGATAAGATCTAGCACTTATAGATTCAAACTCTTGATCTCGGGGAACATCCAAATAGTCAAGGAGATGTGTTAAGGGCACCCTATAAGCAAGTTGGTTCTCTGCTTGCTTGGTGTGGACGATGTGGTTGATAATGATGTGTGGGAGATTGATTCTTTTTGCCTCATACATCAGATACATCAACAAAGCAGTGAATTTTGGAATGGAACCGTCCTTAACTTCCCTAGGAATAAACACTTCATGAAGGATGTAGAATATAAGCTTCTTTTCAGGGGTGATTTCATTTTTCTTAGGATATTAAGTGCTAGACTCCCCTATTCCTTCCCAAAGGAATGCAATAACCCTACCCTCTAGATCATCATGAATGCCTTCAGGCATGCCCTTGTAAGAATACAGCTTAGTTCCTTGATTTGGAATTCCACAGGCTCTAGCAATATCACTAGCAGTAAGTTCTAACACCTTATCCTTAACTTGGCTTTGCAGTTTCATGGTCTTAAAATCTAAGTTAGCATAGTAGTAGAATTCTCTAATCCATAAAGTACATCCTTTGTTCACAAACCTTAACATAGGAAGCCAACCTTGAGCATCTAGAAGTTTTAAAATTCTAGTTCCATTAAGCAAAGTAGGAGGATCCAAAGTCTTAACCCATAGGATGTTTTGTTGTGGAAAGGCATCGAGACTGACAATGATTTTAGGAGCGGAGGATGAAGATTCTCCCGTCTTGCGCTTCTTAGAGTCAGCTCTTGGTAGTGTCATAGAGAAATTGAAGCCTTGTTGAAGAGAATTGCCTTTGAGGAGTTTTATCGAACACCTTGTAGGCAATATTTTTGAAGTCCTTTTTGTGAAGGTTTTTGAAACTTTTAATGAAGATAAGATGAGGTTTTGATGTTATGGCAGTGTTGTGATGCTAGGTTTGAAGAAAAGTAGTGAAGATTTGGATGAAGAAATAGGTAGGATGGAGAGAAAAAAGAGTTGGGTTTGGAAAAGTTTTGAAAAAGTGGTGAAAAAATGAAGAAAACCCGTTTTTCAAACAGCACGATCCGGTCGATAAGACCCTGATCCGGTCGACCGGATAAGGGCAGTAACGCCCGGCAGTGAAGCGCGATCCGATCGTTATATGTTTCATCCGATCGACTTGATGAATGCAGTAACTCCCGGATCCCCTGTTTCTTGAAAAAATGCAATTTTTCAAAAACTTAAGTGATCCAAAGCATTCCTAACTCTCTTATAATGGCACAAAATTGATTCTCATGCAACAGTTTTGTAAAAATGTCGGCCAATTGATGCAAAGAATCAACAAATTCAAGTTCAATATCACTTTTTTGCACATGATCTCTTCGAAAATGACGAATTTCAATATGCTTAGTTGTAGAATGTTGAATTGGATTCTTTGATAGACTTATAGCACTTGTATTATCACATTTGATCAGCACACGATCATATTTTAAACCAAAGTCAAGCAAAGTTTGTTTCATCCAAAGAATTTGTGCAACACAACTACCTATAGCTACATACTCGGCTTCAGCCGTTGAAAGAGCTACACTATATTGTTTCTTGCTAGACCATGAAACTAAAGCATGTCCTAGAAATTGACAACTACTACTAGTGTTTTTTCTATCAATTTTACAACCCGCATAATCGACATCGGAATATCCCAAAAGTTCAAAAGATATGCCTTTAGGGTAAAGAAGTCATAAATTAATAGTACCTTTAAGGTATCTAATAATCTTTTTTACAATATTTAAGTGTGATTCCTTATGAGAAGATTAGAAACGAGCACATAAGTACACAGAAAACATAATTTCAGGTCTTGAGACAGTTAAATAAATAAGGCTTCCGATCATACCTCAATATTGTTTTTTATCAACCGATTTACCTTTTTCATCTTTGTCAAACTTGATTGACATTCCCATAGGAGTGCTCATTTCTTTTGCGGTTTCAAGCCCAAACTTCTTGATAAGTTCCTTAATGTACTTGGCTTGATTTATGAAGATCCCTTCCTTCGTTTGTTTGATTTGAAGTCCAAGGAAGAAATTTAATTCTCCTATCATGCTCATTTCAAAGTCTTTATGTATACATTCAGAAAAATACTTGCAAAGGGATTCGTTAGTAGCACCAAAGATAATATCATCAACATATATTTGAACAAGCAAGATATCTTTAGCTTTTATTTTTACAAATAATGTAGAGTCTAGTTTACCTCTAGAAAAGTTGTTATCAAGTAGATAATTACTTAATCTATCATATCATGCCCTAGGTGCTTGTTTAAGTCCATAAAGAGCTTTTTGAAGTTTGAATACATGAGTTGATAAATTTGTATTTTCAAAGCTTGGTGGTTGTTCAACATAAACTTCTTCTTAAAGATAACCATTTAAGAAAGCACTTTTGACATCCATTTGATAAAGTTTGAAGTTCATAAAACATGCAAATGCTAGCAACATTCGAATGGATTCAAGTCGAGCTATCGGTGTAAAGGTTTCTTCATAGTCTATTCATTTTTCTTGATTAAACCCTTGTACAACCAACCTTGCCTTATTTCTAGTTACATTACCGGATTTATCTAGTTTGTTTCAGAAAACCCATTTTGTACCAATAATCGGGTAACTACTAGATCTTTCAACTAAGGTCCAAACTTGATTTCTTTCGAATTGATTAAGCTCTTCTTGCATAGTAATAATCCAAACATCATCCAATAATGCTTCTTTTATATTCTTAGGTTCAATTTGGGATATAAAAGCAACATGTTCATAAAAAATATTTAGATTGGAACGAGTTCTTACACCTTGTGATGGATCTCCGAGAATTTAATCATTTGGATGATTTTTGACAAATTTTCAACATTTTGGAAGATCTTGATTTGTGATTTGATCATTTGATGTTGGTTGTTCTTCCTCAATTGGAGTAATAATTTGATTGCTTGTGGATGTATTACCTTCTTCATTTGTAAAAATAGGTTGACCCTGTTCTTCTACTTGTTGAATGCTTGCATCATCATCTTCATATTTTCTTGACATAAAGGAGTTAGTTTCATCAAAATTAATATGCATAGATTCCTCAATTACCAAGGTTCTTTTATTGTAAACTCGATATGCCTTGCTTCTAGAAGAATAACCAATAAAAATACCTTCGTCGAATTTTGAATCAAACTTACCGAGATGATTTTTGTTATTTAAGATGAAGCATTTACATCCAAAAACTTTAAGATATGAAAGATTTGGAGTACGTCCTTCCATAGAACATATAGAGTTTTCTTGAGAGAATGTCTAATTAAAACTCTATTTAAAACATAACAAGCCGTATTGACAACTTCTCCCCAAAAGTATGTAGACAAATTATTTTCTTTCAACATTGTTCTTGCCATTTCTTGTAGAGTTCGGTTTTTCCTTTCAACAACTCCATTTTGTTAAGGAGTTCTAGGAGCCGAAAAATTATGCTCAATGCCATTTTGTTCACATAATTCCACAAAAGATGCATTTATGAATTCTGTGCCTTTATCACTATGAATGCATAAAATGTAGTATCATTTCTCATTTTGCACTCTTTTACAGAATTTTGCAAACTCATTGAAAGCATCACTTTTGAGAGCTAGAAACATGACCCATGTGTATCTAGTATAATCATCAACAATAACAAAAACATGTCTAGATCCTCCTAGACTTATTACATCCATTGGTCCAAAAAGGTCCATATGAAGTTTTTGTAAAGCTTTTGGTGTGGTCACATGGCTAATGGTTTTGAAAGATGTTTTATGTTATTTTCCAAATTGACATGCATCACATAAATGATCTTTTTCAAACTTAGTCTTATGAAGGCCTCTTACAAGATTCTTTCGAGAGAGTTTACCAAGTAGATCCACGCTAATATGTCCTAATCTTCTATGTCATAACCAAGAACTTTCATTTGTTATGATTAAACAATCGATATTTTGGCATAATATACTTTCAAAGTCAATGATATAGACATTTTCATGTCTATTTGCAATAAACAACACATTTTTCATTTTGTCAAAAATGATACAACACGATGATTTAAATTCAACTAGATAATCATTATCACATTGTTGACTTATACTAAGCAAATTATGATGCAATCCTTTCAAGTTATAAATCCTTGTTTGGTTTAACTATTGAATGAGTAATTTTTCTTGATGTTGACTTCATGAATCCTGTTCATATCATGCATTTTTTCCTTTTCTACTTACGAAAAAAAAAAGTTTTTATTTTTTTTTAGTCACAAATTTCTGAGAGACTTCAACAAGGATTTCTATGTGATGTGGTCTTCTAGCCATATAAACACCTCCCTTGGTGGCCAAACAAGAAGCTTACAACTTGATAAGGATTCAGGTATATATATATATATATCCTACAATGATTGCCATTTTTTGTGTATTTTCTCAAGTAATTATATGCATTTACGAATCAATGAATGTTTTATTTTTTGATCACATCACTTTTGAAATTTTTTAGGTTCTGGTTTTGCTTCAAATGACATGTTCTTGTTCGGACAATTTGACATGCAAATCAAATTGATACCGGGTAACTCAACTGGAACAGTTGTGGCCTTCTACGTAAGAGAACACCCATTCTTAACGTATTAATTTATAATCTTGGGGTGAATATGATGCGGTTATACCTATGTTAAGTTTCTCGTTATAAAAACGAAATTTGTCCTTGCAACTTTCATCAGATCAACCAAATCGTGATGAGGTGGACTTCGAATTCCTTGGCAACGTTCCGGGACAACCATATATTCTTCAAACGAACGTTTATGCAGATGGCTTTGATAACAGATAGCAAAGGATCAAGCTATGGTTTGATCCTACACAGGATTTCCACACCTATTCTATATTATGGAACCTTCACCAAATAGTGTAAGTCGTTAACAATCTGCAGGCCATCTCATTCAATTCCACACCTATCTTTATTCCTCAAGAAACAATATTCATCCTAACAGGAATACTAGCCAATTGTAAATGTTGACACAACCTAATATAATGATATCATATAGAAAATGAAAGTTTAAGGAATAATTAGTTTGAAAATTACAGTTTCCCTGAGGAAGTTTATATAGTAAGTGTAGTGAGTTTAAGTAAATAACTCATGCAATAATTATTTCAAAGTTTATAAAACGAGTATCACTTGTGGACCTAAGGTTCTAAACTTATGACGTGAAATTATTCATTGTTTAACGATGATTTTCTTATCATGGCAGGTTTATGGTAGATCTTGTTCCCATCAGAACATACAGGAATCACGCGGACAAGGGAGTGTCATTTCTTAGATGGCAGCCGATGGGCATAAGAATAAGCCTATGAGATGGTGAAAACTCGGCAACGGGAGGGGGCAAAAACAAGATAGACTGGTCCAAGGCTTAGCATCGTTCAGAAACTACAAAATTGACGCATGTGTATGGAAAGGAAATGCAAGATTTTGTAGAGTAGATAGTTCTAGTAACTGGTGGAACAAGGAAAGATTCAGCTCCTTAACGTGAACTCAAAGAAGGTTGTTTAATTGGGTCAGGAAGAATCATCTCATACATGACTATTGCCTGGATAATCAGAGATTTCAGAATGCTCTTCCTAAAGAATATTCTTTACCCAAGTATTGATATATCAAAATGGAATTATTTGATCCTTAATTTCGCTTTTGTTGTTTTTTTAATTATAATTATACTAAATTAAAGGATATATATATATTGATTATAAAGGTATAGCAATTGGTATCATATTATTTTTATTCTTACAAGCAAAGTAACTAAAATATATATATATATGGGCAAAAAAGTCCAATACAACTATTGGCAAAACTTAAATTCCAGAGACGTGCCAGAACTGACAAATTCACAAAGAATATAATCAACTCAGCTTCTGGAAAATACTTGACATGTATTATTCCTTAATTAAACAGTAGTGTTACAGATCAAGCTATTATTCGATTAATGCATCTCAATCCAGTTCTATATAATTATAACTGGTTTATTTATTTGACGCAGAGCTATTATTAACAACTCAAAACTTTTAGTTTTCGAAGCCTCTAGTAAGGATATTCACCCTCCCAGTTGCCTGGAGGATCATAATTGTAGATATTTTCTTAAATCTTAATTCTCATAAATCTAAATATATACTGTATATGTTGTTCCCATCAATTTGAAATCTAAACACTTGATAGTAATTTAATTTAGAAAGTATGTATTCGCCTTGCAGCTTTTCCACATGCTTCCTTTAGCCAAAATTTTCATCAAACCTGTACAATTAAAATAGTTCCAATTCTTTATTTTTTTTCTTTTTCTCGGTAAAATGGATGCCGAAGTTGTGGGTTAAAACTTAGAATATTTTATTATAACATGTTATTACCTAAACATTTCACTCCAATTCTTGTGTGTAAATAGTTCCAAATCTTGTCCCAATAGACATCTCTGCAAGTATGCTGCTACAACAAGAAACACAACTACTTAGTTTCTAGCTGAGACATGCATGCAACTTCACCCAGAACTGACAAGACCAAAACTAAAATAATTAACATCAGGTTCTGGAAATTAAAGTACTTTATATATATATATATATATATATATATATATATATATATATATATATATATATATATATATCATTCCTTGAACAATAGTGTAATTATAACTGGTTTATTTATTTGACACTGAGCTATAAATATTAACAGCTCAAAATTTTTATTTTTCAAAGCCTCTAGTAAGGATATTCACCCTCCCAGTTGCCTGGAGCATTATAGTTGCAAATCACAAACCACCACCTGTTCTGGCATTGAACCCTCGCACATCCCATATGCACCGAGTCATGCCACACTACTTGTATGTAATGCAGGCATTCTCCTCCAACGCACGTATTAGAGTAATAGTCATAGTAAGGCTTCTCGGCCACCCATAGGTTAACCGCAGCTGTGCCTGTGAATGAACCGCTGCCCTTGGCAAGGTTCTCACCATACGGTCCTACTGAGTGCACAAGACTGCAATTGGCAATTCTTTTATTTGCATAGTTTTGTGCATATGCTGCAAGGGTTGTATTCCAAGTTACATATACAACATTTACTTGAGAACGAGCTGAGTTATGAGCATTCACATAATCTTGTGGTAGATTCTGGGCATGAGAGGGGAACATAAGGGTTGCGCTTAGTAGACAACGAAGGGCTAGTGAAAGTTTATAAATTTCCATTATGGCTATGAGTAAAGCATGCAAAGAATGGTTTAGATTATGAGTTAAGAAGAAGTGTTTTCATCATTAGATATATATATAGGCAATGCAGTGGAACTTTGCTTGCAGAAGTTGAAAGGTCAATGGAATTACCTTTTTACGCAACCCTAAATTAAAGTCACAAATCGTTTCCCTTGGACCCTTGGACATATATAAAGCCGTAGCCTTCTCTTGCAAAAAACTTAAAACTGGGTATAATGTATTGTTTACTGGTTTTTTTGTGTAGTAGAGGCTAAAACCGTAAATTAAACTTTTAAATTCTGATTACAACAAGTCACTATCTAATTATTCTACTCAACTTTTGGATGTATGTTTAAAAGATAAAAGAAACTATGTATTGCTTAAGGCAAGGAGTTTAGCCGAGTAACTTCATTTTCTCTCAATTCACTACATTATCTTGGGAATATGTATTGGAATTTACGTAGAAATTTAGGAATTACACCATTTCTTCTATTGGTAGCAAAATTCAAAATTAATATCATATCCATGAATTCGACATATCCAATACTTTGTAATTGCATGTGCTCTGATATACAACTTGCATGTATTGTATATCATGTTTGGGATTCTTGGTGTTATAATTAAATTGACGTATCATGTGCCGTGGTACAGGCGACTTATTTTTTGGCTAAGGACTATTATCATGTGATGTGAGACGCCCTTGGAGACTGTATTGTTACGAAGTGTTTTTATATCTATACTATATAATAAGAGGCTAATAAGGGTCAAAATCGTCACTTCATGGACAATGTTTCGCTCGTCATGCTTTAGAGTTCTTGTACCACGTGAAACAATATTACACATTTTCTCTTTCAATGACCAAAACGTCCAGGGACAAAATCATCGAAAAAAATATATTTGTTGGCTGTCATGCATACAATGTATTGTACAATGTGTTAATAATATTATACAATTTATTCTATGACGATATTACCCTCAGTGGAATCTGACATCATTCTTGACATAAAATACATCACATCATCCTTTCATCTTCACACGTTCTCTCTGACAAACACACAATTTTTCTCTTGCTCTCTCTTTCTCGCTCTTTTCTCTCGAATCTTCATAAGCAGCAGTAAGTATTATCTTTTTTTTTTCCATCAAAGAACAAAATTATAAACCCTAGATTTTTTATTAACTAAGCATTTTGTTCACATTTTCATCTTTCTTAGCTGAGCTGATAAGGGAATTTTTTAGAGATAAGAAAAAAGAGTGAGATGGTGAGTTATGTGTGTTGTTTACAGTGTGAGAATTGAGTCCATATATGTGCGATCACATCTTTTCTTTTCTTCTTCACTGAACCATTAGCTATATCTATCTCTTCCAGGATTGCAAAGATTATTATGCCAAGGTATGTCTTTTTTTATGGTTGATCAAGAAAAAAATAGTTTTTTTGAAGCTTAGAAGGTTGTGTATATCGCACCGTGTATATGTATGTTGTCTTGGAGCTTTCTATTGAATGCATGTGGGTTTGTGTGTGTTTTCTTTTTCCAATTTAGATTTAGGATTTCTTAATTTTTTTTCTAATTTATGGATAATTGTACCTGTTTTTGTAATAAAGATTGAATTTTGTTGAGTTTTATGCATTTGGGTATGTGTTAATAGGATGAAATGGGATGGTTTTGACGCAGAGATATTGATGGGGTTTGAGGAAACCAACGTGGATGATAACATCAGAGAGGAATACCCATGCGTTTTCTACTCTGATTACTCCAATATTGTTGGATTGTGTTGCCACATCGATGATGAGCATCCTGTTGAGGCCAAGAATGGGGTATTTTAACTCTTTACATTATTTTTTATATTTATATTTTATGTTAATCAGTTAGTATATAATTGATTTTCTGGTATGTAATTCTCCGATAGTGGTAAGTGGTTGCGATACTAAAATCTAATCTTATGTACATCTTAAAACAACATGAACAATTGATTCGGAAAGAAAAATACATGTATCGTTAGTACATTTGAGTTGATCTCCACTTCCGACCTCCCAACCAAAAAAATATGCTTATGAACTTTTTATTTTTCGTTTTCCACTTTAACTGATGATAAAACCAATCCCTTCAACTGAAGAAGTAAGGAAAAACCTAATACAAAACACTAATCTTCGTGTACAACTTTAAAACAATATGACAATTGATCTGAAAAGATATTTACCTGTATGTATAACTTTTTCCATGCACATTCTCTCAGCTTTTTATTTAGCAGAATCAGACTCCAACGCAAAATAGTACCTTAATAATGTTACGTATTTTAAAACCAACGGAAAATATCTCTTCACAAACATACATGCGAAATCATGTTCTCTAAATCGAGATAGTCTTTTTCAACAATATAAAGATCACATAGAGAGTATGGGTTAATATGAAATGCAACAGGGCCACTCTACCAAGGATATAACCAGATTTCATGTTTCACATATCTCGCCAATGGTTAAGAGAGAGGCTGATATAGCGGTGATGCCACCATCAGCCAGACACTTCTGCTATCAAGGCGAAAGAGGCTTGGGAGTCTCTTAAAGCAAAAATTGCAGCGGAGTACAAAGCAATCAAATCGCGAGATGCTAATGCACATGTAGTGCCAACTCATGCTAGTGAGTTTATAATTTGCAGCTTATTGAATCCCTAGCTTTGTTTGCAAGCACAAGAATTGAAAGATTATTAAAATTAAAGCTGTCAATTTAAGTATAAGAATGCTAATTTACTTCAATTTTATTTGTTATGTTTACGATTTTAGCTTCCGATGCAACAACGAAAACTAAATTCACTCTCTTATCCTTCACTTCCAACTTGAAATTAGACAAGAAAATTTCTCATCTACCCCATTGCAAAATTTTCACCATGTACTTCACTTCGTAACCCAAAATCTCTAGCTTAGTTAACTCTATGAAAAGAACCCCTGTTGGCCCTTTTCATATCAGTCCTCAAAATCCATTATCATAATCACAAAAAGCTTCAAACTTTTAGCTATTCAAACAGCGAGCTAAATGGACATCTTGATTTCTACACGTAATCAATCAAAGAAAACAAAAGTTTGTTGGCAGTAAATGAACTAAAACAAACTATGAAATTACACAGAAAGGGATGAAAATTCTGCACAATAGTCAAGTAGCTACACCCCTTAAATAATTGGTGTCGTGTCACTTGTTAAATAATTGATATCTGGAGTATTATGCATTGGTTAGGAGCTTCTTATTTATGTTAATGATATATTTATATATTATGGAAGTTAAGTGAGTTGGAGGTGTTTAAGGTGGCTAAGTGTGAGAAAGTGAATCCAGATACACCACAAAAGCAAGTGAGGTTTCTCACACTTACTGGTTAGTGTTTTCCTGTTTATGTTTTGTTTTGAAATCATAGTTTCATGATATATTGTGGGTTCATGTTAGATTTAATTCTCTTTTATTAACGTTGCTCTTTATGTTTTAGATAGTGTATTGACATCTTTGTTCTAGAGGTGTATGTTATTTGTTATACTACTTGATTTGAAGTGAGAAGGAAATGTCACATTGATACTTAGTAGAGACAAAGATAGAATTAGTTAATTAGGTGATTATTAAAATAAGGCTATAGGCGAAAACATGACAGTATCTGATAAACTAAATGATGGAACTATGAGGGATAAAATCGATTAGAATATGATCCTTATGTGATAAATACTAAGACTAGGAACATATCAAAGTTCAAATTCTGTCCCTTTCTTAGAATTGCAATTAGTAGCTCGTATGCGATGGTCTTTGTTGAATATAGTAGTTTTTAGAAAGAAAAAAAAATTGGTTTATAGTTTCTTTCTACATTTGACAACTTGTAGGTGAATTGATCTTCTATTTGCTTCTCAATACATATGTGAATATATTTCTATACATTTCTACTTGTGTCTTTTCAAGATATTCAAGAGTATGAGCTTACTACCACTCCTGCATTGTAATATTTTAAGCTGTTTATTGATAATTCATACATCTATAGTAAAGAATCTTAGATCAATATTTGATTACAAAATTTCGAGGCAAAAGATGATGATAAAATGAAATGATTTGGTTGAACTGGATCTATTTCAGGACAACAAGATGATGGAGTGTAGTAGGCAGTTTGATGAGTCACAATTAAATTTTGGAACTTTTTAGGATCCACCTGATACGTTAACCTTTTCTTTTTGGTTGCCCTGACTATGTTGTTGTTACTCCATAAAGCTTTCTTCTTTCTTTTTTGATGACAATAAAAAGATAGAAACTAATTTTTTTGATAAGTGGAAACACAGAAACTATTATTCCATGTATTAGTCATGGTTAACATAATGTGTTTGAGAGCAGATGTTGATAAGAAAATTAAGAGAGAGGAAGAGATGGTTATCAAGATAAAAAATGTGGTGTGGTCTTCTTTGATTTGATTTCCTTCTTTGTGTGTGTGTTTTTGTATGAGTGTCATTTACTTTTATTTTTTTGTCTAGCGTGGGAATTTTTAGGATGTAATCCATTGAAATATATGCAAGTTTTGTCCAATAACAGATGCCAAGAAGGCTTCTTACATGGAATTATGATGTTAACATGTGTGTAGTTGCTTGTGTAATTTTATTTGTTTTATGCCTATGTGTTTATTTGCATTATTAGTCTTGCAAACTTTCAACCCAATTTTATTATTTACTTATCCTTGGTATTCTTTTGTCTTTCTATGGTAATCTTGAAGTTTTATATTTCCACAGAATAATTTGTCATTTCCTCTCATATGTCCAGATTAGAGTGATGATAAGGAGATTCTACTTCTAGAGGTATGCCCTTTAACTACATAATATTTTTTGGCCAACCTGAATTCTGTGATAATGCTTGAAATTTCAAATTTTCAACAAATTTTTATGTGTTCATTAAAAATCAATAATGAAATTAGTTGTTGATGTTCATACTTTCCATTTTATAATGCAGGGGTATTGAAATGTATGGATGGTGGAATTGGAACAAAGAGTAAGTCGCAATGTATCAAACACTATAGAATCATTTATATGAACTCTCCGTGCTTTCCTCTTTTGGTACGGACATTTCGTTAGAACTACATAACTTTTAGTTTATAACAAATGATCTTATGGTGTAAATTTCACAACTACCCTAAAATCTAATCTTTGAGGTCATTTGAACATTTTCTGATTAATATTTTCTATGTTTGATGATTCATGATGCTCTTATAATCTGTATTTGACACTTAGAGTTTGATGGCTTTACTTCTACTTGATGTGGAAAGTTGGTTTCATGATCTTCACTGTATTCTGGCAAATATTATATTTTGCACGATCTAAAGAACATTTTTCAGTAAGAACATCATTCTCATATGTTCAAGATTTTTTAAACATTTAGTGTTATATATTACTTTATCGTACTTTTTCGCAAACTAATGTGAACCCAATTTGTCATTTTCTTTCCAGTTCTTGTGGTGTTCAGATAGAAAGAAGCAGAGGCTAGCATTTATACTGATGTACTCAATACATTGTGAATTCTATTTGTACAATTTATTTGGCCGAAGCAGAAAAAGCTATCATGCGCAGAATTGGTTGTTAACCTAGATCATTGAGGATGATTGATCTCATGAATTAGTCATGGTAGACATGAGGAAAATTGACAGGAGGTGTTTTATATGTATTTTGTTAATAATACTATATTAACTTTTTTACTTCTCTGTATTTATTGATTTTCAATATAAATAATTTTATCTTTAACATTTTTTTTAATATATATTGGGTTTAGCCCGTGCATATGCACGGGCCAGCCATAACTAGTATATATATATATACGAATTCCTTTTTGGAATAATGATCTATATATACAATATCGAGTAGGTGAGAGAAAATCCATACATGGCAAGAGGATTCATACAAATTGACAAATCTAACATTAATTAAAACAATGGCTAGGGTTTAGTTTAAAATTATTAGCGGGGAAATGAAGCTATGTTCTCAATTTTTTTAATCAGAAAATTATGATGTTAAAACAAACTATAAGAAGAAGTATAAGGAGCCACGTAAAGCATAGTCAAGATGACACTCAAGAGTATTAATGACTTATTATATTCAAAAATATTTAGTTCAACCCAAGAATTTAACTTTCATTATACCCAAAAGATAATTAAAAAAAGCATAGTCAAGAAGCTAGGTCAACCTTAATGCATTTGAACTTTGAAGCTCTTAATAGTTCATAGAATAAGTAGAAAATGCTTAGTTCATCTTGCTCAGGAGTAAAGCACATAATCTCACGTGAAATAGAGCAATACCACGCTCTTTAGGGGCATTCCGCAAGATGGAAACTAGACTTGAAGACATTAGCAAGATTGTTGCTGAAAATTATGATTTTAGTACTCAGTGTGAAGAGAGAAAATATTTCTTATAATGTTTCCTTCAAGTGTTACAAAAAGATTTATACACAATACAACAAAGCTCACGATAACTTTCACGTGAGAATATTCAGGAATTGGCTAAGGCTAAGTAGATTTACTCAATACAAAATCTAAGACTACAACAACCAATAAATCAGAATAAATCATAAAGATATAAATCCCGAAATATCTGTTATCATGCCCCCTCAAGCGAAGCCGGATCACGAATGGTAAGCTTGGAACGGAGGAGACAAAATCTGGAGATAGATAACCCCTTCGTCATAACATCAGCCAATTGATCATGCGTAGATATATAACGAACAGTAAGTGCCTTGGATGCAACCTTTTCACGAACAAAGTGGATGTCGATTTCTATATGTTTGGTCCGAGCATGATATACTGGATTTGCTATAAGGTAGGTCGCACCAATATTATCACACCAAAGCGTAGGTGGCAAAACGGGAATAATGTTCAATTCTGAAAGTAGAGATTTCAACCAACAGAGTTCGGTAGTGGCAAAAGCAGCAGCCCTGTATTCGGCCTCAGTACTGGAGCGGGATGTTGTAGTCTGTTTTTTCGCTACCCAAGAAACAAGATTGGGACCCAAATAAATACAATAGCCATGCGAACTTCGACGATCATCAGGACAGCCGGCCCAATCACTATCAGAATAAGTATGCAATGTATAATCTGTTGAGCTAGTAAGATGAAGACCATAACTCGGCGTCCCTTTAATGTACCGTAAGATACGCTTGACAGCAGACCAATGAGAGTCAGTAGGATTGTGCATAAACTGACAAACTTTGTTGACTGAGAAGGCAATATCAGGACGAGTTATGGTAAGATATTGAAGAGCACCAACTGTACTGCGATATAAAGTGACATCAGGAAAAGGATCACTAATATGTTGCGATAGTTGATGACCTTGGGAAATAGGAGAAGCAATTTCTTTTGCAGAGCTCATATTAGCACGATGGAGAATCTCTGTAGCATATTTATGCTGATGCAGGAGAAGACCATTTGCAGTAGGCTGAACATGTATGCCAAGAAAGAAAGACAAAGTGGACAAATCTTTAAGTGCAAACTGAGTATTCAGAGAATGAATTAATGTCTGAACCACAACCTCATCACTACCTGTGACAATAATATCGTCCACATATACCAATAATAGTGTAACAGCATGATCAGTGGAGCAAATAAACAGAGAGGTATCAGACGTAGAAGAGCGAAAACCAAGTGCAAATAAATAGGAGCTGAGACGAGAAAACCAGGCCCTGGGTGCCTGTTTCAACCCGTAAATGGCCTTTTGTAGTTTGCACACATGACTGGGATACTCAGCATGAACAAATCCAGGTGGCTGTGACATATACACTTCCTCCTAAAGGCAACCATGGAGGAAGGCGTTGTTCACATCTAGTTGGCGAAGAGACCATTTCTTGGACAAGGCAATAGACAGCACAACCCGAATCGTCGTCGGTTTTACCACGGGACTGAACGTCTCATTATAGTCAATGCCTTCTTCTTGATTGTACCCCTTTGCGACAAGCCGAGCTTTATAGCGTTCAAGCGAACCATCTTGTTTTCTTTTGATTCGGAATACCCATTTACACCCGACCACATTAACGGAAAGAGGTTTCGGAACTAGAACCCAAGTTCCATTTTGAAGCAACGCATTGTACTCAGTTTCCATAGCTGTACGCCAATGCTTATGCTTGTTAGCTTGAAGAAAAGTCGACGGCTCGACAATGGTGAAATCGGAAGCTGACTTTGATGCTTGAGAAACCTGGTAAGTGACAAAATCGGGCATAGTCTTGACTGACCGTGTACTATCCTTTGTACGCGTCACCATAGGATGTTGATTAGAAGATGTAGCGGAATGTTGAGGAACACTATGGGTTGAATGGGACTGATTTGCTATTGCCACTTGCGTGGGTTGGACAGAGAGACTTGAGAGAGAGGGAGGTAAGCGCGGCATGGGAGAGGAGAGTTGAGGGAATTCATCATCTGAATAGACTGGAGAGCTCAGTTTTTGTAGGGAAGGGCATGCAGTGCCGATGGGAGGAGGAGAGGTAGGGAGATTAGGAGTTGTATGTATGATGGGTGATAAAGGCGAGGCACGCGAAGTGCTAGGTGAGGTGACAGCAAGCTTATAGGATTTTGGTGGAGAAAATGATGGTAAGGAGCCAGCAGGATTGCATGAATTGGATACAATAGGGATGTTATCAGGGACAGACGCGGGATCGGGTAGTACTGTGGGTGAAGCTACATTCAAGACAGATTGGATATGAGGAGTAGGAGTAACACGAGGGGAACAGGGAGCTGTGGAATGTGCGACTGACGCGAGCATAGGACTAGATTGTGTAGGACCATGGGAAGAAAGAACATTTGAAATTAAAGGTGGAGTTGGGGCAGACAGCAGTGATGTGCATGGGGCCTGCGAAGGTATGTGAGGGAGTGGTTGACAAGGAGACTTGGGAGATGGAGCTGGGAAAGATAAGCATGGTAAGTCAGAAGTTGATGGAGTAGGGACCCGTGGGCTAGATGATTGCAACGTAGGGCTAGCTGGTGAGTGTGGAGAGGAAGCAGCGACCACTGGAGTAGATGACAGTGGTGTAGGCAAAAAAATAGAATGCGACGAAGGCAACAGGACACTCACCATATTAGTTCGCGAGGAGTGAGAGATTGGATCAGGTTCTTTTCGAAAAGGGAAAACAGTCTCATCAAAAATAACATGCCGCGATATATAAACTTTCTGCGTTGAAATATGATAGCACCGATAACCACAGTGTTGACTGCTATAACCAAGGAAAACACAAGGTAATGACTTTGGACTTAATTTATCTGCTTTATAAGCCCCAAGATGAGGATAACACAAACAGCCAAACACTTTTAGAAAAGAATAAGCTGGTGGACATTGAAACAGTGTGAAATAGGGAGAATTATGATTTAGCACGGGTGTGGGAAGACGATTAATAAGATAGACAGCAGTATTAAAAGCTTCAACCCAGAATGACTTAGGCATAGAGGCATGAAAAAGAAGGGTAGTGCCCATTTCAGAAATGTGTCTAATTTTTCGCTCGGCTAAACCATTTTGTTCCGGAGTATGGGGACACGAAACCCGATACTGAATACCACATTTCTCAAAATGACGTTTGAGAGGCCCTTGAGTTAACTCAAGTGCTCCATCACATTGAAATGATTTAACTTTGGTTGTAAACATTGTTTCAGAAAGACGTTGAAAAGTAAGAAAATGAGAAACAACTTCACTTTTATTACGCATGGGATACATCCATGTAAAACGACTGAAATCGTCAATAAAAATTACAAAGAAGCGAAATCCAGAACAAGAACTAACAAGAGTAGGGCCCCATACATCACAATGAACTAATTCTAAGGGGACCTTGGACTGACGACTAGAGGATCAGAAAGGGAGCTTGTAGCTCTTGTCTTGTATACAGGCATTACAAGGCTTAATCAAACATAAAAAATCCTTAAACTTGATGAAAACTTGCGAGCGAAGAGTAAAAATTGTAGGCTATGACGGATGCCCCAATCTACCATGCCAAAGAGACTTAGGTGCAATGACGGTGGAAAGAGCCTGATGCGACTTGGGGGATGTGGTAGACGGCACCGACAAAATGTATAGATTAGACTTAACTAGGCCTGTGAGAAGCAATTTCCCCGTGCGAAGATCCTTCACAACACATTGAGACGGAAAAAATTCAAGAGACATATTATTATCTTTAGTGAATTGTGAGACAGAAAGGAGATTTCGTGTAAGATGAGGAACATGTAATGTAGGATTTAAATGTAAGGGACGAGAGGCATTAGGAATGGAAAAATTACCAGTATGAGCAATAGCAAGAGACTTACCATTGCCAACAATAACTTGATCAGCCCCATGATAGGGTTGAAGTTGGCTCAGAAACGTTGAATCATTGGTCATGTGCGATGTGGCACCCGAGTCTGGTATCCATTCATGAGGCGGAGTCGGCAAAAGAGGCGGAAGAGAAGATGGCTGATAATGAATGCCAGCAAACTGGGAGGATTGCCCACTGTTTTTAGACTGAGCACACCGATACCTACACCGTGCAGCAGAGTGACCATGTTTACGACAAATTTGACACTTCCCCTTGTAGGAGTTGTTGGAAGAATGACCACTGGAGACTGCCTTGGAGCCATTGAAAGGAGGAGAGGTTTGGACAGATTTTGGAGTGGTATTAGCAACCAATACATTGGGTGAGAGGGAAGTGGCGTGAACCTAAGAGGTTAAGGCGTGAACCAAGGTAGCATCAACAGAGGAATCATCACCCTCAAGAAGCATTCTTTGTTCATAAGTAAGTAGCTTCGCTCGAAGTTGAGTAAATGTGGGGGGAATAGGAAGATTTTCAATGGAGGTAACAAAAGGCCGATACTGTTTCGGAAGACCATTGAGAGTTGCCAAGACCAGATCAAGGTCAGTTAAGGGATCGCCAATAGCAGCCAGAGAAGTTGAAAGTGTGCGAATCTGATGAATATAGGAATCAATGGAAGCAGAACCCTTTTTGGTAGCTTGGAGTTGTGTGCGAAGAAGAGATTTGCGAGCAAGAGATTGGTGAATAAAGGATTCCTCAAGAGACTGCCATAGAGAACGAGCAGTGTTAAACTCAAGAGCTTGATGCACCAAAGAGTCAGACAAGGTGGCTGTGATACAAGCCATGACAAAACTATCATACTTGTACCACTCTGTACGAGTTTGTGATGAAGAATCATCAGAAGGAGCATGAAGTAGCTTTGGTTGAGGAGGAAGACTCTGATTTCGGTGGAGGAATGGAGCCATCGATGTAACCTATGAGATCATTAAACGTGAAAAAACGTAGAAGTTGCATTTTCCACGTAAGATAGTTGGTATAATCGAGGGGGAGTGTAACGTAATTCTTAACATTGACAGTGTGAAGAGAGAATGCTGCAGGAGAGTTGGATGCCATAGGAAAGTCTAAAGGAGTAGAAAAAGTGATATGACACTATGAAAGACTAAAGGACAAAAGAGTTGGAAAGGATTGGGAAAAAAGGTGGGTAAATGACGCAAGGAAAGACAATGAACAGTGGACGGTGGATAGTAAGGACGATTAGTCTTAATTCACTGATACCATGAAGAGAGAAAATATTTCTTATGATGTTTCCTTCAAGTGTTACAAAAAGATTTATACACAATACAACAAAGCTCACGATAACTTTCAGGTGAGAATATTCAAGAATTGGCTAAGGCTAAGTAGATTTACTCAATACAAAATCTAAGACTACAACAACCAATAAATCAGAATAAATCATAAAGAGATAAATCCCGAAATATCTGTTATCATAGTATTCATAGAACTGTTAATAGGCCCGCGAATTTGGTAGCACAGGAAATGTTAGCGAAGATTTGACTTCTAATTGCGTTGTTACTATCCTTTCATCTTTAGAAGAGCTACCAGTTAATGAGTTGTACCCCCACTAACATTGATTAATATGTGTACTTGTTTTTATTGAGGAACATATTTCGACAAAAAAAAAAAACCTTGATCGATTATTTTTTCCTGGGGTACGTACAAAATTTTCATGTGATCTTTAATAATACTTCGAGTTTCAGTTCTTTACATAAATGATAGTAATTGGATTATCACATAATCTAACATTTAAAGGATTTTCTTTTTTGTGTCAGAACATTTAAAGGTTTAAACAACTTAGAATTATCACGTCTTCTTCCTTTTCTTCTTTTTGTTTTTTTTTTAAATTTTTCCCAGGCTTCCAAAAGAGTTTGATGACAATTTGGTAATAGGCAGAAGAATGGTAGTGGGGTACTTCTTCTATGTTTTCCACACGTCAAGCATTTATTACCTTTCTCCATTCCAATCCAGCGAAGACTTGACCTTGAGAATTGTATTATTTTTATCATTTTTTCTCATTGTTAATGTAAATTTAAGGACTTAGTATAATTGTTTCAAATAATACTAGTTTAAATTTGATGGAGGGAGGTAATATGTTAGACTATTTTTCTATTATCGGTTATCAAGTTTTAAGACCTATTCTACGTTCTCATGTTATAATTTAATGCACAACCATTAAACATGCAGAGATTCTATTTTTCCCTCTTCTAGAACGACCATTTGGGGAAGCAAAATTTTTATTTTTCAGCAATATTTCATATTTCTCCTATTATAAAATGATCACCATAGTTCAAGCTTTAATATAGTTTTTGAAGCAGTAACGGTAGATTAATTTGATCTATTAAAAAATAATTATCTGCATTCTGAATCAGCTTAACAAAGCATATGCTTTGAAAAATATGTTAATCTAGTGTCTGATTTCCTGGATAACATAAACCTACCTGTTAATGGTGTCATTTATTTTGCTTGGAACGTCAATGGTAAAACTCTCAACTAGACTTAGGGTCAATCTTTTCCATAGAGTTTTTTGATGTAACCGATTTTTATAGCTCCAATTTTATTTAAATATTTTAATACAATTTAATACTGTAATATAGGATTTTTTTTTTTCTTCAATGAAAGCCGAAACTGTAATAATCTTTTCAAATAGATACTTTTAAAATGCCGTAAGATCATCAAAGATATAATCGTGGTCTTAGTAAGGATGCTGGCGAACAACCTTGCCTTGGGGATCATAGTTGCAGATAACCCATGATCCATTGTTGCACCTCCAGAGCATTTGTTTTATTTGTATAGTCATCATTTTGAACTGAAATGTATTTTGGTAATTTCTTAATATAACCATTCTAATACGCCTAAATACAGTTTCATTCATTGTATATATCCATGTATCAATACATCAAAATCAACTACTAGTCGTGATTCCACAGTCCAGCCACGTGAAAACATCAAACATGTCGTTATTCTCAACACGATAACCCAAAAAGATTTCCATGGCTTAGAAATTTTGCAATCTTCGAGACCAATCATATAATCTGCAAGAAAAATAAATGTCATACTCTATATCACTCGAACTATAGTTCATCTTTTTTTTTTCTTTTTTTTTTACTAACAATTCATGTATTAAATATTAAATTTCTCTTTGTATAATACCAGTGTTTACCATATAAAAATAGTTGAACCGATACTTTACCCTTCTTTCGTATACATAATATATGATAAAAACTCGTGCAATTAAATATTAAATCTATCTTTATATACTAAGGGTTCTTACAGCTATATAAAAAGAATAAAATATCACCCGAATAACATAAAAAAAATTATGCTAGCTGATCAACTAACTACACCTACAATAGAACCCTCGAGCCTTTTAGTTGTGCATTTTGGTACATGGCCAATTATAAGTGATTGATCATGTCCTACAGTCATTACCATGAGAAAAAAGTTTAGGGAAAAGAATATTAAGATGCTGGAATTGATTGATTATGATATTTCAAAGCAGTGCCTTTTTTCTTAGGGTAATGACTTTATGTGTGGACAAAGGTACTTTGCACGCATTACGCTAGACAAATTCCACTACATTTTAGCGCTTCACCGCAATAATTTCAGGTTGTTTTAATTAGATTTGAACCCTTCAA
Source organism: Ehretia macrophylla (assembly GCA_037974665.1). Lineage (NCBI taxonomy): Eukaryota > Viridiplantae > Streptophyta > Magnoliopsida > Boraginales > Ehretiaceae > Ehretia > Ehretia macrophylla. The sequence continues at coordinate 50,161,633 of CM075766.1, forward strand.
AATGTGTGTCACCTACTCACCTGGGAACTCTATAAATTCTTTCGCACACTATTGATAAGTCAGCTTAACTTTAAACGATAATGGAATGTATTAGAGAGGGGTTCTTTATCTTGCTTAACTCTCACAAACTACTACAATTAACTAATTATCCTAAATCATCGGCAACTGACTCGTAGATCCAAAATTTGAAGGGAAAAAAATAAGAAAGATAGTTGTTTATGACGTTAGGAGAGTAATCAAATATGATGATAGTGATAATATAATGATGCTGAAAAGATTTGGAGAATCTTCTCCTAGTCATTAGAGTAATGTATTTTAAAATTCAAAATTTCCTCATCTTTTGTTTATTCTTTTTGTTGATCCCCTCTCGATATTAACCATTCCATATGAGATTATTAGAATTTTAAATTCATAATTAATCAGAGACACTAGTTATTAGGAGATAATTCAAATTCATTGCTGTTTAGACGAGATCTAAAGTTATAAGATTTGCAAGATATGTATAACACTATGTCAAAATCCATATGGAGAAATTTTTTTGAGAAAATCTTTTTGTTGAAATTCCAATTAAGAAAGGAATTATCTGAATATGAGTAACAAATTCACCAAATAAGTTGGCTACACCACCATGGGTATGATTGGGTCATTAAATTTGATACTGCTAAATCTTAATCATCAATCTGTACTAACAAACTAATTATTTATGAAAAATATTTTAAAAATCCAATAGCTCATAATAAACCTCATCATCTTGAAAATGAAAGAATCAGTAAATGAGAGGATCCAAACCCACACCACCATATATTGTTAGACGTCTTGCAGAAAATAAGAAACTAATTCGGTTTCTATTTTCTTTCGTTATAATAGAGTTTCTTCATTGCAGCAAATCACTAACTCTATTATTACACTCCCTTCATATTTCATTCCTTGTGTTTCATAAAGGAAATAATTTTTTTTTTGTTAAATCAGCAAGTATCAGTTTCATTTCACTATTAATTAAAAAACACAAGGAGGCCAAGCCTCTAACATCCTATCGAAACAAAACAGGAAAAACATAAAAACTTGAGACTATGAGAGGAAATCAGTAAGTTTCCATTCATTATAAAGTGTCCTATTCAAAAGTGAGTTTTTGTATTTCTTGCCGTTAAAAAATTTGAGACGAACTCCATCCAAAATCCTGACAAGAATCTGGTCTTCCGTTGAAAAATCATTTGCAAAAATGCGAGCATTTCGCTCTGCCCAGATATAATAGATACATGAGCAGAACACCAGTTTAATCAAAGGGCTATCATTTTCCGTTAAATAGCTGAGAGTAAAGAAGAAGAAAAAAAATGGCAATCTAAAGAGCTATCAAAATATCGTTTGAGCAGTCCAAGTCATTTTGTTGGCTTGCGCTTGTAGTTTCAGTTGATTAGGAATTCGGTTAACCGGTGCGAAACGACACTGATTGCTTAATTATTTGCAACAGTCTATTGAATTAAAAGCGGGCCTTGTACTTTCTTGTCTATTGTGTCGTTGGCTAGCTTTTCTCTAATTTGTTTTTCTCATTATAATGTTCATTTGACTCACTTTTGTACTTTTTTATTTTTAATAAAATATAGCCTGCTTAGTTAGCAATATATATATATATATATATCGTTTGACATTCTATGCATGAAACCATGCAATAACCTAACATTAATTTAGGAAATTAAGATGAAGATACGCATCATATTTGCTGTTAATATTCTTCTAAAACAACCACTAAAGTACAGCTACGTACAACGTACATAAAACATTCTTGATTCTACTTGAAATAGATTAATATAGTAATCTTAGTAATATTAGGCGGGAATCTCTCTCACACCTAGTAACATTGTATATAACGTTATAAGCAGATTCAAGTCTATCCTAATTAGTAAGGGCGATCGCCGATGTAATTTCCAGGGGGATCGTAGTTGCAGGTGACAAACCACCACCCATTCCTGCATTTAACTCTAGCGCAACCAAGATGAATCGAATTACGCCAAACAACTTGGGTGTAATGCAGGCATTCTCCTCCAACACAAGAATTTGATTTGTAATCGTAGCAAGATTTCTCCCCAACCCACAAGTTTACACCATCCACGGCGGTGAATTGATCACCTGCGCCCTCTGCAATGTTCTCACCATAGGGGCCATCCGAGTGCTCCAAGTTGCAATCAACTGCCCTCTTCTTTGCATAGTGAAGGGCATAAGCTGCGACTGTGTCGTTCCACTTCAGAGGTTGCACGCCAACTTCTGCACGAGCCTTGTTCTGGACTTCAAGGAAGTCTTGCGGGAAATTTTGCGCACTGGAGACATGAAACATGCAGGCTAAGAACATGAAAGCTGCAATGGCGATTGAGAGCTTCAACAATGCCATTTTCTGTTTTGTCGTGCAAATGGGGTGGAAGATAGGTGTATATATATAGAAGTTGTGCGAAATTTCGCCACTATTTTGTTCTGTGAGATAGGTGTATGTATACCGAAAAAAAAAAAAATTTAAATAGGTAACCTATTGAGGTGTTCGGTGCCTAATGATATAATTAATCATAAAGGCTATTGGACCAAAAATATGTCACTAAATCTACGGCTGATAATTATTCTCATCCAGATATTGACAAAGCAGCACACTCATGAAATCTCATATGTCATAAATTTTGTCATCCAAACGAGTAATTTTTCTCCATTTTGAGTTTCTGATTTCTGTTAATAAATTCAGCATTCCATTTTTCGAAAGTTTAAATTAAATGTTATTCTGTTTTGTTACTGGAACTCTTTATTAGGATTTATATTTACTGCGTTTGAATACTAATGAAAAGATTTAGTAATCTGTTATTCCATATATATATAATTGTTTATTTCCGTTTAAACCTCCTAATAAATTTATAAACACAGCATCGTGTACCTTCCCTTTTAACCATATATACCCAATCATTTGGGATGAGATTACCATTTAAGATTCTACAGATTATGAGACTGACTATTTAAACATTTTTGCAGTCAAGATTATATTCTCATCCGAATGCTAGATTTTGAATCCTGCCCTATTCTAAGTGATTATCATGTTTATCTAAGCCAAATTGTTCTGCTGACTGACTTATCAACTTTCGAATTCATCAACCAATTAGGTATTATCATACCGTGAATCATATTCCAATTTTATTACTCTTAATTATTGTTGAAAAATAATAGAAGAAGTAAGACACTCTAAAATGGTTATTGATTAAATCAGTTTGCTCCTCCAAAGTAACAATAAATAAATAAATAAAAATAAGCTTGCAGACATTTATGGCAACCCTAACTGCTCCGTGCGTGACTAGAAAATGATGCAACTTCTTTCTAGTTAATTGGTAAAGAAAACGACACAAGTTCACATGCAACGCAGTACTAAGTTAACATAAACATGAATTAATTACATATAATTTCAGAAGCTTTTATCAAGTGACAGCACTGATAGCGCCATGCACCGCTTTGCGATAATGAGATAAGTACTCAATATGTATAGGGGCGGCCTTAAGAATTTAATATTAGGGATTAAGTTTCAAATAAAAAAATTAATAATCAGAAAAAAAAAAAGGAATAAGGTGGGCGATAACTTTTTTTTAACGGTATTACATAAATTTTTTTTTTGGAAAAAAAAAAAACTTAGCGTCAATCTCCTAGCTCTGCCTCTGACAATATATGTGAGAAATTAAGAGATTAAATCTCGATAAGTACATTGTACGCCCGCCTCAGGCCTCCGTTGAATAAGAAAAAAAAAAAAAAGACACAGTGCTAACCAACATGACATAGTTGACTCAAAAGCAACACGACAGGGGAAAAAGAACAGAAAAGGAACTTTTTTGATAAAAGAATCGTAATTAGTTTTCTTTCGGATAAATCCAGAATGTTTCACGCACGTTCTAGCGGTTTAGTTATTGTGCAAGTAATTCTAGAAAATAATTGTTTAGGTAATCATAACTTATGAAATACAATACGAAGGGAGTGTAATAAGAGATATTGATTAGCCGCAATGAAGAAAATCTTACAATGATAGAAACCTGAATTAGTGCAAAAAATTTAGCTATTTACGCGAAGACGTCAGTTCTGAGAATGAGGTAATGACGTCAGTTCTCCAATATTCTCTCTATGGGTTTTCACATGTTATAGCATGCATATCTCATGCAGTGCATTGGCAAATTTCAGATCGCGAAATGAGTCTTTAGATGGCAAATTAAAAAAAAAAAAAGAAGAAGAAAAACTAGTAACGTTATGAGCAATAGATTAAGGATAGAGCGAAAGTGGTTTTATTTAACTTGCACAATCAATGGGTTAAATCACTTCATTGACAATGTATTATGAGGATCATTACGATTGGTTCCTCTCATAAAATCATCAACAACTACTTTTCTTATATTATTCAATCTTCAATATGTCTCTAACGGTCATAGACAAGACCGTCAACTACGAGATCAAACTTATGATCTACGAGTCAATTGTCGATGATTCAGGATTAATTACTACAGTTATCTGGGATGGATTAAAACAAAGATAAAGAAATCTTTCTAATACATCCCATTGTTTAAGGAAAGCTAACTCATCAAATCATAGGGCACTTGTTTTAGTGGTACAGTTCTCATTTTGTATACGAAAAATCTTAAAATAGATTATCGACATCAATAATGTTCTTGATATGTATGTAACTAGACATGATTTAGGCCTCCCTTTAAATAAATTAAAAAAAAAAAATGTTGTTTCCTGAAATTACTGCGGGGAAGGAGCCAAAATCTTATGGAATTTGTGTAGCGTAATTTATGCGCTTTACCTTAGGCCATACTCAAAGTCATTATCCTGAGAAAAAAGCACATGCAGGTTTGAAATCACATAATCAATCTGTTGTAGCATTCTAATGTTCTTTTCCTTAACTTCTTTCTCATTTTAATAATGACTTTTGGACATAATCAATCAGTTTCAGCATCGCAATTTCCGTTCCCTACTTTCTTCAGCAGCTTAAACAAAATAATTATTATTATTATCATTATTAAAAAAAACAAAGGTTAAGCATTTTTAACAAAATGCCTAACTAAATAGCTGGAGGGTCTATCTTAGGCATGGTTAATTAGTTGATCAGCCATATTTTATTTACAAGCATTTTATATGTCATCCCGCAAAAGTTTTTACTACATAAAGACGGTTTTAAAATTCTTACCCTACAATTTACAAATGAAAGGTGAAGTATTAATTAGTTAGATGATATTCCACCATCTTTTTTAGTATAAAAAGAGAGATATATATTCAATATTATAATCCACGAATTGTTACAATACTAGAGTAGGTGAAACATCAACCATATGATACTTCACCCCTCTCAATATGACAAGAATTCTTAATGCATAAAGAGGTGTTTAACATTAAAGACATGAGTTTTTACCATAGAAAGGAAGGTTAAAACGTCACCAAAGTGACATGAACTATTACCCTTTCTTTTTTCTTTCTTTGTTTCTGCATGTCATTTAAGCCATAACCATAATTTCCATAAATTCTTGGCACCAGCTATTATTTTCGATTGACTTCGAATTGTTTGATGCGTGAGACTTCGATCTTATGTATCTTTAGGTTTGGCCCTATGTGACCAAGCGAGCTGTCAAGTCACCATTAGTCCCCACACTGAGATTTGTAGTACACGAAATTGTATGTAGGCGAGCTATTTTTTGTTCTTAGATATATAAGTTGAAAATAATGGGTTTTTTTTTTTTTTCCCGGAGAAAAGGATTATTTTTTCAATAAGGGAAAGAATAAACAACTTAACACTTTCGTGTTTTGTCAAAAGTGTAATATATCTCTTTATATTTTAAAACGTAGTTGATTATCCCCATATATTTTATAAAAATAGTTGAATACCCTCCTGTATTTTTAACACCCCTCGCTTTAGTTAGAAAAATTATTTATTTTAACAGGAGGTATTCAACTACGTTTTTAAAAATACAGGGGGGGGGGAGGGGGGGAACAGGGGGGGGGGGGGGGGTGTAATCAGTTACTTTTATAAACATAGGGGGTAATCAACTACGTTTTAAAATAAAAGAGGGATATTCAGTTACTTTTATAAACATAGGGGGTAATCAACTACGTTTTAAAATACAGGGGAGTATTATGCACTTTTAAAAAAACATAGAGAGTATTAAATGATTTACTCATTAGTGAAATTTACACATTAACTAGTGAAAAATTGATAATAGGACTGAAGCAAATGGCTATTAAATTTTTTTATTTCAAGTTGTTGAATAATATATTGTGAATCCTGAACCTTTTGGCAGGCTCATCAATAGGTATATCTTGATGTTCGACCAGGAAATACTCCAAAGAGATCGATTGAACAGATAAATAAGTATTTAGATTCTATTAATTTTATTTTTGTTCCATTAGGAGCATTTGATCTCTTAGCCATTGGAGTACGTAGAAGGGTTGAAAATTCAAATAGTGTTCTTTTTTTTTTCCTAATGCAGCCTAAAATTCTATCTCAATCATAATTAATTAGCGATGAATTGTTAATGAATAAAAAATTTATATATTAAATCGGAAAATTATTGAAGATTCACTCTTTTGCAAATTGGACCATGGCATAATCTTTTTTTTTTTTGGTACAATAGAGATCGAAAATGTAGTTCGAATTTCAAGTCGTGGCTCTTGAATATTGGAATTTAGTCTATTGCATAAAATGGCACTATAACTGCTCGAGTTAATCCCATTTTCCCCCATGAATTATGACTAAAGCCCAAACTCCCTCATGAAGATTTCATATTACTCAAATTCCTCCATGTCACTAGAACATATCAAACAAGGTCTTATGAATAAGGGGTTTTTGGGCTTATTATTTTTCGCAAAAAAATAAAAATGACAAGAAACTAAATTCCTCTCCATCATCTTCGTCTTCACAACACACCCCACACACACACACAATACAGTACACACACACGATACCCACTGCCCACATACACACACATGACACCACATACACACACAAAGAAAATCACTACATACACATTGGCACAGACATGCACCAATGCATATTCACCACACTTATGCACAAAATTTTACACACATGGCACACGCCACACACCTGCCCACCACACACATGGCAAATACCTACACACCCACCCAACACACAGATCACTATCTTCTCGCATCATGGGAGCTGAGATTGGACTCTAATGCCTTATGTGTGAATTTTTTGTGAACTTGTGAGTGTTTGCCGTGTGATTGTATATGAGATTCGTAATTTTGTGTGTTGAGTGTGATTTTGTGTAATGTGTATGCCACGTGTGTGTGTGTTGTACGCGATTTTGGGTGTTGTATGTGTGCGTGATTTTGTACGTGTTTTGTATTTTGTCGTATGCGTGTGTTATTGTGTGAATTTTGTGTGTAATGTGCACCTTGTGATTATGTAAAGATGAAGAAGAAAGCTGTTTGGAAAGGAGGAGAGGTTACCATTCCAAAAAAAAAAAAAAAAACGTGGAGGGGGTTAATTTTTGTTATTTTAATTTTTTAAAGGTAAAAGTCAAAAATACCCTTATTCATAAGATCTTGTTTGGCATGTTCTAATGATATGGGGGAATTTGGGTAATATGAAATGTTCATGGGGGATTTTGGGCTTTAATCAATAACTCATGGGGAAAAATGGGATTAACTCATAAATGCACTGATGAATAACTGAACTAGGGTTAATTTTTTCTACTAACAATATGGATTTTGTTTAAAATTTGTACCGGTTTTTTGCTATTACTATGCATGAGTTTATTTGTAAGCATTAGTGGTTGTACTCTGTTCACTAGCTATATGTGAATTGTGTAAGCATGTATTCTTTTAAAACACAAAAAGAAAAACTTTAATTAGAAAAGGATCTATGTGCAAAAAATCTTGCAGATAATTTTGCTAGTAACGTCATAGAGAATCTTGAGTTTTTTAGTGTAACAAATAATCTAGAATGGCAGCTATTTCAAATTAACTAAATATGTGGAATTTTGATATGGCGGCATACATTATTCTGCTACCCTTCTGTAAACGGAATATGCTCTTTCTTCTAATCAGACTCATATTTTAAATAGTTTGTTAGCATGAGATTCCATCCTAAAATCTAGTTGTACATATAGGGATGTTGTATATTGACATAAAATGCATACGGGAGGTTTACTTATAAAACTCAATGACCAATAATAAGAAACTAAACTCCTAAACAAAATGTAAACTATATCCATGAGTCAAGTGAAATGATCAAAACCGTCAAATAATAACTTATTGTAATTAAAGATTCTGAATAATTTAAACAACGGTACTTTCAACCTCCATTTACCAAAAAAAAAAAAAAAATTAATCTAGTCCTATAACTAAATTCATATCACCAATGAGAAGAGAAGATAAAAATGAGAAAATTCTTTAAGTCAAGCCTCCACTGGATTGCAATGGAAAGTAGAAAATAATGCATGATAGTTTGATGTGTGGAATAGGACAGAATAAGTAGGCAACAGTCATTCTTCTATATGTTATCCAATTATGATGAAACTATTTTGGGAGTCTAAAAAAATGATGACATGGTAATATAAGTTGTTTAAAGCTTTGAAATAGGTTGAAGGTTATAAATAATATAATAAAATTGTCTCTATTAAGTTGCTTAGTGAGGCGATAATATTTTAGTATGGTATTAGAATCTAAGTTATTAAATAATTTTAAGTTCAAATCTCGTCGTCATTTATTTAAAATATATGCACGAGGATCTTTAAGAAACAATAAATAATGTAATAACATCTTTCTAAAATGTTAAACTTTTAATGAAGGGGGAAACTATTAAAAACACTAAAGTGTTCAACAGTCTTCATTTATCCAATAAAAAATGCCACGTGGACATAGTTGATGTCGTTTGAAAATACCCACTAAATGTTACTTTACCGAATTACCCTTTGTCTTTTTAATGCAGAATTAATGGGATTGTGGTGGGACCCATTGAATTGACTTGGTGTCATCATTAGAATTGCACATTTTTACCATTCTACCCCCAACTAACTATGCATAATTACTAAAATGGACTGAATAGTAATATGCATAAAGACAAAATAAGTGTCAAAAGACTAAAGTAGCCTCTGCAACATTAAATGCAACGAAAGTCAATTTTTTGTACACTCTCATTACGAATTTAGAGATAAGATATGATCTACGAATATACATATATGTATCTACAAATAACCAAAGTTGTATATACGAATATGGATGTAGATTTTTTGATATCTACAAATCTATCATTTTGTAGAGTGTCATCATAAATTTGTAGGGAAGTTATCGTATGAATTCTGCTTATTATGTATTGATAATACTAGAGGTTAAATCATATCCTCAAACCATTTAAATAAGGTAGAAAAATATTAATCAAGTTAAGGTCTCAGTAAGCTTAATTTTTAATTTCCATCTTACTTCATTAATAAAAAGTTTTATCTATGAGTATAAAGTGTAGTATTTTGATATGAAGAGAAAGAAGAAGATTTATATTGTACTCAGACACTAAGTTATATTATCAAAATTTTTTTAAGTATTATGATTATGGTTATACTTTGTTGTTCCATATTATTCAATAGTATGTATATACTATTAACTAGCATATAAGTGATATATACTTGTTCATATATTGTAGGAAATGTATTTTTAATTTCATTAAATAATATTGGGTTGTGGGTTGGGATAGTGACATGGGAGAAGAGAAAGTATTGAATGAGGTATTGAATACTAGATATTCTTTCCTTGAGTGATAGCGGCCTATTTATAGCTGTTGTACACCGGGAGTCTATATATGCGATAAGATGATAAAATTCAAAATAATTTATATAATGGTTACAATGTTATCCATAGATAAATAGGAAATCCCAATAAGACTAAAATAGATAAGATATTTGTCTATACACAATAAAACAATAAAATCATAAAGAATGCATCATATAAAGTCATATGTATTTATATATTAGAATTTTTATGTTGTAGTGTATAGTATTTTGTATAGATGCCATATGTATCTGTATTTTGTAGTGTGTACTATTCTGTAAGGAGGTTATATGTATCCATATATTAATTTTTTATATTTTGTAGAGTGGTCATATGTCTTTGTATGAAGTCATTATTATTCTATAGTGTGTATAAATTTTCTTTGGACCATAAATTCAATAGCCAATATACTTTCTTATGTTCAATTTAAATTCTCTTTCGAGTATAAATTCGTATTCAAGTACAAGTTAATCTAATATTTTAAGAAGTATAATATGGACCATAACTATTTTTAAACCCCACTTTTGTCACCTTTTATTTCTATGTTAATATCACCCATTTATCATATTTTATGTGTATGATTAGTTAACAGACCAAATTAAAATTAAAATAAAAATTTGTTGTTTTGACATGCCAATTGCCTTAAATTTTTTATTGAGAGTTGGAATTGCTAAGATATGAAAACATTAACGAATGTTGAAAACTTGATCAAAGAAAAATATAGCTTAAGATTGCATGCTTGGCTATTTAAAAATCTTAAGTAGGAATCTACTCTAATAATTTACTGAACCATATCACCCATTTATCACCCCATTTTTAATACTCATTTGTCTTATTCTATGTGTATACTTATTTGACATGCCAGAAAAAAAATATAAAAATTTATTATCTTGATATGCTGACTAACATACATACACATACAATAAAACTTTTTAAAATTAATATTCGATAAATAAGAAAATTGTCTAGTCCCTACTTAGGACCCATGCAAATTTATGTTCCTTTCTCTATATCAGCTTCCTAGAGGAAAATAACCCTCAACCAATTACAGTGATTCCTGTAACAACAATAGAATACTTCATATCCTATTTTAACCAAAGAACATAAAAATATGATTCAGGATACTTTTTACACACATTCCCTCATCACTTTGAATAAAGAGAATAATGACTAAAGGATATTAGTAAATCGTAGTTAAAACCCACAATTACACAACACATATAACTATTCACATGAACCACAACAAAATAATTAAAATGAGCTTTGCCCTTTATTCCATAGAAGAAAAAAAAAAGACAAAGGTCTACAACAAAGTGAGCTATTGACAAATTTATGACATCTATAAATTAAGCAAAAATGAAATCGAGCACATTTTTCATCACATGAACATTCATTTGTCAAACTATGGATGTCCCTCTTGAACTCGAGCACATCCTCTTGAACCTATCAAGCTTCCTCTTGATGTTTGATGCTTATACTCCAATCTCTCCATGTCCTGAAAGCTAGCAAATAAGACGTGTAAGTCTTTTAACTCCATTAACAAAAAGTCTAAGCTTGCAACATTTGACACATAAAAAAACTGGCAATCTTTTAACAACTCCTATAAGGAACATTTAGTCACTTAGCCGAATCAACCATTCAAAAAGGTAAAACCTCAAAAAAAAAAGTATTCCAAGATTATCCTCAAATAAAAAAGAAACTAATGTAATGTAAAACAATCAAATAATCTGTATGAAGATAAAAAGAAATGGAAAAAACCAAAATGGCTACTATTCTTAACTCGCATTTTTTTGAACTGAAATCAAACATAAAAACTAAAATAAAATAAAACTACACAAACAAAGATAAAAACACGAAATCGTAAAAATATTGACAAAGATAAAAGCATATATCATAAAAAAAAAAGAATAAAAAAGAATTTTTGGTCAAATCAAGTGATCACATTTAACTCGTTCACACTTATGTTAATGTCTTTCATATCATATAAGTTTCTGACACCTGAAGGAAATCTCATCTTCCAGCACATTGTTGGTCAAATCGAGTGATCACGAAGCACTCAAAGACCATAATCCATAATAAAATTGATCTGAAAGTACGTAGATTTGAACTAAGCTCAACTATTATTCATCTACACAAAGAATGTACAAATTAAACAATACTGCTTATGAACAAAATGAATGCAATGCTTCTACTTCTCATAGCCTTCATAAGTCATAACCTTTACACATGCAAAGGAAAGACATAATACAAAATAAGAAATCTTCTTCTCATCTTACTACCATCAAAAACCCATTAGGAAACATTGACTAATTGTTATAAAAATCAATTTGACCACTACCATGAGTATATCGAGCATACGTTTTAATTGATATATAACTTTTGAATTCTACAACGGTGAAGGGTACAGAGAGCTGATTTTAATTTACTTTATTAGGATTTACAATTACAGAATCTTTGGCTAGAATAACAGAGAAAAAAAATATTGTGAATGAGACTCCAAGTTGCAGTGATTCTCTCTGCCTCTGGGTCTACTTTAGGTAAAATAGTTTAGTTAATAATGAAAATGTTAATTTGGATTCCTGTCTCATGATATTTAATTTGTTTTGCATTATGAGTTACTGAATAGAAATAAAGAAGAATTATGAGCTAAATGACTCAAATCTTGCCTTAAAAATTCAAAAGCGATAAAAGGTGAGGTAATCAAAGTGAAATGATTTTCAGTTGATTTCGGCAGTGATAAATCGAACAAAAAGTTAATTTTGTTCATACTACCCCTAGTTACTAGAATTTTTTTTGTCATTGTACACATACATACGGATAATCATAGACCCGTATGTACTGAAGTGACCCATTATACAAAATTCAATATACACACACATACGGGTAATCACAGACCCATTTTTTTTCTATAGCATGCCTTTAGCAACTAGTGTAGAAAATAAAGGTAGAATTTACACATACATATAGGTAATCACAAACCCATTATACAAAATTCAATATACATATACATACGAGTAATCACAGACCCATTTTTTTTTCTATAGCATGCCTTTAACAACTAGTGTAAAAATAAAGGTAGAATTTACACATACGTACAATCACAAACCCATTATACAAAACCCAAAAAAAAAAGAAAAAGTTACCGGTGTGATCGGGAGCACGAAGAGGATGAACTATCTTCTGGTCTTCCATATCCTTCTTCATTGGCTGATGAGATGGGTGGGATGAGATGAACAGTTTCTTTGCAGAGGTGAAGTGACGTGATTTTTGATGCACAAAGGGGTGATCGTAATCCAATCTTTCTTTTTTTTTTTTTTCGCTGTCAGATGAGATGGGTGGTGGAAAGAGATGAACAATGACCAAAAAAAAAAAAAGGAAGAAGATGAATAAGGGACCCGATGAACAGTTCGTTTGCCGCGTTTGCAGAGATGAGGTGATAGAGATAAAGATAAACGTTGATGTGATTTTGCTTGGGCAATTGGTGTTTTCTCGGAATTAATGAAAAGGGTAAATTAGACATTATGCACAAATTGATACTTTTTCACAATTGAGTGGGAATCAGGACTAATTTTGTCATTATAGTATACAAACTTTATAAATAAATAAAAAATTGTGTCATAATGTCCAGACGTTTGGAAACGTTGGACGTTTTTAAGAGTCTCCCTTAATGAAGTGGTAGCATAATAAAATACTACGTTATATAATAATTATCCAACTTACTAGTAGCGAGTGGAAAGAACTAAATCAAAATTTGTACGCCAGGAAAAGTTCATCGAGCAATTCATTACTAGCATGACATCTTCACTAAACATAACCACGCACAGTCTTCTGGACCACTTTATTTATTTTGGGAGGCCTATATAAGGCTATACAATATAACCAGCGATTTGATCTCATAACTTCTCATATATATATATAGCGAATTACTTACTCTTGGACCAAAATCTACTGGCCCTGGATGGACCACTTCTTTCCTCGTCAGGACAAATCCTATGTTACCAACTGTTAGATTTTTCTCCTCTCGTCGGCTTAGAATTAAGTAAACCTAACAGTTTCCCCGCGGAAACTGATCACATTGTCTTGATTATGTGCAGTGAATGCATTTTTCGTGTGGAAAAGGGAACACACTTGATACTCATTAATGGCCTATAAAAACCCTTCATAACTCACTTCACCAAGCAAAATTAAAAATGGAGCAGTTTAGTTTCTCTTTAAAACTTGTCTTTCTTCTTTGTTTTGCAATGGCTCATTCGTCTTATGCCCAAAACAATCCACAAGATTATCTTGCTTCTCACAACGCGGCTCGTGCGCGCAAGTTGGTGTTGCGCCGATGAGGTGGGATAACACAGTAGCCTCCTTTGCAACAAACTATGCTAATCAGAGGTCGCGTGATTGTGCACTTATCCACTCGCAGAATCGTCCGTATGGCGAGAACCTCTTCGGCGGATCGGGCAAACCCTTCACCGCCAAGGACGCGGTGGATGCGTGGGTCGGAGAGAAGGCGTACTATAATTATGACTCCAACACCTGTGCTGCAGGAAAGGTGTGTGGTCACTACACGCAAGTAGTGTGGCGTAACTCAGTGAAGCTTGGTTGTGCTAGGGTTCAGTGCAGCAATGGTTGGTGGTTTATCACTTGCAACTATGACCCTCCAGGCAATTACGTAGGGCAATGTCCGTATTAAGGATGTTTTTATCATATTAAGCACTATCAAATGATAGTGGTAATAAAATACGAACTCAGAATAATCTCTTGATGAGAGTCGCAAGAATAATGTAAAATATTGTTGAATATGGGGACGTATTATATATAATGATGGTATTGCCCTATTTCATGTGAGATTATGTGCTCTACTCTTGAGGAAAGTGAACTAATCATTCTCTACTTTTTTTATGAACTATTAAGAGCTTCAAAGTTCAAATGCATTAAGGTTGACCTAACTTCTTGACTATGCTTTTTTTATTATTATTTTTTGGATACAATGGAGGACAAAATCGCAATTTAAACTCAGAATTTTCTAAATACAACAGATCATTACTTGACTAATAATTCACCCAACTCTTGAGTGTCATCTTGACTATGCTTTACCTGGCTCCTTATTATAATGCTTCTTATAGTTTGTTTTAACATCAAATTTTTCTGCAGTTAAAAGAATTGAGAACATATAGATCATTATTCCAAAAATGAATTTAAAAAAAAAATTAAATAAAAAAGCACTTCGTACCAGTACAATCTCCAAGGGCGTCTTACATGATAATAGTCCTTAGCCGGAAAATAAGTCGCTCGGACCACGGCACATGATACATCAATTTATAACACCAAGAATTCCAAAGATGATACACAATACATGCAAGTTGTATATCAGAGCACATGCAATTACAAAGTATTGGATATGTCAAATTCATGGATATGATATTAATTTTGAATTTTGCTACCAACAGAAGAAAGGGTGTAATTCCTCAATTTCTATGTAAATTCCAATAGATATTCCAAAGATTATGTAGTGAATTGAGAGAAAAAGAAGTCACTCTGCTAAAATCCTATTGACTTAAGCAATACATAGCTTCTTTTTTCACCAAACTAAATAGATAACTTATCTTCATTCAAGCACTATACGATACATCCAATAGTTGGGTGAAATAATCAGGTAGTGACTTGTTATAATTAGAATTCGGAGTTCAAACTACGCTTTCAGTCAGTGTAATCGGAATCGTACGATTCGCGATTCACTAAAAAAATGATACGAATCGGATAGGAGAATCGTGAATCCACGTGAATCGCAAGTGAATCGGTACCGAATCATGTGAATCGAACGATTCATTGAATCGTTCACGATTTGGGTCAAATTATTATTATTTTTTTTTTTAAAAAGCCCAAAATATTTCAAAGTAGATAACAAAATAAGCCCACTTTAGTAAAAAAAAAAAGGGAGACAAAACTCGTAACTGATTGGACCTCTTGTGTTTACAGCAGCTTTTGAGCACTAGTTTGGGCACTTATGAAATGTGATATTGTTCCGACCAAAAAAAATAGTATGATATTGTAATGCATAAATTGTTTGGGCTACTAGGAACAAGTGAAGTAGTGAACAATCTAGAAAAGTAACAAAAACATATATTAATATTAATTCAAATAAAAAATCTCAACTAAAAATGGTTAATAGAAACATAATATGTCAAATATCAACTAGTTTTAAATTTGTGACCGAATCAGTACGATTCACGATTCGATTCGATTCACAATTCAAAAAAATGACATTTCGATTTACGATACGATTCACGATTCGATAACTATGCTTTCAGTCTCTATTGTAAACAGAAAAAAGAGAAAAAGAAGTAAACAATACATTATGCCCAATTTTGAGCTTTTCGCCAGAGAAGGCTACGGCTTTGTGTCCAAGGGGAACGTTTTGGTGACTTTAGGGTTGTGTGAAAAGGCAATTCCATTGACCTTTCAACTTCTGCAAGTAAAGTTCCACAATTGTCACCCTTTTTTTATCACACAATTGTCACCTCCTAGTTGGTATGCCAACTAGATAGATTTATTTTTATTCTCTTTCCAATCTTATATTAACTTTATTTAATTTTTCTCTATCGTATTTTTCCTTTTTTCTTTCCTTAATCAAAGCTTCATTTCTTCTTTCCTTAATTACGTGTTGATGTAATATATAAGGAATTAGGAGAAGACCACAACAATAAAATTTTATATGAGACAACAACAATACCACAAAAAAGCAAATTAATAATACGTAACAACTTTGAGAATCACAATTTTTTGTATGTTTTTCTCTGTTAGCATGTTGTCAGGTTGATTTTTAATGGTTACAAATAAATCATAAGAGATCATTCCAAGATTAAAATTTTCCTTCTATTCCAATTGCCAAGGGTCACGCTTCTTTACTTTCCCAGAAAAAAAAGACAATTTGCTTTCAACCCACAAATGCATAAATGAAAAAAGTGTAAACAAAACTTTTTATAAATAACAAAAATATTAGAGATGATTCAAGTTGTGTCACTGCTAGTTTCTTGTCCAACTATACGTATGTGTACGCATGTATATTGAAAAAAAAATTGCAGTAAACCTGTAAGGTTAAACAAAAGAGAGAGAAGAGGAAAGGAAATTGATTAAGGAAAGAAAAAAAGAAAAAAAAAGAGAGAAAAATTAAATTAAATTAATAAGATTGGAAAGACCTAAAATAAAAATAAATCTATCTAGATTGCATGACAACTAGACATGTGACGTCTAGTATTACTCAATGATGAAACAGTTCTTCTTCACTCAAAATCTAAACCATTCTTTGCATGCATTACTCATAGCCATTATTTGCATGCTTTACTCATAGCCATAATGAAAATTTACAAACTTTCACTAGCCCTTCTTTGTCCACTAAGCGCAACCCTTATGTTCCCCTCTCATGCCCATAATCTCCCACAAGATTTTGTCAATTCTCATAGATGAGCTCGTTCTCAAGTAAATGTTGCATATGTAACTTGGAATACAACCCTTCCAGCATATGCGCAAAACTATGCAAACAAAGAATTGCTAATTGCAGTATTGTGCACTCAGGAGGACCGTACAACGAGAACCTTGCCAAGGGCAGCGGTTCATTCACAGGCACGGCTGCAGTTAACTTATGGGTTGCTGAAAAGCCTTACTATGACTATTTCTCTAATACGAGCATCGGAGGAGAATGCTTGCATTACACGCAAGTACTGTGGCGCGACTCAGTGCGTATGGGATGGGGTTCAATGCCAAAATGAGTGGTGGTTTGTCATCTGCAATTATGATCCTCCAGGCAACTGAGGGTGAATATCCTTACTAGAGGCTTCGAAAACTAAAAGTTTTGAGCTGTTAATAATAGCTATGTGTCAAATAAATAAACCAGTTATAATTACATGGAACTGGATTGAGATGCATTAAATCGAATAATAGCTTGATCTGTAACACTACTGTTTAAGGAATAATACATGTCAAGTCTTTTCATTATCTTCTTTGTGAATTTGTCAGTTCTGGCACGTCTCTGGAAATTAAGTTCTGCCAATAGTTGTATTGGACTTTTTTGCCTATATATATATCTCCTTAGTATAGCGCTTCTACTTTCTTCGGTCTATACTTGCTTCGACCACCCAATTTTAAGAACATTGACTCAAATTAATAATACTGAAAATAAATGACAATTTGTGTATCAAATGATTTATAGGAATATCAAATGTATATGATAAAAATTTATTTATTAATTAAATATTAAATGTCTCGTGCATATGATAAAAATTTATTAGATAAAGAAGGGTGAAGGAGTAAGGTGTGACGTATAGGAATACTTATTAAAATTTGAGGTGGATGGTTGAGATTATTATTTCAAGAATTTGGAGAGGATCAAAATAAGAGATGATATGTTATTTTCTAATTTTTTTTTATGATAGTAAAACAAAAGAGAACGCTATAAAAGAAAGAGAAGAAGACTGAGGAAAAGTTATTAGGAGAGAGAAATTATTAGAAAAAGTCAAGGTGGAATTTTATTCAATGGTCATGCCAATTAAATATTACAAGTCAAGGATGATAAATTGATGATGGAAAAAAAAGGGTTATACATCTAATATATCTCCTATAGATTCTATGATTCATAAGTTCTTAATTTACTTATCAACAATATGAATTTTTTTCAATTGTATATCAGTACTGTTGCTCTGTTTATATGTTGATTCATTTAAAACTGTTAGTGGTTTTTCTTACAATATGTATATATTCTCTCTCTTTTATATGACTTGACGTGTAATAATCGCTTAGCTCAAAAAAGTAAAAAGTTAACTCTAATTAGGAACACTATACAATTTCATTGTTCCATGAATACATGCCCTTCTTAAGAATGTGCAAAAATCTTGCAAATAATTTTGCTACTAATATCATATAGGATTTTGAATTTTTGACTGGAACAAATAATCTAGAATCAGGGTTGTTTCAAATTGACTAAATATGTGGCATTTTAATATGGTGTCTATCATATACTTGCATTTTTGTCTTTTGCTACGTTCATACGCGAGCCCTTTGTTTGAAGAATTAATCTCTTTAGATGGTTTATTAGCAATTGGTAATCTTTGAAAGAGTAAAACTAATCAGATTGGTGCAATGATGCTGGTGATTGCGTAGCCCTCGTTAAAATAAGGCCCTTTGTTAAAAGAATTAATGTCTTATATAGTTTATAATTAGCAATTGGTAATCTTTGAAATAGTAAAATGTAGACAATGTCCGGAGTTATTCTTTTTTAGGACATACTTTTTTTTTTTGATCGGTAAGTAATCGTTTCATTCCACTTCAAAAAAAACGTGAAGATACATGGATAGTCAACAAAACATAAGACCTCTACATAAGCCTATCTGTAATCTTCCACCTCATACAAAGATTTCTATTCACAATGTTGTCCACATACTTACTCTGGAGATTAATCATATGTCTAACATCTAAAAGAATTTTCTCCATGATTTGCTCATCTGTTTTGACCCCCGATCAATGGACTCTGCAATTCCTTTCCGTCCAAATTTGAAACACACTTGCACAGAATGTCACCTTTGCAAGGTCAGCTTTTAAACTCTTCTTCTTGCAAGCTCGGCTAAGCCTTGTCACGATAGTCACCCATTGAGCATTCAGATTTCTCATGTTGAGAAGGTGACAGAGTTGTTTTCAAATTCTTTGGGAAAAGGGGCACTCAAAAAATAAGTGATCCATATTCTCAAGCCCCAGACAACAAACCTCCCATTTTGCATCATTGGTAACTCCCCAGCTGAGTAGTCTTTGCTTTGTAAAGTTACGATCAAGGCACATCAACCAGGTACAAAAGCCTTGTTTAGGAATCACAACCTTGTCCCAGATCAACCTTGGCCAGTGCATCTTGTTTCCTTTATGTCTGATGCGCTCCCAAGTGGATATCAAGATAAACTTCCCCTTGCGATCAGCATACCATCCCACAATATCATCTCTGCTTCGAGGGTAAATTGAATTCACAAGCTGGTACATAAAATGCAGATTCCTCGGCCAAGTCCACTGGCCTAAGGTAATGAATTGCTCAACCTTTGCATTCGAGTGTTCCATAGGAAGCGCAATATTGTTGGCCATGTTCTCTTACCAGTACCCACTTTATGTCGAACAAAATTAGCAACCATTTCCCAACATTTAAGTAAGCTCCTCCATGTCCAAGTTGCATTAGATGGGGTGTTAATACTCCAGATATTTATATTTTTAAGGATAACTTTGTTGGCCCAGACACCCCACATAGAAGGATATTTTTAGGACAGACATGGTCACTACTGCAAATAAAAAAGTTGGATGATATGATATTCGTTTCAAATTGCTATCAACAGAAGAAAGGGTGCAATTCCTCAATTTCTACGTAAATGAATGATATTATTCCAATAGATATTCCAAAGATAAAGAAGTACTTTGAGAGAAAATCCAGTTACTTAATTAGCTAAAATCCTTGACTTAAGCAAATACGTAGTTTTTTCCCTAGTAATATAATCTGAATATGTAACTTATCTTAATTCGGGCACTAAATGATACATTATACCAATTTTTTAGTTTTTCTCAAAAGGAACAGTTTTAAGTCCAAGGGGAACTTAGTTTTATGTCCAATGGTCATTCTAGATTAAAATTGAGTAATGTTTTGTATCGATCACTCTTTACTAATCTTTTATATAGTAAAAATTGATGTATTTATTATATATCAAATGTCTCATGTGTATGATAAAAATTTATTAGATAAAGAAGGGTGAAGGAGTAAGGGGTGATGTATAACAATACTTATTAAAATTTGAGGTGGATAGTTGGGATTATTCTTTGAAGATATTGGAGAGGAACTGTTATTTCCTTTTTTTTTTTTAATGATAGTAAAACAAAAGAGAACGCTATAAATTAAAGAAAGAGAAGAAGACTGAGGAAAAGTTATTAGGAGAGAGAAATTACAAAAAGTCTAGGTGGAATTTTATTCAATGATCATGCCAACTAAATAGTACAAGTCAAGGATGATAAATTGATGATGAAAAAAAGGGTTATATCTAAATTCTAACATATGAATTTACTTATCAACAATATGAATTTTTGTCAATTGTATATTGGTACTCTTGCTCTCTTTATATGTCGATTCATTTAAAACTGTTAGTACGTGGTTTTCCTTGCAATATGTATATATTCTCTCCCTTTTATATGACTTGACGTGTAATTATATATGCTTAGCTCAAAAAAGTAAAAAAATAACTCTAATTAGGAAAACTACACAATTTCATTGTTCGATGAATGAACGCCCTTCTTAAGAATGTGCAAAAATCTTGCAAATAATTTTGCTAGTAATATCATATAGGATTTTAAGTTTTTTACTGGAATAAATTAATAATCTAGAATTTAATCAGGGCTGTTTCAAATTGACTCAACATGTGGCATTTTAATATGGTGTATCATACTAGCCCTTTGTCTTTTGCTAAGTTCATACGTTTAAAGAATTAATCTCTTTAGATGGGTTTATTAGCAATTGGTAATCTTTGAAATAGTAAAACTAATCAGATTGATGCAATGATGCTGGTATGGTTGCATTGCCCATGTTAGAATGAGGCCCTGTATTAAAAAAAATTGATATCTTTAGATGGTTTATTAGCAATTGGTAATCTTTGAAAGAGTAAATCTAATCAGTTTGGTGCAATGATGCTGATGTGGTTGCATAGCCCTTGTTAAAATAAGGCCCTTTGTTAAAAGAACTAATGTCTTATATAGTTTATATTAGCAATTGGTAATCTTTGAAATAGTAAAATGTAGACAATGTCCGGAATTATTCTTCTTTAGGACAGACTTGGTCACTACTACAAATAACAATAGACATGAAATTGAACACTCAAAAATTAGATAGAATGATTGGATAGTGATTTATTATACTCAAAGATTAATTTTTGAGCTGACACTACGGCTTTGGACTCCAAAGTGTTTTTTTTTTTTTTTTTTTTAATAAAAAAACAAAGAAAGATGGGATTACCAAGATGTAATTTCCAAGTGCCAACAGTTGGATGGATAATTATTTGATAAGCTACTCAAAATTGACTCTGTGCTGCTTGAGAATTTATAATAATCATTCAAATTAGCTTCTGCTTATCTGCAGCCGATCGATAAACCATTCCATGAAACTGTCAACGGGAATCCCATATATATACGCGCCCGATGATAACCTAGTAGCAACATATTCAGCTTTCATATTGGGAAAAGAGAAAAAGAAAATGGTGTCATAAAAAATCTCGTTACTTCTCTTTTGTCTGGTGAGCTTGGCTGTGGTTCAATTATCCATAGCTCAAAATTCACAGCAAGACTACCTCAACGCTCATAATGCTGCTCGTGCGCGTGTCGGCGTTGGACCGATGAAATGGGACGAGAAGGTGGCAGCCTATGGACGCAATTATACTAACAAGAGAAAGGGTGACTGCAGGCTTGAACACTCACAGAATTAATCGTCCATATGGCGAGAACATCTTCACGGGATCTGGCAAACCCTACACCGCCAAGGATGCAGTGAATTTGTGGGTCGCAGAAAAGGCGTACTATAATTATAATACCAACACCTGTGCTGCAGGAAAGGTGTCTGGTCACTACACACAAGTAGTGTGGCGTAGCTCAGTGAAGCTTGGATGTGCTAGGGTTCAATGCAGCAATGGTGGGTGGTATATCACTTGCAACTATGATCCCCCAGGCAATTACGTAGGGCGACGTCCATATTAATGATGTTGCACTTGCTATTTGCTAGTGCTAGTAATAATTAAGTATAAAAAATAATCTCTTTATGAGAGTCGCAAGAATAATGTAAAATTATTTTAAATATGCGGTCGTAAAATGATGGTATATATTACCCCATTGAATGGTAGATGATCTGCTCTATTCTTGAGCAAATTAAATGTGTGAAGCATTTTCCACTTATCTATGAACTATTAAGAGCTTTTCAAATGCATAAGTTTGACTTAGTATCTAGACTATGTTCTACGGTTGGCTGATTTTTCATTTTTGTGTTTTTAATCTTCCTTTAATTAAAAGTATACAATAATATATTCTTCTTAATTATGGTGTGTAATTTAACCTCTTAATTTTCTGCAATTAAAAGAATTGAAAAAATAGTTTCCTTTTCCACTAACAATTTTTAACGTAAACCTATTTACTCGATGAACTCTTTTAGTTTTGGGACTAAAAGATCCCCGCTATAACTCTTTGCACCAATAATATAGGCATTTAACGATTTTTATTATTGATTAATTAGCCATTATTTTTTTTAATGTTAGATATGTCAATTTGTGTGAATTCTGTTTTTTTTTTTTTTTAATTTAATGGAGAATAAAGTTATTTTACATCACTTATGTTAGACACAAGAATTAATCTCTTGCACTTAAAGCAAGAATATTCATACTATTAGAGGAAATAGGCAGTGTATGAATCCTCTTGCTATATATGGATCGGATCATCTTCCACATATGTGAATCATTGTACAATCATTTTCTAATAACGCCACAAAATAGTCTCCAACTGCGGCACATGACACATCAATTTATAATGCCAGTGAATTCCAAACATGATATACAATACATGCAAGTTGTATATTAGAGCACATGCATGCAATTTCATAGTATATATGGCTTCTCTTTTAGTGAAAGATGTCCAATTCATGGATATGATATTCATTTCGAATTGCTACCAACAGAAGAAAGGGTGCTATTCCTCAATTTCTACGTAAACCAATGATATTATTCCAAGAGATATGCCATAGATAATGTAGTAAATTGAGAGAAAATCTAGTTAGTACCTATAAGCTAAAACCCTTGACTTAAGCAATACATAGTTTCTTTTTTTCACTAAACTGAATATATAAGTTATCTTCATTCAAGCACTAAACGACACATTATACCCAGTATTGAGTTTTTTGCAAGAGAAGGCTACGGCTTTATATATGTCCAAGGGGAACGTTTTGGTGACTTTAGGGTTGCGTGAAATGGTAATTCTAATGATGACCTTTCAACTTCTGCAAGTAAAGTTCCAGTTTATTGCCTATATATATATATCTAATGATGAACCACCGCTTCTAGAAACATTCTTAATTTGCATGCTTTACTATAGCCATATTAATGGAAATTTACAAACTTTCGCTAGCCCTTCTCTGTCTAATAAGCGCAACCCTTATGTTTCCCTCTCAAGCCCAGAATCTACCACAAGATTATGTGAATGCTCATAACTCAGCTCGTTC
The DNA here is from genome assembly GCA_037974665.1 of Ehretia macrophylla. NCBI lineage: Eukaryota > Viridiplantae > Streptophyta > Magnoliopsida > Boraginales > Ehretiaceae > Ehretia > Ehretia macrophylla. The sequence goes on from CM075766.1 coordinate 50,185,670, forward strand.
TCAAGTAAATGTTGCATATGTAACTTGGAATACAACCCTTGCAGCATATGCGCAAAACTATGCAAACCAAAGAATTGCTAATTGCAGTCTTGTGCACTCAGGCGGACCGTACGGCGAGAACCTTGCCAAGGGCAGCGGTTCATTCACAGGCACGACTGCGGTTAACCTATGGGTGGCTGAGAAGCCTTACTATGACTATTACTCTAATACGTGCGTTGGAGGAGAATGCCTGCATTACACGCAAGTAGTGTGGCACGATTCAGTGCGTATGGGATGTGCGAGGGTTCAATGCCAGAACGGGTGGTGGTTTGTGATCTGCAACTATGATGCTCCAGGCAACTGGGAGGGTGAATAACCTTACTAGAGACTTCGAAAAATAAAAATTTTGAGCTGTTAATATTTATAGCTCAGTGTCAAATAAATAAACCAGTTATAATTACCTGGAATTGGATTGAGATGCATTAAATCGAATAATAATCTGAGTTGTAACACTACTGTTCAAGGAATGATATATATATATATATATCATAGTTGTCGAATCGTGAACTGTATCGTGAATCGAAATATCATTTTTTTGAATCGTGAATCGTATCGAATCGTGAATCGTACCGATTCGATTACAAATTTAAAACTAGATTAATTTGATATATTATGTTTCTATTAACATTTTTTAGTTGAAATTCTTCTTTTGAATGAATATTAATATATGTTTTTTTGTTACTTTTCTAATAATCACTGATTCACTATCTTGCAAACTAAATTCCAAAGCAATTGAACAGGACCCATAACAAAGGTTAATCCCACAAGCAATGCAATCATTGCCGTCCAACACGCCGTTGAAGTCATCACATATTTCCTCTCATTCGGCGTAAACAAATCGCTGCTTGGATCAAAATGAGAGCCTTTCTTCCCAGGACTTCTACTCCACTGCGATCCAGTAGTACACATTAAATGCTTTATCAATCCAATTCAGATACAATAAAGCTTAACAATTGAAGAAATACAATAATAAGCTGCAAGAGTGGTCAACTAACCACAATAAAACTTCCTACTATCTGCACTTCAATGACATAATACACTTTAGCTGGAAGCCTGGAAAACTGAAGAGGAATATCCATAAAAATGTACGCACCAGACCACGAACTGCCTTGACCAAGCTTGCTAATATTGCTTTACCAGGCTTTGTATTTTGGGTGATCAAGACTCTTTGCCCCTGCACAGTTATGATATTAGAGATAAACCAAACATATAAATCATTACTTGCAAGAGTGGATGATGACACGCTCGTGCTAATGAGACTGGCATGCTAAAGCCAAATTCCTTTTCCTTTCTTGTATCTCTCAGTATGAAATGTTTTTCATCAATGAGACAGCTGGCTTGTCCACAACTTTCAAGCCATATATGTGTAACCACAGGTTTGCCTAAAGCAACAGCCTCTAACATATTCCTTGTGCGGACAAATTTATCTGTTATGAAGTGTGTGGCATCTGACATAGAGGAATATACGTACCATCCATGGTAGGGGACAAGAATTGAAGAATGAAAAAAGCTGGCTTTGAGACCAGATCAGCAAATATGGAACCCACAAACCACAAGAATTGAACCCTTCGCCATTAATGAGCGCAACAACAAAGCAGGATATGCAAACAAGTTACAGTTTGTAAGTGTAGCTGAATCGCGAACGATTCAGTGAATCGTACGATTCGGTACGATTCACATACGATTCACGTTGATTCACGATTCTCTCATTCGATTCGTCTCGATTCTTTGCTGAATCGTATCGAATCGTACGATTCCGACAACAGAGATATATATATATATATATATATATAAAGTACTTTAATTTCCAGAACCTGATGTTAATTATTTTAGTTTTGGTCTTGTCAGTTCTGGGTGAAGTTGCATGCATGTCTCAGCTGGAAACTAAGTAGTTGTGCTTCTTGTTGTAGCAATAGCATACTTGTAGAGATGTCTATTGGGACAAGATTCGGAACTATTTACACCCAAGAATTAGAGTGAAATGTTCGGGTAATAACCTGTTATAATTAAATATTTTAAATTTTAACCCACAATTTGGGCATCCATTTACCAAGAAAAAGAAAAAAAAAAGAATTGGAACTATTTTAATTGTATTGGTTTGCTGAAAAATTTGGCTAAAGGAAGCATGTGGAAAAGCTGCAAGGCGAATACATACTTTCTAAATGGGTAAAAGCCAATTTAGTCCCTGAGATTTATGCTAAAAACCAAACAAGTCCCTGTGTTTTGGAAATATACACATTTCGTCCCTCTAGCCGTTAAAATTTGACGGTCAAACAGTTGACCATGCAAAAGTACGAAAATGCCCCTTATAGCTGTTGAGTGGACTGAAATTAAAAAGAAAAAAAAATTGTTACATAACCGTTGGGAAAACCCAACGGCTATGTTGACACCCCACGGCTATATATAGTGTCGTGGGGTGTCAAAATGCTTGGTCCATTTTTTTGTTGGTTTTCAAGATACTCACATCCAAAAAAAAAAATATATATATATATATAGTTGTATTTTACAATACGAATCAGGCCTAAAAAAATATTATCCAAAAAATCAAGCCAAATGTCTAGAGCATCAACGGCACGAGGATCTTCAACTTCTCGGGAAGATATTAATGGAACTTTCATTAAGTTCAAAAATAGAAGATGTTACTGTAGAAACAAAACAACTGTTCGAATATCTGAATCAATAGATAATCCATTCAAACTATATTTTTTTTGCTCGAGATCAAGATGTTCATTTTATACATTTTGGATACCTGATGAACAAGAGCTATCATTTGAAGACTTTGCAGGGTTCACAAGAGACATCCCACGGAACAACTCATCACCGGTGAGCAACAAATTATCAGATTTAAATTATAAATTTCTCAAATTGAACATCCTACTCTTTGTAATAACACTACTTATGATGCTAGTTGTTTATGGCATGATGCAAGTAAACACGACAATGTAATGTAACTTGTAGGTAGTATTTAATTTGATATGTAGTATTTTACATTTACAAAATGTGCATGTACTTCATTAAACAAGCTTTCCATCATAATTGGCTATAAGCAAAATACAAAAAAAGGAATTAAACTACAACTGGATAACATTCTATACACATTTTGAGTAATTTAATCCCCCAAAAAGATGTTCAAAAACTATGATGATATAATACCATTTAGGCCAAACATAATTTGCAACAAATGCAAAGAATAGTCTATTATAAGTCCCGTGAGAAACAAAGACCGTCAAAATAGATACAATAAAGCACAAAATAAGTCTCGTGAGAAACAAGCTACCACCAATGCCTGCATTATAACCAAATAGGAAATATATAATGTATCAAATGAAATAAGAAGCGATTGATAAATTAAAAAATATTTTAGTCATGTATACCAATTTGCAAGAGGGTCTTCAACGACCCTTGAAGAAGTAGTTGTACTATTCATCTCAGGCAGCAGCCGAGCACCATCTTTAGAGCTGCATAATGTGGCCTGAGAATCTTGAACAATAGTAACATTTGGGGCAACCTAGTGATGCACTCAAGTATTATTTCACTTTGATATAATATGAGTAATTAGACAAAAAAGGATGCATTAAATTATTGAGGTTTAAAGTAAGAATATTCATTTACCTCATCATGTTGTTCTTGGTTTGGCCTCCTTCTTTTTGCAGTAGGTGTTTCATCTGTTCTACGCGGACAAGTTTTCTTGTTGTGACCAAGTTCACAACACAATGAATACCTGACATGTACTGACCTTTGTTGCTTAGATGTCGTTGTAGTTTCTCCAACTTCTCTTGTCCTTTTAAACTTTGGTCTTTCCCTTTTTCTAAGCTTCTCTGGAGGTTGCCATGGAGCAACATTAACATGTGGCCACATTGATTTATCAGGGACCGGCTGAATCATGCCTTGATATGACCTTTTGTAAGCATCAACTGTTAAATATGGATCTACATATTCATGAGGTGCATATCTCATGCAAGTTATGCAAATCATAGCATGTTTGCAAGGAATGCCACTGACTTGCCATTCCCTGCATTGACAAGTGTTCTCCATTAAGTTGACAACATAAGATTTACCATCAATGACTTGAAACACTGTTTCGGATGCAGGAATTGGGCACAAATGTTTACCATCTCGAATATTCTTATCCATTCTTGCCATAACTCTCGGTGGAAGTGGTGTATCCCATTTCAATGCTTTTTGATGTCTTGTGTGAAACCTTTTCATGACTTTGTTCCTAATCCACTCTAGCATGATCAGAATAGGCATGGCTCTTCGAGGACCAAGTAGACTGTTAAATGATTCAGACATATTATTTATAACGTGATCATTTTTACTCACTTCATCAAACCCATGCCTTGCCCACTAGTCTACATCTTTTTGGCAATCTACCATCAACCATTTACGAGCCTCTTTGTCAGCATTGAAGATTTCCCCCATACAATCATTGAAATTAATCGATTAAGCAATTTAACCATCTTAGTCAGTTTACACCAAGTTATTGTAACATAATCAGTTTACACCAAGTTATTACATCCATTTTTAGTTTTCATCATAGAGCTTCATCGATTAAGCAAATTAGCCATCTTGTTGAGAAATTAATCCATACTTATACTACACAACTTGTAACAAGTGGCATCAAGAGCAGGTTACGAACTAATTCAGTTAGATTCTTGGGAGAAAGTTGTTTTTTTGCAGGAATATGTATGGACACTTTGCGAGATGGATGTTCAATTACTAAACCACCACTATTGAATGACTCAAACTACTCATACTGGAAGGCACGCATGAGGGCATTTATCAAGTCCATTGATGAAAAAGCTTGGAAAGCAGTTCTAACAGGTTGGGTGCATCCTACAATTACCGATGCACAAGGCAATGTTGCACCAAAACCTGAAACACAATGGACCAAAGCACAAGATTTATTGGCAAATTACAATTCCCGAGCATTGAATGTTATCTTCAATGTCGTTGACATAAACCAATTCAAATTGATTTCAACATGTGAATCAGCCAAAGATGCATGGGTGATATTGGAGACGGCATATGAAGGCACTGCAGCTGTAAAGGTATCAAAACTTCAAATTCTTGCGACAAGATTTGAAGAATTGAAGATGAAGAAAGATGAAACTATCATGGAGTTCAATGTCAGGCTGTGTGATATTGCAAATGAGGCCTTTGCCTTGGGGAAAAAATATTCAGATTCGAAGTTAGTAAGAGAAGTACTAAGATCACTTCCAAACAGGTTTGCTATCAAAGTTGCAGCAATAGAGGAGTCCAAAAATATTGATAAAATCAAGATTGATGAGTTAATGGGCTCTCTTCAGACGTTTGAAATAAAGTTCAAACAAAATAAGAAAGAAAATAGCATTGCCTTAAAAACAGGTTTCGAAAATCAAGATGATCAATACTCTTCTGATGGTGTCAATGAATCTTTAGCCTCACTCACAAAGAATGTCAACAAAGTGCTAAAAATATTGAAGAAGCAGAATGTCTCGTCAAATTCTGAAATCTTGAAGAAGAAAAAAAGAATACACTGTCATGAATGTGAATGATTTGGACATATGCAATCTGAATATGGAAACGTTATAAAGAATAAGAAAAATGCCATGAACATCACCTCGACTGATGAAGACTTGGAGGAATATACGGAAAGTGATGAAGAGTACACTAACAACATTGTTGCATTAAATGTTGCAACAGTCCAACGTGATGATAAGGTAAGCATAGAAGATGGTGTAAACAGTATTGTAACAGATGAAGAAATGTGCAGCTTAGAGTCAGAAAGTGATGATGATTTGGATGTAGAAGACGTCTTGAAAGCCTACAAAGAGATGTACAAAAATTGGTTGATCGTGTGCAAGAAAAATCGTGACATGGAGGTGAGGATCACAGAACTCTCGATGCAAAAATATGATCTGGAAAAGACAGCAAAAATTCATCAAAATCTGGCTACTAAAAGACTACAGGAAACTCAAATGTTGCAACAAGAGCTGAAACAAATTCAGCGAAATGTAAAAATGCTAAATTGTGGGACTGAGAAGCTTGATTACGTGCTATCAATCCAAAAATCAAGCGGTGATCACACGGGACTTGGTTTTTATGGGGGTGAACCATCTAGAAAAATAACATTTGTCAGAGAAAATAGAGGGCCAATGCTGGAATCAAATGGTGCAACAAAACAAAATGACATGACTACTGATGTCGCAACTGATGTTGCAACAAAAGCTGCAGCAGAGAGTAAAATTCCAGAATTTAAGAAAAAGAAGTTTGTGCTAGTTTGTCATTTTTGCCACACTCCTGGACACATCAGATCACGATGCTACAGGTATATTAACATGGTGAAAAGAGGTAAGTTTCTTAAACCCTTTGTTCTTGATAAGTTTAGGAGGCCACTTCAAATGAAAGCGAATTTGTCACCACAAAAAATGAAACAAATTTGGGTAAAACAATCAGTTTTACCTTGTCCAGTAGAGCATAAAAAGATTGTTTCAAACTATGTTGCAACAAAAAATCAACTGACATATATTGTTACTAAGGCACCAAATTCTATGAGATATGAGACTTTGAGCAAATTTTTAGGAATTTATAGTTTTTTAATGTTGCATCATAAACTGAAACATGATTGCGAAGAGACTCAAGAGATGTGAAAGTTTAATAGTAAAATCAGCTTGTGATTTATTTCTTAAACCATATTAGCTGAGCACACTATATTTTGATTTGATTGAGAAACTGATTTTAATGGTTTGCAAGTGCAGGAATTTAAACTTTTTAGTGACTTTGGATATTAAAGAGAAGTCTCTTTATCCATTCCTGTACTCTATTCACTCATGAAAAGAGAAAAAAAAAAAAGAAAAAAAAGAAAAAAAAAAGGAAAAAAAAAAACACAAAAAAAGAGAAAGGAAAGTGGAGACTGGAAAAAGCTACCTAAACCAGATTGAAGGTTCTAGAGTGAAAGCTACCAAGTCTAATATTCTTTTGAAAATAAAAATTTTGCAATGTGATTAGATGATCAGGTTGTTTGAACAGGTTGCTTTGAATTCTAAATCTTGTAAATCCTGATTCTGAGGAATTTCAAGAAAGATCTTTATATAGTTTTTCACACACACACATGGTTCAAGTTATAAATCCTTGTTTGGTTTAACTATTGAATGAGTAATTTTTCTTGATGTTGACTTCATGAATCCTGTTCATATCATGCATTTTTTTCTTTTCTACTTACGAAAAAAAAAAAGTTTTTATTTTTTTTGAGTCACAAATTTCTGAGAGACTTCAACAAGGATTTCTATGTGATGTGGTCTCCTAGCCATATAAACACCTCCCTTGATGGCCAAACAAGAAGCTTACAACTTGATAAGGATTCAGGTATATATATATATATATATATATATCCTACAATGATTGCCATTTTTTGTGTATTTTCTCAAGTAATTACATGCATTTACGAATCAATGAATGTTTTATTTTTTGATCACATCACTTTTGAAATTTTTTAGGTTCTGGTTTTGCTTCAAATGACATGTTCTTGTTCGGACAATTTGACATGCAAATCAAATTGATACCGGGTAACTCAACTGGAACAGTTGTGGCCTTCTACGTAAGAGAACACCCATTCTTAACGTATTAATTTATAATCTTGGGGTGAATATGATGCGGTTATACCTATGTTAAGTTTCTTGTTATAAAAACGAAATTTGTCCATGCAACTTTCATCAGATCAACCAAATCGTGATGAGGTGGACTTCGAATTCCTTGGCAACGTTCCGGGACAACCATATATTCTTCAAACAAACGTTTATGCAGATGGCTTTGATAACAGAGAGCAAAGGATCAAGCTATGGTTTGATCCTACACAGGATTTCCACACCTATTCTATATTATGGAACCTTCACCAAATAATGTAAGTCGTTAACAATCTTCAGGCCATCTCATTCAATTCCACACCTATCTTTATTCCTCAAGAAATAATATTCATCCTAACAGGAATACTAGCCAATTGTAAATGTTGACACAACCTAATATAATGATATCATATAGAAAATGAAAGTTTAAGGAATAATTAGTTTGAAAATTACAGTTTCCCTGAGGAAGTTTATATAGTAAGTGTAGTGAGTTTAAGTAAATAACTCATGCAATAATTATTTCAAAGTTTATAAAACGAGTATCACTTGTGGACCTAAAGTTCTAAACTTATGACGTGAAATTATTCATTGTTTAACGATGATTTTCTTATCATGGCAGGTTTATGGTAGATCTTGTTCCCATCAGAACATACAGGAATCACGCGGACAAGGGAGTGTCATTTCCTAGATGGCAGCCGATGGGCATAAGAATAAGCCTATGGGATGGTGAAAACTGGGCAACGGGAGGGGGCAAAAACAAGATAGACTGGTCCAAGGCTTAGCATCGTTCAGAAACTACAAAATTGACGCATGTGTATGGAAAGGAAATGCAAGATTTTGTAGAGTAGATAGTTCTAGTAACTGGTGGAACAAGGAAAGATTCAGCTCCTTAACGTGGACTCAAAGAAGGTTGTTTAATTGGGTCAGGAAGAATCATCTCATACATGACTATTGCCTGGATAATCAGAGATTTCAGAATGCTCTTCCTAAAGAATATTCTTTACCCAAGTATTGATATATCAAAATGGAATTATTTGATCCTTAATTTCGCTTTTGTTGTTTTTTTAATTATAATTATACTAAATTAAAGGATATATATATATTGATTATAAAGGTATAGCAATTGGTATCATATTATTTTTATTCTTACAAGCAAAGTAACTAAAATATATATGCTCAATCCAATATTGTTTGATGAAATCAATCTTTTCATATATATCATATTCTGAAAGAGTCAGTTAGCTAGGGATGAAGCAATCGTCTCCAAGTTCATGATAATGGCCTGACTACGATGAGAAATTATAATTTCTTCATGTGTTGTTATTTATCTCCAAATTATCATTTATTTTCATTATTATTAATTTGAGTCAATGTTCTTAAAATTGCGTGGTCGACGCGAGTATAGACCGGAGAAAGTAGAAGCGCTATACTAAGGGGATATATAAATATATATGGGCAAAAAAGTCCAATACAACTATTGGCAAAACTTAAATTCCAGAGACGTGCCAGAACTGACAAATTCACAAAGAAGATAATCAACTCAGCTTCTGGAAAATACTTGACATGTATTATTCCTTAATTAAACAGTAGTGTTACAGATCAAGCTATTATTCGATTTAATGCATCTCAATCCAGTTCTATATAATTATAACTGGTTTATTTATTTGACGCAGAGCTATTATTAACAGCTCAAAACTTTTAGTTTTCGAAGCCTCTAGTAAGGATATTCACCCTCCCAGTTGCCTGGAGGATCATAATTGCAGATATTTTCTTAAATCTTAATTCTCATAAATCTAAATATATACTGTATATGTTGTTCCCATCAATTTGAAATCTAAACACTTGATAGTAATTTAATTTAGAAAGTATGTATTCGCCTTGCAGCTTTTCCACATGCTTCCTTTAGCCAAAATTTTCATCAAACCTGTACAATTAAAATAGTTCCAATTCTTTATTTTTTTCTTTTTCTCGGTAAAATGGATGCCGAAGTTGTGGGTTAAAACTTAGAATATTTGATTATAACAGGTTATTACCTAAACATTTCACTCCAATTCTTGTGTGTAAATAGTTCCAAATCTTGTCCCAATAGACATCTCTGCAAGTATGCTGCTACAACAAGAAACACAACTACTTAGTTTCTAGCTGAGACATGCATGCAACTTCACCCAGAACTGACAAGACCAAAACTAAAATAATTAACATCAGGTTCTGGAAATTAAAGTACTTTATATATATATATCATTCCTTGAACAGTAGTGTAATTATAACTGGTTTATTTATTTGACATTGAGCTATAAATATTAACAGCTCAAAATTTTTATTTTTCGAAGCCTCTAGTAAGGATATTCACCCTCCCAGTTGCCTGGAGCATTATAGTTGCAGATCACAAACCACCACCTGTTCTGGCATTGAACCCTCGCACATCCCATATGCACCGAGTCATGCCACACTACTTGTATGTAATGCAGGCATTCTCCTCCAACGCACGTATTAGAGTAATAGTCATAGTAAGGCTTCTCGGCCACCCATAGGTTAACCGCAGCTGTGCCTGTGAATGAACCGCTGCCCTTGGCAAGGTTCTCACCATACGGTCCTACTGAGTGCACAAGACTGCAATTGGCAATTCTTTTATTTGCATAGTTTTGTGCATATGCTGCAAGGGTTGTATTCCAAGTTACATATACAACATTTACTTGAGAACGAGCTGAGTTATGAGCATTCACATAATCTTGTGGTAGATTCTGGGCATGAGAGGGGAACATAAGGGTTGCGCTTAGTAGACAACGAAGGGCTAGTGAAAGTTTATAAATTTCCATTATGGCTATGAGTAAAGCATGCAAAGAATGGTTTAGATTATGAGTTAAGAAGAAGTGTTTTCATCATTAGATATATATATAGGCAATGCAGTGGAACTTTGCTTGCAGAAGTTGAAAGGTCAATGGAATTACCTTTTTACGCAACCCTAAATTAAAGTCACAAATCGTTTCCCTTGGACCCTTGGACATATATAAAGCCGTAGCCTTCTCTTGCAAAAAACTTAAAACTGGGTATAATGTATTGTTTACTGGTTTTTTTGTGTAGTAGAGGCTAAAACCGTAAATTAAACTTTTAAATTCTGATTACAACAAGTCACTATCTAATTATTCTACTCAACTTTTGGATGTATGTTTAAAAGATAAAAGAAACTATGTATTGCTTAAGGCAAGGAGTTTAGCCGAGTAACTTCATTTTCTCTCAATTCACTACATTATCTTGGGAATATGTATTGGAATTTACGTAGAAATTTAGGAATTACACCATTTCTTCTATTGGTAGCAAAATTCAAAATTAATATCATATCCATGAATTCGACATATCCAATACTTTGTAATTGCATGTGCTCTGATATACAACTTGCATGTATTGTATATCATGTTTGGGATTCTTGGTGTTATAATTAAATTGACGTATCATGTGCCGTGGTACGGGCGACTTATTTTCTGGCTAAGGACTATTATCATGTGATGTGAGACGCCCTTGGAGACTGTATTGTTACGAAGTGTTTTTATATCTATACTATATAATAAGAGGCTAATAAGGGTCAAAATCGTCACTTCATGGACAATGTTTCGCTCGTCATGCTTTAGAGTTCTTGTACCACGTGAAACAATATTACACATTTTCTCTTTCAATGACCAAAACGTCCAGGGACAAAATCATCGAAAAAAATATATTTGTTGGCTGTCATGCATACAATGTATTGTACAATGTGTTAATAATATTATACAATTTATTCTATGACGATATTACCCTCAGTGGAATCTGACATCATTCTTGACATAAAATACATCACCTCATCCTTTCATCTTCACACGTTCTCTCTGACAAACACACAATTTTTCTCTTGCTCTCTCTTTCTCGCTCTTTTCTCTCGAATCTTCATAAGCAACAGTAAGTATTATCTTTTTTTTTCCATCAAAGAACAAAATTATAAACCCTAGATTTTTTATTAACTAAGCATTTTGTTCACATTTTCATCTTTCTTAGCTGAGCTGATAAGGGAATTTTTTAGAGATAAGAAAAAGGAGTGAGATGGTGAGTTATGTGTGTTGTTTACAGTGTGAGAATTGAGTCCATATATGTGCGATCACATCTTTTCTTTTCTTCTTCTCTGATCCATTAGCTATATCTATCTTTTCCAGGATTGCAAAGATTATTATGCCAAGGTATGTCTTTTTTATGGTTGATCAAGAAAAAAATAGTTTTTTGAAGCTTAGAAGGTTGTGTATATCGCACCGTGTATATGTCTGTTGTCTTGGAGCTTTCTATTGAATGCATGTGGGTTTGTGTGTGTTTTCTTTTTCCAATTTAGATTTAGGATTTCTTAATTTTTTTTTCTAATTTATGGATAATTGTACCTGTTTTTGTAATAAAGATTGAATTTTGTTGAGTTTTATGCATTTGGGTATGTGTTAATAGGATAAAATGGGATGGTTTTGACGCAGAGATATTGATGGGGTTTGAGGAAACCAACGTGGATGATGACATCAGAGAGGAATACCCATGCGTTTTCTACTCTGATTACTCCAATATTGTTGGATTGTGTTGCCACATCGATGATGAGCATCCTGTTGAGGCCAAGAATGGGGTATTTTAACTCTTTACATTATTTTTTATATTTATATTTTATGTTAATCAGTTAGTATATAATTGATTTTCTGGTATGTAATTCTCCGATAGTGGTAAGTGGTTGCGATACTAAAATCTAATCTTATGTACATCTTAAAACAACATGAACAATTGATTCGGAAAGAAAAATACATGTATCGTTAGTACATTTGAGTTGATCTCCACTTCCGACCTCCCAACCAAAAAAATATGCTTATGAACTTTTTATTTTTCGTTTTCCACTTTAACTGATGATAAAACTAATCCCTTCAACTGAAGAAGTAAGGAAAAACCTAATACAAAACACTAATCTTCGTGTACAACTTTAAAACAATATGACAATTGATCTGAAAAGATATTTACCTGTATGTATAACTTTTTCCATGCACATTCTCTCAGCTTTTTATTTAGCAGAATCAGACTCCAACGCAAAACAGTACCTTAATAATGTTACGTATTTTAAAACCAACGGAAAATATCTCTTCACAAACATACATGGGCAATCATGTTCTGTAAATCGAGATAGTCTTTTTCAACAATATAAAGATCACATAGAGAGTATGGGTTAATATGAAATGCAACAGGGCCACTCTACCAAGGATATAACCAGATTTCATGTTTCACATATCTCGCCAATGGTTAAGAGAGAGGCTGATATAGCGGTGATGCCACCATCAGCCAGACACTTCTGCTATCAAGGCGAAAGAGGCTTGGGAGTCTCTTAAAGCAAAAATTGCAGCGGAGTACAAAGCAATCAAATCGCGAGATGCTAATGCACATGTAGTGCCAACTCATGCTAGTGAGTTTATAATTTGCAGCTTATTGAATCCCTAGCTTTGTTTGCAAGCACAAGAATTGAAAGATTATTAAAATTAAAGCTGTCAATTTAAGTATAAGAATGCTAATTTACTTCAATTTTATTTGTTATGTTTATGATTTTAGCTTCCGATGCAACAACGAAAACTAAATTCACTCTCTTATCCCTCACTTTCAACTTGAAATTAGACAAGAAAATTTCTCATCTACCCCATTGCAAAATTTTCACCATGTACATCACTTCGTAACCCAAAATCTCTAGCTTAGTTAACTCTATGAAAAGAACCCCTGTTGGCCCTTTTCATATCAGTCCTCAAAATCCATTATCATAATCACAAAAAGCTTCAAACTTTTAGCTATTCAAACAGCGAGCTAAATGGACATCTTGATTTCTACACGTAATCAATCAAAGAAAACAAAAGTTTGTTGGCAGTAAATGAACTAAAACAAACTATGAAATTACACAGAAAAGGGATGAAAATTCTGAACAATAGTCAAGTAGCTCCACCCCTTAAATAATTGGTGTCGTGTCACTTGTTAAATAATTGATATCTGGAGTATTATGCATTGGTTAGGAGCTTCTTATTTATGTTAATGATATATTTATATATTATGGAAGTTGAGTGAGTTGGAGGTGTTTAAGGTGGCTAAGTGTGAGAAAGTGAATCCAGATACACCACAAAAGCAAGTGAGGTTTCTCACACTTACTGGTTAGTGTTTTCCTGTTTATGTTTTCTTTTGAAATCATAGTTTCATGATATAATGTGGGTTCATGTTAGATTTAATTCTCTTTTATTAACGTTGCTCTTTATGTTTTAGATAGTGTATTGACATCTTTGTTCTAGAGGTGTATGTTATTTGCTATACTACTTGATTTGAAGTGAGAAGGAAATGTCACATTGATACTTAGTAGAGACAAAGATAGAATTAGTTAATTAGGTGATTATTAAAATAAGGCTATAGGCGAAAACATGACAGTATCTGATAAACTAAATGATGGAACTACGAGGGATAAAATCGATTAGAATATGATCCTTATGTGATAAATACTAAGACTAGGAACATATCAAAGTTCAAATTCTGTCCCTTTCTTAGAATTGCAATTAGTAGCTCGTATGCGATGGTCTTTGTTGAATATAGTAGTTTTTAGAAAGAAAAAAAAATTGGTTTATAGTTTCTTTCTACATTTGACAACTTGTAGGTGAATTGATCTTCTATTTGCTTCTCAATACATATGTGAATATATTTCTGTACATTTCTACTTGTGTCTTTTCAAGATATTCAAGAGTATGAGCTTACTACCACTCCTGCATTGTAATATTTTAAGCTGGTTATTGATAATTCATACATCTATAGTAAAGAATCTTAGATCAATATTTGATTACAAAATTTCGAGGCAAAAGATGATGATGAAATCAAATGATTTGGTTGAACTGGATCTATTTCAGGACAACAAGATGATGGAGTGTAGTAGGCAGTTTGATGAGTCACAATTAAATTTTGAAACTTTTTAGGATCCACCTGATACGTTAACTTTTTCTTTTTGGTTGCCCTGACTATGTTGTTGTTACTCCATAAAGCTTTCTTCTTTATTTTTTGATGACAATAAAAAGATAGAAACTAATTTTTTTGATAAGTGGAAACACAGAAACTATTATTCCATGTATTAGTCATGGTTAACATAATGTGTTTGAGAGCAGATGTTGATAAGAAAATTAAGAGAGAGGAAGAGATGGTTATCAAGATAAAAAATGTGATGTGGTCTTCTTTGATTTGATTTCCTTCTTTGTGTGTGTGTTTTTGTATGAGTGTCATTTACTTTTATTTTTTTGTCTAGCGTGGGAATTTTTAGGATGTAATACATTGAAATATATGCAAGTTTTGTCCAATAACAGATGCCAAGAAGGCTTCTTACATGGAATTATGATGTTAACATGTGTGTAGTTGCTTGTGTAATTTTATTTGTTTTTTGCCTATGTGTTTATTTGCATTATTAGTCTTGCAAACTTTCAACCCAATTTTATTATTTACTTATCCTTGGTATTCTTTTGTCTTTCTATGGTAATCTTGAAGTTTTTATATTTCCACAGAATAATTTGTCATTTCCTCTCATATGTCCAGATTAGAGTGATGATAAGGAGATTCTACTTCTAGAGGTATGCCCTTTAACTACATAATATTTTTTGGCCAACCTGAATTCTGTGATAATGCTTGAAATTTCAAATTTTCAACAAATTTTTATGTGTTCATTAAAAATCAATAATGAAATTAGTTGTTGATGTTCATACTTTCCATTTTATAATGCAGGGGTATTGAAATGTATGGATGGTGGAATTGGAACAAAGAGTAAGTCGCAATGTATCAAACACTATAGAATCATTTATATGAACTCTCCGTGCTTTCCTCTTTCGGTACGGACATTTCGTTAGAACTACATAACTTTTAGTTTATAACAAATGATCTTATGGTGTAAATTTCACAACTACCCTAAAATCTAATCTTTGAGGTCATTTGAACATTTTCTGATTAATATTTTCTATGTTTGATGATTCATGATGCTCTTATAATCTGTATTTGACACTTAGAGTTTGATGGCTTTACTTCTACTTGATGTGGAAAGTTGGTTTCATGATCTTCACTGTATTCTGGCAAATATTATATTTTGCACGATCTAAAGAACATTTTTCAGTAAGAACATCATTCTCATATGTTCAAGATTTTTTAAACATTTAGTGTTATATATTACTTTATCGTACTTTTTCGCAAACTAATGTGAACCCAATTTGTCATTTTCTTTCCAGTTCTTGTGGTGTTCAGATAGAAAGAAGCAGAGGCTAGCATTTATACAGATGTACTCAATACATTGTGAATTCTATTTGTACAATTTATTTGGCCGAAGCAGAAAAAGCTATCATGCGCAGAATTGGTTGTTAACCTAGATCATTGAGGATGATTGATCTCATGAATTAGTCATGGTAGACATGAGGAAAATTGACAGGAGGTGTTTTATATGTATTTTGTTAATAATACTATATTAACTTTTTTACTTCTCTGCATTTATTGATTTTCAATGTAAATAATTTTATCTTTAACATTTTTTTAATATATATTGGGTTTAGCCCGTGCATATGCACGGGCCAGTCGTAACTAGTATATATATATATACGAATTCCTTTTTGGAATAATGATCTATATATACAATATCGAGTAGGTGAGAGAAAATCCATACATGGCAAGAGGATTCATACAAATTGACAAATCTAACATTAATTAAAACAATGGCTAGGGTTTAGTTTAAAATTATTAGCGGGGAAAGGAAACTATGTTCTCAATTTTTTTAATCAGAAAATTATGATGTTAAAACAAACTATAAGAAGAATTATAAGGAGCCACGTAAAGCATAGTCAAGATGACACTCAAGAGTATTAATGACTTATTATATTCAAAAATTTTGAGTTCAAACCACGAATTTAACTTTCATTATACCCAAAAGATAATTAAAAAAAGCATAGTCAAGAAGCTAGGTCAACCTTAATGCATTTGAACTTTGAAGCTCTTAATAGTTCATAGAATAAGTAGAAAATGCTTAGTTCATCTTGCTCAGGAGTAAAGCACATAATCTCACGTGAAATAGAGCAATACCACGCTCTTTAGGGGCATTCCGCAAGATGGAAACTAGACTTGAAGACATTAGCAAGATTGTTGCTGAAAATTATGATTTTAGTACTCAGTGTATTCATAGAACTGTTAATAGGCCCGCGAATTTGGTAGCACAGGAAATGTTAGCGAAGATTTGACTTCTAATTGCGTTGTTACTATCCTTTCATCTTTAGAAGAGCTACCAGTTAATGAGTTGTACCCCCACTAACATTGATTAATATGTGTACTTGTTTTTATTGAGGAACATATTTCGACAAAAAAAAAAACCTTGATCGATTATTTTTTCCTGGGGTACGTACAAAATTTTCATGTGATCTTTAATAATACTTCGAGTTTCAGTTCTTTACATAAATGATAGTAATTGGATTATCACATAATCTAACATTTAAAGGATTTTCTTTTTTGTGTCAGAACATTTAAAGGTTTAAACAACTTAGAATTATCATGTCTTCTTCCTTTTCTTCTTTTTGTTTTTTTTTTTAATTTTTACCAGGCTTCCAAAAGTGTTTGATGACAATTTGGTAATAGGCAGAAGAATGGTAGTGGGGTACTTCTTCTATGTTTTCCACACGTCAAGCATTTATTACCTTTCTCCATTCCAATCGAGCGAAGACTTGACCTTGAGAATTGTATTATTTTTATCATTTTTTCTCATTGTTAATGTAAATTTAAGGACTTAGTATAATTGTTTCAAATAATACTAGTTTAAATTTGATGGAGGGAGGTAATATGTTAGACTATTTTTCTATTATCGGTTATCAAGTTTTAAGACCTATTCTACGTTCTCATGTTATAATTTAATGCACAACCATTAAACATGCAGAGATTCTATTTTTCCCTCTTCTAGAACGACCATTTGGGGAAGCAAAATTTTTATTTTTCAGCAATATTTCATATTTCTCCTATTATAAAATGATCACCATAGTTCAAGCTTTAATATAGTTTTTGAAGCAGTAACGGTAGATTAATTTGATCTATTAAAAAATAATTATCTGCATTCTGAATCAGCTTAACAAAGCATATGCTTTGAAAAATATGTTAATCTAGTGTCTGATTTCCTGGATAACATAAACCTACCTGTTAATGGTGTCATTTATTTTGCTTGGAACGTCAATGGTAAAACTCTCAACTAGACTTAGGGTCAATCTTTTCCATAGAGTTTTTTGATGTAACCGATTTTTATAGCTTTTTTGGAATTAATGGATCTCTTACTTATTTAGCAAAAAAAAAAAAAAATTTTGTGAAGTCCAATCATTTTTATAGCTCCAATTTTATTTAAATATTTTAATACAATTTAATACTGTAATATAGGATTTTTTTTTTCTTCAATGAAAGCCGAAACTGTAATAGTCTTTTCAAATAGATACTTTTAAAATGCCGTAAGATCATCAAAGATATAATCGTGGTCTTAGTAAGGATGCTGGCGAACAACCTTGCCTTGGGGATCATAGTTGCAGATAACCCATGATCCATTGTTGCACCTCCAGAGCATTTGTTTTATTTTTATAGTCATCATTTTGAACTGAAATGTATTTTGGTAATTTCTTAATATAACCATTCTAATACGCCTAAATACAGTTTCATTCATTGTATATATCCATGTATCAATACATCAAAATCAACTACTAGTCGTGATTCCACAGTCCAGCCACGTGAAAACATCAAACATGTCGTTATTCTCAACACGATAACCCAAAAAGATTTCCATGGCTTAGAAATTTTGCAATCTTCGAGACCAATCATATAATCTGCAAGAAAAATAAATGTCATACTCTATATCACTCGAACTATAGTTCATCTTTTTTTTTTCTTTTTTTGTTTACTAACAATTCATGTATTAAATATTAAATTTCTCTTTGTATAATACCAGTGTTTACCATATAAAAATAGTTGAACCGATACTTTACCCTTCTTTCGTATACATAATATATGATAAAAACTCGTGCAATTAAATATTAAATCTATCTTTATATACTAAGGGTTCTTACAGCTATATAAAAAGAATAAAATATCACCCGAATAACATAAAAAAAATTATGCTAGCTGATCAACTAACTACACCTACAATAGAACCCTCGAGCCTTTTAGTTGTGCATTTTGGTACATGGCCAATTA
This sequence comes from Ehretia macrophylla, assembly GCA_037974665.1. Lineage (NCBI taxonomy): Eukaryota > Viridiplantae > Streptophyta > Magnoliopsida > Boraginales > Ehretiaceae > Ehretia > Ehretia macrophylla. The sequence continues at coordinate 50,204,551 of CM075766.1, forward strand.
TAAGTGATTGATCATGTCCTACAGTCATTACCATGAGAAAAAAGTTTAGGGAAAAGAATATTAAGATGCTGGAATTGATTGATTATGATATTTCAAAGCAGTGCCTTTTTTCTTAGGGTAATGACTTTATGTGTGGACAAAGGTACTTTGTACGCATTACGCTAGACAAATTCCACTACATTTTAGCTGCTTCACCGCAATAATTTCAGGTTGTTTTAATTAGATTTGAACCCTTCAAAATGTGTGTCACCTACTCACCTGGGAACTCTATAAATTCTTTCGCACACTATTGATAAGTCAGCTTAACTTTAAACGATAATGGAATGTATTAGAGAGGGGTTCTTTATCTTGCTTAACTCTCACAAACTACTACAATTAACTAATTATCCTAAATCATCGGCAACTGACTCGTAGATCCAAAATTTGAAGGGAAAAAAATAAGAAAGATAGTTGTTTATGACGTTAGGAGAGTAATCAAATATGATGATAGTGATAATATAATGATGCTGAAAAGATTTGGAGAATCTTCTCCTAGTCATTAGAGTAATGTATTTTAAAATTCAAAATTTCCTCATCTTTTGTTTATTCTTTTTGTTGATCCCCTCTCGATATTAACCATTCCATATGAGATTATTAGAATTTCAAATTCATAATTAATCAGAGACACTAGTTATTAGGAGATAATTCAAATTCATTGCTGTTCAGACGAGATCTAAAGTTATAAGATTTGCAAGATATGTATAACACTATGTCAAAATCCATATGGAGAAATTTTTTTGAGAAAATCTTTTTGTTGAAATTCCAATTAAGAAAGGAATTATCTGAATATGAGTAACAAATTCACCAAATAAGTTGGCTACACCACCATGGGTATGATTGGGTCATTAAATTTGATACTGTTAAATCTTAATCATCAATCTGTACTAACAAACTAATTATTTATGAAAAATATTTTAAAAATCCAATAGCTCATAATAAACCTCATCATCTTGAAAATGAAAGAATCAGTAAATGAGAGGATCCAAACCCACACCACCATATATTGTTAGACGTCTTGCAGAAAATAAGAAACTAATTCGGTTTCTATTTTCTTTCGTTATAATAGAGTTTCTTCATTGCAGCAAATCACTAACTCTATTATTACACTCCCTTCATATTTCATTCCTTGTGTTTCATAAAGGAAATAATTTTTTTTTTGTTAAATCAGCAAGTATCAGTTTCATTTCACTATTAATTAAAAAACACAAGGAGGCCAAGCCTCTAACATCCTATCGAAACAAAACAGGAAAAACATAAAAACTTGAGACTATGAGAGGAAATCAGTAAGTTTCCATTCATTATAAAGTGTCCTATTCAAAAGTGAGTTTTTGTATTTCTTGCCGTTAAAAAATTTGAGACGAACTCCATCCAAAATCCTGACAAGAATCTGGTCTTCCGTTGAAAAATCATTTGCAAAAATGCGAGCATTTCGCTCTGCCCAGATATAATAGATACATGAGCAGAACACCAGTTTAATCAAAGGGCTATCATTTTCCGTTAAATAGCTGAGAGTAAAGAAGAAGAAAAAAAATGGCAATCTAAAGAGCTATCAAAATATCGTTTGAGCAGTCCAAGTCATTTTGTTGGCTTGCGCTTGTAGTTTCAGTTGATTAGGAATTCGGTTAACCGGTGCGAAACGACACTGATTGCTTAATTATTTGCAACAGTCTATTGAATTAAAAGCGGGCCTTGTACTTTCTTGTCTATTGTGTCGTTGGCTAGCTTTTCTCTAATTTGTTTTTCTCATTATAATGTTCATTTGACTCACTTTTGTACTTTTTTATTTTTAATAAAATATAGCCTGCTTAGTTAGCAATATATATATATATATATCGTTTGACATTCTATGCATGAAACCATGCAATAACCTAACATTAATTTAGGAAATTAAGATGAAGATACGCATCATATTTGCTGTTAATATTCTTCTAAAACAACCACTAAAGTACAGCTACGTACAACGTACATAAAACATTCTTGATTCTACTTGAAATAGATTAATATAGTAATCTTAGTAATATTAGGCGGGAATCTCTCTCACACCTAGTAACATTGTATATAACGTTATAAGCAGATTCAAGTCTATCCTAATTAGTAAGGGCGATCGCCGATGTAATTTCCAGGGGGATCGTAGTTGCAGGTGACAAACCACCACCCATTCCTGCATTTAACTCTAGCGCAACCAAGATGAATCGAATTACGCCAAACAACTTGGGTGTAATGCAGGCATTCTCCTCCAACACAAGAATTTGATTTGTAATCGTAGCAAGATTTCTCCCCAACCCACAAGTTTACACCATCCACGGCGGTGAATTGATCACCTGCGCCCTCTGCAATGTTCTCACCATAGGGGCCATCCGAGTGCTCCAAGTTGCAATCAACTGCCCTCTTCTTTGCATAGTGAAGGGCATAAGCTGCGACTGTGTCGTTCCACTTCAGAGGTTGCACGCCAACTTCTGCACGAGCCTTGTTCTGGACTTCAAGGAAGTCTTGCGGGAAATTTTGCGCACTGGAGACATGAAACATGCAGGCTAAGAACATGAAAGCTGCAATGGCGATTGAGAGCTTCAACAATGCCATTTTCTGTTTTGTCGTGCAAATGGGGTGGAAGATAGGTGTATATATATAGAAGTTGTGCGAAATTTCGCCACTATTTTGTTCTGTGAGATAGGTGTATGTATACCGAAAAAAAAAAAAATTTAAATAGGTAACCTATTGAGGTGTTCGGTGCCTAATGATATAATTAATCATAAAGGCTATTGGACCAAAAATATGTCACTAAATCTACGGCTGATAATTATTCTCATCCAGATATTGACAAAGCAGCACACTCATGAAATCTCATATGTCATAAATTTTGTCATCCAAACGAGTAATTTTTCTCCATTTTGAGTTTCTGATTTCTGTTAATAAATTCAGCATTCCATTTTTCGAAAGTTTAAATTAAATGTTATTCTGTTTTGTTACTGGAACTCTTTATTAGGATTTATATTTACTGCGTTTGAATACTAATGAAAAGATTTAGTAATCTGTTATTCCATATATATATAATTGTTTATTTCCGTTTAAACCTCCTAATAAATTTATAAACACAGCATCGTGTACCTTCCCTTTTTACCATATATACCCAATCATTTGGGATGAGATTACCATTTAAGATTCTACAGAATGCAGATTATGAGACTGACTATTTAAACATTTTTGCAGTCAAGATTATATTCTCATCCGAATGCTAGATTTTGAATCCTGCCCTATTCTAAGTGATTATCATGTTTATCTAAGCCAAATTGTTCTGCTGACTGACTTACCAACTTTCGAGTTCATCAACCAGTTAGGTATTATTATATCGTGAATCGTATTCTAATTTTATTACTCTTAATTATTGTTGAAAAAGAATAGAAGAAGTAAGACACTCTAAAATAGTTATTGATTAAATCGGTTTGCTCCTCCAAAGTAACAATAAATAAATAAATAAAAATAAGCTTGCAGACATTTATGGCAACCCTAACTGCTCCGTGCGTGACTAGAAAATGATGCAACTTCTTTCCTTCTGTAAGTTCTTTCTAGTTGATTGGTAAAGAAAACGACACAAGTTCACATGCAATGCAGTACTAAGTTAACATAAACATGAATTAATTACATATAATTTCAGAAGCTTTTATCAAGTGACAGTACTGATAGCGCCATGCACCGCTTTGCGTTAATGAGATAAGTACTCACGGGAAGAGTTAAGAATTTAATATTAGAGATTAAGATTCAAATAAAAAAATTAATTATCAGAAAAAAATAAAAATAAGCAATAATTTTTCTTTTAATGATACTAGATAGATTTTTTTTTTTTGAAAAAAAAAAACTTAGCGTCAACCCCCTAGCTCTGCCTCTGACTATATATGTGAGAGGTTCCGAGTTCGAATCTCACTAGTTACGTTATACGCCTCAAGTCTCTGTTGAATAATAAAAAATAAAAAATAAAAAGACACAGTGCTAACCAACATGACATATTTGACTCAAAAGCAACACGACAGGGGAAAAAGAACAGAAAATGTGCTTTTTTGATAAAAGAATCGTAATAATTAGTTTTCTTCGAATAAATCAAGAATATTTCACGCACGTTCTAGCGGTTTAGTTGTTGCGTAAGTAATTTTAGATATCACTCTCTTTTCATCACTTGATTAATGTAAAAATAAATGTTTAGGTAATCATAACTTATGAAATACGAAGGGAGTGTAATAAGAGATTTTTTTTTTTGACTAAGCCAATAAGAAGTTTCATTCAACATCAAAAAATGTAGAGTAAACTTTTCAAAAGAAGCCAACACAAAAAGGATCTATTCGAGTATAACGCTAATCTTTCAATATGTACAAAGGGCACGATTACATGAATTGTCCTTAAATTTGCTATCTGAAAGCATTTTCAATCTAACCATCTCTTCAATCATAACAACAAGTTGGTCTTCCGTTGAAGTTTTATTGCCAAACAGTCTATAATTGCGTTCTCTCCAGAAGTGGAAGATACAAATAGGAAAGACGATTTTAAGAATGGTTGCTTTAATAGTCTTCTTTTTGCAACTCTCAATGATTTTAAGGTGTAATAAGAGATATTGATTGGCCTCAATGAAGAAAATCTTAGAATGACAGAAACCTGAATTAGTGCAAAGAATTTAGCTATTTACGCGAAGACGTCAGTTCTGAGAATAAGGTAATATATGTTGCTGTAGCCACTAACATTATTAGAGTAACAGATAATTTTCTTTTTTTGTCAATCAACAGATTTCTCCAATATTCTCTATACGGATTTTCACATGTTATCTTGCATATCTTATGCAGTGCATTGGCAAATTTCAAATCGCGAAATGAGTCTTTAGATAGCAAATAAAAAAATAAAAAAAAAACCTAGAAACGTTATATATGAGCAATAGATTAAGGATAGAGCGAAAGTGGTTTTATTTAACCTGCACAATCAATGGTGATAATCACTTCATTAACAATGTATTATGATGATCATTACCATTGGCTCCTCTCATAAAATCATCAACAACTACTTTTTTTATATTATTCAATTTGGTCATAGATAAAATCGTCAACTGCAAGATCAAACTTATGATCCACGAGTCAGTTGCCGATGATTCAGGATTAGTTATTACAGTTATCTGGGATGGATTAAAACAAAGTAAAGAAATCTTTCTAATATATCCCATTGTTTAAGGAAAGCTAACTCATCAAATCATAGGGCACTTGTTTTAGTGGTATAGTTCTCGTTTTGTATACAAAAAATCTTAAAATAGATTGTCGATATAAATAATGTTCTTGATATGTATGTAACTAGACGTGGCTTAGGCCTCCCTTTAATAAATTTTTTTTTAAAAAAATGTTGTTTTCTGAAATTACTGCGGGGAAGGAGCCAAAATCTTATGGAATTTGTGTAGCGTAATTTATGCGCTTTACCTTAGGCCATACTCAAAGTCATTATCCTGAGAAAAAAGCACATGCAGGTTTGAAATCACATAATCAATCTGTTGTAGCATTCTAATGTTCTTTTCCTTAACTTCTTTCTCATTTTAATAATGACTTTTAGACATAATCAATCAGTTTCAGCATCGCAATTTCCGTTCCGTACTTTCTTCAGCAGCTTAAACAAAAATAATAATTATTATTATCATTATTAAAAAAAACAAAGGTTAAGCATTTTTAACAAAATGCCTAACTAAATAGCCGGAGGTCTATCTTAGGCATGGTTAATTAGTTGATCAGCCATTTTTAGGGTAAATAGCATATTACTCCCTTGTGTTTTGTTAAAAATGCACAATACTCCCCTGTGTTTTAAAAATTAGCTGATTACCCCCCTGTATTTTGCTAAAAATGTACAATACCCCCCTGTATTTTAAAAATTAGCTGATTACTCCCCTGTGTTTTGCTAAAAGTAGCTGATTACCACCTTATATTTTTTAACAAAAGCGCTAATTTTTAAAAAGCACAGGGGGGTAATTAGCTACTTTTATAAAACACAGAGGCGTAATCAGCTAATTTTTAAAACACAGAGGGGTATTGTATACTTTTAGCAAAACACAGGGGGGTAATCAACTAATTTTTAAAACACAGGGGAGTATTGTACATTTTTAGCAAAATACAAGGGGGTAATATGTTATTTACCCCATATTTTATTTACAAGCATTTTATATGTCATCCGCAAAAGTTTTTACTACATAAAGACGGTTTTAAAATTCTTACTTTTAAAAAAAAAGGTGAAGTATTAATTAGTTAGATGATACTTCACCCTCTTTCTTTCTGCAAGTTATTTGAGCCATAACCATAATTTCCATAAATTCTTGGCACCAGCTATTATGTTCGATTGACTTCGAATTGTTTGATGCGCGAGACTTCGATCTTATGTATCTTTAGGTTTGGCCATATGTGACCATGCGAACTGTCAAGTCAATATTATAATCCACGAATTGTCACAATACAAGAGTAGGTGAAACATCAACCATATGATATTTCACCCCTCTCAATATGACAAGAATTCTTAATGCATAAAGAGATATTTAACATTAAAGACATGAGTTTTTACCATAGAAAAGAAGGTTAAAACGTCACCAAAGTGACATGAACTATTACCCTTTCTTTTTTCTTTCTTTGTTTCTGCAAGTCATTTAAGCCATAACCATAATTTCCATAAATTCTTGGCACCAGCTATTATTTTCGATTGACTTCGAATTGTTTGATGCGTGAGACTTCGATCTTATGTATCTTTAGGTTTGGCCCTATGTGACCAAGCGAGCTGTCAAGTCACCATTAGTCCCCACACTGAGATATGTAGTACATGAAATTGTATGTAGGCGAGCTATTTTTTGTTCTTAGATATATAGGTTGAGAATAATGGGTTTTTTTTTTTCCAGAGAAATGTATTATTTTTTCAATAAGTGAAAGAGTAAATGACTTAACACTTTTTGTATTTTGTCAAAAATGTACAATACCTCCTTATATTTTAAAACGTAGTTGATTTTCTCCATGTATTTTATAAAAGTAGCTGAATCCCTCTTGTATTTTTAACACCCCTCGCTTCTATTAGAAAAATTATTTATTTTAACAGGGGGTATTCATCTATATTTTTAAAAATATAGATGGATAATCAGTTACTTTTATAAACATAAGAGGTAATCAATTACATTTTAAAATACATTGAGATATTGTACACTTTTAGAAAAAACACAGGGGTATAAAATCGTTTACTCATAAGTGAAATTTACACATTAACTAGTGAAAAATTGATAATAGGACTGTGAAGCAAATGGCTATATATTAAATTTTTTATGACAAGTTGTTGAATATTAAATTGAGAATCCTGAACCTTTTGGCAGGCCCATCAGTAGGTATATCTTGATGTTCGCCCAGGAAATACTCCAAAGAGATTGAACAGATAAATAAGTATTTAGATTCTATTAATTTTATTTTTGTTCCGTTAGGAGCATTTGATCTCTTAGCCATTGGAGTACGTAGAAGGGTTGAAAATTCAAATAGTGTTCTTTTTTTTTCCCTAATGCAGTCTAAAATTCTATCTCAATCATAATTAATTAGCGATGAATTGTTAATGAATAAAAATTTTATGTATTAAATCGGAAAATTATTGAAGATTCACTCTTTTGCAAATTGGACCATGGCATATTCTACTTTTTTTTTTATAAGTACAATGGAAACCGAAAATGTAGTTCGAGCTCCAAGTCCTGGCTTTTGAATATTGGAATTTAGTCTATTGCATAAAATGGCACTATAAATGCTCTGATGAATAACTCTACTAGGTTTATTTATTTCTTCTAACAATATGGATTTTGTTTAAAATTTGTACCGGTTTTTTGCTATTACTATGCATGAGTTTATTTGTAAGAATTAGTGGTTGTACTCTGTTCACTAGCTATATTTGAATTGTGTAATCATGTATTCTTTTAAAACACAAAAAGAAAAACTTCAATTAGAAAAGGATGTGCAAAAAATCTTGCAGATAATTTTGCTAGTAACGTAGTAGAGAATCTTGAGTTTTTGAGTGTAACAAATAATCTAGAATGGCAGCTATTTCAATTTGACTAAATATGTGGAATTTTGATATGGCGGCATACATTATTCTGCTACCCTTCTGTATACGGAATATGCTCTTTCTTCAAATCAGACTCATATTTTAAATAGTTTGTTAGTATGAGGTTCCATCCTAAAATTTAGCTCTACATGTAGAGATGTTATGACCAATAATAAGAAACTAAACTCCTAAACAAAACGTAAATTATACCCATGAATTGAGTGGAATGATCAAGACCGTCAAGTAATAACTTATTGTAATTAAAGATTTTGAGTAATTTAAACAACGGTACTTTCAACCTAGCTTCATTTACCAAAAAAAATTAAAAATTAAACTAGTTCTATAACTCAATTCATATCACCAATGAGAAGAGAAGATAAAAATGAGAAAATTCTTTAAGTCAAGTCTTCACTCGATTGCAATGGAAAGTAGTGGACAATGCATGATAGTTTGATGTGTGGAATAGGATAGAATAAGTAGGCAATAGTCATTCTTCTACCTATATGTTATCCAATTATGATGAAACTATTTTGGAAGTCTAAAAAAATGATGTTATGGTAATATAAGTTGTTTAAAGCTTTGAAATAGGTTGAAGGTTATAAATAATATAATAAAATTGTCTCTAATAGTTTATTAAGCTTCTTAGTGAGGTGATAATATTGTAGTATATTATTAGAATCTAAGTTATTAAATAATTTTGAGTTTAAATCTCATCGTCATTCATTTAAAATATATGCACGAGGATCTTTAAGAGGCAATAAATAATATAATAACAACTTTCAAGCATGTTAAACTTTTAATGAAGTGGTAGCTTTATAAAATACTACGTTATCTAATAATCCAACTTACTAGAAGCGAGTGAAAAGAACTAAATCAAAATTTATACGCCAGGAAAAGTTCATCGAGCAATTCATTACTAGCATGACATCTTCACGCCTTTTTTTATTATTATTCAAGAAGGCCTATATAAAGTCATACAACATAACCAGCGAGATTTGATCTTGTAACCTCTCATATATTATATACATAGCGAATTACATACTATTAGACCAAAACCCTAGTGGCTCTGGACCACTTCACAAGTCCTATGTTTCCAACTGTTAGATTTTTCTCCTCTCGTCGGCTTAGAATTAAGTTAACCTAACAGTTTCCCCACGGAAACTGATCACATTGTCTTGATTATGTGCAGTGAATGCATTAGTCGTGTGGAAAAGGGAACACACTTGATACTCATTAATGGCCTATAAAAACCCTCCATAACTTGCTCTTTCCTTCATCACTTCACCAAGCAAAATTAAAAATGGAGCGGTTTAGTTTCTCTTTAAAACTTGTCTTTCTTCTTTGTTTTGCAATGGCTCATTCGTCTTATGCCCAAAACAATCCACAAGATTATCTTGCTGCTCACAACGCGGCTCGTGCGCAAGTTGGTGTTGCGCCCATGAGGTGGGATAACACAGTAGCCTCCTTTGCACAAAACTATGCTAATCAGAGGTCGCGTGATTGTGCACTTATCCACTCGCAGAATCGTCCGTATGGCGAGAACCTCTTCGGCGGATCGGGCAAACCCTTCACCGCCAAGGACGCGGTGGATGCGTGGGTCGGAGAGAAGGCGTACTATGATTATAACTCCAACACCTGTGCTGCAGGAAAGGTGTGTGGTCACTACACGCAAGTAGTGTGGCGTAACTCAGTGAAGCTTGGTTGTGCTAGGGTTCAGTGCAGCAATGGTGGGTGGTTTATCACTTGCAACTATGACCCTCCAGGCAATTACGTAGGGCAACGTCCGTATTAAGGATGTTTTTATCATATTAAGCACTATCAAATGATAGTGGTAATAAAATACGAACTCAGAATAATCTCTTGATGAGAGTCGCAAGAATAATGTAAAATATTGTTGAATATGGGGACGTATTATATATAATGATGGTATTGCCCTATGTGCTCTACTCTTGAGGAAAGTGAACTAATCATTCTCTACTTTTTTTATGAACTATTAAGAGCTTCAAAGTTCAAATGCATTAAGGTTGACCTAACTTCTTGACTATGCTTTTTTTATTATTATTTTTTTGGGTATAATGAAGGGTAAAATCGTAATTTAAACTCAGAATTTTCTGAATACAACAAATTATTACTTGACTAATATAACTCACCCAACTCTTGAGTGTCATCTTGACTATGCTTTACCTGGCTCCTTATTATAATGCTTCTTATAGTTTGTTTTAACATCAAATTTTTCTGCAGTTAAAAGAATTGAGAACATATAGATCATTATTCCAAAATTGAATTTTCTTTTTTTTAAAAATTAAATAAAAAAGCACTTCGTACCAATACAATCTCCAAGGGCGTCTTACATGATAATAGATCTTAGCCGGAAAATAAGTCGCTCGGACCACGGCACATGATACATCAATTTATAACACCAAGAATTCCAAAGATGATACACAATACATGCAAGTTGTATATCAGAGCACATGCAATTACAAAGTATTGAGATATAATGTAAAATTCATGGATATTATATTAATTTTGAATTTTGCTGCCAACGGAAGAAAGGCTGTAATTCCTCAATTTCTTTGTAAATTCCAATAGATATTCCAAAGATAATATAGTGAATTAAGAGAAAATGAAGTAACTCTGCTAAAATCCTGTTGACTTGAGCAATACATGTTGGGTTATTATTATTAATAATTTAATATGGGCTTACAAATCATTCACAATTATATTTGGACTTCTATTCTAATTAGGATAATTAAGTGATCCAATATAGTTGATCCTAATTAACGTCTTATAACGTATGGACTTTGTAATGTGTTGTACCAATAATAGATAACCTAACTAGAGTTAATGGGTCTCTAGTTAAGTTGCCTATATAACATGGGATTGGTCCCCAAGGCCACACTACAATAATTCTCTAGTCTTCAATCCCATAATTGAGAGACATCAAGTAAGAGAGAAGTGTGAGCTTGTGGAAGACCTTTTCCCGGATCATATTCATCTCGTCGTCATGGATTCGGGTATGTCATTCTTATCATTTCATTATGTAATCTTGATAATCTAAACGAAGCATGAAATTAAATCTAGATCCGTAGATCTAATATCACAAGGCATAAATTTCAGATTTAGATCTAACAAGTATTTAATTTATAGATCTAGATCTAACAAGTGGTATCAGAGCCACCTTCGTATTAGATTATTAGGATTGATTAATGTAGATCTTATAATTATATCACAAATACACATGATTGTATGTTTAGATCCATATGATTTTAGGATTTGATACATAATTATGTGTATGATCTTTTTTTTGATCTTCATTATTTTTGATCACATGATTGATTTGGTTTGAGAATGGTTTTAGATCTTAGATCTATGAAATTTATGATTTATGATCTTTAGATCTATACATGATTCACATAATTGATTTGGTTTGAGAATGATTTTAGATCTTAGATCTATGAAGTTTATGATTTATGATCTTTAGATCTATACATGGTTGATGCATAGATTTAGTATGAAATTCGAATATACTGTTTTGACTGTCAACGGTTATATTATTATATTCGATAGAATTTGTTACAAATTCGCTATCTTGGTCTGGTGGTTAAACAGTATGCATTTAGTCTTGAGGTCCTGGGTTCGAGCCCCAGCTAGCAGTTCTGTTTCCTTTTCTTATTTTGTAACTAAAGACCAACAAAAGGAAAATAAAACCAAGATCTATGTGATTCGAACACGCGACCTTATGAGAGAAATTAAAGCATCTGACCAGCAATGCCAAGCTAATGCTTGTGTTTAAATTGGACCATCAAATATACACATAGTTATTTGGTTCCAACAGAAAATTAAAGAAAATGAAATCAAGCAGAAGCCTCTACTGTGATTCGAACACGCGACCTTATGAGAGAAATTAAAGCATCTGACCAGCAACGCCACACTTATTCTTGTGTTTAAATTGGACCATCAAATATATACATAGATATTTGGTTGCAACAGAAAATTAAGGTTTTAATTTTATTTTTCTACCCATATGTCTTTTGTGCAAATTAATTGTTTTAATTATAACTTGACATTGTGGATGTTTGGATGGATCATGGACTTATAGACGAATGGTTGAATGATTGTAATAATATTTTTCCATTCATTTAGTTTGTAATTGAGACATAAGTCTCATTTTTATATTTCTTGCAAGAGTGTGATTTGTAGTGAGACATATGATGTAATAATTATATAATCTACCTTGCAAGCGGTACAAGATCAATCAAGGAGTTGATGAACTTGGAGGTGTTGAAGATTTTTTGAAGTATTTGCTTAGGTTTTGTGATTGATCCAATTTATATTGCTCGGATTTGATCAACCACTAAGTCCATGATCCACCAAGTTCATGTTGTTGCATATATGTTTATTTAGTTGTCTTATATTTGATGCATGCTAAATGGACTAATGTGCAAAATGAGATTTGATAATTGATTTCAAATTTTGAACTTGCGTCTTTTATCTAAAAATAAATTGATTGAAGCTTAATGTTGCCAAAGTAACCTCTTTTGCGTAGATTGGTTTATTTTGAGATAATTAGATGTGTGTGTTTGTTGTTTATGCAATTAATGATCGGCCCAAAGGAAGGTCATTAATTGGCCAAATAGCAAACACACCTGTGGAAATAAATGTGTGATAATTATAAAATTTCTATGTGGACAACACGTCGGCCCAAAGGAAGGCTGTTGTTTGACCGAATTTATTATCAACATTTGATTTCTACATGGAGAGTACCATTTACAAGTTAATGATCGGCCCAAAGGAAGGTCATTGATGTTGTGCTAGGTATCTTATTTAATGGGCCCATCACTACAGTTGTATGAAAAATTATGTCTTGCATTTACATGTTTATTTGGTTTTAACTTGTATATGTGTCTTGATATAAATTTTATTTGTGAGCTTATGTTATTTATTTATTCTCTATTTGGATTCAGTTACTGCTACTGCTGCTAATGTTACTGCCAACATAAACTCAATCCCTGTGCTTAACGGCACAAACTTTAAGAACTGGAAAGAGAACGTTCAGTTGGTTCTCGGCTGCATGGATTTAGATTATGCATTAAGAAAAGAACAACCTGCTTCTCTTATGGAGTCAAGTTCCACTGAGGAAAAATGGAACTTTGAGAAGTGGGATCGTTCCAATCGCATTAGTCTAATGATGCTAAAGCGCAGCGTTCCAGATGCATTTAGGGGCGGTATGCCCGATGAGGTAACTGCTAAAGGTTTCCTTCAAGAAATTGAAAAACGTTTTGCAAAGAACGAAAAGGCTGAGACAAGCAAGCTTTTAGCTGACCTTGTCCAGATGAGGTATAAAGGAAAAGGAAACATAAGGGAGTACATTATGGAGATGTTTAATATCGCTTCAAAACTTAAGGCACTAAAGTTAGAGCTGTCTGATGACTTGCTCGTGCATTTGGTACTTATATCCCTTCCTGCACACTATGGACAATTTATTGTGAGTTATAACACTCAAAAGGATAAATGGACTCTTAATGAGCTCATTTCCCACTGTGTGCAAGAAGAGGATAGATTGAAGCGAGATAAGAATATCGAAAGTGCTCATATTGCAACTACCTCAAAGGACAATAAGCGAAAAAGGAATAAAGGTAAAGAAGCTGTAGAAAGAACATCACAACGTAACAAACTTCAAAAGAATAAGGATCAAGAATTTACCTGTTTCTTTTGCAAGAAACCTGGGCATGTGAAGAAGGATTGTTCCAAGTACGCCACATGGCGTGTAAAGAAAGGTATGCTTCTCACTTTGGTTTGTTCTGAAGTTAATTTAACTTCTGTACCTAGCAATACTTGGTGGGTAGATTCAGGTGCTACTACTCATACAAGTATGTCTATGCAGGGATGCCTGTGGAGCCGACCGCCAAATGATGCTGAAAGATTCATCTATGTGGGCAATGGCAAAGCAGTTCCGGTTGAAGCCATTGGAACTTTTAGATTATCTTTTGAGACTGGTCATTATGTTGAATTGAGAGAGACTTATATTGTACCGTCATTTAGACGGAATTTGGTTTCTGTTTCTGTTTTGGACAAATATGGTTATTCTTGTTCATTTGGAAACAATAAAGTTAGTCTTTTCCTCAATTCTACTCTAGTTGCAACTGGCTCCTTAATTGATAAACTATATATGTTCAATACCATTGCTTCATTTAATGAATCCTTGCAAATAAGTTCAAAAGGTACAAAACGCAAATTAACAAATGAGAATTCCGCCACATTATGGCACAAGCGTTTAGGTCACATTTTTGAAAGGAGAATTCAAAGACTTGTGTCAGATGGAATACTTGAACCCCTTGATTACACAGACCATAATGTGTGTGTTGATTGTATTAAAGGGAAACTGACAAACAATAGAAAGTTAAGTGCCAAGAGAAGTTCTGGTGTCTTACAATTGATTCATACTGATATTTGTGGTCCATTCCCTACGGCTTCTTGGAATGGTCAACAGTATTTTATCACTTTTATAGACGATTATTCTCGTTACGGATACTTATACTTAATACATGAGAAGTCACAATCCTTGGACGTTTTTAAGGCCTTCAAAGCCGAAGTTGAAAATCAACTAGGCAAGAAGATTAAAGCCGTCAAATCTGACCGTTGTGGTAAATACTATGGCAGATATGATGGATCAGGTGAACAACGTCTAGGGCCTTTTGCCAAATTCCTAGAAGAATGTGGAATCGTCCCACAATACACAATGCCGGGTTCACCTAGCATGAATGGTGTTGCTGAAAGACGAAACAGGACTCTTAAGGATATGGTAAGAAGCATGATTAGTCATTCTTCATTACCAGAGTCAATCTGGGGAGAGGCACTAAAGACTGCAGTATATATACTGAACAGAGTACCTAGTAAAGCGGTAGCTAAAACTCCTTATGAACTATGGTTAGGCAAGAAGCCTAGCATAAAGCATTTGCACATTTGGGGTTGTCCAGCTGAGGCGAGGCCTTATAGGCCACATGAAAAGAAACTGGACTCAAGAACAATTAGCTGCTATTTTGTTGGGTATGCTGAACGGTCGAGGGGTTTTAAGTTTTATAATCCCTCAACTAAGTCCTTTTTCGAAACGGGAAATGCGAGATTTCTTGAGGATGTTGTGTTTGAGGGGGAAGATAAGGTTAGGAATGTTGTCTTTGAAGAGGAATCTATTCATTTTCCAAACATTGTTATTGACAGTGATCAGCCTACTGACATTGTTCAAGACACAATTCAAGACAACAATGAGGATATCCCTATAAACCTTCCTACTCAAAATCAAGGTGTTGCTCCAGAAGAACAAACTCAACAACCTCAAGAGGAAGTGCCACTTAGGCGATCCACTAGAGAAAGAAGAAGTGCGATTTCAAGTGATTATATTGTATTTCTTCAAGAGCATGAGTTTGACATAGGAACAATGGAAGATGATCCAATCAACTTCCAACAAGTCAAACAAAGAGCTAATTGTCAAAGGTGGATCGATGCCATGAATGAGGAAATGAAGTCCATGAAGGATAATGACGTTTGGGATCTCGTCAAATTGCCTGAAGGTGCGAAGCCCATTGGTTGTAAATGGATATTTAAAACCAAGAGGGATTCAAAGGGCAATATTGAAAGATATAAGGCACGTCTAGTTGCTAAGGGCTACACTCAAAAGGAAGGCATTGACTATAAAGAGACTTTTTCTCCAGTTTCTACGAAAGACTCTTTTAGAACGATAATGGCACTTGTGGCTCATTTTGATTTAGAGCTACATCAGATGGACGTTAAGACGGCTTTTCTCAATGGTGACATTGAGGAAACCATATACATGGTGCAACCAGAAAACTTTGTATTAGATGACTCAAAGTCTATGGTTTGCAAACTCAAGAAGTCCATCTATGGTCTCAAGCAAGCTTCCCGTCAATGGTATCACAAGTTTCATCAAGTCATTGTCTCGTATGGTTTTGAGGTTAATGTTGTTGATGACTGTGTATATCACAAGTTCAGTGGGAGTAAATTTATCTTCCTAGTACTCTATGTCGATGACATACTACTGGCTAGCAGCGATATAGGCTTAATGCACGAAACCAAGAAATTTCTAACTAAGCATTTTGAAATGA
Organism: Ehretia macrophylla; assembly: GCA_037974665.1. NCBI lineage: Eukaryota > Viridiplantae > Streptophyta > Magnoliopsida > Boraginales > Ehretiaceae > Ehretia > Ehretia macrophylla. The sequence goes on from CM075766.1 coordinate 50,220,777, forward strand.
AAGATCTTGGTGACGCCTCTTTTGTATTAGGAATTAAGATACATCGAGATCGCTCTCGGGGTGTCCTTGGGTTATCACAAAAGAGCTATATCAATAAGGTACTTGCTAGATTTGGCATGATAGATTGTGCACAAGGAAATACTCCCGTTGCTAAAGGAGACAAGTTTAGTCTCAACCAATGTCCCAAGAATGAAATTGAAAGAAAAGAGATGCAAAAGGTTCCTTATGCATCGGCTGTAGGGAGTCTTATGTATACTCAAGTATGTACGCGTCCGGATTTAGCGTACATTGTTGGTATGTTAGGAAGATACTTAAGTAACCCTGGGATGGATCATTGGAAAGCAGTCAAAAGGGTTATGAGGTACTTAAAGAGAACAAAAGATTACATGCTCACCTATCGAAAGTCAGATAATTTGGAGATCATTGGGTATTCTGACTCCGATCTTGCGGGTTGCCAAGATTCTAAAAGATCTACTTCTGGCTATGTTTACATGTTATCTGGAGGTGCTATTTCCTGGAGGAGTGCTAAGCAGTCACTTATAGCTCCTTCCACTATGGCAGCAGAATTCATAGCATGTTATGAGGCAACTAATCATGCGATATGGCTGCGAAATTTTGTCACTGGACTACGTATTGTAGATGGTATTGAAAGACCACTTAAAGTATATTGTGACAATCTATCAGCAGTTCTATATTCCAACAACAACAGAAGCTCGTCTAAGTCTAAGCATATAGACATTAAGTTTCTAGTTGTTAAGGAACGAGTTCAGAGTAAGTTTGTGTCAATTGAACATATAGGGACAGACTCCATGCTTGCAGATCCACTTACTAAAGGTTTACCACCCAAGGTCTTTCATGAGCATACTACTCATATGGGTGTTATGTTATTTGATGGTATGCAGTTTTAGTGGGAGTCTATGTATATCGTCAGTTCCTTTCTTGACACAGTATGTTCAGTTTTTCTGCAGAATAAAGTTGATGGTTTTACTGTTAGTTATTACTCTGAATGTATTATCTTTCAATTGCGGTTTAGCATAAAGTTTGAAAGACTAAGGTTTGATCTCACTACGGAATAAAGTTAAGGACCAATTGGAAATAGACATGTCTGAGATCACATTGCATGTAATTTCCAGCCACACATCCATACTTGATCTATGTCGTTAAATATATTTGGTATGGTGATCATTGATGGATCGAGTTACGATGAAATGTAACAAAGGTCGCTTTGGTCTCATGCTGGTATATGAGATGGACCAGATTGATTTGGAAGATGTTTTAAGAATAGAAAGTAATTTTGTGCGCACCTACAGTTAACAAATATAATTGTCTTCGGTATCTATTTGTAGCCCAAGTGGGAGATTGTTGGGTTATTATTATTAATAACTTAACATGGGCTTACAAATCATTCACAATTATATTTGGACTTCTATTCTAATTAGGATAATTAAGTGATCCAATATAGTTGATCCTAATTAACGTCTTATAACGTATGGACTTTGTAATGTGTTGTACCAATAATAGATAACCTAACTAGAGTTAATGGGTCTCTAGTTAAGTTGCCTATATAACATGGGATTGGTCCCCAAGGCCACACTACAATAATTCTCTAGTCTTCAATCCCATAATTGAGAGACATCAAGTAAGAGAGAAGTGTGAGCTTGTGGAAGACCTTTTCCCGGATCATATTCATCTCGTCGTCATGGATTCGGGTATGTCATTCTTATCATTTCATTATGTAATCTTGATAATCTAAACGAAGCATGAAATTAAATCTAGATCCGTAGATCTAATATCACAAGGCATAAATTTCAGATTTAGATCTAACAAGTATTTAATTTATAGATCTAGATCTAACAATACATAGTTTCTTTGTTCACCAAACTAAATATATAACTTATCTTCATTCAAGCACTAAACGATACATCTAATAATTGGGTGAAATAATTACGTAGAATAATTAGGTAGTTACTTGTTATAATCAGAATTCGGAGTTTAAACTACGGTTTCAGTCTCCACTGTTAAAAAAAAAAAAAAAAAGAAGTAAACAATACATTATACCCAATTTTGAGTTTTCGCTAGAGAAGGCTACGGCTTTGTGTCCAAGGGGAACGTTTTGGTGACTTTAGGGTTGCGTAAAAAGGTATTTCCATTGACCTTTCAACTTCTGCAAGTAAAGTTCCACTGCATTGCCTATATATATCTAACGATGAAGATTAATATTGGACGTCACTTTTTTTTATCACACAATTATCACCTCCTAGTTAGCATACCAACTAGATAGATTTATTTTTATTCTCTTTCCAATCTTATTAACTTTATTTAATTTTTCTCTCTCTTATTTTTTCTTTTTTCTTTCCTTTTCTTCTTTCATTTTTTCTTTCCTTAATCACGTGTTGATGTAATATATAAAGAATTAGGAGAAGACCGCAACAATAAAATTTTATACGATACAACAATAATACCACAAAATAGCAAATTAATAATACATAACAACTTTTAGAATCACAATTTTTTGTATGTTTCTCTGTGTTAGCATGTTCACAGGGTCCGAAATAATTTTTAATGGTCACAAATAAATCATAAGAGAACAATCCAAGATTAAACTTTTCCTTCTATTCCAATTGCCAAGGGTCATGCTTCTTTACTTTTCCAAAAAAAAAAAAGACAATTTGCTTCCGACTCACAGATGCAGAAATGAAAAAAGTGTAAACAAAACTTTTTATAAATAACAAAAATATTAGAGATGATTCAAGTTGTGTCACTGCTAATTTCTTGTCCAACTATACTTATGTGAACGCATGTATATTGGAAAAAAAGTACAGTAAACCTCTAAGATTAAACAAAAGAGAGATCGAGAAGAGAGGAAAGGAAATTGATTAAGGAAAGAAAAAAAGAAAAATAAGAGAGAGAAAAATTAAATGAAATTAATAAGATTGGAGAGAGAATAAAAATTAATTTATCTAGTTTGCATGACAACTAGACATGCCAACTAGGAGGTGAAAACTGGGTGATAAAAAAATGGTGACGTCTAACATTACTTAATGGTAAAACACTTCTTCTTCACTCATAATCTAAACCATTCTTTGTATGCTTTACTCATAGCCATTAAAGGTGGTATTTCGGCCAGCCTAGCCCGGCCGAATTGTGAGTTGAAAAAAATGAGCCCGACTCGGCACAAATGTTTAGTGGGCTGAATTGGGCTGCGCCCATTTATCAAAATATAGGACTCAATTCGGCCCACGAGCCCGGTACCACGAATCACGAGCTAGGCTGGGCTGGGCCAACCCATTTCTTTGTGATTAGCGAGACAATATACAAGTTGATTGATAACATTAACAATTAATATAAATAATAAGACATTACATAACAAACTACAAGTTAATGAGATACAAATACGTTAGTCATATAAATATAAAAATAAAACATTACATAAACATTTGAGAAAAGTTAGTGCAAAAGTTCAACATTTTGTTATGCTCCTTGTACGGATGTTGGGCCTGTTGGTAATGGTAGTGGGTTTGGCGATGGCGTTAGTTGAATAACTATTTCAGGATTAAAATAGTTTGTGATATTTGGTTGTTGAGATACAAGGTGTCTTACAAGTGTCTCAATTCGAAATTTACATAGAAATATAAATTAATGTTGACTATAGTTACTAATTACATACCTCTGTTCTTCAAAGTACATAAGATGATTCCAAACTTCTAAAAAATATAGTCGTCGTGAAAGATTTTATTCTTCCATGGATATAGTTATATATAATGTTGTAGACTTGTAGTAAAATAAAGTTGAATATATTAAGTGACTAAAGCACTGTCACTAAGTATTTATAGAAAAAATTATATACACAATTATGAAAATTGTAAAAAAAAATTGTACCTAAAATCTTTTTAAAAAATTGTGTGAAGGGTTTTAAAGTTGCAAGTTGCAAGTTGCTAACTTGCAATATTATAAAAAAAGGTTTGATAACAAGTTATTTAATATTAACTTAAAAAATACATTTGCTGCTTTTTATTATTAATTTGTCAAAAAAATATAATTACTACGACATACTAGTTTGTTTAAAAAAAAAAATAGTTACTATGACTTGCATTGCATGCATAAAGTATAATATTTTAATTTATTTTAATAAGTGAGTTCAAATTGTGCTTAATTTGTGTTAGGTATGAGTTGGGCTCGAGATGGACTTTATCTGGGCTCAAGATGGGCTTTATCTGGGTTTGAGCTGGGTCTGTGCTGGGTTCGAGTTGGGATGGGCTCCAAGCTGAGCCGTGCTTCGAGTTGGGATGGGTTGAACTAGGCTTGAGCTCAAATGGGTTGGGTCAGAACTTATATGACCCAACTCAGCCCATATATAGGTGGTGGGTTGGGCCAAGTCGAGCCCACTATCAACCGAGCTGGGTTAGGCTTAAATTTTCATGTGTTGGGCTGAGCTGGCCCTGTGTCGACCCAATCCAAATGCCACCTCTAATAGCCATAATGGAGATTTACAAACTTTCACTAGCCCTTCTTTGTCTACTAAGCGCAACCCTTATGTTCCCCTCTCATGCCCAGAATCTACCACAAGATTATGTCAATTCTCATAACTCAACTCGTTCTCAAGTAAATGTTGCATATGTAACTTGGAATACAACCCTTGCAGCATATGTGCAAAACTATGCAAACAAAAGAATTGCTGATTGCAGTCTTGTGCACTCAGGAGGACCATACGGCGAGAACCTTGCCAAGGGCAGCGGTTCATTCACAGGCACGGCTGCAGTTAACTTATGGGTCGCTGAGAAGCCTTACTATGACTATTACTCTAATACGTGCGTCGGAAAAGAATGCTTGCATTACAGGCAAGTAATGTGGCGTGCGTATGGGATGTGCGAGGGTTCAATGCCAGAATGTGTGGTGGTTTCTCATCTGCAATTATGATCCTCCAGGCAACTGGGAGGGTGAATATCCTTACTAGAGGCTTCAAAAACTAGAAGTTTTGAGCTGTTTATAATCATAGCTCTGTGTCAAATAAATAAACCAGTTATAATTACATGGAACTGGATTGAAATGCATTAAATCGAATAATAGCTTGATCTGTAATACTACTGTTTAAGGAATAATAATACATGTCAAGTCTTTTCCAAAAGCTGAGTTGATTATCTTCTTTGTGAATTTGTCAGTACTGGCACGTCTCTGGAAATTAAGTTCTGCCAATAGTTGTATTGGACTTTTTTGCCTATATATATATCCCCTTAATTAGTATAGCGCTTCTACTTTCTTCGGTCTATACTCGCGTCGTCGACTACGCAATTTTAAGAACATTGACTCAAATTAATAATAATCAAAATAAATGATAATTTTAGTATCAAATGTCTTATAGGAATATCAAATGCATATTGTACAAATTTATGTATTAATTAAATATCAAATGTATCGTGCATATGATAAAAGTTTATTAGATAAAGAAGGGTGAAGGAGTAAGTTGTGACGTATAGGAATACTTATTAAAATTTGAGGTGGATGATTGAGATTATTATTTCAAGAAATTGGAGAGGATCAAAATAGGAGATGATATGTTATTTTCTAATTTTTTTATGATTGTAAAACAAAAGAGAACGCTATAAAAGAAAGAGAAGAAGACTGAGGAAAAGTTATTAGGAGAGAGAAATTATTAGAAAAAGTCAAGGTGTAATTTTATTCAATGGTCATGCCAACTAAATATTACAAGTCAAGGATGATAAATTGACGATGGAAAAAAAAGGGTTATACATCTAATATATCTCCTATAGATTCTATGATTCATAAGTTCTTAATTTACTTATCAACAATATCAATTTTTGTCAATTGTATATCACTAATGTTGCTCTCTTTATATGTTGATTCATTTAAAACTATTAGTGGTTTTCCTTATAATATGTAGATATTCTCTCTCTCTTTTATATGACTTGACGTGTAATTATCGCTTAGCTCAAAAAAGTAAAAAAATAACTCTAATTAGGAACACTATTCAATTTCATTGTTCCATGAATACATGCCCTTCTTAAGAATGTGCAAAAATCTTGCAAATAATTTTGCTACTAATATCATATAGGATTTTGAGTTTTTGACTGGAACAAATAATCTAGAATCAGGGTTGTTTCAAATTGACTAAATATGTGGCATTTTAATATGGTGCCTATCATATACTTGCATTTTCTAAGGTGTACTATAATTATAATACCAACACCTGTGCTGCAGGAAAGGTGTGTGGTCACTACACACAAGTAGTGTGGCGTAGCTCAATAAGACTTTGGATGTGCTAGGGTTCAATGCAGCAATGGTGGATGGTTTATCACTTGCAACAATGATCCCCCAGGCAATTACGTAGGGCGACGTCCATATTAATTAAGGATGGTTTATTATATTAATTACCTTAAATAATCTCTTGATGAGAGTCGCAAGAATAATGTAAAATGTTAAATATGGGGACGTATTATGATGCTATTTGCCCCATCTCATGTGAGATTATGTGTTCACGTACTCTTTGAGTAAGATGAACTAAGCATTTTCTACTTATTTAAGGAACTAATTAAGTGCCTCAAATGCATTAAGTTTGACATAGCAATCTTAATTCAGGCACTTTTTCTCAAAAGGAAGCCTACAGTTTTAAGTCCAAGGGGAACTTAGTTTTATGTCCAATGGTCATTCTAGATTACAATTGAGTAGTGTTTTGTATCGATCACTCTTCACCGCTCTTTTATATAGTGAGAATTCATGTATTTATTATATATCAAATGTCTCGTGTGTACGATAAAAATTTATTAGATAAAGAAGGGTAAAGGAGTAAGGGGTGATATATAACAATACTTATTAAAATTTGAGGTGGATAGTTGGGATTATTCTTTGAAGATATTGGAGAGGAACTGTTGTGTCCTAATTTTTTTTATGATAGTCAAACAAAAGAGAACTCTATAAAAGAAAGAGAAGAAGACTGAGGAAAAGTTATTAGGAAAGAGAATTTACAAAAAGTCTAGGTGGAATTTTATTCAATGGTCATGCCAACTAAATAGTACAAGTCAAGGATGATAAATTGATGATGAAAAAAGGGTCATATCTAACCGAGTGAATAGCATTAGATCCCTCTATGGTCAACTGTAAATGCACACGATTTCCTAGTGGTCTCAAAACTTCCCCTAGACCCCCATGTGGTCCACCCGTTGGTACATATGACACCCCCTCCGTCAAATATTCTGTCACTTTTAACGAAATATGTAATACATGTGCGTACATTGTGATTTGGATTAGTTTTTAACAATTTTAGAAATAAAATAAATATATTAATTGACCAAAATACCCTTTTCACAAAAAAAAAATGAAAAAACTGAAAAATTAAAACAGTACGTCTTCCCCAACACAACCCACCCCCCCCCCACCCCGTCAACCCCCCACATCCCCATCCCCATCCCCCACCCTCTATCCCGTAGGAAATTTATATATACACACACTGTTGGTCCTAGATAACCTAAGAGGGGAGAGGGGAGAGGGGAGAGGGGAGAGGGGAAGGGGGAGGGGGAGGGAAACACTTAGTGAACACATAAGTATATAACACTAGATAAGCAATTAGAACTTCAAAAATAAATTCCAAATAGATAACTCAACAATTATCAAGCAATTAATATAAGCAATATCCACACGAAGGTAAATGACTTGAAAATAAAAAGAATAGAGTAAGAAAAATTAAACACGATAATTTTCAAGTGGTTCGCACTCCCGGAGGCCTAGTCCACCACCTAAGGTCTTCCCTTCCCTTAAGATTTAACAACTCTTCACTAAGATGCTTCTTCAAATGTTAGTGAAGCAAAAACCAACAACAATTACTCTTGAGTCCACAAGAGTTACACAAGCTCCTTCAAGTGTAGGTGAAACTTAACCTACTATCCTCTCTTCCTTTGAGTCCATAAAGGATTACAATACTTCTTCTCACAATGATTCTCTCAATCTATGTGAAAGAGTATATTACAAAAATTGTGTGGTAAAATAAATGACAATTGCAACTCTTATTTGAGTTTGATATTATAATTAAAGAAAACTTTGAATGCTCAAAGATATGAAAATGATAGCTCAAGATTTCACAATGAAAATGATATGAAAATGATAGCTCAAGATTTCTCAATGAAAATGATATGAAAAGCTCTTTGAATTAACTTAGAAATATGAAGATTAAGGCTTGGAGAGGTGTTTGAGATGGTGAGAGAGTGTGGCTTAAAAAGAGGGAAAAGTTAGACACAAAATGGATATAATGCAAAAATCATGGATTTTCTCGTTAAGTCATCCGGTCGTTGAGCCCTTCATCCAGTCAACCGGATGGGGCAGGTAACGCCCGGACCAGAGCTCTCTGTCGGGCATTGTTGCCTTCATTCGGTCGACTGGATGAAGCTATTACGCCCGGATGCTTAAAATGCTAAAAAATGACCTTTTTTAGCCCTAAACAATTTGTTAAATAATAAAGCATTTGGACACTTTTTAGGATACTTATAAAAAAGTCTTTCTAGCATTTTTAACATCTCAAAATATTTTCAAAAACTCTTTAAAAAGATATAGAACAATTTTTATACTACAAGAGTTTGAAAACCAAAAAGTCTTATTTTTCAAAAATAAGTTTGTAATGACATTTTGAAAATATATTTTCAAATGATATTTTTCAAATAAAAATTTTATGAAAAACATTTTGGAGAGATCATGAGCTATACAAGTCATAGTTAGGCAAACAACATTTTATTAGCCGGTACCCCTTATGTCACCACGTCTCCTTCGTTGTAACTCTCTTTTTATCGTCAAGTCTTCAACTTCATTTTTTCGGGTCTTCATAACTTGATTCCTCATGAGAGACTTCATTTGAATGAGACAAGATATAAGAATACCTTTTGAGCTTTGATACAATTTTTGAATTGGGTTTTGACTTTAATCCAATTGAATGACTTCATGTTGGAGTGGGCTTACTTGACAATTTTGTGTTGATGGATTGAATAACTTACCCAATATTCAAATAAGAATTCTAAATCACAATCAAGATGTTTTGTTATTATCAAAATAAAGATTATAAGCTTTTCAGGCCAACAATCTCCCCATTTTTTATGATGGCAAAATATTGAAATTTAGAAGACATGAAATAGTAGACTATTGGAAAATCAAACTAGATTTGAGGTCTCCCCCTCAATTTGTGCATTTGTGCATTTGTGCTTGATTGAATCATTTGCTTCCACATGAAAAGAAAGCTCCCCTTAAATAGGTGCATAGCATTATAAAGTAAAATAATGAAAGTATAGTCATTCAATCATACACAAGAATTTTCATGCTAGATTTCTGTATCTTTTTTTCCCCTATTTGACATCAACAAAATATAGATAATAGACCATAGAAGAGAAAATAGTCATAAGAGAATTTGTAATCAAAAGCAAGTTGACATATAAAAAATCCAAAATATCCAATCAAAGTTAGAAATAAGATGAAGAATGCAAAGGAGTACTTGAGGCAAATAAAACTAGAAAGCTAAAAGGAATTGTTTGAAGAACAAATCTAAAGGCATCCACAAACTAAGAACCAAGATGATGATCATGTAATGCTTTCAACATCTACTCCATACGTTCCAAACGAACATCTTATGCATTCAGGTGAGCAATGATTTCATCATGTGTGGAGGATTGAGAGGAAGATGATCCAGCTCTTCGAGAACTACCAGCTCTACCTCGACCAGTGCCTTGTCCTTCTATTGGATCTCTGAAGGAATCGGAATCAATATCAAGAGATTCAAACACAACAGTATCACAGCTTCTATTCTCATGAGCATCAAGGACTTGGTTGTTATGAAGCTTCAACTTTTGTCAAAAGATGCTAGTATGATTTAGAAGATAAGATCTAGCACTTATAGATTCAAACTCTTGATCTCGGGGAACATCCAAAGAGTCAAGGAGATGTGTTAAGGGCACCCTATAAGCAAGTTGGTTCTCTGCTTGCTTGGTGTGGACGATGTGGTTGATAATGATGTGTGGGAGATTGATTCTTTTTGCCTCATACATCAGATACATCAACAAAGCAGTGAATTTTGGAATGGAACCGTCCTTAACTTCCCTAGGAATAAACACTTCATGAAGGATGTAGAATATAAGCTTCTTTTCAGGGGTGATTTCATTTTTCTTAGGATATTAAGTGCTAGACTCCCCTATTCCTTCCCAAAGGAATGCAATAACCCTACCCTCTAGATCATCATGAATGCCTTCAGGCATGCCCTTGTAAGAATACAGCTTAGTTCCTTGATTTGGAATTCCACAGGCTCTAGCAATATCACTAGCAGTAAGTTCTAACACTTTATCCTTAACTTGGCTTTGCAGTTTCATGGTCTTAAAATCTAAGTTAGCATAGTAGTAGAATTCTCTAATCCATAAAGTACATCCTTTGTTCACAAACCTTAACATAGGAAGCCAACCTTGAGCATCTAGAAGTTTTAAAATTCTAGTTCCATTAAGCAAAGTAGGAGGATCCAAAGTCTTAACCCATAGGATGTTTTGTTGTGGAAAGGCATCGAGACTGACAATGATTTTAGGAGCGGAGGATGAAGATTCTCCCGTCTTGCGCTTCTTAGAGTCAGCTCTTGGTGGTGTCATAGAGAAATTGAAGCCTTGTTGAAGAGAATTGCCTTTGAGGAGTTTTATCGAACACCTTGTAGGCAATATTTTTGAAGTCCTTTTTGTGAAGGTTTTTGAAACTTTTAATGAAGATAAGATGAGGTTTTGATGTTATGGCAGTGTTGTGATGCTAGGTTTGAAGAAAAGTAGTGAAGATTTGGATGAAGAAATAGGTAGGATGGAGAGAAAAAAGAGTTGGGTTTGGAAAAGTTTTGAAAAAGTGGTGAAAAAATGAAGAAAACCCGTTTTTCAAACAGCACGATCCGGTCGATAAGACCCTGATCCGGTCGACCGGATAAAGGCAGTAACGCCCGGCAGTGAAGCGCGATCCGATTGTTATATGTTTCATCCGATCAACTTGATGAATGCAGTAACTCCCGGATCCCCTGTTTCTTGAAAAAATGCAATTTTTCAAAAACTTAAGTGATCCAAAGCATTCCTAACTCTCTTATAATGGCACAAAATTGATTCTCATGCAACAGTTTTGTAAAAATGTCGGCCAATTGATGCAAAGAATCAACAAATTCAAGTTCAATATCACTTTTTTGCACATGATCTCTTCGAAAATGACGAATTTCAATATGCTTAGTTGTAGAATGTTGAATTGGATTCTTTGATAGACTTATAGCACTTGTATTATCACATTTGATCAGCACACGATCATATTCTAAACCAAAGTCAAGCAAAGTTTGTTTCATCCAAAGAATTTGTGCAACACAACTACCTATAGCTACATACTCGGCTTCAGCCGTTGAAAGAGCTACACTATATTGTTTCTTGCTAGACCATGAAACTAAAGCATGTCCTAGAAATTGACAACTACTACTAGTGTTTTTTCTATCAATTTTACAACCCGCATAATCGACATCGGAATATCCCAAAAGTTCAAAAGATATGCCTTTAGGGTAAAGAAGTCATAAATTAATAGTACCTTTAAGGTATCTAATAATCTTTTTTACAATATTTAAGTGTGATTCCTTATGAGAAGATTAGAAACGAGCACATAAGTACACAGAAAACATAATTTCAGGTCTTGAGATAGTTAAATAAATAAGGCTTCCGATCATACCTCAATATTGTTTTTCATCAACCAATTTACCTTTTTCATCTTTGTCAAACTTGATTGACATTCCCACAGGAGTGCTCATTTCTTTTGCGGTTTCAAGCCCAAACTTCTTGATAAGTTCCTTAATGTACTTGGCTTGATTTATGAAGATCCCTTCCTTCGTTTGTTTGATTTGAAGTCCAAGGAAGAAATTTAATTCTCCTATCATGCTCATTTCAAATTCTTTATGTATACATTCAGAAAAATACTTGCAAAGGGATTCGTTAGTAGCACCAAAGATAATATCATCAACATATATTTGAACAAGCAAGATATCTTTAGATTTTATTTTTACAAATAATGTAGAGTCTAGTTTACCTCTAGAAAAGTTGTTATCAAGTAGATAATTACTTAATCTATCATATCATGCCCTAGGTGCTTGTTTAAGTCCATAAAGAGCTTTTTGAAGTTTGAATACATGAGTTGATAAATTTGTATTTTCAAAGCTTGGTGGTTGTTCAACATAAACTTCTTCTTAAAGATAACCATTTAAGAAAGCACTTTTGACATCCATTTGATAAAGTTTGAAGTTCATAAAACATGCAAATGCTAGCAACATTCGAATGGATTCAAGTCGAGCTATCGGTGTAAAGGTTTCTTCATAGTCTATTCCTTCTTCTTGATTATACCCTTGTACAACCAACCTTGCCTTATTTCTAGTTACATTACCGGATTTATCTAGTTTGTTTCAGAAAACCCATTTTGTACCAATAATCGGGTAACTACTAGATCTTTCAACTAAGGTCCAAACTTGATTTCTTTCGAATTGATTAAGCTCTTCTTGCATAGTAATAATCCAAACATCATCCAATAATGCTTCTTTTATATTCTTAGGTTCAATTTGGGATATAAAAGCAACATGTTCATAAAAAATATTTAGATTGGAACGAGTTCTTACACCTTGTGATGGATCTCCGAGAATTTAATCATTTGGATGATTTTTGACAAATTTTCAACATTTTGGAAGATCTTGATTTGTGATTTGATCATTTGATGTTGGTTGTTCTTCCTCAATTGGAGTAATAATTTGATTGCTTGTGGATGTATTACCTTCTTCATTTGTAAAAATAGGTTGACCCTGTTCTTCTACTTGTTGAATGCTTGCATCATCATCTTCATATTTTCTTGACATAAAGGAGTTAGTTTCATCAAAATTAATATGCATAGATTCCTCAATTACCAAGGTTCTTTTATTGTAAACTCGATATGCCTTGCTTCTAGAAGAATAACCAATAAAAATACCTTCGTCGAATTTTGAATCAAACTTACCGAGATGATTTTTGTTATTTAAGATGAAGCATTTACATCCAAAAACTTTAAGATATGAAATATTTGGAGTACGTCCTTCCATAGATCATATAGAGTTTTCTTGAGAGAATGTCTAATTAAAACTCTATTTAAAACATAGCAAGCCGTATTGACAACTTCTCCCCAAAAGTATGTAGACAAATTATTTTCTTTCAACATTGTTCTTGCCATTTCTTGTAGAGTTCGGTTTTTCCTTTCAACAACTCCATTTTGTTAAGGAGTTCTAGGAGCCGAAAAATTATGCTCAATGCCATTTTGTTCACATAATTCCACAAAAGATGCATTTATGAATTCTGTGCCTTTATCACTATGAATGCATAAAATGTAGTATCCTTTCTCATTTTGCACTCTTTTACAGAATTTTGCAAACTCATTGAAAGCATCACTTTTGAGAGCTAGAAACATGACCCATGTGTATCTAGTATAATCATCAACAATAACAAAAACATGTCTAGATCCTCCTAGACTTATTACATCCATTGGTCCAAAAAGGTCCATATGAAGTTTTTGTAAAGCTTTTGGTGTGGTCACATGGCTAATGGTTTTGAAAGATGTTTTATGTTATTTTCCAAATTGACATGCATCACATAAATGATCTTTTTCAAACTTAGTCTTATGAAGGCCTCTTACAAGATTCTTTCAAGAGAGTTTACCAAGTAGATCCACGCTAATATGTCCTAATCTTCTATGTCATAACCAAGAACTTTCATTTGTTATGATTAAACAATCGATATTTTGGCATAATATACTTTCAAAGTCAATGATATAGACATTTTCATGTCTATTTGCAATAAACAACACATTTTTCATTTTGTCAAAAACGATACAACACGATGATTTAAATTCAACTAGATAATCATTATCACATTGTTGACTTATACTAAGCAAATTATGATGCAATCCTTTCAAGTTATAAATCCTTGTTTGGTTTAACTATTGAATGAGTAATTTTTCTTGATGTTGACTTCATGAATCCTGTTCATATCATGCATTTTTTCCTTTTCTACTTACGAAAAAAAAAAAGTTTTTATTTTTTTTGAGTCACAAATTTCTGAGAGACTTCAACAGGGATTTCTATGTGATGTGGTCTCCTAGCCATATAAACACCTCCCTTGATGGCCAAACAAGAAGCTTACAACTTGATAAGGATTCAGGTATATATATATATATATCCTACAATGATTGCCATTTTTTGTGTATTTTCTCAAGTAATTTTATGCATTTACGAATCAATGAATGTTTTATTTTTTGATCACATCACTTTTGAAATTTTTTAGGTTCTGGTTTTGCTTCAAATGACATGTTCTTGTTCGGACAATTTGACATGCAAATCAAATTGATACCGGGTAACTCAACTGGAACAGTTGTGGCCTTCTACGTAAGAGAACACCCATTCTTAACGTATTAATTTATAATCTTGGGGTGAATATGATGCGGTTATACCTATGTTAAGTTTCTCGTTATAAAAACGAAATTTGTCCATGCAACTTTCATCAGATCAACCAAATCGTGATGAGGTGGACTTCGAATTCCTTGGCAACGTTCCGGGACAACCATATATTCTTCAAACGAACGTTTATGCAGATGGCTTTGATAACAGAGAGCAAAGGATCAAGCTATGGTTTGATCCTACACAGGATTTCCACACCTATTCTATATTATGGAACCTTCACCAAATAGTGTAAGTCGTTAACAATCTGCAGGCCATCTCATTCAATTCCACACCTATCTTTATTCCTCAAGAAACAATATTCATCCTAACAGGAATACTAGCCAATTGTAAATGTTGACACAACCTAATATAATGATATCATATAGAAAATGAAAGTTTAAGGAATAATTAGTTTGAAAATTACAGTTTCCCTGAGGAAGTTTATATAGTAAGTGTAGTGAGTTTAAGTAAATAACTCATGCAATAATTATTTCAAAGTTTATAAAACGAGTATCACTTGTGGACCTAAAGTTCTAAACTTATGACGTGAAATTATTCATTGTTTAACGATGATTTTCTTATCATGGCAGGTTTATGGTAGATCTTGTTCCCATCAGAACATACAGGAATCACGCGGACAAGGGAGTGTCATTTCCTAGATGGCAGCCGATGGGCATAAGAATAAGCCTATGGGATGGTGAAAACTGGGCAACGGGAGGGGGCAAAAACAAGATAGACTGGTCCAAGGCTTAGCATCGTTCAGAAACTACAAAATTGACGCATGTGTATGGAAAGGAAATGCAAGATTTTGTAGAGTAGATAGTTCTAGTAACTGGTGGAACAAGGAAAGATTCAGCTCCTTAACGTGGACTCAAAGAAGGTTGTTTAATTGGGTCAGGAAGAATCATCTCATACATGACTATTGCCTGGATAATCAGAGATTTCAGAATGCTCTTCCTAAAGAATATTCTTTACCCAAGTATTGATATATCAAAATGGAATTATTTGATCCTTAATTTCACTTTTGTTGTTTTTTTAATTATAATTATACTAAATTAAAGGATATATATATATTGATTATAAAGGTATAGCAATTGGTATCATATTATTTTTTATTCTTACAAGCAAAGTAACTAAAATATATATATATATGGGCAAAAAAGTCCAATACAACTATTGGAAAAACTTAAATTCCAGAGACGTGCCAGAACTGACAAATTCACAAAGAAGATAATCAACTCAGCTTCTGGAAAATACTTGACATGTATTATTCCTTAATTAAACAGTAGTGTTACAGATGAAGCTATTATTCGATTAATGCATCTCAATCCAGTTCTATATAATTATAACTGGTTTATTTATTTGACGCAGAGCTATTATTAATAGCTCAAAACTTTTAGTTTTCGAAGCCTCTAGTAAGGATATTCACCCTCCCAGTTGCCTGGAGGATCATAATTGCAGATATTTTCTTAAATCTTAATTCTCATAAATCTAAATATATACTGTATATGTTGTTCCCATCAATTTGAAATCTAAACACTTGATAGTAATTTAATTTAGAAAGTATGTATTCGCCTTGCAGCTTTTCCACATGCTTCCTTTAGCCAAAATTTTCATCAAACCTGTACAATTAAAATAGTTCCAATTCTTTATTTTTTTTCTTTTTCTCGGTAAAATGGATGCCGAAGTTGTGGGTTAAAACTTAGAATATTTGATTATAACATGTTATTACCTAAACATTTCACTCCAATTCTTGTGTGTAAATAGTTCCAAATCTTGTCCCAATAGACATCTCTGCAAGTATGCTGCTACAACAAGAAACACAACTACTTAGTTTCTAGCTGAGACATGCATGCAACTTCACCCAGAACTGACAAGACCAAAACTAAAATAATTAACATCAGGTTCTGGAAATTAAAGTACTTTATATATATATATATATATATATATATATATCATTCCTTGAACAGTAGTGTAATTATAACTGGTTTATTTATTTGACACTGAGCTATAAATATTAACAGCTCAAAATTTTTATTTTTCAAAGCCTCTAGTAAGGATATTCACCCTCCCAGTTGCCTGGAGCATTATAGTTGCAGATCACAAACCACCACCTGTTCTGGCATTGAACCCTCGCACATCCCATATGCACCGAGTCATGCCACACTACTTGTATGTAATGCAGGCATTCTCCTCCAACGCACGTATTAGAGTAATAGTCATAGTAAGGCTTCTCGGCCACCCATAGGTTAACCGCAGCTGTGCCTGTGAATGAACCGCTGCCCTTGGCAAGGTTCTCACCATACGGTCCTACTGAGTGCACAAGACTGCAATTGGCAATTCTTTTATTTGCATAGTTTTGTGCATATGCTGCAAGGGTTGTATTCCAAGTTACATATACAACATTTACTTGAGAACGAGCTGAGTTATGAGCATTCACATAATCTTGTGGTAGATTCTGGGCATGAGAGGGGAACATAAGGGTTGCGCTTAGTAGACAACGAAGGGCTAGTGAAAGTTTATAAATTTCCATTATGGCTATGAGTAAAGCATGCAAAGAATGGTTTAGATTATGAGTTAAGAAGAAGTGTTTTCATCATTAGATATATATATAGGCAATGCAGTGGAACTTTGCTTGCAGAAGTTGAAAGGTCAATGGAATTACCTTTTTACGCAACCCTAAATTAAAGTCACAAATCGTTTCCCTTGGACCCTTGGACATATATAAAGCCGTAGCCTTCTCTTGCAAAAAACTTAAAACTGGGTATAATGTATTGTTTACTGGTTTTTTTGTGTAGTAGAGGCTAAAACCGTAAATTAAACTTTTAAATTCTGATTACAACAAGTCACTACCTAATTATTCTACTCAACTTTTGGATGTATGTTTAAAAGATAAAAGAAACTATGTATTGCTTAAGGCAAGGAGTTTAGCCGAGTAATTTCATTTTCTCTCAATTCACTACATTATCTTGGGAATATGTATTGGAATTTACGTAGAAATTTAGGAATTACACCCTTTCTTCTATTGGTAGCAAAATTCAAAATTAATATCATATCCATGAATTCGACATATCCAATACTTTGTAATTGCATGTGCTCTGATATACAACTTGCATGTATTGTATATCATGTTTGGGATTCTTGGTGTTATAATTAAATTGACGTATCATGTGCCGTGGTACGGGCGACTTATTTTCTGGCTAAGGACTATTATCATGTGATGTGAGACGCCCTTGGAGACTGTATTGTTACGAAGTGTTTTTATATCTATACTATATAATAAGAGGCTAATAAGGGTCAAAATCGTCACTTCATGGACAATGTTTCGCTCGTCATGCTTTAGAGTTCTTGTACCACGTGAAACAATATTACACATTTTCTCTTTCAATGACCAAAACGTCCAGGGACAAAATCATCGAAAAAAATATATTTGTTGGCTGTCATGCATACAATGTATTGTACAATGTGTTAATAATATTATACAATTTATTCTATGACGATATTACCCTCAGTGGAATCTGACATCATTCTTGACATAAAATACATCACTTCATCCTTTCATCTTCACACGTTCTCTCTGACAAACACACAATTTTTCTCTTGCTCTCTCTTTCTCGCTCTTTTCTCTCGAATCTTCATAAGCAGCAGTAAGTATTATCTTTTTTTTTTTCCATCAAAGAACAAAATTATAAACCCTAGATTTTTTATTAACTAAGCATTTTGTTCACATTTTCATCTTTCTTAGCTGAGCTGATAAGGGAATTTTTTAGAGATAAGAAAAAAGAGTGAGATGGTGAGTTATGTGTGTTGTTTACAGTGTGAGAATTGAGTCCATATATGTGCGATCACATCTTTTCTTTTCTTCTTCACTGAACCATTAGCTATATCTATCTCTTCCAGGATTGCAAAGATTATTATGCCAAGGTATGTCTTTTTTTATGGTTGATCAAGAAAAAAATAGTTTTTTTGAAGCTTAGAAGGTTGTGTATATTGCACTGTGTATATGTCTGTTGTCTTGGACTTTTCTATTGAATGCATGTGGGTTTGTGTGTGTTTTCTTTTTCCAATTTAGATTTAGGATTTCTTAATTTTTTTTCTAATTTATGGATAATTGTACCTGTTTTTGTAATAAAGATTGAATTTTGTTGAGTTTTATGCATTTGGGTATGTGTTAATAGGATGAAATGGGATGGTTTTGACGCAGAGATATTGATGGGGTTTGAGGAAACCAACGTGGATGATAACATCAGAGAGGAAGACCCATGCGTTGTCTACTCTAATTACTCCAATATTGTTGGATTGTGTTGCCACATTGATGATGAGCATCCTGTTGAGGCCAAGAGTGGGGTCTTTTAACTCTTTACATTATTTTTTATATTTATATTTTATGTTAATCAGTTAGTATATAATTGATTTTCTGGTATGTAATTCTCCGATAGTGGTAAGTGGTTGCGATACTAAAATCTAATCTTATGTACATCTTAAAACAACATGAACAATTGATTCGGAAAGAAAAATACATGTATCGTTAGTACATTTGAGTTGATCTCCACTTCCGACCTCCCAACCAAAAAAATATGCTTATGAACTTTTTATTTTTCGTTTTCCACTTTAACTGATGATAAAACTAATCCCTTCAACTGAAGAAGTAAGGAAAAACCTAATACAAAACACTAATCTTCATGTACAACTTAAAAACAATATGACAGTTGATCTGAAAAGATATTTACCTGTATGTATAACTTTTTCCATGCACATTCTCTCAGCTTTTTATTTAGCAGAATCAGACTCCAACGCAAAACAGTACCTTAATAATGTTACGTATTTTAAAACCAACGGAAAATATCTCTTCACAAACATACATGGGCAATCATGTTCTGTAAATCGAGATAGTCTTTTTCAACAATATAAAGATCACATAGAGAGTATGGGTTAATATGAAATGCAACAGGGCCACTCTACCAAGGATATAACCAGATTTCATGTTTCACATATCTCGCCAATGGTTAAGAGAGAGGCTGATATAGCGGTGATGCCACCATCAGCCAGACACTTCTGCTATCAAGGCGAAAGAGGCTTGGGAGTCTCTTAAAGCAAAAATTGCAGTGGAGTACAAAGCAATCAAATCGCGAGATGCTAATGCATATGTGGTGCCAACTCATGCTGGTGAGTTTATAATTTGCAGCTTATTGAATCCCTAGCTTTGTTTGCAAGCACAAGAATTGAAAGATTATTAAAATTAAAGCTGTCAATTTAAGTATAATAATGCTAATTTACTTCAATTTTATTTGTTATGTTTATGATTTTAGCTTCCGATGCAACAACGAAAACTAAATTCACTCTCTTATCCCTCACTTCCAACTTGAAATTAGACAAGAAAATTTCTCATCTACCCCATTGCAAAATTTTCACCATGTACATCACTTCGTAACCCAAAATCTCTAGCTTAGTTAACTCTATGAAAAGAACCCCTGTTGGCCCTTTTCATATCAGTCCTCAAAATCCATTATCATAATCACAAAAAGCTTCAAACTTTTAGCTATTCAAACAGCGAGCTAAATGGACATCTTGATTTCTACACGTAATCAATCAAAGAAAACAAAAGTTTGTTGGCAGTAAATGAACTAAAACAAACTATGAAATTACACAGAAAGGGATGAAAATTCTGCACAATAGTCAAGTAGCTACACCCCTTAAATAATTGGTGTCGTGTCACTTGTTAAATAATTGATATCTGGAGTATTATGCATTGGTTAGGAGCTTCTTATTTATGTTAATGATATATTTATATATTATGGAAGTTGAGTGAGTTGGAGGTGTTTAAGGTGGCTAAGTGTGAGAAAGTGAATCCAGATACACCACAAAAGCAAGTGAGGTTTCTCACACTTACTGGTTAGTGTTTTCCTGTTTATGTTTTCTTTTGAAATCATAGTTTCATGATATAATGTGGGTTCATGTTAGATTTAATTCTCTTTTATTAACGTTGCTCTTTATGTTTTAGATAGTGTATTGACATCTTTGTTCTAGAGGTGTATGTTATTTGCTATACTACTTGATTTGAAGTGAGAAGGAAATGTCACATTGATACTTAGTAGAGACAAAGATAGAATTAGTTAATTAGGTGATTATTAAAATAAGGCTATAGGCGAAAACATGACAGTATCTGATAAACTAAATGATGGAACTACGAGGGATAAAATCGATTAGAATATGATCCTTATGTGATAAATACTAAGACTAGGAACATATCAAAGTTCAAATTCTGTCCCTTTCTTAGAATTGCAATTAGTAGCTCGTATGCGATGGTCTTTGTTGAATATAGTAGTTTTTAGAAAGAAAAAAAAATTGGTTTATAGTTTCTTTCTACATTTGACAACTTGTAGGTGAATTGATCTTCTATTTGCTTCTCAATACATATGTGAATATATTTCTGTACATTTCTACTTGTGTCTTTTCAAGATATTCAAGAGTATGAGCTTACTACCACTCCTGCATTGTAATATTTTAAGCTGGTTATTGATAATTCATACATCTATAGTAAAGAATCTTAGATCAATATTTGATTACAAAATTTCGAGGCAAAAGATGATGATAAAATGAAATGATTTGGTTGAACTGGATCTATTTCAGGACAACAAGATGATGGAGTGTAGTAGGCAGTTTGATGAGTCACAATTAAATTTTGGAACTTTTTAGGATCCACCTGATACGTTAACCTTTTCTTTTTGGTTGCCCTGACTATGTTGTTGTTACTCCATAAAGCTTTCTTCTTTCTTTTTTGATGACAATAAAAAGATAGAAACTAATTTTTTTGATAAGTGGAAACACAGAAACTATTATTCCATGTATTAGTCATGGTTAACATAATGTGTTTGAGAGCAGATGTTGATAAGAAAATTAAGAGAGAGGAAGAGATGGTTATCAAGATAAAAAATGTGGTGTGGTCTTCTTTGATTTGATTTCCTTCTTTGTGTGTGTGTTTTTGTATGAGTGTCATTTACTTTTATTTTTTTGTCTAGCGTGGGAATTTTTAGGATGTAATCCATTGAAATATATGCAAGTTTTGTCCAATAACAGATGCCAAGAAGGCTTCTTACATGGAATTATGATGTTAACATGTGTGTAGTTGCTTGTGTAATTTTATTTGTTTTTTGCCTATGTGTTTATTTGCATTATTAGTCTTGCAAACTTTCAACCCAATTTTATTATTTACTTATCCTTGGTATTCTTTTGTCTTTCTATGGTAATCTTGAAGTTTTTATATTTCCACAGAATAATTTGTCATTTCCTCTCATATGTCGAGATTAGAGTGATGATAAGGAGATTCTACTTCTAGAGGTATGCCCTTTAACTACATAATATTTTTTGGCCAACCTGAATTCTGTGATAATGCTTGAAATTTCAAATTTTCAACAAATTTTTATGTGTTCATTAAAAATCAATAATGAAATTAGTTGTTGATGTTCATACTTTCCATTTTATAATGCAGGGGTATTGAAATGTATGGATGGTGGAATTGGAACAAAGAGTAAGTCGCAATGTATCAAACACTATAGAATCATTTATATGAACTCTCCGTGCTTTCCTCTTTCGGTACGGACATTTCGTTAGAACTACATAACTTTTAGTTTATAACAAATGATCTTATGGTGTAAATTTCACAACTACCCTAAAATCTAATCTTTGAGGTCATTTGAACATTTTCTGATTAATATTTTCTATGTTTGATGATTCATGATGCTCTTATAATCTGTATTTGACACTTAGAGTTTGATGGCTTTACTTCTACTTGATGTGGAAAGTTGGTTTCATGATCTTCACTGTATTCTGGCAAATATTATATTTTGCACGATCTAAAGAACATTTTTCAGTAAGAACATCATTCTCATATGTTCAAGATTTTTTAAACATTTAGTGTTATATATTACTTTATCGTACTTTTTCGCAAACTAATGTGAACCCAATTTGTCATTTTCTTTCCAGTTCTTGTGGTGTTCAGATAGAAAGAAGCAGAGGCTAGCATTTATACAGATGTACTCAATACATTGTGAATTCTATTTGTACAATTTATTTGGCCGAAGCAGAAAAAGCTATCATGCGCAGAATTGGTTGTTAACCTAGATCATTGAGGATGATTGATCTCATGAATTAGTCATGGTAGACATGAGGAAAATTGACAGGAGGTGTTTTATATGTATTTTGTTAATAATACTATATTAACTTTTTTACTTCTCTGCATTTATTGATTTTCAATGTAAATAATTTTATCTTTAACATTTTTTTAATATATATTGGGTTTAGCCCGTGCATATGCACGGGCCAGCCGTAACTAGTATATATATATATACGAATTCCTTTTTGGAATAATGATCTATATATACAATATCGAGTAGGTGAGAGAAAATCCATACATGGCAAGAGGATTCATACAAATTGACAAATCTAACATTAATTAAAACAATGGCTAGGGTTTAGTTTAAAATTATTAGCGGGGAAAGGAAACTATGTTCTCAATTTTTTTAATCAGAAAATTATGATGTTAAAACAAACTATAAGAAGAATTATAAGGAGCCACGTAAAGCATAGTCAAGATGACACTCAAGAGTATTAATGACTTATTATATTCAAAAATTTTGAGTTCAAACCACGAATTTAACTTTCATTATACCCAAAAGATAACTAAAAAAAGCATAGTCAAGAAGCTAGGTCAACCTTAATGCATTTGAACTTTGAAGCTCTTAATAGTTCATAGAATAAGTAGAAAATGCTTAGTTCATCTTGCTCAGGAGTAAAGCACATAATCTCACGTGAAATAGAGCAATACCACGCTCTTTAGGGGCATTCCGCAAGATGGAAACTAGACTTGAAGACATTAGCAAGATTGTTGCTGAAAATTATGATTTTAGTACTCAGTGTATTCATAGAACTGTTAATAGGCCCGCGAATTTGGTAGCACAGGAAATGTTAGCGAAGATTTGACTTCTAATTGCGTTGTTACTATCCTTTCATCTTTAGAAGAGCTACCAGTTAATGAGTTGTACCCCCACTAACATTGATTAATATGTGTACTTGTTTTTATTGAGGAACATATTTCGACAAAAAAAAAAACCTTGATCGATTATTTTTTCCTGGGGTACGTACAAAATTTTCATGTGATCTTTAATAATACTTCGAGTTTCAGTTCTTTACATAAATGATAGTAATTGGATTATCACATAATCTAACATTTAAAGGATTTTCTTTTTTGTGTCAGAACATTTAAAGGTTTAAACAACTTAGAATTATCATGTCTTCTTCCTTTTCTTCTTTTTGTTTTTTTTTTAAATTTTTCCCAGGCTTCCAAAAGAGTTTGATGACAATTTGGTAATAGGCAGAAGAATGGTAGTGGGGTACTTCTTCTATGTTTTCCACACGTCAAGCATTTATTACCTTTCTCCATTCCAATCGAGCGAAGACTTGACCTTGAGAATTGTATTATTTTTATCATTTTTTCTCATTGTTAATGTAAATTTAAGGACTTAGTATAATTGTTTCAAATAATACTAGTTTAAACTTGATGGAGGGAGGTAATATGTTAGACTATTTTTCTATTATCGGTTATCAAGTTTTAAGACCTATTCTACGTTCTCATGTTATAATTTAATGCACAACCATTAAACATGCAGAGATTCTATTTTTCCCTCTTCTAGAACGACCATTTGGGGAAGCAAAATTTTTATTTTTCAGCAATATTTCATATTTCTCCTATTATAAAATGATCACCATAGTTCAAGCTTTAATAAAGTTTTTGAAGCAGTAACGGTAGATTAATTTGATCTATTAAAAAATAATTATCTGCATTCTGAATCAGCTTAACAAAGCATATGCTTTGAAAAATATGTTAATCTAGTGTCTGATTTCCTGGATAACATAAACCTACCTGTTAATGGTGTCATTTATTTTGCTTGGAACGTCAATGGTAAAACTCTCAACTAGACTTAGGGTCAATCTTTTCCATAGAGTTTTTTGATGTAACCGATTTTTATAGCTCCAATTTTATTTAAATATTTTAATACAATTTAATACTGTAATATAGGATTTTTTTTTCTTCAATGAAAGCCGAAACTATAATAGTTTTTTCAAATAAATACTTTTAAAATGCCGTAAGATCATCAAAGATATAATCGTGGTCTTAGTAAGGATGCTGGCGAACAACCTTGCCTTGGGGATCATAGTTGCAGATAACCCATGATCCATTGTTGCACCTCCAGAGCATTTGTTTTATTTGTATAGTCATCATTTTGAACTGAAATGTATTTTGGTAATTTCTTAATATAACCATTCTAATACGCCTAAATACAGTTTCATTCATTGTATATATCCATGTATCAATACATCAAAATCAACTACTAGTCGTGATTCCACAGTCCAGCCACGTGAAAACATCAAACATGTCGTTATTCTCAACACGATAACCCAAAAAGATTTCCATGGCTTAGAAATTTTGCAATCTTCGAGACCAATCATATAATCTGCAAGAAAAATAAATGTCATACTCTATATCACTCGAACTATAGTTCATCTTTTTTTTTTCTTTTTTTGTTTATTAACAATTCATGTATTAAATATTAAATTTCTCTTTGTATAATACCAGTGTTTACTATATAAAAATAGTTGAACCGATACTTTACCCTTCTTTCGTATACATAATATATGATAAAAACTCGTGCAATTAAATATTAAATCTATCTTTATATACTAAGGGTTCTTACAGCTATATAAAAAGAATAAAATATCACCCGAATAACATAAAAAAAATTATGCTAGCTGATCAACTAACTACACCTACAATAGAACCCTCGAGCCTTTTAGTTGTGCATTTTGGTACATGGCCAATTATAAGTGATTGATCATGTCCTACAGTCATTACCATGAGAAAAAAGTTTAGGGAAAAGAATATTAAGATGCTGGAATTGATTGATTATGATATTTCAAAGCAGTGCCTTTTTTCTTAGGGTAATGACTTTATGTGTGGACAAAGGTACTTTGTACGCATTACGCTAGACAAATTCCACTACATTTTAGCGCTTCACCGCAATAATTTCAGGTTGTTTTAATTAGATTTGAACCCTTCAAAATGTGTGTCACCTACTCACCTGGGAACTCTATAAATTCTTTCGCACACTATTGATAAGTCAGCTTAAAACGATAATGGAATGTATTAGAGAGGGGTTCTTTATCTTGCTTAACTCTCACAAACTACTACAATTAACTAATTATCCTAAATCATCGGCAACTGACTCGTAGATCCAAAATTTGAAGGGAAAAAAATAAGAAAGATAGTTGTTTATGACGTTAGGAGAGTAATCAAATATGATGATAGTGATAATATAATGATGCTGAAAAGATTTGGAGAATCTTCTCCTAGTCATTAGAGTAATGTATTTTAAAATTCAAAATTTCCTCATCTTTTGTTTATTCTTTTTGTTGATCCCCTCTCGATATTAACCATTCCATATGAGATTATTAGAATTTCAAATTCATAATTAATCAGAGACACTAGTTATTAGGAGATAATTCAAATTCATTGCTGCTCAGACGAGATCTAAAGTTATAAGATTTGCAAGATATGTATAACACTATGTCAAAATCCATATGGAGAAATTTTTTTGAGAAAATTTTTTTGTTGAAATTCCAATTAAGAAAGGAATTATCTGAATATGAGTAACAAATTCACCAAATAAGTTGGCTACACCACCATGGGTATGATTGGGTCATTAAATTTGATACTGCTAAATCTTAATCATCAATCTGTACTAACAAACTAATTATTTATGAAAAATATTTTAAAAATCCAATAGCTCATAATAAACCTCATCATCTTGAAAATGAAAGAATCAGTAAATGAGAGGATCCAAACCCACACCACCATATATTGTTAGACGTCTTGCAGAAAATAAGAAACTAATTCGGTTTCTATTTTCTTTCGTTATAATAGAGTTTCTTCATTGCAGCAAATCACTAACTCTATTATTACACTCCCTTCATATTTCATTCCTTGTGTTTCATAAAGGAAATAATTTTTTTTTTGTTAAATCAGCAAGTATCAGTTTCATTTCACTATTAATTAAAAAACACAAGGAGGCCAAGCCTCTAACATCCTATCGAAACAAAACAGGAAAAACATAAAAACTTGAGACTATGAGAGGAAATCAGTAAGTTTCCATTCATTATAAAGTGTCCTATTCAAAAGTGAGTTTTTGTATTTCTTGCCGTTAAAAAATTTGAGACGAACTCCATCCAAAATCCTGACAAGAATCTGGTCTTCCGTTGAAAAATCATTTGCAAAAATGCGAGCATTTCGCTCTGCCCAGATATAATAGATACATGAGCAGAACACCAGTTTAATCAAAGGGCTATCATTTTCCGTTAAATAGCTGAGAGTAAAGAAGAAGAAAAAAAATGGCAATCTAAAGAGCTATCAAAATATCGTTTGAGCAGTCCAAGTCATTTTGTTGGCTTGCGCTTGTAGTTTCAGTTGATTAGGAATTCGGTTAACCGGTGCGAAACGACACTGATTGCTTAATTATTTGCAACAGTCTATTGAATTAAAAGCGGGCCTTGTACTTTCTTGTCTATTGTGTCGTTGGCTAGCTTTTCTCTAATTTGTTTTTCTCATTATAATGTTCATTTGATTCATTTTTGTACTTTTTATTTTTAATAAAATACACCCTACTTAGAATATATATATATATATATATATCGTTTGACATTCTATGCATGAAACCATGCAATAACCTAACATTAATTTAGGAAATTAAGATGAAGATACGCATCATATTTGCTGTTAATATTCTTCTAAAACAACCACTAAAGTACAGCTACGTACAACGTACATAAAACATTCTTGATTCTACTTGAAATAGATTAATATAGTAATCTTAGTAATATTAGGCGGGAATCTCTCTCACACCTAGTAACATTGTATATAACGTTATAAGCAGATTCAAGTCTATCCTAATTAGTAAGGGCGATCGCCGATGTAATTTCCAGGGGGATCGTAGTTGCAGGTGACAAACCACCACCCATTCCTGCATTTAACTCTAGCGCAACCAAGATGAATCGAATTACGCCAAACAACTTGGGTGTAATGCAGGCATTCTCCTCCAACACAAGAATTTGATTTGTAATCGTAGCAAGATTTCTCCCCAACCCACAAGTTTACACCATCCACGGCGGTGAATTGATCACCTGCGCCCTCTGCAATGTTCTCACCATAGGGGCCATCCGAGTGCTCCAAGTTGCAATCAACTGCCCTCTTCTTTGCATAGTGAAGGGCATAAGCTGCGACTGTGTCGTTCCACTTCAGAGGTTGCACGCCAACTTCTGCACGAGCCTTGTTCTGGACTTCAAGGAAGTCTTGCGGGAAATTTTGCGCACTGGAGACATGAAACATGCAGGCTAAGAACATGAAAGCTGCAACGGCGATTGAGAGCTTCAACAATGCCATTTTCTGTTTTGTCGTGCAAATGGAGTGGAAGATAGGTGTATATATATAGAAGTTGTGCGAAATTTCGCCACTATTTTGTTCTGTGAGATAGGTGTATGTATACCCAAAAAAAAAAAACAGTTTTAAATAGGTAACCTATTGAGGTGTTAGGTGCCTAATGATATAATTAATCATAAAGGCTATTGGACCAAAAATATGTCACTAAATCTACGGCTGATAATTATTCTCATCAAGATATTGACAAAGCAGCACACTCATGAAATCTCATATGTCATAAATTTTGTCATCCAAACGAGTAATTTTTCTCCATTTTGAGTTTCTGATTTCTGTTAATAAATTCAGCATTCCATTTTTCGAAAGTTTAAATTAAATGTTATTCTGTTTTGTTACTGGAACTCTTTATTAGGATTTATATTTACTGCGTTTGAATACTAAAGAAAAGATTTAGTAATCTGTTATTCCATATATATATAATTGTTTATTTCCGTTTAAACCTCCTAATAAATTTATAAACACAGCATCGTGTACCTTCCCTTTTTACCATATATACCCAATCATTTGGGATGAGATTACCATTTAAGATTCTACAGAATGCAGATTATGAGACTGACTATTTAAACATTTTTGCAGTCAAGATTATATTCTCATCCGAATGCTAGATTTTGAATCCTGCCCTATTCTAAGTGATTATCATGTCTATCTAAGCCAAATTGTTCTGCTGACTGACTTACCAACTTTCGAGTTCATCAACCAGTTAGGTATTATTATATCGTGAATCGTATTCTAATTTTATTACTCTTAATTATTGTTGAAAAAGAATAGAAGAAGTAAGACACTCTAAAATAGTTATTGATTAAATCGGTTTGCTCCTCCAAAGTAACAATAAATAAATAAATAAAAATAAGCTTGCAGACATTTATGGCAACCTAACTGCTCCGTGCGTGACTAGAAAATGATGCAACTTCTTTCTAGTTAATTGGTAAAGAAAACGACACAAGTTCACATGCAATGCAGTACTAAGTTAACATAAACATGAATTAATTACATATAATTTCAGAAGCTTTTATCAAGTGACAGCACTGATAGCGCCATGCACCGCTTTGCGATAATGAGATAAGTACTCAATATGTATAGGGGCGGCCTTAAGAATTTAATATTAGGGATTAAGATTCAAATAAAAAAATTAATAATTAAAAAAAAGAAAAAGAAATAAGGTGGGCGATAACTTTTTTTTAACGGTATTACATAAATTTTTTTTTTGGAAAAAAAAAAAACTTAGCGTCAATCTCCTAGCTCTGCCTCTGACAATATATGTGAGAAATTAGGAGATTGAATATCGCTAAGTACATTGTACGGCGGCCTCAGGTCTCTGTTGAATAAGAAAAAAAAAAAAAGACACAGTGCTAACCAACATGACATAGTTGACTCAAAAGCAACACGACAGGGGAAAAAGAACAGAAAAGGAACTTTTTTGATAAAAGAATCGTAATTAGTTTTCTTTCGGATAAATCCAGAATGTTTCACGCACGTTCTAGCGGTTTAGGTAATCATAACTTATGAAATACAATACGAAGGGAGTGTAATAAGAGATATTGATTAGCCGCAATGAAGAAAATCTTACAATGATAGAAACCTGAATTAGTGCAAAAAATTTAGCTATTTACGCGAAGACGTCAGTTCTGAGAATGAGGTAATGACGTCAGTTCTCCAATATTCTCTATATGGGTTTTCACATGTTATAGCATGCATATCTCATGCAGTGCATTGGCAAATTTCAGATCGCGAAATGAGTCTTTAGATGGCAAATAAAAAAATAAAAAAAACTAGTAACGTTATGAGCAATAGATTAAGGATAGAGCGAAAGTGGTTTTATTTAACTTGCACAATCAATGGGTTAAATCACTTCATTAACAATGTATTATGAAGATCATTACGATTGGTTCCTCTCATAAAATCATCAACAACTACTTTTCTTATATTATTCAATCTTCAATATGTCTCTAACGGTCATAGACAAGACCGTCAACTACGAGATCAAACTTATGATCTACGAGTCAATTGTCGATGATTCAGGATTAATTACTACAGTTATCTGGGATGGATTAAAACAAAGATAAAGAAATCTTTCTAATACATCCCATTGTTTAAGGAAAGCTAACTCATCAAATCATAGGGCACTTGTTTTAGTGGTACAGTTCTCATTTTGTATACGAAAAATCTTAAAATAGATTATCGACATCAATAATGTTCTTGATATGTATGTAACTAGACGTGGCTTAGGCCTCTCTTTAAATAATTTTTTTTTAAAAATATGTTGTTTCCTGAAATTACTGCGGGGAAGGAGCCAAAATCTTATGGAATTTGTGTAGCGTAATTTATGCGCTTTACCCTAGGCCATACTCAAAGTCATTATCCTGAGAAAAAAACACATGCAGGTTTGAAATCACATAATCAATCTGTTGTAGCATTCTAATGTTCTTTTCCTTAACTTCTTTCTCATTTTAATAATGACTTTTGGACATAATCAATCAGTTTCAGCATCGCAATTTCCGTTCCCTACTTTCTTCAGCAGCTTAAACAAAAAATAAATAAATAAATAAATAATAATAATAATAAAGAGAGAGAGGGAGAGAGAGAGTGAGAATTCATACAAATTGACAAATCTAACATTAATAAAAAAATATATTGGCTAATGAAAAAATCGTTAATTGCCTATATGATTGGCGCAAAGCGGGGATCTTTTTGTCCTTAAACTAAAAGAGTTCATCGAGTAAATAAGTTTACGTTAAAAATTGCTAGTGGAAAAGGAAACTATTTTTTCAATTCTTTTAATTGCAGAAAATTAAGAGGTTAAAACACACCATAAGAAGAATTATTGTAGACTTTTAATTAAAGGAAGATTAAAAACACAAAAATGAAAAATAGGCCCACCGTAGAACATAGTCTAGATACTAAATCAAACTTATGCATTTGAAAAGCTCTTAATAGTTCATAGATAAGGGCCTTATTTTAACGAGGGCTATGCAGTCACCAGCATCATTGCACCAATCTGATTAGTTTTACTCTTTCAAAGATTACCGCCAATTGCTAATAAACCATCTAAAGAGATTAATTCTTTAAACAAAGGGCTCGCGTATGAACTTAGCAAAAGACAAAAATGCAAGTATCTGATAGACACCATATTAAAATGCCACATATTTAGTCAATTTGAAACAGCCATGATTCTAGATTATTTGTTCCAGTCAAAAACTCAAAATCCTATATGATATTACTAGAAAAATTATTTGCA
Organism: Ehretia macrophylla; assembly: GCA_037974665.1. Lineage (NCBI taxonomy): Eukaryota > Viridiplantae > Streptophyta > Magnoliopsida > Boraginales > Ehretiaceae > Ehretia > Ehretia macrophylla. Next base: position 50,252,040 of record CM075766.1, read on the forward strand.
AGATTTTTGCACATTCTTAAGAAGGGCATGTATATATTCATGGAACAATGAAATTGTATAGTGTTCCTAATTAGAGTTATTTTTTTTACTTTTTTTAGCTAAGCGATAATTACACGTCAAGTCATATAAAAGAGAGAGAATATATATACATATTGTAAGGAAAACCACTAACAGTTTTAAATGAATCAACATATAAAGAGAGTAACAGTACTGATATATATACAATTGATAAAAATTCATATTGTTGATAAGTAAATTAAGAACTTATGAATCATAGAATCTATAGGAGATATATTAGATGTATAACCCTTTTTTTTCCATCATCAATTTATCATCCTTGACTTGTAATATTTAGTTGGCATGACCATTGAATAAAATTCCACCTTGACTTTTTCTAATAATTTATCTCTCCTAATAACTTTTCCTCAGTCTTCTTCTCTTTCTTTTATAGCGTTCTTTTTTGTTTTACTATCATAAAAAAATTAGAAAATAACATATCATCTCCTATTTTGATCCTCTCCAATTTCTTGAAATAATAATCTCAACCATCCACCTCAAATTTTAATAAGTATTCTTATACGTCACACCTTACTCCTTAAGTCAAGGATTTTAGCTAAGTAACTGGATTTTCTCTCAATTTACACGTACTACATTATCTTCGGAATATCAGTTGGAATAATATCTTTCATTTACGTAGAAAACCCTTTCTTCTTTTGATAGCAATTCGAAACGAATATAATATCCATGAATTGGACATCTCCTGTTTAACAGAATGCAACTTTGCAATTGCATGTATTATATCATGTTTGGATTCTTTAATTGGTGTGTCATGTGTCACGTAAGACGGACTTGGAGACTGTTTTTTGAAGAAGCGCTTTTTTTTTTTGTCCCTTTAATTTTCTTTTTTTGGGGGATAATGATATATACAATGATTCACATAAGTTGAAGATGATCCATAGATAGCAAGAGGATTAATACAAATTGACAAATCTACCAATTAGAACAATTATGGCTTATAAACAATATAAAAAATCGTCAATTAATGCCTAAATTATTTGTGCAAATTAGAATTATAGTGGGGATTTTTTTTTGGGGTATAATATAAGCTAAAGCCATAATTTGAATACAATAAGTTACTATTTCACAATTCCACCTAATTCTCGGATGTATAGCAAGAACTTTTTTGTCCCATAAAAAAGTTTACGTTCAAAACTGTTAGCGGGCCGGAAAGGAACAATGTTCTCAATTCTTTTAACTGCATAAAATTAAGAGATATATAAGAAGCATTATAAGGAGTCAGGAACAAATCCATAAATTTTTTTCAGTGAGGACTAAAACACATAATTTTTTAACTGAATAAGTACATTTTTTTTTAGTGAGAGCTAATTAATTTTTTAAGTAAAAACACATAGAATTTTTAAATTTTCTTTTAAAGAATACATAAAATTTTTAATATTTTTCTAGGCAAGCGGGGGCTATCCGCCCCTAGAGCCAACTGTACGTAAAGCACATTAAAGATGCTAGGTCACACTTAATGCATTTGAAGCTCTTTGTAATTATAGTTGATATAATAAGTAGCTAGAAAATGCTTAGTTCATCTTACTCAAGAGTACGTGAACACATAATCTCACATAAGATGGGGCAAATACCATCATAATACGTCCCCATATCTAACGTTTTATTATTAAGGTAATTAATATAATAAACCATCCTTAATATGGACTTTGCCCTACGACTTTGCCTGGGGGGTCATTGTTGCAAAGTGATGAACCACCACCATTGCTGCACTGAACCCTAGCACATCCAAGTCTCACTGAGCTACTCCACACTATTTGTGTGTAGTGACCACACATCTTTCCTGCAACACAGGTGTTGGCATTATGATCATAGTCGGCCTAGTCTCCCACACATCCTTAAAGATCGATGGGTTCTGAGTCCCATTTAAAAATGGAAGAGGTGTACGTAAAAAATATCTACATTAATATATATAAATATTAATAAATTAATAATAGAATTTTTGGATTATTCGTCGGTAATTTTTATAAAATTAAAACCTATCAAATTATCCGTCAGTTATTACTTATAAAAATCAAACATCATAAATATCCTATTAATTTTGTTATGTAATTTATAATCGAATTGAATATCCGTCAATTTTGAATTTCATCTCTCTCCACTGCCGTCTGTAATCACCACGGAATTGAGAAAACTTCAAGGTGAAGAAAGAATGAATCCATGACAAATGATGCCTTTGAACAGCGTGCAACGAGTCAGAGAATTGAATATCTCTTGAAAATGGGCTATGACCAATAGACAGAGACCAACTAGAGAGAACGCCCGGAAGAAATGTGAGATGGACTGCATCCAGAAAGGATCTATATAGTGTGGGAAGGAGGTTTAACATTTTAAATTTTTAAAAAAATATTTATGTAGTATCATTAAAAAAATTTATCAATTTTTCTAATTTTTAAAAATTTTTATATAATATCATTAAAAAAATATTTTTATCCTTTAATATTAAATTTTTAAATCTGCCCTAGAAAGAATGAAACACCCAACATTTCTTAATGGGCTGCAGAAGGACCCAATTTTTTAGAGTGGCTTGCAATGTGTGAGAAGCAAGTCAAGCAACCAAAGAACAAGGTCAAAAAAAAAAAAAAAAAAGAAAAGAAATGGTCCACCAAGAAAATAGGCCGAGGCCTAATACTCCAAAGCCTTGCTGAAAGAGAACAAAATCAAAGAAAAGGGGTACGGTCAACACCAAGTAAAGACCAAACCTCTTTCTCTGATTTTTGCAGGAGCCGAGAAGAGAATTGGTGGAGCTGTCATCATGATATACCATGTGCAGATGCTGATCTCGTCAATTTTTTTTTTTAACTTAAAAATTATGAAAACACATGAACTGTCAAGGATGGAATTAAAGAAAGGAGATGAGAAAAAAAAAAAAAAATCATCACTCTTTTGATGAAATTAAAGAAAGGAAACGAAAAAAAACAAGAAATAATTTTCGACAAGTGGCATTGCCAATTATTGTACACAAGATAAAGGTCGAAAACAAAGGCAGTGAGCTGATCTTGTGAAAAACAAAAAGAAGAGAAAGACAACCGGTAAAGCAGCGGAAGTGAGGCTATATATATGACATATTATTCTATTCATGCTGTGGGACTGAGTTATTTCAGTGTGGACATAATGATTCTACATAGTTGCATTTAATTTAGTTTTAGACAAAGTGGAGAATATTTCTAATGATTGATTAGATGACTAGGTTTGCTTTCTATACATTTATTGTGTATAACTACCCTTCATTATCAATGAATTAGATATGCAGATTTCATATCTCACCAATGCTTTATGCATTCTAACACATGCGACTCTCATGAAACGATTATGTAATTATCAGTATCACACACCCAGCAAAAAAAAATTATCAGTATCACACTGAATAGCAGCACCACCACGGCTCACTGAGCTGTGCCAAACAACTTGTGTATAGGAGGAACCACACATCTCTACTGGATGAGGGCAAGAGTTGGAATTATAACGTTGCCCTACGTAATTGCCTGGAGGGTAATAGTTGCAAGTGATAAACCACCCACCATTGCTGCACTGAACCCTAGCACAACCAAGCTTCACTGAGTTACCCCACACTACTTGTGTGTAGTGACCACATATCTGTCCTGCAGCACAGGTGTTGGAGTTATAATCATAGTACGCCTTCTCTTCGACCCACGCATCCACCGCGTCCTTGGCGGTGAAGGGTTTGCCCGATCCGACGAAGATGTTCTCGCCATATGGACCATTCTGTGAGTGCTCAAGTGCACAATCACCTGACCTCTGATTAGCGTAGTTTTGTGCATAGGCGGCAACAGTGTCATCCCATGTCATAGGCTCAACGCCAACCTCTGCACGAGCCGCATTGTGACCATCAAGATAATCTTGTGGACTATTTTGGGCATAAGAGGAATTATTATAATACGGACGTTGCCCTACGTAATTGCCTGGAGGGTCATAGTTGCAAGTGATAAACCACCCACCATTGCTGCACTGAACCCTAGCACAACCAAGCTTCACTGAGTTTTCCCACACTACTTGCGTGTAGTGATCACACACCTTTCCTGCAGCACAGGTGTTGGAGTTATAATCATAGTACGCCTTCTCTCCCACCCACGCATCCACCGCATCCTTGGCGGTGAAGGGTTTGCCCGATCCGACGAAGATGTTCTCGCCATACGGACGATTCTGCGAGTGGATAAGTGCACAATCACGCGACCTCTGATTAGCATAGTTTTGTGCAAAGGAGGCTACTGTGTTATCCCACCTCATGGGCGCAACACCAACTTGCGAACGAGCCGCGTTGTGAGCAGCAAGATAATCTTGTGAACTATTTTGGGCATAAGAGGAATGAGCCATAGTAATACAAAGAAGAATAACAAGTATTAAAGAGAAACTAAACCGCTCCATTTTGTTTTCGCTTGCATAGTGAAGTGATGAATGAAAGATCAAGTGATGAAGGGTTTATATTAAGGGGAGAATAGCATGAATAGTCTTAATTGTTTCAAAAAATTCAGTTTAATCTTTATTATTTTAAAATATTTAAAAAGATCCCTAATATTTTTTAAAAGATTCAGTTTAGCATTTATTATTTCAAAAGGTTCAAAAAGATCTCCAATGTTTCTCAAAAGATTCAGTTTAGTCTCCATTGTTTTAAAATGTTCAAAAAGGTTTCTAATATTTTTCAAAAGGTTTAAAAAGGTCTCCAATATTTTTCAAAAGACTCAAACTAGTCCTCACCGTCAAAACAACCATTAACTTTGACAGAATAGTAGCCACGTGAGTGTCACGTGATAGTGTTTGAAAGACAATTTTGGTAAAAGAAATAACTTTTTTGAAATTTGAATCACGTGACCATTACAGATTATGAATTCTCCTTGTAATTTCCATTCTAACAGACCAAATTTTATGAAATTTAGACAAAAATTGAAAGAGTTACGATTTTTTAAAGATTATGCATAATCTGTAATTTTTTTCACATGGCATGAGGAAGAAGATAACCCATATAACGTTGTTTTGCATACTAGTAGCGAACCAATTAAATTCTGTCATGTATCAGTTTGTATTATGAAAGAAAGTCTGTCAAAGTTAACAGTTATTTTGACAGTGAGGACATTTTTGAGTCCTTTAAGAAGTATTTGGGACCTTTTTGAACATTCTGAAATAATAGAGACTAACCAAATCTATTGAAAAATATTGAAGAACTTTTTAAACATTTTAAAAAATATTAGAAATTTTTTTGAATCTTTTAAAATAATAAAGACTAAATTAAATCTTTTAAAAAATATTAAAAATCTTTTTAAACATTTTAAAACAATAGATACTAAACTTATTTTTTTAGATTCTCCCTCTATTAAATATCTACCCCTTTCCACACAATCAATACATCATCTTTTTGTCATAATCAAGACAATGTAAGTTTCTGAGAAAATAATGTGGGAAATCAAAAAGTTAGATTCTCGTCAAGTCAACGTCTAAGTCCTCAAGGTGGAAAATTTACGAATGGAAAACATGACATGACTTTTCGGACCACAAAGATATGGCCAAGAAGACTTTGAATTATATGGTCTTGTTTCAGAGAAGATATACATTTAGTGTCTATTATTTTTTAAAAGTTTTAATTTTATTTTTATTGTTTAAATTTTTTAATTTTGTTTTTATTATTTTTTAAAATGTTTTAACTTTATTTTTCTTATTTTTTAAAAGTTTTAATTTCATTCTTATTATTTTTTAAAAATTTTAAATTCATCCCTATTATTTAAAATTAGTCAATTTATTATTTATTATTTTCTAAAAAAATTTAAATTTGTCTCTATTATTTTTAAAAAAATGTTAATTTAGTCATTGAATAATAGGGATGAATTTGACACTTTAAGAAAATACTAGGGACAAAATTAAAGATTTTAAGAAAATACTAGGGATGAAATGAAAATTTTTTAAAAATAATAAGGATGAAAAAAAAAAAGAAATAATAGGGACAAAATTAAAAAATATTAAATAATAGAGACAAAATTAAAATTTTTAGAGAAACAATATAGACAAATTAAAAAATTTTAAATAATAAAAACAAAACTGAAACTTTTTTGAAATAATAAAGACTAAATGTACTATTTTTCTAAGATTTAAAAGAGCTATTAACTGGAGAATGAATTGTACCCTACTAACATTGATTAATATGTTTACTTATTGTTTCTATTAATGAACATGTTTCGACCAAAAAACCTTGCTCGATTATTTTTTCTTGGCGTACATACAAAATTTTCATGCGATCTTCAATAAATAATTAGAGTTTCAGTTCTTTACACATGCTAGTAATTGGAATATCAGATAATCTAACATTTGAAGGATTTTTTTTTTGTCAGAACATTTAAAGGATTTATCTTTTTGTTTTTCCTAGGCTTCCAAAAGGGCTTTATAACAATTTGACAAGGATTTATTTTTTCTTGGCGTACTTTTTATTTATTTATTTATTGGTCAAAGACAGTGGCGTACTTCTTCTATGCTTTCCATACGTCCATTCCAATTGAGCGAAGACTTGACCTAGAGTCCGAACAAAAAACAAAAAGAAGACTTGACCTAGAGATACGATTTTTATCATTTTTTCACGTTGTTAATGTAAATTTAAGGAGTTAGTATAATTGTTTCAAATAGTATATAGTAGTTTAAACTTAATTTAAGGAGGTAATATTGTTTCCTATTCTTGGTTATGAAGTTATAAGACCTAAAATAGGTTCTCAAATCTCACGTTTTAATTTGGACAAATGTCGCTCTGTTAGTCCCTATTGTTTGTATGAACTTTTACTTTAGTCTCCATTATTTTAAAAGTAACAGTAATGGTCTCCAATGTTTGAAAAAAGTGATACAGTGAGTCCTTTCTATTAGTGCAACGTTAAAAATGGTCGGAAAAATGTAATTTGTCTGTCACATGACTCTTGTTTGAAGAATAAAATGGTAAAAAATTTATTTATTTAAAAAGTGACTTCATAGGTCTTTAATGTTTGCAATAACTCACCAAATTAATGTAAGGGTAAGCATGTCATTTCATACTTTTTAGTTCATTTTTAACGTTGCACTAACGGGAAGGATTCACCGCGTCACTTTTTTCAAACATTGGGGACTATTATTGCCACTTTTAAAATAATAAAAATTAAAGTGAAAGTTCATGCGCAAACAATAAGGACTAACAGTGATATTTGCCCTTTTAATTTAATGCACAACAATTCAACATGCAGAGATTCTATTTTTTTTTTTTTTTTTTCTCTTCTAGAACCACCATTTGGTGTAATGGTGTTTGAGCAATATTTCATATTTCTCCTATTATAAAATGATCAACATAGTTCAGGCTTTAATGTAGTTTTTGAAGCAGTAATGATCACCATAAAGACATTTTGCCCATGAGTTTTAGGCCAAAACCCAAATTCTCCCATCAAATTTGAGATTTACCCATGTTCCCCCATATACATTAACAGAGTTAGAGATCTGTTAACTCATAAGGGTATATTTGGGTTTTGGCCTAAAACTCATGGGCAAAATGTCTTTATGTATCTGTGTTCTGAATCAGCTGAAGAAAACATATACTTTGGCAAATATGTTAAAACGATTTAGAGTAGTGTCTGATTTCATGGATAACATAAAACCAACCGTTAGAGTTTTAAGGAATTTGTACGTCAAGTATTAAAATAGGTAGTGCAAAGAAATGTTTCATGATAGGAAGTTTAGAGACTACCTTACACCTGTTAATGGTAAGACTCTCAACTAGAATTAGGGTCAATCTTTTCAACAGAGTTCTTTGGTGTAATCGATTTTTATAGTTTTTTTTGGAATTATTGAATCTCTTACTTATTTAATAAATAAATAAAAAGTTTTCACGAAGTCCAAATCATTTGCATTTGCTTTTGCCATACAGCTCTAGAAGCCAAATTTAGTCTAAACAATAATTTTTTTTAAAAACAATTTATTCATTAATATAGGTTTTTCCTTTTATTTTTGTATTATTTATAATGAAAGTTGAAATCGTGATGTTTTCTCATATTAATAATTTTAAAATACACATAAGATCAAAGACATCAATATGCTCTCAGTAAGAGCGCTGCCCAACGACGTTGGCCGGGGGATGATCATATATAGTTGCAGATGACAAACCATGTTCGGAGCATTTGTTTGATTTGTAGTAATCATTTTGAACTGAATTGTATTTTGGTTTCTTCATATAACCACTCTAGTACGCCTATATACAATTTCATCCATTGCATATACATATCATGTATCAATACAATAAAATTAGCCACTTTGCTATAATAGTATGTAACTCACTATATATGTTTAAAGTTGTAAATTCGAATTTCGCTTAAAAAAAAAAAAAAAAAAAAACATCAACATCAATAACTACGTACTACTATTCGTGATTCCACTGTCCAGCCACGTGAAAACATGCATGTCGTTATTCTCTCCATGATAACTACAATTCTACAAATTTCCGTGGCCTTTGAAAATTGCATTCCTTGTGTCCAACCATTTAAAATCAGCATGGATACGGAGGAATCACGGGCGAAGCTATATCTATTTGAGTGGGTCACCTTAAATTTTTTAGAAAACATATATAGTTTGAAGGTATTTTTAAGCTCAAAATTCAATTTAGTCACCATTGAAAAATAAATTATATATATACGTGCTACATTCTTTAATTTTAGCCCCCTAAATAAAACTTTTGGATCCGCCCTTTGAGAGCTCACATGGTCACATTAGTTTAAACCTAAAGCTACATAAGGTCGAAGTATCGAGAAGCAAAAAATTCGAAGGCAACTGAAAATAATATGGTGACAGGCCTTTGTGGAATTTAAGTCTATGGCTCAAAAGACTTACCAAAACAAAGAAAGGAAGAATAAAGTGTCATACTTAGTCTCTGTTTGGTCTAATTTTTTGACACTCAAAAGTATTTTTTATGAACTTGAAGTTGATCTTACCTGTTTGACATATTTTTGAAAGTGTCTTTAGATAAAAGTTGAAGTTGAAAAAGCTGAAAAATAAGAAACTCCAAATTGGAGCTTTTTACAATAAGTTTTTGCGAAACTATTTTTATATAATGTGAGAAGTTGTTTTCTTTTTCTTTCTCAAATATATCCCTTCATATTTTTTAAAGTACAATATTGTTCTTAAATTTTCTTAAAGCTCAATATTGCCCAATATAGGCCAAATAATTAACGGCTTTTGTTCAACAACACTTCTAACCAAAGCTATACTACAAAAGATTTACAGTTCAAAAGCTAAAATTTTACAGTTAGGTCAAACATAGCCTAAATCACTCAAACGGTATTTTTCACCGTTCTTTCTTATGGTAACAATTTAATTCATGTATTAAATATTAAATCTTTTTTTATATATATAGTAGTAACTCTACGATATAAAGAGGGTTGAAACTGATGTTTCACCTTTCTTTTATATATTATATATGATAAAAACTCATGCAATTAAATATTAAAATCTCTTGTTATATAGTAAGGACTCTTACTATATCCAATCTATGTTCTCGATTGAAGTTGAAGCCCCCTAATTCTGATTACAAAAAAGGGGTAAAGTACCACCCGAATAATTTAACAATGCTAAAAAGATAGTATGGCTGATCAACTAACTGTACCTACAATAAAACCCTCGAGCCTTTTAGTTGTGCATTTTGGTACATGGCCAATTATAAGTGATATTTTGATCATGTCCTACAGTCATTAACGTGAGAAAGAAGTTTAGGGAAAACTGGAAAAGAATATTAAGATGCTGGAATTGATTGATAATGACATTATATATTTAATTCAAAGCAGTCGCTTTTTTTCTTAGGGTAACGACTTAATTTATGTGTGGCTTAAGGTAAAGTGTATGCATAACGCTAGACAAATTCCGCTACATTTTGGCTGCTTCACCGCAATAATTTCAGGGGGCTGCGGGGCCTGCGGCTACATTTTAACACGGTTGATTTTTTATTTGAAAATGTGTGTCACATGGAATCTGTATAAATTCTTTGGCATACATTGATAAGTCAGCTCAACTTTAAACGATGGAATGTATTTCTCTTGTTTAACCATCACAAACTACTATAATTAACTAATTATCCTAAATCATCGGCAACTGACTCGCGAATCCTAAATTTTAATGGAAAAAAATATAAGAAAGATAGTTGCTTATGACGTTAGGAGAGTAATCAAATATGATGATCGTGATAATATATATAGTGATACTGAAAAGATTTGGAGAATGTTCTCCTAGTCACTAGAGTAATGTATTTTAAAATTCAAATTTCCCTCATCTTTTGTTTAATCTTTTGTTCTCCCCTCTCGATATTAACCATTCCATATGAGATTATTAGAATTTCAACTCACAATCAATCAGAGACACAAAATACTAGGAGAGAATTCAAATTCATTGCTGCTCAGACGAGATCTAAAGTTATAAGATATGCAAGATATGTATAACACTATGTCAAAATCCATATGGAGAAATTTTTTTGAGAAAATCTTTTTGTTGAAATTCCAATTAAGAAAGGAATTATCTGAATATGAGTATCAAATTCACCAAATAAGTTGGCTACACCACCATGGGTAAGGTCGTAAGGATACTAACTTCTTTATTTTTATAAATGAGGTGTATGATGGGTCATTAAATTTGATACTTTTAAATCTTAATCATCAATCTGTACTATTAAACTAATTATTTATGGAAAAATAATTTAAAAATCCAATAGCTCATAATAAACCTTATCATCTTGAAAATGAAAAAATCAGTAAATGAGAGGATCCAAACCCACACCACCATATATTGTTAGACGTCTTGCAGAAAATAAGAAACTAATTCAGTTTCTATTTTCTTTTGTTATAATAGAGTTTCTTCATTGCAGCAAATCACTAACTCTATTACTACACTCCCTTCATATTTCATTCCTTGTGTTGATAAAGGAAATAATAATTTTTATCCCAAAAAAGAAGGAAATAATATTTTTTCCGTTAAATATCCGAGAGTAAAGAAGAAAAAAAATGGCAATCTAAAGGGCTACAAAAATATCGTTTGAGCTCTTTTTTGCTATGTTGACGATGTAGCTGTTGATGTTATTGAAGATGCATTGGAGCAGTCCCTTGTTTGTTTGTTGACTGCCTCAACCGGCCAAGCAAGACGGCTTGCCCCCTGGGGGCAGTCCAAGTCATTTTGTTGGCTTGCGCTTGTAGTTTCAGTTGATTAGGAATTCGGTTAACCGGTGCGGAATGACAATGATTACTTAATGATCTGGAACAGTCTATTTTTTTTAGCCGGCCTTGTACTTTCTTGTGTATTGTGTCAATGGCTAGCTATTCTCCAATTTGTTTTTCTCATTATAATTGTCATTTGACTCACTTTTGTACTTTTTTATTTTTAATAAAATACACCCTGCTTAGTTAGCGCATTCTATGCATGAAACCATGCAATAACCTAACATTAATTCTGGAAATTAAGATGAAGATACGCATCATAATTGCTGTTAATATTCTTCTAAAACAACCACTAAACAGCTACGTACAACGTACATTAAACATTCTTGATTCTACTTGAAATAGATTAACATAGTAATCTTAGTAATATTAGGCGGGAATCTCTCACACCTAGTAACATTATCTATAATGTTATAAGCAGATTCAAGTCTGTCCTAATTAGTAAGGGCGATCGCCGATGTAATTTCCAGGGGGATCGTAGTTGCAGGTGACAAACCACCACCCATTCCTGCATTTAACTCTAGCGCAACCAAGATGAATCGAATTACGCCAAACAACTTGGGTGTAATGCAGGCATTCTCCTCCAACACAAGAATTTGATTTGTAATCGTAGCAAGATTTCTCCCCTACCCACAAGTTTACACCATCCACGGCGGTGAATTGATCACCTGCTCCCTCTGCAATGTTCTCACCATAGGGGCCATCCGAGTGCTCCAAGTTGCAATCAACTGCCCTCTTCTTTGCATAGTGAAGGGCATAAGCTGCGACTGTGTCGTTCCACTTCAGAGGTTGCACGCCAACTTCTGCACGAGCCTTGTTCTGGACTTCAAGGAAGTCTTGCGGGAAACTTTGCGCACTGGAGACATGAAACATGCAGGCTAAGAACATGAAAGCTGCAATGGCGATTGAGAGCTTCAACAATGCCATTTTCTGTTTTGTCGTGCAGATGGAGTGGAAGATAGGTGTATACATATAGAAGTTGTGCGAAATTTCGCCACTATTTTGTTCTGTGAGATAGGTGTATGTATACCCAAAAAAAAAAAAGGTTTTAAATAGGTAACCTATTGAGGTGTTAGGTGCCTAATGATATAATTAATCATAAAGGCTATTGGACCAAAAATATGTCACTAAATCTACGGCTGATAATTATTCTCATCCAGATATTGACAAAGCAGCACACTCATGAAATCTCATATGTCATAAATTTTGTCATCCAAACGTTTGAGTTTCTGATTTCTGTTAATAAATTCAGCATTCCATTTTTCGAAAGTTTAAATTAAATGTTATTCTGTTTTGTTACTGGAACTCTTTATTAGGATTTATATTTACTGCGTTTGAATACTAATGAAAAGATTTAGTAATCTGTTATTCCATATATATATAATTGTTTATTTCCGTTTAAACCTCCTAATAAATTTATAAACACAGCATCGTGTACCTTCCCTTTTTACCATATATACCCAATCATTTGGGATGAGATTACCATTTAAACATTTTTGCAGTCAAGATTATTGTCACCCAAATGCTAGATTTTGAATCCTGCCCTATTCTAAGTGATTCATGTTTATCTAAGGCAAATTGTTTTTGACTGACTTACCAACTTTCAAGTTCATCAACCAATTAGGTATTATCAGATATACCTTGAATCATATTCCAATTTTATTACTCTTACTGTTGGAAAAGAATAGAAGAAGTGAGACACTCTAAAATGGTTATTGAGTAAATTGGTTTGCTCCTCCAAAGTAACAATAAATAAAAATAAGCTTCCAGACATTTATGGCAACCCTAACTGCTCCGTGCGTGACTAGAAAATGATGCAACTTCTTTCCTTCTGTAAGTTCTTTCTAGTTGATTGGTAAAGAAAACGACACAAGTTCACATGCAATGCAGTACTAAGTTAACATAAACATGAATTAATTACATATAATTTCAGAAGCTTTTATCAAGTGACAGTACTGATAGCGCCATGCACCGCTTTGCGTTAATGAGATAAGTACTCACGAGTAGAGTTAAGAATTTAATATTAGAGATTAAGATTCAAATAAAAATAAGTAATAATTTTTCTTTTAATGATACTAGATAGATTTTTGTTTTTGAAAAAAAAAACTTAGCGTCAACCCCTAGCTCTACCTCTGACTATATAAGTGAGAGATTCTGAATTCGACTCTCATTGATTATGTTATACGTCACAAGTCTCTGTTGAATAATAAAAAATAAAAAATAAAAAGACACGGTGCTAACCAACATGACATATTTGACTCAAAAGCAAGGCGACAGGGGAAAAAGAACAGAAAAGGTGCTTTTTTGATAAAAGAATCGTAATAATTAGTTTTCTTCGAATAAATCAAGAATATTTCACGCACGTTCTAGCGGTTTAGTTGTTGTGTAAGTAATTTTAGATATCACTCTATTTTCATCACCTGATTAATGTAAAAATAAATGTTTAGGTAAGCATAACTTATGAAATATGAAGGGAGTGTAATAAGAGATTTTTTTTTTTTGACTAAGTCAATAAGAAGTTTCATTCAACATCAAAAACTGTAGAGTAAACTTTTCAAAAGAAGCCAACACGAAAATGATCTATTCGAGTATAACGCTAATCTTTCAATATGTACAAAGGGCACGATTATATGAATTGTCCTTAAATTTGCTATCTGAAAACATTTTCAATCTAACCATCTCTTCAATCATAACAACAAGTTGGTCTTCCATTGAAGCTTTATTGCCAAACAGTCTATAATAGCGTTCTCTCCAGAAGTGGAAGATACAAATAGGAAAGACGATTTTAAGAATGGTTGCTTTAATAGTCTTCTTTTTGCAACTCTCAATGATTTTAAGGTGTAATAAGAGATATTGATTAGCCGCAATGAAGAAAATCTTACAATGATAGAAACCTGAATTAGTGCAAAGAATTTAGCTATTTACGCGAAGACGTCAGTTCTGAGAATGAGGTAATATATGTTGCTGTAGCCACTAACATTATTAGAGTAACAGATAATTTTCTTTTTTTGTCAATCAACAGATTTCTCCAATATTCTCTATATGGATTTTCACATGTTATCTTGCATATCTTATGCAGTGCATTGGCAAATTTCAAATCGCGAAATGAGTCTTTAGATAGCAAATAAATAAAAAAAACCTAGTAACGTTATATATGAGCAATAGATTAAGGATAGAGCGAAAGTGGTTTTATTTAACCTGCACAATTAATGGTGCAAATCACTTCATTAACAATGTATTATGATGATCATTATCATTGGCTCCTCTCATAAAATCATCAACAACTACTTTTTTTATATTATTCAATTTGGTCATAGATAAAATCGTCAACTGCGAGATCAAACTTATGATCCACGAGTCAGTTGCCGATGATTCAGGATTAGTTATTACAGTTATCTGGGATGGATTAAAACAAAGTAAAGAAATCTTTCTAATACATCCCATTGTTTAAGGAAAGCTAACTCATCAAATCATAGGGCACTTGTTTTAGTGGTGTAGTTCTCGTTTTGTATACAAAAAATCTTAAAATAGATTGTCGATATCAATAATGTTTTTGATATGTATGTAACTAGACGTGGCTTAGGCCTCTCAAATCAAAAAAACAAAAAAAAATTATGCTATTTCTATGTGACACTTTTTGTGCAAGTGAGAAGGTAGAAAAGAAATCTGAAACTAATAAGGTGCCAAAAAGAAGCTGCAGTTCCTGAAATTACTGCGGGGAAGGAGCCAAAATCTTATGGAATTTGTGTAGCGTAATTTATGCGCTTTACCTTAGGCCATACTCAAAGTCATTATCCTGAGAAAAAAGCACATGCAGGTTTGAAATCACATAATCAATCTGTTGTAGCATTCTAATGTTCTTTTCCTTAACTTCTTTCTCATTTTAATAATGACTTTTAGACATAATCAATCAGTTTCAGCATCGAAATTTCCGTTCCCTACTTTCTTCAGCAGCTTAAACAGAAATAATAATTATTATTATCATTATTAAAAAAAACAAAGGTTAAGCATTTTTAACAAAATGCCTAACTAAATAGCTGGAGGTCTATCTTAGGCATGGTTAATTAGTTGATCAGCCATATTTTATTTACAAGCATTTTATATGTCATCCCCAAAAGTTTTTACTACATAAAGACGGTTTTAAAATTCTTACTTTTTAAAAAAAAGGTGAAGTATTAATTAGTTAGATGATACTTCACCCTCTTTCTTTCTGCAAGTCATTTGAGCCATAACCATAATTTCCATAAATTCTTGGCACCAGCTATTATGTTCGATTGACTTCGAATTGTTTGATGCGCGAGACTTCGATCTTATGTATCTTTAGGTTTGGCCATATGTGACCATGCGAGTTGTCAAGTCAATATTATAATCCACGAATTGTCACAATACAAGAGTAGGTGAAACATCAACCATATGATATTTCACCCCTCTCAATATGACAAGAATTCTTAATGCATAAAGAGATATTTAACATTAAAGACATGAGTTTTTACCATAAAAAAGAAGGTTAAAACGTCACCAAAGTAACATGAACTATTACCCTTTCTTTTTTGTTTCTTTGTTTCTGCAAGTCATTTAAGCCATAACCATAATTTCCATAAATTCTTGGCACCAGCTATTATTTTCGATTGATTTCGAATTGTTTGATGCGTGAGACTTCGATGATCTTATGTATCTTTAGGTTTGGCCATATGTGACCAAGCGAGCTGTCAAGTCACCATTAATGCCCACACTGAGATATGTAGTACATGAAATTGTATGTAGGCGAGCTATTTTTTGTTCTTAGATATATAGGTTGAGAATAATGGGTTTTTTTTTTTTTTTCCAGAGGAAAATATTATTTTTTCAATAAGTAAAATAGTAAATGACTTAACACTTTCTGTATTTTGTCAAAAATATACAATACCTCCTTATATTTTAAAACGTAGTTAATTTTCTCCATGTATTTTATAAAAGTAGCTAAATCCCTCTTGTATTTTTAACACCCCTCGCTTCTGTTAGAAAAATTATTAATTTTAACAGGGGGTATTCATCTATATTTTTAAAAATATAGAGGGATAATCAGTTACTTTTATAAACATAAGAGGTAATCAATTACATTTTAAAATATATTGAGATATTGTACACTTTTAGAAAAAACACAGGGGTATAAAATCGTTTACTCATAAGTGAAATTTACACATTAACTAGTGAAAAATTGATAATAGGACTGTGAAGCAAATGGCTATATATTAAATTTTTTATGACAAGTTGTTGAATATTAAATTGAGAATCCTGAACCTTTTGGCAGGCCCATCAGTAGGTATATCTTGATGTTCGCCCAGGAAATACTCCAAAGAGATTGAACAGATAAATAAGTATTTAGATTCTATTAATTTTATTTTTGTTCCGTTAGGAGCATTTGATCTCTTAGCCATTGGAGTACGTAGAAGGGTTGAAAATTCAAATAGTGTTCTTTTTTTTTCCCTAATGCAGTCTAAAATTCTATCTCAATCATAATTAATTAGCGATGAATTGTTAATGAATAAAAATTTTATGTATTAAATCGGAAAATTATTGAAGATTCACTCTTTTGCAAATTGGACCATGGCATATTCTACTTTTTTTTTTATAAGTACAATGGAAACCGAAAATGTAGTTCGAGCTCCAAGTCCTGGCTTTTGAATGTTGGAATTTAGTCTATTGCATAAAATGGCACTATAAATGCTCTGATGAATAACTCTACTAGGTTTATTTATTTCTTCTAACAATATGGATTTTGTTTAAAATTTGTACCGGTTTTTTGCTATTACTATGTGATACGTATAAAACCCCTGAACTTTTACACAATTACAAATTAGCACAAGATAGCCCAAAATTAAAAGACGGGGCCACCAACGATAAGGTCCGAGGTCCAACGAACCTCGGACCGAGAGATCCGAGGTCCAAGAGACCTCGGAATTAAATAGTCCGAGGTCCCTTGGACCTCAGAATTTCTGTCCGAGGTCCAAGAGACCTCGAACAAAGCCTGTCCGAGGTCTCTTGCACCTCGGATGTACTGTCCGAGGTCCAAGGACCTCGTACCGGTGATGTCCGAGGTCCATGGACCTCGGACCAGTGGTGTCCGAGGCCCAGGGCCCCCGGACAGCTTTGTCCGAGGTCCAAGGACCTCGGACCAGTGGTGTCCGAGGTCCACGGACCTCGGACAGCTTTGTCCGAGGTCCATGGACCTCGGACCAGTGGTGTCCGAGGTCCACGGACCTCGGACAGCTTTGTCCGAGGTCCATGGACCTCGGACCAGTGGTGTCCGAGGTCCACGGACCTCGGACCAGTGGTGTCCGAGGTCCACGGACCTCGGACCAGTGGTGTCCGAGGTCCACGGACCTCGGACAGCTTTGTCCGAGGTCTATGGACCTCGGACCAGTGATGTTCGAGGTGCATGGACCTCGGACAGCTTTGTTCGGGGTGCATGGACCTCGGGCCAGGGGTGTCCGAGGTCTACGGACCTCGGACGTTTATTTTCCGAGGTCCTGTGGACCTCGGACAGGTTTTCTGGAGCAGGTTCGGGTTTTGGTCGTCGTGCGCGGAGAGACTTTTTTTTGGGTCAGGCGAGGTAGAGCTGTCTGAGCTACCTTTTTTGTACTAGTATACTTTGTTCCATAAACTCAGAGAATCTCCAGCAAAACTCCCACTGATCTATTTAATCAATTGTCCACCAGTCCTTTGTCAATTTTCCACAATGCTTGTAATGATGATTCACTGCTGCACCTTTAATCTTTTGACTCAGCTGCAATGATTACTTTTCCTTTGTGACTCAGCAAACCATGTGACTGCAAAGGCCATGGTGCCTATAAAAGGCAGAGGATTTAGCCAGAGATAGTGGACTTCTGAGACAGACATTAATACATACATATATTTTTCTTTCTCTGTAAAAGCACCAAGCTAACTTAAGCATCGGAGTGCTAATGCGGGCAAGACCCGCTAAGCTCTCTTTGTTTTGCAGGCATCAAGGCAGTACGTGAAGGCCACTTGCGACTCGACATTTTTCTACCTTAACAGGTTGGCGCCCACCGTGGGGCCGATTCTAAATTCCCCACTGAGTTTTCACAAGATTACACCATGGTAACTACCCGGAGTCAGAATGTTGCAAGTGGATATGGAGAAGAAGCTGTAGAACAGCCAAATGTGCAGTTCTGTCTGGGAGAGACTTCCAACCTTAGACAGACCGAGTTACCGCCGCCAGGAGGAGAGATACCTACGAAAAATCGTCCACCATACAGCAATCCATACACAAATCAGTACCAAAGCTACCAACCAACATACTATCCACAAGGACCTGTTTGGAACACAGGGTGGCAGCATCCCACTGCTGCAACACAAGTTCCGCAAACTAACCAGCTAACGGATCTTGGTTATATCCTAAAAACCCTGGAGGAGTTGAAACAGGCTGTTCATAGCCCAACACCTCAACCAGCACCTCACCACCCAGATATTCAACCTCATCAAATGCCCCGAAAAAATCATTCGCGCCAAAACACCCAATCGGCCAAAAATATAACCAAACCAAGAGAGTCCAGACAACGGGTTCACCCTAGGAGGCAACGCAAAGAAACGATGAACTCCACAAGGTCATCACAGAGTTCGAGTGCGGCAGCACGAGACCTAACTCAAAGTGCCCGAATGAGGGGTACTGCTAGTGTAATATCAGTCGCAAGGACTTTCCGAGGCCCAAATCCCTTCAACCGCGCCATCAACAAGGTTCCGAAGCCCGCACAGTACAAATTGCCTCATTTGCCCACCTACGATGGACATGGAGACCCTAAAGATCATCTGGCGTTGTTCAGGCACAAAATGGAGTTCACGGAGTTGCCAGAGGCTTGGGTGTGTAAAGTTTTTGCAGGAACTTTAGTGGAAGCGGCCAGGGTGTGGTATGACGAACTGAACGAGGGGTCAGTCGGTTCTTATGTGCAGTTGGCAGATTTGTTTGTTGGGAGATTTTCCTCGGCTATTAGGCCGACCCGCCATACTACCTCCTTGCTCGGTTTGAAACAGAGAGAAGGAGAAACTCTCCGTCGGTATGCAACCCGCTTTAATGAAGCAACCCTTCAGTGTACGCAATTTGATCAGGGTTTTGCAATACAGGCGTTCACAAAGGGGGTAGCCAATGAGTTGCTCCGGGCTTCCTTAGCCAAAAAGACCCCACAGAACATGATAGAATTGATGACCAGAGCTGAGAAGTATATTAAAGTAGAAGAGGTGGCGATGGCGGAGAAGGAAGAAGACTCTAAGAGGAGAAGACTGGAAGAGAGGTCAAGCTAGGAGCCTACAGATTCGAAGACCTCAGTGGTAAGGAGAAAGGTTTGACACGTAGAGCAGCTAAGAAAACACTCTTTGAATGTTTGATTGTTGTTTATGTCGAGACAAATTATGTCTCTACAATGAATTTGATATTCGCGTCCTAAGTTTCTGTCAATGATTGCAATTCTTTGAGACAAATATCATGTGATCTACTAAAGCGAACATTTATCGGAAGAGAGTCAAATCCAGAAATGGGAGACCAAAATAGATAAAAGAGAGAGACACATTTCTTGAGGAAACAAGATCTTCCTAGGGCAACGTAAAGAAAACCGGGGGCACGACCCCTGAGTTTCAAGTCGAAGGCCGGGGGCACGACCCCTGAGTTTTAAGATTGAAGATAAAGACCGGGGGCACGACCCCCGAGTTTCAAGATTGAAGATGAAGACCGGGGGCACGACTCCCGAGTTTCAAGACAAAAACCGGGGGCACGACCCCTGAATTTCAAGTCGAAGGTCGGGGCCACGACCTCCGAGTTTCAAGTTTGAAGACGAAGACTGGGGGCACGACCCCTGAGTTTCAAGTCGAAGGCCGGGGGCACGACCCCTGAGTTTTAAGATTGAAGATAAAGACCGGGGGCACGACCCCCGAGTTTCAAGATTGAAGATGAAGACCGGGGGCACGACTCCCGAGTTTCAAGACAAAAACCGGGGGCACGACCCCTGAATTTCAAGTCGAAGGTCGGGGCCACGACCTCCGAGTTTCAAGTTTGAAGACGAAGACTGGGGGCACGACCCCCGAGTTTCAAAACGAAGGCTGGGGGCACGACCCCCGAGTTTCAAGTTTGAAGACGAAGACTGGGGGCACGACCCCCGAGTTTCAAGTTTGAAGACGAAGACTGGGGGCACGACCCCCGAGTTTCAAAACGAAGGCCGGGGGCACGACCCCCGAGTTTCAAGTTCGAAGACGAAGACTGTGGGCACGACCCCCGAGTTTCCAAGACAAAGACCGGGGGCACGACCCCCGAACCCAAAGCCGAGGTCAGGGCACGACCCCTGACCCACGTCCGAGGTCAGGGCACGACCCCTGACCCACGTCCGAGGTCAGGGGCACGACCCCCGAACCCAGGTCCGAGGTCTGAGGTCGGGGCCATGACCCCTGACCCACGTCCGAGGTCAGGGCACGACCCCTGACCCACGTCCGAGGTCAGGGGCATGACCCCTGACCCAAGTCCGAGGTTCGGGGCGCGACCCTCGAACCCAAAGCCGAGGTCCAAGAGACCTCGCACGAAAACGAAAACCGGAGGTCCGGGGCACAACCCCGACCCACGTCTGGGGTTCAATGCTGGGGGCACGACCCCCAGAGTCATCAAAATTATCCTTCAACAATAAAGGATTTCAGAAAAATATGACCCAACAAAAAAAAAAAAAAAAAAAAAAAAAATTGAGTACAGGAGGGAAAACCAAGGGTTTCAAATCCTCATCATTTCAAAAGTCACTGCACCAGATCTTGACAAGTGACAAGGCTACATTATTGGTGGTAGGTGACAAATTGCATAGAAGATAAAGCAGAGTTAAAATAATTTATTGACTAGATTCGACTTTGCTAAAGCATCACAATCAGTTCCCATACCTATTTTATAGCTCAAGGAACTGAGGGGGCATCATGATACGTATAAAACCCCTGAACTTTTACAGAATTACAAATTAGCACAAGATAGCCCAAAATTAAAAGACGGGGCCACCAACGATAAGGTCCGAGGTCCAACGAACCTCGGACCGAGAGATCCGAGGTCCAAGAGACCTCGGAATTAAATAGTCCGAGGTCCCTTGGACCTCGGAATTTCTGTCCGAGGTCCAAGAGACCTCGGACAAAGCCTGTCCGAGGTCTCTTGGACCTCGGATGTACTGTCCGAGGTCCAAGGACCTCGGACCGGTGATGTCCGAGGTCCATGGACCTCGGACCAGTGGTGTCCGAGGTGCATGGACCTCGGACAGCTTTGTCCGAGGGGCAAGGACCTCGGACCAGTGGTGTCCGAGGTCCACGGACCTCGGACAGCTTTGTCCGAGGTCCATGGACCTCGGACCAGTGGTGTCCGAGGTCCACGGACCTCGGACAGCTTTGTCCGAGGTCCATGGACCTCGGACCAGTGGTGTCCGAGGTCCACGGACCTCGGACCAGTGGTGTCCGAGGTCCACGGACCTCGGACCAGTGGTGTCCGAGGTCCACGGACCTCGGACAGCTTTGTCCGAGGTCTATGGACCTCGGACCAGTGATGTCCGAGGTCCATGGACCTCGGACAGCTTTGTCCGAGGTCCATGGACCTCGGACCAGTGGTGTACGAGGGCTACGGACCTCGGACGTTTATTTTTCGAGGTGCTGTGGGCCTCGGACAGGTTTTCTGGAGGAGGTTCGGGTTTTGGTGGGCGTGCGCGGAGAGACTTTTTTTTGGGTCAGGCGAGGTAGAGCTGTCTGAGCTACCTTTTTTGTACTAGTATACTTTGTTCCATAAACTCAGAGAATCTCCAGCAAAACTCCCACTGATCTATTTAATCAATTGTCCACCAGTCCTTTGTCAATTTTCCACAATGCTTGTAATGATGATTCACTGCTGCACCTTTAATCTTTTGACTCAGCTGCAATGATTACTTTTCCTTTGTGACTCAGCAAACCATGTGACTTCAAAGGCCATGGTGCCTATAAAAGGCAGAGGATTTAGCCAGAGATAGTGGACTTCTGAGACAGACATTAATACATACATATATTTTTCTTTCACTGTAAAAGCACCAACATAACTTAAGCATGGAAGTGCTAATGAGGGCAAGACCCGCTAAGCTCTCTTTGTTTTGCAGGCATCAAGGCAGTACGTGAAGGCCACTTGCGACTCGTCATTTTTCTACCTTAACACTATGCATGAGTTTATTTGTAAGAATTAGTGGTTGTACTCTGTTCACTAGCTATATTTGAATTGTGTAATCATGTATTCTTTTAAAACACAAAAAGAAAAACTTCAATTAGAAAAGGATGTGCAAAAAATCTTGCAGATAATTTTGCTAGTAACGTAGTAGAGAATCTTGAGTTTTTGAGTGTAACAAATAATCTAGAATGGCAGCTATTTCAATTTGACTAAATATGTGGAATTTTGATATGGCGGCATACATTATTCTGCTACCCTTCTGTATACGGAATATGCTCTTTCTTCAAATCAGACTCATATTTTAAATAGTTTGTTAGTATGAGGTTCCATCCTAAAATTTAGCTCTACATGTAGAGATGTTATGACCAATAATAAGAAACTAAACTCCTAAACAAAACGTAAATTATACCCATGAATTGAGTGGAATGATCAAGACCGTCAAGTAATAACTTATTGTAATTAAAGATTTTGAGTAATTTGAACAACGGTACTTTCAACCTAGCTTCATTTACCAAAAAAAATTAAAAATTAAACTAGTTATATAACTCAATTCATATCACCAATGAGAAGAGAAGATAAAAATGAGAAAATTCTTTAAGTCAAGTCTTCACTCGATTGCAATGGAAAGTAGTGGACAATGCATGATAGTTTGATGTGTGGAATAGGATAGAATAAGTAGGCAATAGTCATTCTTCTACCTATATGTTATCCAATTATGATGAAACTATTTTGGAAGTCTAAAAAAATGATGTTATGGTAATATAAGTTGTTTAAAGCTTTGAAATAGGTTGAAGGTTATAAATAATATAATAAAATTGTCTCTAATAGTTTATTAAGCTTCTTAGTGAGGTGATAATATTGTAGTATATTATTAGAATCTAAGTTATTAAATAATTTTGAGTTTAAATCTCATCGTCATTCATTTAAAATATATGCACGAGGATCTTTAAGAGGCAATAAATAATATAATAACAACTTTCTAATATGTTAAACTTTTAATGAAGTGGTAGCTTTATAAAATACTACGTTATCTAATAATCCAACTTACTAGAAGCGAGTGAAAAGAACTAAATCAAAATTTATACGCCAGGAAAAGTTCATCGAGCAATTCATTACTAGCATGACATCTTCACGCCTTTTTTTATTATTATTCAAGAAGGCCTATATAAAGTCATACAACATAACTTGCGAGATTTGATCTTATAACCTCTCATATATTATATACATAGCGAATTACATACTATTAGACCAAAACCCTAGTAGCTCTAGACCACTTCACAAGTCCTATGTTTCCAACTGTTAGAATTTTCTCCTCTCGTCGGCTTAGAATTAAGTTAACCTAACAGTTTCCCCACGGAAACTGATCACATTGTCTTGATTATGTGCAGTGAATGCATTAGTCGTGTGGAAAAGGGAACACACTTGATACTCATTAATGGCCTATAAAAACCCTTCATAACTTGCTCTTTCCTTCATCACTTCACCAAGCAAAATTAAAAATGGAGCGGTTTAGTTTCTCTTTAAAACTTGTCTTTCTTCTTTGTTTTGCAATGGCTCATTCGTCTTATGCCCAAAACAATCCACAAGATTATCTTGCTGCTCACAACGCGGCTCGTGCGCAAGTTGGTGTTGCGCCCATGAGGTGGGATAACACAGTAGCCTCCTTTGCACAAAACTATGCTAATCAGAGGTCGCGTGATTGTGCACTTATCCACTCGCAGAATCGTCCGTATGGCGAGAACCTCTTCGGCGGATCGGGCAAACCCTTCACCGCCAAGGACGCGGTGGATGCGTGGGTCGGAGAGAAGGCGTACTATGATTATAACTCCAACACCTGTGCTGCAGGAAAGGTGTGTGGTCACTACACGCAAGTAGTGTGGCGTAACTCAGTGAAGCTTGGTTGTGCTAGGGTTCAGTGCAGCAATGGTGGGTGGTTTATCACTTGCAACTATGACCCTCCAGGCAATTACGTAGGGCAACGTCCGTATTAAGGATGTTTTTATCATATTAAGCACTATTAAATGATAGTGGCAATAAAATACGAACTGAGAATAATCACTTGATGAGAGTCGCAAGAATAATGTAAAATATTGTTGAATATGGGGACGTATTATATATAATGATGGTATTGCCCTATTTCATGTGAGATTATGTGCTCTACTCTTGAGGAAAGTGAACTAATCATTTTCTACTTTTTCTATGAACTATTAAGAGCTTCAAAGTTCAAATGCATTAAGGTTGACCTAACTTCTTGACTATGCTTTTTTTATTATTATTTTATTGGGTATAATGAAGGGTAAAATCGTAATTTAAACTCAAAATTTTCTGAATACAACAAATTATTACTTGACTAATATAACTCACCCAACTCTTGAGTGTCATCTTGACTATGCTTTACCTGGCTCCTTATTATAATGCTTCTTATAGTTTGTTTTAACATCAAATTTTTCTGCAGTTAAAAGAATTGAGAACATATAGATCATTATTCCAAAATTGAATTTTCTTTTTTTTAAAAATTAAATAAAAAAGCACTTCGTACCAATACAATCTCCAAGGGCGTCTTACATGATAATAGATCTTAGCCGGAAAATAAGTCGCTCGGACCACGGCACATGATACATCAATTTATAACACCAAGAATTCCAAAGATGATACACAATACATGCAAGTTGTATATCAGAGCACATGCAATTACAAAGTATTGAGATATAATGTAAAATTCATGGATATTATATTAATTTTGAATTTTGCTGCCAACGGAAGAAAGGCTGTAATTCCTCAATTTCTTTGTAAATTCCAATAGATATTCCAAAGATAATATAGTGAATTAAGAGAAAATGAAGTAACTCTGCTAAAATCCTGTTGACTTGAGCAATACATAGCTTCTTTGTTCACCAAACTAAATATATAACTTATCTTCATTCAAGCACTAAACGATACATCTAATAATTGGGTGAAATAATTACGTAGAATAATTAGGTAGTTACTTGTTATAATCAAAATTCGGAGTTTAAACTACGGTTTCAGTCTCTATTGTTAAAAAAAAAAAAAAAAAAATTAAACAATACATTATACCCAATTTTGAGTTTTCGCCAGAGAAGGCTACGGCTTTGTGTCCAAGGGGAACGTTTTGGTGACTTTAGGGTTGCGTAAAAAGGTATTTCCATTGACCTTTCAACTTCTGCAAGTAAAGTTCCACTGCATTGCCTATATATATCTAACGATGAAGATTAATATTGGACGTCACTTTTTTTTTATCACACAATTATCACCTCCTAGTTAGCATACCAACTAGATAGATTTATTTTTATTCTCTTTCCAATCTTATTAACTTTATTTAATTTTTCTCTCTCTTATTTTTTCTTTTTTCTTTCCTTTTCTTCTTTCATTTTTTCTTTCCTTAATCACATGTTGATGTAATATATAAAGAATTAGGAGAAGACCGCAACAATAAAATTTTATACGATACAACAATAATACCACAAAATAGCAAATTAATAATACATAACAACTTTTAGAATCACAATTTTTTGTATGTTTTTCTCTGTTAGCATGTTGTCAGGGTTCGAAATAATTTTTAATGGTTACAAATAAATCATAAGAGATCATTCCAAGATTAAAATTTTCCTTCTATTCCAATTGCCAAGGGTCACGCTTCTTTACTTTTCCAGAAAAAAAAAAAAAAAAAAGACAATTTGCTTCCAACTCACAGATGCAGAAATGAAAAAAGTGTAAACAAAACTTTTTATAAATAACAAAAATATTAGAGATGATTCAAGTTGTGTCACTGCTAATTTCTTGTCCAACTATACTTATGTGTACGCATGTATATTGGAAAAAAAGTGCAGTAAACCTGTAAGGTTAAACAAAAGAGAGATCGAGAAGAGAGGAAAGGAAATTGATTAAGGAAAGAAAAAAAGAAAAATAAGAGAGAGAAAAATTAAATGAAATTAATAAGATTGGAGAGAGAATAAAAATTAATTTATCTAGTTTGCATGACAACTAGACATGCCAACTAGGAGGTGAAAACTGGGTGATAAAAAAATGGTGACGTCTAACATTACTTAATGGTAAAACACTTCTTCTTCACTCATAATCTAAACCATTCTTTGTATGCTTTACTCATAGCCATTAAAGGTGGTATTTCAGCCAGCCTAGCCCGGCCGAATTGTGAGTTGAAAAAAATGAGCCCGACTCGGCACAAATGTTTAGTGGGCTGAATTGGGCTATGCCCATTTATCAAAATATAGGACTCAATTCGGCCCACGAGCCCGGTACCACGAATCCCGAGCTAGGCTGGGCTGGGCCAACCTATTTCTTTGTGATTAGCGAGACAATATACAAGTTGATTGATAACATTAATAATTAATATAAATAATAAGACATTACATAACAAACTACAAGTTAATGAGATACAAATACGTTAGTCATATAAATATAAAAATAAAACATTACATAAACATTTGAGAAAAGTTAGTGCAAAAGTTCAACATTTTGTTATGCTCCTTGTACGGATGTTGGGCCTGTTGGTAATGGTAGTGGGTTTGGCGATGGCGTTAGTTGAATAACTATTTCAGGATTAAAATAGTTTGTGATATTTGGTTGTTGAGATACAAGGTGTCTTACAAGTGTCTCAGTTCGAAATTTACATAGAAATATAAATTAATGTTGACTATAGTTACTAATTACATACCTCTGTTCTTCAAAGTACATAAGATGATTCCAAACTTCTAAAAAATATAGTCGTCGTGAAAGATTTTATTCTTCCATGGATATAGTTATATATAATGTTGTAGACTTGCAGTAAAATAAAGTTGAATATATTAAGTGACTAAAGCACTGTCACTAAGTATTTATAGAAAAAATTATATACACAATTATGAAAATTGTAAAAAAAAATTGTACCTAAAATCTTTTTAAAAAATTGTGTGAAGGGTTTTAAAGTTGCAAGTTGCAAGTTGCAAACTTGCAATATTATAAAAAAAGGTTTGATAACAAGTTATTTAATATTAACTTAAAAAATACATTT
This sequence comes from Ehretia macrophylla, assembly GCA_037974665.1. Taxonomy (NCBI): domain Eukaryota; kingdom Viridiplantae; phylum Streptophyta; class Magnoliopsida; order Boraginales; family Ehretiaceae; genus Ehretia; species Ehretia macrophylla. The sequence goes on from CM075766.1 coordinate 50,279,539, forward strand.
GCTACTTTTTATTATTAATTTGTCAAAAAAATATAATTACAACGACATACTAGTTTGTTTTTTAAAAAAAATAGTTACTATGACTTGCATTGCATGCATAAAGTATAATATTTTAATTTATTTTAATAAGTGAGTTCAAATTGTGCTTAATTTGTGTTAGGTATGAGTTGGGCTCGAGATGGACTTTATCTGGGCTCAAGATGGGCTTTATCTGGGTTTGAGCTGGGTCTGTGCTGGGCTCGAGTTGGGCTGGGCTCCAAGCTGAGCCGTGCTTCGAGTTGGGCTGGGTTGAACTAGGCTTGAGCTCAAATGGGTTGGGTCAGAACTTATATGACCCAACTCAGCCCATATATAGGTGGTGGGTTGGGCCAAGTCGAGCCCACTATCAACCGAGCTGGGTTAGGCTTGAATTTTCATGTGTTGGGCTGAGCTGGCCCTGTGTCGACCCAATCCAAATGCCACCTCTAATAGCCATAATGGAGATTTACAAACTTTCACTAGCCCTTCTTTGTCTACTAAGCGCAACCCTTATGTTCCCCTCTCATGCCCAGAATCTACCACAAGATTATGTCAATTCTCATAACTCAACTCGTTCTCAAGTAAATGTTGCATATGTAACTTGGAATACAACCCTTGCAGCATATGTGCAAAACTATGCAAACAAAAGAATTGCTGATTGCAGTCTTGTGCACTCAGGAGGACCATACGGCGAGAACCTTGCCAAGGGCAGCGGTTCATTCACAGGCACGGCTGCAGTTAACTTATGGGTCGCTGAGAAGCCTTACTATGACTATTACTCTAATACGTGCGTCGGAAAAGAATGCTTGCATTACAGGCAAGTAATGTGGCGTGCGTATGGGATGTGCGAGGGTTCAATGCCAGAATGTGTGGTGGTTTCTCATCTGCAATTATGATCCTCCAGGCAACTGGGAGGGTGAATATCCTTACTAGAGGCTTCAAAAACTAGAAGTTTTGAGCTGTTTATAATCATAGCTCTGTGTCAAATAAATAAACCAGTTATAATTACATGGAACTGGATTGAACTGCATTAAATCGAATAATAGCTTGATCTGTAATACTACTGTTTAAGGAATAATAATACATGTCAAGTCTTTTCCAAAAGCTGAGTTGATTATCTTCTTTGTGAATTTGTCAGTTCTGGCACGTCTCTGGAAATTAAGTTCTGCCAATAGTTGTATTGGACTTTTTTGCCTATATATATATCCCCTTAATTAGTATAGCGCTTCTACTTTCTTTGGTCTATACTTGTGTCGACCACGCAATTTTAAGAACATTGACTCAAATTAATAATAATGAAAATAAATGACAATTTGTGTATCAAATGTTTTATAGGAATATCAAATGTATATGGTAAAAATTTATGTATTAATTAAATATCAAATGTATCGTGCATATGATAAAAGTTTATTAGATACAGAAGGGTGAAGGAGTAAGGTGTGACGTATAGGAATACTTATTAAAATTTGAGGTGGATGGTGGAGATTATTATTTTAAGAAATTGGAGAGGATCAAAATAGTAGATGATATGTTATTTTCTAATTTTTTTATGATAGTAGAACAAAAGAGAACGCTATAAAAGAAAGAGAAGAAGACTGAGGAAAAGTTATTAGGAGAGAGAAATTATTAGAAAAAGTCAAGGTGGAATTTTATTCAATGGTCATGCCAACTAAATATTACAAGTCAAGGATGATAAATTGACGATGGAAAAAAAAGGGTTATACATCTAATATATCTCCTATAGATTCTATGATTCATAAGTTCTTAATTTACTTATCAACAATATCAATTTTTGTCAATTGTATATCACTACTGTTGCTCTCTTTATATGTTGATTCATTTAAAACTATTAGTGGTTTTCCTTATAATATGTAGATATTCTCTCTCTCTTTTATATGACTTGACGTGTAATTATCGCTTAGCTCAAAAAAGTAAAAAAATAACTCTAATTAGGAACACTATTCAATTTCATTGTTCCATGAATACATGCCCTTCTTAAGAATGTGCAAAAATCTTGCAAATAATTTTGCTACTAATATCATATAGGATTTTGAGTTTTTGACTGGAACAAATAATCTAGAATCAGGGCTGTTTCAAATTGACTAAATATGTGGCATTTTAGTATGGTGTCTATCATATACTTGCATTTTCTAAGGTGTACTATAATTATAATACCAACAGCTGTGCTGCAGGAAAGGTGTGTGGTCACTACACACAAGTAGTGTGGCGTAGCCCAGTAAGACTTGGATGTGCTAGGATTCAATGCAGCAATGGTGGATGGTTTATCACTTGCAACTATGATCCCCCAGGCAATTACGTAGGGCGACGTCCATATTAATTAAGGATGGTTTATTATATTAATTATCTTAAATAATCTCTTGATGAGAGTCGCACGAATAATGTAAAATGTTAAATATGGGGACGTATTATGATGGTATTTGCCCCATCTCATGTGAGATTATGTGTTCACGTACTCTTTGAGTAAGATGAACTAAGCATTTTCTACTTATTTTATGAACTAATTAAGAGCTTCAAATGCATTAAGTTTGACATAGCATCTTAATTCAGGCACTTTTTTCTCAAAAGGAAGCCTACAGTTTTAAGTCCAAGGGGAACTTAGTTTTATGTCCAATGGTCATTCTAGATTACAATTGAGTAGTGTTTTGTATCGATCACTCTTCACCGCTCTTTTATATAGTGAGAATTCATGTATTTATTATATATCAAATGTCTCGTGTGTACGATAAAAATTTATTAGATAAAGAAGGGTGAAGGAGTAAGGGGTGATGTATAACAATACTTATTAAAATTTGAGGTGGATAGTTGGGATTATTCTTTGAAGATATTGGAGAGGAACTGTTATTTCCTATTTTTTTTATGATAGTAAAACAAAACAAAAAAGAACGCTATAAAAGAAAGAGAAGAAGACTGAGGAAAAGTTATTAGGAAAGAGAATTTACAAAAAGTCTAGGTGGAATTTTATTCAATGGTCATGCCAACTAAATAGTACAAGTCAAGGATGATAAATTGATGATGAAAAAAAGGGTCATATCTAACCGAGTGAATAGCATTAGATCCCTCTATGGTCAACTATAAATGCACACGATTTCCTAGTGGTCTCAAAACTTCCCCTAGACCCCCCTGTGGTCCACCCGTTGGTACATATGACACCCCCTCCATCAAATATTCTGTCACTTTTAACGAAATATGTAATACATGTGCGTACATTGTGATTTGGATTAGTTTTTAACAATTTTAGAAATAAAATAAATATATTAATTGACCAAAATACCCTTTTCACAAAAAAATGAAAAAACTGAAAAATTAAAACAGTACGTCTTCCCCAACACAACCCACCCCCCACTCGACACACCCCCCCTACCCCGTCAACCCCACACATCCCCATCCCCATCCCCATCCCCATCCCCCACCCTCTATCCCGTAGGAAATTTATATATACACACACTGTTGGTCCTAGATAACCTAAGAGGGGAGAGGGGAGAGGGGAGAGGGGAGGGGGGAGGGAAACACTTAGTGAACACATAAGTATATAACACTAGATAAGCAATTAGAACTTCAAAAATAAATTTCAAATAGATAACTCAACAATTATCAAGCAATTAATATGAGCAATATCCACACGAAGGTAAATGACTTGAAAATAAAAAGAATAGAGTAAGAAAAATTAAACACGATGATTTTCAAGTGGTTCGCACTCCCGGAGGCCTAGTCCACCACCTAAGGTCTTCCCTTCCCTTAGGATTTAACAACTCTTCACTAAGATGCTTCTTCAAATGTTAGTGAAGCAAAAACCAACAACAATTACTCTTGAGTCCACAAGAGTTACACAAGCTCCTTCAAGTGTAGGTGAAACTTAACCTACTATCCTCTCTTCATTTAAGTCCATAAAGGATTACAATACTTCTTCTCACAATGATTCTCTCAATCTATGTGAAAGAGTATACTACAAAAATTGTGTGGTAAAATAAATGACAATTGCAACTCCTATTTGAGTTTGATATTATAATTAAAGAAAACTTTGAATGCTCAAAGATATGAAAATGATAGCTCAAGATTTCACAATGAAAATGATATGAAAATGATAGCTCAAGATTTCTCAATGAAAATGATATGAAAAGCTCTTTGAATTAGCTTAGAAATCTGAAGATTAAGGCTTGGAGAGGTGTTTGAGATGGTGAGAGAGTGTGGCTTAAAAAGAGGGAAAAGTTAGACACAAAATGGATATAATGCAAAAATCTTGGATTTTCTCGTTAAGACATTTTGGCTGCTTCACCGCAATAATTTCAGGGGGCTGCGGGGCCTGCGGCTACATTTTAACACGGTTGATTTTTTATTTGAAAATGTGTGTCACATGGAAACTGTATAAATTCTTTGGCATACATTGATAAGTCAGCTTAACTTTAAACGATGGAATGTTTTTATCCTGTTTAACCATCACAAACTACTATAATTAACTAATTATCCTAAATCATCGACAACTGACTCGCGAATCCTAAATTTGAATGGAAAAAAATATAAAAAAGATAGTTGCTTATGACGTTAGGAGAGTAATCAAATATGATGATCGTGATAATATATATAATGATACTCAAAAGATTTGGAGAATGTTCTCCTAGTCACTAGAGTAATGTATTTTAAAATTCAAATTTCCCTCATCTTTTGTTTAATCTTTTGTTCTCCCCACTCGATATTAACCATTCCATATGAGATTATTAGAATTTCAACTCACAATCAATTAGAGACACAAAATACTAGGAGAGAATTCAAATTCATTGCTGCTCAGATGAGATCTAAAGTTATAAGATATGCAAGATATGTATAACACTATGTCAAAATCCATATGGATAAATTTTTTTGAGAAAATCTTTTTGTTGAAATTCCAATTAAGAAAGGAATTATCTGAATATGAGTATTAAATTCACCAAATAAGTTGGCTACACCACCATGGGTAAGGTCGTAAGGATACTAACTTCTTTATTTTTATAAATGAGGTGTATGATGGGTCATTAAATTTGATACTTTTAAATCTTAATCATCAATCTGTACTATTAAACTAATTATTTATGGAAAAATATTTTAAAAATCCAATAGCTCATAATAAACCTCATCATCTTGAAAATGAACGAATCAGTAAATGAGAGGATCCAAACCCATACCACCATATATTGTTAGACGTCTTGCAGAAAATAAGAAACTAATTCAGTTTCTATTTTCTTTTGTTATAATAGAGTTTCTTCATTGCAGCAAATCACTAACTCTATTACTACACTCCCTTCATATTTCATTCCTTGTGTTCATAAAGGAAATAATAATTTTTGTCCCCAAAAAGAAGGAAATAATATTTTTTCCGTTAAATAGATGAGAGTAAAGAAGAAAAAAAAAGTCAATCTAAAGGGCTATCAAAATATCGTTTGAGCTCTTTTTTGCTATGTTGACGATGTAGCTGTTGATGTTATTGAAGATGCATTGGAGCAGTCCCTTGTTTGTTTGTTGACTGCCTCAACCGGCCAAGCAAGACGGCTTGCCCCCTGGGGGCAGTCCAAGTCATTTTGTTGGCTTGCGCTTGTAGTTTCAGTTGATTAGGAATTCGGTTAACCGGTGCGGAATGACAATGATTACTTAATGATCTGGAACAGTCTATTTTTTTTAGCCGGCCTTGTACTTTCTTGTGTATTGTGTCAATGGCTAGCTATTCTCCAATTTGTTTTTCTCATTATAATTGTCATTTGACTCACTTTTGTACTTTTTTATTTTTAATAAAATATACCCTGCTTAGTTAGCGCATTCTATGCATGAAACCATGCAATAACCTAACATTAATTCTGGAAATTAAGATGAAGATACGCATCATAATTGCTGTTAATATTCTTCTAAAACAACCACTAAACAGCTACGTACAACGTACATTAAACATTCTTGATTCTACTTGAAATAGATTAACATAGTAATCTTAGTAATATTAGGAGGGAATCTCTCTCACACCTAGTAACATTGTCTATAATGTTCTAAGCAGATTCAAGTCTGTCCTAATTAGTAAGGGCGATCGCCGATGTAATTTCCAGGGGGATCGTAGTTGCAGGTGACAAACCACCACCCATTCCTGCATTTAACTCTAGCGCAACCAAGATGAATCGAATTACGCCAAACAACTTGGGTGTAATGCAGGCATTCTCCTCCAACACAAGAATTTGATTTGTAATCGTAGCAAGATTTCTCCCCTACCCACAAGTTTACACCATCCACGGCGGTGAATTGATCACCTGCTCCCTCTGCAATGTTCTCACCATAGGGGCCATCCGAGTGCTCCAAGTTGCAATCAACTGCCCTCTTCTTTGCATAGTGAAGGGCATAAGCTGCGACTGTGTCGTTCCACTTCAGAGGTTGCACGCCAACTTCTGCACGAGCCTTGTTCTGGACTTCAAGGAAGTCTTGCGGGAAATTTTGCGCACTGGAGACATGAAACATGCAGGCTAAGAACATGAAAGCTGCAATGGCGATTGAGAGCTTCAACAATGCCATTTTCTGTTTTGTCGTGCAGATGGAGTGGAAGATAGGTGTATACATATAGAAGTTGTGCGAAATTTCGCCACTATTTTGTTCTGTGAGATAGGTGTATGTATCCCCAAAAAAAAAAAAGTTTTAAATAGGTAACCTATTGAGGTGTTAGGTGCCTAATGATATAATTAATCATAAAGGCTATTGGACCAAAAATATGTCACTAAATCTACGGCTGATAATTATTCTCATCCAGATATTGACAAAGCAGCACACTCATGAAATCTCATATGTCATAAATTTTGTCATCCAAACGTTTGAGTTTCTGATTTCTGTTAATAAATTCAGCATTCCATTTTTCGAAAGTTTAAATTAAATGTTATTCTGTTTTGTTACTGGAACTCTTTATTAGGATTTATATTTACTGCGTTTGAATACTAAAGAAAAGATTTAGTAATCTGTTATTCCATATATATATAATTGTTTATTTCCGTTTAAACCTCCTAATAAATTTATAAACACAGCATCGTGTACCTTCCCTTTTTACCATATATACCCAATCATTTGGGATGAGATTACCATTTAAACATTTTTGCAGTCAAGATTATTGTCACCCAAATGCTAGATTTTGAATCCTGCCCTATTCTAAGTGATTCATGTTTATCTAAGGCAAATTGTTTTTGACTGACTTACCAACTTTCAAGTTCATCAACCAATTAGGTATTATCAGATATACCTTGAATCATATTCCAATTTTATTACTCTTACTGTTGGAAAAGAATAGAAGAAGTGAGACACTCTAAAATGGTTATTGAGTAAATTGGTTTGCTCCTCCAAAGTAACAATAAATAAAAATAAGCTTCCAGACATTTATGGCAACCCTAACTGCTCCGTGCGTGACTAGAAAATGATGCAACTTCTTTCCTTCTGTAAGTTCTTTCTAGTTGATTGGTAAAGAAAACGACACAAGTTCACATGCAATGCAGTACTAAGTTAACATAAACATGAATTAATTACATATAATTTCAGAAGCTTTTATCAAGTGACAGTACTGATAGCGCCATGCACCGCTTTGCGTTAATGAGATAAGTACTCACGAGTAGAGTTAAGAATTTAATATTAGAGATTAAGATTCAAATAAAAATAAGTAATAATTTTTCTTTTAATGATACTAGATAGATTTTTTTTTTTGAAAAACAAAACTTAGCGTCAACCCCCTAGCTCTACCTCTGACTATATATGTGAGAGGTTCCGAATTCGAATCTCACTGATTATGTTATACGTCTCAAGTCTCTGTTGAATAATAAAAAATAAAAAATAAAAAGACACGGTGCTAACCAACATGACATATTTGACTCAAAAGCAACGCGACAGGGGAAAAAGAACAGAAAAGGTGCTTTTTTGATAAAAGAATCGTAATAATTACTTTTCTTCGAATAAATCAAGAATATTTCACGCACGTTCTAGCGGTTTAGTTGTTGCGTAAGTAATTTTAGATATTACTCTTTTTTCACCACCTGATTAATGTAAAAATAAATGTTTAGGTAATCATAACTTATGAAATACGAAGGGAGTGTAATAAGAGATTTTTTTTTTTTGACTAAGTCAATAAGAAGTTTCATTCAACATCAAAAACTGTAGAGTAAACTTTTCAAAAGAAGCCAACACGAAAATGATATATTCGAGTATAACGCTAATCTTTCAATATGTACAAAGGGCACGATTATATGAATTGTCCTTAAATTTGCTATCTGAAAGCATTTTCAATCTAACGATCTCTTCAATCATAACAACAAGTTGGTCTTCCGTTGAAGCTTTATTGCCAAACAGTCTATAATTACGTTCTCTCCAGAAGTGGAAGATACAAATAGAAAAGACGATTTTAAGAATGGTTGCTTTAATAGTCTTCTTTTTGCAACTCTCAATGATTTTAAGGTGTAATAAGAGATATTGATTAGCCTCAATGAAGAAAATCTTACAATGATAGAAACCTGAATTAGTGCAAAGAATTTAGCTATTTACGCGAAGACGTCAGTTCTGAGAATGAGGTAATATATGTTGCTGTAGCCACTAACATTATTAGAGTAACAGATAATTTTCTTTTTTTGTCAATCAACAGATTTCTCCAATATTCTCTATATGGATTTTCACATGTTATCTTGCATATCTTATGCAGTACATTGGCAAATTTCAAATCGCGAAATGAGTCTTTAGATAGCAAATAAAAAAAAAAAACCTAGTAACGTTATATATGAGCAATAGATTAAGGATAGAGCGAAAGTGGTTTTATTTAACCTGCACAATCAATAGTGCAAATCACTTCATTAACAATGTATTATGATGATCATTACCATTGGTTCCTCTCATAAAATCATCAACAACTACTTTTCTTATATTATTCAATTTGGTCATAGATAAAATCGTCAACTGCGAGATCAAACTTATGATCCACGAGTCAGTTGCCGATGATTCAGGATTAGTTATTATAGTTATCTGGGATGGATTAAAACAAAGTAAAGAAATCTTTCTAATACATCCCATTGTTTAAGGAAAGCTAACTCATCAAATCATAGGGCACTTGTTTTAGTGGTGTAGTTCTCGTTTTGTATACAAAAAATCTTAAAATAGATTGTCGATATCAATAATGTTCTTGATATGTATGTAACTAGACGTGGCTTAAGCCTCTCTTTAAATGAAAAAAACAAAAAAATTATGCTATTTCCATGTGACACTTTTTGTGCAAGTGAGAAGGTAGAAAAGAAATCTGAAACTAATAAGGTGCCAAAAAGAAGCTGCAGTTCCTGAAATTACTGCGGGGAAGGAGCCAAAATCTTATGGAATTTGTGTAGCGTAATTTATGCGCTTTACCTTAGGCCATACTCAAAGTTATCCTGAGAAAAAAGAACACGCAGGTTTGAAATCACATAATCAATCTGTTGTAGCATTCTAATGTTCTTTTCCTTAACTTCTTTCTCATTTTAATAATGACTTTTAGACATAATCAATCAGTTTCAGCATCGCAATTTCCGTTCCGTACTTTCTTCAGCAGCTTAAACAAAAATAATAATTATTATTATCATTATTAAAAAAAACAAGGGTTAAGCATTTTTAACAAAATGCCTAACTAAATAGCTGGAGGGTCTATCTTAGGCATGGTTAGTTGATCAGCCATATTTTATTTACAAGCATTTTATATGTCATCCTCAAAAGTTTTTACTACATAAAGACGGTTTTAAAATTCTTACTCTTAAAAAGAAAAAGGTGAAGTATTAATTAGTTAGATGATACTTCACCCTCTTTCTTTCTGCAAGTCATTTGAGACATAACCATAATTTCCATAAATTCTTGGCACCAGCTATTATGTTCGATTGACTTCGAATTGTTTGATGCGCGAGACTTCGATCTTATGTATCTTTAGGTTTGGCCATATGTGACCATGCGAGTTGTCAAGTCAATATTATAATCCACGAATTGTCACAATACAAGAGTAGGTGAAACATCAACCATATGATATTTCACCCCTCTCAATATGACAAGAATTCTTAATGCATAAAGAGATATTTAACATTAAAGACATGAGTTTTTACCATAAAAAAGAAGGTTAAAACGTCACCAAAGTAACATGAACTATTACCCTTTCTTTTTTGTTTCTTTGTTTCTGCAAGTCATTTAAGCCATAACCATAATTTCCATAAATTCTTGGCACCAGCTATTATTTTCGATTGACTTCGAATTGTTTGATGCGTGAGACTTCGATGATCTTATGTATCTTTAGGTTTGGCCATATGTGACCAAGCGAGCTGTCAAGTCACCATTAATGCCCACACTGAGATATGTAGTACATGAAATTGTATGTAGGCGAGCTATTTTTTGTTCTTAGATATATAGGTTGAGAATAATGGGTTTTTTTTTTTTTTTCCAGAGAAAAGTATTATTTTTTCAATAAGTAAAATAGTAAATGACTTAACACTTTCTGTATTTTGTCAAAAATGTACAATATCTCCTTATATTTTAAAACGTAGTTGATTTTCTCCATGTATTTTATAAAAGTAGCTGAATCCCTCTTGTATTTTTAACACCCCTCGCTTCTGTTAGAAAAATTATTAATTTTAACAGGGGGTATTCATCTATATTTTTAAAAATATAGAGGGATAATCAGTTACTTTTATAAACATAAGAGGTAATCAATTACATTTTAAAATACATTGAGATATTGTACACTTTTAGAAAAAACACAGGGGTATAAAATCGTTTACTCATAAGTGAAATTTACACATTAACTAGTGAAAAATTGATAATAGGACTGTGAAGCAAATGGCTATATATTAAATTTTTTATGACAAGTTGTTGAATATTAAATTGAGAATCCTGAACCTTTTGGCAGGCCCATCAGTAGGTATATCTTGATGTTCGCCCAGGAAATACTCCAAAGAGATTGAACAGATAAATAAGTATTTAGATTCTATTAATTTTATTTTTGTTCCGTTAGGAGCATTTGATCTCTTAGCCATTGGAGTACGTAGAAGGGTTGAAAATTCAAATAGTGTTCTTTTTTTTTTCCCTAATGCAGTCTAAAATTCTATCTCAATCATAATTAATTAGCGATGAATTGTTAATGAATAAAAATTTTATGTATTAAATCGGAAAATTATTCAAGATTCACTCTTTTGCAAATTGGACCATGGCATATTCTACTTTTTTTTTTATAAGTACAATGGAAACCGAAAATGTAGTTCGAGCTCCAAGTCCTGGCTTTTGAATGTTGGAATTTAGTCTATTGCATAAAATGGCACTATAAATGCTCTGATGAATAACTCTACTAGGTTTATTTATTTCTTCTAACAATATGGATTTTGTTTAAAATTTGTACCGGTTTTTTGCTATTACTATGTGATACGTATAAAACCCCTGAACTTTTACAGAATTACAAATTAGCACAAGATAGCCCAAAATTAAAAGACGGGGCCACCAACGATAAGGTCCGAGGTCCAACGAACCTCGGCCCGAGAGATCCGAGGTCCAAGAGACCTCGGAATTAAATAGTCCGAGGTCCCTTGGACCTCTGAATTTCTGTCCGAGGTCCAAGAGACCTCGGACAAAGCCTGTCCGAGGTCTCTTGGACCTCGGATGTACTGTCCGAGGTCCAAGGACCTCGGACCGGTGATGTCCGAGGTCCATGGACCTCGGACCAGTGGTGTCCGAGGTCCATGGCCCTCGGACAGCTTTGTCCGAGGTCCAAGGACCTCGGACCAGTGGTGTCCGAGGTCCACGGACCTCGGACAGCTTTGTCCGAGGTCCATGGACCTCGGACCAGTGGTGTCCGAGGTCCACGGACCTCGGACAGCTTTGTCCGAGGTCCATGGACCTCGGACCAGTGGTGTCCGAGGTCCACGGACCTCGGACCAGTGGTGTCCGAGGTCCACGGACCTCGGACCAGTGGTGTCCGAGGTCCACGGACCTCGGACAGCTTTGTCCGAGGTCTATGGACCTCGGACCAGTGATGTCCGAGGTCCATGGACCTCGGACAGCTTTGTCCGAGGTCCATGGACCTCGGACCAGTGGTGTCCGAGGTCTACGGACCTCGGACGTTTATTTTCCGAGGTCCTGTGGACCTCGGACAGGTTTTCTGGAGCAGGTTCGGGTTTTGGTCGTCGTGCGCGGAGAGACTTTTTTTTGGGTCAGGCGAGGTAGAGCTGTCTGAGCTACCTTTTTTGTACTAGTATACTTTGTTCCATAAACTCAGAGAATCTCCAGCAAAACTCCCACTGATCTATTTAATCAATTGTCCACCAGTCCTTTGTCAATTTTCCACAATGCTTGTAATGATGATTCACTGCTGCACCTTTAATCTTTTGACTCAGCTGCAATGATTACTTTTCCTTTGTGACTCAGCAAACCATGTGACTTCAAAGGCCATGGTGCCTATAAAAGGCAGAGGATTTAGCCAGAGATAGTGGACTTCTGAGACAGACATTAATACATACATATATTTTTCTTTCTCTGTAAAAGCACCAAGCTAACTTAAGCATCGGAGTGCTAATGCGGGCAAGACCCGCTAAGCTCTCTTTGTTTTGCAGGCATCAAGGCAGTACGTGAAGGCCACTTGCGACTCGACATTTTTCTACCTTAACAGGTTGGCGCCCACCGTGGGGCCGATTCTAAATTCCCCACTGAGTTTTCACAAGATTACACCATGGTAACTACCCGGAGTCAGAATGTTGCAAGTGGATATGGAGAAGAAGCTGTAGAACAGCCAAATGTGCAGTTCTGTCTGGGAGAGACTTCCAACCTTAGACAGACCGAGTTACCGCCGCCAGGAGGAGAGATACCTACGAAAAATCGTCCACCATACAGCAATCCATACACAAATCAGTACCAAAGCTACCAACCAACATACTATCCACAAGGACCTGTTTGGAACACAGGGTGGCAGCATCCCACTGCTGCAACACAAGTTCCGCAAACTAACCAGCTAACGGATCTTGGTTATATCCTAAAAACCCTGGAGGAGTTGAAACAGGCTGTTCATAGCCCAACACCTCAACCAGCACCTCACCACCCAGATATTCAACCTCATCAAATGCCCCGAAAAAATCATTCGCGCCAAAACACCCAATCGGCCAAAAATATAACCAAACCAAGAGAGTCCAGACAACGGGTTCACCCTAGGAGGCAACGCAAAGAAACGATGAACTCCACAAGGTCATCACAGAGTTCGAGTGCGGCAGCACGAGACCTAACTCAAAGTGCCCGAATGAGGGGTACTGCTAGTGTAATATCAGTCGCAAGGACTTTCCGAGGCCCAAATCCCTTCAACCGCGCCATCAACAAGGTTCCGAAGCCCGCACAGTACAAATTGCCTCATTTGCCCACCTACGATGGACATGGAGACCCTAAAGATCATCTGGCGTTGTTCAGGCACAAAATGGAGTTCACGGAGTTGCCAGAGGCTTGGGTGTGTAAAGTTTTTGCAGGAACTTTAGTGGAAGCGGCCAGGGTGTGGTATGACGAACTGAACGAGGGGTCAGTCGGTTCTTATGTGCAGTTGGCAGATTTGTTTGTTGGGAGATTTTCCTCGGCTATTAGGCCGACCCGCCATACTACCTCCTTGCTCGGTTTGAAACAGAGAGAAGGAGAAACTCTCCGTCGGTATGCAACCCGCTTTAATGAAGCAACCCTTCAGTGTACGCAATTTGATCAGGGTTTTGCAATACAGGCGTTCACAAAGGGGGTAGCCAATGAGTTGCTCCGGGCTTCCTTAGCCAAAAAGACCCCACAGAACATGATAGAATTGATGACCAGAGCTGAGAAGTATATTAAAGTAGAAGAGGTGGCGATGGCGGAGAAGGAAGAAGACTCTAAGAGGAGAAGACTGGAAGAGAGGTCAAGCTAGGAGCCTACAGATTCGAAGACCTCAGTGGTAAGGAGAAAGGTTTGACACGTAGAGCAGCTAAGAAAACACTCTTTGAATGTTTGATTGTTGTTTATGTCGAGACAAATTATGTCTCTACAATGAATTTGATATTCGCGTCCTAAGTTTCTGTCAATGATTGCAATTCTTTGAGACAAATATCATGTGATCTACTAAAGCGAACATTTATCGGAAGAGAGTCAAATCCAGAAATGGGAGACCAAAATAGATAAAAGAGAGAGACACATTTCTTGAGGAAACAAGATCTTCCTAGGGCAACGTAAAGAAAACCGGGGGCACGACCCCTGAGTTTCAAGTCGAAGGCCGGGGGCACGACCCCTGAGTTTTAAGATTGAAGATAAAGACCGGGGGCACGACCCCCGAGTTTCAAGATTGAAGATGAAGACCGGGGGCACGACTCCCGAGTTTCAAGACAAAAACCGGGGGCACGACCCCTGAATTTCAAGTCGAAGGGCGGGGCCACGACCTCCGAGTTTCAAGGTTGAAGACGAAGACTGGGGGCACGACCCCTGAGTTTCAAGGCGAAGGCCCGGGGCACGACCCCTGAGATTTAAGATTGAAGATAAAGACCGGGGGCACGACCCCCGAGTTTCAAGATTGAAGATGAAGACCGGGGGCACGACTCCCGAGTTTCAAGACAAAAACCGGGGGCACGACCCCTGAATTTCAAGTCGAAGGTCGGGGCCACGACCTCCGAGTTTCAAGTTTGAAGACGAAGACTGGGGGCACGACCCCCGAGTTTCAAAACGAAGGCTGGGGGCACGACCCCCGAGTTTCAAGTTTGAAGACGAAGACTGGGGGCACGACCCCCGAGTTTCAAGTTTGAAGACGAAGACTGGGGGCACGACCCCCGAGTTTCAAAACGAAGGCCGGGGGCACGACCCCCGAGTTTCAAGTTCGAAGACGAAGACTGTGGGCACGACCCCCGAGTTTCCAAGACAAAGACCGGGGGCACGACCCCCGAACCCAAAGCCGAGGTCAGGGCACGACCCCTGACCCACGTCCGAGGTCAGGGCACGACCCCTGACCCACGTCCGAGGTCAGGGGCACGACCCCCGAACCCAGGTCCGAGGTCTGAGGTCGGGGCCATGACCCCTGACCCACGTCCGAGGTCAGGGCACGACCCCTGACCCACGTCCGAGGTCAGGGGCATGACCCCTGACCCAAGTCCGAGGTTCGGGGCGCGACCCTCGAACCCAAAGCCGAGGTCCAAGAGACCTCGGACGAAAACGAAAACCGGAGGTCCGGGGCACAACCCCGACCCACGTCTGGGGTTCAATGCTGGGGGCACGACCCCCAGAGTCATCAAAATTATCCTTCAACAATAAAGGATTTCAGAAAAATATGACCCAACAAAAAAAAAAAAAAAAAAAAAAAAAATTGAGTACAGGAGGGAAAACCAAGGGTTTCAAATCCTCATCATTTCAAAAGTCACTGCACCAGATCTTGACAAGTGACAAGGCTACATTATTGGTGGTAGGTGACAAATTGCATAGAAGATAAAGCAGAGTTAAAATAATTTATTGACTAGATTCGACTTTGCTAAAGCATCACAATCAGTTCCCATACCTATTTTATAGCTCAAGGAACTGAGGGGGCATCATGATACGTATAAAACCCCTGAACTTTTACAGAATTACAAATTAGCACAAGATAGCCCAAAATTAAAAGACGGGGCCACCAACGATAAGGTCCGAGGTCCAACGAACCTCGGACCGAGAGATCCGAGGTCCAAGAGACCTCGGAATTAAATAGTCCGAGGTCCCTTGGACCTCGAAATTTCTGTCCGAGGTCCAAGAGACCTCGGACAAAGCCTGTCCGAGGTCTCTTGGACCTCGGATGTACTGTCCGAGGTCCAAGGACCTCGGACCGGTGATGTCCGAGGTCCATGGACCTCGGACCAGTGGTGGGCGGGGGCCACGGACCTCGGACAGCTTTGTCCGAGGTCCAGGGACCTCGCCCCAGTGGTGTCCGGGGCCCCCGGACCTCGGACAGCTTTGTCCGAGGTCCATGGACCTCGGACCAGTGGTGTCCGAGGTCCACGGACCTCGGACAGCTTTGTCCGAGGTCCATGGACCTCGGACCAGTGGTGTCCGAGGTCCACGGACCTCGGACCAGTGGTGTCCGAGGTCCACGGACCTCGGACCAGTGGTGTCCGAGGTCCACGGACCTCGGACAGCTTTGTCCGAGGTCTATGGACCTCGGACCAGTGATGTCCGAGGTCCATGGACCTCGGACAGCTTTGTCCGAGGTCCATGGACCTCGGACCAGTGGTGTGCGAGGTCTACGGACCTCGGACGGTTATTTTCCGAGGTCCTGTGGACCTCGGACAGGTTTTCTGGAGCAGGTTCGGGTTTTGGTCGTCGTGCGCGGAGAGACTTTTTTTTGGGTCAGGCGAGGTAGAGCTGTCTGAGCTACCTTTTTTGTACTAGTATACTTTGTTCCGTAAACTCAGAGAATCTCCAGCAAAACTCCCACTGATCTATTTAATCAATTGTCCACCAGTCCTTTGTCAATTTTCCACAATGCTTGTAATGATGATTCACTGCTGCACCTTTAATCTTTTGACTCAGCTGCAATGATTACTTTTCCTTTGTGACTCAGCAAACCATGTGACTTCAAAGGCCATGGTGCCTATAAAAGGCAGAGGATTTAGCCAGAGATAGTGGACTTCTGAGACAGACATTAATACATACATATATTTTTCTTTCTCTGTAAAAGCACCAAGCTAACTTAAGCATCGGAGTGCTAATGCGGGCAAGACCCGCTAAGCTCTCTTTGTTTTGCAGGCATCAAGGCAGTACGTGAAGGCCACTTGCGACTCGACATTTTTCTACCTTAACACTATGCATGAGTTTATTTGTAAGAATTAGTGGTTGTACTCTGTTCACTAGCTATATTTGAATTGTGTAATCATGTATTCTTTTAAAACACAAAAAGAAAAACTTCAATTAGAAAAGGATGTGCAAAAAATCTTGCAGATAATTTTGCTAGTAACGTAGTAGAGAATCTTGAGTTTTTGAGTGTAACAAATAATCTAGAATGGCAGCTATTTCAATTTGACTAAATATGTGGAATTTTGATATGGCGGCATACATTATTCTGCTACCCTTCTGTATACGGAATATGCTCTTTCTTCAAATCAGACTCATATTTTAAATAGTTTGTTAGTATGAGGTTCCATCCTAAAATTTAGCTCTACATGTAGAGATGTTATGACCAATAATAAGAAACTAAACTCTTAAACAAAACGTAAATTATACCCATGAATTGAGTGGAATGATCAAGACCGTCAAGTAATAACTTATTGTAATTAAAGATTTTGAGTAATTTGAACAACGGTACTTTCAACCTAGCTTCATTTACCAAAAAAAATTAAAAATTAAACTAGTTATATAACTCAATTCATATCACCAATGAGAAGAGAAGATAAAAATGAGAAAATTCTTTAAGTCAAGTCTTCACTCGATTGCAATGGAAAGTAGTGGACAATGCATGATAGTTTGATGTGTGGAATAGGATAGAATAAGTAGGCAATAGTCATTCTTCTACCTATATGTTACCCAATTATGATGAAACTATTTTGGAAGTCTAAAAAAAAGATGTTATGCAAATATAAGTTGTTTAGAGCTTTGAAATAGGTTGAAGGTTAAAAAAAATATAATAAAATTGTCTCTAATAGTTTATTAAGCTTCTTAGTGAGGTGATAATATTGTAGTATATTATTAGAATCTAAGTTATTAAATAATTTTGAGTTTAAATCTCATCGTCATTCATTTAAAATATATGCACGAGGATCTTTAAGAGGCAATAAATAATATAATAACAACTTTCTAATATGTTAAACTTTTAATGAAGTGGTAGCTTTATAAAATACTACGTTATCTAATAATCCAACTTACTAGAAGCGAGTGAAAAGAACTAAATCAAAATTTATACGCCAGGAAAAGTTCATCGAGCAATTCATTACTAGCATGACATCTTCACGCCTTTTTTTATTATTATTCAAGAAGGCCTATATAAAGTCATACAACATAACTTGCGAGATTTGATCTTATAACCTCTCATATATTATATACATAGCGAATTACATACTATTAGACCAAAACCCTAGTAGCTCTAGACCACTTCACAAGTCCTATGTTTCCAACTGTTAGAATTTTCTCCTCTCGTCGGCTTAGAATTAAGTTAACCTAACAGTTTCCCCACGGAAACTGATCACATTGTCTTGATTATGTGCAGTGAATGCATTAGTCGTGTGGAAAAGGGAACACACTTGATACTCATTAATGGCCTATAAAAACCCTTCATAACTTGCTCTTTCCTTCATCACTTCACCAAGCAAAATTAAAAATGGAGCGGTTTAGTTTCTCTTTAAAACTTGTCTTTCTTCTTTGTTTTGCAATGGCTCATTCGTCTTATGCCCAAAACAATCCACAAGATTATCTTGCTGCTCACAACGCGGCTCGTGCGCAAGTTGGTGTTGCGCCCATGAGGTGGGATAACACAGTAGCCTCCTTTGCACAAAACTATGCTAATCAGAGGTCGCGTGATTGTGCACTTATCCACTCGCAGAATCGTCCGTATGGCGAGAACCTCTTCGGCGGATCGGGCAAACCCTTCACCGCCAAGGACGCGGTGGATGCGTGGGTCGGAGAGAAGGCGTACTATGATTATAACTCCAACACCTGTGCTGCAGGAAAGGTGTGTGGTCACTACACGCAAGTAGTGTGGCGTAACTCAGTGAAGCTTGGTTGTGCTAGGGTTCAGTGCAGCAATGGTGGGTGGTTTATCACTTGCAACTATGACCCTCCAGGCAATTACGTAGGGCAACGTCCGTATTAAGGATGTTTTTATCATATTAAGCACTATTAAATGATAGTGGCAATAAAATACGAACTGAGAATAATCTCTTGATGAGAGTCGCAAGAATAATGTAAAATATTGTTGAATATGGGGACGTATTATATATAATGATGGTATTGCCCTATTTCATGTGAGATTATGTGCTCTACTCTTGAGGAAAGTGAACTAATCATTTTCTACTTTTTCTATGAACTATTAAGAGCTTCAAAGTTCAAATGCATTAAGGTTGACCTAACTTCTTGACTATGCTTTTTTTATTATTATTTTTTTGGGTATAATGAAGGGTAAAATCGTAATTTAAACTCAAAATTTTCTGAATACAACAAATTATTACTTGACTAATATAACTCACCCAACTCTTGAGTGTCATCTTGACTATGCTTTACCTGGCTCCTTATTATAATGCTTCTTATAGTTTGTTTTAACATCAAATTTTTCTGCAGTTAAAAGAATTGAGAACATATAGATCATTATTCCAAAATTGAATTTTCTTTTTTTTTAAAATTAAATAAAAAAGCACTTCGTACCAATACAATCTCCAAGGGCGTCTTACATGATAATAGATCTTAGCCGGAAAATAAGTCGCTCGGACCACGGCACATGATACATCAATTTATAACACCAAGAATTCCAAAGATGATACACAATACATGCAAGTTGTATATCAGAGCACATGCAATTACAAAGTATTGAGATATAATGTAAAATTCATGGATATTATATTAATTTTGAATTTTGCTGCCAACGGAAGAAAGGCTGTAATTCCTCAATTTCTTTGTAAATTCCAATAGATATTCCAAAGATAATATAGTGAATTAAGAGAAAATGAAGTAACTCTGCTAAAATCCTGTTGACTTGAGCAATACATAGCTTCTTTGTTCACCAAACTAAATATATAACTTATCTTCATTCAAGCACTAAACGATACATCTAATAATTGGGTGAAATAATTACGTAGAATAATTAGGTAGTTACTTGTTATAATCAGAATTCGGAGTTTAAACTACGGTTTCAGTCTCTATTGTTAAAATAAAAAAAAATTAAACAATACATTATACCCAATTTTGAGTTTTCGCCAGAAAAGGCTACGGCTTTGTGTCCAAGGGGAACGTTTTGGTGACTTTAGGGTTGCGTAAAAAGGTATTTCCATTGACCTTTCAACTTCTGCAAGTAAAGTTCCACTGCATTGCCTATATATATCTAACGATGAAGATTAATATTGGACGTCACTTTTTTTTATCACACAATTATCACCTCCTAGTTAGCATACCAACTAGATAGATTTATTTTTATTCTCTTTCCAATCTTATTAACTTTATTTAATTTTTCTCTCTCTTATTTTTTCTTTTTTCTTTCCTTTTCTTCTTTCATTTTTTCTTTCCTTAATCACATGTTGATGTAATATATAAAGAATTAGGAGAAGACCGCAACAATAAAATTTTATACGATACAACAATAATACCACAAAATAGCAAATTAATAATACATAACAACTTTTAGAATCACAATTTTTTGTATGTTTTTCTCTGTTAGCATGTTGTCAGGGTTCGAAATAATTTTTAATGGTTACAAATAAATCATAAGAGATCATTCCAAGATTAAAATTTTCCTTCTATTCCAATTGCCAAGGGTCACGCTTCTTTACTTTTCCAGAAAAAAAAAAAAAGACAATTTGCTTCCAACTCACAGATGCAGAAATGAAAAAAGTGTAAACAAAACTTTTTATAAATAACAAAAATATTAGAGATGATTCAAGTTGTGTCACTGCTAATTTCTTGTCCAACTATACTTATGTGTACGCATGTATATTGGAAAAAAAGTGCAGTAAACCTGTAAGGTTAAACAAAAGAGACATCGAGAAGAGAGGAAAGGAAATTGATTAAGGAAAGAAAAAAAGAAAAATAAGAGAGAGAAAAATTAAATGAAATTAATAAGATTGGAGAGAGAATAAAAATTAATTTATCTAGTTTGCATGACAACTAGGAGGTGAAAACTGGGTGATAAAAAAATGGTGACGTCTAACATTACTTAATGGTAAAACACTTCTTCTTCACTCATAATCTAAACCATTCTTTGTATGCTTTACTCATAGCCATTAAAGGTGGTATTTCGGCCAGCCTAGCCCGGCCGAATTGTGAGTTGAAAAAAATGAGCCCGACTCGGCACAAATGTTTAGTGGGCTGAATTGGGCTGCGCCCATTTATCAAAATATAGGACTCAATTCGGCCCACGAGCCCGGTACCACAAATCACGAGCTAGGCTGGGCTGGGCCAACCCATTTCTTTGTGATTAGCGAGACAATATACAAGTTGATTGATAACATTAATAATTAATATAAATAATAAGACATTACATAACAAACTACAAGTTAATGAGATACAAATACGTTAGTCATATAAATATAAAAATAAAACATTACATAAACATTTGAGAAAAGTTAGTGCAAAAGTTCAACATTTTGTTATGCTCCTTGTACGGATGTTGGGCCTGTTGGTAATGGTAGTGGGTTTGGCGATGGCGTTAGTTGAATAACTATTTCAGGATTAAAATAGTTTGTGATATTTGGTTGTTGAGATACAAGGTGTCTTACAAGTGTCTCAGTTCGAAATTTACATAGAAATATAAATTAATGTTGACTATAGTTACTAATTACATACCTCTGTTCTTCAAAGTACATAAGATGATTCCAAACTTCTAAAAAATATAGTCGTCGTGAAAGATTTTATTCTTCCATGGATATAGTTATATATAATGTTGTAGACTTGCAGTAAAATAAAGTTGAATATATTAAGTGACTAAAGCACTGTCACTAAGTATTTATAGAAAAAATTATATACACAATTATGAAAATTGTAAAAAAAAATTGTACCTAAAATCTTTTTAAAAAATTGTGTGAAGGGTTTTAAAGTTGCAAGTTGCAAGTTGCAAACTTGCAATATTATAAAAAAAGGTTTGATAACAAGTTATTTAATATTAACTTAAAAAATACATTTGCTACTTTTTATTATTAATTTGTCAAAAAAATATAATTACAACGACATACTAGTTTGTTTTTTAAAAAAAATAGTTACTATGACTTGCATTGCATGCATAAAGTATAATATTTTAATTTATTTTAATAAGTGAGTTCAAATTGTGCTTAATTTGTGTTAGGTATGAGTTGGGCTCGAGATGGACTTTATCTGGGCTCAAGATGGGCTTTATCTGGGTTTGAGCTGGGTCTGTGCTGGGCTCGAGTTGGGCTGGGCTCCAAGCTGAGCCGTGCTTCGAGTTGGGCTGGGTTGAATTAGGCTTGAGCTCAAATGGGTTGGGTCAGAACTTATATGACCCAACTCAGCCCATATATAGGTGGTGGGTTGGGCCAAGTCGAGCCCACTATCAACCGAGCTGGGTTAGGCTTGAATTTTCATGTGTTGGGCTGAGCTGGCCCTGTGTCGACCCAATCCAAATGCCACCTCTAATAGCCATAATGGAGATTTACAAACTTTCACTAGCCCTTCTTTGTCTACTAAGCGCAACCCTTATGTTCCCCTCTCATGCCCAGAATCTACCACAAGATTATGTCAATTCTCATAACTCAACTCGTTCTCAAGTAAATGTTGCATATGTAACTTGGAATACAACCCTTGCAGCATATGTGCAAAACTATGCAAACAAAAGAATTGCTGATTGCAGTCTTGTGCACTCAGGAGGACCATACGGCGAGAACCTTGCCAAGGGCAGCGGTTCATTCACAGGCACGGCTGCAGTTAACTTATGGGTCGCTGAGAAGCCTTACTATGACTATTACTCTAATACGTGCGTCGGAAAAGAATGCTTGCATTACAGGCAAGTAATGTGGCGTGCGTATGGGATGTGCGAGGGTTCAATGCCAGAATGTGTGGTGGTTTCTCATCTGCAATTATGATCCTCCAGGCAACTGGGAGGGTGAATATCCTTACTAGAGGCTTCAAAAACTAGAAGTTTTGAGCTGTTTATAATCATAGCTCTGTGTCAAATAAATAAACCAGTTATAATTACATGGAACTGGATTGAACTGCATTAAATCGAATAATAGCTTGATCTGTAATACTACTGTTTAAGGAATAATAATACATGTCAAGTCTTTTCCAAAAGCTGAGTTGATTATCTTCTTTGTGAATTTGTCAGTTCTGGCACGTCTCTGGAAATTAAGTTCTGCCAATAGTTGTATTGGACTTTTTTGCCTATATATATATCCCCTTAATTAGTATAGTGCTTCTACTTTCTTCGGTCTATACTCGCGTCGTCGACTACGCAATTTTAAGAACATTGACTCAAATTAATAATAATGAAAATAAATGAAAATTTGTGTATCAAATGTTTTATAGGAATATCAAATGTATATGGTAAAAATTTATGTATTAATTAAATATCAAATGTATCGTGCATATGATAAAAGTTTATTAGATACAGAAGGGTGAAGGAGTAAGGTGTGACGTATAGGAATACTTATTAAAATTTGAGGTGGATGGTGGAGATTATTATTTTAAGAAATTGGAGAGGATCAAAATAGTAGATGATATGTTATTTTCTAATTTTTTTATGATAGTAGAACAAAAGAGAACGCTATAAAAGAAAGAGAAGAAGACTGAGGAAAAGTTATTAGGAGAGAGAAATTATTAGAAAAAGTCAAGGTGGAATTTTATTCAATGGTCATGCCAACTAAATATTACAAGTCAAGGATGATAAATTGACGATGGAAAAAAAAGGGTTATACATCTAATATATCTCCTATAGATTCTATGATTCATAAGTTCTTAATTTACTTATCAACAATATCAATTTTTGTCAATTGTATATCACTACTGTTGCTCTCTTTATATGTTGATTCATTTAAAACTATTAGTGGTTTTCCTTATAATATGTAGATATTCTCTCTCTCTTTTATATGACTTGACGTGTAATTATCGCTTAGCTCAAAAAAGTAAAAAAATAACTCTAATTAGGAACACTATTCAATTTCATTGTTCCATGAATACATGCCCTTCTTAAGAATGTGCAAAAATCTTGCAAATAATTTTGCTACTAATATCATATAGGATTTTGAGTTTTTGACTGGAACAAATAATCTAGAATCAGGGCTGTTTCAAATTGACTAAATATGTGGCATTTTAATATGGTGCCTATCATATACTTGCATTTTCTAAGGTGTACTATAATTATAATACCAACACCTGTGCTGCAGGAAAGGTGTGTGGTCACTACACACAAGTAGTGTGGCGTAGCTCAGTAAGACTTTGGATGTGCTAGGGTTCAATGCAGCAATGGTGGATGGTTTATCACTTGCAACAATGATCCCCCAGGCAATTACGTAGGGCGACGTCCATATTAATTAAGGATGGTTTATTATATTAATTACCTTAAATAATCTCTTGATGAGAGTCGCAAGAATAATGTAAAATGTTAAATATGGGGACGTATTATGATGCTATTTGCCCCATCTCATGTGAGATTATGTGTTCACGTACTCTTTGAGTAAGATGAACTAAGCATTTTCTACTTATTTAAGGAACTAATTAAGTGCCTCAAATGCATTAAGTTTGACATAGCAATCTTAATTCAGGCATTTTTTTCTCAAAAGGAAGCCTACAGTTTTAAGTCCAAGGGGAACTTAGTTTTATGTCCAATGGTCATTCTAGATTACAATTGAGTAGTGTTTTGTATCGATCACTCTTCACCGTTCTTTTATATAGTGAGAATTCATGTATTTATTATATATCAAATGTCTCGTGTGTACGATAAAAATTTATTAGATAAAGAAGGGTAAAGGAGTAAGGGGTGATATATAACAATACTTATTAAAATTTGAGGTGGATAGTTGGGATTATTCTTTGAAGATATTGGAGAGGAACTGTTGTGTCCTAATTTTTTTTATGATAGTCAAACAAAAGAGAACGCTATAAAAGAAAGAGAAGAAGACTGAGGAAAAGTTATTAGGAAAGAGAATTTACAAAAAGTCTAGGTGGAATTTTATTCAATGGTCATGCCAACTAAATAGTACAAGTCAAGGATGATAAATTGATGATGAAAAAAAGGGTCATATCTAACCGAGTGAATAGCATTAGATCCCTCTATGGTCAACTATAAATGCACACGATTTCCTAGTGGTCTCAAAACTTCCCCTAGACCCCCCTGTGGTCCACCCGTTGGTACATATGACACCCCCTCCGTCAAATATTCTGTCACTTTTAACGAAATATGTAATACATGTGCGTACATTGTGATTTGGATTAGTTTTTAACAATTTTAGAAATAAAATAAATATATTAATTGACCAAAATACCCTTTTCACAAAAAAAATGAAAAAACTGAAAAATTAAAACAGTACGACTTCCCCAACACAACCCACCCCCCACTCGACACACCCCCCACTCGACACACCTCCCTCACCCCGTCAACCCCCCCCCCCCCCCATCCCCATCCCCATCCCCATCCCCCACCCTCTATCCCGTAGGAAATTTATATATACACACACTGTTGGTCCTAGATAACCTAAGAGGGGAGAGGGGAGAGGGGAGAGGGGAGGGGGGAGGGAAACACTTAGTGAACACATAAGTATATAACACTAGATAAGCAATTAGAACTTCAAAAATAAATTCCAAATAGATAACTCAACAATTATCAAGCAATTAATATGAGCAATATCCACACGAAGGTAAATGACTTGAAAATAAAAAGAATAGAGTAAGAAAAATTAAACACGATGATTTTCAAGTGGTTCGCACTCCCGGAGGCCTAGTCCACCACCTAAGGTCTTCCCTTCCCTTAGGATTTAACAACTCTTCACTAAGATGCTTCTTCAAATGTTAGTGAAGCAAAAACCAACAACAATTACTCTTGAGTCCACAAGAGTTACACAAGCTCCTTCAAGTGTAGGTGAAACTTAACCTACTATCCTCTCTTCATTTAAGTCCATAAAGGATTACAATACTTCTTCTCACAATGATTCTCTCAATCTATGTGAAAGAGTATACTACAAAAATTGTGTGGTAAAATAAATGACAATTGCAACTCCTATTTGAGTTTGATATTATAATTAAAGAAAACTTTGAATGCTCAAAGATATGAAAATGATAGCTCAAGATTTCACAATGAAAATGATATGAAAATGATAGCTCAAGATTTCTCAATGAAAATGATATGAAAAGCTCTTTGAATTAGCTTAGAAATATGAAGATTAAGGCTTGGAGAGGTGTTTGAGATGGTGAGAGAGTGTGGCTTAAAAAGAGGGAAAAGTTAGACACAAAATGGATATAATGCAAAAATCCTGGATTTTCTCGTTAAGTCATCCGGTCGTTGAGCCCTTCATCCAGTCAACCGGATGGGGCAGGTAACGCCCGGACCAGAGCTCTCTGTCGGGCATTGTTGCCTTCATTCGGTCGACTGGATGAAGCTATTACGCCCGGATGCTTAAAATGCTGAAAAGTGACATTTTTTAGCCCCTAAACAATTTGTTAAATAATAAAGCATTTGGACACTTTTTAGGATACTTATAAAAAAGTCTTTCTAGCATTTTTAACATCTCAAAATATTTTCAAAAACTCTTTAAAAAGATATAGAACAATTTTTATACCACAAGAGTTTGAAAACCAAAAAGTCTTATTTTTCAAAAATAAGTTTGTAATGACATTTTGAAAATATATTTTCAAATGATATTTTTCAAATAAAAATTTTATGAAAAACATTTTGGAGAGATCATGAGCTATACAAGTCATAGTTAGGCAAACAACATTTTATTAGCCGATACCCCTTATGTCACCACGTCTCCTTCGTTGTAACTCTCTTTTTATCGTCAAGTCTTCAACTTCATTTTTTCGGGTCTTCATAACTTGATTCCTCATGAGAGACTTCATTTGAATGAGACAAGATATAAGAATACCTTTTGAGCTTTGATACAATTTTTGAATTAGGTTTTGACTTTAATCCAATTGAATGACTTCATGTTGGAGTGGGCTTACTTGACAATTTTGTGTTGATGGATTGAATAACTTACCCAATATTCAAATAAGAATTCTAAATCACAATCAAGATGTTTTGTTATTATCAAAATAAAGATTATAAGCTTTTCAGGCCAACAATCTCCCCATTTTTTATGATGGCAAAATATTGAAATTTAGAAGACATGAAATAGTAGACTATTGGAAAATCAAACTAGATTTGAGGTCTCCCCCTCAATTTGTGCATTTCTCATCATTTGCTTGCACATGAAAAGCAAGCTCCCCCTAAATAGGTGCATAGCATTATAAAGTAAAATAATGAAAGTATAGTCATTCAATCATACACAAGAATTTTCATGCTAGATTTCTATATCTTTTTTTCCCCTATTTGACATCAACAAAATATAGATAATAGACCATAGAAGAGAAAATAGTCATAAGAGAATTTGTAATCAAAAGCAAGTTGACATATAAAAAATCCAAAATATCCAATCAAAGTTAGAAATAAGATGAAGAATGCAAAGGAGTACTTGAGGCAAATAAAACTAGAAAGCTAAAAGGAATTGTTTGAAGAACAAATCTAAAGGCATCCACAAACTAAGAACCAAGATGATGATCATGTAATGCTTTCAACATCTACTCCATACGTTCCAAACGAACATCTTATGCATTCAGGTGAGCAATGATTTCATCATGTGTGGAGGATTGAGAGGAAGATGATCCAGCTCTTCGAGAACTACCAGCTCTACCTCGACCAGTGCCTTGTCCTTCTATTGGATCTCTGAAGGAATCGGAATCAATATCAAGAGATTCAAACACAATAGTATCACAGCTTGTATTCTCATGAGCATCAAGGACTTGGTTGTTATGAAGCTTCAACTTTTGTCAAAAGATGCTAGTATGATTTAGAAGATAAGATCTAGCACTTATAGATTCAAACTCTTGATCTCGGGGAACATCCAAATAGTCAAGGAGATGTGTTAAGGGCACCCTATAAGCAAGTTGGTTCTCTGCTTGCTTGGTGTGGACAATGTGGTTGATAATGATGTGTGGGAGATTGATTCTTTTTGCCTCATACATCAGATACATCAACAAAGCAGTGAATTTTGGAATGGAACCGTCCTTAACTTCCCTAGGAATAAACACTTCATGAAGGATGTAGAATATAAGCTTCTTTTCAGGGGTGATTTCATTTTTCTTAGGATATTAAGTGCTAGACTCCCCTATTCCTTCCCAAAGGAATGCAATAACCCTACCCTCTAGATCATCATGAATGCCTTCAGGCATGCCCTTGTAAGAATACAGCTTAGTTCCTTGATTTGGAATTCCACAGGCTCTAGCAATATCACTAGCAGTAAGTTCTAACACCTTATCCTTAACTTGGCTTTGCAGTTTCATGGTCTTAAAATCTAAGTTAGCATAGTAGTAGAATTCTCTAATCCATAAAGTACATCCTTTGTTCACAAACCTTAACATAGGAAGCCAACCTTGAGCATCTAGAAGTTTTAAAATTCTAGTTCCATTAAGCAAAGTAGGAGGATCCAAAGTCTTAACCCATAGGATGTTTTGTTGTGGAAAGGCATCGAGACTGACAATGATTTTAGGAGCGGAGGATGAAGATTCTCCCGTCTTGCGCTTCTTAGAGTCAGCTCTTGGTGGTGTCATAGAGAAATTGAAGCCTTGTTGAAGAGAATTGCCTTTGAGGAGTTTTATCGAACACCTTGTAGGCAATATTTTTGAAGTCCTTTTTGTGAAGGTTTTTGAAACTTTTAATGAAGATAAGATGAGGTTTTGATGTTATGGCAGTGTTGTGATGCTAGGTTTGAAGAAAAGTAGTGAAGATTTGGATGAAGAAATAGGTAGGATGGAGAGAAAAAAGAGTTGGGTTTGGAAAAGTTTTGAAAAAGTGGTGAAAAAATGAAGAAAACCCGTTTTTCAAACAGCACGATCCGGTCGATAAGACCCTGATCCGGTCGACCGGATAAAGGCAGTAACGCCCGGCAGTGAAGCGCGATCCGATCGTTATATGTTTCATCCGATCGACTTGATGAATGCAGTAACTCCCGGATCCCCTGTTTCTTGAAAAAATGCAATTTTTCAAAAACTTAAGTGATCCAAAGCATTCCTAACTCTCTTATAATGGCACAAAATTGATTCTCATGCAACAGTTTTATAAAAATGTCGGCCAATTGATGCAAAGAATCAACAAATTCAAGTTCAATATCACTTTTTTGCACATGATCTCTTCGAAAATGACGAATTTCAATATGCTTAGTTGTAGAATGTTGAATTGGATTCTTTGATAGACTTATAGCACTTGTATTATCACATTTTATCAGCACACGATCATATTCTAAACCAAAGTCAAGCAAAGTTTGTTTCATCCAAAGAATTTGTGCAACACAACTACCTATAACTACATACTCGGCTTCAGCCGTTGAAAGAGCTACACTATATTGTTTCTTGCTAGACCATGAAACTAAAGCATGTCCTAGAAATTGACAACTACTACTAGTGTTTTTTCTATCAATTTTACAACCCGCATAATCGACATCGGAATATCCCAAAAGTTCAAAAGATATGCCTTTAGGGTAAAGAAGTCATAAATTAATAGTACCTTTAAGGTATCTAATAATCTTTTTTACAATATTTAAGTGTGATTCCTTATGAGAAGATTAGAAACGAGCACATAAGCACACAGAAAACATAATTTCAGGTCTTGAGACAGTTAAATAAATAAGGCTTCCGATCATACCTCAATATTGTTTTTCATCAACCGATTTACCTTTTTCATCTTTGTCAAACTTGATTGACATTCCCATAGGAGTGCTCATTTCTTTTGCGGTTTCAAGCCCAAACTTCTTGATAAGTTCCTTAATGTACTTGGCTTGATTTATGAAGATCCCTTCCTTCGTTTGTTTGATTTGAAGTCCAAGGAAGAAATTTAATTCTCCTATCATGCTCATTTCAAATTCTTTATGTATACATTAAGAAAAATACTTGCAAAGGGATTCGTTAGTAGCACCAAAGATAATATCATCAACATATATTTGAACAAGCAAGATATCTTTAGCTTTTATTTTTACAAATAATGTAGAGTCTAGTTTACCTCTAGAAAAGTTGTTATCAAGTAGATAATTACTTAATCTATCATATCATGCCCTAGGTGCTTGTTTAAGTCCATAAAGAGCTTTTTGAAGTTTGAATACATGAGTTGATAAATTTGTATAAGCTTGGTGGTTGTTCAACATAAACTTCTTCTTAAAGATAACCATTTAAGAAAGCACTTTTGACATCCATTTGATAAAGTTTGAAGTTCATAAAACATGCAAATGCTAGCAACATTCGAATGGATTCAAGTCGAGCTATCGGTGTAAAGGTTTCTTCATAGTCTATTCCTTCTTCTTGATTATACCCTTGTACAACCAACCTTGCCTTATTTCTAGTTACATTACCGGATTTATCTAGTTTGTTTCAGAAAACCCATTTTGTACCAATAATCGGGTAACTACTAGATCTTTCAACTAAGGTCCAAACTTGATTTCTTTCGAATTGATTAAGCTCTTCTTGCATAGTAATAATCCAAACATCATCCAATAATGCTTCTTTTATATTCTTTGGTTCAATTTGGGATATAAAAGCAACATGTTCATAAAAAATATTTAGATTGGAACGAGTTCTTACACCTTGTGATGGATCTCCGAGAATTTAATCATTTGGATGATTTTTGACAAATTTTCAACATTTTGGAAGATCTTGATTTGTGATTTGATCATTTGATGTTGGTTGTTCTTCCTCAATTGGAGTAATAATTTGATTGCTTGTGGATGTATTACCTTCTTCATTTGTAAAAATAGGTTGACCCTGTTCTTCTACTTGTTGAATGCTTGCATCATCATCTTCATATTTTCTTGACATAAAGGAGTTAGTTTCATCAAAATTAATATGCATAGATTCCTCAATTACCAAGGTTCTTTTATTGTAAACTCGATATGCCTTGCTTCTAGAAGAATAACCAATAAAAATACCTTCGTCGAATTTTGAATCAAACTTACCGAGATGATTTTTGTTATTTAAGATGAAGCATTTACATCCAAAAACTTTAAGATATGAAATATTTGGAGTACGTCCTTCCATAGATCATATAGAGTTTTCTTGAGAGAAGGTCTAATTAAAACTCTATTTAAAACATAGCAAGCCGTATTGACAACTTCTCCCCAAAAGTATGTAGACAAATTATTTTCTTTCAACATTGTTCTTGCCATTTCTTGTAGAGTTCGGTTTTTTCTTTCAACAACTCCATTTTGTTAAGGAGTTCTAGGAGCCGAAAAATTATGCTCAATGCCATTTTGTTCACATAATTCCACAAAAGATGCATTTATGAATTCCGTGCCTTTATCACTATGAATGCATAAAATGTAGTATCCTTTCTCATTTTGCACTCTTTTACAGAATTTTGCAAACTCATTGAAAGCATCACTTTTGAGAGCTAGAAACATGACCCATGTGTATCTAGTATAATCATCAACAATAACAAAAACATATCTAGATCCTCCTAGACTTATTACATCCATTGGTCCAAAAAGGTCCATATGAAGTTTTTGTAAAGCTTTTGGTGTGGTCACATGGCTAATGGTTTTGAAAGATGTTTTATGTTATTTTCCAAATTGACATGCATCACATAAATGATCTTTTTCAAACTTAGTCTTATGAAGGCCTCTTACAAGATTCTTTCGAGAGAGTTTACCAAGTAGATCCACGCTAATATGTCCTAATCTTCTATGTCATAACCAAGAACTTTCATTTGTTATGATTAAACAATCGATATTTTGGCATAATATACTTTCAAAGTCAATGATATAGGCATTTTCATGTCTATTTGCAATAAACAACACATTTTTTATTTTGTCAAAAATGATACAACACGATGATTTAAATTCAACTAGATAATCATTATCACATTGTTGACTTATACTAAGCAAATTATGATGGAATCCTTTCACAAGTAGCACATCATGAATAGATATATTATTTTTATTTTCAATGCTACCTTTACCAATAATTTTACATTTCTCATTATTTCCAAAGCTCATAAAACCTTTGTAATTTTTTATAGACTCATAGAATAGAGATGGATCACCGGTCATATGTCTTGAACATCCACTATCAATGACCCAATTTTCTTCATACTTCATCCTTAGGGTAACCTATATACAAAAACAAAATTTAGGACTCCAAGTTCTATTGGGTCCTATATTGTTAGTATTGACCTTTAACACATTTAATAATCCATTTTGGTTTAAGCCAAGAAGGAATTTTAGAGTCTCTACCTACCATATTTCGAAATTTACAATGTGATGTTATGTGACCTTGTTTTTCACAATAGGTGCATATTTTTTGAAATCTTTTTGATGTTGATGCTTCATTTGTAGAAGATGATGCTTTTACAAAATAACTTTTTAGAGATTTTTGTTTTGAAGAAGGTTTATATCCTATTTCACTTTTATCAAAAGCCATTTTTTGTGAGCCAAGCATTTTATCAAGATTTTTTTTTCCTTTTGTAAATCTTGCTAGGCTTCCATTTAATCATTAATTTTCTTTTTCAAGTTTTTCAATTTTTGTTTGAAGATTATTATTTTCGAAATGAATCTTAAGTGCTTTTTCATGAGCACAATTTTGATCTTTTTCAAGCAACTTATTTTCTTCTTTTAAGACATTATTTTCCTTTTGAAGTTCATGTATCTTGATAATTACAATTTCAAAACTATCATGCATTTTACAAAATTCATTTTGTAATTATTCAAAAGAACATTCATTATCAATTAATGAGCTAGAAGAGTAATATTTGAAATTAAAAGAAGAACATACCTCATCATCCTCTT
Organism: Ehretia macrophylla; assembly: GCA_037974665.1. Lineage (NCBI taxonomy): Eukaryota > Viridiplantae > Streptophyta > Magnoliopsida > Boraginales > Ehretiaceae > Ehretia > Ehretia macrophylla. Next base: position 50,312,211 of record CM075766.1, read on the forward strand.
TTGTCATAAGACAAACGATGCTTGCCACTTCTTCATTTTCACTTTCTTTACTAGTTGATGCATCACGTATGTTGCTTTCAAAGCTTTTCCTCCCTTCGTTTTGATTGGTTTTGGACAATTTACTTTTATGTGACCCGTCTTGTCACAATTGAAATATCTTCCTTCTTCTTTTGGTTTGTTTCTTCCTTTGTTCATAAACTTATTGTAAGGAGCTTTGCTTACCTTTTTGAATTTGAGAAATTTCTAAAAGTTCTTTGTAAGAAGAGCTATCTCATCATCATCTTCTTTGTTTTCTTCCTCTTCATCACTTGAGTAAGCCTTTGATGCAAGAAATTCAAGTGACTTCTTGTTTTTTTTTTTTTCTTCTTCTCGATCCTTATTCTTCAACTCATGGCTCATAAGAGATCCCATAAGTTCACTAAGAGTAAGAGTTTTGAGGTCTCTAGCTTCCTCAATAGCTGTTACTTTAGCTTTCCATGGCTCGGTTAAGTTTTGGAGAACTTTTCCTACCAATTCTTCGTTATAATACTCTTTTCCAAGAGATTTTAGAGCATTAATAATATCGATAAATTTAGAAAATATTTGTTCAATATTTTCATCAAAAGACATTTTGAACATTTTATATTTATGAACAAGCATGTTTATTCTAGTTTCTTTAACTTGGTTAGTTTTCTCATATGTGACTTCTAATTGATCCCAAATTTCTTTAGCACTTTTGCATCTGGAAATTTTGTTAAACTCATTTGAATCTAAAGCAAGATATAGCATGTTCATAGCTTTAAAGTTTCTTTCACACATTTTGAAATTATCATCATTATAGTCTTTTTCTAGTTTAGGGACAGTGATGCTTTGTTCTCCTTCCTTTTTAGTTAGAGTAGGATTAGTTGGTCCATTTTTTATCACATTCCAAACTCTTATGTCATTTGCTATAATATAGATTTTCATCCTAGTTTTCCAAAAAGAATAGTTTGTTCCATTAAACAATGGTGATCTAGAGGAAAATTGTCCTTCAACTATATTAGACATTGATGAGCTTGCCATAGGGATCATCTACTAGATGTTAAGCTATATGTAGAGTATTAGCTCTTAATACCACTTGTTGGTCCTAGATAACCTAAGAGGGGGGGTGAATTAGGTTGTTAGGCAAGATTAAACAATTTAAAAATTCTTGATAAGGAAATAATGTCTAGTGCAAGATGATAATACTCTAGAAGTTCTTGTAGGCAATTTATCAAACACTTAGTGAACACACAAGTATATAACACTTGATAAGCAATTAGAACTTCAAAAATAAATTCCAAATAGATAACTCAACAATTATCAAGCAATTAATATGAGCAATATCTACACGAAGGTAAATGACTTGAAAATAAAAAGAACAGAGTAAGAGAAATCAACCACGATGATTTTCAAGTGGCTCGCACTCCCGGAGGCCTAGTCCCCCCCCTAAGGTCTTCCCTTCCTTTGGGATTTAACAACTCTTCACTAAGATGCTTCTTCAAATATTGGTGAAGCAAAAACCAACTACAATTACTCTTGAGTCCACAAGAGTTACACAAGATCCTTCAAGTGTAGGTGAAGCTTAACTTACTATCATCTCTTCATTTGAGTCCACAAAAGATTACAATACTTCTTCTCACAATGATTCTCTCAATCTATGTGAAAGAGTATATCACAAAGATTGTGTGGTAAAATAAATGACAATTGCAACTCCTATTTGAGTTGATATTATAATTGAAGAAAATTTTGAATGCTCAAAGATATGAAAATGATAGTTCAATATTTCTCAATGAAAATGATATAAAAATGATAGCTCAAGATTTCTCAATGAAAATGATATGAAAAGCTCTTTAAATTAGCTTAGAAATATGAAGATTAAGGCTTGGAGAGGTGTTTGATATGGTGAGAGAGCATGGCTTAAAAAGAGGAAAAAGTTAAACACAAAACGGATATAATGCAAAAATCCTGAATTTTCCCGTTAAGCCATCCGGTAAACACAAAACGGATATAATGCAAAAATCCTGAATTTTCCCGTTAAGCCATCCGGTCGACCGGATAGGGCAGGTAACGCCCAGACCAGAGCTGTCTGGCGGGGGTTGTGGCCTTCATCCGGTTGACCGGATGAAGCTAGTAACGCTCGGATGCTTAAAATGCTGAAAAGTGACATTTTTGATCCCTAAAACAATTTGTTAAATAATAAAGCATTCGGGCACTTTTGAGGACACTTATAAAAAAGTCTTTCTAGCATTTTTAACATCTCAAAACATTTTCAAAAACTCTTTAAAAAGATATAGAACAATTTTTATACCACAAGAATTTGAAATCCAAAAAGCCTTGTTTTTCAAAAATTAGTTTGTAATGATATTTTGAAAATATATTTTTCAAAGGATATTTTTCAAGTAAAAATTTTATGAAAATATTTTTGGAGAGATCATGAGCTACACAAGTCATACTTAGGTAAACAACATTTTATTAGCCGATACCCCTTATGTCGCCACGTCTCCTTCTTTGTAACTTCCTTTTTATCGTCGAGTCTTCAACTTCATTTCTTCAGGTCTTCATAACTTGATTCCTCATGAGAGACTTCATTTGAATGAGACAAGATATAAGAATATCTTTTGGGTTTTGATACAATTTCTGAATTGGGTTTTGACTTTAATCCAATTGAATGGCTTCATGTTGGAAAGGGCTTGCTTGACAATTTTGTGTTGATGGATTAAATAACTTACCCAATATTCAAATAAGAATTCAAAATCATAATTAAGATATTTTTTTATTATCAAAATAAAGATTATAAGTTTTTTAGGCCAACACACACATATATATGTATATACACACATATATGTTTGTATATAAACCCAACTTTTTATTATCTTTTTGACTGTTTGCAGATCAACAAAGAAGAAAGATGATTTTAGCCTCGCCATTTCTGCAAAACTTGTCGCTGCCATTGACTTTACAACACAAAGTTTTGATATAACCTCACTCAGAGATTCTTCAAACACAAGTTCAAACATAAACTTCTTTCACGGCTCTGTTTGTTCAATTTATATGTATATATATTTGATTTTCTGAAGAGTTAAAATGATATGTCAATTTAATGGATTGTATAAAGAGCTATATGTCAATTTTAATGGATCATTATTTGCTGCTCTCGTAAGCTTGCTGCCGTCATCATCTTGCTGTTGTGAGCTTGCCGTTTTAACTCCTTTATCGTCGTGAACTTGCCGTCGTGAGGTTGAAGTGTTGAGCTAGCCATTGTTATCGTGAGATGCTAACAGATTGTGTGATCGCCATTTGCGAGATGCGTCGATGGCTAAATGATTATAGTTGAAGTGAAATAAGGGTTTGACTAATTAGTATACATATATTGGGTATATATATATATATTCTTTTTTGGCTAATTAAAAATAAGGGCATATTAGTCATTTACTATATTTTGTTACTTACTTGGATGAAAACTTAGGTAGGGGGTACATATGTACCGATGGGTGAACCACAGGAGGGTCTGGAGGAGGTTTTGAGACCACAAGGAGGTCTTGTGCACTTACGGCTGATCACAGAGGGGTCTAGTACTATTCACCCTATCTAACATATCTCCTATAGATTTTATGATTCATAAGTTTTTAATTTACTTATCAACAATATGAATTTTTGTCAATTGTATAACTCTTGCTCTCTTTATATGTTAATTCATTTAAAACTGTTAGTACGTGGTTTTCCTTGCAATATGTATATATTCTCTACCTTTTATATGACTTGCCGTGTAATTATATATGCTTAGCTCAAAAAAGTAAAAAAATAACTCTAATTAAGAAAACTATACAATTTCATTCTTCGATGAATTAAGGCCCTTCTTAAGAATGTGCAAAAATCTTGCAAATAATTTTGCTAGCAATATCATATAGGATTTTAAGTTTTTGACTGGAATAAATTAATAATCTAGAATTAAATCAGGGTTGTTTCAAATTGACTCAATATGTGGCATTTTAATATGGTGTATCATACTAGCCCTTTTGTCTTTTGCTAAGTTCATACATTTAAAGAATTAATCTCTTTAGATGGTTTATTAGCAATTGGTAATCTTTGAAAAAGTAAAACTAATCAGATTGGTGCAATGATGCTGGTATGGTTGCATTGCCCGCGTTAGAATGAGGCCCTCTGTTAAAAAAAATTGATATCTTTAGATGGTTTATTAGCAATTGGTAATCTTTGAAAGAGTAAAACTAATCAGATTGGTGCAATTAATGATGCTGGTATGGTTGCATAGCCCTAGTTAAAAAAAGGCCCTTTGTTAAAAGAATTAATGTCTTATATAGTTTATATTAGCAATTGGTAATATTTGAAATAGTAAAATGTAGACAATGTTCGGAATTATTCTTTTTTAGGATAGACTTGGTCACTACTACAAATTGTAGTGGGCTAGAACCAGCCCACTTGTACCTACTGGCCCAAAGTCATAGTTAAGGGGAGGATCGACTCTAACTAAGGAAAGAACAAGATATCTAGAAGTTAATCATGAAGTCAATCATATCATGGAATCAATCATGGGATTTGATGGATCCTCCAAGTATGGTAAGAAGTCCATGCTTCGGCATTAAGTAAGAAGGGAAGTTGGCTATAAAAATGAGGGAGAGGTTACACTTAGGAAGGGCATCAGAACCTAAACACTCTTAGCCTTACCCTACAACAAAGCTATCTTCAGCCATTATGGTCCTTGCCTGTCACTCGCTGGTCAGGACCCCTTTTGATAAAAGGGATTGGGGATTGCTCTAATCTTAATTGTAGATTCTGAAGGTTTACAATTTGGCGCCCACCGTGGGGCCTCTAACCACCGTAGTGAACAAATATCAGAGATGGCTGAACCCGTACCAGAAAGCATGGAGCAACAACTAAATGCCATATGTATATCATAGGATAGCAATCGTAGTGCGTACCACTACATATTAGACGACTACTTAATAATAAAGCCTCTTTTTCGTCTGTTCGATCCCATCATTCAAGAATTGTTCAATGAGGTAACTATAAGCTCCATGTATGTCAATGCCTTCAAAACCTGTACAGTTGGTCATTTAGAAGTTTAACTTACAGTATTGGCATGACGAAGGAAAATAATGTATTCGCATATTCCATAAGAAAGGTACCAGGGTATTAAAGATAGTAACACTCTTCGGTAATCATACGCTAGAAATCAATACTAATTAATATAGTTATATATGTAAGTCATGCTTTGTTTTTGTTGTTGTAGTTAACTATGTGTTCTGAGTATTTTCGTAATTTGAGACATAAAATATATAATTATAAGAAATATATGATTTGATGGTTAAAAAAAAAAAAACTAATTACTGCTAATTTAATATATGTTTGGTTGTCGGAGAGAAGACTAACATGATTTAGGTCATTGTATAAACATATGATTATTTTTAACAAATTATATATACATGATTGATCTCATACCATATTTACAAAGTTAGGCTAAATTATATACATGATTGATGCATACTATATTCACAAAGTTGACTAAATTATATATACATGATTGATGCACCTTTATTAGACTCTCGTGCTATTTTAGAGTTAAACTTTATTTTAGTGAGATTTAGTCAAGCTTACATTTATATTAGTTCATATTTCAGTATAATATACACATATATGTAGAACTATGCATTTATGGTTACTGGAGTATAGTGAAAAAAGCGATCCATTGTGGCATATGGAACTTGACAGGCATCCTAAGGGTGTGGCTGAAACTAAAGCCTGAAGCACCTAAGGGTACGACTGAAGCTAAAAGCCCAACGCACCTAAGGGTGCGGCTGAAACTAAAACCTGAAGCACCTAAGGGTACGGCTGAAACTAGAGGCTGAAGCACCTAAGGGTGCAGCTGAAACACTTAAGGGTGCGACTGAAACTAAAGCCCGAAGCACCTAAGGGTGCGGCTGAAACTAAGGCCTGAAGCACCTAAGGGTGTGGTTGAAATAAAAGCCTGAAGCGACCCAAGGGGTTACAGAAAGCCTGAAGCACCTCAAGGGATTGCAGCTAAATAAAAGCCTGGAACACCCTAAGGGAAATATGGCCCAACTTGGTCTAGAGCATCTTATGGAAGATGCTACCCAACTTGGCTTAAAGCAACCTAGAGGGGATGCGGCTCAAAATTTAGAAGACTGAAGACCAGTCCTACAAGGGTAAAATGACTAGTTACTCTCTAACTCGAAAACATTTCAACTTAGAGAGTGAGGGACTTACTGTAGTGGGCCAGAACCAGCCCACTTGTTCCTGTTGGCCCAAAGTCATAGTTAAGGGGAAAATCGGCTCTAACTAAGGAAAGAACAAGATATCTGAAAGTTAATCATGAAGTCAATCATATCATGGAATCAATCACGAGATTGGATGGATCCTCTAAGTATGGTAAGAAGTCCATGCTTCAGTATTAAATAAGAAGGGAGGTTGGCTATATAAAGGATGGAGAGGCTACACTTAGGAATGGCATCGGAACCTAAACACTCTTAGGCCTAGCCTACAGCAAAGCTATCTTCAGCCGTCACGGTCCTTGCATGTCACTCGCTAGTCAGGACCCCTTTTGATAAAAGGGATTAATAGGGATTGCTCCAATCTTAATTGTAGATTTTGATAGTCTACACAAATAACAATAGACATGAAATTGAACACCCAAAAATTGAAGAATGATCTAGTAGCGATTTATTATACTCAAAGATTAATTAATTTTGAGCTGACACTACGGCTTTGGGCTCCAAATTTTTTTTTTATATAAAAAAAACAAAGAAATATGGGATTACCAAGATGTATTTTCCAAGTGCCAACGGTTGGATGGATAATTATTTGATAAGCTACCCAAAATTGACCCTATGCTGCTTGAGAATTTATAATAATCATTCAAATTAGCTTCTGCTTATCGGCAGCCGATCGATAAACCATTCCATGAAACTGTCAACGGGAATCCCCTGTATATACTCGCCCGATGATAACCTAGTAGTACCATATTCAACTTTCATATATATTGGGAAAAGAGAAAAAGAAAATGGTGTCACAAAAAATCTCGTTACTTCTGTTTTGTCTGGTGAGCTTGGCTGTGGTTCAATTATCCATAGCTCAAAATTCACAGCAAGACTACCTCAACGCTCATAATGCTGCTCGTGCGCGTGTCGGCGTTGGACCGATGAAATGGGACGAGAAGGTGGCAGCCTATGCACGCAATTATGCTAACAAGAGAAAGGGTGACTGCAGACTTGAACACTCACAGAATCGTCCATATGGCGAGAACATCCTCACGGGATCTGGCAAACCCTACACCGCCAAGGATGCAGTGAATTTGTGGGTCGCAGAGAAGGCGTACTATAATTATAATACCAACACCTGTGCTGGAGGAAAGGTGTGTGGCCACTACACACAAGTAGTGTGGCGTAGCTCAGTGAAGCTTGGATGTGCTAGGGTTCAATGCAGCAATGGTGGGTGGTTTATCACTTGCAACTATGATCCCCCAGGCAATTACGTAGGGCGACGTCCATATTAATGATGTGTAACTCCATTACAATTCAAGTGTCATGTTGCACTTGCTATTTGCTAGTGCTAGCAATAATTAAGTATAAAAAGTAATATCTTTATGAGAGTCGCAAGAATAATGTAAAATTATTTTAAATATGCGGTCGTAAAATGATGGTATATATTACCCCATTGCATGGTAGATGATCTGCTCTATTCTTGAGCAAATTAAATGTATGAAGCATTTTCCACTTATCTATGAACTATTAAGAGCTTTTCAAATGCATAAGTTTCACTTAGTATCTAGACGGGAAAATCTCACATTTAGTCTATATTATTTGCAAAGTGTCTTAATTTAGTTTTTATTGTTCAAAATGTTTCAATTTCGTCCCTATTATTTCTCTAAAAGTTTCAATTTCATCCCTATTATTTGAAATTTTCAATTTCGTCATTATTGTTTTCCAAAAAGTTTTAATTTTATCCCTATTATTTTTAAAAAATTACAAATTCATCCCTATTGTTTCTCAAAAAAATTCAATTTAGTCCTTGGATAATAGAGACGAATTTAAAACTTTAAGAAAATAATACGAACGAAATTGAAACTTTTTAAAAATAATAGGGACGAAATTGAAACTTTTTAAAAAATAATAGGGATTAAATTGAGACATATTAAACAATAGAGATAAAATTAAAATTTTTAGTGAAACAATAGAGACTAAATTGAGACATTTTAAATAATATGGACTAAATTGAGACACTATATAAACAATAGGGACTAAATGTGAAATTTTCCCTATCTAGACTATGTTCTACGGTTGGCTGATTTTTCATTTGTGTTTTTAATCTTCCTTTAATTAAAAGTCTACAATAATATATTCTTCTTCATTATGGGGTGTAATTTAACATCTTAATTTCCTGCAATTAAAAGAATTGAGAACATAGTTTCCTTTCCCTCTAACAGTTTTAAACGTATACCTATTTACTCGATGAACTCTTTTAGTTTTGGGACAAAAAGATCCCCGCTATAACTCTTTACACCAATAATTTAGACATTTACCGATTTTTATTATTGATTAATTAGCCATTATTTTTTTAATGTTAGATATGTCAATTTGTATGAATTCTGTTTTTTTTTTTTTTTTTAATTCAATGGTGGCCAAAGTCATTTTATTACATCACTTATCTTAGACACAAAAATTAATTTCTCGCACTTAAAGCAAAAATCATACCATTAGAGAAAATGGGCAGTGTATGAATCTTTTTGTTATATATGGATCGAATCATCTTCCACATATGTGAATCATACTATTAGAGAAAATGGACAGTGTATAAATCCTTTTGTTATATATGGATCGGATCATCTTTCACATATGTGAATCATACCATTAGAGGAAATGGGCACTTAAAGCGGAAAGGAGACCTTCGCCACAAAATAGTCTCCAACTGCGGCACATGACACGTCAATTTATAACGCCAGTGAATTCCAAACATGATATACAATATACATGCAAGTTGTATATCAGAGCACATGCATGCAATTGCGTAGTATATATATATGGCTTCTCTTTTAGTGAAAGATGTCCAATTCATGGATATGATATTCATTTTGAATTGCTCCCAACAGAAGAAAGGGTGCTATTCCTCAATTTCTACGTAAACCAATGATATTATTCCAATAGATATGACATAGATAATGTAGTAAATTGAGAGAAAATCTAGTTAGTACTTATAAGCTAAAACCCTTGACTTAAGAAATACATAGTTTCTTTTTTTTCACTAAACTGAATATATAAGCTATCTTCATTATTCAAGCACTAAATGATTCATTATACTAAATTTTGAGTTTTTCGCAAGACAAGGCTAGGGTTTTATATCCAAGGGGAACGTTTTGGTGACTTTAGGGTTGCGTAAAATGGTAATTCTAATGATGACCTTTCAACTTCTGCAAGTAAAGTTCCAGTTTATTGCCTATATATATATATATCTAATGATGAACCACTGCTTCTTCACTCATAATCAGAAACATTCTTAATTTGCATGCTTTACTATAGCCATATTAATGGAAATTCACAAACTTTCGATAGCCTTTCTCTGTCTAATAAGCGCAACCCTTATGTTTCCCTCTCAAGCCCAGAATCTACCACAAGATTATGTGAATGCTCATAACTCAGCTCGTTCTCAAGTAAATGTCGCATATGTAACTTGGAATACAACCCTTGCAGCATATGCGCAAAACTATGCAAACCAAAGAATTGCTAATTGCAGTCTTGTGCACTCAGGCGGACCGTACGGTGAGAACCTTGCCAAGGGCAGCGGTTCATTCACAGGCACGGCTGCGGTTAACCTATGGGTGGCCGAGAAGCCTTACTATGACTATTACTCTAATACGTGCGTTGGAGGAGAATGCCTGCATTACACGCAAGTAGTGTGGCACGACTCAGTGCGTATGGGATGTGCGAGGGTTCAATGCCAGAACGGGTGGTGGTTTGTGATCTGCAACTATGATGCTCCAGGCAACTGGGAGGGTGAATATCCTTACTAGAGGCTTCGAAAAATAAAAATTTTGAGCTGTTAATATTTATAGCTCAGTGTCAAATAAATAAACCAGTTATAATTACATGGAACTGGATTGAGATGCATTAAATCGAAAAATAATCTGAGCTGTAACACTACTGTTCAAGGAATGATATATATATATAAAGTACTTTAATTTCCAGAACCTGATGTTAATTATTTTAGTTTTGGTCTTGTCAGTTCTGGGTGAAGTTGCATGCATGTCTCAGCTGGAAACTAAATAGTTGTGCTTCTTGTTGTAGCAATAGCATACTTGCAGAGATGTCTATTGGGACAAGATTTGGAACTATTATCACCCAAGAGTTGGAGTGAAATGTTCGGACACTAACATATTATAATCAAATATTTTAAGTTTTAACTCACAATTTCGACATCTATTTTATCGAGAAAAAAAAAAAGAATTGGAACTATTTTAATTGTACAGGTTTGCTGAAAAATTTGGCTAAGGGAAGCATGTGGAAAAGCTGCAAGGCGAATACATACTTTCTAAATTAAATTACTATCAAGTGTTTAGATTTCAATTGATGGGAACAACATATACAGTATATATTCAGATTTATGAGATTTAAGATTTAAGATTTAAGAAAATATCATGGTGGATCTCTCCTGTTAATTACATTTTTGTTTTTGCTTAGTTACACCAATCACTACACGACCTGGCCTTTGCTCTAGTGATATGTTTTTCTTTATAAATGCGAGCGATTACGATATCAATTTTCACAAATGACATTATTTAATATGTGTTGTATGACTTATATCTTTCATAAATCAAAAATCAAAAACAAAAAAATAAAGTTTTGTCTTGCCATCAATAAAAACTACTCTTTGTTTACAGCCATCCCTGAGAAAGATTTAAGCTGAATCGCTCTAGTAACTATTTTTTCTTTGTTTGTATTTCTAAATTATTCATTTCTTTCATTTATGGCAACAATGAATTGGATAGAATGAAACATCTTTTCCCAATACAATTTTCTTCCATTATATGATATCTCTATGTGCAATACAATAATCTTGACTCATATATATTATCATGTGGAATACCATAATGTCACTCCACGTAAAAGAACGTGTTAAGTTAATAAATGAATAAAATACACCATTCTCTAAAAGTTTTAAACTTACAAATGAAATGATCATGTTTAATTAAAGAATAAATAATATAAAACCCCCTATCAAATTTTAAAGTTATAGAAGAAAGAAACTCACGAGCAACATAACAGGGGAAAAGAACAGAAACGGAACTATCGAAAAAAGAATCACAATTAGTTTTCATTAAAATCACCAAATTGATAAGAGATTGATATGAACAAGCTAAAGCATCTACTTCGCCAACTACAATAAGCAACAGTATTGCACCCCGGGCGCGCAATCTTCGTACATTTTAATGGAGGCTAATTTATATACAATCTTGCCGACCAATGTGTATCCTGTCGTTACTCAAAACGTGAAGTTGATTAGCACTGAGAGAAATTAATAGTGAGAGCTAACAATGCTTGGCGTCCCTTTCCATGAAGATGGCAGTGCTAGTGTATCCTGATACGATCAATTGTATGGTTTTAGATGAAAATTTTGGCAGGCTGGCTTGTATGATTTCTTGGCTGCTGCTTGCTCAAACTTCTTGATGGCAGCTTCATTCTCTTCTAAGCTAGTTTGGACAAAGAACCTTATCCACCAAGATGAGCTCCGGAATTTGGCCTTCACGAAAACATACGCAAACGAAAAGGAAAAGATAAACATAGGCATTCAAACTTTGGAAAAACTTCTCCTAGTTAAAAAAGCAGGCAAACAAAACCACATATTTTCAACAAAGTGATTGAATATGCTAAACATCTAAGACTAGTGTTATGTGGCTAATTCTTTACATTAGCATCTCCTTAGATTTCCTTAGCAAAAAGAAATGTATGTTCTCGTTAGGAGACGGATCTTGACAATCCACACAATTCTGAGTTAGAATAGAACTTTCATCAACTTGAGCAGGGAATTAGGTTCACGAGTTGCATATAAAACATGCTTAGATGGAAAACGGGTTCTGCTAGGACTATATAGATCATTCCAGACATGATTGTCCATCGATAGATTGACGAAGACTGAAGTGCAATACAGATGTATCAAAAGACAAATAGTAAGTTAAGAGAACTATAATTAACAGAAAGAGAAGATAAATGACGTACTGGGCGACCAAATTTAGAGAGCTCTGACATTTTAACTCTTGGCTGTGCAGGATGACCTAAAAAAAGATCAACAATTTAGCAGACCTTAATTACTTCCATTAAATAAGATCAGCAATTATGAACGGGTATAAATTATCAACTATAAACAGGTAAACCATTTCCATTCTTCAGTAGCTTAAGGATCAAATAGGATTATTATTTAAGATAGTACAACGGCAGGCCCATCTAAATGTATTAGCGCAGGGCCAAAAGTTTCATTTGAATAAAAGTAGCCCAAATATGTGGGGGCTTGTTTATGACATTTATAGACAGACTGTTTCCTCCAAATATAAGATTGATGTTATGATGTGGTAATCCACCATAGGTCAGATTCAATTTGCCTAATTAACTCGTAGTATTCTACTTATTCTAGGCAATATGCAGAATAATTCAAGTACATGACCATGCCACAATTTGGTAGCCAAAATTACCAGATAATATAATAACACCATCAGCAGCTACCCTTGCCAATTCTGGAAGTGTCTTGTTGAGATATCTTGGGGACAAATAATCCAGTGCATCTGAAATTATGACAAGAGAGAATGACTTTGCTCGGTAGGGGAGGGGAAACTTAATATCAGCTACACGTACAATGCCTTTGCGCACAAGACTCTTGCAGTTCCCATCAATATCATCTAAGTCATATGGGTCAATGCCCCACGCTTCAGTATCCTCTTCTTTCAATAATTTAGAGACAACTGAGCAAGTGTCAGGTCCAACATGCAATACTTTATGCAAACTGTCACCATATGCTTTCTTCAGAAAAGGCAGTACTCTCTGAACCTCTAGTGCACACGAGGCACCTGCATTTATGTAGATCAAACCCTTAATATGAAAAGTTTTTCATTGGTAAGTCAAAAGCCAGTGCCAGTAAATAGTAAGATCAGCGTCATGAGAAACTGGCTTGAGAGGAAACCTAGAGGACTAAGTTGAATGGCAAGGACTTGGCATCTTCTTCTCTACCTTAAGCATTGAAGTCGTATCATAAAGTATCAAAATGAGATAGAAATTCCCGGCAATGAACAAGGTTAGATAACGCCTCAAAACACACACACACACATGAGATGGAAACATAGACGTAAAATCTTTTTCTCTTTTGGGGGGAGGGGGAGTGTGCAAGGAGGCACAGATTGAAAAGGTGAGATGACACCCCAAAGCCATTTCCCCACTTGCACCAAATATCCACGTATTGTGTTACCTTACTTATCAATTTATCATTTCTCCATTTGAGATAGAGAGGGATGTAAGGTTCTTTTTCTAATTTCTTTTTTCTTGGTCTGGCAGGGCAGAGGAGTTAAAGATGGGTGAGGTAGAAAATCTGAGATAACACCTTAAAGCCATTTCCATTTGCACCCGATATACACATACTCTGTGTCTTAGTTCCCTATTTATCATTTCTCTTCTATGGGAATTGAGGAATTCTCTTAAACCGAAAACACTCTTCAATAATGTCTCTCTCTTCTGAATAGCATCATTGCTCTGCTATGGGAATTGAGGAATTCTCTTAAACCAAAAACACTCTTCAATGATGTCTCTCTCTTCTGAATTGCTCGCACGAGTGGAGTACAATCAAGTTACATGGTACCATAGATATGAAAAGTTTAAGGTGAGACGATCACCTTCAAGTCTACTAAAAGCTTCTATGCCACTGCTCCTTCCACCTGTCAAAAACAAATTGAGAAAAGAAGATTGTTTAACTTCCACAACATGCATAAATCCTAAAGCCAACATGCAAGTTCCAGAATATCCTCTCCAGCAAGAATTCTACCACAGAATGACCCAAAATAATTCATTCATAATTGCTTCAATATTAAGAAGTATATACATGAACAGATGAATTACAGACCTGATCCATGATATACATAACCAACAATCAGCAATGCACCCTGAAAATATCAAAGAAGCATTATCAGAAATAACAACTCTAGTTATACGTTGTAGCAGATCAAAGAAAATCATTAAGACGAGAGGAAGTGCTCATTCCACTGTCATATCAGCACATAGGCTTAAAGAGAGATATTTGCATTCTTTGTGATACATATGGCGACGGCCTTTTCTTTTTCATTTTTGAGGGGGGGGGGGGGGGGGGGGGGGGGGGGGGGGAAGATTAAATTTTCGAGGGTGTAGGAAAAAAAATTGAGTTACCACAATCACAAGTCCTATTGATAATACTGGAGATGGGCGCGTTTTAGAGTGCAACGAGCCCATAAAAGTAATGCTTCCAACATCTGCACCACGACGAGAAGTATTTGGCCGCCTTGACATTGCTATGCGGCTGCAAGGAGCCTGCAGAAGCTACCATTTACTCCAGTATATATAAGAGTTAAAAAAAAGTAGTTCCCCTTTAACTTGTTAGTATCCCGCTGTCCTTTCCTAATTTTAAGTCGTATTATGAAATTCATGATTCCTTTTCTCATTCGAGTATAAATAAGAAGTAATCAAAATTATCTCTTCATTTCCCTGTCCATCTTCCCTCACAATTCAAACACGTTGTGCACGGCCTTTTCTGTCTTTTTTTTTTATTTTCTTAATTGACTGGTTGAGATCAAGTACAAACATGTTTACTAATGGATAAATTCGACACTTCTACACTGTGAAGTCATACATATTGACAACTACGCAATGGATCAATTCGACACTTCTGCACGGCGAAGTCATACATTTTGACAACTACGCGGTATGATACGCTCAGTTTATCATTTAGCATAAGAGAACTAATTAAAGGCTGCGGCATTAGGTTGCATCAATTCTGCAAAGCACCATTTTTCATACAATGTTGAATGTCCATTGAACTACTTCACTGAAACTTACTTACAAGTAATTAGCTGTTCTAGCACTTCAAATTCACTCTAATCATTATCATCAATTATATCGAACGACAAGACATATTTAACACGAAGCATTCCCATACACAAATAATACATATCAATCAAAATAGAAAATTTTGCCCAAAAACAAAAAAAAATGAAAGATGAAAATTGTTATAAACTGAAATGAGAAATGTTATTAACTTAAGACTTCACTTTGTTTCATTTTGTTGAGCAAATTAGCCATTTTGTGAACCAATGAAAAGCTAAAATCTATTACATGAAAAGTGAGTTTTCACTATCAAATTAAATTTAAAAAAAAAAAAAAAACAGAGAGCTACACAGTACCTGAGAAGAGAGAAGTATAGATCTAGATCTGTTGGTTCTTCAATTAACTCACGAGAGATGGAGAATGCTGGCTCAAAATTGATGCTGAAATACTATTCTATGCTTTATTTTTAAATAATTTTTGCGTTGCTCTCACTATTTCTGACTGTGTTTATTTATCGGGTTCTTTAAAAAAAAATTAAACAAATTCCTAATGGAGATTCTGCGACTCAGAGTTTTTTTTTGATAATTAAAAAACCGAAAGGGCCTGTCTGGTGCCCCCATTGGACTGCGGTCAAAATACGTAGTCATTTTGGATGTGGGCCAGAAGGGTTTATTTCGTAAAGGGTATGAAACGGGCTAACTGATACGTCTAAGCCCATAAGGTTTTCGTGCATTAATCGTCAAACTAAAGCTTTAAGTTCGCGAGTTGGGCTTAGGAATTTTTTTTTTTTTTTTTGAAAATGACGGAATGGATTTTACTCTCACAAATTACTTTAATTTACATATATGTTTCATGTCAATTCTTGATTTCTTTAATTTATGTATATCATCATTCCATGTCCATAAACACGAATATGAACTTTGGCACTTCTCGTTTTAAAATACCAATTTCAAATCTTATCGCTATTGAAATTTCAAATTTATGATAATGAGATATATTTATTGAATTTTTCAAAAGAAGGGTGACTAATAATTTCAAATTTACGATAATGAGATGTATTTATTGAATTTCTCAAAAGAGGGGTGACTAATAATTTATTTGACAACACGGGAGTAGTTAGTAACTTTAAAAAACTACACAAATCAAACATATTCATCCCCTTCCCTACCCCCTCAAATATTAAAAAGAGATTAAAAAAAGAAAAAGGAAGAACAGAAGTATATCAACGTGTGTGAATTTCAATACAATAACTGGTGAAATTCATCGGCGTTGGATACAATGTCATGAGAAGATTCAAGTCCGATAGCTCTCTCCATTAGCTTAAGTTCTTTTGCCAATTGAATCATTTCTGGCCTGGCTTCACCCCTCGGTTGGAGACATCTAAGCGCAAGTGCGAGGAAAGCTTGCAACTGCTGCTTGGTCTGACTAGTCCATTCCTCAGACAAGATCATGGGATCTACAATGTCGGGCAAACGATCCTCGTTGATGTACGTTTTTCCATGTTCATTAATGTAGAAGAGATTACCTGCAGTTCCGCATACAAATTGCTGTCCCGTGAACAGTACGATTAGAAGCATACCAAAATCATAAACATCAATCTTGGTAGTGACTATGCCAGTTTGTTGATATTCAGGGTCCATGAACCCTCTCATGCACCCGACTCCAAGACCTTCTACATGTAATTCTCCTGCAGGAATGGTTATAGACAATGAAAAATCAAACAACTTAGCAACTCCATTTCGGTCTACAACAACCTTTTTTGGGGATAGATTTCCATGGATGATGGGTGTGGAAAATGCAGCGTGGAGATATGCTATAGCATTAGCAATATCCTTGGCGATTTTTACCCTGTTTTTCCAAGTCAATGACTTGCAAATCTGATGATTATCTTCCATCTTATTGTAGAGCAGATCAGACAAAAGTTCACAACCTTCATATTCATAAATTTGTGCTGGCATCTGCAGTTCGAGGCAGTAGCCTAACAACTTCAGGATATTCTTGTGGTTGCTCAACTGCGATGAGACTGCGATGTCATGAATTACTCGGATAGAAAGTGCAGCAAAGCCGTTTGAACAACTTTCATGTGTCATCTTTACCAGAATTGGGAGATGTTCGTAGAAACCTTTGTACATCCGGAACCAAAGGCCGTCATATATGATATGACGATTGTCAAAGTTGCTTGTTGCAATTCTAATGTCTTCAATTGAGAAGCTACGTGCTGGAGTGCATCTTCCATTACAAGAAACAAATCGATCTTGTAATAACATGCTTCCATTCTCCAAGAACAATGTTTCTTTCTGCTTCCGTCCATTCCTAAAGAAAGGTCGCAAGATTTTTCTTCGGTTTCCCATCAACTTACAGCTATAACAAGGGTAAGATTCTGCAAGGCCGTTTACCAGAACTACATTCAATATGATTTCAAAAGAAGGTAGGAAAAAAATTTATCATTACACCTCCAACTAATGAGAGATCCGTCATATATAATCCTACACTGCCAAGTCTTTCTTCAATGACTGCCATCTTTTTCCTATTCTTTCTTTGGTACAATAGAGGTCATAAGTCGTGGTTGTTAAAAATAAAGTTAGAAAATTTCAGAGAAAACAAGCAAGATTATTCTGGAGTTAAAGAAAATTCAAAGATTCTAAAAATCTCCATATCTGAAAAAAATTCCAATGACTGAATAAATCTCCAGATTGATGAACTCTAAAACATGGAAGAAGATCAAAGTCAAGATTCAATAAATGTGAAACAATCCTAGCTAAACAGAGAACTCTGGATTTGTTGAAAACTGTGTAATTTCATATTAGATTAGAAACCGTGCAAGAAAAGTAATCTGTAGTCCTGATCGTTCCATAAACTACTATAAATAAGCATATGATGTATTTAGTTTGATATATGCAGAGAGTTTCAATATAGAAATAAAATCAATTTATTCATTTCCCAAATCTCAGCTTCTCTCCCGGTGTCATATACACAATATCCCTCATCCCAAAATCTAACAGTGGTACCATTCAACTCAACTCTCGAGTCTTTCTTTTTCCTGTTCCTGATATAATAATACTTCTACTGTTCTACAGTTCAGAAAAAGGCAGAGAAAGAGATAGAACACTTACCAGCCAGAGGAAAGTGATATGATCTTGTTGGGTTTTGCTAGGCGTGTCATATGCTGGAATTCCAAACCAAAGCTATGAAGTCCACAGCGCCTTCTGAAGCTAACAGGAAGATAGGAAGACTTGTAATCCTGCGGAGGCCCCATTTATGGTGTTCAGGCATGACGAAACAACAATGAATTTATCTTTCCATGCAATTTTCAAGAATATAGTCTGCAAAAGCGTGATTTTCCAATTCTAATCAGCTTCCTCGGTCGCGTAAACTTCCTAGTATTTTGTCAGTTGGTGGGTCCAACCACGAATCCTTTCAGCTTACTTGTCCACTTGTGTTACCTGTTGAATTCTTCAAAAAAATCGCTGTTCATCTAGGGATGCAATGGTAACCGCGGTAATCGAAACAGTTTCGTTAATAAAAATTGATAGGTAAATTGATAGATTTTGATTTTTATAAATAATAATTGGTAGGTAAATTGATAAGTTTTGATTTTAAACGTTAAAAAAAATTAAAATCCGAAATTCGATTATTAATTTATTATATAATATATAATGTATATATATATATAATATATAATGTATATATGTCTACACATATAATATAATATTTATTGTTAATGAAAATATAAAAATAATTTTTATACTAATATCTAAAATTATATCAATAGAGAATTAAAAATGAGCTATTTTAAATAAATAAAAATTAAGGCCCATACAATTAATCAAAAAAAACAACAAAAAAAGTTATTGGGCTTTGCCCAAGTGTCCAACTAAAAAAAATAGTATTTAAATTAATATTTTTGGATTTTGATTTATTGTATTTTTAATTTTTTTTACATTTAAATTAATATTTTTTTCATATTTTTTAGACTTTTTTCTATTTAAATTAATTTTTTTAAATTAGCAGTTTCGGTTTCGATTATTCGCATTTTTTTTTATACTTGTCAATTTCAGTTTTGGATAATGGTGAACTATCGGTTTTCAGTTATGTTAAACGGTTTCAATTTTTTCAAAAACCGTGATTAACGTAACCGTTGTATAACTTTTTTCACTCAATTGATTTGTACACAAAATGAGCTTTATTATGAAATCAAACCAAAGTTGATCAACCACTGGCCATTTGGTCTAGTGATATGATTTCACTTTAAGTGTGAGAGGTCTTGCGATCGTGTGTAACATTTTAAGTAATATAAAATGACTTAAAACTCCCTTGAATAAAAAAAAAAAAAGACTAAAGTTAATTAGATCTAGGGGTGTGCATAGGTCAGTATGGGCGGTTTAAAGCATATTTTTCGAACTAAACAATATATTCGGTTTGAAAAAATTAAAACCATAACAAAACTATACACATATCAAAACCACCTAAACCAAATCAATACATTTGAAGAAACTAAACCACCCAAACCAATTCAAATCATACATTCGACTTAACTTATAGTTGTATTTGAAGAAAATAATTGTGTTGTAAAAATCTAAAATACAGAAAAGTTACTCATGGTGTCTCTTAATTTTTTTAATAAAAGGGGAGATAGATTAAAAAATATAGAGGAATGTGAAAAGTTCTCTTGATAGTACTACATTTACTATATATATACACACACACATATATATATATTGGGTCGGTTTGAATTTACGATTTTGATAGTAAAAACCATAAATCAAACCATATGATCGGTTCCTATAAAAGCTATATATATCTATTGGGTCAATTTGGATTTACGATTTTGATAATAAAAATCATAAATCAAACCATATGATCAGCTCCTATAAAAGCTTAAACCGCAATCAACCGACCTTTTAAGAAACCGCCAAAAATGAGTTAGTTTGGATTGAGTTAGGTTAGGCGGGTTAGCGGTTTCGCGTATCTAAAATTAGACAACCAGCAAGTAAAGAGGGCGAGAAGTATTACAGAACGAACGGAAGCACGGTCAAGAAAACACATTAGATTCCCACAAGGCATTCCAATTAATTGTGTTACATTGAACTTTGTCGTTCTTTTGAAAAACTGAGAAGTACTCATCAACTGTACATAGATACAAGAATGATCATTTGAATCAACAAAGATAACAAGTTATAATGCATTTAGTAGATACAACCCCATATAGTGCAACTAGTTTTTCCGGTGCTTTTTCCTTTTCTCCTCCCTCCTCTTCTTCTTCTTATCTTTTGACTTCTCTTTTGATTTGCGCTTCTCACTATGCTGCTTGCTCGAGCCTATCTTCTTAACCTTCTTCTTCTTATCTAATGAAGACTCATCCTCTGAGGTGTAATGGGACCTTAGCAAAGCAGGCTTTTCTGGACCATAGAATACACGATTTCCCTGTGCTTCCCATCGCTCCATATTGGAGGTTGCTAACTGTTTTTCCTTTGAATCTTTGCAAGGTAGGTAAGGACCTGTTTCATCCATCCGTGACCCAACATCACCCCTGCCTCGCTTGATTCTGCAACAGACAAGACAATCAGTTGGGTATGCCAAACATATACACAGACACGCAACAGATATAAATAAAGAATCTTACCTTGACTGTAAAAATTCCTCTACCTCATCATCCCTCAAACCTTCATCCTCTCTTAGGTAGCCATTATCTGAAACTCTTTTCTTCAATGAGCATGAAGAACTCGAATCAGATCTAGTATCATCATGCCTCTTACTTCTATTGCTTTCCGAGTCAAATATGTTGTCACGATATCTACCACTACTACTTTCTTCCCTGGATCTACCTCTAAGCCTTTTATCCAGCTCTAGCTCTTTCTGCCTGGATTGCCACATCTCATTCTCTTCAACAGCACGATTTGCTGGAAAAAACAAATTTCAGAGTCAAACAGAAGTAAAATATATATAAAGTTTAAGATATAAAATTTAACAACAAGATAAGCATCATCATCATCAGCATTTAATCTCTCATTGTAATGAATGTAAAGTACCAATCACGCATAAGAATAAGGCCATCCAACATCAGTAAAATGATCTCAGTAAAACTCCAAGTAGAAACAAACATGAAGAAAACTGAATCATCTACCTAATTGATTTATGTGTATGCTATATGTATTTTAGCTCCTAAAAAGAACATCCACTGCAGTTGATTTGCCTTTTTGTTAATAAATATCAGAATAGACTTTCGTCTTGCTTACTGTAATAAACACTAGTGTTAACAGCAACCATCCACGTCTACCTGGACCCAACAATAGCCCCAACTAAACACGCATTAACAACACAATTTGGATATGAAAAGCAGAAGATGTGGCAAGTCAAACAGGCTGGTACGAGACTATACACCAATTACTTGGAAGGTAGACAATAAGCAGTCTTTACATATTAGACCAGTGATCTGAGATATAAGCTACTTATGTGTTGTGAAGACTTCCAAGATATAGATTGTCTCGACTCTTGAGAAGCATGCTGAAGCACAAGCATTTATGCAACTACAAACCAACCTTGCTGTACACCAAGAACAGTTGCTGTCAGGAACCGAGAATTTGGCCGGCCCCTAGCCTTGGGCTGACGAAGATAACCAAGCACACCCTCCTCCTCAGCTTGCCGCCGCAGTTCAGCTGCTTCCTTTAAGAGAATTGCAGCTATCCTATTCTCTGTCTCCAAGTCCATCTCTATACCCGTTTAGCAAGTGCCTAAGGAGACACAATACCATAAGCTAATGATTCTCAACAAGAAAATTCAATTAAAAAATAGTAACCAAAACTCGAAGACCATTTGTTTAAGATTCTCTTACTCAGGGGTTCAAGATTCAGCCTGTATATCACAAATGTTTCATTAAATTCAGATACCACAGATGTTTATTAAAGCCTTTAAGATATGATAGGGTTGTCAAATAATTTTGGCTAAATTTATCGCATGAGTTACCGCTTTGTTGAAATTTCAAAAAAAAAAATTGAAAAAAGAACAGAAAAAACCACGCTAGCAGATACTGATGTAGTGACTCTAATAGTCTAATTGAATTGAGAGCACCAATGTTTCCTAACTAAAATCAAGCACATTGACCATCATCAGTAATGCAGGAAAAATTTACTAGTAACAGAAAAAAATAACATAATAGAAAGGAAAATACACAAAGATATAGAATAATATTATCTATACATGAGCAACACTTTAAAAAATTTCAAATAGCATAATCAATAAGATCAAAAGCATAACAATAGAAAACTGCCCAGTTTAAGCAGAACAAGTTGAAATTAAAATCTAAAAAGTATGTAATTAACTACAATTATAGAGATAAGGAATAAACAAGATTGACTTAGGTCTGTTTGAATCATCCCGTTTGGCTGCAACTGATTCGGCCGATCCAGAAGCTGATCTCAGACCATTTGAGCACAGGTCTCTTAGAATTCAAATTATCAGCTTATCATTCCATCTGGCCTTTTTATTAAAAGAAGATTTTGCTTCATTACCTATATAATACGGATTCAATCACAAAGGGAATATTTTCAAATTCGTTAAGCTAACTAAGATAGATGCCTTCGATTCTTTTCATTATAGCCAAACAATAATTAATATGAAATTTTAATTTGGGGTTTTCACACCTGATATATTGCATAATAATTTATCCAATTTGATTCAATATCTACACGAGATAAAAATAAAATCCATAAAGATCCAAACTTTTTTAAGTTGTAGAAGAAACTATAAATCAAAAAGACGGTGGAAAAAAAAACGCTTTTAGAGAAAGCAGTTACCTTAAAAGCGGAATCAGCGAAGAAATTTTCGATCAATTGGTTGAATTTTCGCTTTTGGAGAGACGAGGAAGAAAAATCAGAAACCCTAGGTACAAGACCACGCGTTGTTCTCCAGAAGGAACACGACGGGCATATATATTGGGCTCAATGTCAAAAGTTTAGAGCCCAACTTCTACATTCCCCCTCCCCGGAACCCAAACCCACCCCCACCATCTACCCCCCCCCCCCCCCCCCCCCCCCTCTTTCTTTTTTTTCTTTTTTTTCCCGTATGTTTCTTTTTTGCTTTTTTCTTATGCCTTGTATTAATTGACAGAGTCGTGCAAAAACAAGTTGGATAGAAGTGTTTATACATCTAATAATATTAAATGTACATGAAAAAATTAAGAGAAATTGTTTGGACTAATTATTAGAGAACATATAAGCCCCTAAAAACTAAAATTGAGAATATAACTTACTTGTCCGTATTTTTTCAACGTAGATTATATTATGATTATTATGTTATTCAAAATTAAGACTAAAGGGAAGTCGAGCAAGTAAGACTTGATTGTTAATTTAAATGCAAAGTTTGTAATGTCTACGATGAGTTTATTCACACTTTTTTTCTTTGAATACTCTTACATCAGATCGATAGAAGGAAGGAGTTATCAGTGAAATAGATTATATAAAGGTAGGAAAGCAATACTAGAAAATTAGCATGCTTAGCTAAATATCATTTGGGTTTGATAAATGAAATAAGAACTACGGGACAAGGAAGAATTGGCAATCAAAGAAAAAATTCTCCAATCCTTACTTATTGACATTTAAGCCTTTAATGGAATAAAACAATACTTTAACATAATGTTTTATTTATGTTTTCATTGACATTTAAGCCTTTAATGTAATAATAAAATAATAGGATTTTTTTGTGTGGATATAATGTTCCATTTCTGACTATATATATATCATCTTAGCAAAGGTTATTTATTCATGTCTATTACTGCATCGAACCTTTGTTTCTTGAAATATAATATACTGTTATAAAAATTATTAAATGATCGATCTTTCGAATGATTAACAAATTTTAAACTTACGCAAAAATAGAAAAATAGTATTAACCTTGTCTCTATCATGCACAATTTTCTTTCTTTTTTTTTTATCATTTACACCCCTAATAAGGCAAACCATTCAAAGAAAATAACGCTTTTTTTTCAAATTTCCAATGTTAAAACTTAGACACAGTAAATATTATTTGCATAAGGAAGACAATAACATCATCGTAATAACTCCGCAACTTAGTTTTACTACCAGAAAATACGAAGTAGATTTGAGACTTTTCTCGTACTCACGCATCAAGCAAGACGTGTTGTGGACGCATAAGTAAGATGCCCATTAGGCAGGCCAACGTGTACCTCACCAACCATGAACGAGAGTCCTTGACATTCCTCTTCATCAGATTTCTCTATTCTTACCCACAATTTTTTGTAGGGTAAATAACACCACAACTCCCTATACTTTAGCAAAAGTGCACACTACCTCCTGTGGTTTAAAAAGTGTACCGGAACCCCCTATAGTTTCAAAAGTGTAGCACCACAGCCCCCTCCGTTAAAAAAACCGTTACTTTTAACAGAGAGTGCGTTACACGCGTGTTTGGTACGATTTTTTATATTTTTAGGCTTAAATTATTATTTAATTGGACAAAAATACCTTTATAATTGAAATAAAAAATAAAAAATTAAAGGGCATTTTAATCTTTTTATACAATTCAGTTAAATTTATTGACGAAAAATTAGGAAGGGGGTGCGTGTGCACTGTTTGAAAACTATAGGGGGTTCCGGTGCACTTTTCAAACCGCAAGAGGGTAATATACATTTTTACTAAACCATAGAGGGTTGTGGTGCTATTTACCCTTTTTTTATATGAAATTTTGGTTTGACATAGCTTATTTACATTTTGTCTTCTTTGTGACCAAATATATTACTAAAAACCAACACAGACCATTTCATCCTTCCATAACTGCGGTGGCGGCTAAGCAATCTTGCAAGAACAAACGATGTCTGTAATTCATCATATCATGTCAACTCGCATCTCTTCATCAGCCTCAAGCTTATTGCATCACAACAAACTCAGCATGAGGTACCACTCTAGGAGAAGATCTCTTTTTTCTTTCTTTGGTCTAACTATAGTAATTCATAGAATCGAGAAGATGGGAAAAAATATGCGTTCGACAAGGTGGATGTCTCAATTAAAGAAAGAAATATAAACTCCACATACACGGAGAACACACCTATATAAGTGTAAAACATTCAATTTTGTCATACACAAGTGTGATCCTAATAACAGATTGTAAGAAGTTGTTGTAGTATATTAGCAAATTATTTCACATTTTAGTATGCTTAGCTATTCAATCTTTAGTATGTATATGTATCACTTCAAAACATAGATATATACGATGATTATCTCGAAAAGCCCCAGGCTGCCATTTACGAATTTATTTTTATTTTTGATTGTTGCAGGACGCGCAATGTGTCAATGCTAGGAAAACTTGGTCAAATTAAACAAATATGTTGCAACACCTTCTACACAAAAAAATGGTATAGCTTAGTCTACTCTTTTTATATTCGGGTTTTATATGCTTTTTTGCTCATTGTTTTCTTTCAATTTTTTAAGCTCACGTGATAAACGTGTCACGCAGGAAAAACTTGACTAAACTACGAGTTGGTTATCTCTTTTTAGAGGTTTGTGTTTTACTTTTCTTACATTAAATTATCACTCCATTTAAAAGATTAAATTATTAAAGAGAAATTTATTATATTTATTTATTATCTTTAACACTATGCATTGTGCTCTTTTTTGATGAATTCCATTAAGACATAGAGGTGAATTTTTTACTTCACTTGTCTAAAGAAAAGAGAAACTAAACGAGTACATTTGTTTATTCTGATTGTAGATATCAGTATATTTATTTTTATTTGTGGCAGAGAGCACAAGCACTACCGAGATTAAAGTGCTACAGTGGTTATGGAGCTGATCAGCAAAGTGAACAAGTATGTTGTAATCATCATGTGGACAATTTATTATTTTCATACCTCGAGACACAATGTGTTGGATTGTAGTTACCAAAATCGTACTATTAATGAAACAAATAATACAGTTAAGTTCGATTTAGGTCAAGAATAATTTGAGTGTGTTATATAAATCGAAATTATGCATGAATAGTAACTAAATCACAATGAATCGTGGGATTCAATCATTCCATTAACGATTTAACTTATCATTTAAGAAATCCAAACCCTAGATCGATTCTTAATGACCTGGCGATCAAAAGTCAGATTTATGCATAACCTTTCTTCAATTTCCAATACTAATCTTGGTCTGGAAGTTCTATAGCCATGTGAATATATCATTAAATGTGATACAAATGCATTTTACGTACCATTTGTGTCAGTTTTATATTTGCTTCGCCAAATGGATCTATTTGACTCAAAATTGAGAAATATGAATTTCTTTCAGACTTGAATGAATCTCATTAACTAACATGATTGATTATTGGAAGTTGTCTTGAACAATAGAACACGTTCCCTTCAAATTATTTGGATTTTCTTAAAACTTTTCAAGTTTCTGAGGTTCATTTTTTAAAAATAATTTGTATGTTGGAATCACAACTTTTACATAATGAGCAAATTATTCCAATATGTATTTCTGTTTTATAATTTTCTGCAATTTGTACTTGCTTTTGCAGCTTGAGAGATTGGACACTTTTCTATTCACATCTGAATCTGTTAATGAGGGCCATCCAGACAAGCTCTGCGATCAAATATCTGATTCAGTGCTTGATGCTTGCCTCGAGCAAGATCCAGACAGTAAAGTTGCTTGCGAGGCTTGCACCAAGGCCAACATGGTCTTGGTCTTCGGTGAGATCACAACCATAGCCGAAATAAATTATGAGAAGATCGTGCGCGACACATGCCGTAACATTGGATTTATCTCTGAAGATGTTGGTCTTGATGCCAACAATTGCCAGGTCTTGGTTTTCATTCAGCAGCAGAGCCCTGATATTGCTCAATGTGTCCATGGAAACCTGATGAAGCGACCTGAGGAGATTGGAGCTGGTGATCAAGGACATATGTTTGGATATGCCACTGATGAGACACCAGAGTTCATGCCTCTCAGCCATATGCTTGCAACTAAGCTTGGTGTTCGCCTCACTGAAGTACGCAAGAATGGCACCTGCCCCTGGTTGAGACCTGATGGCAAGACCCAAGTTACTGTTGAGTATTACAATGACAATGGCGCCATGGTTCCGGTTAGGCTTAATACCATTGTCATTTCCACCCAACATGATGAGGGTATTAGCAATGATGAAATCGCCAGGGACCTGAAGGAGCACGTTATCAAGCCTGTCATACCTGCGAAGTATCTTGACGAAAAGACAATCTTCCACCTCAACCCTTCAGGTTGTTTTGTCATTGGTGGACCTCGCGGTGATGCTGGTCTCACTGGTCGGAAAATCATTGTTGACACTTATGGTGGTTGGGCTCCCCATGGTGGTGGTGCATTCTCTGGCAAGGATCCAACCAAGGTCGACAGAAGTGGTGCTTACATCATTAGACAGGCTGCTAAAAGCATTGTTGCCAATGGGCTTGCTCGACGATGCTTGGTTCAGGTCTCATATGCCATTGGTGTGCCAGAGCCATTGTCTGTGTTTATTGACACATATAGCACTGGAAAGATTCCAGACAAAGAGATTTTGAAGATTGTGAAGGAGAATTTTGATTTTAGGCCTGGGATGATTTCAATTAACTTGGATCTAAAGAGGGGTGGCAACAACAGGTACTTAAAAACAGCTGCATTTGGCCACTTTGGAAGAGATGACCCAGACTTCACCTGGGAGATTGTTAAACCCCTTAAATGGGAGAAGCCACAAAACTAATCTCTGTAGCACAGAGCTTGATGGTGATCAATAATGTGATTGTTTTGCCCTCCAACTCCCTATCTCGATAGTCTGCATATCATTCATACACTATTATCAGTATTGTACTGGCCGAATCCATTTCGCATCACAGAGTATATCTCAATCTCCGTTAGCTCTGTTTCGGCTTTTTTCCCAACCTTCTGTGGTGATCAATAATGTGATTGTTCTGCCCCCCTGACTTCTATCTCGATAGTCTGCATATCATTACATCCTATCATCGATGGTGACTCTAATTCCTTGTACAGTTGCTTTGTATTTTTTCTTTGATCCTATCATCAATGGTGACTTTATACATGTACCAAGGGGAATTCTCAACCAGAAGTTATGTAAGTAACAGTTAAGTGTTAATCTAGATAGAAATTTTGTACATAAACATTTATAAGTCCGTAACTTTTTTTTTCTTTTTTTTCTTTTTTGAATTTTCTAGTATGGTAGCAAGTGATGTATTAGTTTAATAAAGTCCATAACTTTTTTTTTTCCTTTTTTGAATGTTCTAGTGTGGTAGCAAGTGATGTATTAGTTTAATTTTTTTTTTTTTTTTTGAAGATTTAAAGGTGTTATTCAACATGACCATTTTGTAGCAAGGGGATAAGAGGAAATTGGAGCACTTACCTAAGCGTCGTCTTCTTCTTTTTATTTTGATTTAAAGGGAAGTTTGAGTCAATTTTACATCATAAAAATATTGAATAATTCGATAATCAATCTTGAGATATCTGACATCGAAAGAATCATCTTATTTTCGATCACATTTAGCAGTACAGAATAAGGTACCTTTTTACAAGCCATTAATTAAATTAATTTATTTACAAAAGAAAAGTTGTCGAGCATTATTTGTTATTGTGTCAAACCTTTTGTTTCTTGAAATGTAACAAAAATGTTGAATCCTCTTACCCAATTAATTTTTATGCAAAAGGAAGAAAATGCCTTATTAGATATTTTCTCCTAGAATAGCTATTAATACAAATAAGAAAAACTCTCTTATAGCCAAATTTTATACATTCAATATACTCCATAAAAAAAGAAATACATAACTTGGTTTTATCAAAACAAAATATTAGAAAGATTCAAGAGTTTCATTTAATAGTAAACGAATCGTGAAATATATCAAACGAAATTTGGACTAACGTTGAACTCGTAAATCTCTCACAGAAGATAATGTTATGCCATAAACTAAAAAATGAGTGATTTTTTAAAAAGCTAAAAGGCAAATCTGTAAAATTCGTAAAAAAAAAAACGTTTAAACCACAATAATAACAACACGTATCATCACTACCCTCTAAAAACATCATATTCTGGGCCTTCAAAAAGGACCCACCTTTGCAAGTTATTTCCACACATTTGTCATGCACACGCCAGATCACTCTTCACTGCTAGTCAGCTAGGGTTCAGTGGCCGTTGACTCCTCTCTGACCAAATAATATTACTAAAAACAACATCTCTGCCTTTCATAACAGCAGCGGCTAAGCTTTCTTGGGCAGGAACACAACAATGTCTGTAATCCACCAAAGCTTTTCAACTTGTGTGTCTTCATCAACCTCAACATTCTTAGGCCACAACAAACTCAACATCAGGTATCACTTCAATAACATATGTGACGTTCCTCCATTCGGTAAAAGATACGTGTTTAATTTATAATGTCTTATTAGTTAACCCGGGTTATAACAATATATGCCCTTTTTTCTGTATTTTATTGATTTTCTTTAATTCAATTGTTGCAGGACGCAAAATGTGTTAATGCCAGGAAAGAATAGTCAGATTATCAAATGTGTTGTAGCACCTTCTACAGGAAAAATTGGTATATCTTACTCTGATTTTCTATCAATTGTGAGTTTAATGAATAAAAAGTTCATTCTTTTTATTATATTTTTGCTTTATGCTCTTTTGCTGCTTAAATGAAATAGTGTTGGAGGGTAAAAACGTCATGTCTCGCATTAGCGTGTGATATTGTATAAGTGTGGTGTATAAGTTAGTGACGTCGGTTGAAGTAATAACTCGGGTTAGACGTTTTGGGTCACGTTGAGATTTTGTATATGACACTTGTGCTTAGGTTTACAACATGGGTTTCTTTGTGGTTCTGGGTTTTGATCCTGGGGCATGAACACAAAACGAAAAGAAAGTTGTAATAATTGGGCGCCATTACAGATCTTTGAAACATTTGATTTGATGGAGTTATTCATCTACTATTGACAGATGACTGAATCTTATGAGGTGTGTATGGTATAATGTGTTGTTGTATTCTGGTAAATGCCTAAATTGGTTAAGCATTCTTTTTTTTATGGGATACACATGTTTGTTTGTTTGATACTAATTGATAAGCCTGATCGATTTTCTTCCATTTTTTGAAGCTCAAACAACAAAGGTGTCGCGCAATGAAAACTTGGCTAAACTACAAGCCGGTTATCTCTTTCCAGAGGTTTGTGTTTGATTTTTACCTTTCTTCTTGGAGCTGCATTTTGATTCATTCTATTGCCATTTTACTTTCTGGATGAGAAGACATATAAATCTGACTGTCTTATAAGTAGCACTGACCTATATTTTTGGTAGTTGATTTTCACATAGTTGTCGTGCTCGTCTTTCATATATGATGGATCAAGATACATCTTTTCTGGAGGGGCTTTATACTAGTTGGAAATATGCAATGGCTCCTTTTACTTAGAATAAAGTCCTGACAATTCATCCATTTTGTCATGTAGCTCAATGTGTTGGTCCTATTGTTTCAAGTTTTGACAGCATAAATGAAATGCAATGGAAGAGAAGGACTTCATAGCTGATTGGCTGGATTAGCCCATATTATTTTACAAAAGAGATGCCTTTTGAGTTTCCAAATACTATTCATACATTTATGCTTTTTAATATTGCATATTGATTTCATTCTTTTTTCCGCATATGGATTTGTTATTTGTTCGAATTATTTCTCGGTATCATACTTATATACCCCCACCATGGACCATGGTTACTAGTATATTTTCAGTGAGAAAAGGGTCACCTTATTTATTTGTCTCATTCCAATAGTGATGTTTATAAGTTTTATTTTTGGTGAACTTAGATTGCTAGAAGGAGAGCTGCACACGTGTTGAAGTATCCTGATGCCCAAGTGATAAGCCTAGGAATTGGTGACACAACCGAGCCCATTCCAGAAGTTATAACTTCTGCGATGGCAAAGGTAATGGTTTCGGCCTATTTGTGAAATGATTGTAAAGTTCACTAAATCTCTGACTTTCCACGGAATTTCATACCCATACAAGTTTGTAAGTCCTGTTGTTTCTCAAGGGAAAAGGTAGCTTAGCCTATAATTTGAGGTTTCCTCACTGATTGCAAACCACTATCTTTGCGTGAGTTGGAGTGATGAAAACTCTAAGCCTTTAGTGTTGTTTCATGTCCACTGATTTCTGTTTTGGCCCACAAGTAATCAAGTTTATTTATATCTGAAAGCAAGAAGAGAGAAAGAAAAGGTCATTTTAAATTTATTGCTATCAATATTTGAGCCAATTGCAGATGACAAATTAACCATTGAGGCAAAAAAGTGGCTTCTTTTACTTTATCTGCCTCAAGAAGAGTGAAACTAAACGAGTATCTCGCAAAATGAGCAAAAGGTTATTCTCAAATTATAAAAAATGTCTTATACTAGAATATTCCTTCATGTGCCAACAAGAATACTTCTGATTCCAAACTAATTTGGAGATTTTGTTTATTCCGATAGTAATTACAGTATTGATGAGTCACTCTTTTGTTCCAAAATTTATTAATACCTTGTCTTTTAATTTGTGGCAGAGAGCAGAAGCACTGTCAACATTAGAGGGCTACAGTGGTTATGGAGCTGAGCAGGGTGAACAAGTATGTTAAGAACATCATATCAATGGGTTGGCTTTTGATAATTTATTCGTTTTATATTTTGAGCCCCAATGTGCTGCTTCCTAATTTTACAATCATTGTCCGAAACTTCGACATCTCACTTTATTTAGGCTATGTTGAATTAGGAATTCTAAGTGGAGGATTGGCTAGAAAAGAAAACATAACTGTGCCCATATCTTCTCTAGCATCCTACATACAGAGGAGAACAGACTGATCTAGTGCTGTCTTCATATTGTATAAAACTACCTCATGTGCACCTGGGTACAGGGATTGGGTGCAGGAATGCGTCCAAGTGTTGGATTCACATAACTCTAAAATTTTAAAATATGTGGATGCTGTCCAAAATTGTCCAATATGACATGATGGATTTGGAGAATTGCTGCACTTATCTTTTAATATCTTTGTGATATTATAGGTAATACATGAGCAATATCTTGAAACTATGAGAGTTATTTAAGTCTTTCCTTGACTATTGGGTTTGGCTTCCTAACTTGTTGAAGCCTTAACCTGTCATACATTTATACCTAATTACACAGGTGCAATTGTCCATGATTTTATCTTCAACAAATTTCATGGGAAGCATCAAACTTACTAGAATAACACTAATTTTGTTGACATGTACAGAAACTGAGAGCTGCAATTGCTAAAACTTACTACACGGACCTTGGCATAGAAGAAAATGATATATTTGTGTCTGATGGTGCGAAAAGTGACATATCCCGCCTTCAGGTTTGATTTGCTTCCTCTCTCTCCTTAATTTTACTGCTGAATTTGATTTTGTTTGAAACCTTCGACAATCTTGATTACTGTTGCTTGTCTTTCTGCAACAAGTTACTTACATTCTCTGTTACTGCCACACCCAGGTCCTTTTTGGGTCGAAAGTCACAATGGCTGTGCAAGATCCGTCGTATCCGGTGGGTATTTCATGCCTTCACTAAGAAATCTGCCCCTTATTGACATTTGGAACCTGTCAGATGACCTTCTGCATTTGCTAATTCTTAGGCAGTCACCTCACATTTAGGCAGTCTAATGATGGGTGTGTTTATTCATTAAAAATGATCTTTGATATAAATCTCTGAAGTTAAGTTTTGGAGTACTTTCATAATTGGCTTCAGAAGACTATTGATCTCAGATTGGTGCTCTTGACAATGCAGTGTTTGATGTAAGTGTTAAACTTATATACTGTAAGGAATCTAAACAGTTTAATACACTACCGTTTAATGCCAGAATCAAAGGAAAAAAACGGAAGACTGTAAGAGAATAGTAGCTTCTTCTTTTAGCTATCGTATTTGATTGTGGCCCTCTGTCAGATTGTGGTAAATTTTTTGTTCGTAAAGTGAATTAAAACCTTTTTGTAAGAATGCAATTAAACTTCTCTTTATGGAGAGTAGGGTGATGCATGTCAATAAAGAGGAAGAACAAGAATTAGATATTATTTGCTAAAAAGGATTGCTAACTGAGTGGTTTATACCAAATTCTCAAGAAATATGTGCCTTTCTTTGTGATATAGGCATATGTAGATTCAAGTGTCATTATGGGTCAGACAGGGCAGTTCCAGAAGGATGTTGAGAAATATGGAAAAATCGAATATATGAAGTGTGTTCCAGAAAATGGATTTTTCCCTGACTTATCCAGTGTTTCTCGGACGGATATCATATTCTTCTGCTCACCTAATAATCCTACTGGTTCCACTGCAACGAGGGAGCAACTAACTAAATTGGTCCAGTTTGCAAAGGATAATGGTTCAATAATAGTGTATGATTCTGCTTACGCAATGTATATATCAGACGACAGCCCAAGATCCATCTTTGAGATTCCTGGAGCCAAAGAAGTAAGTTTGAAATTGACATTTGAATCTTTTCATTAAGTTGTTGTCTTTGTCATGGTGTTCTACTTGGGTAATTTCGAGCCTCGTACATTTTGCACTGGTGATAGAAACATAGCTGTTCATCAGAGGTGGGTTGGTTCTGGTGGATTTGTTAGAATAATGGTATAGCTGAAACTATCCTTGATTCAGTTTCATAATCATTTTTGTACACTAAAAAAATTGACGTGTTGTATTGTGATATCATGTTTTAACTGCACTTAGCTGATAACATAATTAAAACTGCTTGGTTGATTGGAGTTGATTAGGTTGTTCATTGAATATCTTCTATTTGCATTTTTTTTTTTTGTTGACAGTGTTTCTTGCCTCATGGATTTATTGCTACCGTAGTTGCATAAACTGTGATCAATATTCCTTTTAGTCATGCCAAATCCGCTTATATAAGAGTTTGAACGTTATATTATACTGGATTTGACACCAGGTATATTAGACTGACAATATTATAAAACTTTCTCTATAATATGAGTTATATTATAAAACACTAGTGGATATCAGTTGTATTCTACTTGTTCTTTAGGATTTGTTAATTCCTCCATTCAATTTTCTCTATATTCTCTTCTGCCGAGTGTTCCAGAAATTCTGATTCTATTTATCCAACTTCAGTTTAGGAATTGTGCGAAACATGATTATGTAGGTTATATTGTCATCTTACATTTGTTTAGTAGAAAATAGTGTTCCTTATGAGTTAAAAATCTGTGCTTGAAAATATAGTCTGTGAGGGAATGTTCCAATATTTGACAGACTTCAGACATTGTGCTTGATTCAGTTAGTTTTGGTTCAGGAGTAATAATTTGTATTACAGTTTTTTTTTTTTTTCAAACATTTAAAACTTTATTAACATGCACCAAGGGGTTGCAACCCAAAAAATGCTATGAGATGCTCGGAAGTGGTCGAAGTAGTTGAAACAAAACTTACTATACAACCTGTTATACTTCATGTATATGCTAAAAGTTTATATTACAACACTAATGGTTCAACCACCCATATATTAAAAATGGCTCCTTGTATGATAAGAAGCTCATGCATTAAAATATCCAATTCTTACCATACAAGGGGCGGTGAAGCATCTCCGGTGGTGATATCTATCATTCCTCTTGCATGTTTAGGCAGATGAGCCATGACCCTGATTCTCTGTATATTACAGGGTGCTTATGGCATATCTATCAATCTATCAAGTTTTGAGGATCACTTGCACTTGTGTAATTATATCTTACTTATGTTGGACTTTGCAGGTTGCTATTGAAGTTTCCTCATTTTCAAAATATGCGGGATTTACAGGAGTTCGTTTAGGTTGGACTGTGGTTCCAAAGGAGCTCCTATTTTCTGATGGATTTCCTGTTGCCAAGGACTTTAACCGCATTGTTTGTACTTGTTTCAATGGTGCATCCAACATTGCCCAAGCTGGTGGTTTGGCATGCGTATCTCCAGAAGGCCTCAAGGTTAGTTCCATCTTCAAGACTGATTAATTTGATGGTGCCTATGAAGGAAATGAAACTCCTATTTTCCATTTCTTTAAAGTCTCACTAAAAAGCTAAAGAAAAAAGAAGAAACGAAATGAAGAATAGCACATGCGCATGCACACACTCGCAGCTCCGTTCTTCTCGAGGGAAAACAGTGTTGTACAGTAGTTTGGTATTGACCAATTTGACATGATATGCAGGCTATGCAAGAGACCGTTGGTTTCTATAAGGAAAACACTAAGATCATAGTGGAGACATTTGATTCTCTTGGTTTTAAAGTTTATGGAGGGAAAAATGCGCCATATGTATGGGTCCACTTTCCTGGCCGAAGCTCATGGGATGTGTTTGCCGAGATTCTTGAGAAGACCCATGTTGTTACTACTCCTGGCAGTGGTTTTGGACCTGGTGGTGAAGGTTTCATACGAGTCAGTGCTTTCGGACACAGAAGCAATGTCCTGGAAGCCTGCAGAAGATTCAAGGAGTTGTACAAGTAAAGCATCAAACCTGTGTATGCAATATTTCTATGACTGTAAGATGCAGGTGATGGAATTTTCCCCTTTAACGTGGCTTCATCATTTTCAAATAGATGCCAAGCCACTTTATTACTAGAATCAGATGCTTATTATGGTTTAGCCATCGAGATTCTACCTTCATTTGTCCTATAAATAATAGGATCATGTAATCCTTGTGTATTTTTATACAAGAACTTGATTTTGCATGAAAATTGCTGGTGACATATACTCCCAATTTGCACGTATATGTTCAATTTTTGTTAATTACAACTTTTAGTCGGAAGTTGAAAAACATACAATAATTATTGGCAAGTGGAGCCATAAGTTTGCTTCATCACATTCTGGGTACTTATTTACCATATCTTGGTTGATAGTTGTTCTTATTTAACATGAAGTATCTTCCTGACATTAATCACGAAATACAGGTTTGTAGTAAATTGCTTTGCAATATAGATGTTTTTCTATATTACATATTATCTTGGATTATATTGTACCATCTTTCTCTGACTTTGTAGTAAATTGCTTTGCAATAGATGTTTTTATATTGTACCATCTTTGTCTTTGTCAGAGTGAATGCTTTCTCTAAGGTTTTTTATCTCCGCGATTCTCCTTTAAGACAGGAAGATCTTTGCAGTCTTCTTGATGCTTTGTCACGAAGAACACATGTTTAACACCTTCCTCCTGTATGATGGGAATGATAATAGCTGACGCACCCTGGAAAATTGGCAGATGTATAGAATTAGTCCGAATCTTATTGTACATTGGATGCTGAAAGAAATTTGACAGTGAAGGCATACCCGAATCAACCTAGATGCTGCAACGACACGTTTAGGTGTAGGAATTGGGAGTAGTAAACGGCCAACACCATAGGTAGCCACAGCAAAGAAATATTGTAACAATCTCCAGGGGCTGGGATCTAGACCAGATATGAGTGCTACTGGTCCTTTGCACAGAATGTTACTCAGACTTAAATAGTCGAAGCTTGCCTGCTGGAGCTCTTCCCTTGCTTCATCTTCGGAAGTGAAGCTCACCTTGTGGAGTGCAGCGGCCATTAGATTGATGGTAAACGCCACTGGCTGCTCATAACCACAAGTATTATTGTAAGCGTGTCGTATTACAGAACAATTTCTATATATTTTACATTCAATGGTATGGTGATCACAACCTTACGGATTTTGTAGAACAGTTTAACGTATTGGTTCACAGCTGATATATCGTCAAAATGCTTCAAATGTCTTAAGAGATCGCGAAGAAGAACAACGTCACATAGAGCCACTGTCATTCCTCCTCCAGTTAAAGGATGTCGCATGTTCAACGCATCCCCTAGTAGAAGCGCTCCAGGGATGGATTTGGGCACGGCCGGCATGCAGCTAATAGGCATGATCCTTATCTGTGCTTTGTCAACTGATGATACAAGGGCGCTATGCAGTTCAGGTGGAATCTGAAGGCAAAGATGTTAGACATTCTGCAAATCCATGTGTATAAGTAGCTTGGTTTACATCATATGCTTTTTGTGGTTACAGCGAGTTTATGGACAAGATGGAAAAAACAGTAAAAGGAGACATCTATCTCATTAGAAATCAAAATTGACAAGAAGCTGTCCGATGCAGTGTCACGTTCTCGAGTTTTGCCTTAGGGAATTTTTTCCAATTTGATGGCTTATAGTGCTTTGAATATTGCGCTTTGTGCTTTGAATTTGCCTTGGGTGTTTGAGCGGTAGTGAGTTCTTAGGCACAAGACGGTTGGCATTTTAAATAATTGTCTTGACGAATTTTGGGGCGTGACATGCAAATTATACATGCTTACCTGAGGAACCACCTGAGTTTTCAGGAAGTGTGCCAGTTTGCCATCGGATACGGAAGGAACTTTTGAGCCCGGTAAATCAATGAGGAGCCGAACCTCACTACTACTAATGGGATAGAAAACGAAAGACGCCGGATTTCCCAAAACAACATGTGCATATCTTGGATGCGGGAGCTGGCAATTTTCTAGTATCAGGCCAGCAAAACAAGAGGGTGTAGTCACCTGCAAAAATATTTTTTTTAGTTGAGGCTATAACACATAATTTAATACATATAATATAAAAATACCCTTATATGTAAAAGATTTGAGATCAGTGGGGGCTGCTACTCCCACTATCTTTCATATACATCCACGCTAGTATAGAAAGGACACAAGTATTTCAAATTACCCATGCTCCCATCACTTTCTTGGAGAATTATGAATAAAGGAACCTTAAAAACTGAGATTTGGTAGTGAGCTTTTTTTTTTTTTTCCCTGCAATGTGAGGCTTTTTACCTTAGGTTTGCAAAGAGAGCTTCGCAAACTTGAAAAACAACCATCACAAACAATTGTCAGAGGAGCATAAGCTTTGAATTCTTCACCACTCCTTGTTTTGTATTCTACACCTTTTATTGTCCCTCTTTCTTCCAGTAGAGATGTCACCATTCCTTGTTCCAACTTCACGCTGAACAGAAATGAGTTAAGGCCAAAATAACAGGGAAATAATTACGATAAAATAAAAATAAAAATAAAAAAAGCACGATGGGCTTATGAGCTAATTATGGTACCACGCGGGTAAACCACAGGGGTACTATGCAATCTACCCGATTGCAGAACACCAATTCAAGAGGAAAGAGGTTTGTTTTCTGTGGAAGAAAATAGTACTTGGGAAGAGACGCAGCTTTCGTCCGCATACTTTGTACAAAACGGCCATGATGAAAGCTTCTCCCAGCCACGTCAAACTGATAATTTTCCAGTGGATAATCCAGTCGAATATCTTTTCCACCCTTGTATAGAGCATATCCAAGCACCCTTTGAGCATCAATATCTTTTACACAATCTGCAACAACATTGAATTGCCTTGAGACTTCACAGACACAAACTAGAATTGCAGGAAATATACTTATTCTGTTTCTTGACTTGTAAGCTTACCATCCAGGCCTAATTCAATCAATTTCAGGTAACCACCAGGTTGCAACAGTTCACCAACAATTCTATTAGGCTCACTCAGATTTCTTTCAATCACGTGAACTTGGCGTCCGTCCTGCTTAAGAAACACCAGCAACATTCTCCATTAATAATACTACAAAAAAAAAAAAAAAAAAAACAAGTTCTTCATCTCATTCATGATTCATCCACCACAATGCAGATAAAAAAATTTCCAGTTTCTTTAATAGAATAAGATGAAGAAAGACACCTTGCCAAGAGTGTAAGCCAGTGCTGAACCAGCTACTCCAGCTCCAACAATGATCACATCATTGCTTTTCTCGTTTGCAGATCTTCCTTGATCTTCCTTTCCTCTGTCCATACTTAAGGATTTTATTATAGAGAAAAATGGAGCCGATAATGACAAGCGCGCCATATATATTACGAATACAATTACATAAGATTTCCTCTCAAGGTATTACTTTTGCTTCAGTGTCTCATGTGCAAACTTGTTATAAATATGGCCTGGAATTATTCAATTATTTCGGAAAGTTGTTGTAGATCAGTACAAGTTTACCTGCATACGAAGTTCCCAAATGAAGTTGTTTCCACACGAGAGGTCCAAAAGATGTGATAACATTAACTTTGCGTGTGAGAAACTGACCACATAACTTTCATGTTCGAAGCCTACT
The DNA here is from genome assembly GCA_037974665.1 of Ehretia macrophylla. NCBI lineage: Eukaryota > Viridiplantae > Streptophyta > Magnoliopsida > Boraginales > Ehretiaceae > Ehretia > Ehretia macrophylla. The sequence goes on from CM075766.1 coordinate 50,351,364, forward strand.
AAGCAAAGCAAAGCAAGACAAGTCATGAGTTTTTAAACAATATGTTATTATTTGCATAAAACATAAGCTAAAGTAAGCTCCATTTATGTAAATACTTGGATCTTAAATGTAGTTGATATTGTGATTAAGTGCTAATGATATATGTGTCAGTTGAATGACTTCTTTTTCGCAGTATCCACGCATGACACCATTTATAGCTTGAAAGTTCATATCCACTTCTGGGTGTAACTGTTCATCTCCAGAACAGAGCTTGTCAAAGCAGAACTTTTAGTCATTTGCATTTGGGTAGAATGATAATTTACTTGTCTGGGTTAAGACTGGAGACAGGCTAATTCTGATATAGATTCTGGTGGTATTAGAGAAGGGTGAGAACGCAAACCGTATTAAGTGACCACCTCATGAGTAGATGGATTTGTTTTTGTGCCATGCACGTGAACAATTTTTTGTTTTTAAATGGGTGGCGGCGAGACTTGAATTTAAGATTTTTAGTAATTTGGGTTCTAGTGACTACCTGGGATTATGGGGTGTGTACAAAAATGAAATTAAAAAAAAAATTCAGCTAACGAGGAGAACTAGTCATATAAGTTCTTTATTGGGTTTGAAGAGAAGTCTAACCGATCTACAAACAGATACAAAGATGTGAATACTATACACAAGCACATTTAACGCGCTTCATTTTACACGCGTCACAGATAATACACTGTCCAATAGAGTACTAAACGAAATAACCTAAAAAATTGATTCTCTGAAAGTCATATGATACACTTCAGATGGAAAATGCATTTCCATATTAAAGAACAAGGAATAGAAAATGTTTACATAATTGTTCTCAAGTTTGAGATCGGTCTTTACCCAAACTCTTTTTTCTTCGATCAGGGAAAGACCAACAAAACCAAGTCTAATTTCTATGACAGTAAGATTTCATTCTATCAGTATGAATGCAAATAAGTGAAACATCAAATAAACAGTTCAGCTTGATCTCAGTTTTGACTAACAGGGGCAGCTCTGTAGTAAGCTGGAACAGTCACCGGGAAGAACATTTGTCTTACTCCTTCGGCCTTTATAATTGGGAAAATGATTCCAGAAGCACCCTGAAATCAAGGATTTGATATAGATCACGGTGTTAAATTAATAAAAATGGCTACAAAGAAAATAGAACTCTTTTCTTAATTGAGGAAAAGTGATTGAAATACTAACCAAAAGCAATCTAGCCCCTAACCACAATCGTTTAGGTGATGGGAATGGAATTAATAATCGACCTACACCATAGACGGCTACTGCAAAGAAATGAAGGACCAGGCTCAAAGGGCGCGGATTTAGACCAGAAAGTAACGCCACTGGTCCACTTGAGAAAATGCCTCCCAAACTTAAATAATCAAAACATGCTTGACGCATTTCTTTCCTTGCCGGGTCTGGTGATGCCAAGAAAACCTTGTAAAGTGCACCGGCTAATGTGTTTATCGTAGATGCCACAGGCTGCAAAGAAAGACAACCAAATTGAAGAACTTAACAGCTCCAGAATCATGCTTGAAAGTTGAAACCAAGATAAGTACCTTCACGGAAAAAGCTGGTCAAATTATTTGTTCACTCACCTTGCGAAGAGTATAAAAGGATTCAAGATACATGGACAAAGCAGATGCATCGTTTAGGTCATGTAGTGGCCTAAGAAGGTTGCGAAGTACAACAATGTCCGATAAAGCGACAGTCATTCCTCCTCCTGTTAAAGGATGTCGCATGTTGAACGAGTCCCCCAGCAAAAGAGCACCTGGAGTGGAGTAAGGATAAGCTGGCATGCTTCTGTTTGGCATTGTCCTTATGTTTCCTTTGTCAATTGCCGCTATGAAAGCATCATAAAGCTCACAAGGGATCTAATATAGACACATCAGTCGGTAACATAATAAGAGATAAATCACTGTGATCAAGTAGAGCATGTAAAAAGATACCTGTGGAGCTACAACGGTCTTCAGATAATTGGCCATTTCGCCATTAGAAATGGAGGGCACTTTTTGCCCAGGCACATCAACCAAACAGCGAATTTCAGTGCTGCTGATTGGATAGAACAAGATAGGCGAAGGATCTGCTAGAATTACATGCCCATGATTCTCAAATGGCAGTTGACAATTTTCCAGAACCAAACCCGCAAAACAGGATGGGATCTCCACCTACAGTATAACACCCACCAATTTGTTAAGAGACACGATGAGTATTCAAGAATGAATACCTTAATCCTATAACTTATAGAACTATATCATACATAAAAAAAACTACAGCATAAGCAATTCAGATACTATAATACTGAAATGCCAAGTGCATTGATCATTATCCTTATACAGTTGTAAACAGCTCTAAAAATGATAAAATCTGGTCTGGTTACACAAATTCTTTCAACTCCAGCAAAGTTTCACGAAAATAATGGAAAACACTTATTCTTAATAGTGCACAGTTGGATGTCGTATTGACCTGGGGATTACATAGAGAACGTCGCAGATTTGAAAAACAGCCATCACAGACAATTGTAAGAGGAGAATATGCGGTCACTTCTTGTCCATTTTTAGTTTTGTATTGCACACCTTTGACAGTTGCCTTTTCCTCAAGCAGAGATGTTACCGTTCCCTGTTCAAGTCTTACACTGAGCAAGCAAGGAATATGGAAATCAGTAGGATTATGGGAAATTCTTAAACGGAATCAGCGGACAACAGAGTAACTAATTAACAGAAAAGGAAAAACAGAGTTGGAAAAGATGACCACCTAAGAAAAATTACGCATTGACCTATGCACAGAATTACAATATCATATTTCCTTTTTCACTAACAATTTTCTTATACCTGTATGCCCGAAAGACCAAAACCAAAGTATGAGTTTTGCTCGAAAACCAAATCAATGATCAAGAGAAGTATAGAAGGTTTGTCATTGCAGTAAACTAGAGCAAAGCATGGAGTCCTCCATGTCTGTATAGAACTATTGGCCATAAAAGTACCAAAATATATGTAGTAGAAGGGAAAGTACAATACTTTGGAAGGGATGCAGCTTTCTCCCTCATCCGTTGTACGAAGTGCCCATTATGAAAGCTTCTTCCTGACACATCTGAATGAAATTTCTCCAATGGATAAGACAGCCTAATCTTTTTACCATCCTTATAAAGGGCGTAGCCGAAAACTTGTTGTGCATCAATATCTTTCAAACAGTCTGAATGCAGAAGAACACAATAGAGATCAACTCCAATGCAAAATTAGAATAATAGAAATCAGTAAAACATTTATCTTGATATTAACAATTTTGGGGACAAAGGGTCCATGGTTTGAACATCAATATGGATTCTGTGTTGCCTACCTTCTAGACCTAACTCAATTAATTTCAAGTACCCTCCTGGTTGTAGAAGTTCACCCACAATTCTATCCGGCTCTGTCAAGTCCCTTTCTATTACATGAACTCGACGTCCGTCCTGTGATTATACAAGAAACAATGAATGTTAATTTCTGGTTAGACCTCAATTATGCCATAAGGTTTTCACAATCCATCTATCAAAGGAAAGCTCAGAGTGAACTTTCCTATTGTTTACGTCTTACTCATAAATCACAAAACCGATTATTCTCGTAAATCAAATCAAATCAATCCAAACAAGCTTTATCCCATTATATGGGATTGATCATATGAATTTGAAGAGACTATTCATTGTTATTGAGTGGAAAATCTTAAAGATCTTAATCTGAATCATTGGCAGCTAGAAAGTTAGAAGTTGTCCCACTTAATAAATGTCCCCATCTGTTGATCTGTCTCACTTTGTTTCGAAGCTTTCATTAACATTTCGCGATCATATTCAATAACACGTGATTCAGGACCTAGCCAAAAGTAACATTATATTCAGGCTGCTTTTGCAACATATAGGAATATAAGTTTTCTCACAAAAGTTAATTTCACACTATTTAGGACAAGATATATCCTTAAACAGAAATCTAATCCCATTTTTCTTTTACCTGCTATTGTTAAGTGTTACAATCATTAACTAAACTGGTCAGACAAATCAGTCAAAAGGGTCACTATCAAAGATAGTTGACAAGACTGATCTCTTATTGTGTGTAAACAAGATAAATTTCTTCTATGAGACACCATCTGAGACCGTGTAATAAAAAAATACGTGAGACCCACATCTTTGTGAGTGAGAAGTGACCTCATAAAAGACTAACTCAGAAATGAGAAAACTATCAAGTGAGGCTCTTCAAAACATCTAGCGGGCCAAAATGGCTCATCTTTATGAGCGGGGTGGATCCCATGCACAGGTCGGATTCTCTCCCCACTCTCATCCGAACCCAACGTCTGTCCACCCTTTTTAAAGAGTTTCGCATCTACCAATTTACTGTCAGAATGTGATCCCTATATACTTTTCAGCAATGATATTATTAAATTTCCTTTTTTGTACATGGTGCTCATTAGACAGACTGATAATTTGGAATTCGCGAGCCTTGAGTCTAACAATCCTAAATATAAGCTGTGCAGACCTTAAATGACTCAAATCTATCTTATCACACTCAAAGAACTCCAAGTAAACATGTTTGCATGTATACATAAGTGTTTGTCACTAATCGCTAATTCCACAAGGTGTGAGGAGATATAATATGCTATAAGTTAGTATAGTAAATTTAAATAATAATTCGTGTTAACCATTTTAAGTCTATGGGTTTAAAGATCATAAATAACACTAACTTCGGAAATAGGTAGTTAGTCCCTTGGCAAGAGTGTATGCCAGAGCTGATCCCGCAACGCCGGCACCGACAATGATGACATCCATACTTCCCTCACTCTCCAGCCGGTAATGACTATCAGCAACGTTCTTCATACACTCGTCTTTACGTGCAACTTTTGAAGTCTTAGCTTTCTTGATCTGTCTTCTTAACTTGTAGAGTAAAACAAACCCAAATAAGGAAGCAACAAAAGCACCAAGAATATATTGATCGATCACCAACATCTTCTTTATGATCAAGAATTAAATTTGTACAGTTTTGTTTTTCTCTCTATATATCTATTTATGTACAGTTCTGTTTTTCTGTTGGTATTTGAGTTGAGTGAAGGTTTTAACTTAAAATGGCGCGTATTATAGGCGAAGAACCGGCCTAGTTTTGAGGTGTAACCGCTTACCGTATGTCCGAGGTTAATAACATACACGTGTATATGAAGCCATGGGCGGATTTATTTGGGGTCTAACCGATGTTGTATTTTTCACTAGTCTCAAAAGTTGAATTTATATATTTTTAACTAAAAAATTAATTAGGCCTTCACCGAAAAATATTATACATATATAAATGTTTAATTGTATGTTTTTAGCTCTTATTAAGATAAAATTCTGAATCCGCTCTTGATTGAAGCTTCTTGAGTTTGTTCTTTTTTCTTTTTCTTTTATCTGGTTATTTAGCTTAGTCAAGTCATTACTAAAAGAGAAAAAAAAATATTAATACCACATATAGCTAAACCGAGTAGAATCAGAAGGAAATGGGTAGGGGCTCTATTAGCACTCTTTTTTCACCGAATTAATGCTAAATCGAGTAGAATCAGAAGGAAATTATTCTTTCCTGTGTGCAAAGTTGGAGGTAACAATTAGGCCACTGTTTGTTTTTCCAATTAATTAGTAATTTAAATGAATAATATATGTGAGACTGCTAATTTCAACACGAAGTAATATCCCTAACAATATATTTGGATATATGTTTTTGAGAAAAAAGGAAGGAAGAGGAGAGATTCAGGAAGGATTTAATCCATTCACTCGTTTAAATTCAATTTTTTTTTATTATTTTTTTTTATGACGGAGAAAGAAATTAAGGGATATTGGAGAATCACATTTCTTAAACTAATACTCAATTTGTCAAGAAATTTAATTATAACTCTCTTGTTGGGTTTTATTTCACATATTCATTGATACAATAACCTCGTTGACAAGACATATCTACAGAAAATGTTTTACTATATGTTATTTTGGCTTTCAAGATCTTTTTTCCTGTTTAATTTCTATAAGATTTCATAGCCATATAGAGAAACAAAAGATGAAGAGAATCATAATATAGAATATATACTTAGGTTTTCGCTACCAAACTCGTTGTGTAGAGGTAATATGGTCAAAGTGTGTTTTGTCATTGATGGACATAGTATGCCAAAATGATTAATTAATATCAAAGAGTCATTATTCTCAGATTTTATAAACTTTGTAGGCCAAATGGGTAACAATTTCTACATAATATATAAGTGGACAAGGAAGATTTTTTTTTTCAAATTCTCAAAAATAAAAAGTCATATATCATTTTAACTTAATTTACAAGAGTTTTACTTAATCACTAGTAGTGTGTCATGGAGAAAAAAATTATTTAATGATTTGTGTTTTAAAGTAGTCTAATTAGCGTACGTATTATCTCCAAAGTTATGGATATTGTCTAACACTAGAACATAATTTTAGGCTAATACACTGCCTTTCAATGTTGTCAATTCTTGTAGTTTTGCTTTGCTCTTTGGTTAACTAAATTTTCTGTCTTTACATTTGTGATTGTTTTTCAAATTAAACAATTGCACTTGCCTATAGAATATTGCATAAATTCTCCATACTGTTTTAATCATAGTAGACATGTAAAGATTACAGCAGATTTGGCTGAGAGCATAAAAAAAGTTATTTTTTTGGGTCAATTGGAAGCTACATTAATTACAGAAAAAAAAAAAATGCTACACCAGGAAGTAAAAAGGTAAAGAGTACGATTGAGCTTAACTTGCACAGGAATATTAGGTATCCAATCAATTAGAAGTCGATTCTTCAGAATTTGTTTGGCTAACTAATCTGCCACGTTATTGCCTTGCAATTAGTTTGCAATTCAGTTTGACAAGATCTATTTGAACATAAATGTAGATAATGAGATACTTGTACATGGCATTTTTCTTAGGCAATTACATGGAGTAATTATGTGTTTCATGTGAATAAGAACTCCATGTGTAGATCTTATCATTGAAATAAGAAACGAGACCTGGAAAATCACGAAGATGAGAGAAATTCTTCAATTAGATCGTCTGACCATTTAAACAGGTGGTTCTCATTACATGTAGAATCCATTCATCCGATCTAATAGAAGAATAACTTAAAATGATTAAGATTGCACTGGGGGCAGTCCAACAGGTACAGCATGATATTTGGCAACTACGCACAAATATATCCCGAAGCAGACCAAACATCATAGACCTGTGGTTGATTTTGCAAACACGTTATGCATCCATGAATTTAATGGGATGGTGATGTTTAGCGACCTTACTGCTAAGCTTTAATTAGACTTGCCTACTTTACTTGACTCCTTGCTGCATTAATATGACTAGCTCTGCCAACTCCCCAGTAAGGACGTTCAAATTGGAGAGAGAGGGAGATGCATGTGTTATTCAATAAAATAATACTATCTGGATTAAACAACTGCACGTATTTTTAAAATGACAAAGGTTACAATATTAAATGGAAAATCAATGACACGTGATAGTATCTTGATAGTTGCCGTAAAAAATAAGACTATATAGTTCTGTAACTACGAGCATTCTTATAAAAGGTGTTGGGCCTCTAAAGAACTCTTTATCTTTTTTCTGATAGTATCTTTTTCAATGAAAAATTTCAGAGCTTTTTTTGGCAGAGTTCGTCAGCAATTTCATGATGTTAATCTGGTTATGAAGAAGACCAGCACTATAAAAAGCAAGTTGGTACCATGGCACGAATGCAAAGCTTGTAATGAAATTAATATCTCGTGTAATGCGTGTTGTGTTATTAACTAATAATACCAAACTCACAAGCAAGTTTAATGCCAAGAACCTATAACTTATTTTCTTGCATTTCAAATTCTAAAATAATTAGCTCGAGTTATTAGTTAAATCCATGACACATGCTTATAAATCGCTTTTTTATCATATCATTCACCGGTATTGATCATTACTACTACGCACTTTATGTTTATCTCATTGTTAAGTAGTTTTGAGGATTGTATGCTCCAAATCAATTGCTTAATAATGATATAATTAAATGATAGGCGTCTAACTCACAATATAGAGAACGGAAATTATTCCTTTTTGACTACTACTAACACTACTCGAACGTTTTATCTTTTCCTCTTTCTACTATTTCAATTAGTCAATTTTTAATAATGTCGCAGGTTACATGTGACTTGTGAGTGACATGAAAAAGACTTAAAAACTGGGGAAATAGCATAAAGTCAGATATGGAATTATTGAATGAAAATGAAGTAAGTTGGTGATTTATCATAGGGAAGTTGGACCCTGGGGACCCAATGAGAGAGAGATGTTAGGAATCTTGGTAAATTTTTATTTCGGATCGTACATAAATAAGTAAATATATACATGATATATATTTGACATGATTTGATTCTCAATAAAAAATTATCTATGCTTCCCGAGTTTTTCTTTCTCTTACTCAAAGGATTACAACATAGCTTTTAAAGGAAAAATCATAAAATTCTCTTAGACTCACCCCCTAACTCTTTGATGTGTGACAATTGAACATAAACTAAAAAGTCAATTTATAAGAGACTATAGCATTCGTATATTCCTATCTTCAATAGTATTTACTCACACTAAATTTTTACTTGTTTACGGTACTTGATTGAGTTTGAAATTCGAGCTAAAATCCACAATAGTTTGCTCAAATTCAGAGGACAATTTCACTTATAGCTATTGATTTACAATATGGAAACTATGATATTCTTTTCTTTCTGGATAGTAAAACAAGTTGCTTAATTCTTTGTTTCTTTGTTTCTGTGTTTGAATCTCTTGCATGCTTATTAACTGATGATCTTAATCAAACAATGAATTTCCATATAACATAAGTCGACGACTGTTGATGTCTGGACAATGATTTAACTCATAATTCGCATTTCATAATATTAATAGAGCAGAATTGTGGATCAAATTCAGCCCAAGTTTAATGTTGGCATTACAACATTTGGGCTTCGAGTCTTTCCGAACACATAGGCCCAGTAGCTTTCCAGCAGTCGAGTGAGCCAACCTTTTATTATATCTTATTTTCTTTCATTTTCTTCTGTTTTCTTTCCCGGGCAACCATTTTTTTTGCTAAGGGCTTTTAGCGAACTAGAGTGTGAATGATCAACGATTTTTTTTTAAATCAACTACTTTTGTGTGTGTGTGTGTGTTTTTTTTTTAACTACTTTTGTGTTAAATCAAGTCACAATTTGACCCAAAATTTAAAATGGTGTTTTGATTATAAGTTGTGTTTTGAAAAGAAAAAATACTTTGAAGAATTAACTTCAATTTACACAATCTAATTCATAGTTCTACCTTTAATTAATATCACTAAGAGAAAAGTAAAGCAACATCTCATAAAATCTAGGACTATTTCACGCAACATTAATTTGCAATGAAAATCGGTTGCCATCAAATATAGTTAATTAAAAAATTGTATTTACTTCAAAACTTTAGTATTTTCTTGCAAGTTTATACAATTTTGGCCTATTGGGAACTTTTATTATTGTGAATTTTTCTCAAAAGAAGGAAAAGAAAAAGGAAAAGAAAAGTTTATTATAATTACCAAATCTTCCCTAGATTTTATCTTTATTACCAATTTGTCCAGACTAAGGGAGACAACTATAGAGAGAGAGAGAGAGAGAGAGAATATTTGATTGTAACGGCTAGTTACAGACAGGTCAGGTGTTTAAAAATCACACTCTACCCCTTTACCTTTGTCTCCTCCTCCAAAGCAACGCGTCTCTCTCTCTCTCTCTCTCTCTCTCACACACACACACACAGTAGAACCTTTCCTCTCGACGCTCCACACCTACCTACCCTCAACGTCCTCCTCCCTCCTCACACCCTCACACACACACACACACACTGCATATACACAGAAAATGGCAGAGGAAGAGCAAACAATCATCAACATGGACGTAGATACTAATGAAGGAGGAGGAGAAGAAGAAGAGGAATTTTATGAGAACATCGAAGCCCCAAAGTTCGTTGACTTCACCACCCCAGACCACTACCACCCCGACGACCGCTATTGGTTCTGCTTGCGTGTAGGTATGTCACTGTATGCTTTCTTTCTTGCTACTTTTCTTTCCATATAAATCCGCTAATGCTACATTATATTTTCACAGGATATATTTTCACGACTCAAACTAGTAAACTAGTGACCATAGGGCACGACAATTTTACCGTTTTACCAGGGGCTCCCCTTATTTATTTGTTACTGCATATTTTCCAAGGGTATGCTTAGTCCAATGTTTCCCTGTCATTCCAATTGTTCAATTCTTTCAATTTTCCCGTTTCAGGATGTGACCAAAAGCATGAGGAAGAACTAGATTCTGAGGCAATTTACAAGAATTTCGTTCTTCGGGTTAGTCCTTATAGATAATTTCTTCTTTCATATGCACATAACGGAAAGTTTCATGCGCGGGGCTTTCCTTTTTACTTTATATTCTTGACACCACTAAGTTTAAACAGGTGATGGCAGCTAGAAGTCCTAATGTAAGACTTCAAAAGGCTCTAAATAGAACTGCTTCAAGGTATGCGTATGTCCTCACAGCACTTGATTAATCAATTTTTTACACTTCACTTGGATTAATTTAGTATACAGAATTTCTTTTAGTTTGACATAATTTTGTTTTTTCCAGTAAATATATGAAATGCCCCGGTTCAGCCCCACCAAAATCTTCCAAGCCTAGACTATCAAGATTAGCTGTTATTTCATCAATTTCTGGGAAGTTGGTTGACAATAGAGGAAAAATTAGACCTCTGCCAAAGCTTACTACTTCTACACCTAAGGCAAAGACAAAGCAAGTTGCTGCTAAGTATCTCACAACTCCAAGGAACAAGAAGTGTCTTCCGAATCCAAACTCTTTTCGAAGTGTTCAGAATCCAAAACCAACAACTCTTGCAGTTCCTAAGAATCGAATAGTTGCGAAAGCTTTGGTTTTTCATTCACCAAAGAAAGGCATTGCAGTAAAGACCTCGGTGGAACTGCGTACGCCTTTATCAAAGTTATGTGAGGGAATGAAGAGGCTTGAGTTAACAAGCCAAAGGAAACGGGTATTGGGTACTTGTCACAAGCCATCAAAGGACCCTGGACTTGGTTCTAACAAGTCATTGCCTGTGAATTCTTCAAGAAAACAGAGGGTCACCTTTAAGGATCAAAGCAGTGAGAAAAACCGATTACAGTCTCAAACTCGTAGTGCCAGGGAAGCCGAATCATCGAGATCTATGAAGAGTAAGATGACAGGGAACTTAACAAAGCAATGCCACTCCAAGGAGATCACTGCAAATGGCTCCTCTACTGCTATGAACACTGGTTCAAAATTAAGAGAGGATAATGAAGAGCATCCTAGTGCCAAGAAAATTTTAGGGCAATGCAGCTCTATAGATCAACAATTAGAAGAAGTTGAAGGGAATGATGTCCGAAGAGCTGAAGTTCCCAACAAAAAGGAGGATGATTGTGGTGAAGGAGATGCACAAGATAATGCAAAAGCAGATTTAGAGAGTCCAGTAAACTGTGAGGATCAGTCAGCTGAGAATCAGGCTTTAGAAAGAGCAGGACATGAAAGCCAAGTAATGGATAGTGATGACAAGGAGAACGCTTCAGCGTTTGATGAGAATAGGTCTGTCAGAGTTAATCTTGCATGTTATGTTCCTTCAAGAATGTTGTTTATCTTCTAATGGAGACTCATTTTTGCCAAATTGTTTACAGAGGTCTTAATCATAATATCAGTGAGATTAGAAAGAAAGATATGCAGCAGGAGGCTGGAAACACCAAAAAGGTATATACTTTTTACCTTTGGTATAGGAGTTGATTTGATGCCCTTCTATCTTCCCCAGTGACTAGTAGAGTTGTATTCTAATGGAGAGATTATGTAGGCTGCCCAAGCATTGGAGAAGAGTTTGAAAGAGGGTACTCTTGGGATGAAGTTTAGGAAACCAAAGCCTACAAACCCAAAACCTTTCAGGTTCAGAACTGATGTAAGTAATTTTCTACTCCATTTAGTGCCCAAGCAACAATATAATTCTTTGAGGTTTCAATAAAATTTTCTGGTGTTCAGGAAAGGGGAATCCTTAAGGAAGCTAACCTGGAGAAAAAGGTCCATCTTCTAGCTCGTACGAAAGATTGTGCCAAAGCTTCAAGATTCGTAGATGGAAACCCACATAGAAAGCATGACAAAAACATCCATGTAATGTCTTTTCTTCAATGACTTTCACCTGAGAACATTTTCTTCTGTTTAGGAGTATTGGGCAGAATTTCATCTAACATATATTTTCAATGTCAGGGAAAGGAGAAGCCTTCTGAACTTCAAGATAAATGCAATGATGAGATGCCTGAGAACAGTCAAAGAGAGTCACAGAGAACAATTCTTAGTGATTTAACAGTAAGTTGTGATCTCAAAGCATTGAAAGTTTGAAGAAAAAAATTTCTGGAAATATTTACCACTTTCTATGGTTTCCAGAAAGGTAGTAGGATGAACATAGACACTCCAGAAGGGCAAGAAGCATCGGAATCTGCCAAGATTGCCTCACCACTTAACAGGAATTGCAGTCGACATATGGAAACTTGTTCAAGGAAGATGAGATCCCCTCTGAAGACAGATCTAGTTCAGCCTCAAAGGTGAGTTAACATGTGAAGTAAAACGTATCTCATTGATGAACAATAGTTTTAAGGACTATCCTGTGTTGGCCTTGCTTTTTTCCAGGCTTGCTTCATCAAGGAAAGGAGAAACTTCTTGCTTGACACCTGGTCAAAAACTAAGTGTGATAAAGGAAACTTCACCATTAGTTTCAAAATCCAAAAGAAAAGGAGAGAGAGATGAGAATACAGCCTCTACTACATATGGCAGTGCTACAGGTTCAGAGCCTTCTCGAAGAAGGCGGCCAGTAACTATTCCAAAGGAGCCAAACTTTCATAGCTCCCACAGACCAAAGAGTTGCACAAAGCAAATAGCATAAGCAACAGTCACCATAACCTTCCAGTTGGGTGTATATTGTATTGTTTTTGTCAAATTATTCAGTGAATGACATTTGCTCATTGCAATTTGTTGAAGCAACAGCCTTTTCTCCTCTTGCCATCTTCCTGCATGGTTTCCTTGTCATAACAAGTTGTATTCAATGGTTTCCATTTGTTGGTAATAATAGAATGATTTTTACAAGTAGCTGCTTCCTTGGCAATGCTGGAATGATTCTCTGCCCACCCATGGTAGTATTACTGGGGGAAATTTTCACCGTAGCTATGAATATATCATGCATCAGGGGTCTCTAGTCTATATAGTCCACCCAAAGGCAAGATGATTTCCACGTAGCAAACATCAAGTAGCCCACATTCAATTTTGTTACAACAAAGCAGAATTTGAGTTTGGGAATACATGAGTTCAACACACTCAACATACAGCAACAGCTTACTCCTGAGAAATTACATCAGCTTACTCCTGAGAAATTACATTGAATCCACTTTGTCAAGGGGAGCAATTTGCATAATTGGGAAACAGCCTTTTGCTTGCACAAAGAAAAGAGGGTAAAGAAAAAAGACAAAAGAGCATTTTTCAAATGGTTACAATCGGAGCCAGGACCCCAGGTTGCCACATAAATTCTCTGGCAGGTGGTGGCAAATAAGTCTGTTCAGCGTCCATTCTCCGTGATGATGTTTTTCAGCTTCTCATTTGCGGCAACAAGTTCTGCTGCTATTCCAGGTTCATTAGCAGAATGTCCAGCATCTGGAACAACCTATCATATCAAATAGCAGATTTTTTAAATGGCTAACCATTTATAAGAATTAATCCTAATACTGTGGTCATGTTATATGTGAGGCTAAATATAGATGGAAAATGTTTTTACTATAATTCTCAATTAACTTATGTATCCAAAGAGCCCTGTCCAGGTTGGTCACATTACAAAAGGAAAAAAAAAAGGTTGGTCATATAGATCTTTTTTCTTCCCCTGCCATTTTGCTCCGTAAGAAATATATTTTTCACTTTCATAACTCAGAAGTTGGGTTGCCTTTTCAGATCTCTGAGTTCGGGGTAGTTTGGGTAGTTTTCCTCTGCTAAACTTAGCTGGAAAACTATTTTATGTCACTCACCACTCTCCTATTTGGTGTGTTTATCAAGTTCAATTTAGCACATTAATACCATCTCACTCAAATTCCTCTCAACTTCATAGACTAAATTAGTAATTATCTAAATAGCTCAATATTGCCACACTGAACACACTGTCTCAGATGTGCCATGTCTTTCAAAACAGATTAAAACCGTCAATTAGATCTTTAGCTTGCAAGACCCAAAGAAAGAAGAAAAAAGAAGATCTTAGCCTGCAAACTCATACTTTAAAATCAGCCTCTGGCCAAGCTTTATGAAGATCCCATGCTGACATCATGGGACAGCAAACATCATATCTCCCCTGCAAAAAGATTTTAAAAATGACTTTCCCCATATCAGATTCTAGAAAGTTAATGGAACACTCTTCACTGTGCCTTCATGTACGAAAGATGTTGTTCTGCTCTTTTAACTTTACACTATTCTGCAGAATATGACACCAAAATCAAATAATGTTCAAAGCTAGAATATCAAAGGAAAAGGTGCAACGACAAAATTTCTGCCCCAATATAAGTTATGTTCAATATTCTAAGAATTTATAGGAAGTGATTCATTTGTGAAGAGGTACAAAGACGGATGTAAATAAATTCATTTGTTGCATAATCTGGTCAGAGCCAGTTCAAGAATGAAGAACGACAGGAAGACGCCTTCATTAGGAAAGGGATGATAAATTTTGGCAACAATGCATTTACCAGGCTCCTCGTGGTAGCAAAATCAAAGGAAGTACTGCATTCTATAGATTAGAGGTGCCACCTTTGATCTGTTACCTCTAGGTGGTCCCATCAGTTGATGCTGGAAGCAACACAGTGGATTCAGAAAAATTATCAGGTCTACAGCATCAAACCAGACTGTTCAAGTGCAGCATCTATGGAATTGGGTGATGGCTGATCATTATGTGTTTCTGTTTCTGTTTTAAGAAATGAAATCCCATATTGACCGAAAAAATAGTAGCATCTTTGTACTTCAAACAAAAGCTTTTATTGTAGCATCTAGTGCCACCCCTTTTTAGATTTTTTAATTTGATACCTTTCAATAATGCAATTTGTAATTTGCTCTTAGATTTCATAAAATTTACTCTTTGCCTTCATAGACAAATCATGTATTTACTTATTTCATCTCTCTCCCAGCTCAGAAAATTAAGCAAAGCATGCCAAGCCGAATCAGTAATTATGTTGCCCAAATAATATCATGCATTCGTTATATCACTCATTGTGTGAAAGTTACAGAACACATGTAGGAAAAAAGAGATGACAAATGCCACATGTACCTGAACAATTATTGTTGGAATATGCTTTATCTTTTCCAGATTATCTAACAGATAAGAATCTGAGGTGAAGAACCCCTTGTTCACAAAGTAGTGGTTCTCAATCCTTGCAAACGCCTGGATAGAGCATTGTGTATATATGTCAGTGAAAGTCCACAGTAAATTGCCTCAATCATTACAAAATTGAAAAAGGACCCAAACACTACATATCAGCTCAATCATAAAGGCGAAATACTTGATTGCAGGTTACTAATAGATCAGGATTGTCCGACTGCACCCAAGTATAAAGGTGTATTCAACATGACATCTGACCATAGTATCCTTATAATCTAGCAGGGACATTTAGTTCAACCAGTTTACACTGTATCTGACACTAAATCACACTATGACATTGACAGTTTTATAAAATTTAGATACTTTAAGCATCCACTGACACTTACTGAAGGTAATTTCACCAGCAATAAAAGCTAATTTTCTTGTTTTAAAACAAGACATAGTAAGATCATTAACTGTCCTCTTTTACAATCAAATGCTTGGAATACTACCAGCCAATATTACTGATGCTAACTGATTCTTTCTTCAATCCACACATTTACTCACCCACATTCCACTTACAAAAAATGAAGAAAAATATATTATAGTCGATAAGAATGTTACCATAGGTTCATACATTAAAATGCTTCAAGTATTGAAATTAAAATTATATCACAACAAAAACTGACAGCTTCATTACTATATGATGACTACAAGGCATTGCCATCCATAAACGCATTTATTGGGTCAACACTGGCAGCAACTGGAATATATTCTTCCTAATTTTGATTTACTATAGATTTAAGTGTCATATATAGAACTCTACACATAAAAGCCACAAAAATGACTACACAGTTCATATGAAAATGTATCCCAATTCAAAATATGCAAGAAACCGATATTTCTTTCTGTTACAGAACTCACCAAAGAAAAGTCATCTTCATCTCCTTTCTTCATGTTTTCTTCATTAGGGAGAAGATGAGCAGTCATCATTTCCCATTTGGTCCATGCCCTAGCGGCTGCAAGCTAAAAAAATTAAGACGATGAGGAAAACAAAGATATATCGCCGAGGGGAGAGTGAGAAGGGGGATAGAGGCAGTACAATAAATAACAAAATAAATATTATTATCAATTTTCTTATTTATACACACAATAATAATACCACTCACAAAGCAAACAGGAAAAATTGAAAAGCATGCAAACAGGAGTGGAAGCAAAAACCAATTAGTATTCTCTGTCCTAGACAATACTGATTATAAGTTCTTTTATTCTCAGCCCTAAACAAGCAGGCTACTCCACAACCAGCACATACTAGTACTTTTACTGTAGTACCACTATAAGAAAATTGCTGTCCCGTTGAACTTGTGATGCACACTGTTATATGTTCTGCATGTATGTGAAAGGAATAATTCTTCTAACAATAACCAGCCAGAGAGCTTTTTCACTCAACGAACAGCCTTACATGAAAAGATTATAGTGACCATGCATTTACCAAATCTAGATTATAAATGTATCCTTGTCTTCACTCTTTTCCAATACCGATTTACATGTTTCCTGAACTTCTTTTCTTATTGGCATTCCTATTCCTTTTTGTGTGATTGGCATAACTGAAACTGCCTTAAGTTGCAAACTATTCCCTAGCTGTGGCCTCTTTTATCTGAGAAGGAAAAAGATGAGGTTTTCTTGAAAAACAGCAGGAATGCTACCTTGTAAACAAGGTTTCTAAGTTGAATGATTACATTCGACAGAAAACATTAGAGAATAATTAAAAAGGTCAGAGAAGGGCACCATCAGAAGATAACCTAAATCTTACTTGTACTTTCCTGTCATCTGAGTTCAATCTCTTGTGATAGGCCTTGACAAAGCATCCCCTTTCATCTTCTGGAATAAGATCTCTGAAAGCCTCCCAAACTGTAAGAAGTGTGCACATTGAACCATTGGTATCAACATAAATAGCATCAAATCAATTCACCCACCAAATGTAAAAGAAAATGTTAGAAAAGAAAATTATTTTAAAAACCCTTTTTCATCTTTGCCAACCTGTCCAACCTTTTGATTTTGAATCTTCAAGATAATCTCCAACATCTAATCTTATCTCTTCCTTGTCTCTCCAACTCACTCTAATAACTAACCCTACTATGAGACTTCCAAAAAATAATGGTTACTGAAATTTGAGCTTAAATTGATTGTGGCGAATATGTTTTACCCTTCAGAGAAATGCATGTAACGATTAAAAAATTCGTCAAGAAGATGTAGATGCATACCATCTGGGAATATAGTAGCGGCACCACCCTCATAGAACCAATCAATTTCTTTCTTCCGTAACAAAAATATCCCTCTCAGGACAATGCCAGTGACCTTAAATTAAAAATTCAGAAACAGTAACAGCAATTGCCATATACCCAAAATATTCCATAATTAAATCAACTATGCAAGGAGAAATTTGTAAAAAGTAATCAAGAAAAACTGCAGAAAGTGGCAAACCTTGTCAGGATGTGATTGGCTATATGCAAGAGCAAGAGTACTTCCCCATGAACCACCAAACACCTGCAATTTGTCACATTAAAAAGGCTTACAAAGTGACATCCATCAAGACCACTAAAATTGAAACACTTACCTGCCATTCTGGAATGTCCAAGTGTGTTCTGAGTTTTTCAATGTCTTCAACAAGGTCCCAAGTTGTATTCTCCTCCAGGCAAGCGTGGGGTGTACTTTTACCTGCACCTCGCTGAAAGAAAAGAATGTAATCATGAGAATGATATTATGAACTAGTAAGTAGCTTAGTCTATAGATTGGATAGGAACAAACTACTGACCTGATCAAAGAGGACGATCCTAAAAAATTCAGGATCAAAGAACCTACGATTATTTGGTGATGTTCCACCTCCTGGCCCTCCATGGAGAAATACTACTGGCTGCAACGTTAAGAAGACCATCAGAAGTCTGTAACAATGGTATGACACAGCAGTAGAAGTATATCACAAACGATAGCGACAAAATAAATGAACTATGCAGTATTAACCAGCAAAGAAGAACGCAATATTGTGTAAGGTCATGAAAGCTGCCACACCCTGAAAGCCCCAATGACTCCATCATGGCCTCGTCAAACAGGTAATAATGATGGTTGCTATAAAAAGAATCAATTTAATGCATTTATCTAAAGTTAAAAACGTGCTAAATTTGTCCGATAAAAATTTGTGTAAGCTCAACCTCAAGAATATGCAGACAAAGCTAGATGCAGAAGTACCTTCTGATAAACTTAAAAGATATGGCACATTATATGTACTAATCCAAATTGGCAGGAAACATCATACTGATTTCACTTTACCAATTATTTCGCATTGTATTAGTAACCAGCATAGGAGGAATATCCATATGAAAATCTTAAAAGGAAGAAACGACTTCATTTATTCGTCAATTATGTCAAGGATCATGAACAAGTTAAACATCAATTAACTAAACATAGAAATTCCATACCAAAATAATAAAACTATAATTAGTGAAACCCATACTGTGCTTAAATATTGCAAGTTTGAGAAAACAAGGTGATGGACACTCACATGTCCATTTGGGTTCCCTGACTGCTCCCAATATATAGTATGAAGATCAGAAACCTTCAAAAATCCAGTACTATATGGCTCTATCTCTGGGTAAAGATTACGATTTAAACCCAGATATTCTTTCTTCAAATCCATTGGTTCCACTCTAAACTTTTCTTTACCCTTGAAATCAATAACCTGAGCACGTATAACTAAATTCTTTCTTCCTGCAAATTCCCAGAAAACATAATAAGAAAAGAAAAGTTGCAGACTTGCAGTAACTAATCATGCTATCATACATAAAATTAACTGCTAATATACAAAACAACATGAAAATCAAAGATATCTTTACTTTCTTTTTCTGGTGAACTTATTCAGGACTGGAACTTTACCAAATTTTTGTACCACTAGCCACAACAAAAGTACTTGTATAAAACAATACTAAGTTGGATTCATGCATGAACCCAATTAAAAGAAGAAAAAAAAAAGAAAAAAGAAAATCTACTGTCCACTACTTAGGTTAATAAAAAAGGGTCAGCCGGTGCCCAAAAATTGGGTATGCGCAGGTCACGGGAAGGATCAGACGCACTTTGAAAATTCGTAGTTTGAATACAGCTAAAAAAATAACTAAAATATGAAAATTCATGCAAAGATAACCCCCATGTGAAACTAAAACAAATAATAACTATCTGTCTATGTATACAAAGACACCTTCATGTTGATCACCAATAAATCACTATTTTTTTCCTTTTTCCCATAATCTTTGATTCATAACACTCGTTATTTTTTCTGGGTTCTTCCGAAATCAAAGAAAAAATCGAATCTTGATAATAATTTGACCATAAAGAAAAGCAGATAAGCTGTAGCTGAATTTACAATTTCAATATCAATTGATGAATAAGGGAGAGAATAAGAGACCTGAGAGTTTAATAGTGTTGTTGGGCAGTGAGGAGAAGGTGGGGAGATGAGAAGACGATACTAGTAAACATGCGTCACTAGTAATTCTAGTACGAGGATAGTGATGTAAAGGAGTCTTGAGACGAATCATTCCAAGCCTCATTTTAACGCTGATGTATCAGTGAATTTTGATTATTATGCTTTTAAAATTTGTATTATTGTACTCATTTAACTTTGTGGTGCTTTATTGATATTGAGGAGGCTTTTTTATTTTTTTTTTTCAGTCAAGTTTTCTCTTTATTTCATTGTGCGTACAAAGATTTTAGAAAAGTTAAATTAATAATTTGAATTACAATGTAGTCTCTAATAGTAATTACGATAATAATGATTCTATACTTGTACAAATATTTTTCAAATATTAAAATTCATGTAAATATGAAATTGTAAACTTATGATAACGAATTTTTAGATAAATAAATAAATGAAACACATAGTTGTCCTATGCAAGAAAAGGTATAATTTTTAAGGTACCACCAATGAGTATTTTACCTTAACCATTTTTGTTCATCTATGTCATAGCTTATATCATATAATACGATGAGTGGACAAATTTTATTCATCTGTGTCATAGCTTACATCATATAATACAATGAGTAGTTTCTCTTTGTAAAAACTTATTGTGAATTGCTAATTTACTTGAAAACTTTGAAAAAAGAGTGATTACAATCTAAGATTCAGCATCAAACTTTTGTCTTTTCACCAGCTACTTCTAGATTCTTAGGACTTTTTTTTATATATATATTAATTGAAAGGGAAGCCTAAGCTAATTTTACATCAATTTTAACAGATATTATATACTCTGAAAATCCATCTTAAAACTCTCTAGCATATCATTAGACCAAATGGTCAGTGGCAATTATGCTGTTGAGTTTGCAAGGCTCAGCCTCTTCCAACATCTGCACAACCATTCTCATGGAGGGTCTTAATACTGGGACTCTTGTTGTGCAGTGAAGTGCTATCCTCAACACCTTGACAGCATCTTCTTTCATAGCCTCAGAAATGCTCGAGTCAATCAAGTCTATCATCCTGCTGTCAGTTCTCATACTGATGCATACCCATTGCACTATATCTTTGTTCTCCCCGAACTCTGGCTCCACGGGCCTCTTTCCGGTGACTAATTCCATTAGAACCACCCCGAAACTGTATACATCGCTCTTTTCGTTCACTTTGCAGCTGTATGCATACTCTGCAATGGAATAACAAGAAAACGAAAGTTTGATCAGTGTGACGCATACAGAACGGAAATGAATAACAAATTAAAGCAAATTTGGAGAGCAAAATGTTCAATGCATAGAAGTGTTAGGTGTGGTAATGAAATTCTATACCTTGCAAAATTTCAGCAATGTTTGCAGCAAAATGCCTAATTTGCATTTGAAATAAAGGAGATTTAAATGAAGAGACTAGCATAAGAGTTCCGGTAAAGCCATATTCAAAATGAAACTTACCGGGCGCAATGTAGCCGTATGTTCCTGCTATAATCTGTGTAGAGTCCCTAACACCATTAGCCTGCAATATTTTGGCTAGTCCAAAGTCTGCAATTCTTGGCTTCATATTCTCATCCAGTAAAATGTTGCTAGACTTCACATCACGGTGTATTATCGGTCTATCACATCCGTGATGGAGGTATTCCAGACCCCTAGCAGCCCCCACTGCGATCTCATATCTGATCATCCAATCCATCTTAATTTTCTCACTGGAGTGCAATTTGTCCCACAAGCTTCCATTAGCCAAGTATTCATAAACCAGCAGATTTGAGTCCTCGCTTGTTATGCTACAGTATAACTTGACCACATTCACATGCCTCACTGAGCTAAGTGTGACCACCTCTGCATCAAACTCCGCCAACCAGCCCTTTCTCTTTGCGAGCAACGCTGAGCTGCCCCGGCAAGTCCTCCTGTCGCCAAAATCCAACTTCCTAATGTGTTTCACAGCTAATTGTTTTCCATTATCTAGGACTAATTTGTACACATCTCCAAAGCCACCTTGCCCGATTAAGTTCTCATGTTTGAGAGCCTGCAGTACTTGCTCTTCACTAAAATGCAATACATGAAAGTGTTTCATGTCCCAAGAGTCGAATCTCTTCACTGAAGTATCCTGATTATTGAACGTGAATTTCAAATACATGAAACATGCAAGAGAGACTAACAAAACCACTGCACCAGCTGTGAAGCAAATTATAATGGTTTTATGCCCTTTAGACTTGCTAGAATCTCTAGAACAAGGCCTGACTTGTACACTATTCTGGCTGCAAAGGCCTGGATTACCACCAAAACTGTCCTTATATGCACGTATTGATAAAGAATCCGGTATGCGGCCAACCAAGTTGTTGTTTGACAAATCGAGAACGCTTAGTCTTAATGATGAAAGACTCCCTGGAATGTCACCTGAAAGTTTGTTGTTGGATAGGTTTAGGGAGTTCAAGCTTGGTAAAGAACAGAGACTCGCTGGTATTTCCCCAGATAATGAATTTCTTGCCAGATTAATATCATCAAGAGAAACACATGAGCCTAATGATTCTGGTATGGCACCAGAGAATAGGTTACAATCTAGATACAAAGTACCCAGTTTCTTCAATTTTCCAACTGTGCCTGGAAGATTGCCAGAGAACTGATTTGAGCTCAGGTTGATTGCCACCAATGAAGCAGCATCTGAGATTCTCTCAGGTAATATACCTGAGAACTGATTATTAGCCAGGTACAACTGAGCTAAAGACTTTGCTTCACCAATATTCGGTGCCACGGGGCCTTCAAAGTTGTTTGAAGTGAGATCTAGGATAATTAAGTTAGGTAAACTCCAAATTCCCCTTGGAACTGTACCTGAAAGTGAATTGTCGTTTACCCTCAGACGAATCAACGGCATACAATTAACATAATTTGCAGGTAGACCACCAGTGAAGTTGTTCTGCAGCATTAACAGGTGAGTCAGTTGGCCTTTCTTGCACATATCAGGTGGTATAGGACCAGTGAAGAAATTCTCAGTAACATCGATATATTGGAAGTCTGCCCACGATCCAATCTTTTCGGGTAGATGACCTGTGAACCTGTTGGTGTAAAGTGAAAGTTCCTGCAGGAACTTGAACTCTCCAAATTCTTCTGGAATTTCACCTGAAAATTGGTTTTCGAAGAGTTGCAAGGATTCAAGTTGGGTTAAGGATTTGAGCTCCGAGATACCACCTTCAAGGTTGTTGGTTGAACAATCAAATTTGGCGAGACTAGTGAGATTCCCAAACCCCTCTGGCAACTCGCCTGTGAGTGAATTCTCGTACAGTTCGAGCTGACGAAGCTTGGTAAGTTTGGTGATCCCATCTGGAATTTTTCCGAATAAGCCATTGTATGAAAGCTCAAGATTCTCAAGCAGTGTGAGATTTCCAATATTTTCTGGAATTTGGCCTTCAATGGTACAATTTGAAAGATAAAGCCAATATAACTTGTCAAGCTTTAATATTTCCAAAGGAAATGGACTTGCATCGAAAATGTTGTCCCCTAAGCCTAAAAACGTTAGACTAGTAAGATTTTCGAGCGATTTCCAGGGAAATGAACCAGAAAATCCGCTGGTACTCAAATTCAAGAACTGCAATTTGATCAGGGAAGACAAGTCTGGTACTTCTCCAGAAAACGAATTCCCCCCCAAACCCAAGTATTTCAAGCTGGAACAATTTGAAATGTTTTTACTGATACTACCATATAAGAAATTTGATTCAAGTGAGAGCTTTTCAAGTGATTCAAGAGAGCATAGAGAATCAAATGAAACAGTTCCAGACAACTTTTGTTCAGCAAGATTGATTTCTAGTACCTTTTGATTGTTGTCACAGACTATTCCAGTGAAGTTGCATACAGTGTTCGATGGTGTCCATGAATCAAAAACAAGTGAACTTGATTTCTGCAGAGTGGATTTGAATTGCATAAGGACTTGAAGCTCATCGGACCGCGACGGAAAAACCAGGGAGAAGAAGCAGAGGAGACCGAGCAGCCCTGGAAAAGGCTGCTTCCGGGAAATGGATGTCATCGGCATGTGGCCTAACGGCAAGAACTTCTGTTGATTATTATTATTACTTTACGAGACGAAAGAAACTGTTTGACATATAGCACAAGGGTGGTGCCAGTGAGCAAGTGTAGCCTTATTAATTACTCACATGGAAATATTCACATTTGAAGAAATTTTTCCTACTTCTTTCAATCGAAATGTCAACAACGTCAAATCAGGCTAGTTTTCAGTAAAATTTAGTCTGTGTATCATGTGGATGTTTCTGAAGAAGCTTCAGGCTTTTTTCTTCGCTGCATGCGAATTTTAACAAAAATTGTATAGCCTGATGTTACAGGTCAAGTAGTTACATCAGGTATCATAGTGGAGGATATAGCGTTGGAAGCCGAACTCTTACACCTCTCCTATCTTTTTGTTTACATTTATGGATTTGGAGACATTTCTCCATTTTATCAAATCTCTATTTTAATTTTATCCCAATAATTTTTCAATTTTAGAGATTTTAGTCATTTGACAATGGGAACGAGATAGAAAATGGATAGAGGAGTTGAATATTAATACGAGGATCCCATATATTTTCACAGGAGTTGTTAGAACTGTTTAGACTAACCGTTTCCTTACATTTAAAATATTTGTACTTTTAGTAAAGTTGTTATAGTTGGCTTAAAAATTATAGTCTCCGATTAAGTATACAATGCTTTAAAATATATCTGAAATAATTAGTCTCTAAAATCACTTAAGCTCCACTAATTTTTTTTACATATAGTCATTAAAATTACTAAATCTCATAAAATATTCTAAATTCACACCTACGAGTGTTCATTTTCTTTGAACAATAATTAAGAAATGTGGACGACAATCATTCAACGAAAAATTCTTGAGCAATTCCATTACTGACTAAGAAAGAAGGAAAATTACATGATACGGACTAACTGGAAAAATGTTAGCACAAAATTTCATGTCTTGGACGGCAGTGGCCGTCTACGTTGACTGAACAACCTCCAAATTGGCGAGCTGGAAAATGAGTCGGCGATGACATACAATGTGTATCTTTTTTCAAGTTGCGAACGGACACGGCTCTTGCTCTAGACAAACTGATCCTACTAATTGATTTGGTCGGAAGGTAAATGTACCTACCTCACAGGTGGAAGAAAGCTCTCCCGTCCGATTCATTAACACGTGATATTCTCTTCTTGTGAAACAGATTTACACATATTATATGTGCGTTGATCGGTTTGTAAATTTTGAACTGACTTATCACTTTAAAAGTTGACTCTTTTATCGTCTACTAAATATGTTGATGAAGCTGCTTGAGAGGGACAAGAAGGGTGTTTCAACCCTTAGGTCTATCTTGCAATTGTAATAAGTTTTTGCTTATGGTAACTTTCATGATTATATAAAGTACAAAATAAATTGTGATGAGCAAAGTCGTAAACCAATATATAATCTCCTACATAATAAAATATTTAGGGGAATTATGAAAGGACAAGAGGAATATGAAGAATCCATGTATCCAGTCATATATTGAATTCATGTTCTTGAAAGATTCATGTAATCACATAAATTATAATCTTACACATTAACGTGTACTTAGCAAGGTTAGTAGTTCATTATAATCCACATTATGGTGTATTTATTGAGGTTATTCATCCCCTTGAGATTTTAAAAAAAAGTTGGTAGTGGGGTTAGCCTGGGGTTAGTAAGTTTATGAAGGGCTATTTCTAATTAAGTCCATGATGGGTGAAATTAATTGGAAGATTACTATATAAAAGATTTTTAGTCACTCTCTCAACTCACCATCTCTAATGTTTGTTATTTTCATCAATTGGCAAACATAGAAGTGTATAAAGTAATGGGAAAAAATATCAAATTAGTCGTAAGGTGTATGTAATGCATGTTATACACCACTAAAAATTATCTATATTAAGTTTATATACTATTATGTATATCTAAGTGATTCAAGAATATCGGGGTATGTTTTGGTTACTTAATTATGTTATGATGTTATAAGGCATGAGTTAAAGATCTGATTTTTTTCTTACAACAATAACACGACTTTAAACTTCCTTGATTAACAAAAAAAGAAAAAAAGAAAAAATTGATGTAACAATTTTTTATTTTTTTATTAGACAAGCAAGATTATATATTATTGAGTAAATGTATAATTTAGTCCATTATCTTTGATGTAATTTTCACTTTCATCCATTATCTTTCAAAATGAACCTTTTAGTCAATTATTTTTAGTATAAATGACACTTTCATCCATTACTTTTCGAAATGAACATTTTAGTCCAATATGTTTCACATTAGTAACGCTGTTAGTCCAATTTCAAAACATATTAGAAGAAACATATTAGACTAGCGGCGTCACTAATGTGAAACATGTTGGATTAAAAGGTTCATTTTGAAATACAATTGATGAAAGTGTCATTTACACCAAGAATAATTGACTAAAAGATTCATTTTGAAAAATAATGAATAAAAATAAAAATTACATAAAAAATAATGAATTAAATTATATATTTTCTTTATATTATTCACCAAAAATGTATAATGTAACAAGTCTAAACTATCCGCATATTGGTTTCTGACAAAAGCCTCCATGCTAGGATCTCAAAGTCGAA
This sequence comes from Ehretia macrophylla, assembly GCA_037974665.1. Lineage (NCBI taxonomy): Eukaryota > Viridiplantae > Streptophyta > Magnoliopsida > Boraginales > Ehretiaceae > Ehretia > Ehretia macrophylla. The sequence goes on from CM075766.1 coordinate 50,377,860, forward strand.
CTCTAAGTTCCAAGCTGATTTACAAATATTTCTATTAGACTCCCCTAATTAACTGACTTAATGATGAAATCATTGAAAAATGAATCTAAATAATCTCGGTCAAATTTCAAAGAAAGCGACATGCTTATCAAGAAACACTATTTTCAACCCAAGAATATTAAATTAACTGAGCTGTCTTAGTGTCTAAAATAATAAATAAAAGCCGAAATGCAGCTCGGTTGCTCTCTTATTGTGTTATATAATAAAAAGGGAGGTTTTCTATATGAAGTTTTGAATTAAGTCTCAATTTTCCATTTAGCAAAAAAAACAAAAAAAGTATCAATTTTCCATCTGAACCTGGCGTGTTAAAAAAATTTCTTCTGATTTTCAACAGTTTATTTGAATTTGTCATCTACATCAAAATTCTTCGTTTCTGTAACAAATAATTTAATTTATTCACAGTCAATACATATAAGAAAATCAAGTAAATCTAGATATAGGAAAATTCGACAAAATATTAAGTATAGGATGACTAATGGACTTTAAGTTTTCTTGGATGGCAAAGTTAAAATTTCATTAATCGAAAAAATGATTATTTTCAATTTGTCGCAATTAATTTTTTATTTCTCACTTTTTCATATGGTCAATGAACGCAAAATTATTATAAATGGAGTACAAAGCCAACCGCATCTTGAATTCTTTCAAAATTAATGTGGGATGAAGTGTCTTATACCAACTGTATCTTGGATTCTTTGGGCTAAGAAGAAAATATAAAGCCCAATTATGTTCTTATACATCCAACTGATTATAACAAACAGAAGGGTTGATGTTTTGCATATTTCAGCCTGCTTCAAAAGGCCCAAAACCACGCCATTGGCAATGGGTTCATCAGTTTTTATCCTTTTACTTCTCTTTCTTAGTGATACTTCTTGTTGAGGCTTTTACGGAAAAAAAAAAAAAAAAAAAACATTACCTTAAACATAATCCTTGATTGATTTCTTTAAACGTAATTACAAGCCAAATCACACTAAATCGAGCCTTTTTATCCTGTTAAGTTTCTTTATGTCAAACCAAACTAAATCAAAATTTTATTACACTAGGTGAGGTCGGTTTTTTTATGATTTACCCTAATTTGTTCAAACCTATACTACCTACTACAAACTTTTGATGCATGTTGAGAGTTCAGTTTCATCAAATGTTGAGAAGAGTTAAAAGCTCATATCACTTCCAAAGCCATGGGAGTCTCAAAATAAATATGTAAAGACCATGTCATTGTGAAAAAATAAGTACCTTTTTGTTTAGTACTTTATTAGTTTGAAGTATGCGTTGGGTCATACCGCTATACAATAGAATTTACAATATTGAATTAAATCCAATATGATTATATATATTAAAGTAAGTTTCTCGTCATAAAAAAAAAAAAATACACGTTTCATTCACGTTCAACCAGGTGGAAGATGGGTAGGACTAAGTACTAACCAAAGCCACAAAGTATAGATGCAGTGGATAAACTTTCTAAAAATCTTGTTCCACAAAAAATAAACGTAACGGAAAATGAACAGAAGCCAAGAAAAATATTGTCCATGTCAACAGACTCCTTATAGCTCTTCGTGTATGCACCTCATAATAGTCCACATTTATCCATACATTGTTTTTTCCTCTTTATAATCTTAATCTACTCAACAATACCATAAGTTACTAAAACTTGCACGAAGAGACATTCGTCTAACAAAATTACATCTAACAAAGTATGCAGTCAAGAACAGAAGCTAACCAGCGCATAGCAAGAATTGCAGCTCATCTCCATCCTTTGAATCCCCAGGTGCATATTATAATATAACCTTGAAGGGAATCATATTCAGTTTTTCAGTATGTCTTACATGCTCCTTTTTTTTATATGAATTTGAGATTTCATGATATTACCGTCGCGAGAGAGTTTTCCAGTGTGTCTGCATGCTGTCACTAAAAGATAGTGCTGATGGCTGTAGTTTATTGCTATTATCATGGACTGATGTGTAATATTTGTTTGACAATGTAATGAAGATGGAGGAGAGTTCCATGTTGGGACGAGCCAATTGCAGAGCAAAAGGTGGTGCACCTGGATTCAAAGTTGCTATATTGGGTGCTGCTGGTGGGATTGGCCAACCACTTGCTTTGTTAATGAAGATGAATCCACTAGTCTCGGTTCTTCATCTCTATGATGTTGTCAACACTCCTGGTGTTACCGCTGATATTAGCCACATGGACACTGGTGCAGTGGTAAGTACCTTTCTGATCATTATCCATAACTTCCGTCATTTCACATTCGTTTGTAAAAGATACGTGTCCAGTTTATGTATGTATTGCTGGATTTCAGGTACGCGGTTTTTTGGGACAACCACAACTGGAGAGTGCTCTAACAGGAATGGACCTTGTTATTATACCGGCTGGTGTGCCTAGAAAGCCAGGAATGACTAGAGATGACCTATTCAATATCAATGCCGGAATTGTTAGGACCCTTTGTGAAGGAATTGCTAAGTGCTGTCCTAATGCAATTGTTAACTTAATCAGTAATCCAGTGAATTCTACAGTTCCAATTGCTGCAGAAGTTTTCAAGAAAGCAGGGACTTATGATCCAAAGAAGCTACTTGGAGTGACCATGCTTGATGTTGTGAGAGCCAACACTTTTGTGGTATGTATAAATGTTACAAGTGCTTATAACAAAATTATCTCCTGAAAGCTTTCTGTTCAAGCTCTACTCACCGATTACATCTTGAGTCCTGCGAGTCTACTAACGGGAACATTGTTGGTTATTCATGTTAACCTAATGAATTCTCTGCTTCATTGCCATTTAATGGTTCCTTGAGCTTGACATCAGCTTTCTTGATCCAAACATATCATATATTTGAAAACTATGATGAGGCAGGCGTTTCAATTACTCGAGATACCATATTTCTTTAAGAAAAATTCGATGGAGAAATCGAAATTATAAGTTCTTTTCCTTTTCTGACGTTGATAATCTTAAGTTTCCTCTTTGTAGGCAGAAGTTTTAGGACTTGACCCTAGGGAAGTTGACGTTCCTGTTGTTGGAGGTCATGCTGGAGTAACAATTTTGCCTCTTCTTTCACAGGTACTAGAACACTCTTTCACTAAGCATTCAATTTACTTGCCTCAGGCATCGGTTGACTTGGTGCTTAGAGGACGAAACAGCTTACTTGCTTTCACTCTCAACAGGTTAAGCCTCCTTGCTCCTTCACTCCAGAGGAAACTGAATACCTTACAAAGCGCATTCAAGACGGTGGAACAGAAGTTGTCCAGGTAAGGTCAATCATCTTTTAGCGCATGCATACAGTACATATACTTGGAGATTAGCTCATTCATCAAGGAGTGGAAATTGATCGATGTTTAGTGAATATATATCAACATTAAAAATGATAAGGAATTTACAAACATCTTATACACTAGGATACTTTCAATTGTTTGTAACACTAACATGGAATTCGAGCTTGAGTATAATCCTAACGATGTGTACTCAGTTCTGCCCCATAAAGAATGCTTCTACCTCAGAAAACATAAGTTGTTCCTGTACATCACTATGACTTCTGCTAAAAATCCTTTCATCATACTGAAACTAAAGTGAATTGCCTATGACATTAATCAGGAGAGGTTTTCCTAATCTTTGCAGGCAAAAGCTGGAGCTGGTTCTGCAACACTATCAATGGTTAGTTGTGATCTTTCTCAATTTTCTGCATTTACGGCAGAATACTTTCGAAATTTTGTAAGAATAATGAGCAGCTGACAGTAGCAAATCTGTTGTTGGTTAGGCATATGCAGCAGTTAAATTTGCAGATGCATGCCTCCGAGGATTAAGAGGAGATGCGGGTGTAGTCGAATGCTCTTTTGTATCGTCTCAGGTACTCTACGCAAGCTTCAGTTCTACTTGGAAATCCTTCCAACCTTTTTTGTAAGATTGCCTAACAAATATAAGAGTGATATGTGTCAGGTCACAGAACTTCCTTTCTTTGCCTCTAAGGTGCGACTTGGTCGTGGTGGAGCCGAAGAAGTCTACCAGCTCGGTCCCCTGAATGAGTACGAGAGGTATGATATAATCCCTTGATAGTGATGGCATTCACAAAACGGGCAACAACACAAGTTTTCTTAGTTGTTTTCTGCATAATGTAGTTTCGTCTTGCTCACTTGATGAATTTTTACAGGGTGGGTTTGGAGAAAGCAAAGCAAGAATTAGCAGTCAGCATCCAGAAGGGCATTTCGTTCATCAGAAAATAAACTTTTTAGAAGCTTTGTGTTATTCTCCACATATCACATGCACACTGAGATGTTTAATATCAAGCTTGTATCCGATGATAATAAGACTTAACTGGTTATCAAAGAGACTTGAACAATCATTTGGCATCCACGAATGCCTAGACTCGTCCCTTCAATATATACTATATGCAGCTTACCAGCTCGGGAGGGGTCCGTTTAATACACATGTAGACCCCATCATCATGTGAGGCCCACTTATGCGAACAAGCTGAAACATTTTTCATTTAAGATAGCCAACACATCCTATTAAAAATGGGGTAAGTCGCAGACCTTATATAGCTGAGAGAGAATCTTATTCTTTCTAACTAAGAGAGAATCTTATTCTTTCTAAGAAAACTACACAAGTTAAAAAGAGTATAATTTGTATCAGCACACAGCATGAAAATGAGGTGCTCTAAATAGTCTATGATAGCTTCTTTCACAAATTTCTACAGTATCAGATGCTGTCAGCTATCTGACGTATAAGATTAGTATACAACTTATGGAGGAAAACCAAAAGAAAAGAAAGAAAAAGAAAAAGAAAGAAAGTTGCTTCTTTACATTTTTCTCAACTTCCAAACTATCACCCTCCATGAGTTCATAAGGTGAATGGATTTGGAGGTGGATGAACAATTGGAGCGCTTGACATGGTCACATTGCCCAGAAGTACGTTTGGCGCCACAGTGTCCTCTACAAGAACAGGATCAACCTGCATCACTCTCTCAGGAACAACCTTGTCCCCATCTACCTTTGCCAACACTTCAAAATGCATCTTTACAGTCTCGGGCTTCGTCCTCCACTCAGGAAAACCCTCCGAACTGAACACGTCTCCTTCTTTTAGTTTCTTCTCGACTCCAAAACCTATTTTCACGAAAGTCTGGGCTGATACATCCACCTTCAACAACTTAAAAGAACCCTCCTTGTTCGCTTTTGGGCCCAATACAGAAGAAAGAAGTGCCTCAAAACCAAGCAGGTTAGAATTTGAGCCATTAATGGATGCAAGAGGCCATAATGTAGTGAAGCGACGAGGAGTTAGAAGTGCTGTCGCTTCTCCTTGGAGATCAATTGTGGAGATGGCTTCCGTGGCTTTCATCTTTGACACCGAAGAGAGCTCCACAAGGCCAGGTGCGAGGCGCTTAAGCTTAAGTTTGTTACTGGAAGATGCCGATGATGAGGTAGGGGATGCGAGAGATGTTGGACCAACAATGCGAAGGGACAGAAGAGCACCGCCTTGGGTACGGGAAACATGACGAAGTCGCTCTGCCAAAGTCAAGAGACCAGAGGCAAAACCATTATTTGTTAAATTCAAGGGGAGTGGAAGCTCGATAGGGTGTTGCAGGCTGACTGATCTGGCACCCTTAACAGTCACCACAGCGCCATCGGCCAAGATCACCTTTTTAAGCACACCAGCATCCACATCATGCTGCAGGCATCAAAAGAATGGAAATGAAAACATTAATAAACAAATAAAAATACAAAGAAAACATAAATAAAAAGGGACTCTTTACCAAGTCTACATAATCTGTGATGCAACAAAGACATGCTAACTAATTTAATGAAATAAGCTTTCTAAAAAAGATTTCAGGCCATCTGATGAATTATTTCTCAAACTCCACTTTAGCCTATTCAATTGACCAGACGCATCACTGAAGACCAACCACAACCCGTACAATTTTACACCTCCCAAGGCCACCCTAAATCCACACATAATCTTCATGGAAATCCAGATGCATTAAATCATATAAAGCAGGAGTAGGTAATAGCTTCAAATCACAAGCCACTACATTTATAAAGCATAATTATATCATCCAAGTAGCTATAAGAACATCATTTCCAACTCTACACATTCCAAAAGTCAAACAAGCTACAATTGAACAATTAACTCTACAAGGCAATAAACTTACCGGCAACGAAATCCTCATGTCCTTGGCATCCTGAATCCAGAGCTCCATTGGACCTGCCAACTGAAACGGAGCCAAAACAGGGATCTGATCTTCAATCTTTCGCCTCTCCACCAATCCATTTTCATTTCCAGGCCTCACCTGATCCTCCACGCGGAAAATAGGCAGATCAACATACTCCCACCTATTCACATCCTCCAAAAGCTTCAAGGGAAGAACTTTATTGTCTATCTCCACATCAAATTCATATGCCACGGATCTTCCCACTAATGCGTCCCTCAAATCAAACCCGGATATCTTAAAGTCCTCACCTTTGAAGCCTAATCCCTTCACAATCGCTTCCTTCAAATCCTATAACCACAAAATAAAAATAAAATAATAAGATTACGATTCTACAATCAAGACCTCTACATACTAAAGACATAAATACGAAAATCGGTGATAGCTCTTGAAACAATTAAATCTATTCTCACAATCAACAATGTTGCATCATTATAAATTAAAGAAATATCCAAGGAGCCCTTCACTTATTTGCTCATAAAAAATAAAAATAAAAATGAAACGGCATTTTCTTCTTCAACACACCCCCTCTCTCAAACCATGTAAATTTTATCAGCTCATCTAACAGCTTAAGCTATCAAAGAGGCACTCGTTTTATTTATTTACTATCTTCAACAATTACAATCAAAACAAACCATCAATATAATTTGAAAATACCCTCAAGAAGCCCTCTATGTATTCGCTAATAAACATCATTTTAACTTGAAAATAACCAAACTAACACAGCACATTGCGTCTAATCAACCAACCTACGATACCAAAATCATTATAAACCAATAACAAATCTAATACACAACGAATCGTGGGACAAGGCATCACAATATTTGCACAAACAAATTTATCAATCATCCAAAAAAGAAAACTTTGCTGTAAATTAACTCTTTTTTTTTATCAATTAAACATAAACCAAAACGAAAGGCAAAAAAAGATTAATTATTTAACAAAAATATACTTACAGAAATGGCTTTAGCATCTGGAGGATTAGCGATCAGAGCCGATATTAATGATGCTTCAATTGTTAACAAAGCCAAAGCAATGACAACAAAATTGAACAATCGCACAGCCATCTTCTTACAAACGTTGAATTGAGGGGTGTTTGGGTTGAAGTTTTGGGAGGTGTTATTCGATTTTTTTTTTTTTTTTTTTTAAGAACTTGGATTGGATGAAAATTTGTGAGGGAATAATGGGGATTTAACTGTTTGTGGAGAAATAGAAGGTGAGAGATATTTCTGGAATTTGTGGTGGAGATTTGGAGAGGTGATGACGTGGAGGGAATGGACCAATGGGAGTGGAGAGAATGATGCTAGAGATGTGTTTGATTGGTCAAGGTTAACGAATTGGTATGTGCATTTGACGTGTAAAAAATTTAGATTTGTTTTTTGTTTCTGTTTTTCCTGGCGTAGTGGGGCCCAGTTCGTCCGCGTTTGTCTCTGTTGTCTGAAGTTGGACTTACGACGTCGTTTCTGTAACTTTGCAAGACTTGTGGCGAAAACGATGTAGAAAGTTGTTGGCTGACTCGAACCGGAGACTTTCAGTATCTTAGACATTCGTACAGGAGTTACATCAAGGTGTCGTGGTGTAGTTGGTTATCACGTCAGTCTAACACACTGAAGGTCTCCGGTTCGAGTCCGGGCGACGCCACTTGTTTTTTTTTTACCCTTTTGCTTAATCAGATTTTCTTTTTTCTTTTTCACATCCATTAGTGATAAAAAAAATTAAAAAAAATGAAGTAAACCCCCAAATGGAAAGGGAAGAAAAGCTGAAATTTTGTGGTATATTATAAAGAGGAAAGATCTTGGCTATTATTATATTATAATATGAGAAACAACAATGATTACTCACATCATAAATTGAAGTGGATAATTACTCTGTTAGAAGACCTGTTTTTTTTGTTTACTGCATTCATAATTACTATCTACAAATATTTACATTGATTACCATTTTTTTGGGATAATAGATAGTTAACGGATAATTACTCTGTTAGAGTTGGGTTGTTGGACTATTTTGTTATATATGCAGCCTTATTGTGAATGAACATGTTCTCTGGGTTGAGTTTATCATAATGGCATAGCCCACAAGTGTGGCAAAAACGTAAAAAAAGAACTCTGTAGTAGTTGAGTTGGGTCGAAACCCACACAAGCATGCGGGTTAGGTTTAAGTTTAAAAATCTTAACTTGATAAGAATTTAGTCTACTTTGATTCGGTAACTCATCTCACTTCAACTCAACAACCTCTTTTGTGAAAAAAAAAATGAAAATTTTGTTGTTTATACATTTTCCCTCAAAACATGTTAAATATTAGTTGTTTTGGGGAAAACGTAAAAAAGATTGTCACAACAGAGAAGTAGATTGGCAGGTAGGGAAATTGGAAGTAGTTGTGTGCATGAAGGACTAAATTGACACTGAAAGACGCACGCAAAGAATATCAGAGATGGAAGACAATTCTAAAGAAAATATATTTTTAAGGGGTCCAACTCGCTTAGTGAAGATCTCGAAGATCATTTATACAAAGAACAATATTAGTTGCATTGAAGAAATGAAGAAATTAAAACAATCCCTTATAATAGTTTTTATTTTGTCTCACAACTAAAAATAATTATTTGGATTTGACTTTTCTTGTTTTGATATTTTTACTATTTCTTATTTCAATTTATGTAAGGTAAATTTGTTAAATTAATAAAACTTTTGAGATACTTTTAACAACCCTAGTATATAGAAGTTCATTTATATATATTTTTTGTTTTATTTTGTTTAATAAAAAAAAGGGGTCGGCACAAACCTGGCTCAATTAATCTATTTCATTTGCGTAGGAATAATTAATCGTACTAGAGTTCATTATTTGTGAATCTCAGTCTACCCCATCCTAACTCGGATAATAACGATGGGGCTACTGCAGTTTATCAAAATTTCAAAATTTGGAGCCATTTATTGAGAAGAAGTTTCAAATTTTATTTTCAAAGTCAAGATTCAATTATGGCATTCAAAATTACTGATGATTACTTTATGGGTAAATGGCACGGGATCCCTATATGATTTTATTCATGTACAAGTTTGCCCCCTTGTGTTTTGTAAAGTGCACGTTTGTGTCTTATGGTTTATGAAAAGGTGCACGTGTCCCTTCCCCCTCCCCCCATGTCCTGTTAGAAAAACCGTCAAACTTAACAACGAGTGTAGCACATGCACGAATTTTGAAATGCTGCGAGTTTTTTTTGGGTAAATACACAGGCCCTCCTGTGGTTTTATTCATGTGCACGTTTGCCCCTGTATTTTGTAAAGTGCACAAGACCCCCACGTAGTCGATGAAACGGTGCAGACGCCCTTAATGCTAATATTTGTTAATTTTTTAACAACACTGTTTAAAATAATGTATATGCCATTTTAAATAAACATAATAATAAAAAAAAAACCAGCCCCACCATTCACCAATACCCGCTACCCCTCACTCTTACTCCCTACCACCCACCTCTACCCCCCACCTCCACTCCCACCCCCACCCCCACTAGCACCATCCCTACAAACCTTCACCAACACCATATCAGTACTCCCAAACCCGCCGCCAGCATCCCTCACCCCCACCAGCCCCTAACTCGCCACAAATATCACAAAAGTACCCCTCCCTACCAACACAACGTGACCATGCACAGCAGCACCTCAAAATTATTATTTACAATTGTGAATTCACTACAAAAAAAAGGCTGAGGCAATGGCCAAAATTCGTAGCCTAGCAGTAGCCAAATTGGGACGGACGACCGCTAGGTTACGGAATCCCGTCTAAAAAAGCTTGTCGCCAAATTGATATTCAATAGCCCATCCGTAGCCAATTTCGGAAATTAATTTGTATTTATTTTTTATAACTTCCGTAGCAAAATAGTCGTAACTCGTCCGTAGCCAACTAAAACTTTGATATTTTTAATTAATTATTAACGTCCGTAGCAAATCCGTAGCCATTTCGATTGTAAATTATCCGTAGCCCATGACTACGGAATAGTGTCCGTAGAATATCAGTAGCCTTTTTTCCGTAGCCAATCCGTAGCCCATTCGTAGCTAACTAAAATTTTGATTTTATTATTATTTATTAACATCCGTAGCAAAGCGTTAGCTACTTCGGTCGTAAATCAGTCGTCGCCCATGACTACCGATTGTTATGGTAGCCAATCTATAGCCTATTGAATTAAATAAAAAAAAAAAAAAATATATATATATATATATATATATATAATATATATATTAACAAAAAAAAATTAAAAATACAAATTAATATTTACAATACGTTTATAATATTTACAAAAAAAAAAACTAATACAAAAATAATATTAATTTACAAAAAAAGCTAAAATGATCTATTATTGTCTTCTAATCATCTCGCTCATATGGTTTTAATGTCTACAAAGCTTTTCTTTTCTCTTTCTGTACTTTCTCATACTCTTTCAAAGTCATCTCCTATTACACCTCAAATAAATATGCATAAATAATACACAAATATTACTTTAAGATATTTAGAACAGTTTAATTTATTAAATTCCTCATCTACATATATATTGTCAAATTTATTCTCCCGACACAATTTAACTAATGAAATAGTATTAAAAAGACACCAAGACCTCATAAGTTAGAAGAGAAATGTAATTAAATCTCCCAAGTAATATTTTGCATATAGAAGTGTCGTTTGTATGAAATTATATTATTATCTACCTTTCTAATATATATATTATTCTTCATATCACCAATGTCATTTGCATAAAAGGGGATACAAGTTGGAGAAAATTGATGCATTCATATAGAAAAGAGAAATCGTATCACAGTTTGAACCATTGTAAGCCAGATATGCACAATCCTTAACAGGAATAGTTCAATCGTCAAACATATATGAAAAATATTCAGTCACGTTCCCTCCACCGAGTATGCATTTAGATACATTTGCAAATCATAGCAAAACTATATTCAACGCCAATGAATTCATCCAAAAATCTGTTAATTACTAAACAAAAAGCCTAAAAATTAATCTCATCAAGGTTGGTGTTATCTTATGCAAAGTGAAGCATGACTCATAACCTACCTCCTACAAATCATTGCTAATATATCTCATGATCCATACATGATATGTACATATGCCTAGTGACTAAATCACAGGAATAATATGAATCACTTACAAATCCATAAAACAAGCCTAGATTTTTCTTCAACACGTGTGTCTAAGAAAGATAAACCATGATTAGGAAAACCTAAAGAAAATGTGCAACTAAAGAAAAGTTTGAAAACACAGGGACATAAATACTTACAATACCATAACACTCAACTCCATATGAAGAAGGATTATCTTCTTCAACATCATCCTCTTTTTTTAAATCTCAACAAAGCCAATCCTAAATCACTTAACAAAACGTGATTCCATTATTTCAATTCTAAATTAGCATGACTCTATTATTTCAATTCTGAATTAGAACGACTCTATTATTTCAACTCTAAATTAGCACATGACTTCATTATTTTCACATATAACAAAAGAATAGCACCACTAACCAAATAACATTTCATATTCGCTACATTGGCATTAACATATACATATTGAACTATAAACGTAGTACATATTTAACTCTAAACTATTTACCTATAGATAGAGATAGGAATATGGTGGTGGTGCTCTTGGTGGTGGTGATAGTGCCATTGGTGGTGTTGATGATGCCCTTGATAGTGGTGATGGGGGCGGTACTCTTGGTGATGTCTTTGGTAGTGCCCTTAGTAGTGATGATAAATAAAAATTAAATAAATAAATGAAAAAAACCAATATTTTACAAATAAAATATAGATTATATATATATATATACATACACACACAAATATAAACTAGTATATTACACTACTTTTGATGGTGTTGGTGATGCCCTTGGTAGTGGTTGTTAGTGGTGGTCGTGTCCTTGGTGTTGATGGTGTCACGTTCCGACCCAACCCATTCATAGAAGTCAAGTCTGAACGCGACAATAATCGAACAGAGTCTCCCCTTAATTACGGACATTCCAACACCTGTACAGTTATACTCAATGTCAACAACAAATACACAAAAACACCTTCTTGAACCTTTGCTTATGCATAACATGCTAAACATAATATTTTTTCATAATAGGTCTATGTAAGCTTAGCAACATTTACAAGTCCAAGTAATTTAAAGTTCATGTATAGAAAGCTTTGAAGTCTCACAGTATTAGCTAGACTTGTCTTTAGTCACAAGTTCTCAAGATAAATTACAATCCATAAAGCAAAGACTTTTTAAGTTAAAAAATAAGCTAAGTATGCTTTAGTTACATTTCTAAAGTGATTCATAAACTTGCAACTAAACTCTTTGATTTCCATAAGTCAAAAGCTATGATCTAACATGTGTATAATGGAACTTTGTTGCAAAATGAACTATACAACTTGCAAAACATCATAATCTGATCGTTTAATTCAATATAACTCATAATACATTCACAACCAATAATTCAATCGTTTCACATATCTAGTGATAGCAAAATAGGCTACCACCTATAGCATTCACACATATTTTACCCATTTTTCGTTAGCAATTAACTTGCACAAGAGCACCATTAAGTTCACATGATAATAATTTTTAGCAATCTAACTAACTAACAACATAAACAAGTCACATTTCCACTTGAAATCCAAGGAAATTTACAGATTCCAACTTTAGGCCTTATTTTGCAAGCATGAATCATGTATATATATTGTATGCAATGTATGTAGGCCAAAAATACTCATTCAAGCATTTTATCAAACATATAATCAACATACTATACAACTATATCAAACAACAACACCTACATAAAGTCTCTAACTTTCAACAATATTATATACATGTACATCACATTTACTTCATAATAAACAACTTAACATGTGAATTCATAGCCCAATTTAACACTAAAGACCCAAAATATTTAAGTAGTATATTGCACTACCAAATAACATTTCATATTGCACAACCAAATATGACTACAATACAACATTTGTAATTCACACAATATTTATGCCAAATATAATACCAAATATTTATGTCAAATATTACTAAATAAAATTCGAAATAAACATAAAATTAAGTACAAAAACTATAGATTGGGCAAATAAAAATCTAAAATTCTCACACATATACATATATGCATATATATACACACACATATATATACATATGTGTATAGTAGACAAAAAAGAGGAAAAATATAAACCCTAAACTATTTACCTATAGAAAAGAAAGAAGGAGATGGTGGTAATGGTGATGGTACCCTTGATGGTGGTGGTGGTGGTGGTGGTTCTCTTGTGGTGTTGGTGGTATTAATGGTACCCTTGGTGGTGGTTGGTGGTGGTAGTGGTACCTTTAGAAGTAGTGGTTGTGTCCTTGTTAGTGATGGTGCCTTTGGTAGTGGTGATGGTGGCCATGGTGGTGGTGGTGGTTGGTGGTAGTGCCTTAGAGAGAGAGAGAAAAGAAAGAAAATTTCGTAGAGAAGGAAAAAAAGTAGACGTAAATGAAAAAAACTTAAATAAATTTTCGTAATTGTAGTTCAAAAAATAAACGCGGGCGAATGGCAGGCTACGGCCATTCCATAGCCAAACAATGCGGGCGATGGAATGGTCGTAGCCATTCCGTCACCCCCGCCGGAAGGAGGTACCTGCCGGCCGGCGTCAACATCCGGTGAGAGCCGAGGCCAAGTCCGGCGGGCGGCCATTCCGTCACCCGAGTTGTTTGGCTACAGAATGGCCGTAGCCTGGCAGTTGCCCACGTTTATTTTTTGAACTACAACTAGAACTTTATTCAAGTTTTTTCATTTCCCACTACTTTTTTTGACTCCTAGATTGAACGTTTACTAACATTAACGCAATGTTAAGTGAAAACATGATAAGTTCGATTTAAACGACAATTTATTTCTCTATAAAAGTACGCACGTCAATGAAATACGGACCAAATTTATTTTTATTTGAAAATTTTGCAACTCAAGTGAAGTTTACTACGTTATAGTGCAATCAAAATTCTATAATTCAAATTAGAAATGATAAAACTTAATTTTTTGTTGAAGTCCGTAGCCCAACAGTAGCCAAATCAGGAGCCAATTGACTACTGCTGGGCTACGAAAAAGTTGAAGTTCGTAGCCTAGCAGTAGTCAATATATTATATATTTTAACTTGTTAATAGGTATGACAACGTATTAAAACGTGTTAATATCTTCATATTTTTCTTATTTATGAAGTTTAGACATAATGTGAGAGTTTTTGGACGACTAGATTAAAAGTTAATTAACGTTAACGCAATGTTAAGTGAGGACATGATAAGTTCGATTTAAACGACAATTGATTTTCTATGAGATTTCTCTATAAAAGTATGCACGTTAATGAAATACAGATCAAGTTTATTTTTTTTTGAAAAATTTGCAACTCAAATAAAGTTTACTACATTGTAGGTTCAATCAAAATTCTATAATTCAAATTAAAAACGATAAAATAAAGTTTTTTGTTGAAATCCATAGCCCAGCAGTAGCCAATTGGCTACTGCTGGGCTACGAAAAAGTTGAAGTCCGTAGCCTAGCAATAGCCAATTGGTTACTGCTGGGTTACGGAATACTTATATTATATATTTTAATTTATTAATAGGTAGAAACAACGTATTAAAATGTGTTAATATCTTTATATTTTTCTTATTTATGAAGTTTAGATATAATGTGAGAGTTTTTGGACGACTAGATTAAAAGGCAATTAATGTTAACGCAATGTTAAGTGAGTACATGATAAGTTCGATTTAAATGATAATTGATTTTCGATGAGATTTCTCTATAAAAATATGTACGTTAATGAAATACAGATTAAGTTTATTTTTTTCTGAAAAATTTGCAACTCAAGTGAAGTTTACTACGTTGTAGATTCAATAAAAATTCCATAATTCAAATTAAAAATGATAAAATAAAGTTTTTTATTGAAATCCGTAGCCCAATAGTAGACAATTGGCTATTGTTGGGCTACGGAAAAGTTGAAGTCCGTAGCCTAGCAGTAGCCAATTAGCTACTACTAGGCTACAGAATACTTATATTATATATTCTAATTTGTTAATAGGTAGGAACAACGTATTAAAACGTGTTAATATATTCATGTTTTTTTTATTTATGAAGTTTAGACATAATGTGAGAGTTTTTAGACCACTAGATTGAACGTTAATTAACGTTAACGCAATGTTAAGTGAGCACATAATAAGTTCGTTTAAACGACCATTGATTTTCTACGACATTTCTCTATAACAGTACGGACGTTAGTGAAATACGGATCAAGTTTATTTTTTTTTTGAAAAATTTGCAACTCAAGTGAAGTTTACTACGTTGTAGGTTTAATCAAGATTCCTTAATTAAAATTAAAAATGATAAAACAAAGTTTTTTGTTGAAGTCCGCAGCCCAGCAGTAACCAATTGGCTACTACTGGGCTACAGAATACTCATATTATATATTCTAACTTGTTAATAGGTAAGAATAATGTATTAAAGCGTGTTAATATCCTCATATTTTTCTTATTTATGAAGTTTAGACATAATGTGAGAGTTTTTGGACCACTAGATTGAACGTTAATCAACGTTAACACAATGTTAACTGAGCACATGATAAGTTCGATTTAAACGACTATTGATTTTCTATGAGATTTCTCTATAAACGTACGCACGTTAATAAAATATGGACCAAGTTTTTTTTTTTTAAACATTTGCAACTCATGTGAATTTTACTACGTTGTAGGTTCAATCAAAATTCTATAATTCAAATTAAAAACGGTAAAACTCAATTTTTTGTTGAAATTCGTAGCCTAGCAGTAGTCAATTGACTACTGCTGGGCTACGGAAGAGTTGAAGTCCGTTGCCCAGCAGTAGCCAATTGGCTACTGCTGGGCTACGAAAAAGTTGAAGACAATAGCCTAGAAGTAGCCACTGCTAGGCTACGGAATACTTATATTATATATTCTAACTTATTAATAACTAGGAACAACATATTAAAAAGTGTTAATATATTCATTTTTATGAACTTTAGACATAGTGTGAGAGTTTTTGGACGACTAGATTGAACGTTAATTAACATTAACGCAATGTTAACGGAGGACATGATAAGTTCTATTTAAACAACTATTGATTTTCTATGAGATTTCTCTATAAAAGTACGCACGTTAATGAAATATAGACCAAGTTTTTTTTTTTGAAAAAAATTGTAACTCAAGTGAAGTTTACTACGTTGTAGGTTCAATCAAAATTCTATAATTCAAATTAAAAACGATAAAATAAAGTTTTTTGTTGAAATCTGTAGCCCATCAGTAGCCAATTGGCTACTGCTGGGCTACGGAAAAGTTGAAGTCCGTAGCCTAGCAGTAGCTAATTAGCTACTGTTAGGCTACGAAATACTTATATTATATATTCTAATTTGCTAATAAGTAGGAACAACATATTAAAACGTGTTAATATATTCATATTTTTCTTATTTTTTGAAGTTTAGACATAATGTGAGAGTTTTTTGACCACTAGATTCAACGTTAATTAATGTTAACACAATGTTAAGTGAGCACATGATAAGTTCGTTTAAACGACTATTGATTTTCTATGACATTTCTCTATAAAAGTACGCACGTTAATGAAATACGGATCAAGTTTTTTTTTTTTTTTTTGAAAAAATTGCTACTCAAGTGAAGTTTACTACGTTGTAGGTTCAATCAAAATTCCATAATTCAACAAAAAACGTTGGCTATTGCTGGGCTACGGAATACTTATATTATATATTCTAACTTGTTAATAGGTAGGAATAACGTATTAAAACATGTTAATATCTTCATATTTTTTATATTTATGAAGTTTAGACAAAATGTGAGAGTTTTTGGACTACTAGATTGAACGTTAATCAACGTTAACACAATGTTAAGTGAGCACATGATAAGTTCGATTTAAACGACTATTGATTTTTTATAAGATTTCTCTATAAACATACGCACGTTAATAAAATACGGACCAAGTTTATTTTTTTATTTTTGAAAAATTTACAACTCAAGTGAAGTTTACTACGTTGTAGATTCAATCAAAATTCTGTAATTCAAATTAAAAAACATAAAACAAAATTTTTTGTTGAAGTCCGTAGCCTAGCAGTAGCCAATTAGCTATGGAATTCAACTCTTCCGTAGCCCAACAGTAGCCAATTGGGCTACGGAATAATTGAAGTCCGTAGCCTAGTAGCAGCCAATTGGCTACTGGTGGGCTACGAAATACTTATATTATATATTCTAACTTGTTAATAGGTAGGAATAACGTATTAAAACGTGTTAATATCTTAATATTTTTCTTATTTATGAAGTTTGGACATAATGTGAGAGTTTTTGGACGACTAGATTAGAAGTTAATTAACGTTAACGCAATGTTAAGTGAGCACATGATAAGTTCGATTTAAACGACTATTAATTTTTTATGAGATTTCTCTATAAACAGACGCACGTTAATGAAATACGGACCAAGTTTATTTTTTTTTTGAAACATTTGCTACTCAAGTGGAGTTTACTACGTTGTACGTTCGATTAAAATTTCATATTTCAAATTAAAAACGGTAAAACTCAATTTTTTGTTGAAATTTGTAGCCTTGCAGTAGCCAATTGGCTACTGCTGGGTTACGGAATAGTTGAAGTCCGTAACCCAGCAGTAGCCAGGACTACGGAAAAGTTGAAGTCCGTAGCCTAGCAGTAGCTAATTGGCTACTGCTGGGCTACAGAATACTTATATTGTATATTCTAACTTGTTAATAGGTAGAAATAACGTATTAAAATGTGTTAATATCTTCATATTTTTCTTATTTATAAAGTTGAGACATAATGTGAGAGTTTTTGGACTACTAGATGAAACGTTAATTAATGTTAACGCAATTTTAAGTGAGTACATGATAAGTTCGATTTAAACGACTATTGATTTTCTATGAGATTTCTCTATAAACGTACGCACGTTAATGAAATACAGACCAAGTTTTTTTTTTTTGTTAAACATTTACAACTCAAGTGAAGTTTACTACGTTGTTGGTTCAATCAAAATTCCATAATTCAAATTAAAAACGGTAAAGCTCAATTGTTTGTTGAATCTGTAGCCTAGTTACAACTAGGGTACAGAGGAGTTGAAGTCCGTAGCTGGCTACTGCTGGGTTATGGAAAAGTTGAAGTTCGTAGCCTAGCAGTAGCCATAAGTATTCCGTAGCCTAGCAGTAGCCAATTGGCTACTGCTAGGCTACGAAATACTTATGTTATATATTCTAACTTGTTAATAGGTTGGAACAACGTATTAAAAATTGTTAATATCTTCTTATTTTTCTTATTTATGAAGTTTAGACATAATGTGAGAGTTTTTGGACGACTAGATTGAACGTTAATTAACATTAACGCAATGTTAAGTGAGGACATGATAAGTTTGATTTAAACAATTATTGATTTTTTATGAGATTTATCTATAAAAGTACGCACGTTAATAAAATACGGATCAAGTTTATTTTTTTTAAAAAATTTGTAACTCAAGTGAAATTTACTACGTTGTAAGTTCAATCAAAATTCTATAATTCAAATTAAAAATGATAAAGCTTTATTTTTTATTGAACTTTGTAGCCCAGCAGTAGCCAATTGGCTACTGCTGGGCTACGGAAGAGTTGAAGTCCGTAACCCAGCAGTACCCAATGGAATACTTATATTATATATTCTAACTTGTTAATAAGTAGGAACAACATATTAAAAAATGTTAATATCTTCATATTTTTCTTATTTATGAAGTTTAGACATAATGTGAGAGTTTTTGGACGACTAGATTGAACGTTAACACAATGTTAAGTGGGACATGATAAGTTCGATTTAAACAACTATTGATTTTTTATGAGATTTCTCTATAAAAGTACTCACATTAATGAAATACGGATCAAGTTTATTTTTTTTTTGAAAAATTTGTAACTCAATTGAAGTTTATTACGTTGTAGGTTCAACCAAAATTCCATAATTCAAATTAAAAATGATAACGCTCAATTTTTTTGTTGAAGTTCGTAGCCCAACAGTAGCCAATTAGCTACAGAATACTTATATTATATATTCTAACTTATTAATAGGTATGAACAACGTTTTAAAACTTGTTAATATCTTCATATTATTCTTATTTATGAAGTTTAGACATAATGTGAGAGTTTTTAGACCACTAGATTGAACGTTAATTAACGTTAATATAATATTAAGTGAAGACATGATAAGTTCAATTTAAACTACTATTGATTTCTCTATAAAAGTACGCACGTTAATGAAATACAGACCAAGTTTATTTTTTGTTGAAAAATTTGCCACTCAATGAAGTTTATTACGTTGTAGGTTCAATCAAAATTTCATAATTCAAATTAAAATGATAAACGTCAGTTTTTGTTGAAGTCCGTAGCCTAGAAGTAGCCACTTGGCTGTTGTTGGGCTACGAAAGAGTCGAATTCCGTAGCCCATCCGTAACTAGAGACTACGGATGGGCTCCGAACTTTGTTATTTTATTTTTTCCTATTTAATTAAAATATTCGTATTTAATTTATTAAAATATTTTTTGAATAATATATATAGTCCGTAGTCAATCCGTAGCTATTAGTCACTGCATAGCTACGAAACTTTTTATTAATTTTTTTTGTCGAATTAATTAGCTAATACGTAGTAAATTTACCACGAATAGGCTATGGAATATTATTTTTTTAATTTTTTTATTAATTAAAATTATTATCCGTAGTCAATCTGTGGCTATTTGGCCATTGCATGGCTACGGGCTTTTTTATAAATTTTTTTTACTGAATTAATTAAATAATCTGTAGCTAGTCCGTAGCAAATTTGTCACGGCTAGGTTATGGAATATTATTTTTTATTTTTTTTATTAATTAAAATTATGGTCCGTAACCAATCCGTAGCCAAGTTTTGTCGTCATTTCAACTGTGCCTAAGTTGGCTACAGATGGGCTATGGAATTTATTGCCTGTAGCAAATCCGTAGCTTGGCAGTAGCCAATTTGCTACGGAATAAATCCGTCACCAAATTCCGTCGCTCGAGTGCTATTTTCTTGTAGTGATTTAAGGTAAAAGTAATTTTGTCCATAAAATTCTTATTTTAAGATGACAAAAAAAAAACTCTTAGCATCTCAAAATCTGCATGTGTGCTACACTCGCTGTTAATTTGGACATTTTTCTAACAGGGGATGTGAGCACCTTTTCATAAACCATAGAGGACAAACGTACACTTTATAAAACATAATGGGCAAACGTGCACATGAAAAAAATTGCAGAGAGTCCCGTGCCAATTTACCCTTTTTTTATTAGTCTTTTTTTTTATTTAAAAGGGCATATATATCATTTTAAATAGTGCTGATAAAATATTAACAGATATTAACATTAAGGCGGGGTCTAAACCGTTTTATAAATAACAGAAGAATTTTGTGTACTTTAAAAAACATAAAAAACAAACGTATATATAAATAAAATCATAAAGGGATTCTGTGCTGTTTACCTTTACCTTATCAATTAGTCTATGTTCTGCCATGATCAGCAATAGAAAAATTGTTGGGCACGGATTGAAAAAGCTACGACATGCTTGACAGTACCAAATAAACACCATGCTTTTCTTCTCAAAATTTATTTTCAAAGTCAAGATTCAATTAGTCTATGTTCTGCCACGGTCAGCAATAGAAAAATTGTTGGGTACGGATTGAAAAAGCTACAAAATGCTTGACAGGACGGTTCAACACCAAATAAACACCATGCTTTTTCATAATGTCAATTGACATTTTAAGTGCTGGAAATCAATACCAGTTCCAACCTTTTTAACTCATTCATAAAGTAAACCTAGCAACAATGCCACCGACCTGTGAATCACGATTATCACCAGTAACCTTTCTTATAACATTCTTTTTTTTTTTCTTGTTTACTTTTTGAATTGAAAATTAAACACATGCAAATTAAAGGAAATTAAATACTCCTGTGATTACCAAAGCACCAAATGACCAAATGATTTTATATTTCTCAAAAGTTTTCCACACGGGTCCAATTTTAGCAGCTGTACACGTCGTGTCTTCATAATTCTTTGAGGTTGAAAATGATTAACAGTTGATAATAATTAATAAATATCTCAAGTGACCAATAATTTTCAATGGTGATCAGTATCAGAAACATCTTTGAGCATCTGAAAGTGAATAATAATGTTTATGCACGAGCTAGCCGCAACATAATGGTCAAAAGCCCACAAGGTGTTTTTTTTTTTTTTTTTCTCAATAATAAAGGGACTTTTCATTTCAACAACTTAAAATGCAAATGAGTATATTCGTCAATATTTCATGCTTTGCATATACTAATATTAGTATCTGTACGTTTAACTTAGTTTTACCATACAACCTTCCACTGATATCATCTTTGATTCTGTTAATGATTTGGTCCTCATTTCTTGCATTGTTGTTGTGGAATCGTTGATTCCTCTCTTGCCAAAGATAGTGGATGAGAGCGCAGAAAGAAGCCTTGATAATCCATGCCTGGAGTCTTTTTTTCTTGCAGAAATTGATAATCCACTTGATACATCTATTCCATTTGTAGATTTTGATAGTAACGATTGGGCAAGATTAAGCAAACTCCACCAAGTCCTTTTAGAAAATCCACACCCAAAGAAGAAATGCTCCTGAGTTTCAGTATACATATTGCAAAGAACACAATACGGATTAACTTGATACCCCCACGAAATCAGTTTGTACCTTGTAGTGAGTTCGTTCTTCATAGCGAGCCAACTGCAGAAAGCATTGTCGCGGAATCACAAGTCTCGACCAAATAATGTCAGCGCGGGCCCAATGTTGCTTCTTTTCTCTGATTAATTCCCAGGTAGCATCAGCGGTGAAATATCTAATACCAAGCTGCAGTACCTCATCTCTTTGATTTGGGATAGGAAACAATGTACCCAGGTTGGCTTTAATGAAATTCACAGTTTGATATCTGGAGTTGAAAGCCCATTGACCATTTGAGATAAAGTCAGAAACTCTAGCTAACATTCTTGTACCTGGGTTTGCCAAGGCTTCGACATCATAGAGGTTCCTTAAGGGGAAGCCAGGAGTCGAGCCAAAAATGTGTGTCCTTGCCGTCACCGATGCAGTGAGAAATCATTTTCCTTGCCAATGGTCTGATACTGATACTAAGTATTTTCCTCAATGCCAGGAGGCAAGCCCACAAGGTTATACACGTAGAAGAAAGAATGCCATGCCATGCAATGCAATCGTCAAAAGCCCATGCACTAGGTTATACATGGTTCTAGGCTTTCACCTTACAATTCATTTTTTTTTTTATTAGTTTTTTTTTTATGGACACTAACAATTAGCTGCGTCCAAAAAGGATAGGTCTTCGGCCAATGAAGGTTCTTGGGGTGACCGTTTGGTTGTATAGGGATCTCGAATGTCGATGACTTGCTTTTGGAGAGAGCTGAACCCTTTTTATCTTTATAAAGTCAGTGTTGACTTTAAAAAAAATTAATTCTCTCCCCCATATCTGGGGATTTGCTGGCCGGGTTTCCTCCTTGCAAGTTGCGGCTTAGAGGTACTCATAGCACATGCTATGGAGGCTGGACCGAAACTCAGGACCTGGACTGTTCCTCACAATAGGCCGATCACTAGACATAGACATGTCAAAGAAAGCCATAAAAGACCAAAAAACCTTCACAAAAGACACGTTTCATCAATATCGCTCTATTCTTGTTAAGGAAGAGTCCTGCACGACTCAAACCTCACATACGTGAATTCAAATATCACACAACACATCTTTTAGATTAGGCTAAGATTTGTTTGTTGTTTCAGTCCTATAATCCAAGGGATGCTCTTGTTGTATTTCGAATTCCTTTAGACTGTAACCTTATCACAATTGTATTATTTATATCTGTGAAATACAAGCAGTGAATGAATGTGTTCACCTTCCTAAACTTCCTGGCGTTATATGGTATCAGAAGTTTTCTAAACACTCTAACGAGTTTTCTTTCGATCCTCTTGTTCTCTTCATGGCTGGCACAACTTCTTCTTCCTCCCAAACAGCTGCGTCTGTCTCTATATCTCCCTCTCAGCCAACTATCACTCTTCCCACAACTGGCTCTCCCACCCTTATTACGATAAATGCCGCAAGCCAGCTCCCTCTGAAACTCACTCCCACTAATTATTATTCGTGGAAATCTCAATTTGATGCTTTGCTTTATGGCTATGACTTGCTTGGGTATATCGATGGTACTACCCCTTGTCCGCCTGCAACCATTATCACAGACGGACAGTCCACTCCTAATCCTGCGTATACATTTTGGATGCGACAGGACAAACTTCTTCTCCTTGGAATAATTGGATCTCTCAGTCACAATGTTGTCTCTCTCGTTCGTGCTTGTTCCACCTCCTCCGAAGCTTGGAAAAAGTTAGCAAAAAACTATGCTAACCCATCCTCTTCTCGGATCATGGGGCTAGCTAAACAACTTACACTTATTTCTCGCGGAAATCAACCAGTTGCTGCATACCTTGCCCAAGTTCGGGACATTGCTGATGAACTTGCTCTCGTTGGCGTTCCAGTTCCCTCCCAGTATCTGATTACTAACACGCTAAATGGTGTGGGTCCTGCCTTCAAGGAACTCGTTGCTGTAGTCCGGGCTCGCGATACTGTTATTTCATTTGATGAATTGCATGATAAACTCGTGGAGTACGAGTCATTTTTGAAAAGAGAGGAGCTTCGTGGCACTGGTGCTCTTGGTGTGCCTGTTCCTGTGACTATCAATGCTGCTCGCATGACTAATTCCAATTGTTCAAATGCTAGCAAGAAGAATAATTATTACAATAAAGGTGGCTCTAATAATCGAGGTTTTCAATCTAATGCCAATCACAACCGTTCCTCTCAAGAGCAATTCATAGCTTCTGGCAGTTTGAATAAACCTCCTATCATCTGTCAATTTTGCGAGAAAAAGGGGCATACAGCCCGCCAATGCTTTACTGCGAAGCGTCTTTTCTTTCCACCTTCAAATCCCACGAAAAATGCTGTGACCGCCTCACCGCAAGAATCTTGGCTTTTAGACACTGGTGCTTCGCACCATGTCACTGCTGATGCTAACAATTTGGTCTCACACTACCCCTACAATGGTCCGGATGATGTCATTATTGGTGACGGGACAGGTTTGAGCATTTCCCATACTGGGCAATCAATCCTCCTTCTTCTTCTCGTTCATTCCAATTGTCAAATGTCCTTTGTGTTCCTGATATGAAAAAAAATCTTATCTCTGTTAATCAATTTTGTCACACCAATAATGTTTCTATAGAGTTCTCACCTAACTCTTTTTCTGTCAAGGATCTCTCCACAGGGACAACTCTTGCAATGGGACGGAGCAAGAACCACATTTATGAATGGCCTGCTGTTTGTTCGCCTCAGCCGCCAAAGCAAGTCTCAGTTGGCATAAAAACTTCGTTCCATGCTTGGCATGATCGTCTTGGGCACCCTTCCTAAAAAATCCTTCAGCAAATTGTTCGCGAAAATAATGTTCCCACTTCAGAATCGCTTTCTAAAGTTTTGCATTGTACTTCTTGCTCAGTTAATAAAAGTCACAAGTTACCATTTGGTGTTTCTACGCTCAGTAGTTCCCGCCCTTTAGAACTAATTTTTACTGACGTTTGGGGACCATCCCCTATTCGTTCCATTGATGGGTACTCTTATTATATTCTCTTCGTGGACCATTTTACTAAATTTTCCTGGCTTTTTCCATTAACATTAAAATCTGATGTTTTTGACTTATTTCTGAAATTTAAATTAATGGTGGAAAAATAGTTTCAAACATCTATTGCTACTATTTATTCTGATGGGGGAACAGAATATAAAGGACTTCAAACAATTTTCGCTTACCATGGTATTCAACATTTAATTAGTCCACCATACACTCCTGAGCACATTGCTCCTGCAGAGCATCGCCATAGACACATAGTTGAAACTGGTTTGACATTGCTTCATCGTGCATCCCTCCCTCTTAACTTTTGGACATTTGCTTTTCAAACAGGCACATACCTTATTAATAGACTTCCCACTTCCATTCTTCAGGGCAATACTCCCTTTCAATCATTATTTAAAACTCAGCCAAATTATAGTAAACTACGTATTTTTGGGTGTCTCTGCTATCCTTGGTTGCGTCCCTGCTCTAGTCACAAGCTAGAACCACGCTCCAGACCATGTATTTTTCTAGGCTATTCTAACACGCATGACTCTTACATTTGTTTTGGGCCTGTGGCTCACAAATATTTTTTCTCTCATCACGTCCGCTTTACTGAAACAGTGTTTCCTTCAGTTTCTTTTGGTACTCTTGTGAACTCTCTCTCATCTGCCGATATTACTCAATGGTACCCATCTTTCTCTCCCCTCAATGAATCATCTACGACATATCCATGTGCCTCTAGTCTTCCATCTCTAACAGACCCAATGGCTACTACTGTTCCTTTTCACACCAAAACACTCAATGGCTCTCCACCCACCCCGTCACCCTCAAACACCATTTCACTTCCATCCCAATCCACTTCTCACGAGTCCCTCGACTCACCTTCGTCTTCCGCTGGTGCCCACGAACGACTTGAGATGTCAACTATAGACCACCAAGAACACCCATGTGCATCGTCCCATAGCGTGGTGGCCCTTATCCATCCGCCACAATCTCAACCAGTTAATCCAATGCAGACTCGCTCAAAGAGTAATATTTTCTGTCCTAAAAAAATATTGTCTCTTACTGTTTCTAAACATTCCCTTCCTCCGGCATCTGAACCTACTACAGTAAGGCAAGCTCTTAACAATGAACACTGGAAGATGGCAATGTTAGAAGAATTAGGTGCCTTACAAAAAATTCCACATGGGAACTTGTACCAAAAGAGGATCACCATATTGTTGTGGGTTGTAAATGGGTGTTCCACATAAAACGGAACCCTGATAGGAGTGTGGCTAGATATAAGGCACGGCTTGTTACTAAGGGGTTTCACCAAAGACCGGGCATTGACTTTCAGGAAACTTTTAGTCCTGTTGTGAAGCCATCCACGATTCGTGTAGTGTTAGCCATTGCTATATCGAAAGGCTGGCTCATAAATCAACTTGATGTAAATAATGCTTTCTTGCATGGTCATCTCACGGAAGCAGTATATATGTCCCAGCCTCCTGGATTTATAGATGCTTCTTACCCTAATCATGTTTGCCGCCTGTTTAAATCTCTATATGGTCTTAAACAAGCTCCTCGTGCGTGGTTCACAGAACTTAAAAATTATATACTCTCCTTAGGATTTGTTGGCACAAGGTCTGATCCTTCATTATTTGTCTTTGCTAACAATTAAGTTATTGGGTATATCTTGGTATATGTGGATGATTTATTAGTTACAGGAAGTTCTCCAACGTTTGTTCGAAACACCATTGCAGCCCTTTCAAATAAGTTCTCTATCAAGGATCTTGGCACGATTGAGTATTTTTTAGGGGTTGAAGCTATTTCCTGCTCTGATGGCTTGTTTTTATCCCAACAAAAATACTTGCGTGATCTATTATCCAAGTTTCACATGGATGGTGCAAAAGATGCAACAACCCCAATTAGTACCATGTCTCGGCTATCAGTGAATGAAGGCACTCCATTCGTTGATGTCACAAAATATCGCAGCCTCATTGGGGGGCTTCAGTACCTGTCAATTACCCGTCCTGATGTTGCATACACAATTAACAAGTTGGCCCAGTTTATGCATTGTCCGAAAGATTGTCATTGGGTTGCCGCCAAAAGACTTTTGAGGTATCTCAAGCACACTTTAATGTATGGTTTGCTGATTAAGAATTCTTGTGCACTCTCTCTCATGGCCTATTCTGATGCTGATTGGGCTGGTAATCGTGACGATTACACATCTATATCTGTTTACATTATTTTTTTGGGTGGTACACCCGTGTCATGGTGCTCCAAAAAGCAACGCACAATAGCCCGCTCATCTACTGAGGCAAAGTACAGGTCTGTTGCATCCACAACTGCTGAAATATGTTGGCTTATGAACCTGCTACATGAGCTGCATTTTACTCCACCTATTTCTCCTCGTCTGTTATGTGATAATATTGGGGCCACTTACTTATGTGCCAATCCAGTCTTTCACTCCAGAATGAAACACCTCGCTTTGGATTATCACTTTGTGCGTGATAAAGTCGCAGATGGCTCCCTCACTGTTGCTCATGTCTCCACGTATAATCAGCTAGCTGACATCCTAACGAAGCCTTTGCAAAAGCCACGTTTCAGTATGCTGCGGTCCAAGATAGGTGTTTCCGATGGCTCCACCTTCTTGCGGGGGCATGTTAAGGAAGAGTCCTGCACGACTCAAACCTTACATACGTGAATTCAAATATCACACAACACATCTTTTAGATTAGGCTAAGATTTGTTTGTTGTTTCAGTCCCATAATCCAAGGGATGCTCTTGTTGTATTTCGAATTCCTTTAGACTGTAACCTTATCACAATTGTATTATTTATATCTGTGAAATACAAGCAGTGAATGAATGTGTTCACCTTCCTAAACTTCCTGGCGTTATAATTCTCTATACAGGTTTTGGTAACAACATGATTTTTTCTCTGTTTGATGCGAATGTTAAACCTCATCTTTTCCACAATATATTCTTCCGTTCTTGCTCCATTGCCGTGGATTCTTATGATTGTTTGCTGCCATAATTAGCAGTAGATGGTAGGAAATTTGGTTATTTACCGTGTACGATCGAATCTAGCTTCCATGATAAATTCTCCCGCTAGTGCCTAATAAAGGCTAAGCCTAGTGCTCTGGGAGTAGGCATCAAGGACCGTAAGGTGTGCAATACAGATTACCAAGAATTGAAATTAACTCGACAAAGGGACTAGAATATTATTTCATTAACCATGACCAAAAATCTGCATTGACAATATTCGACATAATTAAGCTGTTAAGTAGCTGTATTTGACAGTGTACGAGTGTGCAAATGTCGTTTCACTAAGCACTAAGCACTAAGCACTAAGCACTAAGCACTATGTTTTGTGTGTAGGGAAAATGTCACATTTATTCCTTATTGTTTCTTTTTAGTTTCAGTTTAGTCTCTATTATTTACAATGTCTTAATTTTGTTCTTATTATTTCTAAAAAAATATCAATTTCATTCCTATTATTTTTAGAAAATCTCAATTTTGTCTTTATTGTTTTTCTAAAGTGTTAAAATCCATCTCTATTGTTTAAAATGTCTTCATTTAATCTCTATTATTTCTAAAAAAAACAAATTTGTCCCTATTATTTCTCAAAAAAATTTAATTTAATCCTTGAATAGTAAGGACGAATTTAAAATTTTAAGAAAACAATAAGAATGAAATTGAAACTATATGAAAATAATAGGGCAAAATTAAAACTTTTTTAAAATAATAAGGACGAAATTAAAGCTTTTGAGAAATAATAAGGATGAAATTAATAAATTTTAAATAATAGGGATGAAATTGAAACTTTTAAAAAAATAATAAAGACAAAATTGAGATATTTTAAATAATAAGGACCAAATTAAAACTAAAATAAAACAATAGGAATTAAATGTGAAATTTTCCCTTTGTGTGTATCACAATAATTAGTTGACTACCACAATCATCAGTTTCAAAGCAGATTCCAGAATTCGTAGAACACTAATAATTCTTTGTAAAGTAATCTTTTTCCTTCCGTGAAAATCAATTCATAGTTCTTATATATAGTTCATACCATGACCGCAAGGTTGGGGGTTGGGGCTGCAGACGAAAACGTGTAATGTTCCATATCTAAAACTCTAAATTCACACTAATATTATAAATACAAAATAATTGATTTGATCAATACTTACTAAGTACAAAATAATGAACTCAAATTCTTACTTAAACGCACAAGTATTAATATATAAATCACTCCAATCACATCATGTCTAATTAGATCAATGTAGGATGTCATGTTACAATAAATTTTTTAAAAACGTCTCATGTTTTTAGACGTTTTCAAATATTTCAAACCCAAACTAACGCGTGTCGGAGTGGATAGGTTTGAAGTGAGACCGCTGTAAAATATGTCACCACCATTATGGCTTGTAATCATGCAAATTTGTAAACGCATCCATTTAAATACTTTTTCCTGTTCCATAACAATTGAATTTGCGTCATTTATCACTTCTTTATACGCCAAATACATGTATAATATACCATGAGACTTCTAATACTATATATTTAGGTAGATATAAACATATGCGTACTTTTTTTTTTATGACGAATAAGTTATTTTAAATAGGATCGCATTAGATTAATAGTACAATGAACTGTCTTAACGCATATAGAAAATATCCGACGTAAAGGTATAAATTTGAACTAAGAATATCATATTATTATAATGAAACAATATTTGACCATTTTACTCAACTCTAATTGAAATGTGTATTTTTGTTTAGCAAAATAAATGGGTAAGGGGTACACATATATCATATAAGATTGGGCATACATGCGCTGAATTAGCTAAGTTACAGAGTTAGCAAGAGATCGCTATCAAATTCCGTGAAGCATAGAGAAGTAGAGATTGTGATGTTGACAGTGTAGGGTGACATCATGGTTGTTCTTAATGGCGGCGCCACCAAGAATAATTAAGAAACATGTTTGGTTTTACATTTGCAGGCTTGAAATACAACGGCTTTGAGAAGACTAATAATATTCATAAAAGGACAAAAAAAGAGAAGAATAAAATATATTAATTATTTAGTGCCGAAAAATCAATGAATCAATTATAATATTTCAATAGCCAGTTCACGTCACCATCCCATTAAAGAAATAGATCGAAAAGAGACAAAATTGTGTTGAGCTATAAATATATAGTTTGCCTAAACGTGGAAGAAAAAGATCATAAGCTTAATATTTTTCAATCGTTTAGCTCCACCATCTCTTCTCCCTTCTTTTTTCAGAACTTTGCAAGTGCATATTTAATGGAGATATCCAGCAACAGAAGCTTAGCAGACATGGTAAGACTATTTTACAGATTGTAACCACTGTTTGAACTTTATATTCCTATTGTTTGATATCCTGTATTTTCAAGACGAATAATACTTTATTTCGCTCATTCACCTTTTTATGTACCCCGTTCTTCCAATTCTGAAAATATGTAATTACATTTGCAGGGAATGGAAGATTCTGGTAATTTCTTTCATTATCACTGGCCCATGAATTCCATTGATGAGCTGATCAGCACCATGCCCATGGACTCTGCTTTTGATGAGGTGCTATATGATAACTCTCTTTCTCAAACAGTGCTAGATTTCAAAAGGCCTTCTGAATCGCCTCAAACAGGTGATGATGATCGGCCATTGAAACAGCCGAGATCCAACAGTTGGAGTTCTTGCAAAGCTGATGATGATAATCAGATATCAACCCAACAAACTGCTGCTTCTGATCTCAATCATCATATGGTCGTCAATTCAAATTACACTATCCAATCTGGAGTGGTGAAGCCTAAAGAGGAGACATTATCTCCTAGTACCATGACTTTCTCACATGATACATTAATGCCTTCTCAAAATTATGCGTTCAAGGCTTGTCAAGCAGCTCAAGATCACAACATAGCTGAGAGGAAACGACGAGAAAAACTTAACCAAAGATTCATAGCTCTTTCTGCTTTAGTCCCAGGCCTAAAAAAGGTACATATATACAAGTCTATCATGTCTTGGTATATACAATCATTATTTTGTCAAGAATATTGTTCTCTTTATACACTTATGATTCTAACATATAAATTCTCAACTTGGTAACTAATTACAGATGGACAAGGCTTCGGTTCTTGGAGATGCTGTCAAGTACTTGAAACAACTGCAAGAGAAAGTGAAGACACTTGAGGAGCAAGCAAGGAGAAAATCCAAAGAATCAGTGGTGTTTGTGAGGAGACATGAGCTATATGCCGATGGAGATAACTCTTCTTGTGATGAGAACTCGGCTAATGGTGGTTCCTTTCCAGAAATTGAAGCTAGATTCTCCGACAAAGATGTTCTTGTTAGAATTCATTGCAAAAAATACAAAGGGGTTGTTTTAAAAACAGTTTCTGAGATTGAGAAGCTTCATCTATCAGTTGTAGGTAGCAGTGTCGTCACCTTCGGAAGTTCTGCACTTGACATAACTATAACAGCTCAGGTATGTTCAACCACATGTATAAATATGTAACATATTTGAGCTTTTCATTAAAAAACTCATTGAAGTTTGTTTCATTTTCCTGTAGATGAACGAGGAGTTTGCCATGACAGTGAAGGATTTCATGAAGAATCTACGCATGGCTCTCAAAATGGTCATGTGAAAGAAAACGAAGCTCCTCGACGAAATTGAAATAATCATCTCTATTTACTATTTAGTCTATGTATATCCTTGTTTTTTCCAGTTTATGTAAACTTAACCCATGCCTGTCAGCTCTCCACCACATTTCAACCGTCTGCTTTGAAGCTTATTTGCGATGAGGTTCATTTTTGAAGGAGGGTTTTTTAGCTATCGTTTTTTCATGGCTGATGTGTATAATTTAGCCATGTTAGTCACCCTCCTGTTGTAAAGAGAGGGTCTCGTGGCTTATGTTAGCTTTTCGTGGAGGAGTCATTAGATGTTTAATTTTAGAGTCCTTTCCAAAGTTTTTTTAGGCCTCTTTTCTTTGTACTTCAATTTGGCTTGTAATGAAAAGACTCGTGATAATTATACAATACACTTTTTGTTTATCGTTATTAAATGAGCATTTTATTTAAATTTTTATTAAATAATTATTTCATTTAAAAATTTAAATTAATAAAAAAAGACTTATATATTTTATTCATTTGTTATATGCATGTGAGAGACTCAAATAATTTATGTAATCTTGATGTCTTAATTAAAAATAATGCTAGATGTTACTCTTATTTTATTATCTTTTTATCATCTCATAAGTGACGTTCTTAGTTGGACAAATCTTTTCTTTGTCTTTCTTCATTAATTATTTTTCTATCTCTTCCTTTTTCTTTTCTTTTTTTCTCTCTTACTAATTAATGTTTTCTTTCTCCTTTTCTCTTTCTTTTTCAGCTCTATCTATATTTCTTCACTTATCAATACTTCCTTTGTCACTCACCCGATTGTGATTTCTTCATTCTCCTCCCACATATTAATCATGAAAAATAATTTAATCCTTATTTATTTATTTTTCTTTTCGGTGGATGATTGGTAGCAAATAAGTAGATCATATTGATATAAATCCTTGACCCTAGACTTGTGTTTGCCATGGGAAGCTAAAATCAATTTTCTTCTTTAAAGACAATGTACAAAGATTGTTGACACATGGACAAAGGGAAGAAGATGTGTACACAATATGGTCTTTAGTTGTTTGTTTGGTTCATTGAAGCACTACATATGTACAATTAATATAGTGATGCCAGTGGTTTTTGTGAGGAGACATGAGCTATATGCCGATGGAGATAACTCTTCTTGTGATGAGAACTCGGCTAATGGTGGTTCCTTTCCAGAAATTGAAGCTAGATTCTCCGGCAAAGATGTTCTTGTTAGAATTCATTGCGAAGAAAACAAAGGGGCTGTTTTAAAAACAGTTTCTGAGATTGAGAAGCTTCATCTATCAGTTACGTTGTAGGTAGCAGTGTCGTCACCTTCGGAAGTTCTGCACTTTTTTTTTTGGTCAAGAAGTTCTGCACTTGACATAACTATATCAGCTCAGGTATGTTCAACCACATGTATAAATATGCAACATATTTGAACTTTTCATTAAAAAAACTCATTGAAGTTTGTTTCATATTTTCCTATAGATGAATGAGGAGTTTGCCATGACAGTGAAGGATTTCATGAAGAATCTACGATCGGCTTTCAAAATGTTCAGGTGAAAGAAAGTGCAGGCCTCTTTAACCCTTGTTGATGGTTCCAGATATTGAAATAATCATAGCAATTTCGTCTATCTATAACTTTGTTTTTTCCAGTTTCATGTAAACCAAGGCCTCTCCACCACCTTTGAATGATCTGCCGTTGAAGCTTGTTTACTATGCGATTCATTTCTGAAGGAGGGTTTTTTTGCTATCGTTTTTTCACGGCTGATGTGTATAATTCAGCCGTGTTAATCACCCTCCTGTTGTAAAGAGATGGTCTCATGGCTTAGGTTTTATTGGGGTTCAAATTTATCGACCAAGTACAAGACGAAACAGATGGCTATAGGCCATTAGAGTGTTAAGGTAAGGAGTTATATTCAGTGTTTCAGAGGCCTCCTGAAATTTTTCATGGGCCTCTTTTCTTTGTACTTTAATTTGCATTTGTAATGAAAGATCAGTGTTAATTCTATAATACACTTGGTTGTTGGCTTGATCTAATCAATGTGCATTATTTCTCTCTAAAAAAAATGGTGCATGCAACACCAAGAATTGGGTTATAATTAAAAATTTTGAATTCACATCATGATTTTAGCCTCCATTAATTATATTAAAAAAAAAATGGTGCATGCATTGACGAGCAAAAAAGAAATAAATAAAACAAGAAGCGATCGAAGATAACTATGCGAGAAAAACCGATGGTATACATGTAACCTTGATGCCTTAACTACTCTAATACAGTAATGCTATATACTACTTTAATTTTCACACTTTTATACCACTTCTTAATTGACATATTGACATAACATGCCAAGTTGGCAAACTTAATTTTTTTTTTCTCTCTTATTAACGTTTCTTACTATTGTTTTCTCTCTCTTACAAACGTTTTCTTCTTACTAACCCTAACCAAAACTCCCCAAATCAATGACAACAAATGTAACACGAATAACAAAGACTAGATCTTGCGAGGATACAAACTAGGAAGTGTAAGTTCCAAAGGATTTTTCATGGTGTTTGGACATATATATGTTTATTCTTGTTAAATTGCAACAATATATTTTGTAAAGTGTTTCAATTGATGAAAGAACGTACATATATATATTTATATGTGTGTGTGTGTGTATGCGTGTATGTGTATGTGTGTGTGCGTGTGTGTAACAGTAGAGGCATTTAATAGAAGAATATGTTGATGTACTAATACCAATAATCTTATTCATCTTTTACAACATCAATTCATCAAAAAGAGGGGAATAAATCTGAGAGGATGTAACAGTGAACAATAGAAGAGAATAATAAACTTCTTTTTGCTGAATTGATTTGGGGATTTTTTGTTAGGGTTAGTAAGATGAAAACATTTGTAAGAGAGAGAAAACCATCTTAAGAAATGTTAATAAGAGAGAGAGAAAAAAAATAAATAAATAAAACAAAGGAGAGAAAAAAAATTAAATTTCCCAACTTAGCATGCCATGTCAACATGTCAACTAAGAAGTAGTATAAAAGTGTAAAAATTAAAGTGGTATAAAGCATTACTCATTTCTTAAATATTACTTTGTTATCAATACTATTAAAGACATTTTTCTCAATATAAGTAACCGAACATCGTTCATAAACTAATCACCCATTCGATTGTGTAAACCATTTTTTTCTATGTTCATTTGTATTGTAGTAGTAGTATTGAATATTTGTATTATAGTAGTGTCGACTAGTATGATATATATATATATATATATATCAGAGAGAAAATACAAACTTTTGTTGGATTTTTAGGTTTCCGTGTTTTCATAAAATAATCTAGAACAACTAGGAAAACTAGTTTTTTTTTTGGTTTTTTGCTAAGGAAACCAGTTTTGTTCTGGATAAGAATATGAGACACAAAAATATATGTTGCAGGGTCGGAGAATATTAGCAAAAAGAAAATATGTTAATTTTAAGTTTATTTTATTTTATTTTATTTACTGCTGATGGAGTCATAGCAAAACCTATAACTGCACCAAAATCTTTCCACTCTTACGTGTATAACGTTGTTGTCTTTTGACCATTGCGGCTGACCTTAACCTTTTTTTTGGGTCAACGGCTGACCTTAACTCATCATGCGTACTTGTACATCATCCGTTCACTTTCACAAGTTAAGAGACGTGTACAGCTGCTAAAATTGGAACCGTGTGGAAAGTTTTGGAGAAATGAAATCATTTGGTGCTAATTTGGTAATAACAGAATTATCTAATTTCCTATGCATGTCTGACGGAGAATATTGCTGCTATCTTATTGGCGAGGAATCCGTGTTAAACTAAATCGTTAAATTTATTTCAATATTATAAATTTTATAATACAGATTTAATACGTATTTTAAATTAATGAACAACAACAAATAATAGAAATTTTGACACGTGAAAAAAGTCACGATACTTGGTCTTACTACTCCGTCCAATTTCAGAGTGGCAACGTGACATCTATTTTCTTTATGCTATTATATAGGTAGGAATATATATAGCTTTCCAACCTGATGACCTCTTAAGTTTTGTCGACAAGGAATGATCTGAACTGTGAAGAAAAGTATCCCCGTAGACTTTGTGCAATAGTTTTCTATCACTATTTCTTCTTAAAAATATCTGAATTTTAAATAGGGACAGTGTAACGATCTGATTTTTACGAGTTTGAGAAAAAAGAAATATAATAAAATTTTAGTTTAAATAGGATTTTGATGTTTTAATAAAATAAATATGAGTTTTAATTTTATAAGATTTTATGGGTTAAGATAAGATAATTGATCTGAAAAATAAGATATAATTTTAATTAGTTTTGAATTATGAGTGTCTATCAGATTATGATTAAACTCTATATGTCATAAGATATTAGAATCACTACAAAAAACATGGGTATAGGCGGCGGTTCTGTACGGTAGTTAGTACAACCGCCGCAAAATGACCAACCTTGCTCAAGCTTTGACGACGTTTTGTAAATCCATCGTCATATACATGTCTTAGAAGGTAGTTTTATAAAATCGTCGTAATATAAATGTTTTAGACGGCAGTTTTTTAAAACCGTCGTATTATATATGTTTTAAACTGCGGTTTTAAGAATCGTTGTTAAAAATTATGTGACGGTTTTAATAAACCGTCGTAAAAGAAAGTATTTTGCGGCAGTTATTAAGAACCGCCGTAAAAATTCTCTTTAACAAAATTAAAAACGAAAAAATGCCCTTTCTCTCACTCTATAACTGCTGGGTTCTAACAAAACGCAAACAAAGCTGCTAATTGATATAGGTGGAATTAGTGGTGATTGAGCTGAAATTAATTGATATTGAATGCTAGAATTTGCAGCTGTAAATGGGGGATTGAGTTGCAGAAAGAGTGGAAGAAGTAGAATTTTCATGTGCGAAGAAGATCGAACAGGTGGTGTGCAATGGTATGACATAGCCCTGGTTTTGAAGTTTATCTCTTCTTACGACAACAGTCATTATTCTTCAGTGATTGATTCTTCATTTTGAGAATTACTTTTCCTTGCTTGCATACCATTACATGTATGCCTCAATGAGTAACAATGGGTATAGATTTGCAGAGTCTTGGTGGCTATGAGATTTTTGTCTGCATTTGTTGTTTTTTCAAGTGAAATGGTTTTCATTTTTCATCTTTAATAATTTCAATTTTTTCTTGGTATGAATGGTCGCAGAACTTCCGGGACCTCGACACCATCTTCCCTCTGGTAATTCTCTAGAATACAACACATATCATTCTCTAGAGTATGATATTAAAAAAAGCTATAAAGACATGTCAATTGCATATTAAAAAAAAAAAAAAATCATGTCGAATTAAACTAGAAAGCTATTCGGCAGAATTTTATCACATTAAAAATTATATAGGTATGAAGACAAGTTTATAGAGTCTCCCTATAAATTATCGAACCTTACATTCTAGAACCTTCACCTCTTATTTTGCTCACTCTCTCACCTCACCTCACTCCCCAAACGTTTTCTCCCTCTTCAGATCGAGATCTGACACCTCCGATTGTCATCGTTGACACCTCCGATTATCATTATCGACTTCCGATTATCATCATCGACACTCCCTCTTTTTGCTTATATATATATATATACACTCTGAATGTGTGTGTGTGTATATATAGTCCATTAATATATATGATTTATGCAAATCGTAGGGTTTCACAGAGAGCGCAACTTCTTTCTTCCTTCTCGGATCAAGTAGTGAAGGTATCATGTTTGTGTGTGTGTGTTTTGTATACTTAAGGCTATACTACACATGCTAGAGAATATACGCATATGTATCTATACATACAGTGTGTGTGTTTTGTATATCGCTTTGTGTTTTTTTATTTTTAATCTGGTGTGTTGAAAGCTTATGCTCGCTAGAGGAAGCAAATCTCACGCTGATTGACTCCATAGCTGTAATTAAACTTCTTCAAGGAGTTTATAATGTCAAGCATCTATCTTTAGGTTGTGATATCCTTTGAGGTAAACTGCTAATTTTCAACCTTACATTCTTGTTATTCAAGTGAGTTTGAAGATTTCTTGAATCTTTTACCAATACTGATATGCTCTGTTAGTGTTTTTACTCATTCTTTTGTATCTGAGATATGAGCCTCCTTGTGATATGTTAGGCAGTTTAACAGGAAATTTACATGAAACTTATGTAAGACTAACTCCAACAGTTTTTTTATTTTTTTCTTTACATGTAAGGGGTTTAGGTTTGTTTCTTTAACTTTAGAGACTCCTTATTCTAGTTTTACTCCAGCAGTCTCCCTATTTTTAATCTATCCTTATTTCAGGGACTCTCTATTTCAATTTTACTCCAACAGTTTTCTTATTTTAAGGACTCTTTATTTTTTTTACTTTAATATATCTTTATCTTAGATCAATCACTTTATTTTAATTTTTTTATTTTCATTTTTTTTTAATGATGATATACTATTTAATTATTAATAATTATTTTCTATTATAGTTTATAATAAATATTTTTTTCTTTTCATTGTCCATATTATTTTTTTTATTTTTATTAAAAAAAAATTTAGAGATATATTAAAGTAAAAAAACTAAAATATTCATATTTTAGAGGCTTTCTATTTTATTTTAATATAATATATCTCTACTTTGATTATACACATTTTTTGTTTTTTTTATTTTTATTTTTTATTTTTTATTTGTTAATGATGACATTCTATTTTAATTTTTATTATCTTATTATATTTTCAATTAATATTATATTTTTATTTTATTTTTATCTAAATCAAAAAAGTCTGTATCGATTTGACTAAAAAATTGTCATTAAAATTTAAAATTTTGTAAATATGATAATAAGTTAGAAATAAAATTAATTTGATTTCACAACTATAAAAAATGATTGTTTAAATTTTGCAGAAATAGAGAGCCACTTTTGGCTCTCTACATGTAAAGAGCCAAGCAAAAAAAAAAAGGGCTCCCAATTTTAGGAAGTCTCTCATAGGAGGCTGTTAAAGCATAATTTGAGCATTTACCTCCCTAAAATGGCTAAGGAGCTATTTTAGAGAGGCTGTTGGAGCCAACCTAAAACTATACATGTTATATCACTTTTGTAAAATTATAAAAGGAAGGATAATAACAAGATCTTGTAAAATTGTATATGATTGCAATCAGAGAAGATTGGATTTTTACATATATTCTTTTAAAAGCAGAAAGTATAATTAGTTTATTGATTTGTAAAATTGTATATAATTGCTTAAATGAGATTCTTATGGCTGCAAAATGATTTTTATGGCTGCATATAAAATTTCAGACTAAAGCATAAAAAACTAGAAGGATGGGGAAATCAAAGAGGGCTTTATATACCGTCTCAAATAGAAGGCTTCTTGATGAAGCATCAACTGAGGAAATATCAGTTGAAAGACCTGAAGCCAGTAACAGTTAATGATCTTATTCATTATTGGATGGCTAGAGGCCTGCCTCAATAAGTACGGTAAGCTTAACACTAATGAGAATGGTAAAGCTAATCTACATTCCTTAGTTTTTGAGCAATTTTTGTACAGATGCTTCTAAAAACAGTTTATCCAACTATCTTAGTGAATTTTTTGGTGCATAACAGATGAAAGAGGGAAGAAGTGTTGGCCCATTAGAATTCTTTGAAGTGACGCATAAAAAGAAATATGGTGGTCTTAATGATCGAGCTGCAAATATAGTGGTATATTCAATCTTCAAGTATAGTATATTCAAATTTTGTTAATTATGTACTTATTGGTATCTTTCATAATTATATTTTTCA
This sequence comes from Ehretia macrophylla, assembly GCA_037974665.1. Classification (NCBI taxonomy): domain Eukaryota; kingdom Viridiplantae; phylum Streptophyta; class Magnoliopsida; order Boraginales; family Ehretiaceae; genus Ehretia; species Ehretia macrophylla. Next base: position 50,417,201 of record CM075766.1, read on the forward strand.
ATTGAAGGAAATTGTTCAAAACAAAGTTGATGAGAAGAAAGGCGACTCTGAAGTTTCTGGTCAAGAATTATTTAAGTTGCAACAAGAGGCATTTAGTGAAGTTTTTGGTCCAGAACATCCAGGGCGTGTACGAGGTTATGGGTTTGGAGTCACCCCAACTCAAGTCCATGGCTTTAGAAGATCATCGGCCACTGCAACTTCGGAAGTAGAAGAACTAAAAAGGCTAATTGAAGAAATGAAACAAGACAAGGTGGAGAATGACCAAAAGTTCAAAAAACTGGAGGAAGAATTTGCTTTCTTGAAGAATATGGTTTTGTCTTGGCAGCCTTCTAACACAGCCTCTACTTCAAGATGAAGATGATTTCGAATTGGATAATTTTTTTTGTGGATTTCTATAATATTTTTGGATTTCTTTGTGAAGTCATATTGTATTGAACTTTGGATTTTTTCTTTTTGGATTTCTATAATATTTTCATTTTAATCGAGGCAAATGACAGAAATTGAATAAAAAAAAATTGGGTAACTTTCTACTGAAAGTTTAGTAATGAATTGGCAGGTTTGTAAATCGTGGAAATTGGCAGTTAATAGAATTGCCCAATTGACCCAATTAGCGGCGGTTAGTGTAACAGCCGCAAAAGAGAAGAAACAAAGAAGTTTATAGACGGCGGTTAAAAACCGCTGCAAAAAACCTTATATACAGTGGTTTTAAAATCGCTGTTAAAAAATGACGTTTGATTAGATTGCCGATTATCACTATTCCCGACACTAGCTCAAACGGCGTTTTTTGCGACGGAAAATTTTTCGTTGTATGAAGTTTTGCGGTGATTGAAACCGCCACATAAGGCCTTCATAACCGCCGCAAAAGGGTCATTTTTTTGTAGTGAATCTTACAACTTTTAGAGAAAATAGGAGAAGATTTTATCGGTTTAGCATGATTTAATTTTGGTTTTGATTTTGTGTTTATTGAGGTAAGTAGGATTTATCGTTTTTTCATACCCCTTTATTGATCAACAAAATTTGTTCTATTCTTTGTCTCTTTGGGCACTCGTTATTGATTATTTTTCAATCATGTTTCTTAATTCTTTGGATAAGATTAAGTGCGTGACCCGCTTTAAGCCTATGGACTATACGAACTGTGTATCGAATTCTAAATAACTATGAGTTAATTAGCCGCTATCTGTTATTGAAGCTTAATTGGCAATATTGAGAATTGTGATATGTGAAACGTGTTGCAAATCAGTCACAACTTGTTATAGTTTTGTTAGTGATTGATATTATGTTATTATATAAATTATTAATTTCATATCGATTATTGACCTCCGAATTTAATTGATATTTGAGTTTCCTTGGATTAAGTTCTACTTATTGGGCATTTTTTGCTTACTACTTTATTTGACTCTTGTAAATAAGAATGAGTAAATAGAGGGGTAGAGGACTTCCTGATTTTGATTGCGAGAGACAAGAAACTTTAAATTTTTATGTTTTAAGATTTTAATGAATGTATGTATTTATATTTGAAGTTTTACTTATAAAGGCTTTAGACGCTCTGTTCATTGTATTTATGCGAAGAATATTTTTGTTTATTTTATTATTACTTTTGAGCATATAGAATCTTGCAGATTTAAGAAGTTGATCTTCATATGTTCGCGCATGTCTCGTTCTTGAATTTGTCTCCGCAAATTTCGAGGCGTGATAAACACAGCTCATATGAGCTCTTTTTAAAATCTATTTAATGCTTCCCCTCAAGTGAGTTGCTAATATATATTAGTTATATCACTTTAATTTTCATACTTTTATACCACTTCTTAGTTGGCATGTTGACATGACATGCCAAATTGGCAAACTTAATGTTTTTTCTCTCCCTTGTTTTATTTATTTATTTTTTTCTCCCTCTCTCTTATATTAACATTTCTTAGATGGTTTTCTCTCTCTTACAAACGTTTTCATCTTACTAACCCTAACAAAAAATCCCCAAATCAATTCAGCAAAAAGAAGTTTATTATTCTCTTCTATTGTTCACTGTTACATCCTCTCAGATTTATTCCCCTCTTTTTGATGAATTGATGTTGTAAAAGATGAATAAGATTATTGGTATTAGTACATCAACATATTCTTCTATTAAATGCCTCTACTGTTACACACACACACACATATACACACACATATATATATATGTACGTTCTTTCATCAATTGAAATACTTTACAAAATATATTGTTGCAATTTAACAAGAATAAACATATATATGTCCAAACACCATGAAAAATCCTTTGGAACTTACACTTCTTAGTTTGTATCCTCGCAAGATCTAGTCTTTGTTATTTGTGTTACATTTGTTGTCATTGATTTGGAAATTTTTGGTTAGGGTTAGTAAGAAGAAAATGTTTGTAAGAGAGACAAAACAATAGTAAGAAACGTTAATAAGAGAGAGAAAAAAAAAATTAAGTTTGTCAACTTGGCATGCCATGTCAACATGCCAACTAAGAAATGATATAAAAGTGTGAAAATTAAAGTGGTATATAGCATTACTGTTAAGGAATACTTTCAAAAAACGAAAAATCGTGTTCTAATAAATTATTAATTTATTTAAATCCTTTTTTTATTTCTAAAGTTTTTTAATGCGTTTATATATATATAAAATTTATAAGTATAATTTTTTTGTTTAATTTATTAGTTTCACTGAATCAAAATCCTGGCTCCCATCCCGAAAATTTAAAGAACGACCCTAATGACCTGTTAATTTTGGCAAGAAGGGATCGAATGATTTAATCAGACAAGAAAATTATCCCTTAATCTTTTTGCATTAGTTTTCTCTCGAGCATTGTTATATATCACTTTATTTTTATCACCCAAATACCACATCTTATATAGATACTTAGTTGACATGCTAAAATAACAAACTTTTTAATTTCTCTTTCTTCTTTTAGTATGCCAACTAAGCATACACATAAGAAATAGTATTTAGATGATAACAATAAGATGATATTTAACATTTCTCTTTTCTCTCATATTCTATGCTTAGAAATATCTCAATATATCTTTAAGTGGGGAGAGAGATCATACCACCTCTTTCATTAATATTTTTATGCTCATCTCAAAACTTGGCATAATGTCCTTTAAGTGAGTTTCCAACATGTTAGTTAATGAGTAATGATAGATGTCACCCTTATTTAATCGCCTCATACTTAGCATTCTTAATTGAAATCTTTTTATTTCTCTTTCTTCATTAATTATTTTTCTCTCTCTTCCTTTTTTATTTTTCTCTTTCTTACTTACATAGTGTTTGGAAGCACTTGAGGTGTAGAATTCATTTAATTTATAAATGAATTTTGTGATTATTTTTATTTACAAATAACTTTCCTTGTTTGGAATTGTAAAATAGTATTAATTAAATTCTGTTATTTACAAATCCAAATTGTGTTTGAAACACATATAGAATTGGAATTAATATTTATATTTTACTCAAATACCCTTCTTTTATGCTATTAAAATTAAGCTTATCATGTAGAAGTTATCATCTAATTCCATTATTCATTATTTCTATTATCATAAGATTGTCAAAAAAAGCAAAAGACCAACAAATAAATTTTTTTAATAAAGTTAAACATTACAAAATAATCATAACATTGAAGATTACAAAATAAATCCTACGTGAAAAAATAATCTTAAGAGAAAGGGTGAGAAAAGATATTGTTTTTTTTGGCTGAAAAAGAAATAGTGAGGAGGCAATTTTGTCCTTAAAAGATGAGAAATATATTTGAAAAATGTGAATTTGCAAATTCCGCCTCTTAAGTAAGAATTTGGGTAAAGTATAATGAAATCCAAGATTGCAAATCTTGGATTGAAATCTTGGATTTTAAATTTTTTAAAAGAGTGATTCTAAACACCAAAAATTAGATTTGCAAATGAATTCCATAATGTTTAATTTCTCTCTCCTTCTCTCTTTCTTTAGTTTACTCCTAACATAACTTTCTTCATAGTCAATCACACGCTTTCTTCATAGTCAATCACACGCCTTGAAAGTAAAAATATTGCAAAAGACCATTAGAAAAGTTGCTGTACGTATTTATAATCCCAAATTTCAATAGAAATTGATCAAGATTGAGAAATTGTAAAACCCATTAGAGAAAAATTACATAAAAACATCTCTTTTTTTTTTTAATTTTAAGCACAAGAAAAATGCTTGTAATAAATAAATTTTTGTTCGATTATTTTCACTGGAACAAAATTGTGACACTAGTTTGTTTGAGGAACCAGTAATTTGATCGTGTCTGTCATATGTACTATGATTGTTGCCTTGGCTTTGATAGGAACCTCGTATCAAGCTTAATGGCATCACTATATTAATTGTACATATGTAGTGCTTCAATGAACCAAACAAACAACTAAAGACCAAATTCTTTGTACATTGTCTTTAAAGAAGAAAATTGATTTTAGCTTCCCATGGCATTCACAAGTCTAGGGTGGGTCAAGGATTTATATCAATATGATCTACTTATTTGCTACCAATCATCCACCGAAAAGAAAAATAAATAAATAAGGATTAAATTAACTTTTATGATTAATATGTGGGAGGGGAATGGACAAATCACAATCGGGTGAGTGACAAAGGAAATATTGATAAGTGAAGAAATATACGATAGAGCCAAAAAAAGAAAGAGAAAAGGAGAAAGAAAACATTAATTAGTAAGAGAGAAAAATAAAAAAAAGGAAGATATAGAAAAAGAATCAATGAAGAAAGACAAATAGAAAATTTGTCAAGTTGGCATGCCAACTAAGAACGCCACTTATGAGATGATAAAAAGGTGATAAAATAAAAATAACATCTAATATTACTCTTAATTAAGACATCAAGATTACATTAATTTCATGAGTCTCTCGCATGCATATAACAAATGAATATAATAAGTCCTTTATTTTATTAATTTTAATTTTTAAATGAAATAATCATTTAATAAAAATTTAAATAAAATGTAAAATTTAATAGCGATAAAAAAAAGTGTATTGTAGAATTATCACGAGTCTTTTCATTACAAGCCAAATTGAAGTACAAATAAAAGAAGCCTAAAAAAACTTCTGAAAGAACTCTAAAATTAAACATCTAATGACTCCTCCACAAAAAGCTAACATAAGCCATGAGGCCCTCTCTTTACAAAAGGAGGCCAGGTGACTAACATGGCTAAATTATACACATCAGCCATGAAAAAACGATAGCAAAAAATTCCTCCTTCAAAAATGAATCTGATCATAGCAAACAAGCTTCAAAGGTGGTGGAGAGGCCTTGGTTTACAGGACACTGGAAAAAACAAAGACATGGGTGGGCGAAATAGCGATGATTATTTCAATATCTTGAAGCATCAACAAGGGTTAAGGAGGCCTGCACTTTCTTTCACATGAACATTTTGAGAGCCGATCGTAGATTCTTCATGAAATCCTTCACTGTCATGGCAAACTCCTCGTTCATCTACAGGAAAACGAAACAAATTAACTTCAATGAGATTTTTAATGAAAAGCTCAATTATGTTACATATTTATACATGTCGTTGAACATACCTGAGCTGTTATAGTTATGTCAAGTGAAGAACTTCCAAAGGTGACGACACTGCTACCTACAACTGATAGATGAAGCTTCTCAATCTCAGAAACTGTTTTTAAAACAACCCCTTTCTTTTTTTCACAATGGATTCTAACAAGAACATCTTTGCCGGAGAATCTAGCTTCAATTTCTGGAAAGGAACCACCATTAGCCGAGTTCTCATCACAAGAAGAGTTATCTCCATCGGCATATAGTTCATGTCTCCTCACAAACACCACTGATTCTTTGGATTTTCTCCTTGCCTGCTCCTCAAGTGTCTTCACTTTCTCTTGCAGTTGTTTCAAGTACTTGACAGCATCTCCAAGAACCGAAGCCTTGTCCATCTGTAATTAGTTACCAAGTTGAGATTTTATATGTTAGAATCATAAGTGCATAAAGAGAACAATATTCTTGACAAAATAATGATTGTATATACCAAGACATGATAGACTTGTATATATGTACCTTTTTGAGGCCTGGGACTAAAGCAGAAAGAGCTATGAATCTTTGGCTAAGTTTTTCTCGTCTTTTCCTCTCAGCTATGTTGTGATCTTGAGCTTGAGGAAGCTGTCTAGCATTTGTTGTTGTAATCCTTTTAGCTGCTTGACAAGCCTTGAAAGCATAATTTTGAGAAGACATTAATGTATCATGTGAGAAAGTCAAGGTACTAGGAGATAATGTCTCTTCTTTAGGCTTCACCACTCCAGATTGGATAGTGTAATTTGAATTGACGACCATATGATGATTGAGATCAGAAGCAGCAGATTGTTGGGTTGATATCTGATTATCATCATCAGCTTTGCAAGAACTCCAACTGTTGGATCTCGGCTGTTTCAATGGCCGATCATCATCACCTGTTTGAGGCGATTCAGAAGGCCTTTTGAAATCTAGCACCGTTTGAGAAAGAGAGTTATCATATAGCACCTCATCAAAAGCAGCGTCCATGGGCATGGTGCTGATCAGCTCATCAATGGAATTCATGGGCCAGTGATAATGAAAGAAATTACCAGAATCTTCCATTCCCTGCAAATGAAATTACATATTTTCAGAATTGGTACATAAAAAGGTGAATGAGCTAAATAAAGTATTATTCGTCTTGAAAATACAGGATATCAAACAATAGGAATATAAAGTTCAAACAGTGGTTACAATCTGTAAAATAGTCTTACCATGTCTGCTAAGCTTCTGTTGCTGGATATCTCCATTAAATATGCACTTGCAAAGTTCTGAAAAAAGAAGGGAGAAGAGATGGTGGAGCTAAATGATTGAAAAATATTAAGCTTATGATCTTTTTCTTCCACGTTTAGGCAAACTATATATTTATAGCTCAACACAATTTTGTCTCTTTCCTACCTATTTCTTCAATGGGATGGTGATGTGAACTGGCTATAGAAATATTATAATCGATTCATTGATATTTCGGCACAATTTTGTCGTTTTATGAATGTTATTACTCTTCTCGAAGCCGTTGAAATTCAAGCTTGCAAATGGAAAACCAAACATGTAGTTTAATTCTTGGTGGCGCCAATAACAACCCATGATATATATTATTGGAAAAATTCTTCCAACAACCATGCATGTTGGTCAGTCAAAAAATTTCTAATAGAATAGCGATACGTTATCATCGTGGAACTCAATATTTAATACACAATGTTACTCACAATTACAAGAATACCCTCATGCAAAATGTGTAAATTACTATAATATTCTCGTGGGTCCCACCAATATATCTATCAATATTACCATGTTATCTGTGTGGGTCCCACAACCATATCTATTTAAAATATTTAATTTACTATATTACCCTTATAATCCCATAATACTCCATTGGTTTGGAAATCTAAATGTCACATCATCATTTAATACAATCATATCAACAATTAATACATTTGAAATAGTTCTCCTTCCACTTAAAAAAAAATTATACTCAAGATTTCATTGAGTAAATAAACGATACAATCTATAGAGGGACATCTTAAATTAATACGAAACATATTATTATTCATAGTAAGACATTTATATAAATTGTAGAAATAGTAAAAATGTCAAGTTAATGTATAGCACTTAGATGATTATTAGTAATAGAAGTAAATTACTACATTACAACCTCTTTAAACTAATACTCGATAAATAAATAATTTTTTTAAATAATAAAAATATCCGATCCCTACTTGTGACCAGTGAAAAAAATAATAATTTCGATAAAATTATAAGATAATACATTTGAAATATTTCCTTTGTATTTTATCGACACAAAAATTTCATAAATTAATAATTAGTTAAAAAGTACATAATACATTAACTATAAGGTTTTTACAAAATATGAACCAATAGTAGCTTATCTTTTGTTGAATTTCAAATCGAGCTGAATCTCATATTTAATTTACGCAATGTACCTAAAAGTTCTGGGGTTGTTTTCAAAAAATATGAGTCACTTTTTAAAAAATATATCATGAATATAATATGTACTATTAAGCCAAAAAAACTAAAATATATCAATAAATTAATAATTATTAATTTATTGATAAATTAATATCTCGCTAAATTATATGTATCTATGCATATGAACTTGTTCATATGATGTAAGTGTGTACTATTTTGTAGATAGGGGATATGTATTCGTGGATATATTATTAAGATGTAGCCTATTGCTTCTTAATTGTCCAATTATATTAAACCACCTAACTAATGATAGATATAAATCAAATGGGTAAATTTCCTATTGTTTACATATTTTTTTAATGTCATCCCTAATGTTTGAAAAGATTCATAGAAGTCCCTAATATTTGTAAAAGTGATTCAAAATGATTCATATTGTTCAATATTAGCCTAGTTGGTCATTGTTATTATTCAAAATATTCAATTTAGTCCCTATTGTTTTCTAAAAAAAAAAACTCAACTTAGTCCCTACATGTGACCTATGTTTAGGGACTAATTTAAAATTTTTGAAAAATAATAGGGACTAAATTGACTACTTTTAAACAATATGGACCATTTTGAATAACTTTTGTAAGCATTAAGAACTAGTATGATTTTTTTGAAATATTAAGGACCAATTTGAAAAAATGTGTAAACAAATAGAGACTATTTGCACAATTTACCCTAAATCAAATCATTATCAAATAAGATATATATAACATGACATTTGAACAAAGAATCCACATTTGAGCAAACAAGGTATATATTTATCCTTGATGGATCATAAGAAGTAATTTCAGTCCATATTTGAGCAAAAAAATAGAGTATCTTTAAATTAATACTCAATAAATTAATAATTTTTTTAAATAATTAGATTGTAAAATATACAATCTCCATAAAATTATAGGATAATACACTTCACATTTGTATTTTATAGGTCTCATATATTCTATAAATAATAACTATCTAAAAAATACATAATAAATTGACTCTAAGGTGTGCTCAAAATATGAGCAGTTTGTTTTTCATTGAATATCAAATCTAGTTGTTTTTGTTGTTCTATAACTAAGAATACCATAAATAATTAGAGATTATGTTTTGCTTTCATTCAACAGATATGATATGCACTTGTTCTAAACCAAATTGAATATTTTTTTTTTTTTATGCTAATTATGTATAATTTATAAACTCTTAATTGGTTAAATATATATAGAGATAGTACTTTGAGTCTTATAATACTTTGAATATTGACTTACTCACTTTAAGTGATAAATTGAAGTCATCAAACCTTAACAAGTGTATATAATATGTCACTTGATTGCTATAAATGGAATTCATCGAACCTTAACAAGTGCATATAATATGTCACTTGATGTGATAAATTAAATATATCAATAAATTAATAAGATTTAAGTGATCATAAGATTTTTAATTTAAAAAAGTTATATATATGTAACATGACATTTGACTATATTTTTTCCCTTCCTTATCAATGAAGTTTTTACTTAATTTCGTGTGAGATAATGGTATTGTCATTTATAAAAGGCTAAACTCATGCAACTGCAGAAAGATAACTTGACCAAAATTTTCAACTTTTTACCATTTTCGAACTTGACCATATTTTTGAATCATTGAAATATTTAGAACTTGAGGAAATTTTCGAATTAAACTTGACCAAATTTCCTAGCTTGATGAAATTTAGAACTTGAGGACAATTTCCAACTCGATCAAATTTTGGAACTTAAAAAGGAAATTTGAAGTTTACCAAAACTTCGAACCGGAAAAAATCTCAAAATTGATGACATTTTTTGACTTGAGGAAATTTTCTAACTTGACCATTGATGACATTTTTTTAACTTGAGGAAATTTTCTAACTTGACCATTGATGACATTTTTTTAACTTGAGGAAATTTTCTAACTTGACCAAATTTCCTAACTTGATGAAATTTAGAACTTGAGGACAATTTCCAACTTGATCAAATTTCCCAACTTAACGAGGAAATTTGAACTTTACCAAAACTAAGAACCAGAGGAAATCTCAAAATTGATGAAATTTTTTAACTTGAGGAAATTTTCTAACTTGACCAAATTTCCTAACTTGATGAAATTTTGAACTTGAAGAAATTTTCCAACTTGATGAAATTTTGCCAACAATCTCCTATAACAGCAGCATTCAAATGAACACATCACATCCATAAAGAAAATGCAGTTTCATTAACATCCATAAAAAAAATTCATGAACCAGTCAATCTTGTAAGTTACAGTGCAAAAAATAAAGGTTACGTCCAAAAATGATGATGTCCAAGCAACAAATAGAATTCAGTTACATACAAAATCATATAAAAAAACTATACAAAGTTCTTCAACAAATCCCTTCTCATCTGTGAATCATCTTCCAATGACAACAAATTAGCTGAATTTTGTTGGTTGGATGGATGGCGCCAAAGCTTCAAGGCCAATTTCTTCATCTGTTCGATCCAATGGACAACAAATCCTAGAAATCAAACTTAGCAAAAGTATAAATGAAAAGAAATCAGTAGACTTTTACGAATCAATTAAATTTTACAAATTATTTAAAGAAAAAAGTCAATACAACTGTATAATTTAAAAGAGTGAAACCTCAGACCTATAAGTCTGCAGTTCTTTGCTTTGCCCTCTTAGGAGATCCTCTTTCATTCCACAAAGCACAAAACCCGTATAAGACTGTAATAATTAATCGAAAAAGAATGTTAAGAATTCTCAAACGAACCGATTCATTATCCAATCTAATAGCATACAACTCTCTCTCTCTTTTTCTTCCATCTTCCTCTCCAACTCTAAGTATCTTTCTTTTCCCTTCCACGCAGTTGTTCCTTCAAGTCCAATTAACCAAGATTCAATATGTATAACCATAACAAACCCATCTATAAATGCATTTGTTTTTACTCTCAAGTAAAACTTCAAACCTGAAGCTTGATATTCTCATTTGCATGCTCTTTAATCTGAGCATCAAATGTATTTTACATTCCAATAATCTCTGTTTGGGCAATGAGCTGAGTGAGAAGCTCAATCTCCGTTTGCTGCAACTCAATCGTAATACAACAAAATGTCGTTATCTAAACCCCCCATCAATCGTAATACAACAAAAATCAACATTGGCTGGCTCTCTCCCTTGCTGCACCTTAATACAAAGCGCCAATCAGTACTGTTCATTTACATCCACAAATCACAAGCCTGAAAGAAAAAAAAAAGCGAAATCTTTTACAAAGGCAAACACAAATGACTTTTCCATTACCACTCATATTCAATTCACAAATAACAACTCAAAAGAAAAACAACTAAGTGTTCTCTCCAAACAACAATTACCTTTCATTTACACTTAACATTCAATGCAAAAAATAAAATCGGCAAAAAAAGTGATTTATTTCCAACACCAATCACTTTTCATCCAAAATAACCACCGCAAAAGAATGTAAACATTTGTTTGAACACCAATCACTTTCATTTACACTCACATCAAATCCACATATAATAACCCACAAAAGAAGTAAATTTTTTTTTTTCAAGGACCAATCACTTCTCATTTACAACCCCACTCAATCCACAAATAAATACCAAACAAGAAAAAAAAAAAATTCAAACACCAATCACTTATCATGTAAAACTAGTTCTTTAGAACACAATTGATACCTCATATATCAAATCGTCATCAGATTGGCCATAAATGCATAACACCATTTACAAAAATTAAAAATTTCACGACAAATAAAAATGAAAACAAAAAAAACCCCTATCTTTTACAATCAAATTAAGGTAGTGCAAGTAGGTTCCATGAGCAAAGGTACCTCATTTGCTGGAATTTTCGACCAGATTACTCGGAGACAACGCGCCACTCTTTACGAGACGACTGAGACGACGATCACGATCACGTCACTGGTAGAGCAATACCGCGTACGGCTACCCCGGCCGCAGCAGCCTCCAATTTTTGTATTCAATCTCAAATTCTTTCCCACTCTTACAACAACTCTAATTTTCCCCCCGATTTAGTTTTTTTTTTTTTTAAAAAATATACTCTTTTTTTTATTTATAAAAAAACATAACAGAAATTAAAAATGTTCTTGATCCCAAAACCCTAAAAGATACTAAATTTTATCAACTTAAAAGAAAATAATACTTTTATCAACTTACTCAATGGTACTCAACCAATAAAAGAAAAAGAAGCAAAATCATACACAATAAAATGTAAAAAATAGAAAACTTACATCTTTTTTTTATTGTAAGCTTGATGGCAGAAGAACAAGCCGAGGAAGACAAAGCCTTTGAACAAAGTAGTGATTTTTAACGTTTGCTGTGTTTTCGTAAGCTTGAATGTTACGCACTTAAAATTTTCATCCTCTTTTCTTTGCTTTGCTTTGAATGTTGTCTTGAACGTTTGCACAAAAGAAAAGAATAAAAAAAAAAAAAAAAAAAAAAAACGTCAAGAGTCAGTCTGATGTGAAGGTTGAGTACTGAATTAACAAAAAATAAAAATAAAAATGTGAAGGTTGAGTGTATAGGAAATTATAAAAGAGACAATGGCATTTGAAGTTTGAAGGGTAAAATGGACATTTTATAAATTTTTGGCATTAATACACGTCGAAAAGGTATTAAGGGTAATTTAGTAATTAAAAAATAATAATATTAAGATAAGATGATTAATATCAACCACTGATCTTAAATCTTGAAAATCAACGACTGAGATCATTTGGACTAACGTGGACTGAAGAAGGACTCATATTATTGGGAAAATTCTTCCAACACTGTCAACATCACAAATATTGTCCTCCATGCTTTGCGGAGTCTGATAGCGATCTCTTGCTAACTCTTTTTTTTTTGGTCAAAATCTCTTGCTAACTCAAACTTAGCCAATTCAGCACATTTGTGGCCAATCAATGTATAAACATTATGCATTTATTTTCCTAAACAAATATGTACATCGAGCCTTTAAAATTGGGTAGAGCAATCGAGTAATAACTAATTATAATATCTAATTACGAATATTTTGTGTCTCTTAATTGACTTGAAGTATGAGTTAGAACAACGAAGTTTATAAATTTAAAATGAATTTAATGTGATATTGAGAAATGTGAGTTTTTCATCATTAAAAAAAATGTGTATATATATATATATATTATATATCTAAATATATAGTATTTGCAGGTGCACGGTATATTTATACATGTATTTTTTTAGTTTGGGTCGAATATTGTGCATGTATTTGACGTATAAAGAATTCATAAAATCTGCAAATTTAATTGCTAAGGAACAGGATAAAGTATTTAAATGGATACGTTTAACGGTTTGCATGATTACGAGCGATAATGTTGGCGACATACTTTATAGCACACGAAAGTGATGGGAAATTACTAACGTTCACACATAAGAGTTGGATGAAATTATTAAATAACAATGATATGTTACAATCAAAAGTTTAAAATTAAAATCACGGTTTTGACTTTTCTTGTAAATTTTTTTTTAAAGAAATTTTTTTTTCATATACATCCAAATGACGAGGAACTTCAATCATTGGAAAATTATGAGATCGATCTGTAAAATGGGAATCCACGTAAGAATTGGTTGAGGCAAAGAAAACAATAATTAAAGGGGACAACATTTTTATCCGTTCGTCCTAAGTTAGGAAGACAATGGATCGTAGCGAGACATTCTACATTGGTATAAAATATAACGGGAGACTAATTTATAAATTAGTATTTATGAGTTTAATTAATAGTTCGATTAGTTATTTTGAATTTAATAGACATTTAACAAAATTAGTTATTAATTTACGAATTGAACAATTTGAACTTCATGGTACGATTAAAAAGTTGATTTGCAAAAATCAATAATAAGCTCGTAGAGTTCTAGAAATTATAGAATCTTCTTAGCAACTGAAGATCGTATATTAATCAAGTAAGTATTGTGATACAGACAAAACACAGTGCTTAGTGGAACTATGCACACTCTTCCACTGTCAACTACAGCTACTTAACAGCTTAATTATGTCAAATCTCAATGCAGCTTTTGATCATGGCTTAATGAAATAATGACATAATGTTGTCCCTTTGTCGATTTTCGATTCTTGAAATTTAGTGTGTTCTTAAAGGGGTTAGTCTAGTGGTGTAATATTTAAAAGTCTTGAAATAGTTTGAATCAGTCACAAGGTAATTCTTCTTAAAATTACTCCATATATTCCTTGTATTTAATTAAATCGGACCATACTTTTTCCGGATATAATCTTGTGTTCAAAAATTTAAACCCTAATATAAGCTTGAAAGACATATCATTACTGTTCCTGTCATCCAAACAAAAGGCTGGTAGCATATCATATATACAAAGTTAATTAGAAGTGGAACCAACTAAGTTAATTCAGGCCTATGTGATACAATATTTGTCAACTGTTCTCCACCTACTCAATACATGGATGCTAATGACAACCTGTGTAGTTGACAATGTTCTTCTCAACCTATAAGCTCTTTGATGCTTGCCTTTCAATAGCAACACCTTAATACAAAATTCCAAAAACTTTCCCTTCTTTTTCTCTTGGGAATTGGGTACCCCATTTCAAACAATGGGAGATGGTGAACAACACATGGAGATGGAATTCAAGTGTTAGCCAACTGGAGGTATTGAGGCAGTGGAGGAAGCTAGGTTGTCAAATGACCAAGAGTAGATAGGTTATTAGATATTTGATTTTAGAAATTACTCGAATCATCTTTCGGCACTTTCAAATAATGCAATACTCAGCGAACGATAGATCCTACTAAGAATTAAGGCCTAGTCCCCATTAAGTGTAAAGTGAATCCACTTGTCGATTAGGAGTTCAGACCCTTAATTCCTGGAATAGAAAATAGATCACAAGTACACTTTCACATTCGACATGCCTACTAGACTTCTATATTTAACCAATAAAGACTTCTATATTTAACCAATAAATGACATAAAGTACAAAACTATTCTGCAAATTATGTGAGTAAAACTTCAATGATCCTTTTCATTATAAGCCTTACATTTTCTAGAGGCATATGAAGTTACAATCACGAATAAAAACTTGAGCAGATTTACAAAAGATGCTATTATCCTGATCCTATCAAACAAAGTGGATCAGAAGTGGATATTCTTTTGCAGATGTTGATATCCTATTATCATCAAACAACAATGGAAATTGAATTCCCTCATAACGTTTTGACCAAAAAAAAAAAAAAAAAATTCCCTCATAACGTCATCATCATTTCACCACGTGCACCGACACACACAAACTGAGAGAAAAAAGAGAAGGCGGGGTGGGGATAAGGTGACATCCTGAGTGAAGATGATTATGTTAGCAAAGTAATGTCCCATTATTCAAAAATGTGGTTAGGGATCGAACAAATGCTGCCGTTTCCCAATAGAAAATGACTCTGTATACAACCAACTTGAATAATTTTTTTCTCATTATCATTCTCTTTCCTTCAATAAAATATACACAAAGTGGGAAGAAGAGTTTCCTATATTGATAAAAATAAAATACATTACAGGACCACTTTCCTCGCTGATGTTATTATAACATTGCTTTATACAAAAATTTGAGTCTGATGGAGCCCAGTGTTGAGATCTGAGATCTGGTTTCTTGACAAAGCTATACCGCTGAGAAAAAGTGAGTTCACTTGCTCAAAAGAACAGCTATTTTAGCCTGTACTACCTTGCAACCTGCTGTAAAGGAGGCCAAGCGATCTCATCATCATTCGTGTAGCCATGTATGAGGAAATCTGTGCAGTTCTTTCGGCATCCATGGTTATATGGATTGCGGAACCGACCATCAGGACCACGGAGATACCCATACCGTAGAGCATTTGCGAACTCATTAGTCGTGATATTCCGAGCAATCTGCATAAAAGTACATGTCAATTAAATAACCTTAAAAACTAAACAATCTTCAAAATCATTCATCCCGACATTTGGCGATAAGAGTGACTTGTATATCCCTTATAACGAAACACAATGCCTTCTATATACGCAGGGAAAGAGAGAAGTTTACAGCCGGGAAGGGCAGAGGGGCCACTTGTGAACAATAATCACTGCTGCATTTCTCTACCCAAAATATGCAGGAAGCCACACCTATAAGTACAGTGGCATTCTCACTACAAGGGAGAATAGTTTCCAACCGTTTGCCATAACTTTGTTTAAATGTACCTTCTAATCATATGCAAGTAGGCCTATCAAAACTGAAAACTTGGGATTTGGTAAAATAGTTCCCAACAGTTTTGCTAGTTTTGCTTTTGAATTCAAAACTTCAAGCACACATACTATGGTGACAAAAGATCATGCTCGAGTAAGTATAAGCGAAGAGGGGTGAAAGAATAACAGAAAGGGAGCAAGCCATCACCTGGGACGCTTGAACTATCAACAAAGTTGTAGCAGCAAGCAGAATAAATGCGTCCATTAGTAGAAATGCAACGATACCCGGATGTTCAAAAGCCAGATGATGAATCCATGTTTCTCCTGCTCGTAGGACTGGCATTGATGTCCTGATTCCTGCCATATTGATTAAGCTAGAATTTAGTCTATGACTATATATTCAAACTAATTATATTTACTCTATTTGTTCACATACTTTGAACCGCAACAGCAGCACCAACCACGGATGTCAAAGTCCCCATACAGAGAAATATAAAAAAGTCACGCCTGTTCCTCTGCATAAACATCAAAGTGACAACATAAAGAAGTTCATAAGAAAAATTTTCTGATACTTCGGTAAGTGAAAGGACAATGAAACTTAATTGGTCCTGCATGTATCCTAATTTCCGGATCAAGTTTTATTCCACCATCTACTCTAACTATCTGATAGAAAACTAATAAGGGGGACAATGTAACATGATAGAGCGAGTTACTAGAGGAAAGCTCATATCAGATATACAATATCAGTCTTTGAGATGGTGCTATTTGGTTTAAAATCAAACTAGGGCATGGACAACGAGAGAAGACCTGAGGAAAATATTACCATCATATAGTAAATACTCACTGTTGGCACAGTCTCTTTCAATAGTTCAATACAGAATCTACTTCTATAGCCGCAAAAAGAAAACTTATCTGGTCCACAATGGACCATCGGAGGTGCAAATTAACTTTTTTTTAGGAGACTAAATCAAAGGATTTAACCACAAGAGGAGTATGGCGAAGTAAATTTAACCAAGTTTATAACCTACGATACAAAATGGAAGTCACAAACAGTTTGTCGCAGACTCTCTGTGCATAGTTATCGTCCTAGTTTCTATCCTTGAGTAATACGTCTTCATACCTTTCCCACACAGTTCGAAATCCAGGGACAATGATGGTCAAACTGTTCCACACAGCGTTTGCATGTAGTACAGTGCTTAGAACGTACTGGTCTTATTATCTGGAATAATGAACAGAAAAAGAAAAGATTTTTAACATCAAAAGTACGTTCCCTTATGGGTAACATTGTGTTTATCTGAAAGACAATGCAGTTTCCAAGATACCTTGCAGGTGGGGCAAAGTTGAGACCAATTTCCTGTCCATATAGAATTGTTGTTCAAATCAATATTCATCAAAGGATCCTGCAAGAAATTTAAAAACGCCTCATCAAAGAATTATATGTTGAAGCATCTTAGGTACAGATAAAGAAGGCAAATATGAACATGAGATAATCATAGAATTCATACAAAAGTTACCTCTTCATCAGAATGACTATTGATCCGTATCTTTATATAACCAGGATCTTTACTGCAACAAAATATTTTATGATCCTCAGTAACTTCAAAGAAAAAATCATAGAAGAGTGCATGACATGAGAACACAAGAAATAAGGAAATTGGGAAAATGGCGCAAATAATCCCTAATGTTTTCCCAAAATTTCAAATTCATCCCTATTATTTAAAATTAGCAAATTTAGTCCCTACTGTTTTCTAAAAAATTTCAAATTCATCCCTATTGTTCAAAATTAGCCAATTTAGTCCCTATTATTTCCCAAAAAATTACAATTTAGTCCCTATTCTTTTCATATAAAGTTCAAATTAGTCCTCAATGTTTAAGAAAAAATTGTGCCTAAATTGAAATTTTTTGGAGAGAAAATATCACATTACCCCCCTGTGTTATGGGAAACTATCACGCTACCCCCCCTATGTTCTAAAAACTATCAGAAACCCCTCGTGTTTTTTGAAACTCACCATACCGCCCCCCTTCGTTTATTTTAAACTAACACTGTTAAAAAAATAGATGAAATGACCGATTTGCCCCTCTTTTAATATGTTTTGTAAGAGAGAAAAAACATATATATATATATATATATATACGTGTCTTTTTTTTTTTTTTTTTTCCTTCATCTCCAACCATTTTTACAAAATAAAAAAAAATAAAAAAAAAAGATCATCTTCCTCAACCCTCCCCCCGCTCACCTATTAGCCAGTCCCCACCCCCCATCCCCGTCACCCCCTCCCCACCCTCACCCCCGTCACCCACCCCCCATACACACACACACACACACATATATATATATATATATGTATATATATTCTGATTTGTGTGTATATATAAATCTGTATTTCTTTATATATATTTCACGTTCAAGGGCTTTTTGGTCAATTTATGCCTCATATAAAGCTAAAAAACTCGCCAAGTTGCTTCTTACGCGCGTGTATTGCACATTCAACGGCAAAACTAATGGACTGCAAATGGAAGGGGGCGGGGTGATCAGTTTCGAAAAACACAAGGGGGTTTTTGATAGTTTTGAGAACACAAGGGGGTAGCGTGATAGTTTCGCATATCACAAGGGGGTAACGTGATATTTTCTCTTTTTTGGAGAACAAATAGGGACTAAATTGGATAATTTTGAATAATAAGGACGAATTTGAAATTTTGGAAAAACAATAGAGACCATTTGTGCAATTTTCCCAAAAGAAATACTTCAAAATTCAAGACAAAATATCACCTCAGTATCTAAAAACCTCGATCAATTTAGCAAACAACATCAATCCGATAAATCAAATCTTCCAAAGCTTAAGTTGAATAACCTAGTAAAATAGACTAAGAATTTCAATGGCAAACACAGGAACTCTATTTGAAGCAGATCATAATCATTCTTCTAGTACATCAAAAGGGGGTTCTTATGCAGCCCAAACACCCTTCTAAAGTATTTGGACCAACAGCACTTGTGGCCACCGCTAAAATTCAGCAAGTCCATATTGTCTTTAGCAATCAAGTCCCTCAAATCAAAACCAAAAATGATACAGACTTTAGATCATTAACTGAGAAAATCAATTGAGCTTGAATATTCAGACCCTTACATAAACTCAAACATTAACTTACTAACAAATTGACCAAACAAACAAACTAATAGATACTTTCCTCCAAGTGAAAATGAGTTGATAGA
This sequence comes from Ehretia macrophylla, assembly GCA_037974665.1. Classification (NCBI taxonomy): domain Eukaryota; kingdom Viridiplantae; phylum Streptophyta; class Magnoliopsida; order Boraginales; family Ehretiaceae; genus Ehretia; species Ehretia macrophylla. Next base: position 50,436,576 of record CM075766.1, read on the forward strand.
GAATCCTAATCTTCCCAGATATATCTTACATATTGGAGAAATGAAATTGTTGGCATGCATAGAATTATTTTCTCCAGAGAAAACAAATTCAAATCCAATGGTAACTGGACCAAAGCATTACTTCTTTCTCTGAAGCATTACTTGTTTTGACAGAAAACAAGAACGATACTTGCGAACAACTTTTCTTGTCACAGAAAATGAATAAAATAGTAGACACAGAAAGAAAGTAACATAAGCTAGAACAGCCCAACTATGATGGATACTCTCTACAGTATATTGAACATCTCATGTTGCATAAGGAAAGTACTAACTCAGTAGCCGTTCTAGGTTCTTCAATATTACCCCAAAATGCTTCTTCTATTTCCTATCAATATTACCATCTTTGAATGAGAAGTAAATACTTGTATACTCTTACATCACTGCAATGAGCTAAACAGGGCAGGCTGAGCCAAGCCCAACAAGCTTTAATGGTTAGAGTTTGGATCATTTGATAAAATAATCTAGGTTGAGCTCCAAAGATGAAATGATATGCAGATGAAACTCTAGTTGACTGCGTTACATTTTTAAACTCAACCTTAAGGATCACAGTATTTATAATGCAATTTCTCTAATCTTTTTAAAGCAAATTCATCAAGAAATTTTTTGTAGTTAATTCAGCATCTGAAATCAGGTATCGAACTATACTTGAGAAACTTCTATTTACAAGCCTAACCATGCTAAAGCTTCAATTCAGCACTCTCACAGTTCAGCAAACAAAAAGTAAAGCTCAATCTTCACTTTCAATAATTTAAGCACCAGCTAAGCCAAGGTCACTAGCAAACTGATCGTTCATTTCCCTTTAATGTTGAGAGAGAGAGAGAGAGAGAGAGGGAACTAATTAATTGGGTTTACATTAGTTAGTGGAGACAGACACTGAAAAATTCACAGCAAACGCTTACCTGCTACAATGGATGAGCATTATCAAAGAACCAACTCCTAGAGAAACACCAGTCCACGACCAAAGACCCACAACTGCAGTAACCTTTGCAAGATTGGGAGCTAGTACACGCAAGAGTGGAAACAATAAGCATTACAGTCATTGTTTATAGATTAAAAAAAAAATGAAAGACCATGACCATAGCTTCTCACCGAAAAGGACTGATTTGACAAAGAGAATGACACTAATGACCATTATAGAGAACAGGATGGGGGCATAACCACCTTCTCTGCCCCCCTTTCCAATGCAGAATTTGTCTAACCAGCTTCTGCTCTCTGCACGTTGTGCATTTGACTGCAAAAAATCAAATTATTCTATGTTATGCCCATAACAGCCAGTGATCTTAAATGAATAGAAAATTCATCCGAAGAACAAGAGACAAAGATAAACCCCAATCATTCATCCCAACAAAGAAGCATTAACATATAAATGTAAATAGTAAAGGGATAGAAATCTGGAAAACAATAATTTCCTGAAAAACATTAGTCCAAACAATCAAGGACTGCAGCCTACTAAGGAGAAAACACCAAACACCTTTTCTTTTTCTTAAAAAGGAAGTCCCAAGGATGGAGGAATTACTGAGTATACAATTTTGCCATCAATTGGTAAGTTTTTGCCTGCCGAAGACTTGACAACAAGCGCATGAAGGCACCGGAAAATAGAGAATCTAAGTATCCATCTAAGTGATTATCCAATGCCAGATTTTTTGACGCTCACTGTCAAAGGAACATCATGGTACTCGTCTTTCCTTATACTTCACTTTAGCAAAGTATAACAGTGAAATACCAAAAGCAGGACGATTTATGAAAAAGGAAAACATCATGAAGAACTAACTAACAAGCGATAGAAAATTTACAGGAATCCAGTAATAAGTGAAAGGAATCTACTTAAAGATGGTAAATCATGTCAAATATGTCTCGCATAGTCTCTTTAATTCATAGGTCTAAGAAACTCTGCATGCTTGTATCACAAAATCATGATTAAAACATGTTTATCTTTCTGTACAATGCCAAAGTTCATACCAATAAAAGTACGTACAAGGAAAAGAGCAACATGCCGATGACCTCTATCAGATGCAAGCTGTACAGGTGTGAATCCAGCATTATCTTGCACCATTAATTCCTGTTTTGATCCTGCTTGAACGAGTACAGTGCATGCCTCCAAATTTCCTTTTAAAGCAGCCCAGTGCAACGGGGTACAACCTAACACCAAAAAGAAAGGAATAACCAACAAAACCAAAGTTCTTTCCAGATTAAGTAGGTCATCACTGCTGAAATTAGTACATCCTGTTTTCAGGTACCTTCTTTATCTTGTCTCCCTTGGTAGGAATCTCTAAAAAGAAGTAATCTAATTGTATCGGCACATCCCTTGTATGCAGCCCTGCAAAGCAGAAAGAATCAAAATGATCTATCAGTGCTTATGAGATACACCACAGCATGTTCAGTAAATAGCACTGCAGTGCATATCACTTAAAGTAGTCACATTCAGTTTGAAACACTCAAATATCTTACTAAAAAGTTATTTTCACCAATGCAAAGCAGGAAATAAATAAATCCAGAAGTAGCCTCTAGTGATTTTCCCACTCTTTTCATAATTAAAAAATTCCATCCAACCTCAGTTTGGAAAATATCATATATCATCTCAAGCATGTGCAAGACAGAAGCAATAGGAAGAATTTGATACGTTAAACTCTTGATGAATTATTGATGAAGGGGGAAAGCATGCGTACAAGAAATAAAGCTATTATGTGTTAGACATACCAATGAAGAGGAGTCCTTCCATCAAAATCTGGTGCATCAAAATCAGCATGATATCTTGCAATAATGTGGTTTAAAAATGCTGTTTGTCCATATTGAGCTGCAACATGAACTGCCTGCAGTCCAAATATTCACTTTTGAAACATAAGTAATTTGATGCATCGGAACAAAAGAAACTGAAACATTTGCCCATACACAGAGCAGCTACTTTCTCAAAATGAGAGGTAGAAAATGAAATCCTTGACCATAATTGAAGCCACTGAACTCCAGGCATTTTAAGATTTGCAAAATACAATGAGAGAATGTAATAGAATTGTCAACCTTCAACACTGGTGTCCCCATGACCAAATTTTGTCATGAAGACGTTGTCCATCCTAGTGTAATTGTAATAAGTGAAATTGATCGCACATAAGAGTTTCTAAATTCCTTAGTCCACTTTTTGAAGAATGGCCACATTGAGGTGGCCAAGCACGCTTAAACACACATACATACTTGATCCTCAGATGTCTTACTTTAGATTCATTCTTCGAGCTTTTCATTTCACTAACAAAGCAACGCCAATTAGGAACTAAACCACAAAGGTCAACTCCTCAAAACATCAAGAAAGTCTAAATATTTAACTATGAGCCACTTTGTAAGGTACGTAAATACATCTACATTCTTCACTAAGACTTTATCAGTTCTAGAAGTGTTGTTTTATAATGAGACAAAGAAGCATGGTATTACCCTGTAACCATTAACATCAACAGCCTCGACGCGTGCCCCATTCTGCAACAACACATCAGCTGCCGCAATGGATCCCCTCACTGCCGCCCAATGCAACGCCATCTGTCCCGCTTTGTCCGCAGCATTCACATCAGCTCCGTGCTTCAACACCAGCAAAATTCAACCAAATTTTTTATTAAAAAAAAAAAAAAAACTCAAATTAGAAAACAAAAGGCAAAACTTAAAAGCGTGTAATGATGCAATACATCGATAATATACTGAACAATGTCGGCGAAATTGTTGAGCGCGGCCCACTGAAGCGCGTAGTATCCACTGCCGTCGGGCTGAGACACCGAAACGCCGTCGTTTTCAACGAATTGACGTAGTTTTTCCAATTCTCCGTAAGCAGAAGCTGAGTAGACATCAATTATGCAAAGCTGGTTAGGGTTTTGGACGCCGTTTGTCTGAGCGTTACAGTCCGATACAATCTCGATCTCCGATGAAGCCATCTCAGATTCTAGAAGCTTCTTCTTTATAAAAACCGAAACAGATATGATGCCGAGTAATTAGGTAATTAAATAACGATGATGATTACGGGTTTAGGGTTTAATGATGCATGTGTGAGTGATTTGATTCATATCATTTAGGAGGTGGTGGGATTTTAATGTTGTATAAACTAGTTTAAGGTGATTTTTACTGTCTTCGGCCAATCACGAATTTCTTTTACCGTTGTTTGCTTCTTGTTACGTTGATTTTGGTCAGTTCACCAACTTGGACTTTCTCTTCACAGTAAATTGTATGACCACCTAAAAAATAACTAAACATCTCTTGAATTTGGGGGAGCAAATCTCGCAACTGGTGGTCAATGTTTATACTTTTTCTTAATTTCGTCTTCATTATTTCAAAAGTCGTACATTTAATTTCTAAAAATTATAAAAGGTTTCAATTTAATTTTTAATATTTACACTTTCTTTTAATTTTAACATTATTATTTCAAAAATATCACGCTTAATTCTTAAAGTTTGTAAAAAATCTCAATTTAATCCATGTCATGAGATTTTAATTGTAACCGATACATAAAACTCTATGAGTAAATAAATAAAAAAAGTAAAAATATATAAGACTAAATTAAAACTTTTTACAAATTTTGGGGTTAAGTACATCACTTTCAAGCAATAGGAAATAAATTGGAAAAAAATATATATATATAAACATCAGAGACTAAAAGCGTCACTTTTAAAATAATAGAAATGAAATTAAAAAAATATATAAATAATAGGGACTATTTGTGTATTTAAAAAAAATGTAAATAATGGGGACTATTTGTGAGATTTAGCCAATTTGGGGTTGACCCTTTAGCCCCTAATATATTCTAGTTACCGCTTTCATTTAGATATTGTTATAAATACTAAGAAACTATATATACAATTACATTATTATGCATTATATTCTAAATTATACTAATTTTTTCCACTATATTCAAATATTTACTCTCATCAATTGTTTTGAAACAAAAGACTAAAGAAAAAAAGTACAGTACATTGTTATTATGAAAAAAAGCTATAAAAAAAAAAAAAAAATGAAACACTAGGACTTGGCTAGAGGAGCTAGAACTGGCGACCACTTTATTGAACTTATTAAATCAGTTATTTTTACTAAAATTAGCCTTGTTAAGAGTTTATAGACAAAATCCTTTTAAATTTTTTATGCATAATATTTTGGGAATAGACTTACAATATTTGGTTAGCGGCTAAAATGATTCATGAGGGGACAAACTGTCATTACTCTCCAATTCAATTTAATTCCAGCATGAATTGATTAAATTAAAATTTTTAAAGAAGTAATAGGGACTAAATTGATTTTTTTTTAAATAAGAGGACTAAACTAGTTAATTTTGAAAAATATAGATGAATTTGAAACTTTGGGATAAATAATAGAAACTAATTTGACTAAATTTAATCAATACGAATGAAATTAAAAATTTAGAGAAATAATAAAGATTATATGTGATATTTTTCCTATTAGTTTAAGTATATTACAAGGTTAATCTCATCACCTTATCTTTGTCCGGATGACTGATCTTGTTATAATATACTCCTACATATAGCACCGGCAATCGAAATCAAGTATACATACGATGATCTTCATGCCTGAATAGCCGAAATTTTAAATTGTGCATATAGACTCGAACTAAATTAAGTTGTATGCAAAATTGGTTAGGCTTAACTAAATTAAGGTGTATTTGACCCCAAAAAAAAAAGGAACTAGTGTCCTCGGCGTATCAAAATTTGGGCTCCGTTTGTTTGCCGTAAAATAACTTACTTGTGAAAAATATTTTAAGTGAAAAATATTTTCTTAGAAAATGAAATATTTTCCTTCGTTTGTTTACCGTAAAATAACTTGCTTGTGAAAAATATTTTCAGTGGAAAATATTTTTTTGGAAAATGTTTTCAGATGAAAATATTTTCCTAAGCTCCGTTTGTTTGCCATAAAATAACTTGTTAGGGAAAAATATTTTCCTAAAAAATAGAATGCTGGAAAATGTTTCCATCTCCCAAAGAAATGAAAATATTTTTTCAAATTTTGAACTAGTTGTCATTTTTTATTGGAAAATATTTTTCAATTGACCAATTTTTCGGTGTTACCAAACAGCGAAAAATCTCTAAAAAGTAGCATACCATTTTTGACCGAAAAATATTTTTCGGTTGACCAATTTTTTGGTGTTACCAAACACTGGAAAATCTTCAAAAAGTAGCCCACTATTTTTTACTAGAAAATATTTTTCGATTGATCAATTTTCCGATGTTACCAAACACCGTAAAAGTAAAAAAATATTTTCCAAAAGAATATTTTACGACAAACAAACGGAGCCTTGAACATTGGAGTAGTTAGGAAATACTAATTTCGAAATTAAAATATCTGAAACTTTATGACATCAACGTGTTTTGACACAACTCTAAGCAAATAAGATTTATTTTATTTTAAAAAAATTTCAACCAACTCCAACGCAATACCCGCACATTATGGATATTAAATTATACACACACTTATTCATTTAACGTAACTTTTTATTTTTATTCTCAGGTGATGGAATGTTGACTCATGCACTAACTGAAAGCAATAAAATAAGAGAACAATTTAAAATGTTTTCAAATGTTTAATTTCTTTTTTTCAGTTAGTAGAGAAGTAAATCAAGTAACATATTGCATAGCCAAACCAATTAAAATCAACATGGTGTTTTTAAATTAGTTGGAGAATATCTCCCAACTCTTAATCAATTTTATTAAAATAGTTTGCCCCAAAAGGGAATTGTATGAATATAGGGTAAATTTAATACCTTAATTACCCCTTAATCTTTATTTGACAAATACGTCTTTTATTTTTAAAAGTGTTATATTTAAATTATTTAACTTTATAATTTGTGACATCGTTCATCATTCTATTATTTTTTACTAAAAAATTAACAATTAAATTACGTGGCTCCATTTTACTGCACTTTATTGTTAATTTTTTAACAAAGAAATAAAAAAAAATTAACAGTGTCACAAGTTACCAAATTAAAAAATTTAAATTAAAAATAAGAACCTATTTCTTAAATACAATAAATATCGATGGCTAATTAAAGTATTAATCCACGAGCATATTTATCTCATAAAAAAAGTGTAAAGATTAGCTATATTAAAAAGTTTTTTTTTTTTCGTAAAGTAAATTTTTTTTGATGACGTGAAAATTCAACTGGCGAATTCGACCACTAATTGGTAAACTCCTGAATACCACAATGCACCAAATCAATTAAGAGCGACACTTTAAAACACTTTCAAATATAACGATGCGTCTTTATACATACACTAAATTAATTAAAAATAAAATTTTAAAATAATAAAAAATATCAAATTCATAATTTTACAAAAATAATTAAGGGCATGTTTTGCACTTAGCTAATTAACTCAAATCATAATCCATGTGCCCATAAAAAGCCAAGCCAACAACCAAGGGGTCTCACCTGTGGTTATAATTAACTAAAAATCTATAAAAGACACTATTTCTGACCTCACAGTCAACGATCTCATCATCATCACCCTCCTCCTCATCAGCAGCATAGCAGAAAGCAGCAAATGGCGGCGGCGGCGACTAGAGTGATAGCATCATCATCAGCCGGCATCGCAGCTTCTTTACTCTGCAAACGCCCATTGCGACGGCCCAGTAGCCTCACTACCCTTTGCTTCACCAACGCCAAACAAGTAACACAAAAGAGGAGGCTTTTCACTTGCAATGCTATTTATAATCCCCAAGTCCAGATCAAAGAAGAAGGCCAGCCTGAAACCCTCGATTACCGTGTCTTCTTCGAAGACAAGTCTGGCAAAAAGGTCTGATCTTTTTATCTGTCACGTCTCGTCATATTCTTTAAAAAATATATTTTTTCGTTAAATATCAACTAGACTTAAAGATAATTAATCCAAGTTATTATGTAATATCAGACACTAACTTATGAACCCACTCGTACCAATGTCATGTTTCTAACCAATGCTGGATATCACATTATTTATTTTCATGTCAGCTTCTGCTGCACAGGAAACTCTTTGGTCAGTTTGGACTAACACCGGTCTCTCACATATTGGTGCTAACTAAACATGTGGATCTACCAACTATGTGAGAGACGGGTTAGTCTAGGAATTTTCCACCTTTACATTTGTATATGAATTAATGTGTGACATATAATGTGTTTACTTTATGTGGATTTTGAATTTTCTTGGTTGATAATTAGAATTTGTTTAAAGATGCTTTATTTATTAAGTAAAATACTGCAAAAGGGGGACTAGTTGTCACGCCCCGAACTTAGACCTTAAACCCGGAGCGCGACTCGCTAAGAACTTACGCAATTCATTTCAAACCTGAAAAACTAATCAAGCACCAATATAAAGAGTAGCAAAACCTATTAAATTCACATCAGAGCATCTATATAACATCGTTGACAAAATATCTACATAGTCTGAACCAAACATAATACTTTACTAAGATTTCATCTTCCCCACCATACAAAAAAAAACATTACTAAGATTTACAAAGTTTCTACTGATAATCTACAATAATATAGACACATCCAAAACTTAGCTGGATTTGTCCTACAAAAGAAATTCAGCATACCACAAGCCGACTGAGGTAGGGGTTCTAAGACTGGTCCTTCTCCTGATAACTGGACTCACCTTCTCCTGTGAAGCAGATAAATAAATAACATGAGTAAAGAAAGCTCAGTAAGATGAACACCCGGAGTCAGGTTCAGAGGGTTGTCCAAATGATATGATGCAATATAGAACTTGAAGTTAAACCAAATGTGCAATGTGGAGTCAAGGTACAGGAGTATTCGGAAAAGGGACGAACGGAGAATAGTTAGTTTACGCAAGTCTATAACCGAATCATAACTTGATCAATACAAAATATACACATCAGACTAATATCAGAGTTACGCAACCGGATAGCATAACTACCTGAGCAGTTATCTCACAATTCTATCTACTCTGAAACAGCATACAAACTTAACTATATTTCAAAATATAATATCATAATTACCATATAACACATAAATATCGCCTAGAGCTGTGATAGTGATAGCTAAATTTCCCACACCATAACATAAAGCTTCTATGCCTCGTCCTCAAACGGTGAACCGTCTCCCACCGCTGAGGTCACAAAATGGCCACCTGCGGCCCACGCCTCCGTAGGGTGAAGCGTCCCTCACCTACGGGTACAAAGCTAAGAATATGCGGCAGTTTCACCCGCCGAATGGGTGTCACAACTCTAAGGATAACACATAGCAATTAATACAATCAGTACTTAAATGCCACAGTCTCTCACTAGAAGTTGAGTACAAGATTTCAAAAGATAAGTGAATCGGAACGGAGTTAACAAATTTTGGTATATGAGACATTAAATTGAAACAGTAGGGAGAGAACCAAAGGGGATCTAGGTGCAAGAAGATTGTCCAACTTACCTTATCTTTTCGTTAAAAGTAATATAGTTATTTTCCTTAAAATACAATTTTGAGCTAAGTCGACTCTGCAAAACAACAAGTATAGTTGAAATTTCTAAATATAAAATGTACATGTATCATACTAATATTGATTTTTGCACACTGTATACAATCCACATATTTACTTCATGCTTAGCTTGACCCTTCTACTATTATATCATTTCATTTCAAGTTTACTTCCATTTGATCATAAATATATAATTCAACTAGTAAATACAATCTTCTACACAACAACGTTTCTTCCTAACGCATACATACACATCCAGGCCCAACATATACATGGTCAGCCACAAATTCATACGCATACACGCACAAAAATAAAGAATTCACAAGCTGATTACAAATGCAATATTATTCCATAGATTCATTATAGTTTAATATTATTCTATCCACCTACTACCTATTATTACCTTCAATCCTCTTTTTTTTTTTTGCCTTCGAATTTCTTTGCTATTCAACAAGTAAGTTATCTAATTCTTCATAATCAGTACATATTAACTCATCCATACTCACATACATATATATATATATACATACGAACATATCAAATAATTTATAACTCAACTAAACCAACGCACCTGCTTGGATTCTTATGATTACAAAAGCTTTAATTGACTCAAGTTTGAAGATTTGCCTTGCCAAAATCACTGCTGAGTTTTAAATTTATCCTTGGTTTAAACTTATCTGATTCCTTGGTTTGCTGAATTTTAAACTTATTTGATTGCTTTACAAATATAAGTACTATTAATTACTAGTTTTGTTAACATACCAACACCAGCCCAGATGGTTAAGACTCATGCATAGGGAAATGAGTGCACAGGTTCGAATCCCAGCAGCTACCTACCTTAGTTTTTCTTTTTTTTTTTTTCCACCTTTTTGTTTATATAAAAACCCACATGGCATAGAATAAAGCTGTGGCATAGAATAAAGCTGGGTGTTACACTAGTTATCTGGGATATTGTTTGAATATGTCAATTTCGTTCATTTTTATTGAAAATTAAGTTTGTTTTATGCTGCAAAAGGAGAACTACTTTATATGGAGAGAAAAGTTTGAAACTTTCTATCTGAATATTGAGTTAAAGTGAAGGGCTGACCGGCATAACTCCTCGCTGAGCTTCATGATTTAGATTCTGTTTATATGTTAGTGCAAGCAATGTGATTGATTTTCGCATTCTTAACTCTGAGCTTCGTATTGTTGATATGGGTTAATAATCTTTAGGCAGTTTCTTGTTGAAGATTGAAACAAGACATGTAGTTTTAAATTTTTATGATATTATTGGCAAGAATCACCAAGTTCATGAAAATAAATGTTACAAAAGGAAGGGGGATTGGTTCAAATGGACATGAGTCAGAAACAAAGTGTAGAATCAACCAATAGGAACATATGAGGGATATTTTCTGATATTTACTTCACACGCATATGGTGCATAATTTGGAGGATTATTTTTCCTATTTTGTGGCCTTACAAAAGCATTATGTTTACTCAATGTGCAGATATCCCCTTGGCATGACATACCACTACATGTGGGAGATGGTGCTTTCAATTTTATTGTTGAAATTCCTAAAGAAACGAGCGCAAAAATGGAGGTTGCTACTGATGAGATATACACTCCCATCAAACAAGATACGAAAAAGGGAAAACTTCGATATTATCCGTAAGATTTTACTGCCCCGCTATTTTCCTTGTGCTATTTTCTTTTGTTTTCTTGATACTAAAATGATTTTGTGAAACATATTTGAGTTTACCAATGCAAGTCCAAGAGGTGAAAGCAACTTAGGGCGAGCACGGCTTTGGACATTGCTTAGTTCTTCTTTCTGAGAAACTTGATGCATGGCAAACTAAAAGCATATTTATATATGGGTTAGCATACATTCGTCTATACATATTGATAAGTCATATTTATATGTACATGATACTTCAACAATCCAGCGTGATTTGGTTTTTCCTACACCATTGATTGCAGAACTTGAGCTTAGCTGATTCCATTTGGAATGAGAATTCTGACATGATATTTCTTGCAATTCATGTATTAGGAGCACTATATAAAACTTAAATAAGTGTGCTTAGTTTATAATATGGATTGTATATGGGCCACCAATGGAAACTCTGATATTTGACTAGATCTTCAGGACTGAGCAGTGAGCTTGAGGTTGTGTAAGACCAAAAGATTTTAATTTTTTTTAAAAAAACCCTCCTAGAATAACAAGCAGAATCCATGTCTGCAATGGGCAATGACACTTATTGTTTTTAGGTTAGGTGTAATAACCAGGAAAGTTTATGATCAAAGCTGACTCTGTAAGTGGAACTTCAACATGTGGGGAGCTCCTGAATGCTGAAAGCATGTTAGATATATTTGTATGACCTGAGATGGCTTTAATTGGTTCATTTTTGAATTCTAACTAGATTGCTTAAAGTCTATTCAAACACAACATTAGTTTTTCACAGTGGAAGCCTGTAGTTTCCTAATTGTTTGGTCAGTATCCTTGATAATGCATGCGAGACAACAGTGACGAACTCTCTTATTTTTTACATGGATCACATGTCTTACTCTTATACATTTTACCATTGTGAGGTTGTGTTACTCTTACTACTCTATAACCTGTACATTTTGTCTTCTTTGTCTTTGGCGTCGGTTGTTCGTTCTGCATGGATGGTGTGGTGGAGAATAAGTGCACCTAACTAAAAAAATTTCTAGCATTATGCCTTCATTTTTTCTGCGCATACTTCTATCTAGTCACAGTTTCTTTGGCGGCCATGAGTCATTTTCTTTTACCTCATTCAGGTACAATATTAATTGGAATTACGGGTTGCTTCCACAAACATGGGAAGACCCTTCATTTGCAAACCCTGAAGTTGACGGAGCATTTGGAGATAATGATCCGGGTAACTACACCTTCTCATCCTATGTAAATGAACAACATTAAGTTAAGCCACTGGTTGATTTTAATGTTTCTTTGCATCTGTAGTTGATGTTGTTGAGATTGGAGAAAGCCGTGGTAAAATTGGCCATATTTTGAAAGTTAAGCCGTTAGCTGCTTTAGCAATGATTGACGAGGGTGAACTAGACTGGAAAATAGTTGCAATTTCACTTGATGATCCGAGAGCTTCTCTTGTTAATGACATTGATGACGTTGAGAAGCATTTCCCGGTATGTCTATGCTTAAAGAAGTGCATGTTTTCTAATTATCTTGCTTTATCTTCTGATTTTATATGTGTTGACCGCTGCAATATCTTAATGATGGTTTCACACAGATGGATTGTCTGATGCTGTGATACAGAACCAAGTTCCAATCTGAAAAACCAATTGTCATTAGCTCGGCTACCCCAAGATCTTTTATATAGTACCTCTAGTTACTCTAGCATTCTTAAAAATCAATGGTTAACATGCATTCTTTTGGGTTAATTATAATTTTCTTGAGTGGATCATGTACAAGTGTAGTGACATGCTACCCCGCAGTGATGCTTTTGAAGCAAGTCACCAAGAATCAAGAGGTATAATAGAAGGTTCTTCTGCTATAAAACGAATCTCTATGCAACCCAAAGAGGGGAAAAAAGCTATGACAAATCCTCAGTTCGCTCCAGTTTCTATCAATGTTCTGTTGAAATTGTGTTAACTAGGTTCCTGTAGGTATGTGGATCTCTTTAGTGAACATGTTCTTGACGCAAGGAATGGCTAGCTCTAAGTAAGCTCATATTACTGCAAAAACTGAAGTGATATTTTGATTGCTGCGAGAATAGGAGAAAAAGAAAAGGTTAGGCTTTAGCTACTAATAGAAAATCCAGAGCTGCTTTTTAACAGAGTACTTCAAACTTCTGGCCCTTTGTTTCTAGGGACTCACAGAGGAACAAATGGAAATATGGCATAGTTCAGCAAGTTCTCAATGCTAACTTCTTGTTTTCATAGATAGTTATTAGTGTGAAAGAAGAGTAAATCTTACACTCCCTCTCGTAATTTATAAATTTTCGTGTCTCAAATTAAACATGAAACTGACCCAGAGTTTTTCTTCAGGGCACTCTTACTGCAATCAGGGACTGGTTTAGAGACTACAAGATTCCTGATGGTAAACCTGCCAACAAGTTTGGTCTAGGCAACAAGCCAGCTAATAAGGTATCTGAGTCGACATATCTATATCGTTTGTTTGATTTCCAGAAACTCTCTGATTACGTTTAAATTGACATTTTTCGGAAGTTTTCTGGTGCTAACTACGACCCTGATCAATAAGCATCTTCTTGTTCCTTTGTGATTGTTCTCATTGTTACTATATGGCTTTCTCATATTGACAATCTATATACTATGTGATGACAGGATTATGCTCTTAAGGTTATCACTGAAACGAACGAGTCCTGGTCGAAACTTGTTAAGAGATCTATTCCTGCCGGCGATCTTTCCCTTGTGTAAATCTGATTTATAGAGTTTGCACTGGTGTTACTTCATTCTGCACTCTTAGCAAGAACTAGATATCTATAGCAAGTCCTAGTAAGTTTTACTTGCTGAGAGAAAAGATAGAACTTTTTTCTCTCTAGAGAATGGATTATTTGAGCTTTTCATTTGTCAGCGACTTGTACACTTTTGATTAATTAACAACCGAGCATTTTTGTTGATTTTTCTTTCTCTTTTTTTTTTTCTTGATAATGAAAAACTCAATTACGCGATTTATATTGGTCAAATCCACACATGTGATTCTATCACTCATGTGAGAGACTAATGGATCAGTCTAGACTGATTTAAGAACTTTCCTTACGGTCAAAACCTTGTACGATTTGAAAGTGCCGTTTGAACTGCATTTGGAGACATGATGTTAGACCTCCACAACTGACTAATAATAGTGTTCTTCGACTTATGATGTTCCACCATGGAGAGTTACAGAAAAATCTCGCAAATGTTTAGGATTACAGGTAATATGACAAACATTTGCGCTGTACAAAACCATCTTGCTGTACGATTATTTGGGTAGAGAATGCTTTCCTCTCCTGGAGTCTCCAAACAGACATCGTCCGCTTCCAAAACTTAGAAAAGGAGAAAAAGAAACAAGAAAATGGAAAAGAGAAGGGGGAAAGAACTTCGAATATCATCTGATAATATATAGGAGAATATACTCTTTGTTATCTCTGTAGATAGTCTATATACATCTGCAGAGACTAGTACTTAGCATAGACAAGTACAGGTAATAGAATAATAAGCTATTGAGCTTAGTTAGTTAAGTCAGTTCTGAGAAAAATATCTCAGAACCGATCTTAGTTTGTTATAAGTTTGTTAACAGTGATAGTTGATGACAGCTGTAACAAGCTTGACAATATTGACCTTGTACTACCTATAAATAGAAGCTATGTACTGCAGAATCATTAAGTAATGAAAATATCTTTTCTGAATTCTCAAATTCTCTCTTTCTTCATGGTATCGAGAGCCAGAGATCTCACCTATGGTCTCTGATCCGCCATTTTTTTTTTTTTTTCTTCAAAAACAAGCTTACAAAAAGCTGTTTTTTGATCAAATACAATATTGCGACTCCATTAGAGCACAAATTTGAAGCTTCGCAGCATCAAATTGAAGTCTTCTCTCTTCTCTCCAAGCTAGGGTTTGGTCTTCCTTTTTACTCTTACTATTCTGCTTTTCATTTACATCTCCAATTCCATCCACTTCAATCTGCTAGGGTTCATCTTTCTTAGCCTGAAACCTAATCTCAGTTCAGAACTTCAACTTTTCTTTTACATCTTTTCTGAAGCTATCAACAATGGTTTTAACCTCCATTGAAGATCTTCCTTTGGGCTTAAAACTCCTAATTCAAAATTTGAACTCTTTGGTCAAAATTCAACTAGATAATTCTAATTACTTGATATGGAAAGCTCAAATTCAAGCTATTCTTCAAGCTTATGATCTTTTTGAATATGTCAATGGAGAAACACCTTGTCCTCCTAAGAATCTTACTGCCACAGATGGATCCACTACACTGAATCCTGCATACACATCTTGGATCACAGTGGATAAGCATCTAAAACCATGTCTCATTGCTTCTATATCACCCTTGGTTCTACCACAAGTATTCCATCTCACAACTGCCCCAGCCATTTGGCAAACCCTAGCACAAAGATTCAACTCCATGAGTAGGGCTCATATTCATCACCTGAAGCAAAAGCTTCATACTCTGAGTAAAGGTCAACAGACTATGCAGCACTATCTAGATCATGTCAAAGCTATTACTGATAGCCTTGTTTCTGCTGCTGCACCAGTTGAGGAAGAGGACTTTATGCTCTATGTTCTCAAGGGGTTGCCTATTGAATATGAAACATTCAGGTCAAACATAAGGCTCAGAACAACCCCTATATCTCTTAGTGAATTAACAAGTCTCTTGATGACAGAAGAACTGAACCTTCAGTTCTTACACTCTACTAAACTCAACTCCTCATCAACCTCTGAATTACCTACTGCCCTATACACTAAAGCAACCAATTCACAAGACCACACATCAAGGGGCAGATGAAGGAACAATAGGGGAGGCAGAGGAGGTAGAGGGCAAAGGGGTAACAACACAGGCAACTCCACTTCTCAGAAAACCTATTCTCACTCAAATTCAGCTACAGTTGCCCTCTCCTGTCAAATCTGTGGGAAGCCAAATCACTCTGCTCTAGAGTGTTGACACAGATTTGATGCTACAAATTACTCAGTTCCAAAGGTAGAAAAGAAAGTCATGGCTGCCACTACTGGACCTTCCCAAAACCAAGACAATCAGTGGTATCTTGATTCCGGAGCAAATACCCATGTTACTCATGACTTTGCATATCTGAATGATGCTCAACCTTATGCAGGAGCAGACACAGTAGTGGTTAGCAATGGTAATACTCCCCCTATACATAGCATAGGCACTAGTGACTTATCTACCCCTCACACCACTCTATCCCTCTCCTCTGTTCTTTATATTCCACACATCTCTACCAATTTATTGTCTGTTTCTAAACTTACAAAAGATAATAACTGCACTCTTATCTTTAATTCTAAGGAAGTTACAATACAGGACAATGCAACAAAGAGAATTTTGTTCCAGGCCCCCTGTAGACAAGGACTTTATCCTCTTCCCTGCAGCCCACTGCCTCCTACTTCTACAAGAAGAATACTCACCTGCACTACTAAGCTTGCCTCACATTCTACAAGCTACCAGTGGCATTTAAGACTGGCTCATCCATCCAATCCTGCTGCCCAGCTCCTCTCCTCAACTCTACATGTTCAATTACGTAAGCATTCCTTAGATTGCAGTTCTTGTTCTATAGCTAAAGCCCATAAACTACCTTTTCAGTCATCTAGTAGTACTACTAATTCTCCTTTTCAGTTAGTTCACTCGGATGTTTGGGGCCAGCTCCTACTTTTTCTTGTATGAATTTCAGATACTATGTTGTTTTCATTGATGATTTTTCCAGATTTTCATGGTTATTTCCTTTGAAAGCTAAATCTAATGTATTTTCTGCTTTTCAAAGTTTTACTGCCTTTGTTCAAACTCAATTCAACACTAACATAAAAACAATAAGGACAGACAATGGCACAGAATTTCTGAACCACAAGTTCAGTCAATTTCTTAGGTCATTAGGCACAGTGCATCAAACCTCCTGCCCCTATACCCCAGAACAAAATGGGAAGGCAGAGAAGAAGCACATGCACCTCATTGAGACTGCCATGGCCCTCCTAAATCACTCTAAACTCCCAGCAAAATATTGGTTAGAAGCAGTTGCCACTGCTAATTACCTAATCAATAGACTGCCCACTCCTATTCTTAATAGTCAATCTCCTTTTCAAACTCTCTATTCCACCAAGCCAGATTATTCAATTCTGAGAGTCTTTGGCTGTTTATGTTACCCATGGCTTAGGCCATATACTAAAAACAAATTAGAAGAAAGGTCCAAACCATGCATCTTTCTGGGGTATTGCCCTACTACCAAAGGATACAGGTGCTTGGATATGACCACAGAAAGGGTCTATATCTCAAGACATGTTAGGTTTGTAGAGCACATTTTCCCATGCTCTACAGTCCCAAACACCAATTCACCATCCAATTTTTCAGTCTCAACTACTCAACCTATTTTCACTTCAACTACTCCTACAACTGCAATCCCTTGTACTGCAGTTTCAACAAATTTATCAGGCCATTTCCCACCAAACAATCCAGCTGCATCTCTCCCAGGTATCCCACATACCCCTTCTAATTCTTTTCCATCTGAGTCCTCACAATCACATCAAACAGAACCCTTACAACACTCTGCAACAACTGAGTCCTCTCAGTATCCTACTCAAATCAGTCCTTCTACAACTAAACCAACAGAGACCTTACAAACTCACTCCCAACATCACCATCCAGCCAGCAACTCTGCCTCACATAATACACAATCTGCAGATCAGTCTGCAACTTAGTCTGAACCCTCCTCTTCTTCTTCCTTTGCTGCTTTAGCACCCAATAGATTACATCCTATGTTAACCAGGTCTAAAACTGGTTGTCTACCCCCTCTATTATACCAGTTGCACACTTTGATCACTACTCCCCCAATAACAGAACCTACTACATACAAAGAAGCCTCCAAATATTCCCATTGGCAACAAGCCATGAAAGAAGAATTCAAGGCTTTGATAGACCAAAATACGTGGACCTTAGTACCCCTACCTCAAAATAGAAAGTCCATTGGCTGTAGGTGGGTATTCAAAATTAAAACTCATTCAGATGGTTCAATCGCTAGGTATAAAGCAAGGTTAGTAGCCAAAGGCTATAACCAAGAAGCTGGCATTGACTATACTGAGACATTTAGCCCAGTAGTCAAAGCTTAAACCATTAAGGTTGTCATATCCTTAGCCCTACATCATCACTGGTCACTGCAGCAATTAGATGTCTCTAATGCATTTCTTCATGGTCTTTTGGATGAGGAAATCTATATGACTCAGCCATAGGGTTTCATTGATTCTACCTACCCCCCATATGTGGGTAAACTTCAAAAATCCCTGTATGGTCTCAAACAAGCCCCAAGGGCTTGGTATCATAGACTGTCCTCTTTCCTTCTAAGCCTAGGTTTTAAATGTAGCAAAGCAGATACATCTCTTTTTGTCCAGAAAACTCCTACTCATATTCTCATTCTTCTAGTTTAAGCGGATGATATTATCATCACAGGGTCATCCACAACTGTTATTCAACAACTCATTTCTTCTATGAATGACAGATTTGCAATGAAAGACCTAGGCAGTCTATCTTACTTTTTAGGCATAGAGGTGTCATCTCAATCTAACTCCCTTCTTCTTCATCAAACAAAATATGCCATTGAATTGCTTCAAAGGGCAGGACTGAGTGAGTGTAAACCTGCTGAAACACCAACAAATTCTAAACATTCCCATCCTGCAAATACACCTTCTACACCTTATGCTAATCCACACAATTCAGAAGCCTAGTAGGTGCCCTCCAATACCTTACTATGACTAGACCAGACCTGCAATTTGCAGTCAACTCCCTTTGCCAACACATGCACAAACCAACTACTGCTGATTATGCTTTTCTTAAGAGGGCACTCAGGTATGTTAAAGGAACACTCAGTCATGGGGTGTTATTTCAGCCAGGGCCCTTGCATCTACAGGGTTTCTCAGACAGTGATTGGGCCTCTGATTCTACAGATAGACGGTCAACCACAGGTTACCATATTTTCCTAGGTCCAAATGCAATATCATGGTGTTCTAAAAAGCAAGTGACAGTGGCTAGGTCAAGTACAGAAGCTGAATATAGGGCAATGGCCCATACCGCAGCTGAACTTAAATGGCTTACCTTCCTCCTTAGGGATCTACACATTCCTATTAACTCTCCTGTCTTACATTGTGACAATCAATATGCCTTGGCCCTAGCTGCTAATCCAGTTTTTCATGCCAGGACCCAGCATATAGAGCTTGACTTCCACTTTGTAAGAGAGCAGGTTGTGGCTAAACAACTACAGGTGTCCTACATTGCTTCCACAGAACAGCTAGCTGACATCTACACTAAATCTCTACCTGTCAGGCAGTACAAATATCTTCTTACCAAGCTTCCTCTGAGATCCACCCAGATGAGCTTGAAGGGGGGGGGGGGGGGGGGGTGATAATATATAAGAGAATATACTCTTTGTAATCTCTGTAGATAGTCTATATACATCTGCAGAGACTAGTAATTAGCATAGACAAGTACAGGTAATAGAATAATAAGCTCCTGAGCTTAGTTAGTTAAGTCAGTTCTGAGAAAAATATCTCAGAACTGATCTTAGTTTGTTATAAGTTTGTTAACAGTGATAATTGATGACAGCTGTAACAAGCTTGACAATATTGACCTTGTACTACCTATAAATAGAAGCTATGTACTGCAGAATCATTAAGTAATGAAAATATCTTTTCTGAATTCTCAAATTCTCTCTTTCTTCATCATCATTAAACTTCATGGTTAATGGTTAACACACTCTGCATTTACAAAAAACGGAAAGGAATCTTCTCCAAACTTGTCATGCTATCTACATAAACAAATTCAATGATATACAAGAAGTCAAATATTTCATGAGGTGATCAGTTCACTTATACTGCAGATCGATGTAATCTTGTACATTAGGAATCGACCAACATCTCTTGCAGAAAGCAGCAGTTATATGACATTCGCGAGTCATGAGCAGAACTTGAATCTTATACCCCTTCCGAGCACAGCATAGTTGAAGATGTCCTCCCACTTCACAGCAAGTGCCAGGGGTGTGAGATCTATGAACCACATAACTACGATTCACTGAACGAACTGCTTCCGCGAAGTAGCTACAAGCTACAGATCAAACCCGAAATTTGAAAGCCACAAGTCTAAACAATGTTGTGGTTACATGAATTTACACTTAGAGATGCTTCAAAGCAGAGGATGTACAATGCACGTGTCGAAACCTGAAAGAATTGACAGCTGGTTGTTCTCATGACTATTCATGGTTCAGCAGCAGGGTCTGTCAATTCTGCTGTCTTCTCCTCAAGCAATGGTTTTGCATTGGACCTTTCAGCTGTGCTGACTGGATGCTCACTATCTTCATTAAATCGGTCCACACTGTGAATGAAGATTCCTGCAAAAGTATGAACAAGTCAAGAAAGTTATCTACCGATTCAGAAGCGTGGAAGTCCACCCAAGAACACATAGCCCGATACTAGTCATCAACCAATTTCTAAATGTGATGTCTGGAGAACCCCTTTTTCAAGTTTATAAAGAGTGCTTTACAGGATGCCCTCCCCGAACTCCCCACTGCCCCCTCTCTTGTTCTGCAAATGACTTGGCTTCACCTATATTTTATTGATTGCCATATGCATGATCTCATGGAGTTAGTTTTTTCGGGTACCTCCAGAAAGTGGCCTTTTATAAGAATTGGTGTCGTTCACTAAAAAATAAACTATTGAAACTGTATGCAGTAGATCTTCTACCTATAAACCATATTGCAGCAGCCAGAAACAGAATAGATGTTAAAATCAGAGCAGTTGTTCTCCAGTTGTGAATATGATCCTGCAGAAAGTATACTTCATCAGTAGGACCATGTAGAAGATAATCGAGATTCCAGAAGTTTAAATTCTCGGTGCTTGTTGAATGAACATAATTGAATATGCATGGACCTAAAAACGATTTAGATGCGTTCCTTATAATTAAAAGACTTGCAGAAATCAGTTTGTACTTCGAACACCTCATAAAAATGACAGCAGAACGCATTACTCTCAATTGTCGAGAATCTCTTTGTTTTAACCGATATATAGTACATATCGTACCATATGTTACTAGATACACGAAAAGTCTTAAATCACTAAACCAACATTAATTATGTCTCTGCAGTACTACACAATGGAAATGAAGATAGCAAACCTGGAGAACACCAACAAGAGGAGAGGATGGCACATCCCCAAAGATGTGAATTGAGACAGTAGACATAGCCATAGATAATGGTCTCAAACTGGGCTTAACACAATGTAGACATACGTAATTAACAGGACCCTGCAGTGCAACATAAAGAACATTTAAAACCGAGGGGGAAAAAGGTATGCACAGAAGTTTGGCTTTGATATCTACTATAGCTAGGAGAATTGATGAAACAGAGTTTGAGAACGGTTTTGAATCAATACACATTTCGAAGGTTGTAGGGAGGTTTATCCAGCACGAAAAAGGGTTAAGAGGCAATACATTACATGAATTACTTCCCATCAATTTAATCGGCGACTAAGCATTTATTATGTACACCTTAATCTTGGAAGTTCAAACTTGTCTGTGACGAGGTTTATTGACAAAATGGGCTGTTGACTAAGCAGATACTATTTGCACCTTAATCTTGGAACTTCATGTTTCCCTTCAATAAAATATGCTTAAAAGAATGCTTATCAAATATAGACGCTTGAGAAAATCCCTATGGTTCTAAGAAGCTAAAGTTTTTAAAGATCTGATTGGTTGGTATTCTCAAATACCACACATATAGACTACAAACCTAAAAAACCAGAATTATCTCGAAGTTCTACAATTTCAGTAAACTGAATTTAGTTCTGGAATAACATCATAAAATCTTCAGTTTGTAGTGAGCAATTTGAAGCCTATTGTAATGCCGAATGCACAACTTAGTTGGTCAACATGAGTACTTTCTGCCCACAAGAAAGCTTAACAGTTCAAAAGAAAATTATTTAATAAGATATGTAAACACCAAAAGCAATTTACTGAGTACAATATTTTACCTGCGTGGCAAACACTAGTATTTCTCCAATTGCGAAAAGAGCTATGAAAGCATATAGGCTTTTGAAACAAAAGGCAACAAAGCAAAATATAGCCCCGAGGAAAGTTGCCGCTGAAAGAAGCTGAACACAGAGCATATGATTATCATTGAACACCAATTAGACGTTATGCAGCTAATATCAAGTAAAGCAAAAACAGCTAAGCATGCTTCGCAAGATTATAGTCCTCAAGTGCCTGCTTAAAAGAGAAAGAAACTTGAGATAGCAATAATGCCAAGAATCACAATGCTCGAAAGAATTGGTTTTTATCTCATCCTGTGTTGAAATATTATATTACTTTAATTCCATAATTTTAGGCTTGTTGTAAGGAGCAATTTGCTCCATGAATTTAGGCTTGTTGTAAGGAGCAATTTGCTCCATAAATTAGGGAGCAATTTGCTCCATAAATTGCTCCATAAATTAGGGAATATTGTCTACACCTTTAGGCCTATATAAACCACAATGTAGAAACACAAATTGTATTATCAATGAATTACATTGTTTCACATTACTTTCTTCTTGGTATCTAGAGCCAACAATATACACACACCAAAAAAAAAAAAAAAAAAAAAAAAAAAAAAAAAAAAACTGTTCATTCTTTTTTTTTTTTTTTTTCCTCCACAGCCATCCAAATTCAGATTTCTTACCACAATGACCAAAATCCACTTTATATTCTCTTTTTTGTCTGATTATTTCTTTATTTTTTTGTCGGTTTAAGCCCTTTTCTTCTCTGATGTGGTGAGAAATAGCCACTTTACTCCTTAGTTGCCTATTGTAAAGGTTGCCAAGTGTCCGGCTGCTTCCATCGTCGTCGTTTATTAATGACACCTACTGATAAGATAGAAAATCAGTCTACCACTGTGACTCGTGTAGATCTCTCTCGGGAACCTAATACCCCTACACAACGGGTCACTAGTGTATTACTGAATGGGAAAAATTTTCATGCTTGGTCCCGTTCGTTCCGTCTTTATCTTGGTGAAAAACGAAAAATTGGATGGATTTTAGGCAAGGAGAAAACGCCGAAAGAAACTGATCCTGATTATGCTCACTGGGATGCAGACAATTGTATTATTTTGGGTTGGATGTTCAATTCCATGGAGACTCAGATTTATAATATGTTTATGTATCACGAGACAGTTCATGATCTATGGACTGCCCTGACAAAGATGTATGCCCATGCACGTCATGATTCTCGAATCTTCGAACTTTACCGGGAAATTTCTCACGCTTCTCAGGCTACTTTAGGACTATCTGTTGCGGATTATTTTGGGTACCTCCAAACTAGATGGGAAGAGCTAGCCCAATATGAACCTTTGAGTGACTTCCCGAATGATGCTGAGGTTGAGTCTAAACGTCTTGATCATCGTCGGACTTATCAGTTCTTGATGGGTTTAAAACCTGAATTCGAGAATCTTCGAACACATATTTTAAATCCATCTCCTTTTCCATCTCTATATGAGGCATTTGCAACTGTGGATGGTGATGAACGAAGACGTCTTCTTCTTGCACCCAAGCCCACTCCTTCTATTCCGGACCAGATGGCATTTGCTGCTCCTTCCAGTTTTCGGCAAACCAGTACCCGTCCTTATTGCCAACATTGTCGGAAGATTGGTCACCTCATTGACCGATGTTTTATTATACATCCTGAATTGAAACAACAATACTCTAACAACCGTAGTGGTGGACAAAAGAAATGAGCTCCTCGTATTGGGGTTGTTGCCGAATCAGCACCCCCTTCAGCCTCAACAGAATTAGTCTTGGCCCAACCGGATTATAGTCAACTTCAAGCTCAGATTGCTTAACTTCAACTCCACCTGGGCCTCACTTCATCATCTGGCCCTACGACTACCCTTGCTACAGGTACTCCTACCGCACTTCATGGTAAGTCAGGCCAACCATCTTGGATTCTGGATTCCGGGGCCAATAATCATATAACTGGTGAGCTTTCTGTTTTTTCTTCTCCTGTCACTTCCATAAATCAATCCATTCAAATTGCCGATGGAACGTCTATTCCTAATCGTTGTCAAGGAGATGCCTGTTTATCCTCAGATATTACTCTTCGCTCTGTTTACTATGTCCCCAACTTTGCTTATAATTTATTGTCTGTCAGTCGTCTTGCCAAAAGTCTTCACTGTGCAGCTGTCTTCTTGCCTGACCGTTGCTTCTTGCAGGACCTGACTTCGAAGAAGATTTTTGGCAGGGGATATGAGCACGATGGACTTTACTATTTTGGAGAACTTCCAACTTCTACAGTACCCTCGTCAAGTCTGCATGCTTCTGTGTCTCCAGTTTTTGATACTCCTATTGGTTCTGTCCAAAATTTAGATTTGTGGCATGCTCGTCTAGGACATACAAACTTTCAATATTTATGTTCGTTATTTCCACTTTTTAAAAAATCATGCAAGGATTTTAAGTTTAATTGTGTGACTTGTGAATTGTCAAAACACACTCGTACTACATATATTCCTCGCATACATCGAGCTCTATGTGTTTTTGATCTTGTTCACTTTGATATTTGGGGTCCCTCTCCTGTCACAGCCCTCTCTGACCATCGTTACTATGTGACATTCATAGATGATTATAGTCGGTGTACTTGGGTCTACCTAATGAAGAAAAAATCTGAAGTTTTCACTCATTTCACTCACTACCTTCAAATGGTGAAAACCCAATTCCACACTGTTGTCCGGAATATTAGGTCTGATAATGGCAGAGAATACCTAACCAATGACTTTCGGGCCGAACTCAATAAAAAAGGGATTCTCCAACAACTTACCTGCCCTTACACACCTGAACAGAATGGTGTGGCAGAACGAAAGAACCGCCACATTATGTCTATGGTCCGATGTCTTCTATCTGGTATGAATGTCCCGAAATATTTCTGGCACCTAACTGTACTCACCGCTACATATATCATCAATCGTACCCCTAGTCGTGTCCTCCAAGGTCAAACACCCTTGCATATTCTCCGACCAAATACTGTCCTATTTCCTCTTCTCCCACGAGTCTTTGGTTGTACATGCTTTGTTCAAAATCGCAGCCCGACCCGCACTAAGCTAGATGATAAAGCTATACGTTGTGTCTTTCTTGGATATTCTTCCATGTCTAAAGGATATAGGTGTTATGATCCTGTGACTCGCCACTTTTACCACTCGATGGATGTCACATTCCTTGAGACTATCCCTTTCTTCTCTGCTTCTTCCTTAGAGCAACTTCCTGAGGTCCCTTCTGCAGAGGACCCTCCTTTACCTCGTCCAGTTCCTATTCTTGACACATCTCAGCCTACTACTGAACTACCATCTAGCTCCAATAATACTCTCTCATCCGGTTCCTCTCCAGTTCCATTACAAGTTTACTCTCGGCGTCCTCGTGCTCCAACTCCACTGCCAGATTCTTCTCCGGATTCAGGTAACCCTCATTCTCCCTTGGTCTCTAAACCTGCACCTTCTCGTTACCCCACTCGTGAACGGCATCCCCCTTCCCGTTATTTACCTTCATGTAGTACTAATCATCCTATTGCCAAGTTTGTGTCATTTCAGGGTCTCTCCAATCAGTATAAATCTTTCCTTAGTCAGGTTGATTTAGTCTCTATTCCTCGCTCCGTCCATGAGGCTCTCCAGCATCCTTTATGGGTGACTGCTATGAAAACAGAGATGGATGCCCTGCAACAGAATCAGACGTGGGAGTTGGTTGATCTTCCAGTTGGTGAACGGACAGTTGGGTGCAAGTGGGTGTTTAGTGTGAAATATCTTGCTGACGGCACCATTGATCGGTATAAGGCACGTCTTGTCGCTAAAGGGTTTACTCAAGTACCAGGCAAGGACTTTGGTGCCACATTTGCTCCTGTTGCCAAATTAACTACTGTTCGACTCCTGGTCTCCTTGGCCGCTTCTCATTCTTGGCCTCTTCACCAATTGGATGTGAAAAATACCTTTCTTAATGGTGATCTTTCTGAGACTATTTATATGGATCCTCCATCAGGTTTTCGGGCTCAGGGGGAGTATTCTGGGAAAGTTTGTCGCCTTCGTAAATCTCTCTATGGGCTTAAACAATCCCCTCGAGCTTGGTTCAATCGTTTTAGTGAGGTGGTCCTTACTATAGGGTTTATTCGGTGTCATTCAGATCATACGTGCTTTGTTCGACGTCACCCTCAGGGTAGATGCATTATTATCTCAGTTTATGTGGACGATATTATCATTACTGGAGATGACACTCAAGGAATTGTCCAAGTGAAGCAAGATCTTGGGACAATCTTTGAGATTAAAGATTTGGGGATGCTCCGATACTTTCTTGGTGTTGAGGTAGCCCGAACTTGCCAGGGTATATCTTTATCACAAAGAAAGTATGCATTGGATCTTCTTCAAGATACAGGTATGCTAGGTTGTCGCCCTGCCTCTACTCCTATGGACCCTAATCTTAAATTGACAGCAGAATCAGGGGAATTGTTAGTTGAGCCATCAATATATCAAAGACTTGTGGATCGGCTTATCTACTTGACTAACACAAGGCCTGACCTTACCTATGTAGTGAGTATGGTAAGTCAATTCATGCATGCACCTCGTACCTCTCATCTGGATGCTGTTTATCATATCCTCCGGTATCTTAAATCTTCTCCTGGTCTTGGTCTCTTCTATGCAACGGGTGTACAAGAAGGATTGTCTTGTTACACAGATGCTGATTATGCAGGGTCAAAGACTGATAGGCGTTCTACCTCGGGGATGTGTACTTTTCGTGGTAATCACCTTATCTCATGGAAAAGTAAAAAGCAAGCAGTTGTTTCGCGATCTTCTGCTGAAGCCGAGTACCGTGCTATGGCCCAAGGAACATGTGAACTTCTTTGGTTACGTTATCTTCTGACTGAGTTGGGGTTTTCGGTAACAGACTCGTGTACCTTGGTCTGTGATAATAAATCTGCGATTATGTTAGCCTGGGACTCAGTCCGTCATGAAAGGGCAAAACACATCGAGGTTGATATTCATTTCATTCGAGAGAAAGTTCGCTCAGGGGTGATCACACCTTGTTTTGTTACATCATCCGAGCAGGCTGCTGATATGTTCACTAAGTCAATTGGACCGTCACTTCTCCAATCAGCTCTTGTCAAGCTCAGGCTCATTGATATCTTCGCCCCAGCTTGAGGGGGAGTGTTGAAATATTATATTACTTTAATTCCATAATTTTAGGCTTGTTGTAAGGAGCAATTTGCTCCATGAATTTAGGCTTGTTGTAAGGAGCAATTTGCTCCATAAATTAGGGAGCAATTTGCTCCATAAATTGCTCTATAAATTAGGGAATATTGTCTACACCTTTAGGCCTATATAAACCACAATGTAGAAACACAAATTGTATCATCAATGAATTACATTGTTTCACATTACTTTCTTCTTCCTGTAACTCATTATCCATCAACACACAACTCAGTGTGACCACATAGGAGGACAAAATTTATGAGATTTTGAAGACTTTATAAGTTCATTTCTTTATTTATCTCTATGTTCACTTGTTTTTTTATTTGCTTCTATGTAATACAATCCCATAGTCCTCTCTTCAATTTAAGCATCTACTGTTAATTAGGGTAATGAAGCCTGCACTTCACCAACTCATGATGATTTACCCACTCACATCATTAACAGAAGGCAAGAAAATACAGTTCATCTGGAACAGAGTATGGAAAATCAGACTAGCCACGTTGATAAAGTAATTGACCAAAAGATGTTGATAAAGTACATATTACCACATAGAGTAACGATAAAGTGAATGTAGGGGAAATTTTTGGTAATGCAAAATACAATATTATCCTAACAAAATTATTTTTGGACTAAGACCTAATCACAAAGTTCAACTGCACTTATTCATTCTTTATGAATGTGATACTTTTTTGTTGCATACTAGACTTTCCCTCTGAAAAGAACAGAGCATATAGTTGCTAGACACAATTTAATTTCATTATCCTTTCTTCATAAATTTTTTATTTTTCATCTTAAATTCTTTATAACAAAAGACAATGGATTGCTAATGTAGTATTAGGTCCCAAGCAGTTGCAGAACCCTTTCCCACCAGCTGTACATTGAATACAAGGCTATCATCCTTGGAAGAGAAAGAGAAGAAAATGAAGGCTTTTTAAGTTACTTAAACAAGAAATTCTTTTTTCCAGCAGGTGGGGGTCCTTTCTGGCAATGCTCATTATCCTTAGATGGCCCTTAATCACGGATTTGTTGCATGGCATATATACTGATCAATAATTAATGTAAAACAGATCTGGGTGAGTTCCAAGAATGTCTACCTTAAAAGCATTTGATAGAGTGGATGTCATAAGATCCAGTACAAAACCTCCTGCTAATGTTCCCAGCACCCCACACACAATTGTGATGCCTCCAAATACCATATCTGCATTGTTCTGCAGAAGAGCCACACTCGGGATTAGACGGCCCGTTGGAAGTGAAAATTTTCTTCTATAGTTTTATCTCAACTATGTGCTGAAGTGCAAAATGTAAATTTAAGGGCAAACAATGCATTATAGTTTGAGAAACATAAAGATACTAATTCTTCAAGATAAGCAGGAAAGTTCTCCGTTACCATATCTCTTATGGTGTTGACAAATGACAACTTACCATGTGATATATATTATAACCAGCTTTTGGCCCCCAGTAGGAGTAGGCACCTATTACGAAATTATATGCTATGTAACCTGCAAATAGATGTTCAGACAAGCTCAGATGCCAAAAAAACGGAGGGAAAAAGATCACTAGAATTGCAACATCCATACTCTAGTTAAGCAACTATGGCAGTTACCACTGCCTATTTAATTTGTTGGATATAGATACAGTTAACTAAGGGCGAGCTGAGGAAACAGAAAAATAATCCATTACAACATCTCAAGATAATCTTTCAATGACAACCTAGAATGACACGTCACAGTAAGGTAGGGTAACTAACATACCTAGAACGTTCACGACAAAAATTTTCTCCATCAAAAGCACTTTCATATCTCTCCAAAACCTCGTAAACTGATTCTCATTAGATGCTTCTTTAGACCTGGAACAGAGATAATATCCACTGGTAAAGGAATCCAAGTACATCCTAGGACATAAGATTATAAGTCAATTAAGGATATATTCTAGCTAAAAAAGGGAATGTAAATGTAAGAAATAGTTGGTCAAATTAAATGTGAATTTGTCGCAATTACAAATTCAATATCATTAGAATGGTTCAGATCCCTGACCTGGAAGATTCAAAAAATTTGACTGATGGACTCTTACCTTAGTGAGGATTCACCATCGTTTCCATTTGATACAACTGCATTTACAGCAAATAGTTGAACCAAGAGAAAAAGGTAAATAACGTAGATCACTACCAGAAAGCCGAAGGTGAAAGAGGGAAGAAGATAAAGAAAAACGTGAAACAAAAAAGAGGTAAAATATAAAATTATTGCGACAAGTATGCTAACTTTTAATTTCTAAGCAGATGATCAATGAGAAATTTGAGATTGAAAGTTGATTGACAGATGAAAGATGACCAAAATGGTAATGGAAACCAAAACATCCACCTATTATTCCTTCTCTCTTTTCTTTTTCTAATTGAGAAGTAAAAATTGTAACATTTTTCATTCTTTTATTTATGCCAAAAGAGTGCTATCCATACACCATCCGTTTTTCCTTTTTTCCATTATCCAGGCATGACATTGTCTCTTATGCAGTTTCTAACATGGTTATTATTTTTGCCCTCATCCTATAAAAACTAACACATCAAAATAACTCTTGGCATTCAAGATTTCAAGTCTAAAGCAGCAGGTGAGAAACATTACACCTATACTATAGATAGTTCCTTGAGAGAGAACCAATTTCAGTAAGAATGTCGTTCAGCACATAATTAATAATACATTTAGAAAAATTAATTCAGACATTCACTCTTAGCAACAAGATTTGTCAATTTGCTTGATACACGAATGATACATAATGGAATTGGGTGGATCCTAGCAAAGACTATCATAATAACCTTTTCCAGAGCATTACTTATTCCCTGCCGTCGCAGTTACAGTGCAGGTTATCTAAAATAATCATGAACAGTTATATTAATATGTTGCACCTTGATCCTCCGAGTCAGTGGTCCCAGCAGCTGTCAATCCCTTTTTTGATCCAGCAGGAGAGAAACCTATATCCACATACTTTGGAGAATTAGCTATTGTTACAAATGCAATCAAAGAAGAAATATCTAATTTAAAATGCACCTTTCAGTTGCAGCGGTTTCATTACAAAACCTAAAACAGCAAAGGGAAGCATCAAAATTGCTTCTCCCCAAAATGCATAACGCCAATTAAAATGACCTCCAACCTACAACATATGAAACAAAAATATTCTTTTCACTTCACAAAGTAAAAGTCTAAAAGATACATGCAGTCCAAACGATATAGAAATTGGTAGCAAGGAAGCAAATTTGATTTAAGAGATTGAAAGTTACTAGGTCACACATTTACACACGGAGGTCAATATAAATCTATAGCTGCATTGCATGGAGAAATTTATGTTCTAAAGAAGACTTTATTCTAATAATAGGCAATAAGCGTACTCACCAGACCACCATAAACATAGCCAAGAGCAACGCCTGATGGTATACACATGTAGAATATTCCCAGCCATGCTGTTTTCTGAATTTGGGGGGAGGGGAAGAAGAAAGTGGAAAGTAAAAGAGGGCATAAAGGTTAGAAAGGCATTGCAGATGCATTCAGAAATGAAAGTTTAGCAAGCAGGCAGTGCTCATAGAAATGCTAACTTCTATTTTTCTCAACAGAAACAAGACAGATAGTAGATTATAAGCAAATGCAAAAAAAGATGGAGACTTTGTGAAAGGCAGGAAATTTTGAATCAAGGATATGAACGTTAATTTCCTTGTTCATTTTGGTGTTTGTCATTGAGATTTTCATGCATACTTTTTTGACATGCTGAATATTTTACAAACATGACAATCCCCAGTTGATCATGCCCTGCTTCATATAAAAGTTTTCCTGGTAGAACCCAGTTTAAAACAATGATATCAAAGAAATTTCCGAGGTTACCTTCCTTCAACTATCTCTCTCTACTGTCCCCTTTCCCTCATTTTCCTTTATAAAAGCTCCATGAGGAGTTCTTGCTTTGATAGCAAAATGCCAGTTGCTAAATTCATAGAACATCAGACATAAGCAAGGATTTATCATTAACAAATGCTGATATACTCTAGCCAGATAAAGTATCAAACCTTTGAGATAACAATTTACAAGAAGCAGAACCCTAACAAACTCAATCAGATAGAGAACTTAGAGGATGCCAAAGAGTGTGAATACCAGCAAGGAATTTCATACTACAATGCTCTACCATAAAAAAAATATAAATTCTTAGTTAATGAAGAACAGGGAAGAAGGGTACGATAACAAACTCACATATCAATCAGTGGAACTACAGAAATGAACCAAACCTGAGCAACTGGGGCATTATCATCAATAAATGGAGCTGCAAGACTTATAAAAGAAGCCTCACCAACACCTACTAGCCTAAAAGAACAGCACAAAACAGAAATAGAACAGGTTAAGAATTACTTTATGTTTGAAAAAGAAAGAAGAAAAAGATTGAGGTTATCACCATAAAATCCAAGTCACTGAAAATGGTCAACTTACATACGGCAGATTGCAATGGACCAGAAGTCAATTGAAAAACCACAGCCAGCAGTGGCAAAGGTCCAGACCGACAAACCAACTCCAATAAGCCTAAATGGATTGACACTGCAAAGGTGTATACACACACAGAAATGAAGTCGAAACGATTAGAACAGACATTTTTCAAACTTCCAACCTAATCTTGTCATGTGAATAACCACAGAAGTTATTGAAACTATAACAGCAAGAAGGTGATGAGAACAAACCAAAACAAGTCGACAACAGACCAAAACAATTTAATCTCTCATTCTACCGTACACCCCAAAAAGTCGCAACTATCCAATTTCTTATTGCACAGGGATTTGGCAACATGAACAAATAGAAAAAACACATATTAACCTATTTTGATAAGTATATCAAAGATTTGATTGCTACAGCACCAAGGAAGTCAAACTAAACATTTATGGAGTAGAGATAAGTTCAGAGTAAGCTTCCAACTTATAAAATGATTAACATTATGGAGCACCGGCAAAGTCCAGTTTTACCACAACAATTTCTCATTAGTTTAAATGTTTAACTTAACAGCTATCATTTACTATGTGTAACATGAATAAATGTCTAGCATTTCTGCTCCTTCATATCATTGGTCATCAGGTTAGAAACTATAAACACCTCCACCGTGAGATCATAGATGTGATGACAATTATTCATTTAAAAAATGTATTACCTCTTGGCAAAAGATGCGAATATAGGAGATGCCACTAAAAGTCCAACCATGAATGCAGATGATATAACGCCATCCTCAAAATTGTTCAAGTTAAAATCACCCCTGCAAGGAATAAGAAAATATAATATTAATATGAATCTCACTCAAAAAACTATTTTGGCAGTGGTTACAATTGCCAACATAAAGGTGCATCGTTGTCTGCAAATTAAATTGTTCATAAACCAGACACATGGACACAAGCCAAATAGCTGCTGGAACAGGTAAATATTTTTCCTCAGTTTTGTTCATGAAATACAACTCATGGAATAGAAATGCTTGCACAGCATTAATGTGTAAATCGGCATGAAGATCCTCCCGCTCTCCTCCCCCCCCCCCCCCCCCCCCCCCCCCCCCCCGGTGGGGGTTGAGGATTGTGGTTAAGGACAAATTCTTTGAGCAAGTTAATAAACTTACTAAATTCCACTGCCACCTGAACATGTACCACGCTTTGTGCAAATTTTTCGATTCCCATTAACACCATTGCTTGCTATTGCACCACGATCCACATAATTTAACAAATTAATCACACAAAATATCACAAGCAGCCTGAAAACCACCATCAATAATCAAATGATTAGTCAATGCTTCAAACAACAAAAACACACTGGAAATAGCTTTGCAGAATGGGCAAAAGATCCAATCTTTAACTGTCTTTCACTAATTGTAACTCTTCTATGTTTACTCACCAACCAAAAATACATACATCATATGTAAAAAAAAGTAAATAAAAAAAAAAAATTCCTTGCTGACCCAGATAGCAAAATGGCAAAAAGTTCCCATCTTTAATTATCTTTTTGCTAATTTTTTTCTAGTTTTGTTCAACAATCAAAAATACTTTAACAACATACATACATACATACATATATAGTACCTTTTCGGGGTGAACCAAGAAGGTGCAGGAGCTGATGAAGGAATAGGAGCTTTGGCCATGTCTGTGGCAGCCTCAGCTTCAAGAGAAACGGCTACTGAAGATGGAGGAAGCTGCTTTGGTTTTGGTGTTGACTCTTCATCTTGTTTTGGTTTTACCTCCACTTCCCCCATTAATGAAGGTTTTTCTATTAATTATTTTATTTATTTTTTAAAAAATTATTTTTTGACTGAGAGTTTGATTGAAAGAAAAGCTGCTTCTTTCAAAGCCTACGTGTGTTATGCTGTCATCTTCTTATATTTATATTTTTACTTTTTCTTTTCCCAGTTTTATGTTTCTTTGAATGATTGGAGTTTGATTCGGATCAATTTTGAATACTCTCGTATGTATCGCATCGTATAATATTGTGAAAAAATATTTAATTATTATATCAAAATTATATAGGATATTATTATATTAATTGTTTTATATATAATTTTATAATGATACAAAAAGATTCAAATTTATCAATATCGTGGTTTGTTAGTTGAGATTATGATTTTGAGTCCCTAATTTTGTGGAGATTCCCTCTGGATATACTGAATCAAATGCTGATTCCTTCTTATCTTTCTTTTTGAACTGATAATTTTGTTTTCTACTCAAAAAGGAAATATAATATTGTTTTAAGATTTGTAAATATTAAAACAGAGAAAAATGACAAAGAAAATCAAGGAAAAACCCTACTATCTACAACTTTTCAAACCTTAAAAACACTTAAATTCATTTATAAAAAAGTGAAAAGCTCATGTGTGAACCATTTTGAAATTATGTTTTAAATTAAAATTTTGAAATTTTTCTTTCTTTCTAGTCTTAATAAATAGAAATATACTTACTTTTTGGCTTCTTCGTAGTTGCTTTTTTTTTTCTAAATTTTAATAATTTTTCCTTTGGATGCTGTCAAAATTTGTATGACATTCTCAGCATAGATTTTTTAGCTCATGTTTATAGTCATTTACTTAATATGCCAAGAATACTTTTTTATTTTTATTTTTTATCTTAAATAGAAAATTTATTTTATAAAGTGAATGCAAAGGAGCTCTTATGTTTTAAGACTTAGTCATATATGTGTGTGATTAATAAGATATGCTTTCATAAAATAATAGGTGTGGTTAGGCTTGTTGCATCTACTTTTTTATTAGACTTGAGGCACTTCTATCAGTGTTTACAAAAAACAAAAAAAAACAAAAAAACAAAAAACTTCTTGTAGTGGGAAAGAGATCTTTTGACCCTATCTAACGTGCAATGATGTCCATAAAGATGATGACCAGAAAAAGAAAAAAAGTTAGATAAATTCTAACTGGAGTTTCGTCCTGTATTTTATACAAAACAAAAAGAAAAAAAATAAAAAAAGGTAGCAGTTTCCTCATCTTCACTTTCTTATCAACGCATTTGCAACTTCATAAATTTTTGGGTATTTTCTACCAAGCACCAACGGAATAGTGTGAATGACACTTATTCCCTAGTCAAAACAGAAATTGTGTACACCGAACTGACCCATTTATATGAAGTTACACATAACTGAGTTTAAAAAAGAACAAAGGGCCAGTTCTACTTGAGAGCCTGCTTAACAAAAGATCTTACAGTCTTTGATCATCTCATACTGCTTACTAATCTTGTAAAGGAAAACATATTAACAGAGAGAAAGCAATTGATCATATCATCTTGTCAGCAAACTACAAATTGCTTAGAATGGTATATATATTTTCCAGTGAAAAGTCAAGTAACACAAAAATGACTGCCTCCACTAGGCACTACTCAAATCATACAATTATATACACAAGTGTACTTTAAAATTTTGAACCTTTGCATACAAGTCTTCTATATATTGTTGTGTGCTTCGGCTGCTGCTCCTGAATCAGCATGTTACTATGATTGCTGAAAAAACACGAAAATTGAATGCTCAAAAAGCACTTAACAATCTTTACCTCGCTTAGAATATCTAAAATCTTCAGACAGTTGGATTGTTAGCAGTTGAAGAATGATCATATCATTAAACACTTCTCTAAATGCCCTCACTACTTTCATCAGCAATCTTTTCCCTCAGAACATCCTCAGAAATGACTGGTACACGCTTCTCAGTGCCCTCGGGATATGATAGGCCTCCGGCTTCTAAATCTTTGGATTGATGGAGTTCATCATCATGCACTGATCGATCAGCATCACCCTCCGACATCAAGATGTCATTTCCATCTATGTGGTTCATTCTTAATGAATTGCCTTTTATTGAGGCTGATTGTAAAGATGTTTCGGGTCCAACCATATCTGCAATTCTCACCTTAATATGGAAAAGTTCTCTCATTTTGTCAGAAAATTGAAACAAGTTTACTCCTCGGAAACAAGAACAAGAGAAGACATAAATATCACATTGTTGGAGATCCCATGAAGCATAATAGCATAGATGGGTATGTCTATACTTTGGGCAACTTATTTACCTAACACTTTAAGAATTACTCAAACCCAATAATCGATGTATAACAAAACGGTCTATAGTGTTAAATGTAGATTGTCAATGCATCATGTTAGCATAAAGAACAAGATTATTCAAGAAGACGTCTGAAGCTTGACAAGTTTGACAAGAAGGAATGCAGCTAAGAAGAAAAAATTTCTCGGCCACTAATTGTCTTTGTCTCCGGGATAGATGGAATTGACAGACATATCCCAATTCTGGGGAGCGCAACAAAGAGTTTTGAGAAAACAAACAAAGAAGAAACCAGGAGAAAAGTAGAAGGACAATATAAATATCCTGCAGAAGTTCTTGGCTATGTTAACACATTCATGATTCCTCAAAAGACTTCTGAACATAATTTAGGTGATTGCAAAAATTATAAAGGTAGTATGCTGCGCATCCACATGAATTTGTCTGAGTATTGATACCTGGAGTGGTTTCATGACGTCAAACTGTTCATCATCAGGTTTACCAAGTGCTTCTTGAGCTTGTAGCTCCATAGAATCTCGAACAAGCTGGCTTAGAAAGTTCACATCATCAGACATAACACCAAGCCCCTTCAAAAGCTTAGAGCCAAGCTGTAAACTTGTCTGCACGAATAAATTGGTTAACAAAATGAATTTGTTATTCAAACGAGAAATGGCAAGAATAATCTAGTCAATTCTACCTCTGCACTTTCAAGAATGACATCAGTTGCTCCTGCTTTCTTCAGATCTAACAGATGCACCATATCCTGAGCCCGGGCATATATTGGGGCCTACACCGCATTCAGACTAAACGTTACATAATGCTATATAAGAAGGAAACCAAGATGGTCTATACCCTGACTAGATTATGGACCATATATGGCCTCCTGTGAAGGTGGGCTTTTTCTTCCTTTTCCTTTTTTAAGATGAAACTTAGCAAATGGAACTATTATGTCATGCATGGTACAAGAAGACGAGAAACTAAGAGGGTTGAGATCATAAGGTTCTCTACAACAATATATGTAGCTCTGTGTAAATTACGTGTGTGTGGGAGTGTATGTGAGAGAAGAGAGAGTGAGAGAGAGAGAGGGTGATCTCAAGGGATGTATTACCGCAGGGAAGGCAAGCCTAATCCTCTGGACTGCCTCAATTGTCCGCTCCCTACCCGTGTACATGACCATCACTGCTTTTGGAGAAGAAATACCAGCAGATTGCAAAACTGCTGGACGTGATCCATCACCGTAAAGAACAGGAAAACCAAGATTTCTAGATGCCTGTTTAAGTGATTATAGAAATATGTAGTTCAATCACCTGGAATAGCCTTTGCTTAAATGATGAACTGGAGAAATCACATGGTAGCATTCTATCTACTTCGCACCAGACTAACTGGCATATTGAAGATGAAAGGCAAGATATCACCTCTTTAATCATGCAAAGGACTGAAAGATTACAATGGCAGTTGTGAAATGGGGAAGGAATTACAGATATCATCTATCTGGTACATAAATAAATTGTATGTAGTGAACCCAACAAACTAAAATAACCAGTTAGTGACTAAGACAGACTCCTCGTTCATTAATCCTTGGTGCTATTTTCCCTATATATCTTTTGAACAAAAGAAGATGCCACATGCTACGTCTATCAAACTGCTAGAGTATGAACGATTGTGAGTGTGAATACGATTGTGGACAATAACTTCACCAAACTAAGAAACCAGTTGAGTGATTAAGATGGGGCCTTTAATAGATAGTAAGTTAAGGGGATGCCTGACTTAAAAAGACAAACTATTGGAAGTCCAAGCAAAAGGAATGTTTAGAGAAGGAAATGATAAAGCACTACAGGCTACAGCGCTGCAATCGCAGCAGATAGAACCCCTAAGCTGAAACTATCGAAACCAGTGCAAGTATACATGGAAAGAAAAGATTAGAAAGGTGAAATGTCATTACTGTCCCATGTAATGATCTGCCATTTATAGCAAAATACACCTGATGTAAATACTAATAAATGTCCAGAAATTTGGGGAATTAGCATGTAAGACGAAGGATGTGGTAATGACCATTACTGGAGACGGGGCATTTGGTAAATGTTCTCTCTCTGTAAGAGACAAACTTCTTTTTGTATTGAAGCTGACATGCTGCTAACGCTCTGCTCCTACCCCTTGAACCGTGAGACTTGTCCAAGGATAAGCCAGTTGATGATGGAAAATTATACACATTTGAAAAAAGCGCAAGAAAATAAGAATACGTAAGGGTTCCTCTAAATGAAGTGTGCTTCCTGTAAGAGGCATGAATTTCTAGCCAGAGAAGGCAAAAATTTCTCTCTATTTGTTAGGCCATTGGCTGCTATGCTGCCAATCTACATGGTCACCAAGATTGACGTCTCTCCCAATCTAAAATAGCACAATAAAAGAATCTATAACATGCTTAAATTCTGGCTAACTAAATTTTAAAAAATGCACGACACCATAACCCTGTGTGATTGCATACCCCGACTATATAGAGGGACTGTTCTCAGTATGGGCTCCTGCTCTTCCTTTACAAACTTATCATTTAGAAGTAAACTAAGTTTCTTTCCTTGTATTTTTTGACTTCAACCTCACCTTCACAACAGAAGGATTGAGATCAAAAGCCACAAAAGGCCATCCTCCGGTATCACTGTCTAAGCCAGAAGCCAGTGGCGTGGACAAGAAATTGGCAAGCACCTGTATAACACAGAATCAATCAGATAAGAAACGATTCTCTGTTAAACATATAGTTTTCAACAGATATCTGTACCTGACCCATTTGCCCAAATCCAACGATAACAACTGGTTCACTAGCATCAAAATTTTGGACGTCAGAAGGTTTCTGCAACAATGATGGTTTCCAGCATAGAAAACTCATTAGTATGGAACAGAGAAAAGGGAAAGAAGTAATTGCTTGTGGGTAATTTCATTGCAAAATTATATAATCTTAATAGTGTATATAAAAGATCTCCAGGATACAGGAAACATCTAGCAAAGACAAGCATAGCCTTTAAGCAATGACAAGATGATCTCAAGCATCTAATCTGTCATCTTCCATTTTGACGTGCTGGACAACAATATTGCATATCATTTTCATAGCCAATGAATCAACCTAACTTTTGGCATCTGAGGCTCCTATCACGTTTTGAGTTATCAGATGATTTTGGCATTAACCCAAGAAGTCAGTCCCCAATAATGACTATCTCTGCTTCTTATATTTAAAATAGTCCACAAAGTACCAAGGCTGATGGATTTGTAATGTACATTGTCATCATCAAGCTTCTGGCTAATAAAATCAGCAGCTTTTCGTCCAATTTCATTGAGTAATGGTGTCAATGCCATTGACAGCACAACAACAATTATTAGAAGCTTGTTCAGCTCAAGTGGCAGCACTCCGAGCCTGCAATAAGTCACAAATGTAACTTTAAAATAAGGTACTGAGGTCTATTTCCTTCTGCAAGTAAAATCGCATGCTGCAACTAACCTGTTTGCAAGAGAAAAAACTACAAATCCAAATTCACCTCCCTGAGATAGAAGCAACCCTATCCTTATGCTCTCTTGTAGGGTTAGTCCAACCCGGGGACCTATTGCTGTAATAATTAGTGTCTTGATCACAATCAGACCTGCTAGTAATGAAAGTACATTTGGCCACTCCCGGAGAAGAAGCTGCATAGAATAAAGATGTGTGTGAAGAAAGTTTTTTTTGCTAAGTGTGTGTGAAGAAAGTTGCTGACATGCAAGTTTTCTGGTTTAATCAAATGAGACATTTAGAACTTCTATGTGGCAGAAGCCAGTTTTCACATGTTCTGGGCAGATTTTTCCCCTCTTTTGAACTGTGTTGCTGTTAATTTCCAAGTAACTATTTGGTTAGACAGTATAAATCA
Organism: Ehretia macrophylla; assembly: GCA_037974665.1. Lineage (NCBI taxonomy): Eukaryota > Viridiplantae > Streptophyta > Magnoliopsida > Boraginales > Ehretiaceae > Ehretia > Ehretia macrophylla. The sequence goes on from CM075766.1 coordinate 50,476,377, forward strand.
ATTTATAACCATGTCTAAATATGGAAAAAAATATTGAGAGAGCAATAAAATTAGGGAGTGAAATGGTGTCAGAGAAGAAAATACCTGCATGTCAATTGAAGTTCCAGTGGTCACAAAAAATAACCCAAGAAGTAAGCCTCTAAATGGCCTGATATCAGCTTCAATCTGTGTTCGGAAATTTGTTTCCGCTAATAAAGCCCCCGCCAGAAATGCTCCAAGCTGCAAAACAAATCAAGTATCAATTACACAACAGAGGGCATGAGTGCATTCTGTATTATACTTCATTTGCAAAAATAATATCAAACCGTGTCACTGAAGCCCAACTTCTGGGTTAAAAGTGACGTCCCAGCAACTGTCAGTAGGCAAAGTGCAACAAATGCTTCTGAACTTCTTGTTTCTGCAACAACCTAAAAGAGTATTTATGCTTTTGTTACAACAGCACATGGGCCTAGTTATCAGAAGATTCTTCTCATTGAAAGACAAGGATACAGACCTCAAAAACTCGCCTCCAAATATATTTTCCTCCAAAAGAAAGCAAACCTAGTCCACCTAAAGCCTTCAAACTTTCCTTAGCAAGCATAGGCCAAATACTTTCTTCCACCAAATTCTGCAGATAATGATGTAGACGAATACATTTGTTAGCAATTTTGGTCATAGTAATAGCAGAAATTATAATGTCTCATTGTAAAATAATAATTTCACACACAAGTAGTATCCTAAGAAAAATTACAAAATAACTAGATCATTCAAAAAATCCATATAAAAGGATAGCTACTGGAAGAGAGAAATATCCAAGCAATATTGGTCATGATGTTGACACTGGAGCTTTAACATTACCTCCTCAGAAAGATCATATAGGAGTTCACATATTGACCATATATTCGAGTCAAAGCAAAAGAATTGAATTTATTGATGCTAGTGGAGCACAATGCATTAAAAACAAAAATACAGCCCGCAAATGGAGAAAAATCAGTTATCTGAGAACACAAAATGACACTTTGGCCCCTGTACATGGCAACCCACTGATGTACTTTCAGGCACTTTAAGCAGGAAAATAGGACAATAAAAAAGTTTCTTGTCTAAATAAGTAGACATTTACACAATGATATTTGTCTTATACAAAGAAAGTACGGAGGAATTGATCACAAATTAGAGAACTTACGGAGAAATTAATTACAAATTAGAGTTACAAGGAGAAGTATTTCATGAACTTGGACAATAAGAGTCAGACCGGAAAGAAGAAAGCAACTTAGGCAACATAAATTTAAAAGAGCGACAAAAACATGAAGAAAAGGAAAAAAGAAAGAAAAGGAGCAAGTATGCTTACAGTTGCAAAATATATCTTATGCATCAATATATATTATCATATTTTGTCAAAAACCATTCTCCAGGTTTCAATTCTAGTTCATTTTCAAGTGATATAGTGACGCATGGGTAGCATATAATCACATATATAAATGACCAATTAGATCAATACCCTAGTAATCTAATGCCATATTAAAGCAGTCAATTTTGTATCTTTACCCTCACTCTGAGTATACACATTAAGATCATTTCTGTAAGCATACACAAGATGTATAAAAAAGCCAGTATAAGGAGTTCTTGCCAATTATTAATACCCCCAGAACAGGAGCTTTCCTTTCAGGTATATATTAAAATGTTTACCAGTCTTTATTCATCTATTTCTCCTCATCAATGGAAGGTGAATAGAATAAAAGATTTCAGCAACAAGTATCAAGTACAATACTTCAAAGGATAATTATCCCAATATTTTGGTATGTGCAAGAAACACACACACGCGCGCGCGTATATATCATTGCAACTTCGAGTTTGAGCTGGTAAAGAAAGTATCAGAAACTTTTAAAGTACCTGACTCTCTAGCACTGGTAGTATGACTAAGAGAGGAACAACTGCAATGTCCTGCAAATATCAATCAGTAGGGATCCAAAAACGTTATCGATTTGATACTTTTTTATGCTTTGCATGACCTTCCCTATTAAATCCAGAAAAGAATAGGAAAGAAAAATATGAATGGCACAGTGAAATACAAATTATGTGCAAAAAGTAGAAGATGAGTAAAGGGAAGAATGGATTCCAGGGAACCTGTAATAGAAGTATCCCCAATGTCGCTGAGCCAAATCTAGTTGGAAGCTCGCCCTTTTCTGCAAGAAGCTATGCATCACACTACATAAGCATAACACGAGCAAATTCTTTCTCAAGCATTATTTACATTACTGACAAAATATTATATACTTTCAGTCTGATAAATAGGAACTCTTGTAACTTCAGCTAGAATTGACACCTTCATCACTTAAAAATCTCACTTCAGGAACAATTTGAAAATATTGAGGGTGTTAAAGTACCTAAATGGAAAGAACATTATAAATACACAAGACTACCTTAAGTAGGATCAGTTTATCCTTATTTTCCATCCAACCAACCAAGCCATTCAGTAACAATGCGAAGTTCTCTTCATAATGACATTTTGAAATATGAAATATTATATTAGTTTATATTACTTTAGTTTCCTAATTTATGGCCTATTGTAAGGAGTGATTTACTTCATAATATTAGGCTTATTGTAAGGAGCAATTTGCTCCATAATATTAGAAAGTTGTCTACTCCTTTTAGTACTATATAAACCACCATGTGTAATCAAGTGTTGTAATAATATATTGTGATCAATGTTGTAATCTATGAATTCTATTGATTCACCCTAGTTTTCTACTTGGTATCAAGAGCCAAAATGTTTATAAAAAAAAATAAAAAAAATCCGCTACTGTTCATCGTATGTACTGTTCATCAGTTAAAATCTTCTACTGTTCATCGTCTGCTCCACCATACGACACTGTTCATCAGTTAAATTCTGCTACTGTTCATCGTCTGCACTGTTCATCAGTTTTAAAAAAAATAAAATAAAATAAAAAATACGGGAAAGCTTCCTTGGGCTTCCTCAACCAAAAACAATGTCATCTCTTTATTGTCATCGCAGCCAAGTGTCCCGCTGCCTTTGCTCTTGCCATCTCTTTATCGTCATCATAACCGAGTTTGTCCGGCTACCTTCATCTCCCTTGTTTTTTCATCTCTCCCAAATGATAGTTCTTTTGTTCAATTGTTGACGGTTGCTAGCATATTGTGTTTAGATATGGGTTGAAGTGCTCACCAATCATCTGTTGACCGGCATCTCTCATCGTTGGCCCACTTTTTGACTGTGGTTTCCATCATTGTTCGTGGAAATTTGTTTGGAGGTTTTCCGGTGGATATGTTATCCACCTTTCTTGGCTTGAGACTCAATTTGTTCTCTCAGCTCTCGGGGTTGGTACGTTCTCTGTCACGTACTTGGGGTTGGTACGTCCTCTGTCACGTACCAGGGGTTGATACGTCCTTTGTCACGTATCTTTTGTTGTCCGCCTGTTGTTTTCAGGCGCCTTGCCATAGTTTCATTGTCTTTCCAGTCACTGGTGGTGTGCTATCGATGTTGGGGCTTTGGTCCAATCATAGGTGGCCTTTGGCCTTGGGTCTGCACATGGCTTGCATGCAGTCACTTGTTCTTCTTGATGAGAGCTATCAGTTCATCGTAATATCAACCATCACTTCTCCAGTCAGCTCTTGTCAAGCTTGGGTTCGTCGATATCTTCGCCCCACCTTGAGGGGAAGTGTTGAAATATGAAATATTATATTACTTTATATTACTTTAATTCCCTAATTTATGGCCTATTGTAAGGAGTGATTTACTCCATAAAACTAGCCTTATTGTCTTCCCTATTTTGCTCCTTAATATTAGAAAAAGTTGTCTTCCCTATTTTCCTCCTTAATATTAGGAAAGGTTGTCTATCCCTTTTAGGGCTATATAAACTACAATGTAGTAGCAAGAGTTGTAATCAAGTGTTGTAATCAAATGTGGTGATCAATGTTGCAATCTATGAATTCCATTGTTTCACCCTAGTTTTCTACTTGACACAACACAGGTAATCTATAAGTACATTGGCTTTTCAGAAAAACTACAGTTAGGAAAGTCGAGATCTTAAGACTATTGGGAAAAAGGAGAAATGGCTACTCTCTACCACCTGTACTCCTTAAGCTGAGCATAAAACATGCACAGCTTTGCTCAAACTAGTACGAATTGGATTTGGATAGCCATTTTGCAATAATAATTGCACCCTAGTATGCAAATCAAATATATGGCAGACTCAGCCACCTAAGAAGACACTGGCAAAAAATTCTTTTTTACTTCATTTCTGAACCACATTATGCACAATTAAGGGATTTCTTCAATTTCTGTCAGACCACCATTCCATTTTATGCTTCCGGGATTACTTTTAACTGAGTGATAGCTAGCGGTATAATGTGATTAAACATGGCATATATATGTAGTATGGCCAGTGATATAGGATAAATATTGAATCAGAGAAATCATCTTTTATCTAATACCTGTAAAACAAAAGCCGAAGAAGACAATGACAGAGCAGCACCAATTACTACAGCCTCGTCAATACTTCTGATGTTGACCTGCAGTTCTCTTAAACCAGTTAGTGAAGAATCAGCCAAGAGGAGATCAAGAAAGATCATGAACACACACAAACTTACATATAGATGTAGACCTTTTTTTCCTATAGAATATGTTCCTTCCAAGTAATAGTCAAGATGAATAATTGATGTCTGGAGAAAACATTCTTACCAGATCAGGTCTTGAGTGAAACAGGAACTCCAGAATCTTTGTTCCAATAGCACCATTAGGCGGAAGCTCAAATGCTGTGAAAGCAAGAGTAGATAACACAACCTGATAGAATTAACAAATAATAAGATTAGGCAATAGGTACACCTCGCATCACTACAACAAAAGCTTTCCGAAAATCCAGTAGAACAGCTAAAGAGTTAGTTCCAAATGTATAAAGACTATTGGCAAGACGGCAAAAGTTAAGGATGAAGTTCAACAAACCAAAGCCCCACTTATGGTTGTGAAATCAAAAGGGAATGAGCATCTGTTGAAGCAAAGTTCTCATAGCATAACATGAAGATGATTGCACTGAACAAAACACATACTTGCATGTTCAAGAAGTAATGTCCTGATGGAAGTTAATAGCATGAATCTTATAGATGTAATATCTGGTACAATAATAAATTAAAATGCTCATTAGCTTCTCATCGAACTTAATGACATTAACTTTCAAAATTGAAAAATGCTTCATAAATCTGATACCCTGAGCTCATAAGATTCTCCAATAAAATGTCACAACAAGGCATATTTATATGATCAACTCACTTTGGATGCCCACCTGTTACAATACACCACATATTTAGAAAATTACCAAACAATTTTTCCATTCTTTTTTATCATCATGTGTCACTCCTACCGATAGTATAATACTGGGAATTAGCCAATCACTATCTTCCAGAGAAAAAAAAAAAAAAAAGAGTGTTGCACTGATGCGGGTTGCATATATCGATCATATGTGAGAACCAAGCTTTGTTTCAAGAGGAAATTTATGATCCAAATTACTTAATCCTTATCTAAGTGTCTGTCAAACATACCTGAGTCAATCCCATGCCAAAAGCAAATTTTGCAAGAGCTTTTAGACGTGCAAGTGATAGCTCCAAACCCATCTCAAAGAGCTGGAAATAAACATTAGCATGTTAATATTCAACAAGAAATATCACTTAAGAAATATCTAGCAGTAGTAATATCACGAAGTCAAGAAAATTATAGTAACGAGAGAATGCAACTGAGATTTTCACATAAACACATTTGCCAGGCAATAATCAAGGTCCTGTTCCAGTCTACATTCACCAGTCCAAGGAGCACTTATGACTCTTTTCAACTAAATTTCTACTGGGAGCCTAAATGTTATTTGCACAATGACATAGAAAAAAGTTAATTTCGCTTTGTTCCCAAATGAAACTCATGATTATGTAAGTTATTCAAGCGGATTTTATTGATTTTTATTGGTTGCATTCAATACTCCAAAAGTGTTACTAGAAACTCCTAATTTTATTTCTCATGCATTCTCATGGTTAAAGACATAATACACCATCAAGCTAAGAATCAAAAACAAAGCACTAGTTATCCTGCAGTGACACGAGTAAAATGAAATTCTATATGACCCTTCACCAATTGAAACCTATGCAATGAAGTGATAGAAAAAGATAAAAGAGCCCAGCAAAATAGGGACAGGAAAAGAAAGAGGAAAAGCAGAAAATGGCTGGTAAAGCAACCAGAAAGTTATTTCCAGCAGATCAAACATATATATTAGAGTCAAGATTTTCATATAATAGTTCATTTACAACTCATTATCGAATTCAGAATGAGAAAACAAAATTTATATAACAAATTAGCACTGCGTCCTCCATGCCCTTGAAAATTGAAAACGTTAAGAGGGGAGAAGGAGGTATTAAGCTTACCAAGAAGAGTATTCCCCACTCTGATAAAACTTTGACATCTGTAAGATTTCTAATTAAGCCAAACTGATTGAGCACAACCCCAGCAAAAAAGAAACCTAGTATCTGCAAGCAATATAGCAGTTAGCACCTACTTTAACCATCAAATCAATTAATACATGTTGTTACCAGGCAATTAAGGAGAATGTCCAACATACTGTCTTCCTTAACTCTTAAAATTTCTCCAGTAAATATTTAGATCTTATTATATACATTCAGAAGTAGGTATACAAAAACATAAAAATGAAATCTGCAGAAAGTAACAACTTGGTTGAGAAGATAAATCGACAAGGCGTGAGTAGGTTGGAATGGGACAAAATTCTGTTCAATATGCGGTAGTAAATTTGAACAAGTTAAAGGTATAAATAAGTCCAAAGTCCAGGGATTTGGATACTCAGTAACAAGATTCAGAGGCTTGTCTATCGCTATAAAAATGTCCAAAATCGGAAGCAATAACAAACTTCTGATTCTCCAGCTTGCACCTCTATCTTATAGTCTATGCATATACGTTGAGCAAAGATGTGACTTAGTAATGAAAACAAAGAACTGATCTACGTGGGGATTTTAATGCATGCAGGACATTAGATTATTTCTAGATAGTAAAAAGGTGGCACAACACTGAAGTGACATCATATCCAGATATTAGTCATACCAGAAAGATTGCTCTCAAATAGGTACACATGCATCTATATACTGAAAGAAATTTCCTTCTTCTATGTGCAAGTTTAATTACATGTATATGGAAAAGTCTAGAAGCAAGTTGAGCAAAAGTCTCCAAATCAGAGAAATTAGCTTACTGGGCTTGCTTTAATAATTCTAAAGGCAGGAACAACCAAAACAGTCACTCCTAGGAATGTCAATGTGTCCAGCCCTAGGTCATTAATGACATCAAGAGCATTTGCAATCTCTACTGTTGCATACACACGCAGCCCATTTCTTCGAGCCTGTTGATGCTTATAAAATAACCCTTTTGCACCACAATAAAATGGTGAACCCCTAAAGACAATTTGTGTAGGAGAAGGAGTTCGACTTATCCTATGATACAGGGAAAGTGATGGCAAATGCATTAGCTGGTTGTAAGCATATGAGACATTAGAATAATGTCTGCACGGACATGGAACAGAAGAATCAGCCCTTGCAGAGCTTGTCTGAGTTAAGATGCTGAAACGCTGCAAGTTGACACAAAACATCACAGTTAAAGTCTGATTGAAATACAAATATTACAGCACTGTATACATGAAAATGGGAAATTTTTTGCACTGAAGTCCTAGACTATTTCAACAAACAGTGTAATGCATATGCGCAATAAGACGAGGATGGAACCATTCAGCAGTTGAAGAAACATTATCTCTCTCATAGCAAACAATCATACTTGTCATGTCCCAAACACGAACTAATTCTCGGAACATCCTCTCAGTAAACACCATGGAATAACAAGATGCATCGAAGGAAAGCGCTTTCACTTGTCAGAAACTGCCAAAAGTTAATCTAGTCACACAATTTCATATAATTCGCTCTACTACCTCATAATCGAAGTTTACATAACCAATTAATGACCGAAGAAAGAAGGCTAAAAGTATTTTGCAAGCCTGCAGTTTTAAAAATTCCTCATTTTTACCAATATTTGCAATTAAGAAAAAAAAAAAAAAAAAAACACAGAACTGAAACAACTGTGGGGGCAATCTGCAATGAATTAATGATACTTTGGAGGCAATTGGTTGGTTATTCTAGAGAAAGAGTTGTATATACTGGAAGATACTTCAGCACCATTTAGAAATTGATCAACAGAAACTAAAGATAAGGAAAAAGCTAATCTCAAGAAACTCCAAGAAAACATCTTTTCTATAAGCAAGTGCTAAACAGATTTTGTCTAAACACTAGCCTTATTAAAAGCTTCTCCCCCAACATGCGGCATCACGCATAGCATGAGTTTTGTACCCTCACCAACAACAGAAAAACTCAAGACTAGTGTATCAAACAATGCCCATAAGGGCAAGACAAGTCCCATCCATCATGAAACATGATAATTAATATGGAGACAAGATTTTCACGAACATGGCATAGTCATACTCATACCTTAGGTGGACTATGGGAGCAAGCGACAGAATCCAACATAGTAAATTTCATGAAGCAAAGATTAGCTGTTTCAGAAAAGATAGCACCCAAAAGATTTAAGTATAGTTTTGGATATTATTACTGTTGCTATAAGTGAGTTATGGTAGTTTTGTTTAAAGGGGCAAATACGAGGACGACAAGTGGCCACATGTTTTTCAAGAATTTTATGTACATGTGACTTTGGAGGATCTGAGAACGATGTGTCTGAGCCCATTGGTGGGGTTTAAGTCAACGTGGCAGATTGCTGATGATAACTTAATGCTTTTATCGATTACACTGCCTGTCTCTGAAATTCTTGTCAAGTTTTTTTTCAGCCTCGTGTTTTCTTTTCTTTTTTTTGGATGTAAAGGCTCGTGTTTTTTCGAGCGTAATTATATATTACTTTTTTTATATTTATTTATTATTTTTTATACGTGTTCGACTGAATCAGCCGTTATTTATAGTTTCGATTAAAAATTACCTAAATGACTTTCGGACAAAATATTTGCTTTGGTTACGTGTCAAAATTTTTAATCATAACATCTAATTTGTTTGTAATTAGAATTGTTAATTAAAATACTTGAAATTATAAAAATATCTTTATGAAAATACTATTTTTTTTATGGTTTGACTACCAAATATAAATCTTTTCATTTTTTAAGACATACAAACAATTGTAGCACATGTCATGCTGCCGCAATTAAACATAATGTAAAAGTATGAATTGAGAGAACGGTAAGCTTTAATATATATACTAATTAGCACATGTCATGCTGCCGCAATTAAACATAATGTAAAAGTATGAATTGAGAGAACGGTAAGCTTTAATATATATACTAATTAGAATAACAGTAAATTTTAAACTCAATATTTTGAATTCACGAATCAATACTTTTGTATTTTATTTTTCCACTCCACCTACAAGTGTCATTTATCACATTTCCCCATCAATTAAGCCGTTTCTTACCAATACTATGGTTGTTCTTGCTGACACTTAACTAACAAAAGCCACATATACTTGCCCATGACCAAAAGACATGATTATCAAAAGACTGTCTATCCATTATTATTTTTTTCTTCTTTGTTGCCTTTTTAGTTAAAAAGAGAATCAACGGTAGTTCACCACTTATCCCTAAATAATTCAAACTCGATACAAAGAAAAAGAAAAAGAAAAATTTTTTAACTTAGAAAAAAAAAAATTAAGATAGTAAACTGAAACATGCATATATATTTTTATATTGGATAGAAAATTAGAAAGTGTTAAAACTCGATTGGCAGAATGGTGAACGCAGCCCACGAGCTTCTGAACAAAACTCCTCTATGTGCCAAGTTCAGAAAAAAATTAGGTAAAGCATGCACCTTATCTTTTTGCAAAAAGTTATTTTCACGAATCAAATCTGCAACCTCAAAATCACACGGAAACAACTTTACCGTTGGCTAAACCATGAATGCAAATCTCTCGATTTTCTTACATCAGACGAGCAACTCACAACATTTCTTACAAACTTTTAGAGCCCATCCAAGGGAAAATGCACCACAAATAGGGGTCGGGGTATGTGGACAAGTTCAACACTGTTGAAGCATTCCTCAGAGGCGTACGAGATTTTCCCCCAGCCAATTAGGTAAAACAATACATATTCCACAATCACAGTAGACAGCAGACAAGTTTGTCGAGTTATGTTTCTGCTAAACATCTCAAACAAAAGGATATAAAACAATCCAAATTAATATCGTAAAGCTCCAAGTATGGATTAGACAGAATAAAGCCTTTTTGCACTTTAGACCGGAGATTTTTCATCCAAACCAAACTATACTTAGCCTTATACTACTAGGTGGAATCAGCTAAGATTTTCATTCAAACTGCAGCAATAGATACTCTTTATTTCGACAGCAAATGATGCAAAAATCTTGAGGATAACCATCAGAATGGAGTTCACTTGGAGGCATCAGAATTTGCTGGAACAAATTTGAGGGAAATGCTATTGACACAATGGCGCTCATCTGTGGGTGTAGGGAACCCTTCACCTTTAAAGACATGACCGAGATGCCCGCCACAAGCTGCACAAGTAATTTCTATCCTCCTTCCATCTGGGTCAGGCTGAAAATAATCCACAGCATAATATGTCACTAGTAAGCAAACAAGGAGTATAAGAAAATAGCAGCAGCATAATCAGATAACAAAAGGAAGCAAATAGAAGCTCACAGTGCGATTTATGGCTCCAGGGAGACCTTCATAGAAAGCTGGCCAGCCACAACCCGAGTTAAATTTGGTGGTGGACCTATAGAGAGGAGTTCCACATCCAGCACAACTATAGACACCATCGTCAAAGAACTTGTCATATTCACCAGTACCAGGGTACCTGTGTAGTATCTCTTGTTAGCAAGATTATACATCACCATGAGATGCACACCTTAATTAGTAAGATGCATAAGCAACTAACTGAATTCAATGATTTATTATCTTAACCCCTTCGTCTCAAAAAGGAAGCTTTGTTGCATTTTATCTAGTGTAGAATCTCCTCTTAGAGGAAATATAAATCACCACGAGAAACCATAATAGTGCATACCTAAATTAGTATGATGCATAAGCAACTATCTGAGCTCAATCATTAGATTTCTCAATTCTTCGTCTCAGAAAGGAAGCTCTATTGCATTTTCTGGGCTATACTACAGCAGCTAATTTGACTAAACTTTATACTTATCCAGCTGCAGGTCTGCATTGTTATTTGCACATAATACTTTCAGCATAAAACCACCGAATTCTCTTAAACATTGCTCCATTTGTTGCTCCCACCTTATTTTCATTTGTTAACAATGCTACTATTAGTCCTGAAAATTTTCAGGAGCTGACGATTAGGATTGCACGTAGAAATTCACCTTCTTGCTCCTCCAGCATCCCTCCTTAAATCTTAGCAAAAGATGAAACCCCGTTATTCTTCAGTGGCATCCTTAAAATATAAATACTAGGTTTTATTCCTAAGCAATGGAGACTAGGACACCTTAATACAGTTTCTGTTTCTGAAGAATACACCTCAACAGTATTAATTTACCACTGAGGGACTTTTCGTATATTGTCTTCACCACGACCCTTGCGTGCAGTCAGAATCCTTTTTATCAAGTGTGGACATATTCTTTTCAAATGAGTGACCTCGATACTCAAAACCGTACCTGAGCTCGGCTACCATGTTAATTAACTACCTCATCTAAATGCTTAAACCTATTAAGCAGGGGACTATTCCTAAATTAAATACAAGTAATTAGCAGATCCGAGACACCTTCAAAAACATCCCATAATTAGCAGAATTAAAAGAACTACCAAATCATGTTTCAAAGACTTAAAAATAAATAAATTAAAAAGAATTCGAATAGTTTAGGCCCATTAATTTAATATATAATATTTTTTTTTTTAAAAGCCGTGGCTATTCAGGCTTTGACAGATTAATCCTTCAAGCTGTCATTCAACAAAAGCAAAACATACTCGGTGCCTTTCTGCCTGAGAATGCGGAACTGCTCGGGAGATAGAATCACACGCCACTCATCCTCCGACTTTTGAACCGATCCGGGTGTTGCCATGCTCACAACAAACCTTCTCTTGCTCTGCTGATGACGCTGATGAATTATCAACCCACCACCAAACCCAATTGAACAACTGCTCTGTTTAATATTGGATTTAGTAGAGAAATTTTTAGTTGTGAAGTGGGCGTTGGCTGCTATAGTTGTGGTGATAATTGGAAGTGGCTTTGGTGAAATTATTGGTGGAGTGGACCTGAGAACAAAGGTTCTAGAAGAAGATGAAGCAAATGGTGAGATTTTGAGAATTTGTGAGCCCATTTAGATGATGATGCCTGAAAATTTTAACCAATTCAATCCATTAACATAAGTTAGAATAAGGATAGGATCCAAATCCTTGGATAGGATATGAGAATTTATTCCCTACACCTCGGTCCTCGCCGACTGGATATTTTGTCTTTTTTTTTTTCTTCCTTTTCCTTGTATTTGGGTAGTTATGTTTCTATGTTTTTTTTTTTTTTTTAATCGAACCAAATTAAAATGAGGAATACATAAATTAACCAATCCAGTTGGATTGAAGTCGAGGGATAAAAATTACAACAGACGGGGATGGGGGTTAGACACTCGGTCTAAGGTAATTTATTATAAAATTTACTTTTAGTGATCTAATCATATGACTAATTAGTTATTCTTCTAATATATTATAATTGCAACAATCGAATCCTGTCATAATTTTTTAGATATTCTTTACAATTTTTTCAAAGATTGTGTTTTGAAAATACTTGATATCTTGTGGAAGTCATAAATGACCAACTACATATTGCCACATCAGATTGAAATATACTATTTTCCGTGAGAATAATATTTTCGTTGAGAAATTGATAAATGAGTTGAAAAATATATGTTTGTGCTAGCAATATTTGGTGCTAGATCTATGCCTCTATCCACTCCTATTCTTCTCATCTCATTTACTAAAAAATGTGTCTATGGATTTTGAAATTTGGTCTTTTTTAAATCTCAATTATTTATTTTGAATTTATTTTAATTACCTTTTATTAGAATTGAAATTCAAAATGAATTATTAAGATTTAAAATGACCAAATCTCATAATCTATATTATAACTCATCTGATTGATGAGAAAATAAGTAAATGAGAAAACTAAAATATCTTTTCTATGCTTGGTTAATAATTTGGTAGGCGGATATGAGTTTCATATAAATAGCTTAGAAAGCTAAAATCTCCAAAGTTAATCCAGGCTATTATCCATAAAAAGAACAACCTTGTTACGCCTAAAAACATAAAATATTACAGAATGGCAAAGAAGTTTATACATAATACGACTATTTTTATTTCATAACTTTGTGTAAATATATATATTGTAATACAGTCTGCTTTTAGGGATGGCAATGGTTTAAATAACCGCGAAAAATGATAAAATCTTAATTAAAATCATTTAACAAACCAATAACTGTAACCGTAACCAAAATCTAACCGTTTTCAAAACTAATAACCATAACCGTAACCAAAACCTAACCGTTTTCAAAACCAATAATCATAACCGTAACTGTTAAAGATTTAAAAACCATGGTTAACCATAACTGTAACCGTTTAACTAAAAAATAATTAGTTTAAATTAAGAAAAACCTTAAAAAATGTAAGAAAAATTAGTTTAAATATAAATAAACCAAAAATAAAAGAATACAAGCCAATAATAAACTTTAAAATAAATTACATAATAATTTTATGAGCAAAAATAAAAATCAAGAAGTTATGCAAAAATAAATTAATTTCCAAGCGCCGAACGAGAAACGTCTCTTCTTTCGTTTCAGCAAGTAAAGTTGACAATTCTTAAGAGTATAAATATTGGTCTAATAAGTTTATCCCTTTTAATTTTTATTATTTTAATTACCAATTTTAGTTAGTCTTCTATTATTTTAAGTGTATATATGTATATGTTAGATTTTTTTTGTTATATTAATAATCGGATTTTGATTTTTTTAACATAAAAAACCAAAACTTATTGGTTTTCCTTTATAAAACCCAAATCCTAACAGATTTTTTATTGATTTTTGTTATCAAGTTTTTATCAGACGATTATTCTTTAATTTCAGATAAAGCGAGTACCTGTTTCATCCCTATGTGCTTTGAATTAATCAACCTCCTCAACCTATATAATCTCCTGACTCCAGCTAATATCTTTATTTAAACACTAAAGCAAAAACATCTAGTACTAATAAATGCAGTTTATAAATATCCAGAATTCTTTTTTTTTTATACAATAAATACTAAAGTCGTAAATCAAAATTAAAATATATAAATATAATAAATTATTATTTAAACATTTCAATTCATTCTTTGCACCTTATAAAACGTGGGGGCGTGTGGTCCTAAAAGGATGATATTAAATAAAAATGCAAAGTCAACAAGGAGCACAATTTTATTTTACTTTTGTCAACCACGAGGAGCACTTTGAATTCATGCTTTTGCACCGGTCAACCGTGGCAGTGAGGATATTTGAATTTTCAGCAAATGAAAAAAAAAAAATGATGATAAAGTATTAAAAGTCAAACTGGACTGCAATAGAGTTAAGATTGTGTTTGGCAACTGGGAAGGAAATACATGATTTGGAATTATAGGTGATTTTGCTTTCCTTTAAAATCCGGAGAGAATGAAAGAAAAGAAAAGTGATATTCAAAAAGACTAAAATTGTAGATATTTGATTATAGGTGATTTCTTGACCAAAAAAAAAAAAAAAAAATTATAGGTGATTTTGGTTTCCTTTAATTGTTTGGATTGGGTGATTTGGGGAGAAGTGATTGGATTTGAAGTAATTTTTTATTTTTTTTTCTCTTGTTTGGATTTGAAGGTTTTGGGGGTGAATGATTTTGGAGTGATTTCTAAAATCGCTTAATGAGAGCATTTTATAATCACCCCAATTTGGGTTGGTTTTTGTTTAAATTATCACAAAATGTCTATATTGTCTCTTTTATTTATTACATATATATCTTAAAAAATAATAAAAACGTCATTTTGGTTATAAAATTTATCATTTCCTTTCCTTTACTTCTCAATCCAAATAAAAAATACACATAATCCTTTATAAAATTTTCCTTTATAAATTTACCCAATTCAAACAAGATGTAATCCTCCCCCTCATTTTCCCTTATTATTAAATCATTTCTTTTTCTTTGTTATTTTTTCCTTCCGAATCCAAACAAGCCCTTAGAATTGGAAGAGAATGAAAGAAAGGAAAATATCGATATGCAAAAAGACTAAAATACTTTTAGATATTTAACATGGAAAAATAAAAAAAATATTATTATAAAACATTTCATTCTTTTTCTTTTTCTTTTCCCTTTTGCCATTTTTTTTATTAATGAAAGACTTAAGATCGTACAATTTAATTAGCGAAATTCGAATTCGCAACTTCCCACATACAGCGAGTAATCTTACCACTAAACCAAAGCTTTAGTGGCCACATCATATATTTTAATTTCCATTCTAATTCTTTTTATGACGTCGTTTCCTTTATTTTCCTTCATGAATCAAACATAGTGTATGATAATTTTACTTAAAGATGTTATTTCCAATTCAAAGTCCAATTATAAATCCAAGTGCCACACTACCATGCAGAGTTGGTTCAGAACCCATCTTTGCTCCTTATTTTGATCGACAAAATGAAAAGATTTGGAAACAGATAGAAAAGAGGTATCCATTTTTAAGTTGTAATATTATAAAGAAAGGACATTATTTTTTGCACTTTTTTTTCAACAAATTATTATTTACTATACCAACACTCAAGATGTGTATTCGTACAATGAGAAAGTTTAAAATGTGTACAAAGTGTATAATATAATAATTTAACTAAATATATATATATATATATATATATATATATATTTCAAGATGAAGATGTGCATATATCCTAATATTTTATTTTGGCCATTATATATATGCTAACCAGTAACTACACACAAAGATATATGATACGTGAGTAGATCATTTTATTAAATTTACAATCTATCTCCAATTTACACCAAAAATTACGAAATACTTTCCTTTCCTTTTTTTATTTTCGTGCTACCCAAATTTAAAAAAGAAAAAACTTAAATAATCTCCTCCAATTTCCTTTCTTTTACCTACATAATCCAAACATAACCTTAATGAACATGTTTTTCTTTTCGTCAATTTAATTAATAAATGCGGCCTTTGGTCAACAATTTTGGCACCAAATAATTGACCAAACCCCACCACGTTTGTTTGAAATATTCAGTCTCTTTTCCGACCATCTCCTCGGTATCTGAAAAAAAAAAACACACACGCCCATAAATTTGTAGCGCTTTCAATTGCGAAGCTCTCTCGCCCAAACGCTTTTTTGTTCTCAAAATGGCGGCTGCGAGTGGCTTCGCGATCTCTCTTGACCTCAATCGCAACATCCTCTCCTCCTCCTCCTCCTCCTCCTCGTCTCCTTCTTCTTCATTGCCTTATTTTCCTTCGCAAGCTCGGTTGCCATCGAGGATCAAACCATTAGGTCCTAAAACGACACCGTTTTCGCTAAACCCTAGGTGCGAGGTCTCTTCAAATGTATCAGCCCGCAACGGCGGCGGAATTGAATCCAATTCAAAGGCGGCTAGTCTCTCTGCTTTGCAGCTTCTCAAATCCTCCGCTGCCGATCGTAAGCTTCTATTTCACACACGCACACTCACACACACATATATAGAGACGCAAATATATGAATAAAGTATATAAATTATGCATTTATATTTTTGCTAACTCTTGTTTTTAATAATTTCGAATTTTTATTAGGCACATTTTTCTCGTGGGAAATCGGATCTTAGGGCTTAATTCAACCTTATTTTGTGAATATTTCAGTATATAGTTGTTATTGTTTGTTTAATCAGATTGAGGATTTTAATTTGATCCGATTAGGTATGATCAGAATGAGGTTAATATTTCCAAATTTAAAATCTATCTTTAAATTAATTTTTGGTTGCTTTGAAGACCATGTTTATGAAAAAATTGTTTATTTAATAGATCGGATTCTATTTGTTTCGCTGTTTGATAACTATTCTATTTAAACCTCTAAATAGTTAATGGTGATTCTGCTTTATCTGAATTAAATGTTTATACTGTTTTCTTCCAGGATATACGAAGGAGAGTAGCAGTATTGTTGTTATAGGGCTCAATGTTCACACGGCTCCGGTTGAGATTCGTGAGAAACTTTCGATTCCAGAAGCACAATGGCCACAAGCGATCCATGATCTATGTGCTCTGAATCATATAGAGGAGGCTGCCGTCCTTAGTACTTGTAACAGAATGGAGATATATGTCGTGGCTTTGTCTCAGCATCGTGGGGTTAAGGAAGTGACTGAATGGATGTCTAAGGTACCAATCTGCTCATTTTTTCTTTGCTTGCAATATGATTTCTTTTTCACTTGTAACTTCCGAGTAGAAATTCATGCTAACTAAGCATTGATTGATTATGAGAGTTAGTGGAAGCATAAAGATTTAAATTAGAATAATTAATGCAGCAGTGGTTGATTACCTATTTAGCATCACTCTCCTCCAATCTGTGTTTGCTGTCAGAGTCTTTATTTTGTCTTAAAACATAGTGAATATGAAACTCATCCGCTGTATGTGTCATTGCAGATTAGTGGAGTTCCTGTCACAGAGCTTTGTCACCATCGATTTTTGCTCTACAACAAAGATGCCACGAGGCACCTGTTTGAAGTTTCTGCTGGGCTTGATTCCCTTGTTTTAGGAGAAGGTCAAATTCTAGCACAGGTGAAACAGGTGGTGAAAACTGGGCAAGGGGTCGCTGGCTTTGCCCGGAAAATTAGTGGGCTGTTTAAGCATGCGATAACTGTTGGGAAGAGAGTCAGGACTGAAACTAGTATTTCCACAGGTTCAGTTTCAGTTAGTTCAGCTGCTGTGGAGCTTGCTCTTTTAAAACTTCCAGATGCTTCTTATACAACCGCAAGAGTGTTAGTTGTGGGTGCTGGAAAGATGGGAAAAATTGTGATCAAACATTTGGTTGCTAAAGGATGTACAAAAATGGTAGTTGTTAACAGAACTGAGGACAAAGTTTCTGCCATCCGCGAGGAGCTTAAGGATGTTGAGATAGTGTACAAGCCTCTTGCAGAAATGTTAGCTTGTGCTGCTGAAGCTGATGTGATATTCACCAGCACGGCTTCAGAAGCTCCATTGTTCTTAAAAGAGCATGTTCAGACTCTTCCCCCTGCAAGCTCTCAAATTGGAGGGCAGAGGCTATTTATTGACATTTCTGTTCCTCGGAATGTTGAATCATGTGTCTCAGAACTTGATGATGCATGCGTTTACAATGTAGATGATCTCAAGGAAGTTGTAGCAGCTAACAAGGAGGATCGGTTGGGGAAAGCTATGGAAGCGCAATCTATTATTTTGGAGGAAGTTAACCAGTTTGAAGCCTGGAAAGACTCTCTAGAATCTGTTCCTACCATCAAGAAGCTTAGAGCGTATGCTGAAAGAATTAGGTCTTCTGAGATGGACAAGTGTCTGGCAAAGATGGGAGATGATTTACCAAAGAACAAAAAGAAGGCTATTTATGATCTTAGTGTGGGTATAGTAAACAAGCTCCTTCAGGGTCCAATGCAGCACCTGAGATGTGATGGCAACAATAGCCGCACCCAAAGTGAAATGCTTGAAAATATGCATGCTCTGAACAGAATATTCGATCTTGATACAGATATTTCATTATTGGAAGAAAAAATACGCGCAAAAATGGAACAAAACCAGAAGTAAGATTTTCCAAGTAGAGGTTCTTTTATAGCATTCTTTTATTATTTTCAAAATTGATGCAGGGAATTCCTCCAACTAGCTGACTACAGTTCAATTTCTGCTGTATCTTGAAGCTGCTTGTATCGCGCCAGTGTTTCTTCAGCGGGTGGTGGCTAATAAGCTATGAGGTGTAGATGTTATAGGCAAAACAATTTGTAAGTTTACTAATGGACCTTACCAATTGGAGGGAGAGGTTCAAATTCCTATTACTTGTAATTAACTCTTAAGGGATTAACTGAAGAGGTTGTATTCCGTCGCAGTTGTTGTCCTAAATGATGATTTTGTGATTTTTGTCCTCTTCGTTTCCACTTGTATCTTACTTATCACCTCCAAGCTCTAAACCACTTCTTTATGCTATTACTACACGAGGACTTGAGCTCGGTTTGCTGAAATTTACATCTTCATGCTCATCCGTGGCTTGCAGCTAAAGAGTTGAGCTTCGATTCTTTTCCTGTCTCTGGTTAAATGATTAATCAGTATACAATCAGAACATAAACTCATATTATTCTGTGTAGAGTAACGATTTGCAAATCGTGTAGCGGATTGGTTGTATTGGAACAAACACTTTTGGAGCGTGACTGTCTAAATAGCGGGATTAGTGAGTTTGTACAATTACGTTTGTTTTATGCTATCTCATTGTCCGAATTTCATCTAATATTCAATATATTACCATGATAGGAGGAGCATTGAAATAGTAGGCATGCATTATATGCTTTTACAGCAGATAAACTAGACAAATTTTCAACAGTACTTGTTAGCAATGCGCTGAAGACAAAGGGAAAGTTGAAGTGGTCTAGACATCATGACCATGTGATCAGACCCTATGATCTCTTCCACTTCATCTGGAGCATTTTTCTCAATCATCCATTCTTGAAAATCCTTTCTTAGAAGCTTATCTTCATCGGCGATGATGAAGACTCGACGAACTGATCCATAATTCTTGGTGGAAAATGTCAGCTCCTCTGACATGTCTTCCACACTGTACAAGGGGTTGGGTCTAACTAATGTGGTTGCCAGAGCCAAATCCTGTGAGCAAACAACACATAACGATACGTAAGGAATCAAAGTTATGAGGAAATTCAAATTCGAATTACGCATTTTGTTACCTCAGATGGACTCAGCTGATACACCTCAGCTGCTAAATGCTTTGGTCCGAAAATAAAACTAGTTGGAGGATTGTTAGGTCCATTGTCGTATGTAAAACGACTGTCTAGCAAGGAATCTAGTCTCCCGAATGCCTTCATCAATAATTGCAAGGTCAACCAAAAATCAGAAGAACCGATGGCAGTGTTTTTCTTTTATTTGAAAGGAAGATAAAATACGAACAGCCTAAAGGCATACCTCTTGGTAAAGGGTGGACATGTTGAGATTTGGACCAGGCATTACGGCAGTGACGAAAGCAGCTAGAGAAATTTTATTTGGAAACCTTTCCATGGCTTGAGAAATAGCCAATCCACCTTGGCTATGAGCAACAAGAATTACCTTCTTGTGAGGAGGAAGAGAAGCCATCAACTCCCTTAACGGCATAAAGTAATCAGATATAGATGGTAACTCATGAACCTGGTTTGGATTGATTCCTGAAGCAGCCAAATCAAGTGCTGTAACTTTATGACCTGATGATTTTAGCAATGCTGCTATCTTATACCAGGACCAGGCTCCATGGCAAGAACCATGAACTAACACGAAGTGCTTGCTGTCATCAGGCCCTGGTTGCCCTGCCATTGTCGCGTTCCTGATATGGAGGAGGAAGATTACAACGGACACCAAAACCGCGTGTCTTCTCCCTATTACGCCTTTTTTATCTTTATGATTCTATCCTTTCTCTTGTGAATCAAAACGAAGCCATACTTATACTATGCAGCGAGTTAATTTTGACATCAAGATGGTAAACGACTTACTAAATTATCATGCCTGATTTAGTGTCGTTTTACTAATAAATAAAACATTACAAAGGCTTCGACTGCAGGCCTGACATGTAAACAAAACCTTACCAATGACGACATGTGTATGTTGTTTCTTTTTCTTATCTCTCTCCTTTCCCAAGTACTATATTCATATCAGTACTTTTCCATATCTTATCATCAATTTTATTCTCTCAATGACGCTGTTTGTTATTTATTTGTATTTTCTGGCAAAAGTTGACTTTTTCTCCAATGGGCGAGTTATTTATTGTTGCCGTCCTCAATTGTAAATGGTACTACTGTTCTAGACATTTTCTAAGGAAATCACACTACATGTTAAGATTAAACTATTAAGACTTTTTATTGAAAATTGCAACTAGGTGACGCATCTTCATTTGTATTTACATGGATAACAAATCAAGCAAGATTCACGTGGAATATTTTGAGTTATATCTCTCTCCCTTTCGGAATATTATATGCAATAGATTCAAAGGGTAGTTTGGATTCAGAAGGAAAAAATAATAAAGGAAGAAAATGATTCAATAATAATAAAAAAAAGAAACAAGAAGATTACATCTTGATTGAATTAAGTAAAATTATATACGTTAAATAACAAGTAGATACTTAAATCAAAAATTAATTTTTTAAAAATCAATCTCAATAAATTTTATAACTAATTAACTTCGATCATATCTCTTATAACTAATTAACTTCAATCGTATCTCTTTCAAATAAAATATCTTAAAATTTGACAACTTAATTTGAACTTCCCAAAGAAAGCCCGTCAGAGAAAATGAAAATATAAATAAAAAGCTACAGGGGCAAATTCGGCAATGTAAATATCTAGAGAAAAAAGAAAAGGAAAAAGCGTAAACGAATTTCAACCCCCAAAAGATTTGTTGTTGGACTTGACGCCTCTCTCTTTTCACCATCACACTGAAAATACAGCTTCAGAAAAGTTCGCAATTAACAAATTTGGCTCCAATTTTGGTATTGTCTTCAAATCTTACTTCTTTTTTTCTTTTTCTTTTTTAATTTAATCCAATTCACTTCATTTTATATTCTAACAATTTTAAAAAGAAAAAACAAACCCAATTTTTATGTAATTGCAAAACATTAGAATCTGAAGATAAGATATAGTATATCTGCAGTTTTTTTTTTTTTTTTAATAAAAAAATTCATTTCCCATCTAATAATTCCTGTTCTGTTACTAGAAAACTAAAGTAACAAAGAAAAAAACTAGAGAGTTTTTAAATTTTTTATTGATATTTTTTCAATGATTGATAGGTTTAGAGTTAGCTAATTTCATGAAAGTTACTAATGTTTGTTTAATATATTTAGGATCTTTCTGCGAAAGGTATACAACACAAACACGCAGGCACAATATGTTATATTATATACCGCAAAGTGGGTTCGACCATTTCCCGAATTCCACATATTGTGCACCGAGCTGCCCTTTATGCCTGTGAGTTTGTGTGGAAAGTATCCTTGTTGGTGCCAAGCACTGTGAATGTTTAACTGGCTTCGAAATTAGCTAGTAACAATCATCATTGATTTTCAGTTTCAAGCTTTTACGGATACTCTCACTGACTTTAGATGATTGCCTATTGATCACTAAATTTCGAAATATAAGACAGCTTATCACATGTAATCTTCATCAATAATGAATTTTTCATACTTGTGGGCGGGAGGTTGGAGGTGCCCGGGGGGATTATTTTTGAAATATATTGAGCTCTTTAGAATGTTTAGGTCTGCCAGCTGGATTCAGAATTGTGATATTTCTCTTTTCCGGTTGTTAATGTTCTTTTGCCCCATTGATCCATGCCTGTATCTCAAAATCTCTATCGTTTGCAATTTTCATATTTGTCACTTATGCTTTGGCCCCCTAAAGAAAATGCTATGAGATTTGCCTCTTTACGCAGTTTAAGATACAAATGGACTGACAGAAATGAGTTCAGTTTGATGCATGATTACCCTGCTTTTTGCGCATCTGATTCTATTGCTAACTCGAACTGAAAGTTGACGTGCGCCTTCTTTTGGCTCTGTTTGCCTTTTAAAATCTACTTGGTTTAGGCTTCCTTTGGCATGATATTAACATTTACTTATTTCATACACTGGATGCGCATTTGATTTACTTTTTGGGCACTTTTGATTGCCGTTGGTTTGACGTGATGTGCACCATAGACAGGATTGGATCTATCCAAGGAACTAGGGACAAGATAGAATTGAAATTGCTATGAATTAATGCTAATAGATGCTTAATGTCTGCTGATTTACTATGGTGTTGATTGCATTAATACAAATACCCAATATTATAATATCTGAAACTATATGATAAATTTGTAACAACTTACATCCACATTATAAACATTGCCTGTTTTGCTCATAAGTAGTGTTGACAAGTAGGTCCATGTCTTCTTCCCTAATTTAGCTTCCGACTGCGTAGTTTGACACCAGTTGCTTAGCATTCATTTTCAATTGTGGCCTGCTTTCTTTTCACTTGGATTAAGGAAGTATTTTCACCGATGGTGTTTCCCCATTATATCTGTTGAATAATTAAAATGAGAGAAGTGTTGCAAATATAAATACAAGATGTGCAATAAAGATTAAAATATCAGAATGTAAAATTAACAATATTAAAATTTAAGGATGTAGAAATAAACCAAATAGATGATATCGAGGCTCGAGTTAGACTCGATGTCCTTAAGACTTTAACGTCCCGCTACGGTGCTTTCGGTTGATTAATGCAAGTCTCCCAGGATACAACGATATTTTCTTCGTAGTAGGAGCACACCAAACTACGAAACTATTGAACTGAATATGACAAACTCTCTCTATAGGACACAATGATAAAATGAAATTATTTGTCGTTCTTTTCCTCTCTGTTCTTTTTCATTCTCAATGCCAGCAAAACACACACAAATATATAGGCAAACTTTATAGTGGGAGTCATCATTACCCACCAATATATATATAAATAAATGCACAAATATTCTAGCAAGCATGCAAGTGTACACGGACTTTATAGCAGGCAAGGCATCTTTGCACACAAAACTTAGCAAGCATGTCTTTACAAAGTTGTTCCACTAATCTTTAATTAATAATTTCCATTCACAAAGCACTAAAAATTCTGACAATCCCCCACATGAATGGAAATTAACAATACAAAATGAAGCGATAAAAAAAAGACACTAGAAAGAGTTTGAAAGATTGATACTACTTCCGGATAGGTAGCTTTTGGCCTTGAACCTTCCGTAGTGAGAACTATCGGATTTACTTGCTAACCAGTGAACGCGATGTCTTGAACTGTTCAGCTTTTGTGTAAACCAATACAATAGAACTCACATAGCATCTTCTTAACCATACTTCAGTTCTCACTGTTGTGTTCATTTTGGCCCTGAACAACTCCCAGTTTCATGAGTACTCTAGAGAATTCAGCCTTAGAGATTCTCGTAGGAGCGGCCCACTCCCTACTCACATAGGTGATCACTTCTTAAGAGTAACTCTGTAATACCCCACTTGGATTTTCCAAGATATAAGTATCATTAAAAGCATAGCTTATCCTAAACCACATGCAGGCAGCACTGTCTGCTCGTCATAGGAATAGGTGAGAGTATTACCCCCACAGTGCTCCCGATGAATCATTCATAGCTCAGTTTTTCCCTTTGAACCTACTTCCAGGGATCTCCTGTCACGTAGGTAGGGTTTTCCACTATGATGACTCTGTAGTCATAGGCTTTAGACCCATTCCCCTCGACGATTTGTAAACTTGCTCTCTGTTCAAACCTTTAGTAAGTGGATCCGCAATGTTATCTTTTGACTTTACGTAGTCAATTGAGATAACCCCATTAGAGAGCAATTGTTTGACGGTATTATGTCTACGACGTATATGTCTAGACTTACCGTTGTACATGCTACTCTGTGCCCTTCCAATAGCAGATTGACTATCGCAGTGTATGTAGATAGCTGGCACAGGTTTGGGCCAGTTTGGAATGTCCTCTAAGAACTGTCGAAGCCATTCGGCTTCCTCTGCAGCTTTATCCAAAGCTATAAACTCAGATTCCATCGTGGATCTGGCTATACATGTTTGCTTAGTGGATTTCCAAGACACGGCTGCCCCTCCCAAAATGAAAATGTATCCACTCGTGGATTTGGAGTCATTAGTATCCGATATCCAGTTGGCATCACTGTATCCCTCTAGTACAGCTAGATATCGGGTATAGTGCAGCCCAAAGTTCAATGTGTATCTCAGATACCTTAGAACTCTTATTATAGCTACCCAATGGTCTTTCCCTGGATTGCTCGTATACCTGCTCAATTTGCTTACAGTTAATGCTATATCGGGCCTCGTGCAATTCATAATGTACATCAAACTACCAATAATCCTTGAATACTCTAATTGAGATATTCCTTCACCAGTATTTTTGGTAAGATGTACATTTGCATCTATAGGTGTCTTCGCGAGACTAGCATCATTTTTATTAAACTTGTCCAGTACTTTCTCTATATAATGGGACTGTGACAAGATTAGTCCGTCAGATGTTCTGGTAATTTTAATACCCAGAATCACATCTGCCATACCCATATCCTTCATATCAAAGTTACTGGATAACATCTTATTGGTAGACTTAATGACACTATCATTACTCCCGATAATAAGCATATCGTCTACATAGAGACAAACAATGACATATTCTTGACCCGTGCCTTTTACATAGACACACTTGTCACATTCATTAATCCTAAAGCCATTTGACAACATGACTTTATCAAATTTCTCATGCCATTGTTTAGGCGCCTGTTTTAGTCCGTAAAGGGATTTTACAAGCTTACAAACCTTTTTCCCTTTCTCAGGAACTACAAACCCTTCAGGTTGTTCCATGTAGATCTCTTCATCTAGATCTCCATTTAAGAATGCTGTTTTTACATCCATTTGATGTATCTCAAGATTATTGATAGCTACGATAGCTATCAACATCCGTATGGATGTAATTCTCGTGACTGGTGAATATGTATCAAAATAATCTAGACCTTCTTTTTGTCTATAGCCCTTAATGACAAGCCTGGCCTTGTATTTTTCTATTGTTTTATCAGCCTTCAACTTCCTCTTAAAAATCCATTTACACCCTAAAGGTTTATTTCCAGGAGGAAGATCCACCAGTTCCCATGTATGATTTTGCATTATGGATTCAATTTCACTATTTACTGCCTCTCTCCATAAAGGAGCTTCAGGAGTAGACATTGCCTCATTAAAAGTGTGAGGCTCATTTTATAACAAATATGTTAGAAAATCTGGACCGAAAGACTTAGATGTTCTAGCCCTCTTGCTACGTCTTGGTTTATCTTCAATATCTTTAGATATAGCCTCATCATCTATATCTAATTTTTGACTCTCATCATATGTTCTTTTCGTAGAACTTAATTCTTGCATATTTTTACAAGGAAATTTTTCTTCGAAAAATTCTGCATTCCTTGATTCAATAACTGTATTCACATGTATATCAGTTATTTCTGACTTATACACAAGAAACCTGTATGCAGCACTGTTGTATGCATATCCAATGAAGATACAATCCACAGTCTTTGGTCCTATTTTAACCATTTTAGGAGCTGGAACTCCTACCTTAGCTAGACACCCCCACACTCTTAAGTAATTGTAGGAAGGTGGTCGAACTTTCTACAACTCATAAGGTGTCTTGCTTAATTTCTTGTGGGGTACCTTATTAAGAATATGGTTCGCAGTTAACACTGCCTCCCCCCACAAGTTCTGAGGTAAACCCGAATTAATCAACAAAGCATTCATCATCTCTTTAAGAGTTCGATTTTTGCGTTCAGCAATACCATTCTGTTGAGGAGAGTAAGGAGCCGTCGTTTGATGAACAATTCCATGTTCAGCACAGTATTCCTCAAAGGGATATACATATTCTCCTCCTCTATCTCTTCTCAACATCTTAATCTTTTTGCCGAGTTGATTTTTTACCTCATTTTTGTATAGTTTAAATACTTCCAAAGCCTCATCTTTGCCTCTGAGTAGATAAACATAACAATATCTTGTGCAATCATCAATAAAAGTAATAAAATACTTTTTTCCACCTCTAGTTTGTACAAATTTTAAATCACAAATATCACTGTGAATTAAATCCAGAGGTTCTGAACTCCTTTCTACTGATTTAAAGGAAGTTCTCGTTAATTTTGATTCTCGCATACTTCACATTTTTTATTTATGTTCCAATCAGCTTTAGGTATTAGACCTAAATTGATTAATTTTCGCACAGAATCAAAATTCACATGTCCTAATCTATCATGCCATAAATTAGGAGAATCCAAGACATAAGCAACAGACTTATTCTTATTCATACCAAATTTAGTAGGCTCATTAGCCTTTACAACAGTTGGGGCAATAGTCATTACATTGAGCTTAAATAAGCCATCACACTCATAGCCTTTGCCTACAAACATTCCAAATTTGGTTAACACAAATTGACCAGACTCAAACACCAATTTGAATCTGTTCTTACTCAACAAGGATCCAGAAACCAAATTCTTTCGGATGTCTGGGACATGCAGCACATTGTTGAGTGTCAGCTCCTTTCCAGAGGTAAACTTCAAGATTACCTTTCCAGTTCCTTCCACCTTCGAAGTGGCGGAGTTACCCATGTAAAGGGTTTTAGAAATATTTTGATAGGTAGTGAACATTCTCCTATCAGAGCAAACATGCTTAGTGGCCCCAGTGTCCACCCACCATTGCTTTGGATTCCCCACCAGATTGACTTATGACACGACAGCTGACAGATTAATGTCAGAGAGATCATTGCCCAGGTCTTCCACAGCATTTGCCTGAGCTTTCCTCTTCTTCAGATTGCCTTAGTTCTTGCGGTGCCTACAGTCTCTTGCCTTGTGCCCCGGCTTATCACAGACAAAGCAATTCCCACCGAACTGCTGCTTCTTATGTTCTCCCCCTTTTTGACTTTGGTTGGAGAATTTTCTCTTTTTGTTGCTCAGACCATGCTCAACCACATTAACCTTTGATTCCAAAGGCGGAAAACCAACTCTTTTTTCAGATTTGCGGTTGTCTGCTTCAATCCTCAATCTCAGAACTAGATCTTCAAGAGTCATCTCCTTTCGCTTATGCCTTAAATAACTCTTGAAGTCTTTCCAGTTGGGAGGCAACTTCTCAATAAGTGCACCAGATTCAAAACGTTCTCCCATATTTATACATTCTGCATAACACTCATGAATGAGTACCTGATACTCATCTACTTGCGGCATCAGAGGCTTGGAATCTACCATTTTGAAGTCAAGGAATCTGGCCACAATGAATTTCTTTGTGCCCGCATCCTCCGTTTTATACTTCTTCTCTAAAGATTTCCACAGTGCCTTAGCAGTTGTCATTGGGCTGTAGACGTTATACAATGCGTTGTCCAACCCGTTGAGGATATAGTTTTTGCAAAGGAAGTCTGCATGCTTCCAAGCATCAACAGCAGCAACAGTCTGCATATCAGGATCGTCACCCAACTGTGGTGCATCCTCTTTCAAAAATCGAGCAAGATTCAAGGTGGTCAAGTAGAACAACATTTTCTGTTGCCACCTCTTAAAATCCCTCCCGTTGAACTTTTCTGGCCTCTCGCCATGTCCAACAGGAGTTGACGCCACAAATGGCACAGCCGAAGCAACAGTCACCGATGGCCTAGCCAAAGGTACATTCTCATGTCCTGTAGATCCACCGGTTGATCCACTTCCAGTCAAGGGCATATTTGGGTTGTTAGGTCCAAAAGATTGTCCATAATTCATATTTCCAGTTTCGGTATTCATAATTAATATTATTTATATTAAGTCCAAATCCCAAATACAAATACAAAAATCAAGTTAGTCGCAAAATAACTTAATACCAAAATTAATTTTAAAGTAACAATTAAGGAAATAATATTTCTGATACAAAAATAAAAGAAATATTAAAATCACACAGTCTACTATATGTATATATATACTTATATTAGACTGTCAAGTAAATAGTCCAAACAAAATAAGTAAAACAATTATTCAAATTGTCTTTTCTCGAATCAATTAAAGAACAGTAGACTAATAAATTATTTTGTCAATTAAGAAACAAGAAGTAACATTTGGTTCAGTGGTAGACTCTTCTGATTAGTAGCCTTGAGGTCTTGGGATCAAACCTTTGTAGCAGCAAGAAGAATAATTAGAATTTTTGCTTCTCAAATAAAAAATATATATTATAATGTTACTGCATTAAAAGCTACAACAACTAATATAATAATAAATATTATAATACAAAGCTGCAACTAAAGCTACTGCATTAAAATTTATAATTAATATAATATAATATAAACTAATATACTATATTATAATGCTTTAATATAATATAATAATATATATTAGTTAATATACAAATAATATATATTATAATATAAAGTCACTGCATGATTTCTCGTACTGCGTATGCAGTAATAGCAAGAAAACGATAACAAAGAAACGTGCAATCGGTATTGAACAGTTTAAGATTAGGTCCTTAAAAAATTTATATCTTTCTCATTTTAAGTCCAAATTTGATGAAATTTTCATCATTAACTTCAGAAAATTAAGAGGTATATGAAAATGTAATTTATTTTCCAGTTTGTTATACTTCACAGAATCATATTAAAGGAATTATACCGATTAAAGTCTTAAGATTGTTGGATAATTAAAATGAGAGAAGTGCTGTAAATATAAATACAAGATGTGCAATAAAGATTAAAATATCATAATGTAAAATTAACAATATTAAAATTTAAGGATGTAGAAATAAACCAAATAGATGATATCGAGGCTCGAGTTAGACTCGATGTCCTTAAGACTTTAACGTCCCGCTAAAGTGCTTTCGGTTGATTAACGCAAGTCTCCCAGGATACAACGATATTTTCTTCGTAGTAGGAGCACACCAAACTACGAAACTATTGAACTGAATATGACAAACTCTCTCTATTGGACACAATGATAAAATGAAATTATTTTTCGTTCTTTTCCTCTCTGTTCTTTTTCATTCTCAATGCCAGCAAAACACACACAAATATATAGGCAAACTTTATAGTGGGAGTCATCATTACCCACCAATATATATATAAATAAATGCACAAATATTCTAGCAAGCATGCAAGTGTACACGGACTTTATAACAGGCAAGGCATCTTTGCACACAAAACTTAGCAAACATGTCTATACAAAGTTGTTCCACTAATCTTTAATTAATAATTTCCATTCACAAAGCACTAAAAATTCTTACAATATCCTCCATTCCCTCACACTTGCATTCGGCATGAGATAAAGATTGATCCAGCACTGGAAGTTCTATGGTGGCAATTGGACACATTTTGAGATATAAAATAGTTTCGTGTACAGATGGGAAATTGATTTAGTTGGTGCAAATATTTGCAATTGACTTGCTGTAGTGAATTTTCAGAACATGTCATGATACGTTGTTTGGATAGGTATAGTAAACAAGCTCCTTCAGGGTCCAATGCAGCACCTGAGATGTGATGGCAACAATAGCCGCACCCAAAGTGAAATACTTGAAAATATGCATGCTCTGAACAGAATATTCGATCTTGATACAGATATTTCATTATTGGAAGAAAAAATACGCCCAAAAATGGAACAAAACCAGAAGTAAGATCTTCCTGAGTAGAGGTTCTTTTATAGCATTCTTTTATTATTTTCAAAATTGATGCAGAGAATTCCTCCAACTAGCTGACTACAGTTCAATTTCTTCTGTATGTTGAAGCTGCTTGTATCGCGTCAGTGTTTCTTCAGCGGGTGGTGGCTAATAAGCTACGAGGTGTAGATTTTATAGGCAAAACAATTTGTAAGTTTACTAATGGACCTTACCAATTGGAAGGAGAGATTCAGATTGTTATTACTTGTAATTAACTCTTAAGTGATTAACTGAAGAGGTTGGTTGTCCTAAATGGGTGGTTTTGTGATTTATGTCCTCTTCATTTCCACTTGTATCTTAGTTATCACCTCCAAGCTCTAAGCCACTTCTTTATGCTATTACTATACGAGGTCTTGAGCTAAATCATGTCATGTTTATACTTCAGCTGTAAATTGGTTGTCAAACCTCTTCCTGCCTGTTAGGAATGATAATGGTTTGGATAATCGCGAAATATAATAAAATTGTAACTAAAACCGTTTAACAAACCAATAACCATAATCGTAACTAAAATTTAACGGTTTTCAAAACTAATAATTATAGTCGTAATCGTTAAGGATTTAAAAAATCGCGGTTAACCGTAACAGTAACCGTTTAACTAAAAAATAATTAGTTTAAATAAAAAAACTTAAAAAAATGTAAGAAGAATTAGTTTAAATGTAAAGAAACCAAAAATAAAAGAATTTAAACCAATGATAAAATTTGAAATAAATTACATAATAATTTTATGAGCAAAAATCAAAATTAATAAGTTATGTAAAGAGAAATTCATTTTCAAGCGTTACGTGAGAAAAGTTTATTAGTTCGTTTCGTCAAGTAAATATGACAATTATTAAGAGTATAAGTATTAGTTTAATATGTGTAGTCCATCTCTTTTAATTTAGTTTAATTCACTTTTTTTAATTGAGTCTAGTTCAAATTTTTATCATTTTACTTACCAATTTTAGTTAGTATTCTATTATTTTAAGTATGTATATATATGTTAGATTTTTTTTATTAAATTAATAATCGAGTTTCGGGTTTCAATTTTTTTTAACATAACAAACCAAAATCTATCAGTTTATCCATCGGTTTTCCTTTATAAAACCCAAACCCCAATGGATTCCCTATCAGTTTTTATTATCAAATTTTTATCGGACGATTACCTGTCAGTTTCGGATAAAGCGGATACCTATTGCCATCCCTACTGCCTGTATTGGAACAACACTTTTGGTGTGTGACGGTCTAAATAGCAGGATTGGTTAATTTGTTATTATTATTTTTTTTAATGTAATAAAAGTTGAAATCGTAATTTAAATTTACGACAAAAGTTAAATTTTTCTACTTTTTCTCCAGCGGGCGAGCTAATAATTGTTGCCGTCCTGAATTATATATGGTAGTACTGTTCTATAGACGTTCTAAGGAAATCACTATCATGTTGTACATGTTAAGATTAAACTATTCTACTTTTTAGTGTAATTGCAATTAGACGACGCATCTTCGTTTGTATTTACATGGATTACAAATTAAGCAAGATTCACGTGGAATATTTTAAGTTATATCTCTTTCTTCCTTTCGGAATACCATATGCAATAGATTCGAAGGGTGGTTAAGGAGTAATTTGGATTCGGAAGGAAAAAATAATTAAGGGGAGGAAATTATTCAATAATAAAGAAAAAACAATGAAAGTACTCGTTGAATAATAAAAATATTTTAAATAATTATGAATACTCAAGTTTTAGTTCGTATTAATTAAAAGTTAATTTTTTTATAACTAATCTCAATATGTTACTAATTAATTTTGACCATATCTTTTCTAAGTATGATTAATTTATCTCGAAATTTGACAACTTGGTTTGAACTTTCCAAACAAAGCTCGTCAAGAAAAAAAAAAAAAAAAAGAAGCTACAGTGGAAATTCGGCAATGTAAATATCTAGAGAAAAAGAAGAGGAAAAAGCGTAAAGGAATTTCAACCTCCAAAAGATTTGTTGGTAGACACTTGCACGCCTCTCTCTCTTCACCATCACACTGAAAATACAGCTTCAGAAAAGTTCGCAATTAACAAATTTGGCTCCAATTTTGGTATTGTCTTCAAATCTCACCTCTTGTTTTTTATTTTTTTTAAAAAAAATAAAATTTAATCGAGTTCACTTCATTTTATATTCTAACAATTTTAAAAAGAAAAAACAAACCCAACTTTTATGTAATTGCAAAACTCTAGAATCTGAAGATAAGATATAGTATATCTGCATTTCTTTTAAAAAAAATATTTCCTATTTGATTATTCATGTTCTGTTTTTAGAAAACTAAATTAACAAAGAAAAAAACTAGAGAAATTTTGAATTTTGTATTGATATTTTTTCTATGATTGATAGGTTTAGAGTTAGCTAATTTCATGAAAGTCACTAATGTTTGTCTAATTTATTGTTAGGATCTTTCTGTGAAAGATATACAACACAAACACACAGGCACAAGATATTGTATTATATACCGCAAAGTGGGTACGACCATTTCCCGAATCCTATATATTGTGCACCGAGCTGCCCTTTATGCCTGTGCATTTATGTGGAAAGTATCCTTGTTTGTGCCAAGCATTGTGAATGGTCAGCTGGCTTCGAAATTATCTAATAACATTCACCATTGATTTTAATTTTTAAGCTTTTATGGATACTCTTACTGCCTTAAGATTAATTTCTTATCAATCACTGAATTTTGAAATACTAGAGGGCTTGTCACGTGTAATCTTCATGAATAATGAATGTTTCATACTTGTGAGCCGGAGGTTGGAGGTGTACCGGGGGGCTAATTTTTTACATATATTGAGCTCGTTAGAATGTTTAGGTTGGCCAGATGGATTTGGATTTGTGATACTTCTTTTTTTTTTTTTTTCCCCCGGTTTTCTAAACAATTGAATGGCTGTTTTTGTTTTTTCGCCCCATTGATCCATGCATTTATCTCCAAAGCTCATCTTTTGCAATTTTCATACTTCTTGCTCATGCTTTGACCCCTTGAAGAAAATGCTATGAGAGTTGCCTCTGGCCACGGTCTGATATACAAGTGGACCAACAGAATGAGTTCGGTTTGATGCATGATTACCCTGCTATTCGTGCATCTGAACTCTGTTGCTAACTGGAACTGAAAGTTGATGTGCCCCTTTCTTTTGCCTCTGTTTGCATTTAAAATGTACCTGGTTTAGGTTTCCTTTGGCATGATACTAAGATTTAATTATTTCATAACCTGGCTGCGCATTTAATTTACTTTTTGGGCAATTTTGATTGCCGTTGATTTGACTTAATGTGCACCATATACGGGATTGGATCTATCTAAGGAACTAGGGAGAGGATAGAATTGAATTGCTATCAATTCATGCTAATAGATGCCAAATGTCCGCTGATTTACTATGGTGTTGATTGCTTTGATACAAATACCCAATATTGTATTATCTGAAACTACATGATAAATTTTTAACAACTTACTATTTCACCATCCAGATTGTAAGTGTTGCTGGTTTTGCTCATAAGTAGTGTTTGACAAGCAGGTCCATGTCTTCCTCACTATTTTTGCTTCCAACTGCGTAGTTTGACACCCAGTTGCTTAGAATTCATTTCCAATTGTCAGCCTGGTTTATTTTTATTGGATTAAGGAAGTACTTCTGCCCACAATATTTCCA
Organism: Ehretia macrophylla; assembly: GCA_037974665.1. NCBI lineage: Eukaryota > Viridiplantae > Streptophyta > Magnoliopsida > Boraginales > Ehretiaceae > Ehretia > Ehretia macrophylla. The sequence continues at coordinate 50,510,487 of CM075766.1, forward strand.
TATTGCATCCACTCCCTCACACTTGCATTCCACGTTGAGATAATCTTGTACTCTACATACGTTCCTCCTTTGATGCTCCGTAGTTTTTTTGACTTCATACCATTTTTACTTTTTCAGATTGGCGCTCTATGGGTCGGGGCATGAATTGTCAGAGTGTGGTTGAGATGTATATAGTCAGAGTTCTGAAATTTAAGGGAGTCAGACACTCGTCTTGTTCCATGTTCTTACCAGCACCATTTTAGCATGTGAGAATGAGTTGTTAAAAGATTCTCGTCTCCTATTTAATGAGCGAGTTCTAGGAAAATTCTTGATATTGTTAGATCCTTGGAAGATGAGTTCTGAAAGAAACATTGATTGCTGGTAAATTCTGCTGTTCTTAATTTCTTCTGAATTTCTTCTGCTTCGGGTGGAGCTAAATTACACCTGGAAGTTTGAGGATAGCCATTCTAGAACTATTATCTTTTTAAGAAAGAAAAAGGATTTTCTTATCTCAATTCGTAAAATTCAAACTTTCTGTTGCCTATTTCTCCTTTTTCTTTTTCTGTGTTAATTTACACATATTCGTGAATGGCGAATACATTCTCATGCTATAGGATGCCATTTCTTTTGCAGGGCTTAGTTAAAAACTAGAGAATGGTAGTGAATATTATTAGAGATGCATTTGATCGAGTTGCTAAGAAGCAGAAGTTATCTACTTCCAAATCCCAAGAGGTCATTGATCAGGTGGGGCGTGAAATTGAACAGATAGTGGTAAATATCCAGTCAGATCATGATTCTTCAGTTCCTGCTAACCAAAAATCGATGCTTATGGAGCTTAAAAGCAAGCTCATCACCATTGGTTCCCATAACCAGCTAGAAGGATCACAAAAAGAGCTTAATGTAAACCTCAGCAAATACCAAAAAGTCCTTGAGAAGACATTAAATCCTGATATATCAAAGGCCTACAGAAATGTAGAATTTGACCCCCATATCGTGAATCAAATCATAGTAAGCCATTTCTACCATGAAGGTCTCTTTGAGATTGCTGACAGTTTGATAAATGAGGCTGGTGAACCAGAAGCCATTTCCCTAAGATTGCAATTTGTAGAGATGCATCAAATACTTGATGCCATGAAGTCTAAGAACCTGAAACCTGCTCTCTGCTGGGTGTCTGCCAACAGCGCGAGACTGAAGGAGTCAGGCTCAAATCTTGAGCTTAAGCTCCACAGATTGCAGTTTGTGGAGATCTTGAAGAACGGGAGCCAGACAGAGGCGCTTAACTATGCCAGAGCTTACCTTGCTCCCTTTGCTTCTCTTCACATGGACGAGATACAGAAGCTTATGGGTTGCCTTCTGTGGGCAGGAAAACTTGAAAGATCGCCTTACACTGACTTGATGTCTCCAACCCATTGGGAAAAATTGGCCGAAGAGCTGAACCAGCAGTTTTGCGGTGTGCTAGGACAATCCCATCAGAGCCCTTTGGATGTAGCAGTAGCTGCAGGGATTGAAGGATTGCCTACTTTACTAAAGTTGGCAAACGTAATGGCTATAAAGAAGCAGGAATGGCAAGCCATGAAACAGTTGCCAGTGCCAGTTGAATTGGGCAAGGAATTTCATTTCCACTCAATTTTCGTTTGTCCAGTTAGTAGGGATCAAGGCAGCGAAGAGAACCCACCTATGTTATTGCCTTGTGGGCATGTTCTTTGCAAGCAATCCATCCATAAGCTGTCGAAAAGCAGCACTCGTTCCTTCAAGTGTCCATATTGTCCTCTAGACGCTTCGGCTGCCCGATGCAGACAACTCTATTTCTGATGCAGTTTGTGAAGAACTTTGTCCATCCCTTCCTCTCCTCTCCTCTCCAGGTGGATATGGGGCAGTATTAGCCGGTGGTCTATTGGGTTTACTGTGCAGTCTGTAAATAGACATTGTTTCTTTATTTATGTTTCTCCCCCAAGGTTTCAGTGTGTAATAAAATTAATTTGGCTAAACACTGTTCATTTGACAATCTGACGAGTTTCTGTTTTTAGCATACGTTTTCTATGAGTAGGACGGAGCTTGCCAGGTTCAAAAGTGACCCATAATCTGAGCTTTCCTCTTGGTGGGTTCTTTACATTTGCCTTGTATGCGCTACGAGCATATGAGCTACGAGTTTTGGCATCATATCCATAATTATCGCATTCATATTAGTTAGCAGTTCCTCCTTGGCGTAATCATTATAAAGTAAACCAAATCATCAATACAACTAATACGGAACAACTAATATGGAACGGAATGTTACTATAATCCAACATCTATCTATTTCTTTAAAAAAAAATTTAAAAAGGAGACTCGGGCAATTTGTTGCTCCGTTGAACCACTGTATAGAGAGACAAAAAAATCCAATACAGAACCAAAAAGAGAAACAAATACAGAAATAAAGCAGTCCTAAAAATACTAAATAAAGAAATAAAAGGGGAAAAAAAAACATATATCTCTACGTCAAACTTGATTCTTCTTTGCTATCAGGTGTAAACCACATTAATCTTCTCAACCCATGAAACAAATCTGAAGCAGAAGAATTGGGTGATGATGAATGATTGTCTTGAACCAAATACTCATCAACCATATCTTTCACAGACCTAGCAGACAATGGATGAAAATTTGCACCCCATCTTGAAACAAACCCTTTAACCAATACCCATTTGTCATCTTCATTCATTTTCCTCCATTGTTTCTCGACTTCTTCATCTTTCAATCCCATATAGTTGCAGAGCTCTGTAAAAAGAAGCTGTTTGCTCTTGTTCAAAGCCTGCTCTGTTTGAACCATGTGGGTGTTTAGTTTTGCAACCTCTGTGGCTAAATCCACTGCAAGCTCTCCATCACTGATGTTGTTTCTTTTGCATGAGATTTTGAGCTTAGGGGGATAGGTGAGGTGGGTTTGTTGTAATTTTGTGAATTGTGGGAGGAGTTTTGTGGGAAGGAAATGGATTGTTGTGGCCATTTTAGGTATGGGATGGTTGGAGATTGGAGGAGAGAAATCTGGGAATGTTGATTTTTAATGTTGTTACTATGTTTTGCATAAAGGAATAGAATTAGAACATCGTAATGACAGAGGACAAATTAAGATGAATGGGATAAAAATACTCATAAAGAATCTTGCATGTATAGAATTAATAAAATAGATAATTTATTTATTTATTTATTTTATTCAAAGGAGAGAAACATCTCGTATAATAATAAATAATATTAGTACTAGACTAAAACCCTAAGAATAATATAACCGATCCCACCTGGTGTAATAAGAGTTAATTTGATTTTACAATGTTGTGCCTACTTTACTTCTTTACCATAATTTATCCCTCTACTTTTACTTTTTTATTTTTGTATTCTTACAAGCACCTTAGTTTTAAACAAGGTAGATCAATATATTCATATTATCCTTCTCGTGTTTCCTTTATAAGTATTGTAAAAGAACCGTTCACACCATTTGATAATAATTGTATCAACATTTTTCAATTATTTAGATCTCACTCCTAATATCATAATAATTAACATTATGAACAAATATATTCCCTTCTGAATCGTGTCTTAGAACATCTAGATTCTCAATTTTCAGTCATTGTATCTTCAAAAAATAAACGTTTTTCGGCATTCTTTTGGTGTATCGTTTCAGAAAGAGTAGCACAAGACAATGACTTTGGAGTTTATCACCATGCGGCTCCCAGTTTTGCTCTTAACGTTTTGATGTAAAGAAAAAAAATACTCTTATCTAGCATGGCATAGATGAATAGGTGATCATCACGTTTCTGCCACTGGTAACATTTCATATATAAATAAATTGACAACGATTTCATAAGTAAATTTTAATGTTAATTATCTGGTAACAAATGTACATTGCCCACCCTGAACAAAAATAATGGAGGGGAGAAAAAATGGGCACATCTTTTCGACCAAAACCTGTATGACATCAAAAGTTCAATCCAACGTGCAGCTGTGGGATGCGCCATTTGATTTAACCTGCATCTTTGAGATAATCTAATCACGAGTTGTCACCCCAAAAGTCCGGCAGGACTTCGTGCAAAACCACAAGAAGTATATCTGCATTGGCTGTTATGAGTATGTTCCATCACTTGTCACCCTGTTTCAAACCTGTAACGTATCAGCTGTGTCAAAATATCGATCCATGTATCTGGGACGCCTGGTAAACACCAGTGCATGCAATCCTGACCCCAGATGGCAACCGCATCTTTCTTACCCAACCAAACAGCAGGATGAGCATCTGCTCTGAACTCGCTCAAATGAGTCAGATCGAGGATTTTGATATCTGTGCCTTTTAACACCTCCTCAATGACTTGATTCAATTGTCTGGCCTCTTTATTCACTCCATTATTGCTAGGATCAAACCACAAGTCAAGCTGTTTATGATTCAGTATTGAATTTTTCAAAAGACTAGCAAGTACTAATATTCTTCAAATGATTTTCTATGCTACTGGTCAATCTTTTACTTTCAAAACCTGAGGGGATAGATTTCCTTTTAAATGAAAAATTACAGGTTCGCAAACATCTCCTAATCCTGAATCAGAACTGAACTTCTACTTTTCTTCTTGTATCTTTTTAGAAAAGCCAACAGAAGTAAGGATTTCAAACTTACTAAATTGAAGAGGATAAGAATAAAATAAGGATGATACTCAATTCTAGCATTGGAAGATTTAATCATTGCATACCTGGTTTTCCTCTAAGGGCTCATCAAACATGCAACTACCATTTTGATTCCACTCGCCACCATGAAAGTGCCGTGGTGACTGCAACCGCCAGAACTTTAGCGCCTTTTCTGGGAATGCCTTTTCTATATGAGCAACCATATTCTGAAGAACTACTCTAAGCCCATCTGACATTTGCAAGGGAGGATGTAGCGGTTTCCCTTCCTTGTAGAAAACAAGAGGTTTCTCCTCTGGGAATTTATCATGGCCCCACCTAATGAAGATAAGCAAGCAATTAAACTTTTAGACTGATAATACATTTGGTAGCTGCAAATGTAAGATATTGACAATAGCATCCCCAACATCAAATGCACCATAATCGATGTCACCAAATTAGGATCACTCCATCACTCCCCCCACCCCATGCCTGCGGGAAACCCAAAAACAAAAGCCCTCAGGAATGGCACTCTGTGCTCGCCAATCCAAACCCAAGTATCAATATTAGAGGTAAACAACAATGTTCCAAGTATCAATATTAGAGGTAAATTGCTATCTTGGTCTTACAACTGCAAATTGTTATCAAAACCATATTGTAATATTGAACGAGAAAGTTGACAGGAGCAATCTACCAGCATCAAGAGCAGAAATTTACTAATTAAAACAACACTAGAACGCCATCTGATGGACCAAATCTCCACTAGCTCCAGGGCAAAATAAACATCATGGCATAAAAATAACGTTCCACTCACAAAAATGTGGGTACCATGAGCCTTATTCTGCGGAATAGTGTTGAGCTGACTTCATATTGTTCAAAATCAGGCATTTATGGATATCAAATACGCAGAGCAAAAACCAAATGTCAAATTTAATTTTCCCACAATTTAGCAAATGGAAGCTAAAAAAGATCAGAAATTACCAATGACCAGTGTTGAAAATTAGAACATCATAGAAATTGATGATGCCCGCCCAATCGTCTGCTGGAATGTCAACATCTACTCGATAAATTCCCTTTAATCCATCTTGATTAGAGGAGTCAGATGGTTTTGGCTGCCACCTTTCAGTAATCAGTAATGTGGAAGTAAGGTATCCATTCACAAAATAAGATGAACCATGATTTTAAAGGAGCCTTCAAAAACAAAAAGTTGTAAAAATCCCAAAACAAGAAAACCTTTAGAAAACTTATCATGATACACATATCTTGCAGAATTTGCAGCTAATTTAAGTTAGCATAGTATACAATTATGTAATGGATGATTAGTTATAACCTAATGATTTGGCATAAAAAGCACTAGCAGGCAAAAGGTAGAAACGAAAAGTCATCCAAAACTTGCAAATACATTTCATTGTTCTCAGCTTTGTTATGATTTGAGTTCCCAATATCACAAAGTAAGCAATCTTGAAAAATGTGCAGGATCAAAATATGTTTATTAAGTAAAAAAAATGAATTATGTTTCGAGTAGATTAGGTTCTTTTAGGTCTACTGGATTGGAAAACTGGATCCTTTTAAACCAAAGATAAAATCACTCCAGTGTAAGATTAGAAGTGCATTGTTAGGCAAGAGAAACCGGCACTGTTTCATCAGTATCAACTAGACGAAGTAGATCCGCTTATGATATTCTAGCTAATGTAGCAGTCTCTTTACAACCAAATCCATAAAATTCACAAATCTTATAATTCATTCACATCAAAGAAGGCATGACTAAAATATGGATATCACCAGCACTAAAATGCATTTAATTTTCACAGGCTTGTAAAATGTATTACCAACAACTTATAAACAGCACCTGATTAATTATCTAATTAAAAACGAAAAAGCAAATAACTGAAACAAAAGAAAACCAACTCATATTTTATTAGATCGGATCCGGTATATGTATCTAAGAATGTCACTCATTTTTATTAAGAATAGTCTAATATGTTAGCTCCATGCACGTGAAATAATCAAGAAACTGAACTCACTGGTATTTCGCGAGCAAAACAGAGCGATGATAAGCCACAGTAACATTAAATTTGGGAAAATAAGCACCTCTCCAAGCCCCCTTTCTCTTCCACTTCTTAGCTCCTTGATCAGCCACTCTCAGTATACACAAAAAAGACACCAAAAAGTTTTCATTCAAAGAATCTCCAACGAACCCAATATTCCTATTTCTCATAAGACCCAAGAACTTATCCGGGTCGACCCGGGACAATTCGCATTGTTCGGGCACCCATTTCCAATTATTGATCCGACCCATGTTTTCTCTCTGGTTTCTAAGACAGTTCCAGGCGTTTCTGTGGAATGGGCAGGTTTGGTCGTAGGTAGGTTTTCGGGTCGGGTCTAGGACCCAATGTCCTTTGAAGAGATTGCAAGAAGTGGGTCGGGTTGAGGCTGATGGGCGAGTGGAGAAAGGGACGAGGAGGGTGGTGGTGTAGAGGAAGATGAGGATGAAGGTTGGGAGGATAATCCATGTGAAGAGCTTTGGAGTTGGCTTAGAGTAGGAGTGCTTCGTGACTATCATAACGGGTCGGGTCTCACTGTGTGTGCGTGTGCGTGTGCGTGCGCGGTGTTCTGTGAGATCTGATACGACGCTGGGGTGTGAAGTGTGCAATTGTCTGGAAATTGATGTACCAAACGACGACGTCTTAGCTGGGGTTGAGTTTTTTTTTTTCGTTTTTTTTCTTTTATTAATTTGTTGGAGTGATTTGTTTATGGGTCCTGTTAAATCCTCCACATAAAAAATAAAAAATAAAAATCCTGTTAAATCCCAAATATTTAGGAGCAATCACCTTTTTTTTCACTTTTATGTGATAAATACTACATTTTTTTATTTGTTTTACACAAATGAAGCACGCTAACATTCATTACATAAGATGTCAGGGTAAAATATGAAATAAAATAATATTATATATCACTCATTTATTCAATCACCTTTTCTTATGTAGTAAAATTTTTACTATATACACAAAAAATTTAATATTTAATATATAAATTTTTATCATACAAAATTTAATATTTAATACATAAATTTTTATCATATAAAAGAAAAGTAAAGAAGATGAAAGGGTAATGTGATATGAAACATTACTCATTTGAAAAATGCAAATTTAGATGATATATAATATAAGTGTTTCTTTACCAGTCAAATGTGTACAAGTTGTATATTTGCTCTTGATTCTCTGTTTAGTGGGTTAAGAATTTAGTAAGTAAATTATGAGAATTATTTGACCAAAAAAAAATTATGAGAATTAAGAATCAACGGGTAGAAAAGAATAAGGGGTGACACTTTTTTCGCTGGCTCATTCACACTTTAGCATCTCTCCTAATGAAAAAAAAAAAAAATCAATAATAGAACTCGATTCCTCTCAATATATGGTATCTACTTATGTAATTGTGAGTTTTATCCCTAATAAATTAAAGATGGCATAAAATGAAGCCAAGAATGCTATTAGCGAAATTAAATTCACAGCATATGTAAATTTATTTAAGCGACTTGGTACAAAGTAAAAAATAAATAAAATGTTCAAACTTGTAAAAACTAAGGATAGAAGGGCTAAAGATTTAAATTGAGTGAAGTGTCATAAATATGAGGATGAAGGTGCACTCGTCTAAGATTTTTTTTTAGGTTTACTACTCGTTTAGTTTTTTATTTTTGTCCGAATTATCTAGTTGATTTCTCATTTTTAAAATAACTATATGTTAGTTTTTTATCTTTTACTTCACCGTTGGTCCATTCGTCACTTTTTTAATAATTTTAGCATGTGCCTTATTTTTTTGAAGACAAATTCGTTAAATGAAGCACACATATATTTCCTCCTCTTTCATTTAACCCCTATACCCAATTATTCAACTCAGACCCCTAAATCCCTAACCATTATCATTACCCTCCAAATCGCTAACCCTAATTGCTACCCCCAAATCCGTGGACGTCGTCGTGTGCACCTCAACGTTGCATTTTCAACAGCTGCAGATACAACCAATAGCTATGCTGTAAAAGCAGTTGAAGACATTTGGAGACATCTATGTTGCAAAATTGTATTGTTAATCATATATTAGCATGTCGACCAAAAAATAAATAAAAAAATCATATATTAGCATGCACTTTATGAACACGAATGCTTTGATTCTGCTGCATGACAATGGTGGGCAATAAAAATTTACGCATATCTTTTTGTAATTTTCAGAACAAAGCTCGAGATTCTTGTGCAAATAATACTTGTTTAAAGACAAGGAGGTATAAAAAAATATAAGGTTACGGATTTTAATATTCTAATGCTGACACATAAGTATAAATATTATGATTATGTTACGGAAAGAATGAACAATCCATAGCATTTTATTTTTGAGATATGTTACGTATTCAAAACATTGAATTTAGGTCATACAATTGTCTATTTTCGTCTTCACCCCACTAAAAGCCCGGGATTGTTGTAACATCTTTTTTTACATTGATTTTTGTGAAGATATGTGTTAAATTTATAATGATTTGAGTTATCTATTAGTTTTCACACTAGTTTAATTATTTTGAATTAATTGATAAGGGTTAGGGATTCGGGGTAATGATAAAAGTTAGGGATTTAGGGGGTATGAGTTGAAGAATTGGGTATAGGGATTAAATGAAAGAAGAGGAAATATGAGTGTGTTTCATTTGATAATTTTGTCATCAAAAAAATAAGTCACATACTTTGTACATGTTAAAACTGTTAGAAAAGTGACAAAAGGACCAACGGTGGTACAAAAGCGAAAGATAAGGGATTAACTTGTGAGTATTTTAAAAATGAGGGACCAACTAGATAATTCGAATAAAGATAAGAGATTAATCAAGTAATAAACTCCATTTTTTTCAACACTCGTCAAGAATGTAATACTATAAAATGTTGAGTGAGCTATTTTTTACTAATTCGAGTTGTCAAATTTATATAATTGATTCTATTTATTCGGATAAGACTGAATCATGTCTAAGGTAAAAAAAAATTAAAGACACTGCACTCAACTCAACATCACCAAAAAAAAAAAAAAAAGCCAATTATTCCAATAGTAATTTAACAGTAATAGCAACTTGCCACCGAAATATCAGCAGCAATAGCCTCCAACAACGTTCCATTCAATTGCTTCTCTCTTCTCATATTTCTCATCCTCTTAGCTCTCCGGTGAGTCCAACTCTCTTCAAACTCAACTCTTCATCTTCACTTTTTATTTTCATTTTAATATAAGCAATTTTTGCCCTGCAATGTGGACTTACTTTATTTTCTTATTGTTTATACACATTTTTACCAAGATTTTCAGGAAATTGACATTGGCTTCTAAATACAGGTATGTATCTTCAAGATTATGCTAAAAGATATGCAAATTAATTCCCTTTTTGTATATTAAATTACAATTTTTTTTTATTTTTTAATCAATTAGTTGACCCCATAATATTTAGTAACGAAATTTCAGAATTTGCAAATTATTTTCATGAATAGGATTGTTTTTCTCAAGTATCTAAACTTGTCTTTGAAAAATTGTTACCTAAGCTGCTGAAAATCCATTAAAGAAAAAGAAAAAGAAGAGAAAATGATGAAGGAAAGATGTATGGCTCTATACTTCCAAAACATTGCTCACATTCTCATAATCATTATGATATATACGTTTCTATTTTCTCGTTGATTCTTAGTTGTGAAGAAGATTTTAAGAGCATACTGCATTCTTCTGCACGACTATGCTTTTGCGAGTTAATATTATGTTCGATGCAGTAACGAGGATGGATAATGGTGGAGGTCCAAGTTTGTTCCCGTTGCATCGTTGTAAAACTATTCACCTGGTTGGTATCAGATTTGCTTATATGACTTGTAAAATATCCTGCTTTGAAGAATTGAAGTTGCTACATCTTTGCTTTATAGGACACTCGAGGTTGCCTTCTCTTTTGGCTTTTGGTTACAACTGAAGGCTTTGTGGTCTTATGATACCGTATATTTAGGTCAGGCATGCTCAAGGAATTCACAATGTAGATGGAGATAAGAATTACAAGGCATATATGTCTCCTGAATATTTTGATGCACATCTCACTCCGCTCGGCTGGGAACAGGTGGGAAAGCTGCTAATAGTTAAACTGTTCATTTTCTATTTGTAAGAAATTATGCAATTTTTTGTGATGTGAAGGACTATTTTCGGATCTTTGTATCAGGTTGATAATTTGCGTAAACATGTTCACACGAGCGGGCTTTACAAGAGGATTGATTTAGTTGTTACATCTCCTTTGTTAAGGTAAGATTCTGGCCAAAGTTATTCCTGCGTTCGTGTCAAGTTATTCTGTCAATAGACAGTCTGTACACTCTGTCTTGTGCACATTGATTTGAAAGATCATATCTTTTACAAATTACACATATATGATGAATGCATTATCTTGAGTTGAGGACACCCAGAGTAGTTTCATCTCATGAAGGTTGTCTTGGAACCTCATATTGCCTATTTCTTTCGAATAATAGATTGTTCATTCCTAAGAATTACTCGAAAAAGATTAAGAATTGTTAATCAATAGTATCAATAGTAGAGCCTACTTTATAGGAACGTGCTAAAACATTAGCAGAATTATTTAGTAGTAACTGAACATAAGATACAGATTTGGATTGTAAAAAGTAAATAATTGTTTTTTTTAAAAGAAAGCATACATGACATAGGTCAGAGTAATTCTCGGCATGTATAACAGGTATAGCATATCTAGTTCACTATCAAATGCATTCATTCTAAGTACATAAGCACAGGAAAACAGATGCATCGGAAAAAGCTTCAAGTCTTCACAAGATCATTAAATTGAATGTTTCATGATTAACACTTGACTTTATCTTAGCACCATTCAGGCAATTTATAACTCACTGCATCAAACTGGTGAGAATAAAAATAAAAAGTGATTTTCATTGATGATTATTTCTGCCTTCAAGTGACTGGAAGGAGTAATAATCTCTCTCGGACAGATAGTATTCTCTTCCCATTAGCACTACAAATGACAGAGCAACCATCTATAAAGGAAATACATCATGGATGGAGGTCGCCAATATGCAGAATAATATAGTTTCCTGTTATAGCATGGTATGTATTACTTCTAAAAAAAAATAAAAATAGCATGATCTGTATAGAGTGGCTCACTTTTGTTCAATGACACCTACCAGTGTGATTAGGCATGCCAGTATCCAGGTGCAGTTTATGTAATTTATGTGTGTTTATTATTGTCAGCGAGATGAAAAGGGGAGATATTTCTCTGTTCTATTTTCTGGTTTGTTAGAATTTCTAGATTTTCTCCAGTTCAACCCTTAGTGAACAATCTTTATCTTTTTGTTGTGTTTGATGATATTGGTTAGGGATTTGGGTGGTCAGTCCAACTGCCCCCTGCCCTCTTTCGCTCTCTGTGGTTTTGTACATGTTTGCACCAGACAATTGTGGTCTATATACACTTTCTTCTGTACTTCTTTTCTTTTATCCACCCTGCCTTTAAGAGCTAACAAATGACTATGACTATACAGAACCATGCAAACAGCTGTTGGGGTATTTGGTGGCGAAGGCTATACAGATAGGATGGATATACTGCCACTAATGGTAGCAAATGCAGGGAATAGTAACAGAGCTGCAATTTCAAGTCTCAATTGCCCACCCATTCTCGCTGTAGAACTTTGTCGAGAGCATTTGGTAGGTCTCAGCAAAGATATGCCCTTATATTCGTTCTTGGTTTCTTATTATATTTTAGATACCATCTGTTGATTATTTCTCAAGTAAGGCATAGGACTATAATCGATGTCCAAAGTGTGTATATATACAGCATCTGTTGAGCATATTGCTTGTAATGCATGGTGGAGCTGAATTTGCAATCCCGGGTCGATATTACTATATTTGAAGCCTGACATCTTTTCCCTCAAAATTTGGTTCCAGGGTGTTCATCCTTGTGATAAGAGGAGAAGCGTCAGTGAATATCAATGCCTTTTTCCTGCAATTGATTTTTCATTGGTGGGTACTTCAAACATTTGTCGCCTGTCATTCTGGTTATGATCGATCCTATAAGGGATTTAGATCCCAACTCTTGTATTTACTAATTCTCTGCTTTTCTGTTTAGATAGAGAGTGATGAGGATACTTGGTGGAAAGCCAACATCAGAGAGACAAAGGAAGAACTTGCCGCAAGGGGAATGAAATTTATGAACTGGCGAGTGTCTAAGTCCTTTACTTTCAATCTTTCATCTTGCCACTACTTTTGGTGCATGTACAAAGACTAGTTATACTGATTTTGGTGATATGGACTTACTTAAAACTTCCGATTGTCAAATCATGGAAAACCCTTGAGCATGAAACTTACAGTATCTGAGACACTTGTAAGATACTCTGATCTACTTGTTGATCAATGTGTCCTCATAAAGGTATCAACGTTTATTATTTCAGAAGAAAATAACTTTGGATTGATTACTGTTTTTACGAGTAAACTTGTGTTCCAGCCCTTCATAGAATTCATGCTTGCAAGAAACATAGACGTGTACTTACAACCACACATGGTCTATGTAGTTGTATATCTATGTATGTGTATGTTGTGCATAATCATGAATGTGAAACCAGATCCATCTTGATTCTATTAGATTCTTTCTTGCTTTTTTGACAACAATCTTAATTTGGAGGAATTAATAGCATTAGGATCTTGTGGTGTAACGAGCTGGAATTGCAATTCAAAACATCACCTTGTAGCCTCACTGCTCTCGACCCTTCTCTAACTACCTCTTTTTTATGCAGGTTGTTGACTCGGAAAGAGAAGGAGATAGCAGTGGTTACGCATAGTGGGTTCTTGTTTCACACACTCAATGCACTTGGCAATGATTGCCACCCTCTGGTGAAGAATGAAATCTCCCAACAGTAAGTACACGCTAAGAGTATGAATCCATCTTCCATAGCTTGTAAAAGTTTTTTTGTTATTCATCAACCTAGTGTTGCAATAAAAGCATGATACACTTAAAATCGAGCAAAGAAAAGGGGTAGGTCTTATTACGTAGAGATCATTACTATTGGTTAAAGTTTAGAAGAGTTAATCTGAAAAAAGCATGCAAACTTTTAGCATTTAACTTTTCTTCAAAACAAGAAATTACAATCCGCAACATGTCTGTGCAGCTTCGCGAACTGTGAGCTTCGTTCTATGGTCATTGTGGACAGAAGGTAAACTATCTTCTGGAACTGCTAGGGACTATGATGAGTTTCTTCTGATTGTTCATGATCTTAAGCTAAATTCTCTTATGATTTTCCAGCATGATAGGTTCAGATTCCCCAGCAACTAATTACCCGGGAAAGATTCCTTCTGGACCAGATGCTTCTAGTGACATAGACGAAGGCACGCCTAACTCTTCGCAAAAATGAAGGACATGGAAATCCACCTACTGAAATTGCGGCAGACAAGAATCTGATGAAAAGACGGGCTTATTTTCGCACAAGTGGAGACACCCATTCAGTAGATTTATATTCTCCTTTGAACCTGTGAACTTCCAGGAACAAGAAAAATGAATTGATTTTGTAGGTGAGGAATAGTTTCTTTCAATTCGCAACGCTGTCCCTGACTACTTATTGTCTCACCCTAATCTATTATTCTCAAGTTTTTATCAGGAGAAACAAGTTGTACTCTTCATGATTCATGCTTATTTTGCTCCATGTTTTCTTTAGTCTCCCGCTGAAGATAAAAACTGTGTATGTCTCATTGTTTTTACGTCTTCTCTTTCCACAATCCTTAGTGAATTGTCTGTTGTTTGTTCAAGTCATGTCGGAATATGGTTCACGATGAGATGAAAGGAAAATTACAAAAATCGTTGGCTATTTAGTCTAGTAATATAATTTTTTGCTTTAGCGCGAGAGATTCCGATATTAGTTGTCTGAGTGTATAACATCGTCTTTCAAGTAATTTATGCATGTCATGGTCATGACATTATCAGTAATTTAATGCAATTGTCCTCATTCATTTCTTACGATTAAAGAAATGAATATAAAACAATGCTCAACAACGTCAAATTTGGCCAACTGTTCAAGGACACTCTAGAAGCTCAGCCTTGTGCGCTCATTATATCCTTAACATGTGAGAGAAACTTGCTTGTAATTACGCATGTGGCAAGTTGCTAGTTACTGTCGATGAACACTATTTAAAACATATTTACTTAGCCTTATTGTCACCATCTGAATGATTAAGGTAGTAGTACAAGGATCAAAGTTCGATTTGAAAATAATATCGCTAAAACTTAGACACCCCACTTGCATGATATATATAATGATTCATTTACAATCACTACTAGCATGCATGCCAAACCGAGAGTTAGTACGAGAGACTAAAACTACTATCATATGCTTAAAAATAATTATTCTGAATTCACATCTATAAATTCAAAATGATAAGTTTGAATTATATGCGCGAGTCTACGAGATTAATTACTCAAGGCCGGCCCAAACCCTGCGCTAAGGGGATCTCTCATAGATTAATGTCTTTTAATTAGAGTTAAGAGGGCCTTAGAGTCCCAAGACCTGCTCATTAAACGAGCAGACCTTCATCAATAAATTAGTTGGGACTCTAAAGCCATATTGGTCCCAATTAAAAGTATTTTTAATTTTTTTTAATGATTTGTTGAGACTCTATTTTTTTGTTAACTTGTAATATTATGCTATAACGCGCTATGAAATTGCTCGACACATCAGTATACCAACTTTGTTCTTAATTTATTTTTCTATGCTCATACATACTCGAGCGGGCTGATTCAGATAACAACCATGCCAATAAATTGATTAAGCAAAAGTCTAAAAAGTATGGCCAAGTCAGGTCCATCATCATTATAATTTGTTATCCAAACCATGTTTACCAGAACACTAATCTGCATGAACATTTGTTAACAATATTTAAGTCTTCCCCTAATTAAGAGAAATAATTTTCCTTTTTATTTTTATTTTGTTAAGAACACTACCTGGGATATGTGTGGTCAAATATATATTAATTTGCGCATTCTGACTTTAAAGGACCGTAAAGTTGCAAATGTTCTAGTTGTCTTTTTCTAATTACAGGAAATAAACAGTTAGAACACAACTTTTCAGGCTGTCTCATGAATTCTTTACAACTTCCCTTTATATGCTCGCTTAAAATAACCCCTCTTAGTTCAATTTACGTTTTCTTGTGTTTTACTCGAAATACTTATTCACCTCATATATTTTTAAAATAGGCTCATTACCCCTTGTGATTTTCAGAATGTAGCTAACCGCCCACCTCAGTTAAAAAAATCATCTAATTTAACAGTAATTACAACACACGCGCTTAAAATGCGATTTTTTTATACTTTTGGTTTAAATAAATTTGTTACTGGACAAAAATACTCTTTTAGTAAATTGCTTACCGCCTCCCTGTGTTTTGCCAGAAATACTTATTTGCTCCATGTAATTTTAAAATAGGTTCATTACCCCCCTATATTTTTTTCGATTTTAACTTTATGTAAGGGTGTAACGATCAATTAACTAATTTAGTAACGTTTGTCAACGGAATAAGAGATTTTGGGTGCGTCAACTTAATCAAAAAAATACAGTAAAATAATGAGACTATTTTAAAAATACAGGAAGTAAATAAATATTTCGAACAAAATATAGAGGGACAACAAATAATTTACTCGTATTAGTAAGCACTACTGTCACCCAAATCGGGGGCGGAGCTATATTATAGTTTTGAAAGCTGCAACCCACGGGCCGCACAACATTGATGAAATTTTTACATATTTTTAGTTTGTAAAACATCTTAATTCTCACTGATTTTGTCGCGAAACTCACTTAATTGTATTAATAAAATAGTTTAGATATATCCCTAACCGCGAGTGTTACAGTTTCTTGTGCTTGGTGAAGCCATACTATGCCCATGAAGAGTGAAGATGAAGCGACTAAAATGTATTGCTTTCAGAGATGACATGGAAAGAAACACTGAGAAGTATTGGTACCTAAAACATTATCTTTTGCATTTTTAACTAACTCATACGTCGGCCCGTTATCTATTCTCTGTCCAATAACCTCCCATTACGGTCGGATCCATAAAACACATCCCCATTGACATTTCTAGCTTAAACCCTTCTACCTTCTCATCTTACCCACCCTACTACCCAACAACCCATAACACCTCCCCTCACATGCTGCCACCTCATCAGAATGAACCATTACAACTACACAACACGGTGAGATTATCAAATACCTAAACACAGCAAGATAAAAAGACCTTATAGTCATCAACCTTCTCAATTGTCTCGCAGATGGACTTAACAAAGCAGCAGCAATCATAATCACTCCAAACCCTATCACACACAGAACACACACTATAATTTCTCTGCGCTCTGCGGCTCATCGCTAACGTGCGCCGATGGAGAACTACGCCTACGCCGCGTCATATCCAGAATCCGGCGATTCCTCGCCGCGTTCTCGCGAAATCGACTTCGAAAATTCGTCGTGGGAGGATCAACAACAACAAAACCAGCAAAATTACAAAGTGAAATTCATGTGTAGCTACGGCGGCAAAATTCATCCTAGGCCACACGATAATCAACTCTCGTATATCGGTGGCGAAACTAAAATCCTAGCCGTTGATCGTAACATTAAATTTAGTTCTCTTATTAATAAGCTTTCTGCTTTGTGTGATTCTGACCATATATGTTTTAAATATCAATTGCCTGGTGAAGATCTCGATGCGTTGATTTCCGTTACGAATGATGATGATTTGGAGCATATGATGCATGAGTATGATCGGCTTTATAAGGCGTCGCCGAAGCCGGCGAGGTTGAGGCTTTTTTTGTTTCCGACGAATCAGAGGAGTTTTGGTTCGGAGGAGGCTAAGTCGGAGAAGGAGAGGTTTGTGGAAGCTTTGAATTCTGGTCCGGTGGTTCAGACGTCTACGGCGGTTCCGGTTCAGAATAATGTGGATTTTCTGTTTGGATTGGAGAAAGGAATGGCGCAGCCGGTTCAGCAGATGAAAGTGAGAGATCCGGCTGCGGCGGTTCACGAGACGGAGGCTCCGGTGGTGCCAGGTTTGGATGATCGGACAATCGCGTCGGATCCGATTCAGAAGCATATTCAGGATCTGCAGAGGTTGAGGCTTGAAGAGCATCAAGGGTTGTATAGGAGGAAAAGCGATGATAATCTCGCCGGAGGATACGCAGGCGGAGAATATTACGTTCAGAAGATGCCGGAGAAGGTAGCTCCGGTGACTGTTCCCGGACCCGGTCCTGTACCGGCAGGTTATTGGCCGGAGAAACAAGTCCCCGGTGGAGTTTACCAGGCGACTAGTATCGCCGGTGAACAACAGCCAGTTTACGTAATTCCAGCTCCGGCCGGTGCGTATCACGCGCCGATGGTGAGATCGGTCACCAGTGCTGTCGGTCAAGGCTACTACGCCGTACAGAGAATGCCACCGGAAGTTTACCGTGACCAGCAGGTTTACAACGTAATGCAAAGTGCACCACCGCCAGTGCAGTCCGTAGCAGTGGCGCCCCCAACTCTTTCGCCACAGGCACCTCCAAAGATGGCGGCGCCGGCGCCGGCTGTGTACTCCGAAGGTATCAGCATGGTAAGGCCAACCCCAACCGGAGGAGTTGGAATGGTGGAAGCTGGATATACTCAGGTGGCGTACGATAGTGGGGTTGCGAGACAAGTGTACTACAATGCGCCGGGTGGTATATTGGCGGGCCCACCACCTGCAACACAGCCTGCTACTCATTATCAAGATGGTAGTAAAATTGTCCCCAAGGCCACGCAAACTTCAGTGTGATGTGATTATCGTTAATCGTGGCGTGGCCCTTACACTACAACAATGTTTACTTAAATATATTAATAATAATAAACTCACTTTTCTATATTAGTATGTCAATTTTTATTTTTGTTTTACTGTTGTTTCTATTAACAAGACAAATTCTTGTGTCTTTGGTACTAAGTCTTTTAATAATTATAAAAATTATATTTAACTTAAATAAATTATACTTTCATCTCTCATCACCGCCGATACCCCCACCACCCTTCTCCACCATTCCACCACCATAATTTCCTCCCACCACCTTCTCCACCATTTCTTTTCTCCATATCTCCAACAAACTGACCAAACTTCACCCACCATTTTCGTCACCTTCTTACACCTCCATTACTATCTCCCTCTCCATCCCAACAAACCCATCACCCTTCCGCACCATTTCCACCATCTCTATTTTCTCCCACCACCTTCTACCACCCTTCCCTAACATTTCAGACCATTAGAAAATGAGATTATTATATGGGGATGATATTTTACTATTAAGCATTTTGACATTGACAAATATGGTTGGCACTCACTACACAAGCAATCCGCATAGATTCTGTTGATGTATTACAATTTCAACTTTGAATTTATTTAACAACTCCTTTTTCTGATAATAGAAAAGGATGCAACCCCATATATCATTTCGTATGAAATTAGTCTGGAAAGTTATATGTTTACTTTGCAAATTAGCCATGTTGAAAGAAATCCGAACTGACAGAGGAAAAAAAGGAAAGGAAAAAATCGGAGGGGTGTTTAATATTATATGGTTGTTTGGTTGTGGAGGCGGCTGAGTTTAGTTGTTGGTTGGTGGTGGTGACATTTTTGGGTTTTGAGAGAAGTGAGGTTGCAGGAGGGATGTTTTTATAAATTCTTAAACTTAAAGATCTAGTTTTGTTATTATCAATTATTAGTATTAATGACTATTAATGATGTGTCTAAAAACTATTGACTTAGACTATAGATGGGGTCATGGTGGTGATAATATGGAATCCATGCGCATGAAACACAAAACTTGATTATTTGAATTAATGATTGACTCGTTTTTAAGACAGCGAACAATAATCGGGGGAGAACGCTTTAACTAAGATCCTAAAACGAAGATAGAGAGCGAAAAGTAGCCATTTTTACAGTAAAAGCTGTGGCCATTTCGATAAAGACAGAGATCTAGAAATGAAAGCTAGATATTTGGATCCCCTTTGATATTGTCTGCAGTTGACGATCTTGGAGGTATTAGTGACGGAAAATGTTTCAAAACGTTATAATTAAGATGAGCAATTGAGCAAAGAGTGGATTCTACGCTTGTAAATTTCACCCCTATTAGTTACAGGTTTTTGTCATAGAAAGAGTATGAGATTGATAAAATTCACCAACGGACATCATCAATATGACATAAGAAAAAGACTGGTGATAAATGATAATAAGCGTAGCAGCTGGAATTTTTATAGACAGGTGTTAACTCTTTTCAGGGCTGAAGCAACCATCAATAGACCCACCAATGTGTTTTCTTATAATTCAGGTTTGATTTTCTTTTTGTCTCTCATGGTACACATCTCACCCATTTCACCCTCACTTTTGATTTTTTGGAGATATTGTCATCGTCTTGATGACGAATTTTACGATGTTGTGGCGCTAAGTTATACGGAAAGTTTTTAGGTTTGACTTACCTGTTGCCATCAACCATATGATCAATGATTTAATATCGAGCATCGCTATACAGCACAAATATAATGCAATTGTTTATGTATTGTTTTTATAACATTATTGAACTATTATTTCACTAGTCATGCACGGGATAATAATTTAAAGCGAAAGCAAAAGTAACAAGAAGATAAAAAATAAATAAATAAATTGCCTAATTAATCTAATCAACGGAAAAGGGTGATATCAAGAGTTGCGCTTTTAAGAAAATTTGTGAATATGGATGGTCAATAGTCAAAGGTTTCTGATGGGCCTAACAGGTTAGCTGGGCTAAATGTACGATTTCCTTTTATGAGAAATCAAAAAGATTTCACTAACCATTTAATTTAATAGTATGATTCTCATTTTAAATACGAAAAATGTTAAAATTAATTCTCGTATTTAATGATTTATACCTCACTTGAATAAAAATATCCAATCATATCAGCAGCCTAGCTGTTCAAGTTCTGGTTGTGTTGTAAGCTTCTGGCCCATTTTATGAACATAAACGCTGGTTATAATGCGTCACTTTATTTTAATATTGGGCTTGACACACATTGCTTGTTGTATTGGTAGAATGTTGTATCAGAATCATAATTTATAGGAATATCATTTTTCTTTCGTCAATATTTATAAGAATTTGCCTTACAAGTTTCCTCGAGTTTGTAATGAAAGGAATATAACTTGCATCACTCGGATGTGGGGAGGTAAAGAGGAACTAAAAGCATTAATTATGAACCAATTCGATTTTTCTATCTTTGTTTTTAACAATTCGTTTAACACCACTCTCTTCAAATACAAAATGAAAGACATTAAATATTCCTTTTAGAGGAACAATCATGGGGAAAGGGTGTCAAATTTAACATTCTTAGCAAATTAATTTACGACTGTAATTTCACACCAACTGGTACTCAAAAGCTATTGAACCATGCCAATCAATCTGGATTAAACGTAAGATAGAATGTTAAAGATTGTAGCAACCCACAGTAAAAACTCACGAGTTCTAATACCATTATGTCATACTCATCGCTAGTTTACTTAAATTTAAATGATGAAACCCTTAGTCCACCAATCCAAAGAAAACAAAAAGAGAGAGAGAGAGAGAGAGAAAGGGTTTTTAGTCCTATTTCTTGTGAATCCACAACTGTAACAAGTAGGAAAAGGCTTGGAGTAACGTTAGTATCACAACTGTCATTTCTCTCTTTTTGGTTTTGTCAATTGCATGAAAACACTTGATCCAAAAAAAAAAGAAAAAAAAAATTGCACGAAAACACTCGAGACCCTCAGGGAAGAGACCACATTCACGTGAACTTTGGCAACACTTTCAACTAGCACAATCAATAACCCAGAAGATTAACTACGACCAGGACAAAAAGAGAATAAAGCAGAAACAAGACCATGTTATTCATGTGACTTCAACGACAAGATTAGCAAATAATGCTTTTTAGGCAATAATGATATTTTTCTATTAACACATTGAATCTAATTAATTAATTCAAGATATTTAAGTTTACGGTAACACTAGTAGAAAATTTAAATATTTGTAAACTGAATACATATGTTTTATATAACAGCTTAGGACGAGATGTCACATCGACTTTTTTAAATATGGGATATTCTCATCTCGCTAGACAAGCAGAGCAACGGTTTAGGACTATCAAGCCTGGTTTAATTACTATTATACTTATTGGCTTACTAAAGAATTTAAATAATTATAAATTGAAAATGTATCGTTTGCGGACAAAATGGGTGGCAAAATGTCACAAGGCTCCCTCGAATGATTTCTCACCAACTTTTAACCAATTCTTTTGGCATAAAATTTATGCTCAAACTTGATAGGCCGATTGCGTGTGCTCGTAAATATGCTTTCGGAGCAACTACAAGTAAAGCGACATGTCTAGCTTCACAATGTGAAACCAAGTACCATGAAAAAAGCTTGGAGAATCTAATCTAGTGTAGTCCACGTTGTGCTCGTACATCTAGCTGTTCGACTTAAAAATGGTATTAGGTTCCACCAATCTATCTAGCGCGTGAATTTGAACATCAATAAACTCAGGTGAAATTCACCTTTTATTTGATGAATGTTTTAAAATGTCTATTTGTCGAGGTCAGAAATTTTTACAGTTGAGGTTGTACGGTTACGTTTTGTCGAGCTGAACTTTTAGGTTGGTCTTCGAGTTGAATTTTCAGGTTGGTCTTCGAGTTGAATTTTCAGGTCGGCCACTGAACCTGCACAAGGAAAGGGAAGGAAAAGTCGGGGTGATGACTCGGATTTTCCCCTCAGGCGTGCGAATGATTAGTATGTCTGAGCTGGCAAAGTAGCTGAAAGCATGAATGATCAGTTACCCTCGAAATGAAGGGGTGGAGCCCTATTTATACTAAATTCTGAGTCGACAGTATTTAATGCGGTGCAGCTTTATGTCTCATCAAGACTTTATGTCCCATCAGAGCAGCTGGCACCAAGGTCGGGATTTTTCGGGGTCGGGGTGAGGTTGGATCAGCATCCAGGTTGAACAATAGCTGAATATGCTCGGCTTGGCTCGAATTAGCCCGACTCAGCTCGGCGTAGACATTTAACCTCAACTCGCGATCCCCCTCGTCAATCCCCCCCCTCCCCAAGTCGAGATCGGGAGGGTGAGATCTGGATTTGGGAGTTGTTCCCGAGCTGGAAGTGCTCGACCCCGGCGGAGTGAGGATGTCCACGTTAGCGACGCATACCTTTCAGATGGCTGACACGTCACCTGGCGATTATGACAAGATGCGACGTTTGGGATTCCTGAGGTGGTTACAAGAGTTTCCTATAAATAAGGCCTTGTTATCCGAGGTTCATTTCACACTTTTGCTTACAAACTTCAGAGCTTTCAGGTCGGATACAAGAGTGGTCGGACACTTTCAACTCGGCAAAAAGCTTCTCGGGGTATTCAGCTCGGGATCAATTAGCTCGGAGCCAATTTAGTTCGGATCACCTTCCATAGCTAGAGTCGTAGGTACGTCCCGACTCCCTTTAGTTATTCATGTACGTATATTTTCAATTTGTAGACAAGATGGAGAGGTCGGAGTCGGAAGATTCCCAGATAATGGAGGTGAGATCCTACGGCAGGGATGAGAGTACGTCGAGCTCAGAATCTACCTCGGACAGAGGTCAAGGTGACTCACATGGATCAGCTCGGCAATCTGGGCTTAGGGAGAGTGATGACGATTGCCAAGTGATTGGGGTCAGGCAGGCGCAAGAGGAGGCCGAGGCGAATCCTTTGGCCGACCTGGGAGACCTGGAAGATAGAGAAGATGACGAGCCGCTGAACCAATTGAAGGGGGTCAAGATGCCCCAAGAGTACTTAGCTGGAGTCTCTACGGTGGAGCTAATTGAAGCAGTCCCGGTTAGGGCAGTCCAACCCCACAGCTCAGCTACAGCCAGTGCTTCTTCAGCTAGAGGAAAGAGGATCGAGCAGCTGTTTGCCTGTTACAAGCGTGAGTGCCATACCACGGGGCAAATGGCTAACGCTAGGCTGAGGAACTGGTCAGTGGACCGACACCATAAGCTAAAGGTTCCAGGTCGGCGTGAATCGGCTTGCTATCCTCCTCCCGACCATTTCACCATCTATGACCTTGCATTCGATGTTATTCAGCTCCCTTTTCCCAACTTCGTTACCAACATCTTGAACTACTTCGAGCTTAGCCTAGGTCAGATATCGCCGAACGGTTGGGTCATGGTGGTGGCGTTCTATGTGTTCTGCCTCAAGAAGAAAGTAGAGTCGACCCTGCGCCGGTTTAGACATTTCTTTGTGTGCAAGCCCAACCCGAAATAGCTAGGGTGGTTCTACTTCGCAGCTCGGGTCGGCAACTCCATATTCACAAAGTGGCATTCCTCCAACAAGGGTTGGCACAATGAATATTATTGGGTAGAGCCGGCTGTGAACTCGGGATGCAGGTCGGACTGGACTCTGAGCTTGAAGAAGAATGTCAATGATGATCCCAAGCTTTCAGATGAGGAACTCGAGGAAGTCGCGATGCTGAGGCCCACTTCGGGGATGTTGATAAACATTGACAGTGTGCTCAAGTGGGAGCGGATTTGGGAGTCCAAGCTATTTGGTAGGGAACCCGACCTCGCGGAGGATCATCCCAACCTGCTTCCCGAGCTCGAAGTGGACGCGGGGTCCAGCTCAGAAGAGGATCAGTTCGCAAGATCAGCCCCCGACCTCCCAATTATCCTGTCTGCCAGTCTTTTTAGGTTGGCCTTTGGCTCTTTTTCACTTCTTTCCTCTACTTTTTTGCAGGTATAGCAGATATGAGAAAAGTTGCATATGCCCAGATGAGAAAGAAGAACGAGGCCAGTGGGGAGGTTTCAGCTCGGTCTGGCTTGGGAAGTGCCGCTCAAGGTCAGAGGCAGCAGCCTAGCGGCCAAGTACGGGAGGTCAGCCCCGACGTCTCTTCCAAGGGGACGTCGAGGACTATTTTGCTTAAGAGATCGAGCTCGGGAGTGGCGATCCCGGAACGTTCAGCATCACGTCTTGAGAGTAAGAAGCGGGCTCGGACCGAGTACTCCGGGAAAGGCAAGGCCACGGAGGTGAGCCCTCCCAGCAAAGACTTCATGGAAGCGACCAAGCTCGCTCGCGATCCCAAGCTGGCTACGGTCCCGGTTGAGCAACTTTCGCTAGACCTGAGCAAGGCTATAGTTACGGTGAGACATTTTTGACCGCGCTGTTGTGGTTATGTTTTTCAGCTCGGCTGATCATTTTGCCATCTTTTGCGCAGGTCGAGTCCTACATTCTTTCAACTCCAAGCTTTCTGGCTAGGGCTCAGGCTAATTGTGTTGAGCTCGAGCAATGACATAGATGCCCGAGCTGAGCTTGAGACTTTAAGAGAAGAGGCCGCCCAGAGGGGCAAGGCGGACGCGACGAAGATCGACCGTCTGAAGAAGGAGCTTGAAGAGGAGAAGTCCCGACGCGAAGCCGCGCCCAAGGACATCGAGCGCTACAAGCTGGAGAGGCGTGAAGCCGAGACGAAGCTCCGAGATCTGGTGGACCGGGTCGGCTTTGAAGAAGAGAAGGTAGTGGAAGCCTTCAAATCCAGTGATGCGGCCGTGGACTGATTGGCCGCGGAAGGTGGGGCCATGACCAAGTATGCAGAGCTGGAATTCTACTTTCTGGGTCAAGTCGCAACTCGGGAGAGAGCGATGACCTTTTTCCCTTCCACCAAGAATGACTATATTGAAATCTTAGAGGCTCCGCCGCTGGAGTTCTGAGAGATTCCTGAGCTTCCGGCCACCTGGCGTCCCAGGCTAAAGAGGTAATGAAATTTGTCCAAGAAGGTATAGACCAGGTCGGGGACGAGGCTGATGCAACCAACGTCGCTCCTCCAAAATAGATTTTTGTAAATTAGCCCGGGTAGGGCTTTTGTAGTTTCACCTAGGTTGGGCTCTTTGTAATTTTACCCAGGTCGGGCTTCTGTAATCGTTTTTCAATTTTAATGAAATTAATATTTTGTATTTTATTCGAGTTCGTACTTGTGCACATTTTCCTTCGTAAATTTTTCTCAAGTAAGTGGGGTCGGGCCAATATAATGGACCTTTCAAACTTAAGTAGAAAGAACCGAGCAGGACGCGATTAATGAATTATCATCCTAATCCGAGCTGGTTAACTGGGCAACTATATAATTATCGCCGACCTGGACTCGTCAGTCCGATTTAAAATTAGTCAAACTATTGTTGACGAATGTTGAGTTCGATTTTAGACCCAAACTAATATACCGACCTGAAGCCGGATCATACCGAGTTGGACCTTAATCCGAACTGGCAAAGCTAATAAAATTGTTATTGATTATACCCGAGCTGGAATATAGTCTGAGCTGGTTTACTTGATCATTAGCTCGTGATTAAGTGTGTCCACTGTCACGCCCCAACTCGACCCCTCTTACAATCAGTCAGGACGCAACGGAATTTCGGCAGCATAACGACAGTAACATAAACATCAGGGCTCTAAACCAACCCTTAAAAACAACATACATCAAACTCCACAAATCACCAACCAACTCCACAATTAAATCAACAACATACAACGCAACTATTTCATACATTAAATATTCTTTCATCAACTCATTCATAGTTATGCACCTCCGTTCCAACTTAATACATAGGCTATACATACATACACTTCCAAAATAGATTATAGCCTACCTAGCAACCTAATCATAGACAAAATAAAGACTACTAAGATTGCATCAACTAATTCGTTATCTTTTCAACATCTTTTACATAATGAACTACAAAGCATATAAAAGTCTACTAAGTTAATATGCAAGATAGTAAAACAATACAACACCAAGGATAAGACTCTAGAACATAGGACTCATCCACGTAAGGCACGTTTTCCACATTCTCCTCTTCAGGAGGCACGTACCCGTAATCCTGTAAAAGTACACCTGTATGCATGCAATAATAGAGAGTGAGCTTATATACATAAGCCCAGTGAGGATCCGATAGATCTCGACAGTATTCACTACGCTCCTTGGATTTAGTCCTTTGAGCAAGTAAACACACAACAACAATAATAACACAAATAATGCTATCATCACATAACTATATAACCAATCAATAAGGATACTCTATTTGGTGTAGCTCCAAACGCCATCACGATCTCAACCGTTCTTCTTATAACTCCCCATTACTCACGCACCCGAGGTACCTCACTAGCCCCTTCCCTCCATGACATCTCCGTCATGCGAGCTGGGGGTAGCCTATGGCAGTCATGCCGTTATCAACCCGACAGCCCGACGCTGCCCGAGAGGTGGCACACACATACCAAGACTCCATATTCATCAATCATCATGCAAGCATAAATCAATCAATCAATTGGGAGATCAGCAACAAGAGTGCCCGATTCCCGCATTCAATAATAATCAATCAATAGCATCAATATAACATCAATATTAAATTAAACAACAAACAACGTAGTTAGATGACAAAGTAGGCCATCTAACCGGACATGCATAATATACAAAATTAAACTCTAAATTACTCATCAACAACTCACCATTCATCACTCGAACACTACCCAACCATCTAAAGGCATCGTTCAAGAAATTAAAGAATGACAACCTAAACTTCTAAAATTCATAACTTACAATCTACTAATCCAAACATTGCCAAATCAGTTCCTATCACTCACCCATTCAACCTACTACATTAGCCCTCTCGGAAATCCACCATAACACCTCCAAATCATGCCCGATAACCCTAAAAACCTAAGATGTCATGGCTGGATTTTCTGGATTTTCACACAAACAATGTAATCGAAAATTCGGCATTACAACAGCCCTACCACGTAATTATCAAGTATTTAGAAATCGACGGCAATCGATTTCGAGCAACGCAACTCAATTAAATCAACTTTGAACATTTTAATCAAAATTAAATACCCGGAAAATAAAAATTATGCTATATCAGACAGAAACTCGTAGTATTAGTATATAATGATCCCTAGCATGCAAGGAGCAATAATCTAACATCAGATTTCAATTCTAACGGTTCAATCTTCATTTATACGCAAAAACACAAAAATGACATTTTGAGATCTAGAATTTTTCTCTCACCTTTGATCCGAAGTAAAGCTAGGAATGCGTGCAACAGGTGCCCAACAAGCAGAATCTAGCTCGGTTTGAAAAGATTCGGACTTTAAATGAGTTTTCTAAGGTAAAATTGCTTTGTAAAATAAGTTGAAAAAACTCTCAAAATGCCAAGAAACTCACGGCTGCAAGGTGTGTGAAAATGTGGTGTTTTGCTTTGTTTCATTGTGTGTTGGTGATATATGCATGAAAGTCAACAAGTCAAATGAAAGTCAAAGTTGAAACTTTAGTATTTTTAGTGTTTTCTTGACTTTAAATGCATTTTCTTGATCACCAAAGTTCAAAACATTTATTCAACACCCAAGCTAGCTCAAGTAAATTATTTTTAGGTGATAAGAAGTTTTACAATCAAACAATTTCACCCGAGTCGGCTTAAAACTCGATTTTCGCAAAAGTCGGTGTAAAAACCCTAATAAATTCTTAAGCCGATTTTAAAACCGTTTTCATCAAACACAGGTCTATTAAAGTCCGTGGACTAGGTCTAGAAGGGTTAAAAAGACCAGTTTCAAAATTATAGCGGACGTGTTTCGAAAACACTATTCACTGAAAATCGACGATAAAATTTCTGACTCCGTTTTTGATAAAAATTTCATGAATGCACATTTAGCATGTATTAGGAGTATTGACATCAAAATTATAACATTCTAGGTCATATAGCACATAAACAGGTCAAATGCACGCAAAACGAGATAAAACACGTAAATCGAGTTAAAGCAGAAAAGTGGGGTTTCACATTCTCCCCTCCTTAAAACAATTGCGTCCGCGCAATTCTCGAATTGATAGACAATTAAATCCCCAATCGTTACACTTAATAATACTTCTCTTAGTTCTCATTTATCTCTTAGGATGACAACTAACCAAAGACCTCAAAAGAACAACCTTTGTTGACTGCAAGTTGATGATCATAGTTCTAAGACAATCTTCAATTCATAATTCTCTCCTACCTAATATCATATTGCATATGAAAGAATTTGTAACTCCAAAGTCTTAGCATGACACCACTAATTATCAATCATCCCTTACTACACAAAAGAGCTCTATGAACACCCCGAGGGTTTAAAAACTCATTTACGATAACATGAATGATTACTGATCAAGGAAATATCTCAAAAGTGACATTTGTCAGAATATGGCTGTTATGAAATTTACAAGGAAATACGAATATGAAAAATCATATTTGAGCCAACAATCAAGGGAGCAAGAGGTCAAACAAGTTAGAGAATCAAGAGGCTAATAGTTTAATAAGGAAGCATGATAACTAAGATAAGAAATGTCTCAGCACCTATCAGTTAAATAAGTACGAACAAAGGATGATGACGAGTCAACACAGTGCTGAGTATGTTAAACAAAAATTCCTGAACAAGTAGATATTTCAATTCTCAATGATTGTTCAAGGAACCAACAAGTAAGTTGTACTTGAGGTGAAATGAAATTAAGAGATAAGAGATGATTAATTCAATAGAAAACATGAGTGGCAAGATAATGAGTATCTCAGCATGCAATAACCAAAGAAGTATTATTAAGAAGGACAATGCCGAGTATATTGAATGAGCAATTACAAGCAAAGTAATGACTCAAGATTTAATAATGAAACAATAGGATTAACAAGGATCAACAAGAATGACAATGATATACTTAGGTAAGGAGTACATCAAGCAAGTGAAATTTGAACAAGTAAAATGGTATACCAAAGGAAAAATTACTTTCAAATGAATAGTAATAGGATGAAATGAAATATTGAAACGAATGGCTAGAGATATAGAATGAAATATAGAAGTCTCAAACCTTAACTCCAATAAGAGACATTGCTATAAGAAGCAAATATGAATGTTAAGAATGGAAACAATGTCAAATGAGTATAGGATCCATTAATCCAGTAAGCAAAACTTTCAAGAAACAATTGATAGGCTAGAAAAGTGTAACCCTCTCTCAAATAAGTGAGAATAGAGTAGAAAAGAATAATAAGACCGATAGAATTATGAAGCACAAGAAGGGTGTCCCACCTACACATTTAAACACCAACAAGTCAAATCCTACAATCTATCTTCCTCCAAAACAAGACACTAAGGAGATCTAGAGAACCTAAAGAGTCATAACAATCACCAAACAAGATAAATCACTCCAAAATTTTACATTCCGTACCAGACCAATCACTAAACAAGATAATTCACCGATTACCCAACAAGATTAACTAATGAAGACTCCAAAATCTGATAACACAATACAGATTCATACTAACCCATAATAAGACAAGAGAATCCTCAATCAACAATTTAGAAAGTCATACCACCTAGAACTCAAAAGCTTGATGTAGGTAAGTAAATGTTCAGCCACCGAAATGCATTCTTATTTCCTCAAATAATTCTATCTCCGAACAATTGCATCTTTGAATAAAGTAACTTTAGTCAGGAATCACTCCAATTGTCTCCAAGGCTTAAAGATCAAAACTCCCAAAATATCCATTAATAATATAGCAATCCCAAATAGTAGAAATATTCACATGTTATACCACACTTCATTCCATTCACAAATATACATCACTAATTCCTCAAATAAATTCATTCTAAAATAACCTCAAGAAAGTATAATCTGAGTTGAGACTCCAAAAGTGTCTAATCACAACCTCACAAAAACCTCAACTTATGATTCATCTCCAAGTAATAACAAGTTAAACATGGCAACAAAAGTAATTATAATCATCAAGATACGTTGCTATTTCTTCGAACAACTTCATTCTCGCTAAAGGAACATCAAGATCAATCCACTAAGCCGAAACTAAAATCCATAAACATAACAATTAAAATCTAACTGATAAACTTCTAGGATAATAATAATTCAAAATCATGGCCTATCTCTATTTCCGAAAACTCTTATAACCACCCTAGACATTAAAAGGTCACTCACGAGTTAAAACATGTATGCAACTATATCATATGAAAGACAAGTATAACGTAATACACAATTATCATACAATGCAACATTATCACATAACACACAATTCAACATATAAGAAGCCAACATCACATAAACAGGTTATATCATAGAAGTAAGTTATAAACAATTAAAGTCACATAAGCAACAAACTTCACATAAGACAAGTTGATCACGTAACTCACATTGGTCACTTAAAGTACATTGAGTACCTAAAGCACGTTGTTTCACATAAGCTAGTTATAAACAATTAAAAGCACATAAAGAACTAACTTCACACAAGGCACAAAATCACATAAAACACAATTGTCACATAATACACATTAATCACGTTATGCACATTAATTACAACACATTGAGTACGTATAACACGTTATCACATAAAACATATTGACCACATTAGTTCACTTAACACACAAGGCATACTAGTCACATAGATAGTTAGACACATAAGTAAATTAATCACATAAACATATTAACATATGTTTCACTTTTCTTTCACTTAATACATACTTGCATGCTTAGACCACTACCCACATTCCGAGGATACCCCGGCTGACAGCTAACATGCGCTCTGATACCACTTAAACTGTCACGCCCCAACTCGACCCCTCTTACAATCAGTCAGGACGCAACGGAATTTCGGCAGCATAACGACAGTAACATGAACATCAGGGCTCTAAACCAACCCTTAAAAACAACATACATCAAACTCCACAAATCACCAACCAACTCCACAATTAAATCAACAACATACAACGCAACTATTTCATACATTAAATATTCTTTCATCAACTCATTCATAGTTATGCACCTCCGTTCCAACTTAATACATAGGCTATACAACATACACTTCCAAAATAGATTATAGCCTACCTAGCAACCTAATCATAGACAAAATAAAGACTACTAAGATTGCATCAACTAATTCGTTATCTTTTCAACATCTTTTACATAATGAACTACAAAGCATATAAAAGTCTACTAAGTTAATATACAAGATAGTAAAACAATACAACACCAAGGATAAGACTCTGGAACATAGGACTCATCCACGTAAGGCACGTTTTCCACATTCTCCTCTTCAGGAGGCACGTACCCGTAATCCTGTAAAAGTACACCTGTATGCATGCAATAATAGAGAGTGAGCTTATATAAATAAGCCCAGTGAGGATCCGATAGATCTCGACAGTATTCACTACGCTCCTTGGATTTAGTCCTTTGAGCAAGTAAACACACAACAACAATAATAACACAAATAATGCTATCATCACATAACTATATAACCAATCAATAAGGATACTCTATTTGGTGTAGCTCCAAACGCCATCACGATCTCAACCGTTCTTCTTATAACTCCCCATTACTCACGCACCCGAGGTACCTCACTAGCCCCTTCCCTCCATGACATCTCCGTCATGCGAGCTGGGGGTAGCCTATGGCAGTCATGCCGTTATCAACCCGACAGCCCGACGCTGCCCGAGAGGTGGCACACACATACCAAGACTCCATATTCATCAATCATCATGCAAGCATAAATCAATCAATCAATTGGGAGATCAGCAACAAGAGTGCCCGATTCCCGCATTCAATAATAATCAATCAATAACATCAATATAACATCAATATTAAATTAAACAACAAACAACGTAGTTAGATGACAAAGTAGGCCATCTAACCGGACATGCATAATATACAAAATTAAACTCTAAATTACTCATCAACAACTCACCATTCATCACTCGAACACTACCCAACCATCTAAAGGCATCGTTCAAGAAATTAAAGAATGACAACCTAAACTTCTAAAATTCATAACTTGCAATCTACTAATCCAAACATTGCCAAATCAGTTCCTATCACTCACCCATTCAACCTACTACATTAGCCCTCTCGGAAATCCACCATAACACCTCCAAATCATGCCCGATAACCCTAAAAACCTAAGATGTCATGGCTGGATTTTCTGAATTTTCACACAAACAATGTAATCGAAAATTCGGCATTACAACAGCGCTAACACGTAATTATCAAGTATTTAGAAATCGACGGCAATCGATTTCGAGCAACGCAACTCAATTAAATCAACTTTGAACATTTTAATCAAAATTAAATACCCGAAAAATAAAAATTATGCTACATCAGACAGAAACTCGTAGTATTAGTATATAATGATCCCTAGCATGCAAGGAGCAATAATCTAATATCAGATTACAATTCTAACGGTTCAATCTTTAATTATACGCAAAAACATAAAAATGACATTTTGAGATCTAGAATTTTTCTCTCACCTTTGATCCGAAGTAAAGCTAGGAATGCATGCAATAGGTGCCCAACAAGCGGAATCTAGCTCGGTTTGAAAAGATTCGGACTTTAAATGAGTTTTCTAAGGCAAAATTGCTTTGTAAAATAAGTTGAAAAAACTCTCAAAATGCCAAGAAACTCACGGCTGCAAGGTGTGTGAAAATGTGGTGTTTTGCTTTGTTTCATTGTGTGTTGGTGATATATGCATGAAAGTCAACAAGTCAAATGAAAGTCAAAGTTGAAACTTTAGTATTTTTAGTGTTTTCTTGACTTTAAATGCATTTTATTGATCACCAAAGTTCAAAACATTTATTCAACACCCAAGCTAGCTCAAGTAAATTATTTTTAGGTGATAAGAAGTTTTACAATCAAACAATTTCACCCGAGTCGGCTTAAAACTCGATTTTCGCAAAAGTCGGTGTAAAAACCCTAATAAATTCTTAAGCCGATTTTAAAACCGTTTTCATCAAACACAGGTCTATTAAAGTCCGTGGACTAGGTCTAGAAGGGTTAAAAAGACCAGTTTCAAAATTATAGCGGACGTGTTTCGAAAACACTATTCACTGAAAATCGACGATAAAATTTCTGACTCCGTTTTTGATAAAAATTTCATGAATGCACATTTTGCACGTATTAGGAGTATTGACATCAAAATTATAACATTCTAGGTCATATAGCACATAAACAGGTCAAATGCACGCAAAACGAGATAAAACACGTAAATCGAGTTAAAGCAGAAAAGTGGGGTTTCACATCCACCGCGTTAATCCGAGTCGGTAGTAGCTTTGTAGTTGAGGCACTTGGGCCTGGGTCGGTCATTGCGCTGGTTTGGTTGCTTGGGCTCGGGTCGGGCATTGCACTGGTTACAAAATGCATTGTTTTGAATTTGTACATGAAGTACTTGGGCTCGGGAGCCGATTACAAGTAATGTTTTGGCTCGGGGCCTTAACAATAGATTTCAACTTGGGGGTTGTTACAAACGATTTTGGCTCGGGGCCGTTACAAAAGATTTTGGCTCGGGGCCTTTAGACAAAATACCGCTTCAGGTGTTCTGAGTGTCATGCATTTTTCAATAGTTTTCCGTTCTTGTCGCGGAGGTAGAAGGTCCCAGGTTGGACTTTTTTCACGACTTCATACGGTCCCTCCCAGGTCGGGGAGAGCTTGTTACCCGAGTGCGGCAAAAAGATGGCCTTTCTGAGTACGAGATCGCTAACCTTAATAGGCTTAGGCTTGACCTGTTTGGCAAAGGCTCTTTGCATGGCAACTTTGCTGGCCAGCATTCTAATTTGAGCTTTAGTTCGGAGCTCTTCAGCGAGGTCGAGCTCTTCACGGATCCGTACTTCGTTTATTTCTGGATCATGGTGGAGGGTTCTACTGGTCGGAGACCCGATCTCCACTGGCAGCACCGCTTGAGTATCGAAGGTCAGCTCGAAGGGCGATTCTCCCGTGGCCGAGCTGGTAGTGGTCCGCTGAACCCACAACACCTCGGGAAGAATCGATGCCCACTGGGCTTCCACTTCCTCCAACTTGGTTTTCAGGCCCTACAAGATGATTTGGTTAGTCTTTTCAACTTGGCCATTACTTTGGGGGTGGACAATATATGAGAATCTGAGGTCGATCCCAATCTCAGTACATTTGCCTCGAAAGTATGCACTGTCGAATTGCTTGCCGTGGTCAGTGATGATGACCTTTGGCACCTCAAATCGGCAAATGATGTTTTTCCATACGAAATCCCAAGCTGCCTTTTCTGTTATTCTAGCAGCACCTTTAGCCTCGGGCAATTTGGTAAAGTAGTTTATAGCTACGAAGGCGTGCTTCTTTTGGCCAACACTGGTCGACAATGGGCCGATGATATCTAGACCCCACTGATAGAATGGCCATGGGTTTATCATCACCGTGAGGTCTACCGCAGGCTTCCTTTGTACGTTGGTGAATCTTTGGTAGGTGTCGCACTTTTTTACATACTCTTTGGCATCTTGTTCTAAGGTTGGCTAGAAATAACCTTGCCTCCCAAGTGGTTTCTACATACCCCTTCGTGGATCTCCCGAAGTACATAGTTTCTCTCCTCGGGTCCAATACATTTCAATAGAGGCCAAGTGTAGGCTCTCTTATAGAGTTGCCCGATAATTTTGACAAACCTTGAGGCATGTTTCATGAGTTTCCAAGCTGCTTTTTCATCCTCTGGGGTCATACCCCCTCCAAGTAGTCCACAATTGGTTTGGTCCAATCTGGGCTTAGATTGAGCTTGGCTACGGCTTGCGCCCCCAGCTGAATACTCGGTTCGGATACTTCTTCCACATGGACCAGGGCAGGTCGGCTCTCGCCCAAGGTCAACCTGGACAGGGCATCAGCCTTCATATTCTCTTCCCTTGGAATTTGCTGTATCGCGAACCTTTTGAGCCCTGAGGTCAGATCCTTGACTCTGTTGAGGTAGGCTAGCATAGTACTGTCCTTGGCTTCGAACTCTCCCGATATCTGACTAGAAACCAATTGAGAGTTGGTGCTCAAGTCGACTGTCTGTGCTCCAAGCTGAGTTGCAATTTTCAGCCCTGCGACCACTATTTCGTACTCAGCTTCATTGTTGGACGCCGAAAAGGCGAACTTGAGGGAGTATTAGTGTTCATGCCGATTCGGGTCGAGGATGACCACTCCGGCTTCCCTGAGGCCCCATCTACATGGACCTTCCATACATCCTCTGGGTCATGCTCGGCTCGGTCAGTGCACTCAACCACAAAGTCCGTGGTGGCTTGGGCTTTGATAGCTGTTCTGGGTTGGTAGGTGATGTCAAATTGACTCAGCTCAACTGCCCATTTCAGCAGCCTGCCCGATGCCTTCGGCTTGTGCATGATGGACTTGAGTGGGGTATCCGTCATGACCTTAATTTGATGAGCATCAAAGTATGGCTTCAGCTTTCTTGCGGCCGTGATGAGCGCGATGGCAAGTTTTTCCAAGGAGGAGTACCCCACTTCGGCCCTTTGCAAGGTTTTGCTAACATAATAGACTGGCTTTTGCTCATTTCCTTCTTCGCGGACCAGTGCTGCCGCCACTGCTGTGCCTAAGCATGCCAAGTATAGTACCAGCTCCTCCCCACCTCAGGTCAGGATAGCAAGGGTGGCGAAGCTAGGTACGTTTTCAGCTCCTGGAAGGCGTCCTGGCATTCTCTAGTCCATTCAAAGTTCTTAGGATTACTCAATATCTTGAACAGGGGAGCACACTTGTCCGCCGACCTAGACATGAATTTGCTAAGCGCCGCGACCTTGCATGCTAATACCTGGACGTTTTTCATGCATGTCAGCGGTGCCAGGTCAAGTATCGCTTGAACCTTCTCCGGGTTGGCTTCTATCCCACGGGCTGTGACCATGAAACCCAGAAACTTTCCTGCCTTGACGCCAAATGCGCATTTTTCTGGGTTCAGCTTTATCCCAAAGTGCTCCATTACGGCGAAGGCTTTAGCCAGGTCGACTTGGTGGTCTTCCGCCCTTCTGCTCTTGACCAACATGTCATCTACATAGATCTCCATATTTCGGCCAATCTGATTTTTGAAAACCTTGTTCACCATCCGAGTGTAGGTAGCTCCAGCATTCTTGAGGCCAAAAGGCATGACCGCATAGTAGTAGAGACCTTTGTTGGTGGTAAAGGCAGTCTTTTCTTTGTCTCCAGGCGCCATCTTAATCTGGTTATTGCCTTTGCAGGCTTCCATGAAAAAGAGTAGTTCGAACCCGGAGGTGGCATCCACCAACTGATCAATCCGAGTTAGGGGAAAGCAGTTCTTGGGGCAGACTTTGTTGAGGTCGGTGAAGTCAATACACAGTCTCCATCCACCTGAGGACTTGGCCACAAGTACCACGTTGGCTAACCAGGTCGGGTATTGGATTTTCCTTATGTGGCCGGCGTCCACCAACTTGCCAACCTCTTCTGCTATAATCTGTTGCTTATCATAATGGAAGTGCCTACGCTTCTGCTTTATGGATAGTGATTTGGGTCGGCATTCAGGTGATGTTCAATTACAGCCGGGTCAATACCTGTCATGTCAGAAGCAGACCATGCAAATATGTGTTCATTTTTCAGAAGAATTGGCTTATACCTTTCTTGAGGTCATCAGAGAGTTCACTTCCGATCTTTGCTTTCTTTGTTTCATCGGAGAGTTCTACCTCTTGAAGGTTTTCAGCTGGGCTACCTCTCTTAGCATCCCTCTTCTCTTCGGGCAAATCTGGACGTCAGCCAACCTGATATTTGGGTCGGAGGGAGTTTTCATAACACTCCCGGGCTGAGAGCTGGGCTCCGCGGATGGTGGCTATGCTGGCTGGGGTCGGGAATTTTAGGGCATGGTGGTAGGTAGAAGGGACGGCCCTGAAATGGTTGAGTGCCACCCGACCTAAAATCCCATTGTAAGTGGAGTTGCAATCCATCACAATGAAGTTGGCTTGTATTGAAACCCGCTTATCTCCGTCTTCCAATTTTAGCAGAAGGTTGATGACCCCTTCGGCTCGGTGGGCATGCCTGGTGAATCCAGCCAAGGTGCCCCTCAATGGTCTAAGCCGGCTTCTGTCCAACCCCATTTGATCAAATGCCTTCAAGAATAGGACTTCTGCCTAGCTCCCGGTGTCCACCATCAACCTCTTCACGGTAAAGTTGGCTATTTCGGCGCTGATCACCAGTGGGTCGTCATGGGGCAATATCACACCTTTCAAATCTTCTGAGGAAAAAATAAGCTCCTCCAACTCCGGGACCGGACCCCGTGCCGACCCATACTCTCTTCCGGCTCGAACATAACCCTTCCTGCCAGCCGAGGTCTCTCCACCCGACGACAATCCTCCGACGATAGTCTCGATCACAGCTAGACATCCGCCCCCGGCTTGGCATCTGGGTGGACTTCTCTCCTTGTCCCTCTGATCTTGGCTCCGGGTTGGTTGATTATCTACGTACCTCTGGAAGTGACCTCGGGCTATCAGTTCTTTGATCTCCTGTTTCAAGTCTTTGTACTCCTCGGTAGTATGGTCGTAATCCATATGGTAGCAGTAATAGTTGGTTCTATTGCGCTTTTCAAGTTGGCCTTTCATTCTCGGTGCTAGAGGTAGGTGGTTCTGGTGCTGGATCTCCATCAAGATTTGCTCCCTTGAGGTGTTAAGTGGAGTGAACATAGTGAACCGGGGGTTTTGCTTGGGCTGCTTTCCTTGGTTGTTTTGGATCTTACTCCCAGGTTGGGCTCGGGAGGTTTCTCCCTTTTTTTCGGCTTCCTTCTCCTTGTCATCATCCCTCTTAGCTTGATAGATTTCCTCCGAGTGTATGTACCCTTCTGCCCGTACCATCAGCTTGGCTACGGTATCCATGGGGTCG
Organism: Ehretia macrophylla; assembly: GCA_037974665.1. Taxonomy (NCBI): domain Eukaryota; kingdom Viridiplantae; phylum Streptophyta; class Magnoliopsida; order Boraginales; family Ehretiaceae; genus Ehretia; species Ehretia macrophylla. Next base: position 50,548,779 of record CM075766.1, read on the forward strand.
ATGGCCAAGGAAGAGGTAAAAGGTCCCGACCTGAGCCCACTTTGGTAAGCCATTAGTGCCATGGAATCCTGAGGGCCTCTTCATTGAATCGGGCGGTGTAAGCTCTCAAACTCTCTTCTTTGTGCTGCTTCACCGACAGCAATGATGAGGTGTGATGCGTTGCACGTTGGCTTCCAGCAAAGCGGGACAAGAAAGCCTCAGCCACCTGATGAAAACTTGCAATAGAGTCGGGATGAAGTTTTTAGAACCAGTCCAAGGCATTGCCAACCAGAGTGGTTGGGAATGTTTTCGTCTTCATGAGGTCAGTCATATCATGCAAAGTCATATGGTGGTCGAAGTTGAGCAGGTGACTGGCTGGGTTTCCGTCCCTATTATAGATTGCCAAGTTGGGTATCCGGTTGCCGATGGGCAATGGGGTTGCCAGTACCTCGGGCGAGAGTGGGCTTACGCCGAGCTGGTTAATGACCTTGGCTATGGCAGCCACGGTCTTGGCCTGTTCGGGGTCGGTGTGGGCCTCCTTTTTGCCTCTCGCCTCCACGGGTCTCGCTTCCGGCTCCAGGAATCCTTCTCCGTCTTGTGCTCGGGTTCACCCCGAGGCCAGAATGCAGAACTATGGGCGCATAGGCCGCGGTGTAGTTGCTTGTGGAACTGGGGGTTCCGCAGCTAATCGGGCTACCTGCTCCTTTAGCTCTTGGAACATCTTGAGCATCATCCTCATCTCTGGTGACAGACTGGAGTTGAGGTCTCCATTTGTAGAGGGATTGGTTTCTGAGTGTATACGTTGGCTCGTTCCAACGTCGGTTTGGGTTGAATCTTGGCTAGGCACCTGCGTGGTTTCGAGGTCCTCGTCCGAGTTGGGTGAGTCCTCTACCGGTGCGCTGTGGCTTCTAGTTTGTACCATGATGGTTTCTCAATGAGTGGTGAGAAGAGTGATAGAAAGAACTCGGCTTCCCACAGACGGTGCCAAACTGTCGAGGTCGGAAATCCTCGCAGCTGAGGTTGTACGGCTACTCTTTGTCAAGCTGAACTTTCAGGTTGGCCTCCGAGTTGAATTTTCAGGTTGGCCTCCGAGTTGAATTTTCAGGTCGGCCACTGAACCTGCTCAAGGAAAGGGAAGGAAAAGGTGGGGTGATGACCCAGATTTTTCCCTCGGGCGTGTGAATGATTAGTATATCCGAGCTGGCAAAGTAGCTGAAAGCATGAATGATCAGTTACCCTCGAAATGAAGGGGTGGAGCTCTATTTATACTAAATTATGAGCCGACAGCATTTAATGCGGTGCAACTTTATGTCCTATCAAAGCTTTATGTCCTATCAAAGCAGCTGACATTGAGATCGAAATTTTCCAGGGTCGGAATGAAATTGAATCAGCATCTAAGTTAGGCAATAACTGAATATGCTCGATTTAACTCGAATTAACTCGACTCAACTTGACATGAATATTTTACCTCAACTCATGATCCCCTTGTCACTACCGTTTTAAAAAAAATCCCTGTGTAAGCGTGTGCATACATGACTGTCCTAGATTAGCACCTACATTTGAAAGCGACATCAATCTAGTGGACTCTACGTTATGCTTTGAAAATTGCTACAAGCTTTTTCTGGAGCCTTCTTGCTTCTCCATCAAAATGTTCTCAAACTTATTCTCTTTTTTACTGATTGAGAATATATACGATTCTTTATTCTCATCAATCTCTTCTTAAGGCATACTATATAAAGACCCATAACAGACCCTTCATCTTGTTCGTCTAAAACACTCGTTTAATCCTTCAAATTACAAAAATTTCAGCCCTGTTTGATCTGTGTTTTTTTCTGTTTCCAATATGAATGAGCCTCCAAAGTATGCTTATCCTTACCCTGCTCAAGGTAATGCTAATGCTATATTTTTCCTGATTTATTTAGAAAATTTAATGATCATTTTCTTGGTAACTTAATATTGTGTCAATCTCGTAAAGAGTTGGGTAAAATAATTTGGCGACCTATTAATCAGAAATTTTAATTTAAACCACAAATTTATTCTCCAATGTATTCAAGACAAAAAAAAATATTGTGTCAATCTTATATATATTTTGCTCGTTGTGACTGATAATGTGAATGCTCTTATTTACGTTCTGGTTTCGAATCAGGTTACTACCAAGGTCCTCCGGTGATGGCACCACCTCAGTATACTGCTGCTCCACCACCTAAGAGGAAGCCAGGATTTCTTGAGGGATGGTACGTACTTAAAATCCCTTCAATTTTTTTGTTTTTTATTTCAATTTTCGAAGTCTTTGATTTCATATTATCAGTCACTTTTGTGTTTATGACAGACCAATTTAACTTTTTTTTTTTTTTTTTTGGTGCTTGCAGTCTTGCAGCCTTGTGTTGCTGTTGCCTCTTAGACGAGTGCTGCTGTGATCCCTCCATCATCTTCGTCAGCTAGAAATTGCAGTTTCAATTAAGCTTGTGTGATTATATCACATATGTAAAGCTGTAATGTGAATTTCATAAGACCATTGACTCGTGTAGATTTACTGATTATGTGAATAATTGAAATATACTATTTTTACCGATACATTAATATTTTTATTCCTGTCATAATTTTGCTACTATTTTGTGGTTTTCATACCAAACGATTGAACTTTACCCAAAAAAAAAAAAAAAAAAGTGAAGTGCATCAAACCCTCTTGTATTTTAGCGAAAGTACACAACACCCCTTTATAGTTTAAAAATTTTCTGAGTTAGTCCTTGTAGTTTTTCAAAAGTGCACAACACCCCCCTACCGTTAAAAATTCCGTTAAATTTAACGGAGAGTGTACTTCACACGCGTTAAGTGAGATTTATTTTTTATTTTTAATGAATTTATTCATTAAATAATTATATGAATTGACCAAATTATCATTTTTTTTACCTAAACAAAAGAGGAAATGGAAAAAGAGAGAAAAAAATAAGGGTATTTATGTCTTTTTTATAAAATCCGTTAAATATGACGGATTTTATAACTGTAGGGGGTGTTGTGTACTTTTAAAAAATATAGGGACTAGTTCAGGTAGTTTTTGAACTATAAGGGGGTGTTGTGCACTTTCGCTAAAGTATAAGGAGGTCTGGTACACTTCACCAAAAAAAAAAAAAAAAAAACCAAACGATTGAAGAAGGGCAATTAGAATCGTGAGAGAAATAGGTTAAAGAATACGATTGTTTCACGTTGAAAATCATATCAACTATATACGATTTTGATCTACTCTCTATTTTTTCCTCGTAAGTAAATGCAGATGAATTTGCAAAAGTGTAATAAAATTTTAGACAATTGGACTGAATATTGCTACCAATTTGAAAATTAAGAAGACAAATTGAGATTTTAAATAAACTAAGATCATGAATCAATTGATTAAGTTAACAAATCTAAGAATATTGTATGTACATTTAACTTACTACACCAAAAGGAAGAAAAACAGTAAAATGGGAGGAAGGGGAAAATCAGAGAAGGCTAGCAGCCTGTATGTTATAAGAAAAAAAATAAAGGAAATTGTATGGAACTCATGAAACACAACATTGGATTGTGTTCGTCATACAAAGCCTTTTTTTTGGCTGCGGCGGAGGAGGAGGCTAAGGTGAAAGAAAACTAAACAATTATCCCAAGGGACGAGACGCCTCTCTTGTCTTTCTCAACAAGCAGACGCAATTGGGAAGGGAGATGAGCAGTGGTAGACAATCCATATAGTTGCAAAAGACTGTAAGTCGTTAACCATCGACACGTCAATTTATCTCACAATATACATGCTCCACCCGATAATTATTTCCTTGACGGAGGAGAGAAGGGTTACAAGTTGTCAAATGAGATCCAAGGATCATAAACTATTAAGATCAATCCATAGTTACATTTGACTTGTAACTTAATAACGTTATGAATAGATCCTTACTCAATCTCTACTCTCCACGTGTGTCCGAAATATGCTTCCAAATGCCCCCCTAACCTGTTTAAGAAAATGTGAAATGCTTCTTTTTCTTTTTTTCAATAAATCTGAAAAGCTTCGAAGTCAAGTAAACAACGCGTACGTGGCCCTATACCAATCCCATGTCCGGCATTAATGCGGCTTCATCAAGGTTTGAAAAATTTGCAGCCATCTTTCCAGAGATTTCTTCCGTCTCCATCTAAAGTTATTCCCTTTTGAACTTTAGGAATACGATTCCATTATTCTCATTAATCTCTACTGGAACACAACATCATATAAAGACCAGAACAGAACAGACCCAACACCCTTCAGATAATCCTCCAATCAAATCGCCTAGTCCTCCCCTCGTGCTACTTTTGTGTTTCTGTTTCAGACATGAGTGAGCCTCCAAAGTACGCTTATCCATATCCTGCTCAAGGTATAGGACATGATATGATGTTTAAATCAAGTCCCACTACCTTGTTATGCCGTTGAAAATTATTTAGGATCTCATGATTTTTAATCTTTTGATGCATTAGTTACCGTTACCTATTCCCGTAGCAAAAGTTTCGTGCACCTAATGACGTAAAACTACTAACTAACATGTTGTGGCTGTTTGTGACAGGTTATTATCAAGGCCCTCCTGTTATGGCACCACCTCAGTATGCTGCTGCTCCACCCAAGAGGAAACCAGGATTTCTCGAGGGATGGTATGTATTATATGTTTGTAAGATCTCGTTCATAACATCATAACGTGTCGCAAATAATATTTCTGTTACTGATTGTTGTATTCTTAAACCATAAATTGATGGAGTTCTCATATATGTCCTTTTCTGGTGTTACTTTGCAGCCTTGCAGCCCTGTGTTGTTGTTGTCTCGTAGACGAGTGTTGCTGTGATCCTGACATCATTTTCGTGACCTAGTGTGCTGGTCCAAGACTTTGAGTGCGATCATATGAAAATTCCTTTGTTTTCCTTTTCTTTTTTCCTTGTAGCGTGTGTATTGTTGTACTATGTAAAGAATTATAGGTGCTGTGTTATTTCATAAACCTCGATAGTTGTATTCTTGTGTTTAATAAATCTCATATTCCACATTAGTAATTCTCGTTTGCTCTTTGGGATTTATTTTCTATCAAATTAACATATTGAAGTTGTTCAGAATCAGAAGATTATATTAAATTAACGTATCGGGGTTCATTTGGTTTTAAAATATAAGTTGATGATTCTTGATATGACCTCAAAGTGTGACCCGTATCTCTTTTCCGCTAACTCACACGCTCATCCTCCCTGATTCAGCTCAGGTTCAGAACATCATCCTACTTCAGTGACCAACATAACCCATGGGTTAGCAGTGGATTATGAACTCAGTAAGGGGTGGAGGACAGAGTCTGTTTAAGTTTACAGAGCTGTCAGTGGATCAGATCATTCATTATAGAATTATAATTGCATAATCACTTTCCATTATTGATCTCTTGTTACAATATTATACTCTCTCGTTACGTTATAATGTTAAGTAGTGAGAAGATCCAAATCCAATCATAGGATGGTTGATTCATGTTACAAAACATAACTACTGCTCCAGAATTGGTATGCCTGCAGTTGGGGTTGCATTCAGAAGCTTCTAATTTTGTATGAGCTAGACCAAACATATCAAGTACCTTCTATAATGGATCTTATGCCCCTTAAAAGAAACTCTTAATTCCTAATTCACGATAAGAGAGCCACGTAAGGTGAGATCTACGTCATTACAAACTGAATAATCTTTTTTCTAGAAAATTTAAATGCCCTCAAAACACGATCATTTGAAAATTCATGTATGATTAACTAGCAAATTTCGGTCTCCATCAATCTTTAGGTCTCACCCTTCTTAGCCAACAGCTTTGCAATTGCAAGTACCGTTGAAAAAGGACAAATGAGAATAATCTTCCCCTAAAATAATAATTTAATTTTTCTGTAAACGGCTTTGCCTCCGATGAATAAGCTCTTAATTGACATGCATATTCAGAGCTTTTTGCTTCTGCCACGTCCATTGACAGTGTTTAGGTGTCCGTTGCACCGCTCCAAATGGCACAACCATAACAATTAGCATGTAGTCCCGGGCTATGGCTCATACGACATCGATCACAATGAACAAGGTCAACCCAAGCTAGGGTAAATTGAAGTGGTTTTTGGTAACTACTCGTTATGATATAGAATGTTTTGGGGTCAAACTTATGGCCTAGCATTATAAATATTGTCTAGTGATCATGCCCGAGATCATTACCAATAACACGAAATATGTGTTGATGTACACCGTTAGACGTGATTCGTAGCCTTGATAAGCCAAGACTTCTAAAAGATGCCGGCAAGCCCATATGGGTAGCGGCTGGTAGATATAAACAAATATAAGCCGACGTGCTTAAAGAAATCAAGGAAATAGTCCATCGTTTATGACATGAAGACTTGCCCATTTGGAAAGCAGGCAAATTGGATTGGCTATAGCTGTCCCCCGAATTATTAGTCTTATAGAAGCTTCTGCAAGAAATATATATATATATATATATGTATTTTTCACAAAAAGTGTGCTAATGCATGATTATTTTGGTGGGGTCCAGAGAAACATTAATTCGACTACATTTTCTTTTATTAATCAAGTTTAGCCTCTGATGTAGATCTTATATCTTCATTAATTGGCAAAATGAAGGTCGAGAATTTACCTAATGTCTTTCATAGGATTGATTTACTTCATTAATCATATCAAAAGAAACATACCATACCATATCTTTTTTTTTTTTTTTTTGGGTCAATATCTTTACCATATCAATGACAGCTTTTCTTATGAAATGTTTTGTCTAGTCCGGCCCGTTTCCTGTAACTCTAATTTTTTTTTTCTCAAATGTATTTTTAAATTGAAAAATCAATTCCTGATAACTAAAAAAATGTTTCCGTTGATGGTCAAGAAAATAACCCAAAGAAAGAATCTTAAAAAGCAGAAGAGAAAGGTACCTTGCCGTATATCACGATCATCACCATTGGTTTCTCCCGTCTGAACGTTAACGTATCTCAGCTCAAACATTTCTTCCTCAGGCTGCTTCATTAATACCGCATGTTTTCAGGTAACAGGTGAGTATGAAAACAAGGAAGAAATTGACCAAGCTCCATGGGAGGTTTGGTTAGCCTTCCCACTAATAATATCTACCCCTCTCTCTTCGAAGTTGAAGAGCCGCATTGAGAGGAAACTGACTTTGTAATTTAGTGGTGTTTATATATACAACCTTTTTGCTGAGGATGTGAGGCCACCTAGACAATGAATCGATTTAGGTTGTCTATTTGTGGGGCCTACATCATTATAAAGGTAATCTACCACCGCGTAATTATGAAACGCCAACTTTATCCTTGTAAAATATCTTCAATTGTCTTTACTTTTTGATTAATTAGTTACTATATTTCATTTGTGAAAATGGAAATGAAAAGTAAATAAAATATATCTTTTTTCTGTTTAAAGATTATAAGATTGTGCCAAGGATTCTTTTTAATGTTGTCAAACATATAATTTTCAAATAACGTTAATTTAACAAATAAATATTCATGAACAAAGATATTAATTTTTGTGCAACAAAGTTATTATCATGTCACATGTATTGTACTTTATGTAAAAAGTTTATAATTGTGAGAAGTGATATTGCTCGAAGAAATTACATAAAGTGGAAAGAAAATTTGTATTCACTTGCATTAAATTTAAGGTATTAAAACGAGTAGAACAAAAGATCTAGACGAAATTTAACTTTTAACTTGTCTTTTGAATCTTAATTAATGACAAGAAGATTTATTGAAAAGTATAACAACCTAATTTTTCACGAGAAATGTGGGATTCTTTTTGTATCAGCAGAATAATATGGTTTTAGTCTAAAATTAGTATTACAACGAAATTATCATGGAAAAGGAAAAAACTTTAAAACGTTTTTTAATATATCATTCGCAAAAAAACATGTAAGGTTAGAAAGGTCATTGCCAATGCGTGTTTAGCTTCTGTTACACGTATAAGCACTAACTTTGGGACCCACCGCCTCAAAACCCTAAATTCACGACACATGCAACCCAAATTTACTTCAAACTCATAAGGCCCTCATTCCAGGAAAAAACACCCTCTCATCCAACGCTTACGCTTATGCCACGTTTGCACATCTCCAGATCTCAACCGTACATGCCAGATGTCCCGGTCAGCCCTTACGACAGCAAAGAAATCCACATCACCCGTTAGATTAGCAGTCGTAACTCAATCCACGGCCCACAGACTGCCCGTAATTAACACGGGCAGATCTCATCGCCTTTAAGAAGAGATGCCCTCCAACTCTCGTTCCACGCTCAACCTCCAAACCCTAGCCTCTCTACATCGTCTAATTCAGTCCCTTTTCCATATATTTTTGTTCGTTTAAATATTTAAATATCGCCGGCCGGTGATCGGAGAAGTTTTCGGAATATTCCGGCGAGCGCGTGGCGTTTACAATACATGATTTGTGAACTGAGAATCGCCGGAGACCAGCCACGACGGTGCAATTCATGGCGTCCGCCGTCTTAGCAAGCCAGAAGGAGTCGAGCTGGGCCCAAAACGGCGGCGGAGGAGGGGGATTCATGGGGAAACTTCCTTACAACAATCCTCACCTGAACCCTAACCCTAAACCTAATTCTTCTAATCCCAAGAAGAAACAGAAAAAATTCCACCAAAATCATCACACAGTTAACGGCCGTCACAACGATGATTCTCCGGCCGTTACGCAGACAGCATCTGACGATGCATATTCATTCAATCAGAGACCGATCGAGAATAGCCGTAACGGATTCAACCACGGCGGCTATATGACCTTCAATATCGCATCCTACACGAAGAGCGAGCTCAATGAGCTACGCAAGCGGCTGGTTACTGAGCTCGAACAGATCCGAAACCTCCGTGATCGAATCGAGTCAGGTCAATTCAGCACCACGAACCCTAACTCTAGATCTCACGGCAAGACATCAAAAAAACTTTCTGGGAATAAACGGCCTGTACCGTTTGGATTTGGTAAAGATCCAAAGAAATTTTTCAACAACGGATTTGATAATCGAAGTGGGTTTGCAAATATGGAGGGTATGATGAAGGAATGTAGGCTGATTTTGACGAAATTGATGAAGCACAAGAACGGATGGGTGTTTAACACACCGGTTGACGCGGTGGCATTAGGGCTTCACGACTATCATCAGATTATAAAGCGGCCTATGGATTTGGGCACCGTCAAATCCAATTTGGCCAAGAGTAATTATTACCCATCGCCTGCTGAATTTGCAGCGGATGTGAGATTGACTTTCAACAATGCCTTGTTGTATAACCCAAAAACAGATCCGGTTCACGGGATGGCAGAGCAGCTCCTTGTGAGATTTGAGGAATTGTTTAGGCCGATTGAGGAGAAGATTGATGGTTTTCGCGGTGGAGATGAATTGCAAGGCAGTTCTTGGAATCATATTCCTACCCCAGAGAGGATAAAGAAGCCAAAAGCTAAAGTTAGCCCCATTGTTGCCCCATTGAAGAAGCAAGAGAGAATACAGCAGATTCAGAATCAGTATCAGAATCATTCAAGTGCTTCCTCGCCGTCAAATCCTCCTCCACCAATTCGCCCTCAATCCCCCCCTCCACCAATGCGGGCGCAATCCCCCCCTCCACCAATTCGCGCTCAATCCCCTGTGCAGACCCCATCACCTCCGAAAGCACAGCCTCCAGAGAAGCTCCAGCAGGTTGTGGGGAGAGTGGCTACGATGAAGCAGCCGAAACCAAGGGCGAAGGATCCGAATAAGAGGGAGATGAGTATGGAGGAAAAACATAAGCTTGGTGTTGGATTGCAGAGTTTGCCTCAAGAAAAGATGCCCCAATTGGTGCAGATTATAAAGAAGAGAAATGAGCATTTGGCGCAAGAGGGCGATGAAATTGAGCTCGACATTGAGGCGCTTGATACGGAGACCCTTTGGGAGCTTGATCGGTTTGTTACCAATTGGAAGAAGATGGTGAGCAAGACAAAGCGGCAGGCCTTGTTGATGAATTTGAATCCTGGTGCTCCTGCTCCATCAACATCTGCAGCTGACGCCGATGGGGTAATTCATAATGCGCTTGTATTTTTTTTTTCTTATGGATATCAATGTGATACTAGATTTATTTTATTGTTGTATTTTAAAAGCACTTTGTGATCGTCTTTGTGATGATTAAGGATGGTTTTGTCTTGATTGCAGGATGCTGTGAGTGAGAAAAATGATTCAGCAAAGAAACAGAAGAAGGGAGAAGCTGGGGATGAAGATGTTGACATTGATGATGATCTCCCTGCCACCAGCTTCCCTCCAGTCGAAATTGAGAAGGATGAGGCGGGTGGCGGTGAGCATGACGGTCGTGATGATCACGATGGCAATGCTAGTAGTAGCTCGAGCAGTTCCAGCAGCTCGAGCAGTGATTCGTCCTCCTCTAGCGGTACTGATTCTTGTGTAACTGGCTAGGTTGAGGATATATTCTTAAATTGTTTTGTGCAATGCTTATTAGTTGGAAGCTCTTTTTAACAGATTCGGACTCGGGAAGCTCTTCTGGAAGTGACTCAGATGAGGATGATGCACAATCTTGATCTATTGGTATTATTCGAGGAATCTGAAGTGACTTGAGAATGTGGGTTGGCTGGGAAAGCGCCCCCCTTCCCTCTCTTACTGTTGTACATGCTTTTCGATAAGGTATATGTTGCTACTGTAACATCATCATCTTTGGCCCATTTGCAATGTTGTGTTGTCTACGTTTATGTGGGGGTGAACTGAGATGAATTCAACTCAATATTTGCAGGGAGCTGTGTCGGATGCGGTTTGTTGCCTGGGAAGACGAAAATGCAGCAATCGCATTGAGTTGTAGTAGTGGTTGCATACATAGGAAGTCTTGCAAGGTTGGATTGATGATTAGTTGTTAACATGGTCGGGTCTTCAATTAGATTTTTTAGGGAAAAGTAGAGATAGATAGATGTAGGTAGTTTTTTTTTTTTTTTAAACGATAGATGTAGATAGTTGACATACCTTTGTTTGTACAGTTAACCACACTCTCTTCTTCCTAATGAATCTATCCAATGAAGCAAGTTTTTGAATTGTGATTGAAATTTGGTTTTTTGAAGGATACAACAAACGCATTGCTAGAGTATTGAGGATAAATACCAACTTGTTTAGCTCCATCTGGCATTAAACGACGAGCGAAATGGGAGCAGCTTAAACTGTGAAAGTGTGCATGTTTGTGGCTTAAACTGTGAAAATGTGCGATGTTTGTTTAGGTGTTGGCTTCACAGATGATTCAAGAGGGGTTGTTGAATGTTGTAACCATGATTTGAGTAACAAAAGATCCACAATGGAGGGAGGGTGTGGTAGAGTCACAAGGTTGCCAGGCATTTCTTTGGTGGATATGGGAAACAATCATTTAAAAATGGCGAAAGGTGTTGGAATTCTTCTTGATGTGAAAATCTTCATGTAGATATGTTAATGAAGAGCACCAATATGATGATGATATAGCCTGGCTTTGCTTGAAAGGGACTATGTGATTGTGGGGGTTTCATCACCATGCCGTGGCACCAGTGAATCATTTGGATGAAGAAGAAGACTTTTTTGCGTTGCACCAGAAAAATATAGTAATGTCGTTGAAATTTCCTGGCGAGATGGCTGAGTGGGTCCAAACCAAATCTTGAATTGGTGAAGGGTTGAGGAGGGAGAGGGAGAGGGAGAGGGAGAGGGACTAGTCTTATTCAATGAGTCCCCACTTGCAGATGGAATGTATTGTTTGTTTAATGTTTGGAAATTTCGCATTTAGATTTTGAGTTTAATGCTCTTTTCCACTATTGGTGTGAACTCACTTCATTTAGTCATCTTGTAGACTTTTTATTTTATTTTATGGATTATATAAGCTTTATTATATCTGTCACAAAAGATCATTCGAGCCTTGACCAATTCAACACGGGGATGGATAGTCACAGTCACGATACAAAATGGAGCTAAGTTGGTCAGTCCCAATTGATTGGTTTATTGAAATTTGTTGTGTTTGTCTAAGTCCTTCCATCTGTAATTTTCACAAGTCTCCCCCCAGATGATCTTAGTGAGTGTGTGTATGTGTGTGAAGTTTAGATTACGAAGTTGAAAACATCCGCTGGTGTGCTTAGAAGATGCACACGTTCAACAACAATCTTGATCGACATCATTCTAGAAACTAGTTTGACAATATTGAGATGACATCCCCTTGGCCTACCCTCTGCGCAATTTAAGACTGCCTCCAACAGGGCTCTCTATAATGGTTTTTTAGTCATTATAAAGAGGCAAATATGTACAAAATGCTCCAATAGGCTCTTTATATGGGACTTCCTAAAATTGGGAGGAGCCCCTGCTCTAAAGATGATGCTCGTTGGTTGGCTCTCTACATTTCAAAAAGCTCTCCAACGGTCAAAAATGCTGAAGGTGAAGCTTCAAACCAAAAAAAATTTCAACCTTTTGAAATTCCCAAATTTTCATGCTTTAAAATCCAAAAATTTCACCAAAGAAATCCCAAAATCAGATTCTCGAAAACAAAATCAAGCAGCACTGAGAAACCAAATCCAAAAAATAAACTGATTTTGAAGGTAAAAGTTACTGATTTTTTTTTTCAAGAGAACTCTGCTGGTGGAGGTGGTGGCTGGCATGGTGTGAAGCTTGGTGATGATGATGGTGTGTGGTGATAGCCTCGTGTTGGTGTGATGTTGCCGTGTATAGTGTCTTGTTGATGTGTGGTGATATGTCGTGTTGGGGGGATTGGGTTGGGAGAGAACCGTTGATATATGTGAGTGTTGGTAGGGTTTTGTTGGGTTTGATCAATATGAGGTGTTGTGGGTTTTAATGGGTAAGTAATTTCACATTATTAGGGTTAAAATTTCTTCTTTTTTTTTGTCAACATTAGATTATAGAAATTAGTAAATTACATTTCTAATGTAATAATTTTTTTTATTTATACTTTGATCATTTTTAGTTTTATTTTTAATTTGTTATAATTTTTAATTACATTTATTTAAAGTATAATTTATAAAAAAATTAAAATAGTGTGTTTAATGTAAAATAGATATATATTAGAGTAAAAAGAAATAAAGAATCTCTAAAATAGATAAGCTGTTGGAATAAAATTAAAATAAAATTTTTTTGAAATAAGGAGAGATTAAGAGGTTAATAGAATGAAACTAAAATAAGAAATCTTTAAAAATAAATAGGTAAGTTTAAATTCCTTCAAATAGAAATAAAAAATAAAAAGACTGTTGAAATTAATCTAAATCCATTTCTAGTGAAAAGCTCTTAGAAAACCAAATAAAAATGTGTCTGGCATGTGTGGCTCACGTGACACAATCGAACACTATCAATGAACTATGAACAAAGAGGATGGAACAGTACAACTCAAAACAACTTCCTTCCACCTCTTCATTTCTATGGCCGGACAAATCACAAACGCTATCAATGAAGAAATCGAGGTCGGTTTTCGGCAACTCTTAAATTTAGTATAACGCAGACAATAAACAACTGTAAATTTATGTTAAAACACACAGAGTGTGCAACTCCCAAGTGTTATTGCTTCTACAAAATTTTCATTAAAAAACCTAGCAATAAAGGGTTCCATATTGCAAAAGTACCTTCAGGGCAAATAGCACTCGTCAGTACAGGCAAGCCTTTTTATCTTTAGATACAGAGATTCTAAAAGTGTTGTAATATCCCGTTGACACAAGTCATAAACATCTCAAGATCGCGCTCTTAAATTTTCATCAGCAATTTACTTCTTCACCTCCTCGTACTCTGCCTCAGGGGGTTGATCTCCTCCAGATCCATCGCCACTAGAACCCCCCTTAGACATGTGTTCTCCAATCTTTGAAACAGCCTTGTTTGCACCATCAAGCTTCGCTTTAATTTCATCAATATTTTCCTTCCCTAACGCAGCTCTCAAATCCGAAACAGCAGACTCAATTTCAGAGACCACTTCACTTGGGACCTTGTCTCTGTACTCGTTCAAGCTCTTCTCAATACTGTAGATGGTAGTATCAGCACTGTTTCTAAGGTCAATAAGAGCCTTCCTCTCTTGATCCCTCTGGGCATGCAGCTCAGCTTCCTTGACCATCTTTTCAATCTCATCTTCAGAGAGACCACCAGACGACCGAATGGTAATCTGTTGTTCTTTGCCGGTGGCCTTGTCCTTTGCAAACACGGTGACAATTCCATTGGCATCTATGTCAAATGTGACTTCTATCTGAGGCATACCCCTAGGTGCTGGAGGGATACCCACAAGTTCAAACTCACCCAAGAGCTTATTATCAGATGCCATCTCACGCTCACCTTGCAGTACTTTGATACCAACTTGGGTTTGGTTGTCGGCGGCAGTTGAGAACACCTGAAAAACAACAGCCGCAACAAATTAGAGAAATCAGCTAAAGTAAATCCTATAAGACTACACTCTCCCTAACTGAAGGGATCAACTTCATACTTCTTAAGTGGAATGGTTTTAAGATTGATTAGATCACCCCATAACTAGATGGATCAGCTATCAAATAGCTCTTTGGTGATCAAATGCCACGAAGCAACTAAATTAGGCATGATTGACTAACCTGGCTCTTCTTTGTAGGAATGGTAGTGTTCCTATTGATCAATCTGGTAAAGATGCCTCCCAATGTCTCTATACCAAGTGAAAGGGGAGTGACATCCAGAAGAAGCAGGTCCTTCACATCACCACGCAGGATACCACCTTGGATTGCAGCTCCCATGGCAACTGCCTCATCAGGGTTAACTCCTTTGCTAGGGCTCTTACCAAAGATTTCTGCAACCACTTCCTGCACCTTTGGAACACGGGTCATCCCTCCAACAAGGAGGACCTCATGCACTTCCTTAGTTGATATTCCAGCATCCTTCAAGCAGTTCTTGCAAGGCTCTCTAGTCCTCTCTATCAAGTGGTTCACCAATGACTCAAATTTTGATCTGGTTAAAGTGATGTTCAAATGCTTTGCACCAGAGGCATCTGCAGTAATGAATGGCAAGTTGATTTCGGTCTGGGTTGTTGATGAAAGCTCTATTTTAGCTTTCTCAGCTGCTTCTCGCAACCTCTGCAGGGCAAGCCTGTCTTTTGACAGATCAATGCCTTCAGTTCTCTTGAATTCATTTACCAAAAATTCCAAAAGAACATTATCAAAGTCCTCTCCTCCTAAAAAGGTGTCTCCATTGGTGGCTTTCACCTGTATGCAATTGTGCAGTCAGTATCAAAGATCAGATCTTGACTTCCAAAGATCCAAATCAAGATTCCAAAAGATACAATATATGGGATTGGATACCTCAAATACGCCGTTTGATATTTCTAAGATTGAGACATCAAAAGTTCCACCCCCAAGATCAAAAACTGCGATAAGACCCTCTTTATTGTTCATTCCATAAGAAAGTGCAGCGGCAGTTGGCTCGTTGATGATTCTCGATACATCAAGACCAGCAATTCGCCCAGCATCCTTGGTCGCCTGCCTTTGAGCATCATTAAAATAAGCTGGAACAGTAATAACAGCTTTTGGTACTGCCTTTCCAAGATAGGCTTCAGCAGTTTCCTTCATCTTAGTCAAGATAAAAGCTCCAATTTGACTAGGAGAGAATTGCTTTCCATTGGCTTCAACCCAAGCATCTCCATTGGGACCCCTGACTATCTTGTAAGGAACCATCTTCATCTCCTTCTGCGTCACGGGATCATCAAAGCGTCTTCCAATCAGACGCTTTGTCCCAAAAATTGTATTTGTAGGATTAGTAATTGCCTGACGTTTTGCTGGAGTACCAACGAGCAGTTCTTCTTTCTGGTTAAAAGCAACCACTGATGGTGTGGTACGAGCACCCTCGGAATTCTCGATCACTTTAGGATTCTGCATCAAATATGAATGTACATTAAGCAACACTCTCATTTGAATGTATTCACCTTACCAAGGAGTCAATGATTAAGCAATCATTATGTTACCTTGCCCTCCATGACCGCAACACACGAGTTGGTTGTACCCAAATCAATGCCAATGATATCATTCCCTGCAGGTTTTGAGCTGTACCAAGAGAAAACAATTAGTCCATTCTTAGGAATAGATAACTTCACAACCAAATGAGGCTAATAATAGCCGACAAAAAATACCTGAATGGTCTAACCAGACCAGCCCATCTATAACCCAAATGAGAAGTTTTGGCATTTCCAACCAACTGCACAAGCCATACACCTAAGATATTAAAAACTAACTTAACATGCTTCGAATAGAAACCCAAACATAACAATAACGATAGGAGCTATAAAACACCAACACACGTCAAATAAATAAAGGCTAAAAAAGACACAGTGCCCAATCAAATCTTAACCTAGCCGCAGTAAACCAAATTTGCATAAGCCCAACCTTACTGCAGATACCAAAGAGAGAAGCAACAAATTCCAATAACTTAGAAAACTAAACAGAAAACACCAGGTGGAACATAAGCATGAAAGATAATTATACTCTACACAATCATAGGAATGAATTTCAGACAAGGCCTATGTTTTTCCAAGACTTGAGCAAACTCAGCAAAAACCGAAAGAAAAAAAAAAAAAAACCACCCAAATTATATGCAAAGCAGAAAATGATAACCTTCACTATAGCTATCTACCTAAATACATAGCGATATGCTTTCCGAAAAAGCCCACCACTAAAGCAGGATCAAACTCGTGAATACCCACCACAACAGATTAGGACAATCAACAATAACGAACACCATAAATAAATTAACATATATATATTTTTTTTTTCCATAACCACAAATAGACTAGTATAGCCAAAAACACATCAAATGAAAAGGAAAAAAATACTATAATATTCAAAAATGAAAACTCATATTTCAGCAGCCACAAATACTTACACAGCAAGCTAACTACGCAAATATATTTAACTTAACAAAATGAATAGCCCCATAAAATTTTGAACTTGACACAAACAAATAGCTCAGGAGCTACAATAAATGAATCACTTGATAAAATCATTGAGAATTTTACAAAGACAAAAGAAAAAAAGAAAGAAATTTTAGGCATAATTATTTTAAATTTCATAGGTTAGAAATAATCGTACGTATTTATAGGCAGAGAGAGGAGCCTCGGCGACGTCACGGCGCCGGAGTGATCTGAGTAAAACGGCGGTCGCCATTTTAGAGAGAGAAAATAAGACCGTGTTTGTTTGACTTTTTTTTTTTTTTTTTCCACTCCGGAGGGTCAGGGTTTAAGGGTTTATGAAAGCTGAAATAAAGAGAAAATGGAGTTTTCTAGTTGCAGCTGAAGCGGTGTATGTTAATCGTGTGTGGGTGCGTGTAGGCTATGTCAGAATGTTCTAGATGCGTCTCGTATTCTACGCGCTAAAGTGCTTATCAGCTCTTTTCCAGCTTATAAGCTCTCTAAGCTTAGAAGTCACGCCTAATCCGTATTAACAGTTCGTCTAATACACTTAATCTCCAAGAACTCAACGATGTCCAATTTTGCATTTGATGAATAAGTTATCTCGAGGAATTATTACCTATATGACCAAGTTCTTGTATATTTTTCTTGCATAGGCAACGAATGGTAAGAAATGTTTTTTATTTATAGTTGTGATAAAAATTGTAATAGTACTATTTTACGATTTAGATCCACTAACAAAATCATATAACATTATTAGAAATATTTAATAATAATAGAATAATCTAAATTATGTTTTCATAATTGAATCAATAACTTAATAATATTACGAACACATCTAAATTTATTATTTTGACCCACAAAGGGAACCAAGAAAAGCGGTTCATATTGTACGCTCGTGAGAGTTCATGACAAGATATGGCTTAACAATGCACACGATCCTGGAAATATATCAGCCTGGCTTATTCATAACCTGTTGTTGAGTCTAATAAAAGCCCCTCAAGATGGATGCATTGAGATAGTAATTCTGAAGCTTCTATCTGTCATTATTGGAGGTAGTACTTTCAGCCTTGTGCACGAAATTTTCGTTATGCATGGGGTATGAACTTTCTTATACCCCATAACCAATACCATAATGACTCTAATCATATCAAAAAATAAACAATTCATTGACAAAATTCCAAGTCATAGCAACAATCCTCATTTACATGAATTATGCTACAATTTTCAGTTTGTTGAAAATTATAAAGAATCTCTCTATACAAGTCTCAAAATCTGTGGAAAAAATTGAATTATGATCTGAAATAGAAAAGAAATCTGACAAACATTACAAGATTGACTCGCCTTCAAATGCAAGGATAGATCCTACCTTCCAGACTGGTTAAACAGGATTGCGACAAAGATTTTCACTTCTTGTGAAGAACGAATAGAAATATCAACGATTAAATCTCGAAACAAGTGTATCTTGAACACTCTTCTGGATGGTAAAAGGAGTGGAATGTTTCCCCTGGGAATATAATTCAAACAAAAGAAGTTGAGAAAAAGTCCATTGAAATGACGAAAAGGAAAGGCTAGTACAAAGAAAAAGATTTCCAAGAATAATTAGCAGATTAGAAGAGGATAACACTTACCAAATAAAGAGAAAACTTACAGCAAATCACTGTCACCATCCCCTATAAATTCATAGCCGAAGGTAACCTTCTCTTGCTGCTCTTTCACCAGTTCCTACAATTCTTTTATTGAAGGATCTCCGATTAAGAGACCAACTTCTTCTCATGGCTCGCCTCCTTCGCCAAGCCATTATACGACTATAAAGAGTTGGGAAGATGAAGGACAGAAGAACAAGTAGAAGCATAGCAACACAGAGCAAAAGGACATTGCGGAATCCATCCTTCAATTCTGGTTTGTCTTGTCCAGTCCAAGGAACGCCACCCACATTCATCCCAAACACTGTTAGCATACCCAACAAAAAGATTGGTATCAGTTGGTTCTCAGTTTATACGAAGACGAGGTGAAATCTGATTAGACTGCTCACAAATGAAGTAACACATAAAGATTTTTTACCTCCAGTAATTATTGATAAAGGAAGAAATATGATGGAGAGGAAGGAGAGATAGTAATTATTTATAGCCAACATTCTCCTTTAGTCTTCTAAGACGCCCAATTAACTCTTCCAGGGCATTAATATCTTCACTAGCAAACCACTCTTTTGAAGAACAATTTGCCTTTACTCGTGGAAATACTTGCTCTCCATGTGCAATAACCTGCAATTCAGTAAACATAGTAGCTTTAATCTAACAAACTGCTCTCTCATGAGCTGCTGCTTGAATTTTGTGGTTGAAGATGTTCCGTATTAGGAAATGCTGCTGCTCCTCTTTTTCCCTTTGGCGTTCACATTCCCTTTAAGATTGATTCCCATGAATTTCTGTTTCCTATTTGGCTTGACTTTCCCTTTTGTTTTTTAAGATGTGAAAAGTATACGACATTTGGGGAATGGCGTTACAGGTCAAAGTTAGAAAGTAGTACATTTTACTTGTATTATATCTTTACTTCTACCATAAACTATATTCTGATTATGGACCCAAAAGAGAAAAAGTAAAAGCAAAATAAAAGCAAGATGGTCTACCTGCAGAAGGCGCTGCAAGTCAAGATGCATTTTCGGGAATCTTCTGTCATCTAGCATTTGTTTCTTCAGAGCAAAACCACCTGTGGTCAATGAAAGATCAGCAACTAAACAACTTCATACAGACCATGCTGACATATCACTTTACAGTAACGTGCTTCCATCTTAACAGAAGAAGCTAATCTTTATGAATTAATGATGCAGAACAAACAATTTTGAGACCAGGTTGAAACAATAGATTGCAGAGTCCGAAATAAATGTTCGTTATCATCAATAAGTTTACTTCATCTACAATCCTAAAGCCCTGTGTTGTTTATCCATGTATTATACTATGTAGCTGGAAAAGTGACACACTTACAATCAACTGCCTATGTGGACTAGGCGTAGACTTCTTCAGAATTCAGATCACGCCACTGATTTATACAGGAGAGCAGCTCATTTTTAAAGTTTAGTTATTGAAGCTCATATTCTGAAAATCAAATCCATACATATCATAAGAAATGTGCTACAGTGTCGAATAACCAAGAGCCACCGTAGGCCCTATATTACCACAGAAACTGTTGAAGCAATTTGCGATAATGCATTTGACCAAAAAGAAAAAGAAATTTTAAATTGATATGTACATGTTCTAAAATTGGATGAAAATAAAAAAGGGTAAGCATACCTCGGTCCAACTCAAACTCCACAGCATCCAACTCAATCTCAAGGTTGGTCACAACATCTTGTAAGTGATCAACATGTGTGTCAATAATGTGAACAACAAGATTTGAAACAGACTTTGGCACTGGGTTGTCAGCTTCTTCAGAATGATTCATTGTCAATAAAAAATCGAGAACATGTTCTCTGATCACAATTCCACCCCTATCCTTCGGCTCGGTACTACCATGATTTGGAGACTCCACCATTGGAATCTCTGAAAGAAGAGACTCGTTCATTGGTGAAAAACCTAATCTTGGAACACGCCCTAATGACACAGTTATCACAGAACTTTCAGTAATTCTTGCAGCTATTCTAAATGTAAATTTGCTCGAGGAAGGGCCCGGTGAATTAACCCTGAATACAAGAGCACCATCTACATGCCCACAAAAGGGTCCATTGCTCACCAGAGAGAGAATATCTTGGAGCTTCAACGGAGGACAAAGTACATCAATAAGATACTGCGCAGATTGCGACAGTTTCTGATTTCCTTTCGGAAGCTCTACATGATACCAACAGAATTCTTTGCCTCCACCCTCAGCAAGATCCCATTCCTTGTTATAGTAATTCCCTTCTCCGTCAAATATGTAGGCTTTTTGTCTCACAGCTCCTGGATAACGTGATCGAAAAAGGTGATTCTCCCTTGAAGGCTCTCTATCCATTTCCTCTCCCTCCCCGTCTATATTAAGTTCTTCGTGTCTAAGTTCCATTAAATGCCTAAACTTCTCTGCAAAAACCAATCTCGCCTAAACCGGGGGAAAACAACTCAATCCAATCTAGTCAACTCCTATTCAGCTTCAACACCTATTTGAACTTCACAACAGAATTGTAACATTTCCAACATCAAAAGCATTCTCATATCAACATCACCACCCAAAACTGCAATACTAAATCAAATCGAACCAAATTCAGAACCACATATCACTAAACTCTTAATATCCACATACAACCCAAATCAAGATTATTCATTAAAAATCGACAAATTCACCAAGATTTCAAATTCACCATCATTAACACCTGAAAGAAATGATACAAAAATTTCAACGCCTCAACATCTATGCTTGACAACCTCAGAAACCAAAAACAACAAACACATTCAAACCATATATCCTACACCTATATAATATGCAAATTTCCATAAAGATGAAAACTTTACCTCACTGAGAAGTCAAGCAGGCAAGCCAATTGATGAACAGACCAACCCAGATGAGAACAAGCAAAACCCACCAATAATCACTATTCAACAAGCAGAAAAACACACGAAGATACCGATTTTGTAAAAGAGTTCAGTATCAACCAAAAATATGGCATATAATGTATTAAAAAATGCAAGTTGATTAATAGAAATTCAATTGAGAAATGTTGAGAAAAAAAAAACAATAGCGGAGAAAACGAGGAAGATTATTGACAGAAAAGGGTCATTGGTGGGAAAGACAACAACTTTTCAACATGCTGAGGAGTTTCTTTGAAGCTTCTTCGTGTTTTAAATATATAATAAATAGTATCCATTTGAATTTTAAAATATTATCCGATGAATAATTAAAGGGTAAACTCCATCCCAGTATAACGTTGACCTTTTATGTTTATAAAACTATCAAAAAACCCTTTGTATTTTTTGAAATTCGACACAACGCCCTCTCTGTGAGTTGTCATGCCAGCGCCTTTTACTACATGTAAGGATATTTTTGCTCTTATTAAAGCATTATTTTTGCCTAAAATACCCTTCCACCTTCATCACCATCACCAACACAAAGATGAAAACACACACACTTATTGACCAAGCAATACCCTACAAATCCATTACAATCCAAAATGATTTGCGTTTCTTCACCCAAATGAAAATTATTAAATTTTCACATATATCAAAGAGAAATGGTAAAGCGAGAAGAAGAGGCTCAGATCTATTGTTTTACTACCAAGCTTGAGTGACCACCATGGCTGCAACACCTTTTGCTGGTAAGGGGTTAAAACTCAATTTCTCTTCTATTATTTTTTGGTATTTGCAGGCTCACAGTAGCAATTGCATTGCCAATTAGCGAGATTATCATCATGATACCATACAGGAAGATCAACAAAAAATTATAAAATGGATGCTCAGGTTTTTTTCTGCATTCAAACAAGAGAGTCACACTACGACATATACTGTGGGGGGGGGGGGGGGGGGGGGGGGAGCTGATGGGGGTGGGGCTGACAGGGATGACAACTTTTTTTTCTTTAATGTTCTTTATTTTTTTTTTGGTGGAAAGAATGGGTAGGGAGAGAAAAGAAAAAGAAAAAGAAAAAATGTATAATATAAGGGACATATATGTTATTTAAGTTGTATTTTTTAACGGCGTTAGTTAAAAAGAGATGGAGAGAGGCGGTATGTCAAGTTTTAAAAAATATAAAAATAATTTTATAACTTTACAAACATAAAAAGTAATGTGATATTTTTATATAATAGATAGGTTGAGTGATATTTATCCATAATTAAACTATTAAAGTGTCACCATCCATATAAAGTAAAAGCACTACTGTTCACGTATCTACCATTATCATTTGCCTTTTTCCTTAATGAAGTGCTCAGAATGAGAATTTTCATGGTGAGTCGAGTTGACCATCAATGTACTTTTATATATATATATATGAATTTCATAATATATGAGGTTCACCTGATATTTTAGAGTAGATGGTCAGCTCCACAAAAAAAATTTCAGCTCTGAATTTACTGTCATGTTCTTTTGCCTTTTTTATATAAAGGTCTTATTTGACCCAAAAAAATATATAAAGGTCTTAAAAATTGATAGGAAAAAGGCTATAATAAGTAGAAATGGCAACGATTTAGTTAATCATCAAATATAGAAAAATCAAAATTGAATCTTTTTAGTATAACATAAACTCGAAAACAAAATAAAAAACCGATGTTTTAAAACATCATTATCAAAAACCTAAACCTATAAAAGATTTTTTTAATATTTTTTTAGTTGGGCTAAGCTCAATAGCTTTTTTGTTTTGTTCTTTTTTAAAATAGTTGTATTGGGTCTCAAATCTTTAAAAAATATAGTCTATTTTAATTTTCTATTGATATAATTTTAGATATTATATAAAATTATCTTTATATTTTTATCAACTTTAAATTTTATATTATATATGTAGATATATACGTATATATATTATATGACAAATTAATAATTGGATTTCGAGTTTCTATATCTAAAATCAGAACTTATCGGTTTACCCGCAGGTTATTGCTTATAAAAATCAAAACCTCTCGATTTATCCATTGATTTTTATTATCGAACAGATACCTGTCGATTTTTGATTTAAATCCTACTCGCTGCTATCCCTAATAAGAAGAAAAAATGAAATGATAGTGCCCTTTGTTTTTGGATTTTTGGTTTTTAATTTTGCTTTGAGTTATGGGGTAACTTATAATCCATTTACTTTAACTAGGTTTATCTTGGCGGTCAGTTAGCCATGATGAGCCAAAAAAATATAAGGAATACTGTCAGATTTAATGCGTTTTGACATTCGAAACAAGATTATTTAATGAACGACTATCTATTATGAGTACAATTGATAATGGATAGTTAGGACTCATCAATTATATTTTCATATCTTAAATTCAGATTTTATTTAATTTTTAATCAAATAGTATCGTTTTCATAACTAAGTTTACTCTTGTATTTTAAATGTCTGATAATGTGCCGAAATAGATTAATTCAAATTACTTATGAATGCCTTGAGGTGATATTTGACCAACATTCAAGAAAAGTCTATCATAGGTGTGCATACTTGAAAATTTTTGCAGGATATCAACATCTGGTTAGTTTCATTATCATTTGTTCGCTTTAGTTTAGTTAGGAGGTCTGCAAATAGAGTGACATATTTTTTTTTTCTAAAAAGTTATCATTTGTCTAATTTTTCCTTGGATTAAAGTGAATTTTTGTCAAGGACGTAGGAGAATTTTTATTTTTCTATCAATTGAGAATGGCAAAGTTATTCATGGCAATCCCCTTTTACTCCTTCTCATATTATATTCTAATTTTAATTCTACTTCTCCTTTAAATTGTTCTTTCTCTATATTTTATCTCATCGTCTTCATTTTTCGTCTCACATAATGCGATTATTATTTGACTAATAGCTAACAATGATTATGACTTTTTAATAAATGAAAGAAAATTTGATAGTTGTTTCGTTCAACAAAAGATAATTTTGCCTGTATTAGAAATTTTATTTTTGACGTTAATCAATTTTAAATTCAAGTAAATAAAGAGAATAACATTAGAAAACTAATAACCAATGCAATATTATCTAATTCTATTATGAATTTAGAACATCGTTATGCTAACAATTGGTGAAGAAAATCCAAGAAGTTGACCACACGAAACAATTTCGAATCAATACTTCAACTAACCTTTACAACCAACCATCAACGAGCTGATTCGATTTTCATTACGTGAAACTTTTAATTTTCATACCAACATACTTTTAGTCTGTTATGCTACTCGTTATAAATATAAAAAATTATAAAATTAATTTTCGTGAGTAACATCGTCTGATATGTGTGAATAAGAGAAATAAAAATAAAAATAATTTTCATAACAGGGCGAGAGACATTTTGCACTGCACATGCTTGGATCATAAGGAGATGGATATGGGCACAGTAAGACATGAAATGCATGGAAACAAAGCAATAAATGGCCCAATCTACCTCCTGAATATATTGAACCAAAAGCCCAAACGTATCCAGGGCCTGCAATGCCCTTGTCAGTTTTCTTCGTCAATTTCCCCCTTCAAGCCCAATACTGGATTTATATCTTTCAACTCAAAAAATATGAAGATACTTTGAAAATTCTTGAGGTCAACATAACCTATAGACAAGAAAAAGAACTAGGACAGAAGGGGTTTTTCTCACCCAAACTCATTCCAATTTAGCTGATTTTAGTCTCCACTACAATAAAAAAGAAAAAAAGAAAAAGAATTGGGACTAGCCGAGATTCTTCATACTTTCAAAAAAGATAAGAAAAAAAAAAAAGCTTTCTCTTTTATAGCTTAAAATTTAAAGAATTGTATTATCATATTCATGTCCAGTAAGGTCATGAATCAATAACGTAAATTAGTCTAAAATACACCTAAGTTAATGTCAATACCCGCAGCCTCTATACGTGACCATCATAACAAATAAAAAAGAAAAAAAGAAGCTTAACCAAATTTACTAACGACTTATAAACACAAAAACAACTTGGGAAAACGTCCATTTTGTACGTTTAACCTTCATTTTAAAGTTAGTTAAATCTTCAATCTCGAATTTAAGCACCATTTCTTTCCATCGAATCCTCTCTGTGACGAAAGCGTATGCTGGTCTAGATTGCCAACGGACTAGGATCAGTCTTTAAAACGTCTAGAGTCACCCACACCTCTCACTTTCTTTTATTTCGGGGATATCCACACATCTCATTTTTCTCTCACCTCAACACGTGTCACAAAATAGTTAGGACGTTTTGAAAAAAATTTCCAATGGACTATACCTGGACCACCATTGAGAAAATTTCCAAATTATGAGGTGCACATGTTTCCACATTGGTTTTTCAAAGTTTTTAGAGAAGTTGTCGACTTAAAATTTGTTGGGTTTTTGACTTGAGTTCAAACCTAAGAAAATGTTGAAAATAAGCATAAATTCATTAGGAGAGGAAATAGGTTTTAAACTCTAATAGAATTAGGATTAGTTGCCTATAAATAGGACTTTCTATCTTGTTATTCAGTGGATAAGAGCTACACCCCATAGGGGGTGTGGTAGGGAGTGATCCGAGAGTTGAGGATGTTTTTCTTACTTTTGCCATAGATAAAGTCCTTGTGCGAAGGTTTAGATTTTTTCTTTTCATAAAATCACCTTGTGTGAGTGAAGAAAGGGTTTGGATCTTTATCCGTCCAAAAGATCCATTGCGTTGTAATAATTTATTGTTGATTAGTGAATTTTCCAATTACTTGAGTCGTGGACGTAAATAGAAGGCTGAACCACGTTAAAATATCATGTGAATAGTTTTTGCTGCGTTACATGCTTTGTGTGTGTGTGTCCAAATCTCAATAAAGTGGTATCAGAGCACAGACACAGGGACAGGGACTGGGCATGACGAGGGAAGAGCATGCACCATGGAGACTATGTTGTATGCTGAGGAGCACAATTTTCGAGGAAAAGATGTATCTGAACTGTTGACGTCAATGACAGTGTAGAGGTGAAGTGCCGCTGACATCAGCAATAGTTGAAGAGAAGTTGTTCCCTTCTGATGCCATCAGGCTGGAGGATGACATCATTGCTGAGAGAGATAAAATTGTTGTTGTTTTCTAACCGGAGAATAAAGTTTTGTCGTCGAATGAGGACCATACCAGGAGAATCGTGACAACAAAAAGAGCCGCCGGAGAGGAACTTGAAGATGACAGACCTGTTAAATAACCAAGGACTGTATTGCAGTGCTTAGATCGGATAAGATGAGCACCGTCGGTGATGATGAATGGTGGTAAGCGTCGTTGGATATGTTTTTGACAGCCATAGTGCTCAACGTTGTGTTCGCTGCGATGACAGGAGGAGATGGCGTTAATGGCAAATGGTGATCGGAGAGTCTAACCCTTGCTTGGAAAGTATCAATAGATAGACATTGATGAGAGGAACATGACAGTGGCATAGGCGCAGATTGCCCTGGTCAGAATTGCGCCAGAGATGGGGTTGAAGACGATGGCAATGTGGAGTGACGATTGGTGGTGTTTCCGGTGTCGAAGAAACGAGATGGAGGCACAGTTGAGGTCGTCGGACGTTGGGCAGTACAGTGTCGGTAACGAATTGTTGATCAGATGGCCCGATCATGATGTGGAGTCGGGTCAGGCTAACGGGTATAGAAGATGACCTAAATCCAAGTGTTGGACTCTGGTGTTTCGCGGTGTGAGGTAGATTTCGTGAGCTTGTGGGATTTGGAGCGTTGATCTCGAGAAAATGTGATGTGATGAAGGAGATGATTCGGTGTAGTTGTGGGCTATGGTTGGGTGCTTTGCGGCACAGCAGTAGGGCGTGCACCCTAGCTTTTAATTGGTTAGAAGAGAGCTTGGGTTGACCAAAGAGTTTTATTGCATTGACCGGGCGTTGATTGAGGGTTGACAGAGTTGATCGAGGGTGCTCCTAGGGTTTTTCAGCGTCTTGAGTCCGATTTTGGTGTCCGTTTTCTCAAATTCTTGATGTATCGTGGTGAGTCAAGAATTTTGGGTGTTATAAAGTAAGTTTTGTGGAGGTTTTAACTTTGGCAAAGTGCTAAAACTTTGGGGAAAGACCACATCTAAGACGTTTAATGTCGGGAGGATATGAAAAGGCTTAGAGAGTGGAGACTAATGATGAAGAGAAAGAGATGTTAATGATGATTGTGAGAACCGGGTATAATGAAGTGCTGAGCGAGGCTTTGGTGCATTAGCAAGAGGTTCTCAAGGGTTGCTATTTTGATTGTTATTAAGTGTGGATTCTATCATGAAAATGAAGATAGAGACAAAGATTGAGAAGAGGTCTCAGTTGCAGCGAGAAAGCTTGGACTTTTTGCCAAGGAGAGGATTTATTAGGTTTTTGGCTTGAGCCCAAGCCCAATGAGATGTTAAAGACAAGTAGAAGTCTATTAGAAGAGGTAATGGGTTTCGAACCCTATTAGAGTTAGGATTAATTACCTAGAAATAGGACTTTCTAGCTTGTAATTCAGTGGCACAAGAGGCACACCCCATAGGGTGGTGTGGTAGGGAGTGAGCCGAGAGTTGAGAGTGTTTTTCGTACTGTTGTCCCTTAATTAAACCTAAGAGAAGGGGTGAATTAGGTTATATAGGCAATAATACTACTTTTTCGATTAGACAATATACTAGCAATGATTAATCACAAACAATTCTAAATAGATATGCACTCAAGCAATATAAAATGTGAGTGATGCAATTTATCAAACACTTGGTGAGCAGAAAATAATGCAAAGAGAGAGTTGAGAGAAAGAGATTGCAAATCGCGATTTTAGCATGGTTCGGCCCCCGCCTAAGTCCACGACCCAAGCTCCCCGCTTAGGATTTCAACAATCTTCACTATGGTGGCTCTTCAAATGTTGGTGAGTCCACAAACCAACTACAATGGTAGTTCAAACTTTTACAATACAAAAAAATATTTTTCAATACAAACCTTTAATTCCAACACCTTTGACAAGGAAATCCTTACTTTCAAAGTATTTAACTCTCTCATTTGATAAGTGTTTGAGATTCACAATAAAAGCCCTTTTTTAGGGTAGATGAATACAATGAATGCTTCTCTCTCAACAATGCTCACAATTTCTTGCTCAAGTATAGTTCAATGATGATTCAAAGATAAAGATAATGAAAGAACTCAAGTGTAATTGTTTTGAATCAATGCCTTAAGATTTTTCAGTTGATAGCATTAATAGAAGCCAAAATGGGTGTAATAAATTCTCACTAACGTTCAAATAAACAACTATATTTTGAATCAGCATTTTGTCCTAACCTGTCGACCCCTGTTCGCCGATCGACCCATCGAGAGACCCTCGTCTGGTGGACAGGTCTCGGGCGGACGACCCTTTGGCCACCGGTCAACCGGTCGTCGTGGGGTCGTCCAGTGGAGCCAAAACTTCAGGGTTGGGTTTTAAAAGGTATTTCTTTTGAACATGTTTTGTAAGATATTTTTCAAATGTTTCAACACAATATTTGAGAATCAAAATTAAGCATATCTTTTTGCAAGACCCAAAACCTTAGTCAAGTTCCAACCGGTACCCCTTATGACTTCCGTCTCCATCCTTATAACTCCATCTTCATTCTTCTCTTTGAATTGTTGAATGTTCTTCTTCCTTCTTTAGCTTTGATGATCTTGGAATTTGAGTAAATCATCTTTACTTGTGCACACTTTAACAAACTCATTAAGCACATTTATGGTTTGTAATCATCAAAACCAAGATTTAGAAGCCTCTCAGGCTAACAATCTCCCCTTTTTTTGATGATGACAAAACTTATCTCAAATAATAACAATGTAAGCATAATGAGTTTGAGAGAGTATTTAGCAATTTGTGCATTGTGAGTTTGTTTGAACCTAAGATATAAGTTTGTTCAAAAGACTCCCCATCAACAGGTGCATACATAACAACTCCCCCTTAATGTATGAGTTTTTTTTAGATATGCTTCTGTTATTTATACAATTTTTCTCCCCCTTTTTGTCATTAGCAAAACATTAAGATCATTCACACAACAATAGCAGCTTCCTAGGTGACATTAGCAAGCAAAGAAAAACATGTCTAGATTTGAACACCAAACACTTGACACAAAGTAAAATAAGTCATAGAAAGGAAAACTATCAAAGTAATGGAGTTGAAATAAAAATAAAATATCAAAACCATGGAAGAGAATGCATGAAGTAAAACATGATTGTTGGAAAAAGAAAGTTGCAAAGTTTAATGAGAAATGAGATCATCCTATGTATCGCAAGGCAACGGGCTTAATCCTTGATGAAATTTTCATAAAGCTTCTTGAGCATCGTCTTCATTCCCTTCATCTCAAAGTTGACTTCTCCAACAGTCAAGGATAACTGATCAACTTTCAAAGTCAAATTATCAACCTTGGCATCTACTTCTTCAAGAGTAGTTGGGCGAGGTCTTCTCCTTGTAGACGAATTAGCCCCTCCAATATCAATCCGTGAAGGATGGGATTGTCCCGTCTTTTACAATGCGAGGCATGATGGATTGATTTAGGATGTAGATGAGCAAACATTTCTCTGCATAGAGTTGATCTATCTTAGGCATAAACTCTTCCGATATTCCCGAGCCTTCCCACGAAGTACTAAACATCTCCGTTGAAGCATTGTCATGTAATCCGCTGGGTAAGTTAGCCGCGGAATAAAGTTTTAGGCCATTATTTGAAATCTCAAGCAAATTAGCCAAATCTTGTTCTCCCACAAATATGTTTACTCCATTTACCCGACTCTTTAGCCCACGCACACCCCCATCTTCACCTTCCACCAAATATGCATAGAATTCCCGAACCCACATATCACAATTTATGTCCTCAAGTCCAAAAAGAGGAAGCCACCTTTGATATCTAATCAGTTTATGTGGACGAGTGTTGTCCAAAAAGTTTGAAGGATCGATACGCTTACCCCATATTATTTCATCTTTAGAGAAATATCCCGTTGTGAAGACGTGCATAGGATCCCATGGATCAATGGTATGAGGCCTAAATGCGGTCCTTTGTCGCTTGGATGCTTGTCTAGATGATGAGGCCATGAGGAGACGAAAGAATTTGCAAGAGAATACAAGAGAGTTTGGTTGGGGAATTTTATTGAGCACTTGGTGGGCAAAGAAAGATTGAAGAGTTTTTCACAAGAATCGAAGAGAAAGAGGCGCACTTGAGTGGGTTGTCAAGATTCAAGTCTTCTACGTTTTGTTTGTAGGACAAAGAATGAGTTTTGATGATAGGAGACAATGATGGAATTTGAGTGGGAGAGAATTAGGATGAATTTTGATGAAGAAATGATTGAGTTTTGAATAAAATTTGATGTTTTAAACCTTTTGCCCGTTAGTGCCGTGACCAGACGAGGGTGGACACGCCGATCGTCCGGTGTCAAACCCTAGCCCACCTAAGGCACATCCACCGGACGAGGGTGTGCTTCACCGGTCGACTGGTGGAAGACCTCTCTTCAGGTGGTACACTTTCTGTCCGAAAGTGCAACACACATAAAAGAAAACTTCAAGTTGCATTTATCAACACATTTTAAGCATGCCCAGCTCTCTTTTAATCACACAAAATTGATTCTCATGCAAAGGTTTGATAAAAATATCAGCTAATTGATGCATGGAGTCAACGGAGTTAAACACAACATCCCCTTTTTGAACATGATCGCGAATGAAATGATACATAATTTCAATATGTTTTGTTCTAGAATGTTGGATAGGATTTTTAGTGAGGTTAATAGCACTTGAATTGTCACATTTAATAGGCACACTATCATATACAAGACCATAGTCAAGCAAATTTTGTTTCATCCAAAGAATTTGTGCCACACAATTTCCGATAGATACATATTCAGCTTTGGCAGTAGAGAGAGCTACACTATTTTGCTTTTCAGTAGACCAAGAGATTAATGAATGTCCTAGAAATTGACAGCATCCACTAGTACTTTTTCTGTCTACACGATCTCCTGCATAATCCGCATCTGAATATCCTACAAGTTCAAATGAGGTGCCTTTCGGATACCATAATCCTAAATCTATAGTCCCCTTAAGATATCTAATGATTCTTTTTACAATATTTAAGTGAGATTCTTTAGGAAAAGATTGAAAATGAGCACATAAGCACACAGCAAATATAATATCGGGTCTAGAGGCAATTAAATAAAGAAGACTTCCGATCATATCTCGATATTGCTTTTTATCTACTTTGTTACATTCCTCATCTTTGTCAAGCTTGATTGATGTTGACATCGGTGTACTCATTTCTTTTGCTGACTCAAGTCCAAACTTCTTAATAAGTTCTTTAGTGTACTTGGCTTGATTTATGAAAGTACCCTCTTGTGTTTGTTTGATTTGGAGTCCGAGAAAGAAATTCAATTCTCCCATCATACTCATCTCGAATTCCTTGTGCATACACTTAGAGAAATACTCACAAAGGGATTCATTAGTAGCACCAAAAATTATATCATCAACATAAATTTGCACGAGCAATATATCTTTGCCTTTTGTTTTAACAAAAAGGGTAGAATCTAATTTTCCTCTAGTGAACCATTTTTCAAGCAAATAATTGCTCAGCCTATCATACCATGCTCTAGGTGTTTGCTTAAGGTCATATAATTCCTTATCTAGTTTATATACATGATTTGGCAAGTTGGAATCTTCAAATCTGGGTGGTTGTTTCACGTATACTTCTTCCTTGAGATAGCCATTTAGAAAGGCATTTTTTACATCCATTTGATATAATTTAAAGTTCATAAAACATGCAAAAGCAAGAAGCATATGAATGGATTCAAGTCTAGCTACTGGAGCAAAAGTTTCATCATAATCTATCATTTCTTCTTGATTATACCCTTGAACTACTAGTCTAGCTTTGTTCTTAGTTACAACCCCGTATTCATCTAGCTTATTTCTAAAAACCCATTTTGTACCAATTATAGGATAATTCTTAGGTTTTTCAATTAGATGCCACACTTTACTTCTTTCGAATTGATTTAATTCTTATTGCATGACAATTATCCAATCTTTATGATCTAAAGCTTCTTTAACATTTTTGGGCTCTACTTGAGAAAGAAAAGCAACATGCTCACAATAAGCATTTAAATTAGAACGAGTTCTTACTCCCTTTGAAGGATCACCAAGAATTTGATTATTTGGGTGATCTCTTACAAACTTCCAACATTTTGGTAGATCATCATTTGTTGTAGCTTCTTGGTCATTTTGCATTTGTTGTACATTGCCTTGTGGATTTTCTAGTGTTTCACCATCTTTTGAGGTTTGACCCTCTTCAATATTTGTCTCATTTGGATCACTTGAGGTTCCCTCATTTTCAATGGTTGTAGGTAAGATTTGAATGTCACATTCGGAAACACCTACACCATCATCATTCTTTCTTGGGAAAAAATGATTAGTTTCATCAAAATCCAAATGCATAGACTCTTCGATAAGCATATTTATTTTGTTAAAGACTCTATAGGCTTTGCTTCTTGAAGAGTAACCCATAAATAGTCTTTCATCCGATTTTGAGTCAAATTTGTCAAGATGTTCTTTTATATTTAGGACGAAACATTTACAACCAAACACTTTAAATGAGACACATTTGGTGCTCTACATTTCCATAATTCATAGGGTGTTTTCTTTAGAAAATGTGTCTAATTAGTACACGATTTAACACATAGCATGCGGTATTTACGGCTTCACCCCAAAAGTATGTTGGCAAGTTGTTTTCTTTCAACATTGTTCTTGTCATTTCTTGTAATGTTCGATTCGCCCTTTTTACTACCCCATTTTGTTAAGGAGTTCTAGGAGCCGAAAAATTATGTTCAATGCCACGTTCTTCACAATAGTCTATGAAAAATGCATTTATAAATTCGGTACCTTGGTTACTATGAATGCAATTTATGTAATAGCCTTTCTCATTTTGCATCTTATTACAAAATTTAACAAATTCATTGAAGGCATCATTTTTATGTGCAAGAGGTCTCACCCATGTGAATCTAGTGTAATCATCTATAATAACATAGACATATCTAGATTCACCTAGGCTTGCCACATCCATTGGACCAAATAGATTCATATGTAATTTTTGTAAAGCTCTTGATGTGGTTATCTTGCTAATTCTTTTAAGATATCTTGTGTTGTTTTCCAAATTGACATGTATTACATAAATGGTCTTTTTGAAATCTAGTCTTAGGAAGACCTATGATAAGTTCTTAGTAAGTAAATCCATGTTAGCATGACCAAGTCTTCTATGCCATAACCATGAATCTTCATTAATAGTACTAAGCATGTCACATTTTGGCATTTTAATTCATGAAAATTGATCACATACACATTATCACATCTATTTCCAACAAACAACACTTTATCATCTTTATCATACACTTTGCAAAATTTCAATCATATCAATTTGATAATCTCAAAACCAAGTATATAAAATTCATTTGTAAGATATTCATTTTTCTAAACACTTCATATGACATTCATACATGAGTATTCATCCAATCAATACCACAAAATTTGAACAAAAGAAATTGATTCATAGGTTTTATGGGTGAAAAGATTCTTTTGACTTCTATATTCCACCACTAGAGACTAGTTCATAATCTTTTCCATCAATGTTCATTTCGTCATCCACGAAAGAGAACTGTTTCTTAGTTTTATCAATGTTATCTTTTAACATTCTTTGGTGGTATCTCAAATTTATTTTCACTAAAATGACTTAACTTGACCAATTGAGAAAATGAATATTCTAGACAAGATTACTATATTTAGCATAAGCCTTTTCACTCAATTAAATAATGCCTCATCATTTTCAGTCACTTATGTAAGAATAACACATAGTTGACTAATCGAGTTGAATTTTAAGCAATTCTCTAGAAGCACATATAGAAATAAATAATTTCAATATTACCCGTGCTTCTTTATTTCAGTGATCTTTGTCTTTTTCATAAGTTGCATCACCATCTTCTTTGGCGTTGCTAGACATTCCTACAATAAAGCAAGATCTAGGTACCCATTTTTAATTGGGTCCTCAAGGATGAGTTACATTTGTTGTGACTTTGACAATCCATTTGTGTTTTAGCCAACATGGAACTTTTGTTCCATTATCAATTTGTTTCATATCAAGAAATAGTGAAGCGAGTTGTTCTATTTTATCACAATAGATACAAGCACAAGGTGATACATCACGATTTGAACTTTTAAGAAAACAATTATTTAATATCTTTTGAATGAGACATGGTTTATATCCTAACGCATTTAACTTGCATACCATGTATTGTGGATTACGCATAATATCCCATTTTTTTTTTCACTCAATTCATTGCAAATTTTTCTTGACCATGAGATCTCATTTTCAAATGCTTTATCAATCAAGGAAATACCATCTATTTCAATTATAATATTTTTCTTGTTGATCTCATTTATTTCAATTAAGGCATATCCAACTTCTTCAATTAAGTTTTTATTTTTAAAAATTACAAATATCAATTTATTTTAAATATCCAAATTGGCTTCTTCTAGTTCATCAATTGCAAGATCATTATTCATAAATGAGGAACAACTTGATTCATGAGATAGGCATACCTTTTCATTAAATGTACCAATGTATGCTTCATTTTCTTCTTTAACATCTTCTTCTTCCTTTTGATGGAGCTTTTCAAGAAGATTCCATATTTCATGAGTGGATGTACATTCTTGAATTTTTTCAAGTTCTTGATCATAGAAGGCACAATAGAGAATATGCATAGCTTGAGCATTTTTAGTCAATTTGACAATGTTTTGCTCAGTTGACTCATCTTCAACTTCGTATGGCCCATGCTCAACAATATGCCACAATGTATAATCCACATATTGAATGTATGTCGCCATATGATTTATCCACCTCATGAAATCAATTCCGGTAAACATAGGAGGTCTATCAATTGAGTATCCTTCAATGTGAGGTGATGAAGTAGTATATGCCATGATCTTGACTTTACTAGATGTTAAGTTATATATAACGCCCTAACTCTGATATCACTTGTTGTCCCTTAATTAAACCTAAGAGATGGATGAATTAGGTTATATAAGCAATAATACTACTTTTTTGATTAGACAATATACTAGCAATGATTAATCACAAACAATTCTAAATAGATATGCACTTAAGCAATATAAAATGTGAGTGAGACAATTTATCAAACACTTGGTGAGCAGAAAATAATGCAAAGAGAGAGTTGAAAGAAGGAGATTGCAAATCGCGATTTTAGTGTGGTTCGGCCCCCGCCTAAGTCCATGACCCAAGCTCCCCGCTTAGGATTTCAACAATCTTCACTATGGCGGCTCTTCAAATGTTAGTGAGTCCACAAACCAACTACAATGGTAGTTCAAACTTTTACAATAGAAAAGAACCATTTTCAATACAAAGCTTTAATTCTAACACCTTTGACAAGGAAATCCTTCCTTTCAAAGTGTTTAACTCTCTCTTTTATAAGTGTTTGAGATTCACAATAAAAGCCCTCTTTTAAGGTAGATGAATACAATGAATGATTTTCTCTCAACAATGCTCACAATTTCTTGCTCAAGTATAGCTCAATGATGATTCAAAGATAAAGATAATGAAAGAACTCAAGTGTAATTGCTTTGAATCAATGCCTTAAGATTTTTCAGTTGATAACATTAATAGAAGCCAAAATGGGTGTAATAAATGCTCGCCAACGTTCAAATAAATGGCTATATTTTAAATCAGCATTTTGTCCTGATCGGTCGACCCCTGTTCGCCGGTCGACCCGTCGAGAGACCCTCGTCCGGTGGACAGGTCTCGGGCGGACGACCCTTTGGCCACCGGTCAACGGTCACCGTGGGGTCGTCCGGTGGAGCCACAACTGTCAAGGTTGGGTTTTAAAAGGTATTTCTTTTAAACATGTTTTATAAGATATTTTTCAAATGTTTCAACACAATATTTGAGAATCAAAATTGAGCATATCTTTTTGCAAGATCCAAAACCCTAGTCAAGTCCCCACCGGTACCCTTTATGACTTCTGTCTTCATCCTTATAACTCTATTTTCATTCTTTGAATCTTCTCTTTGAATTGTTGAATGTTCTTCTTCCCTCTTTAGCTTTGATGATCTTGGAATTGGAGTAAATGTTGATTCATCTTTACTTGTGCACACTTTAACAAACTCATTAAGCACATTTATGGTTTGTAATCATCAAAACCAAGATTTAGAAGCCTCTCAGGCTAACACGTACTTTTGCCAGAAAAAAAAGCCGATTATGAGGAGGGTTTAGACTTTTGCTGTAATACCCGAGATTTTTATTAGCAAAAAATAAAAAATAAAAAATAATGTAAATGGTAATTTGGTGAAAGAGTATGTAATTGGTGATATAATAATTTTAGAGTTATTGAATTTTGGAGTTACGACTTTTCATATCTTACTCATCATGGACATAATGGGAGTTAAATAGTTAGGAGTTATGTTTTTCCTTGTATTACATTCACATAAAGGATGATACATTAAATTTGTGGTAAAAAAATAAATACTTGATAATAAGTGTTGAGTAGTTAAATAGGCTAGTGTTTTGCTCTCCTCGTGTGCATAAGTTTCTACCTTGCTATACTCTTAAAGAATTATGTGTTTCACCAAAAAAAAAAAAGGGATAGAAACAAACATAGCCTAGTAGGATTTCATCCAAAGCATCTAGGAACCTTTCTAATTGTTCAGGAAATGTGCTAAGTAATACCATTGGTTGGTAAATTTCTTGTGGACTTGGAAGATATTGGACCATTACTAGCTTGAACCATCTATATTATTATGGTGTATACACATTGGAAATTTCAGATTTCAACTTGAAGATTTAGGTTCACATTGAAGGTAAGTACACACAATTCTTCTAGTATTTTATTTTGAATAAACATGTTTATTATAAATTTGTTTAAAAAGAAGCTTTTATTATGAAAATCATACTTATCTTTACTTAAATCGAGATTCTGAAATTATATTTTATTTAGCAAATAGTTATGAAAATTGATTTGATAAATGTGTTGGCATGACTGTATAAATTGGTAATGTATTTAGCTTTGAAAAGTTAGTTTAATTATCGGAATTATTTAAGTGATTTTTATGCGCAAGTTGAGTACTATGGTTGATCTTCGATATGTGTCCCTTAAAGGGACTAACCTTTGTGACTTTGTGAACGCTATGAGATGCGTTATTCGGAACTAGTTTCGACTTTGTCATTGTAAATCTTTGTGTGACTATGTGATATGTAACACTTCGTAAATCATAGGCGCTTGTTATCTTGGTACACATTTACTTATTATGCTTCGACAAATTAGTTTATAACTTAGTAAGTTGTGATATTAACTTATGAAGAAAATATTTGTCAAAATTATTTGTTTTTCTGAGTCATGCCAACATACTAGAAAAATTGTGGAGTACTTACTGGGCTATTTAGCTCACTCCATGATGAAATTTTTCAGACTCAGGTGATACAAGTTGTGAGATGGAACATGAAGAATGAAATATGGAGCTCTTATTAGATCAAAGAAATTGGAGCAAAATTCTCTCTAGCTATCTTAAATTATGTTTGAAGAATTATAAAGCTGTTTTATTTATTTATTTTTTAAAAAAAAACTAATCTTTTGATGTATTGGAGATTTAAAAGTACATCATAAATAAAGTATTTAGAATAATTTTGCCGCTCATAATAATTAGTAAAAACTAAGTTTGAGCCTTACACTAAGAATGCAGCGATTGTGACGTGCTATATGTGTAAAAAAAAATTTCGGACCTGAAACCAAAAATAATTCACACATATGGCACATGACAACCGCCGTACTCCTAGTGCAAGGCTCAAACCTATTTCTCAATAATACCACAAGTTCAAAACTAATATTACAAATACTTTAAATTTAGTTACATCCAAATAAATTTATTCACTAAATATCATTTCTAAACAAAGGTTAAAATTCATATTCTTAAACTAGAACATAGGTGAAGACGAAGCTAAAGTCGCGAACTTCATGCTCTATCGTTCTCATTTGATCTCACAAAATCATATTTTCTGCATCTGAAATCATAATAAAGAGTGAGTTATACAACCCAGTAAGCACTCTACAATTTTTCTAGCATGTAGGCATGACACATAAAAATAATAATATTTGATAAATACCTTGCTTAACAAAAATAGCTTATTTACAAAGCTTGAAACAAATTGCCGAGAAATACAAATTTAGTATCAAAGCATATAAATAACAAGCGACTATCATCACAAAGAGCCACACAAAGCGCTACAAATTCATGTAGCCATACGAAGATCTACAAAGACAAAGATCGAAAGTAGTTTCGAATAACACGTCTCATAGCGTATTCAAAGTCACAAAATTAGCCCCTTAAAGAGACTCATAACGAAGATCAATCATAGTCGACTTGTGCACTAAAACCACATAAACTAAAATTTCAAAGTCAAAGATTTAACAAATCTCATACTTGTCATGCCAACGTCATTTATCAAACAAATTTTGCAAAGCAAGATAAATAGGGTTAAATTTCAAATCCACTTTAGAAAATCAAAAATTTTCATTAGCCAAATAAAATATAATATAATTTCCGAAACATAGAATGAAACATTTGTTCAAAACAAAAGCTAGAAGAATTGCAGGTACTTACGATCAAATCCATATTGAAACGTTCATGTGAAAATCTGAATTTTCCCAAAGTCTATATGCCAGCACGTTAACTACTGCAACCTTAGTCTCATAATAATTCTATTGTCTCTACCAACTTTTACTCTTCCAAGTCATATTTCACTCATCATGTGAGTATAAAGAATCACATAGATATCTCTTAAAGTAATGACATTATAATGAAACAAACCTCAAAGAGATAGAATCTTGTGGAGCAGCTCGATTTGGTTCAATTTCTCAATTCCCAAACATGTTGTGTGCACTTGGCTTGGTTGAATAAATTACCAACGAAATTGAGACTCTTGAGTTGGGGTATTGATGTGGAACCTAACTGTATTTTCTACTCTGTTTGCAATGAAGATAGGGACCATCTTTTTGGGTATTGTTCCTTTGCTCGCAAGATTTGGAGTATTGGATGGAGAATGTGCAAAAGGCCTCTGACAATTAACAACTAGTATTCGATTGTGGAATGGTTTAC
This sequence comes from Ehretia macrophylla, assembly GCA_037974665.1. Classification (NCBI taxonomy): domain Eukaryota; kingdom Viridiplantae; phylum Streptophyta; class Magnoliopsida; order Boraginales; family Ehretiaceae; genus Ehretia; species Ehretia macrophylla. The sequence goes on from CM075766.1 coordinate 50,588,305, forward strand.
TCATATTGCTTCTCGTTCATCCTTCCAGGCGATTATTATGAAATGTTTTTTGGGCGCATTTGTGTTCCACTTGTGGAAGGAACGGAACAGACACATTCACAACAATGAAGTTTTGGTCGAGGAACAAATTCTTTCTAACATTATTTTTTATGTTTGTACAAAAATGTGTAAAGTGAAAAGGGTTAAATATACCCTTTTAAACCAAGTCATCTGTAGGGCTTGGTGTATTGGTGACCGTACTTTTTGGTGATTTTGTTGTTACTTTGTAAATTTTTTGTTCTGATTTTAATTCAAGCTTGCCTTTAGCAAAAAAAAAAAAATTGTAACTCCCAATGCACTATCATCCAATTCATTAACTCTTAATTATGTCTTTATTGTGTAGAATGTGAATAGTTATAACCCCAACTCATTAACTCCCAGTTATGATCCATGAAGTGAAGAAAGTGAACAATTGTAACTCAAAACTTAATAATTGTAAGATTAATACCTATGAAATAAATACTATTCACATCATCATTTATAATTTTTTTTATTTGCTCCTACAAAAAATCTCAGGTATTACGTTCTTTCCCTCTTGTAAAAGTTTTGTCCTCGAAACTTCATAACTTTCATTCCAAGAGACATATTCTTGACAGCTTCTTTTATCAGACTTTCACAAGAATCTTATGCCCCAAAATACGATGAGAACAAGTTGGTTTGATAGTATCTCCTATATGAGTAAAAGTTGCATTCTAATTTTTTTTGAAAATGGCCAAAACTTACTTCTAGAAAAATATATACATAACATTCTTTCAACTTCGATTGAAAGCTTATCAAATACATGACCACATCAATTTTCGAAAGCATGAACAGCCCCAAGTAGTAATTCCATTATGTATAATGTTTAAATTCCTTATGACAAACTACAATAAAGAATGATGAAGTAAAAGAATAGTCATTGTATATAACCTTTAGATGTTCTTCAACTTACAAGGTTTTTCATTCATTTGTTGATCATTTCTCTTAAAGAAGTAAACTACGTTTACAACACTTACTTTATTATTCTTTAAAAAGTCAACGACCTGTGAAATCTTTACCAAAATTATCCAACAAATATTATTACGGTACTTGGTGCTTTAAGAAAGACTAACTTTTTATTTCCTACAAAGAAAACAGCTCAAGACATTTTGACTGTTGAACTAAAATTGCAAACCCAAATATAATCCTGCCACATTCATCCAAGAAATGTTTGAAGGAGATCATGTATTCTGACATGTAAGTCATAACTAATAACATAAAATAATAATAATAATAATAATAATAATTCTCCAAAGTCATCTTTCTAAAATTCTTAAATATAGACATTCGTAAATAACGCTGACAAAAGAGCATCAAATCATTTTCTTAAACAAAGAAGTACAAGCAAAATTTCCTAATGAACTCGTTAATTGTAGCTTAGTCTTAAAAATCCATAAGATATCCAAAAGAGTAGAACTTACTATTTTATAGCTTAGCCACCACCAAAAGCACTTATGAGTTATAACAAGTAAGAAAATTATATAATTAAACTGAAGAATCAAATTACAGTCACATCTCTTCATATAATTTTTTTTTTTTTTTGAAAGTCTGAAGTCTCCAAACTAAATGAGCAATGTGGCGTAAATTGTAACAACCCGACCCGTGCATATAATTATTTTATTGATGTGCATATATTTATATGTCTACTTTAATTATTTATATATATTTGTTTGCATAAAATATCATATTTTTGGATTACGTGCATCTATTTCGTTTAACGTGCATTTATATCAAACTATGTGCATGCATCTAATATAACAAGAAATTTCATCTATTAACATATATTGCATCAATATAAATGCCTTCTTATGTAAGTAGGCACGTTTAATTGGTTAATGTGTATAATTCTCATTTTACATGCAATTTCGGGACTTCACGAACACTTTGAAAAATCGTATGAATCATAGAAAATAATTAACGTAGACAATTAGGAATTAGAATAACTAAATTAGTTAGAATTAAACTAGAATGGCAAACTAGTTAATAGCATTAAGTTGAAGGGCATATTAGTCATTTGGGTTCTTTTATTATTTACACCTATTTATATACTACAACACACACAAACACATAAAAACACACACAAAAATCAGACACACACACACACACACTAAACACGTTTAAAAACACACAAGAAAGAAGAAGAAGAAAAAGAAGAAGAAGAAGGAGAAAATAAGGAAGAAAAGGTGATTTTGAGCTTGTTCTAGCCAAAAAATAGGTGAGGGATTTCATTCTCCTATGCATTTCTAGTGTTAATTCTTGTTTATAAAATGTTGGCTAGTTGTAGTTGAATGATTCATGGATGTAGGAATGCAAATAGAAATGATATATGGCATGAAACAAGTTCTAGAAATGATTTTGTGTGTGAATATCAAGCTTTGCTAGTTGATCATGCTGTAGATATTGCATAGCTAGCTTGCTCAACTAGATGACGATCATGTGTTTGCTATAAGTTCTAAGTGAGGAATGAAAGTGCTTTGTATGCTAGTATATTGGTTGTAGCTAGCTTAGTGCATGAAAATATCAAAATGGAACAAAGAGTACAAAATGTGATTTTCGGACAGATTTGAGCAACTGAGGTTCAGAGCAGATTTGAGGTACCAAACGATGTCGGAATGAGCTGATTTTTTTACACAATATGCCCAAGACCTTAAGGAACAACTTCTCTTTTATGTGGAATGTTAAATTCTGTCGTTTAGGTGCATTTATAGAGCCAAAACAGTAGGGTCAGATTCACCCGTTGATGCAGGGGCAGTTTTGCGCACTGATTTTCTAAAGGGCATAACTTGATGAGTTTAACTCCGAATTGGGAACCGTTTGAGGCTAAACCCATCTACACTTGACGAACTACATTTCTGTGAAATTTCAAAAGTTTTAGAGGTCATTAAGACTGCTAATTGAACCTGTAAAATTAAGCAAATGCAGCTAGAAATTTCAGTTTATATAGCTAAGTGATTAATGTTGCACTAAAGGCTAATTTGAGCTGAATAATGGTAGATTATAAGTAGTTGAAGGCTTGAGAGTAACAATTACATATTTGGAGATAGTGTTTAAGTGAAATGAGGGTTAAATAAACATTGCTTGCGTTGAATGCTAAATGTTATATACGTGATTAACGTGAACTATGTTCATTGAATGTTTAAATAAGTTGAGCTTTGAGTGAAAATTAAATGTAATGAATTATGTGTAGTGACTTGCTATGTAGATAATCAAGAGTAATTAAAGTCATGCACATGCTAGTGTTAGTTGTCAAAGAGTGTTTGCAAGTTATGGGAAGTAAAATATGTTTTCAATCATGTTCATGAGCTTAGCTTAATGTATGTGTTAAAGTTAGTTGAATTGCTTGAGTACTTGGTTATTGTTGGCTCAAATGCAAGAAATAACAAGAAGATGATAAGCAAGCAAAATTTGGATTTGGATACTGCACTGCCCCTGACTTCCGAAGTAGTTTTGGTATAGCAAACGTGCTTAGAATTGAACTAAATTTATATGGCAGCTAGATTAGACAGTTTATAACAAATGTTGATTTCTAGAACTAAGGCAAATTCTAACGTTTTGACCCCGCGATTTAGCTATTTCCGAAATGTGTCTGAAAATCGCTGGTGCAGGGGGCAGTTTGCGCAGTTGCACGGAAATGGTCATAACTTGTGGAATTTAGATCGGAATTGAGTTCCTCTTGAGGCTAAAGTAATCTACACTCAAAGAGCTACATTTATACATAAAAATCAGTCAGTTTGGAGGTCTATAGCATAGATAACTGAATTGATATTATTAAGCCTCTGTTGGAAAAAATGGAAAATGTTTTAGTGATATTTAGGGTTTTGTGCAAAGTTGATTCTAGGATTGATTTGATGCTATCTATAGGTAATATAGGCTCTAATGAGCATAGATTAGTGATTAGACGTGATTGGCTTGATTGAAACTTTGGGAAATTTGCATAATTGGTTTAAAATTCAAAGGGGCTTTATCCGAAAAGTGAATCCGGATGGAATATAATGATGTAGATAGTCTTTATTAGGTGTGGCAGTGCTTAATGTGCCTTTATGGCGCCAAATTGGGGTTTGGTTAGAGTACTTGTAGTTAAAACATATAAAAAAGGAAATTTTGGGACTTTTATGTTGGATATAGTATAAAATGAGGTCTTGTGGTTCTAATTGGTGCAATAAAGTGTCATTAGAAGTGTGGAATAACTTTCTTGTGGATCTAGTACCTTGTGTTTCATTTGAGTGTCAATTATTTTAGTAGACAAAGGGGTCTTTCAAGCGAAGTGTTAGCGATGACTTGTTCGAATAAGTATATGATCTTAGATGTGTTAGGAAGCCTCTAAGATGTATGTATGGCGTGGTTTAGATAATCAAATTAGATAGTTGTAGTTCAAATCATTTAAAGGGCTTTTCGGAGTTTTTGTGTTAATATGACTTAAAATGTGGTTTCACAACATTTATGTGTATCATAATATGGCTATAAGTGATTAGTAAAGTTAGATTTGAGGATTGTTATCTTGTGTGAAGTTTAGAGCTTGTTTTGTAAGCATTTAGAAGGAGACTTGTTGGATTTCTTGTGAATTACTTGAATTAGTAGTTATTATATTGTTATATTCGCTCAAATTGATCATGATTGAGTTATATGTTGTATAAGTGTGAAGTTTATGACCTAAATACTAAGCATGTGGAAAGGTTTTAATTGGATTTTATGTGAATTAGTTGAGCTTGGTGCTTAGTTGGTTATTTGAATTGATGTAGTTATTATAATTTACTTTTAAATGATTAAATAAGAGTTTATGGTATGTAATATGTAGCTGTTTAGAGAAGTTTCATGAAATAGGTTGTATAACTACTTCATTAAAATATGTTTGTATCTTGTTTATAATACCGCGTTGCTTATAATTATATGAGTTATGTTGTGGAAAATGACTAATTGGAATATATGTTAAGTTAAAGTATATAAAAGTGGTATTTTGTTAAAAATAGAATTCTAATAGATATTGTATATATGCTAAATAAGCGAAGTTATAAGTTAGCTAACCTAGCTGAATAATTAATGAATGTTGTAGTTAAAGAGTAATTGAAGTAATGTTTGCTTATAGGTTCAAGGTGACTGGAAATGATGTGATTCAAACTTACATCTTGGAGCTCGGTAGAGGTGAGGGACCTGCATCCTTACGTGCATTATAGTTTATTTTCTTTCTAAAAGAGTATATTGTTTAGTATAATTGCGTAATTGATATATGCTTATTGTTGCTAAATTGTAACCTGGTGCGAGAACAACTTACTTTTTGTCCTTAGATGTGTTTCCTGATTATATTGTCATTGTTATCATTCTTGCATTGCATCGTGGTTGCGCAACCTCATTGTCGCGGCGGATGCGATGGCCTCGCTGGGCGGCATCGGGCTTGCCAGTGTTGGTTGCCTTAGCTCCGTCTGCTATTCCCTCACTCGCTTGGTCCGGAGATTGCCAGGGGGTGTTGGGTCGTAGGATCGGGTACATCCGGAGTATCCATTGGTGTAAGGGATGCCGGCATATCGAGATTGAGATCGTGGTTCGTGGATCGGGGATCGAAAATTTGGAGTGATAAGGGTTATTGATTGTATCCTTTTAAAATGTGGTATTAGAATTGTTATTCACTGTTTATCTATTGTATTAATTGTGTTAAGTTGCTGCATTGCACGTCCCCGGTAGACCTTATCCCTCACTGAGCAATTGTGATTGCTCATACCTCGCTAAACATGTTTCAGGTGGTGCAGTTGGAGGAGTTGCCTTGGTTGCTGTGTACTATTACTTGAGATTGGAGTGATTGCTTGCTAAACTGTAGAAGACCTTGCTTGTCTACTTTATGTTCTATTTTGGAGCCTAAGGGCTTATGTATATATATTTGAGTGGTTGCAATTTGAAAGCTAAGTGGATGTAGTAAGTGTTATGGAATTGTGACATGTAATAACTTATGCTTCTGCTTCTAGCTACGTTGCATGCTTGTATGTGTTTATATTGTCTTGTGTTGCTTAAGGCTTGGATGGCCTTGAAGTTGGGATTTCAATTAGAAATGTTGTTCCTTTGCTTCGTGTTTTATTTGAATACTTACAGGTTTCCAGAATGTCCACGGTACAGGGAACTTTGTCCGTTTTTCCTAAAATTTTGTGACCGGGTTGGGTATTGGATTGAGAATAGCATGATTATTAGAGCCTCCAGTCTCATGAGGGATCGGGGCATTACATAAATAATGATGCAAAAGGATACTAGGAACCTAATAATATCACGATTTAACTTCTAGCATCTTTACTTTGGAGATAAACAACTACGGTAAACTAGAGTAAAGACTCTCATTTCTTTCCCTTGGCATTCATCTATGTTCATCTCTAGAGTTCCTGACCCAAATGCTTCCTTAATCCGCAAAATCTTGTACATATTAAACCTGCCTAGAGCAGAAATGCACTAAATTTCTCAATTCAACTAGACCATCTGCAATTCTTAACAATTAAACTACCACCTTCCCAAAGTGCTATATGTGATAATTTTAGAGTTATTGGATTTTGGAGTTACAACTTTTCTTATCTTACTCATCATGGACATAATGGGAGTTAAATAGTTAGGAGTTACGTTTTTTCTTGTATTACATTCACATAAAGGATTATACATTAAATTTGTGGTAAAAAAATAAATATTTGTTAATAAGTGTTGAGTAGTTAAATAAGCTAGTGCTTTGCTCTCCTCGTGTGCATAAGTTTCTACCTTTCTACACTCTTAAAGAATTATGTGTTTCACCAAAAAAAAAAGGGAAAGAAACAAACATAGCCTAGTAGGATTTCATCCAAAGCATCTAGGAACCTTTCTAATTGGTCAGGAAATGTGCTAAGTAGTACCATTGGTTGGTAAATTTCTTGTGGACTTGGAAGATATTGGACCATTGCTAGCTTGAACCATCTATATTATTATGGTGTATACATATTGGAAATTTCAGATTTCGACTTGAAGATTTATGTTCATATTGAAGGTAAGTACCCACAATTCTTCTAGTATTTTATTTTGAATAAACATGTTTATTGTAACTTTGTTTAAAAAGAAGCTTTTATTTATGAAAATCTTACTTATCTTTACTTAAATCGAGATTCTGAAATTATATTTTATTTAGCAAATAGTTATGAAAATTGATTTGATAAATGTGTTGGCATGACAGTATGAATTGGTTATGTATTTAGCTTTGAAAAGTTAGTTTAATTATCAGAATTATTTAAGTGATTTTTATGTGCAAGTTGAGTACTATGGTTGATCTTCAATACGTGTTCCTTGAAAGGACTAACTTTTGTGACTTTGTGAATGCTATGAGACGCGTTATTCAAAACTAGTTTCGACTTTGTCTTTGTGAATCTTTGTGTGACTATATGATATGTAACACTTCGTAAATCATAGTCGCTTGTTGTCTTGGTACATATTTACTTAGTATGTATGCTTCGACAAATTAGTTTATGACTTAGTAAGTTGTGATATTTTCTTATGAAGAAAATATTTGTCAAAATTATTTATTTTTCTGAGTCATGCCAACATACTAGAAAAACTGTGGAGTACTTACTTAGCTATTTAGCTAACTCTATGATGTGATTTTTCAGACTTAGGTGATACAAGTTGTGAGATGGAACATGAAGTATGAAATGTGGAGCCCTTATTAGATCAAAGATGTTGGAGCAAAATTCTCTCTAGTTCCATTCATAAAGTCACCTTAGGAGGGTTTTTATAGTTTTTCCTAAAAACTGTGAGCGTATGAGTGAGGAGAGGGTTTGGATTTTTGTCCGTTCAAAAGATTCGTTGTGTTGTAATGGTTTATTGTTGATTAGTGAATTTTTCAATTACTTAGGTCGTGAATGTAAGTAGAAGATCGAACCACGTTAAAATATCGTGTAATTAGTTTTCGCTGCATTGTGTGCTTTGTGTGTGTGTACGAATCCCAACAAAAATCGGGATTATTCTAGTGACAGAATTGATTGCTGACATTCAGGGTCATAGTATTTGAGAAATGAAATCAATTATCTTGAACAAAAGAAGCAAGAAAAAAATATGACTCTTTATCTTCTTTACTGGGACACACTAGAGTTTCTCAAATAAGATCGGATTTTATTAGTAGAGACTAAGTAATGAAGTCCCAAGATGAGGTCTAACTCGTATAGAGCATCAGTTGGTTGAGAAAAACTACAGTGAGATTGAAAGCTTAATGTGGATAGGTATGTCAAATTAAAAAATAATTTTGAATTCGCCACGATAGGTGGATTATTAGGGAAGAAAGTGGCATTGAATATAGCGTTTTTTTTTTTTTTTTTTGTGAAACATTGAGTATCGGGTTTCACTTTCAATTTGGCTTATGCATCCAATATGGAGTGAAAGTGACAGCTTTATGGAATGGTTTGTGAGAAGTGAGTGCGAATTGAAACTTTTGAAGTTGAAACTGTTCTAAGCAATAATAAGAAATCTTGGTGAGAAAAATTATAGAATTACAAGAGTTAGGTGATTTTATAAACTAAAAATATAAAAAATATTAAGAAAATGTAAAATGATCTTATGAGTATGGTCAAGGCCGGAGCTAAGCATTTTATATTTGGCGGGAGGGGAAGGGCTAAAATTCCCTTACAAAAAAAAAAAAAGGCAATGGGAGAATTTGAATAAGAAAACGAGAACTAAAAAAAAAATTAAGAAAGTCATAGCAGTTTTTTCTTCAAAAAAATTACATATGTTAAAAATTGAGCTCCGATTCTCCGGTCTCCACCCTTGAGTATGGCACTCCCACAACCCTATGCCTTAGATTCGGCCCTCCCTTCAAGCATCCAAATTATATTAGGTGCTTTGTTTCACTTATAAGAATATTCTAAAAGCTCTTAACATTAAACAAACATTTCGCCATAAGAAAGAACAAAGAGGGGAACTCACTCAATTATTTGATAACAGATAGGGAAGAAAAGTCAACACCAAACATGAAAAGATGATTGGAGAAGAAAGTTGAATAGCTGGTTTTAGCCTCTATTCCATAAAAAAAAAGTTGAATCACATGATCTCAGTGTGGCAACTTGGAATCGCATCACAGATTCTGGATCTTATCCCTCTTTCGACCCCTTACGCTATCCTATCAAATGAGTTCATCGGTTGATAAACACTTTATTATTCGAGCGATAACGAATTGTAAAGATTTTGATTTGTGAAGTAATAATTTTAAGTTTAAAACTCTCTGTTAGATGAATTATTGCACGTATGAGGACGCATAGTTAGTTTATACTCTTTAAAATGAATTTAATATTATTTAAAATAAGTTACTCATTATTAAAAAAAAATTATTGCTGCTATTTCTTTGGTCAAAATAGGAGTGTTGGGAGATAAAGGCATGCCATAGAGGGATGACTTGGGCAGTCAAACATAACGACTTTCCGCTTTGGGTTGCTTTCTTCCGTTCACTCCGTTTCTATGTGAACAGTTGATCAACTTGTGTATACCTAATGTCTAGTTGTTCTGACAGGGGCGGAGCTGGGGGTCGTAACCTCCAAAAAAAAAAATAAAAAAATTAATGTATTTAAAAAAAAAAAAAAAGGTTTGGCCTCTTATAAATATTCGTAAAGTTATTTAAAAGTACACAATTCTTGCTTTAGGTTGGTAGTTTGTTGTACTTAAGTTTAGTTAGGCGTGCCGTATTCAAATCTCAACGGCAATTTTTACTTATTTTTGTTTTGTTTGGCCAATTTGAACTGACTTTTAAAAAAAATAATAATAATAAAATGAAAGGCTAGGGAAGTGCCACATGGGCACTTCTCCAAAGCCATTAGTAAGAAACAAAATAAGCAAATCAATTGATCAAAACAATTTTTAAACTCTTTCTTTTAATAATTGAATCCAAATTTTAATCCCAATATTGATTTTTTAGCTCAATCCTTGATTGTTCACACCTCACATGCATCTCAAGCGGTCCTACTACTTTTCTCAGTGACTTTAAAATGTAAATTATAACTACCAACTTCAAAACGTTCCTCCTATATTTAATACGTTGGTCACATGTATAGGTGGAGTACACACATTTATTTGAAGGACATTTCGGATTTTAAAAGTTTTCCTGTAACTATCAAAGCTCCTTTACTTCTTTCTTTTTTTCGTCAGTTGTCTGATTTTTGTTCTACTTGTATATAGTCCTTGAGGGCTTTTATAATGATGTCAAAAAACAAAAACGAAGAATCAACTTTCAATAGAAAGTGATGCATCAACTCATGCTGCCAAAAATTAATTGTCATTTTAATGTACAAAACTCTTATTTTGCTCGATATTTAAAGGAGGATTAAACTCATTTTAAAATTTATTATACAAATTTTATTTATGCACGCACTCTCACATCAAAAGCCCCAAATCACCCACCAAGACCATATTCTACATTGACGAGAGCATTGGGGGGGAGCCTGACAGAAAATACGGATTGAAAGAAAATTTAAAGAATAAAACAGACCCACCCAAAAGAAAAAAGATGAAGAAGGGAAGCACAACATAATTGAAAAATCTAGTTGGTGAAACTAATCATCTACTGAATGCAGCTCAATACATAAATGACTCAGGTCACATCATATATAATGATAATATGGAATGGGATTAATCGTGGTGCCTTGTCCACTTCAACATGTAGATTTTTTTCTTTTTTCTTTGTCTGAACATGTGGAATATATATATTGAAACTCGGTTTTTTTCCTTTGTCTGAACATGTGGAGTAAATATATTTTTTTTTGCCTGAACACGTGGAACTCTGAAGGCATCAACTCAACGATGAAGTATTCTAACATTGATTTGGACCTTTAACGTAAGTCTGATTTTTGAGTCTCGAACGTGAAAGGACTACTCAACGAATGGAGTTCAGGATCCTCGTCCTTTCTGAACGAGCTGGGAAGAGGAGCATATAAGTTACACGGCAACATTAATGTAAAGGACTTGGGTCTTCACTTGTCTGCTTTCGTTCCATTCCTTTTCACCTCTCTTAGAATATTTCAATAGATTCCAAAAATTTCATGAACTATCTAAGATTCCGTGTTTTAAAAAGTCTTTAATGATGTATCTGTAGTCAAGGAGTGTCACACACGAACAAAGAAAAAAGAAAGCAAAGCGAATTCTTCGATCAAAGTCTCGGTTGCTTCCACTTGTGACCAAAACCAATTGACATCAAATGGAGTTCGTCCATGATCTTATTTATTAATCTTTTTTTAGATGGGAAGTCCATGTGGGATATTTTAACACCCCCTCACGTGTGACCTGACGATAACGAGCTGACATGAGGGAAACAAGAGCGAGTTGAAATGAGGAAAGCGGGTCAGCCAGAACGAAACAAGATGGGTCACACATAAACGAATACGAATGGATCAAGGCCCAGTACTAATACCATATTAAGTATCATGAGTTTTCATCTTAAAATCAATTGGTATCAAATGGAGTTGACTCATGACTTTATTTATTAATATTTTTTTAGATGAGAAGCCAATGTGGGATATTTTAACACACATGATTTATACAGAAGTCGTAAAGCGAGAGAATAGGGAATATAGGCCTATCATGAGAAATTTCGATCCTCGCGAAAAGGACCAGCTGCCAAGGTAGTGTCAGAAGAAGAGATAATTATTTTCCTCTTTGTTCAAATTCTCAAAAATCTGAAATTGGACTTGAACTTGAAAGAATGGGGAATTAAAGTAAAGCATGGTATGGAAAATCCCAGTATAAAATAGAGCAGTGGAAAGCCAACAAAGGAAAAAACATTAGAAAAAACGAGCGAAACGAAAGAAAAAGATTTTTTTTATTTATTTATTGGAAAACAACTCTCCCTTGGAGGCTAGGAACCAATATATAAGAATAAGATAATTTGGTTAGATTATCCATGCTAAAGGGAAATAGGCATTCCTCTTGATCAGGGCCATATTGATGAATGAAGGAAGGGGTTTATGATCCCTAGCTCTGTATGCCCACACCTTCTCAACTAAGTTTTCAAATCATATCAAAAGGAACAATTAAAACTTGATAGCCAAAAGGCTCCGTCGGAGAATGGTTGGGTCTTTAAAAGAAACTATGCAGTTAAAAGAGCCCTCCGTTCCGACATAATACATTAACTGAACATATATTTCAAAATAGATTATAATCTAACTTAGCAACCCGATCATAGTCAAAAGAGAGACTACTAAGTTAGCAACAACTAGTTCATTATCTTTACTACAACTTGTACATCATAAACTATGAAGTAAATAAAAGGTAACTAGAATAATATACAAGATTATAAGGTATACAACATCTCTAACATCAAGGACAAGACTCTGGTATATAGGACTCGTCCACATATGGCACATTCTCAGCTTCCTGAGGCACGTACCCGTAATCTTGCTCAATAACATCTGTATGCATGCAATAATAGAGAGTGAGCTTATATAAAACAAGCTCAGTGAGGACCCGATAGATCTCTAACAGTATTTACTATACTCCTTGAAAATGATCCTTTGAGCAGTAAACACACAATAAAACATCAATAACAATATAAACACATAACTATAATGACCAATCAATAAAGGATACTCTAGTTGGTGTAACTCCAAATGTCATCACGATCTCAACCATTCTTTTTGTAACTCCCCATTACTCACGCACCCGAGGTACCTCACTAGCCTCGCTTTCCATGACACCTCCGTCATGCGAGCTGGAGGTAGTCGCTGGTAGTCATGCCGTTATCAACTCGACAGCCCGACGCTGCCCGAGAGGTGGCACACACATACCAAGACTCAGCAATAATAATAAACATCATTCACAGGAGGACAATCTAGAAGAATTGTCTAACTCCCGGTTCATCAATTATCAATCAATAATCATCAATTATCATCAATATAACATCAAGTAATCATTTAAACAACAAACAACTAAGTTAGATGACAAAGTAGGCCATCCAACTTAACATGCATTAAACACACAATCAAACCCTAATCTATCCATTAACAAGTCACAATTCAATCACTCAAATACCATCCAATCATCTAAAGGCTCAATTCAACAATTTAAAGAAAGACAACCTAAACTTCAAGTAATCATATCTTACATTCTACTAATTCAAACAACTCCAAATCAATTTCTAACACTCACCCATTCAATCAACTACATTAGTCATCTCAGAAACCAACCAAGACACATCAAAATCAAGCCCAACAACCCTAAAACCTCAATGCACCTAGGCTGAAATTTTCAGATTTTCACACAAACATCGCAATCGAAAATTCGGTATTATAACGACGCTACCACGTAATTAACAAACTTTTAGAAATCGACGGCAATCGATTCCAACCACAACAACTCAAGATAATCAACAAATGGCCAATCTATCAACTTTAAATACGCAAAAATAAAAATTTATGCTACAACGGTTCAAATCTCACAAGATTACATATAATCGATCTTTAGCATGCACTAAGCAAATATAACTTCAAATTAACATTCTAACAGTTCAAAATGCAATTATAAACAAAAATATAAAAAATGAATTTTGAGATCTAGAATTTTTCTCCCACCTTTGATGTGTTTTGAAACTACAAAGATGCTCAATGGATGCTCAAGAGATGGAATCAAGTCTTGGTTGATGGAAATTGGCCTTGAATTGCAACTTTTAATGAAAATTTACTTTGAAAAAATGTTGAAAATGCTCTCAAGAAAAGCTATGGAGTTTCGGCCCTTTGTGTGTGTTGATGAGTGTGTTTTGTGTTTTGTTAGTAGGTGTTGATGCATAAATAAGCTAAGGTCAAATAAATTAAAAGAAAGTCAAAGTTAATTTTTAGTCTTTTAATTCTATTTTTAGTCTTTTAATTCATTTCTTGGCTATTTCTTGCTCAACTAACAAATTAACACCTAAATTAATTCTAGACAATATATTTTAGGTGACAAAGAGTGTTACATTAAAATAGTTTCACCCGAGTCGGCTTAAAACTCGTTTTCTTGCAAAAGAAAGTGTAAAAATCTTTAAAATTTCAAAACCGATTCCAAATCCGTTTTAATCAAACACGGGTCTATTAATACCCGAGGACTAGGTTTTAAAACGTTTAAAATACCCCTGTAAAAATTTTAGCAGACAGGTGCTCAAAACACTATTTACCAAAACCGACGATAAAATTTCTGATTCCGTTTTTTATGAAAATTTCATGAATGCGCACTTAGTATGTATTAGGAGTATTAATCACATTTTTAACACATTCTAAGTCATATAGCACATAAACAGGTCAATTCACGCAAAATAAGGTAAAATACACAAATCGAGATAAAGCAAAATATGGGGTCTCACAGTCTCAGATCCTAAGACCATTGTTTACTTGTCAGGCAAGATTCCATCTGATCTTCTTTGACAGCTTATATATATAATTAGTTAACCCTGCCCCCAATGGGCTCTTAGTACGTCAATCATATCCTAAAAGACTAAACTTTATAAGCACCCCTCAAATAACAATCTCTTCTTGAAGCAGTTATTGTTCTTCTCAGGTTCACCTCTTTTCGTTAAGCATAGCATGAAATAAATTTTAGTAATATTAAGTCTAGGGATAATCAATTGTTGTGAGAGATGACAACAATAGTGCACTATTTGAAAACGTGGAAACAAATCATTCGTTTATGGCTATTACATAATATTATAACATCGTTCGCAACCTTATTACATAGGGACACAATATTTCTAGTATAGGATTGTCTTATCAGGCCAACTCCAGCAGCATATGTAAAAAACCAAAATCTCTACATGTAGAGATGCTTTTGGAGACTTTTGTCTCCAGCAGCATCTCTACAATGTAGAGAACTTGTAGAGGATCTCTACAATTGGATTCAGCATCTCCAAATGTGGATATGCTGAATCCATTCTCTAAAACCTAAAAAAAAAAAATACAAGTCTCCAAAATGTCTGATTGATATCATCGATAATACAAGACATAAAAAAAATAGAATATCATCATAAAAAATAAACAAATATAAAAAAAAAGATTAAAAATGAAAAACTAAAAATATTAGAATTAAAATAAAAATTATTATTAGCAATGAACAAATATTAAAAAACGGTAATAATAAAGTTTGAATTAAAATAATATATTTAATTAAAATAAGAAAACATTTTGGAGTAAAACAAAAATAGAGAATATGTAAAATAGAGAAACTGCTGAAGTGAAATTAAAATAGAGATTCTCTAAAAATAGAGATTGAGTAAATGTAGAGAAGCTGTTGGAGTGAAACTAAAATAGAGAATCTGTAAATATAGAAAAATAGTTCAAAATCTCTACATGTAGAAAAATAAAATAGAGAAACTGTTGGAATTGGCCTCACTATTATTTTGAACTTATTTGATTACTATGTTCTTTGTTTACATGCCCTCAATCATCTCAGGCCCGCAGAGTCAAATTGCACATTCATTAAATACGCAAACACTAAAAAATAGTAAAGCCAACTATCTATTACACTTATCTTAGCATCATGAGAACTTCGGCCATGGAACCACCTTACCCCAACACCACCAGCACCACCAACCACCATAAACCGAAAGAATATGACGGCGGCTACGACGACAATGACGATAACTCCCCCATCGAAGAGGTCCGGCTGACTGTGACCAACACCGATGACCCAACCTTACCGGTATGGACCTTTCGAATGTGGTTCTTGGGCCTGTTATCATGTGGGCTACTATCTTTTCTCAACCAATTCAACTCATACAGAACTGAGCCACTTGACATAACTCTACTCACAGTCCAAGTAGCCACTCTCCCTATAGGCCATTTCTTGGCTGCTGCACTGCCGACGACTATGTTCAAGATACCTGGTTTCGGGCCTAGACTGTTTTCTCTCAATCCAGGCCCGTTTAACATGAAGGAACATGTTCTCATTTCCATTTTTGCTAATGCTGGTAGTGCTTTTGGTGGTGGCTCAGCTTATGCTGTTGGTATCGTAAACATTACCAAAGTTTTTTATCGACGTAACATATCGTTCTTGGCTGGTTGGTTGCTTGTCATCACCACTCAGGTACAGTTTTTCATTACTGAGTATACTTGACAAGTGTTTTTCTCCTTGTGAAAGCAATAACTGGTACAGAAAAGTTTCATTTCTTTTTTTAGCTGTCACTTTGAACACATGAAACGTTCAAATTGTCAAAAATAATTTATATTTATTCATTTCTTTTAACATGTTATCTAGTGGCGGAGCCAAACACTAAGATTAAGGAATTCACTATATGACGGAGTCAGTAACCTGGGTCAGGGGCACATATTTATGCAAATTTGTTTTATATAAATTACAAAAAAGAAAAAAAATATTGTATTTATGTCTAGAATTATGATTTTGATGATAGGAGATCACAATATTTAAAAATAAAGAATTTGTGGTATTCGAATTCGAACTATTTAATTGAAGACACAAAATTATCCATTAAAAATAAAAAATAATCTAAACATCATTCATAAACATTAAAATTAAAATAAATGTACAACTAAACTAGAAAAATTTAACTTAAATATTAAAAATATTACAAAAATAAACGAATCGAAATTCATACACTGTGATAAACACAAATAGTTTTAAAATATAGATTATAAATTATAAACCGATTTAAAAATAAGAGAACAAAAGTGAAAAATAAATGAGAGAAAGGCAAAAGGAAAGAGAGAGAATAAAAATAAGAAGGTATCTATATATATATAAATCCAAATTTCACCTGGTGCACATGAAATCTGCTTCCCTCCGCCAATGATGTCATCACTTGTGTAAACGAGATTATATTATATAACTACTTTATTTAAAAATTTAAAATGTCACAGAACAAATTTTTAAATTTATTTATTGTCTTCGATATGTTTTGTGATCCTTTGGAAAGTTAGGCTTGACTTGTAGGTTATGTTTGTTAGAGAATACAATATCTGATGTGGGGTAATTGTATTTTGTAACAGTGTTGTCAAGGATAAATGTATTCTTTAACAGGGTTGTTGGTAACAATTGTATTCCCTAACTTGATAGTGGATCAACTTATGCAATCGTGCTTACTCGTTATGTGTCACACCCCTAAATTCGTTAAGGCAAACTCTGCCTCTAGTCTAATAAGATTAGGCCTCCTAAGTTCGTAAGATTCTAATACTGTAGTACAAAAAACTATATCTCATAATATTAATAATTAGAGCTGCTAGAATGTAACAAAATAAGCCTAAAAATATAACAACTTAAGCTCAAAGGAAAAGCCATATCAAAAGACTAGTGTGTTAGATAGAGAACTCCTTGTACTTAAGAAGCACCCCTTGTGAGAGTGAGATTCCGATGGGGGATCATTACATTAAACCCCCCTTAAATTAAGAGCCGACGCCCACGTCGGGTTAGCCTATCGACGCTGACCCGACGGTAGCCTTTTCCTTTTTTTTTTTTATTTGGCAGGTGCACCCACCTATCAGTATTCAGTGTGACACTTACCACACCTTAATCTAGCCTATAGTCTACCGGCCATGGAGGCCACTCTCAATGAAAGCACCAATGTAATAAAATAAGCCCAAGAATGTAACAACTTAAGTCCAAAGGAAGAGCCCATCCCAAAAGACTAGTCTGTTAGGTGAGAAAACCCCCTGTACTTAAGAAGCACCCCTTGTGAGAGTGAGATTCCGATGTGGGATCATTACATAGAACTCCTTTTTTTTTTTTTTTTGGGCAAAAGAAGAGTTGCTAGAACCTTAATGAATCAATACAATTTCTTAAACAATACAAGTCCACAACATATACGAGTGTTTCGTAATAATAATAATATGAATCCCTAAAATATCATGCAATTACGAGATTCGACTTCAGAATGTGATCTCTAAACTCATATAGCTCTCACAATTCAGTAACCTTGACCTCTGTATAAATATAATAAAATAATAAAATGAACGAAATAGTTCTCCGATAAGTACACTCGAAAAGTACTCAAGGATAGTCAATGTAATAAACTATATAAGTTGAGACCAGAAACGAAGTCATATGTAAAGTAATTGAGAATCTACAATCAATAAAATATCAATGAGCCTAGTAGAAATTTTTGTAGAGCGATTATAACAATTCGTCGGCATATGACTAAAATAGGAAGAAAGTTGAACTCCACTATAAGCTGCGATTGATACAGTATAACTAACCATTGATACAATGTAGTTAACAATATGTAGTTAACAATAAAATGATACAATAACCTTTGATAGTCCATATAAGTAACATGAATATGCCTAGAGGCTTTCACATGCCGTCTAGGTGTCACAATTTATGAATAATCAATGAAAAATAGGACCATAGGGGTGTGTTTGAGTCGGATGTAGTAACTCAAAATTTTATAAGGCGATTTTAGAGTTTATAATTTTTCAATATAGGACAAATGCATATTCTAATATAAAATATATATTGATTGAAGACAATAGGAGTCATCACCAACGATGACTCTAGAATAAATGAAAATATAATGACTACATGTTGAAATCTTGGTATTCTAAAATACAATATGAGAATGGCTATTTATAGGCCTCATAATTTGGTGACCAAGAATAAGAACCAGACTAATTAGGAATATAATTCAATACGGAAACCTGAAATCTAGTCCAATAAGGAAATAAAATAATAATGTCTAAACTTAGACTATTGCCTAAACTAGTGTTATTAAATAAGGAATAATATTAAAACCTATTATATTTCAACAACCCCCTTAAACTCAAGTATGGTGAATCGGAAGCAACTTGAGTTTGATAACTGATAATTGTTGAAGCATTTGTAAGGCATTGATCAAAGTAGGCAAAAGAACATATGTTTGGAGTTAAAATCAAACCAAAACGTAAATCGAAGGACCATGGCTAAAGGCACACAACGACGACGGTAACCAGACACTCGATACGCCGAGACAAGAGAATACTGATGAAGAAGATAACGTCTTCTCACAACATCAGGAGAAAGAAGGTACGATCATGACCATGACTGAAGGCATACGATGACAACTAGAATTGGACGCTCCAATACCTAGAAGGGACGATTGAGAAAGAAGAGAACATCTTCTTACCACATAAAGAGAGAAAATGTACGATCAAATGACCACAACTAAGGGCACACATGACGATGGCTACCGGATACTCGGATGCCTAGATAATCGACAATGGCATGGTGGTGGGAATAATGAGATAACAATGACACAGGCTACCAGAATAGTAGTTCTGATACCATGTTAAAAGAAAAAGAAAAGATAAAATATGAAGAAAATATATATTGATTGGAGACAATAGGAACCACCACCAACGGTGGCTCTAGAACAGATGAAAATATAATGACTACATGTTGAAATCTTGGTATTCTAAAATACAATATGAGAGTGGCTATTTATACGCTTTATAATTTGGTGACCAAGAATAATAACCAGACTAATTAGGAATATAATTCAATACGGAAATCTAAAATCTAATCTAATAAAGAAACAAAATAATAATGTCTAAGTTTATACTATTGCCTAAACTAGTGTTATTAAATAAAAAATAATATTAAAACCTATTATATTTCAACAGGGAGAGAGATTGGAAAATGTGAAGGAAAGTAAAAAGTTTTTTGAAAAATACTACACATATTTACTGTGTAAAACCTTCGGGTCGGTTTGGATTTATCAGTTTTGATGGTAAAAATCATAAATTAAATCATATGATCGATTTCTATGAAACTTTAAACCATAACCAACCAAACTTTTTAAAAATCGTTAAAAGTGGGTTAGTTTGGATTTAGTTAGGCAGTTCGAACATATTGACGGTTAAGCTGTATACCCCTAATAAAGAAAGAATAGACGAAGTATATCAATGAATAACAAAAAATATGAATAATGAGTTATCGAAACAAATCACATGATCGTTGAAAACTAATATAAATCAGAATATGGCTCATGTGAAATTACAAATGGTTATGCATAAAGAGAAATCAAGTAGGAGTCACCAATCAGTTGTCACAGGATGCCATAAATTGTAGAATTGATAGTAGATAGATCAATAAGGGAAGTAATGATTACTGAAGAATAAGTACTTCAACAATTATCATTATCAAGAGAGGATAATGATGCCAACAAGTGTCAAGTACATTGAATAAATAAAGATTAACTGAGAATGAATAATACATAAGGGGAAGCCCAAGTTATCTAAATCGAGTTTTAAATTTATTTAATTATTTTTTGTACAATTATAATTTCAAGCTAACTTGCTACTGCAAGAGAATAAATTAAAATTAAGGTCTGAGGGAAATATAATTAATTAATAATTATTCATTGCTAAACTTAGACGTGCCCATGTTATGTAATTATTAAAATGTAACATACACATGATCACATGAATTGATATCACGTTGAATTTACTATCACAGATAAGGTTGACTTTTGCTTATGTTACTCTTCTTTTCTTTTGTTCTTTGACTGTTTCTTTCCCTTGCTCATGTTTTCCATTCCTGCATCTCTTCTTTGCATTCTTTTTACTATATATCGATTTCTTTCTTCCTTCATTTGTATTTATTTTTCTTCTTTATTTTATTCATACCTTCATCCATTTCTTTTTCTTCTCCACCCTTATAAGTTGCTCTACTTCTTCGAGTGCTAACTTGTAATGATCTTGATGCATTCTTGAATGACTCCCTTGGTGGGATTAATGTCTTCACTGACCGTCTTCTTCCTCTGTCACAAGCCTACAATGTCTGCAACACATCACTCAATCTTTTTGTTGCTCAACCTTTCTAATAGGTTTAGTGACACACATACCATCACAATGCATACATTTTGTCATCTTAAATCTTAATGCACGCCATGACTCACGCAAAACCTCTTCAACGCAGTCAACTTCTTCTCCAGTTATGTTTTTGTCAAGCATGTACACTAATGTTATCATTAAAATCTATATCCAACCATATAGTATCATGTGCATATAAATACTAAACGTTAGACCCAAAAAACTTTAATGGAAGTAATACTTCATTAAAGCAAACAAAATGACAAATTAACCCACACCCTCTTGTGAAGCTGAGGGGTCAGTGTAGTCCAAAGCAACAGAAATAGAATCAAAATAATATGCTACTTGACAAAAAAGAAAAAAAGAAACTGGGGGATCAGCGAGCCAATTTGGGGCACGATTAGCGGTGCGATCAATGAGCCCAATTTGGGGAGAGATCAGAGTTTTTTTTTTTGGTGAAAGAGAGAGAGATCAAAGTTGAAATAAGCCAAAATCGTAGTAAAATAACACTGAAAACTTATTTGTCTCCCGCAAATAGCTCAAATACACTTTACAAAAATTATCATAACTTTTACTAGAAATTTCAAATTGATGCACCGTTTGAAACATTAGAAATTAGACTTATAAAATTTTTCAACCATATATGGATCTTCAACTAACTCTTTCTCAATTACTACAGTTTTTAATTCGAAGTCGTGCTAAAAACTAATTCATAACTTTGTAATCTTTCAATCTTCTCTTATTAAGCTAAGAGTTGAACTTATTTGCTTGAGCAAGTATCTCTACAATAAATGTTTTGGCATCACTTTTAGTATATTCTAAGTTACATATTAACTCAAATGTGTTAAAACGTGATATAACCATTATTGTGAATAAATCTTTCTTTAACAATTTATTGGTTTATTTTTAACTCACATTTGGTAGGGATATTACAATATGACTCATTGCAAGATTTGGATTTTCACAGGTTTTAGGATATGGATGGGCAGGGCTGATGAGGAAGTACTTGGTGGAGCCGGCACACATGTGGTGGCCCGATACTGTCTCTCAGGTTTCACTTTTCTGGTAAGTAGTTGGGCCTTTAAAGAAATTAACTGGTTAGTGATAAGGTTCGTTATCTATGGTCGAAAGGTCCACCCGACTTTTAACAATAGTTTTATCAGACTCTTAAAAAAAGAAAAAAAAAGACTCCATAGTTTTCAAAACAATGTTTCAGCTGCTGGAGATTTTTTTTTGGTTGAAAGCTGCTTGAGATTTGCTAGGAGCATTTAGGGCCATTAGGTAGTTAAGAATTTGAACTCCTAAAAATAACAACTTAAATGATAAAAAATCGTTATATATCTAAAACTAGATTGTTTTGAGATGTATTTAACATTCACATATCTATTTCAAAATCAACTTTTTCTTCTTTTTTTTTTCTACACTATGCAAGAGTTCATAAAACAAAATAAAGAAACAAATGATACCACAAAAGCTGCACACACAATGCTAAAATGGGAGGTAAAATACCAAACATGAGTGAGGGGACTTATCCTAATTGTATAAGTAATCCAAGTTGTCACAAAGTTAGCTCGAGAAGACAACAACCGGTAGTGACCTCGCGAGAAAAATAAACAGAATTGAGAATTGTAAATAATAGAGAAAACTTTCCAATCATAATTTGAAGAATTCCGAGTAGCATTCAACATTAGCTATGAGATAGAAACTAAACTAGATAAACAAGACACCAATAAACCAAAAGGCACACCATCATCAGGCGCAAGTTACAACTGCTAGAGTTGAGAAGTGCCCACTGGAGAAAGAAAATAAAATAAGAGTGCAACTATTGCGGTCAATAAAGCAGGGAAGATCAAATACCAAACGACAAATTTGAAGTTTTGCATAAGAAAAACCGGAACAAAGAGAAAATATAACATATATGAGGGGAAAGGAGAGAAAAAGAAAGAGAGAAGCCGGAGCCCCAAAGCGAAGCTGAAACGAAAGAAGAAGGATGAGAGAAAATCAACTTATCTAAAACTATCTTTAGGTGATCGGCGTTATCTAAAATTATCTACAGGTGGTCTGGGTTGTTAACATCTAACTTCATGGAGCCCATAATATGCTGTCTAGCAATTGGACCCTTATATAGTGTTTGGATTGCACAAACGAATGGAAAGGAATGGAAATTAGAAAAAGAAAAATAAATGAAAGGAAAGGAAAGGAAAAAGATTTCATTGTTTAGATTGTAATAAAATAATAATGAAAATGAAGAGAAAAGATTTTATAATTTTTTGTTTAGATTGGAGAAGGAAAGGAAATGAAATGAGAATTTTAAATAGAAAATTACTTGAGTGCCCTTTGAGACAATATAGGATTTAAGGTGCAATCAAAGTAATTGTAGAAATAAAAAAAAGCTTAGGGACAATAAAGACCTTTTGTCTTTAACCTTTCATTTCCCTCCAAAAAACCCGTAAATCCTTCTAATTAAAGAAAATAGAGAGATTTTAGAACCCCTGCATAACTTTTACTTTCTTTTAAATTGCAATCCAAATAGAGGAGAGATATTTCTTATTCCCTCCCTTTCTATTCCTTTCCTTAAAAAAAATGAATCCAAACAAGCTGTTAAGATTTGTTTAATTCACGAAATGAATTTTTACTCTCGGGAGCAACATTTTCGGGAATAACATTTTTGAGATTAACATTCCCAACAATGTTATTTCTGAACATGTGATTAAAATTGTTTGATACATTAAAAATATTTTCAAGATTATTTTGTCAAATTCATAGAAATGTTATATTGTTATATTTGGTTTAAACTCAATATTCTTTGAAACTTTGAGCAATTTTTCAATAATACCCCTAACTCAAAAAAAAAAAAAAATGTCACACAAAGTATATGTCATGATACACTTTTTCAATTTTTGCTAATACGCGAGGAAGAAATTGACTCAAGGAAGAAAATGTGTAACGTATTAATACAAATAAATAAATTTATTTTTATATTTGTAAATTTTTAATCTGAATTAAAATATTAAATTTATTTTTAAAAATTTTAAAAATGGAATGAACTAAGCAAGAGATCAACTAATGAAGAGAATGAACTAATCGTGTGGATTCACTATGCACCCATATATTACTTTGTAGAAAATAGCTTCACTTTAAACAAAAAAAAAAAAATCACAGTTCAATACTTGGTCATTGAAATCCAAGAAAACCATACCCCAAGCTATCAAAAGAACCAGTAGAAAGGAAAGAGTTGTTCCCTACAATGCTCATTAGTTTTATTTTTTTAGTCAAAAAAGGTTTGTTCCATCTAGACCGAATCCGCTTCCAATAATTTTTATATTTTAATTTTTTAAATTTAAAATTTAATTCAAATTTTAAATTTTAGAATTTTTCTTTCATAAAAACTACTTTAAATATAAATATAAATTATGAAATTTGAATTTAACTTAACAGTTTAATAATTGTTTATTCGTTTTGTTTTATGTTTTATTTTTCTTTTTCTAAATATTTTATATTTATTTGAAAGTTATATATAAAAAATTGTTTTATTTTATTTCTTTTTTATAAGTAAATTTTAAATTTGAAAATATAAAATATAAAATTTAGTATTTAAATTTTGTTTTAAATTAAATAATAAAAATTAATTTAACTTAAGAATTTAATAAATTACGTTCTATTTATCTTTCATTTTTATTATGTTTTTAATTTATTATTTTATTAATTTATTAAATTTTTATTTTTATTTTATTTTATATCTTTCTATTTTTTTTTTTTTTTATAATTAGTATTTGTGTGTTTTACTTTCTCCAAAATATTTTGACAACTTAGAAATGTGAAATTATCACCCCGTCATATGAGAATAAAAATTGAACAAATAATAGAAGTATTATATTTCTCGGAATGCGAGATATCCAAGAATATTTTTTTAGTTTGTGAACCAAAAATAAAAATATCATATTTTAAATTTGACATTCCTAGAAATCCTGTACTGTGAATCGTCCCTTAGGATATTCCAACTAAATTAGCTTAGATTTGTCAAAATTACAAGCAAAATATTTACAAACTTCGCATAAATTGTCTTCATGTTTCACATGCAAGTTTTTGCTCATTTATACAGCTCATTAACAACTTGCAAGTTCTGAACCAAACAAAAAAACAAACTTGCAAATAGGCCATCACGCTTGCCCTCGCACATTCGAACTATGAATCAATCATGATAAGTCATCACTCAACTAGAGAGTTGGGATAGAGTAAATGAGTATTGACTACCGAGTGACTCAGAATTTTAATTTAGTTTTTGGATATACTATTACAAGAAAAATTATTCTAAAGTGTCAACATATTATTATTTTTTTATCTTGGATCATGATAACTATTATAGTATGTTCTTGTGTTACTGGTAAGCCACGTGAAATTAATTTTTGAATCGTTGTCATCTTGAAAACATGTCATTAATATAAATCAACTTTCTTCAACGCTTCGCCATCCATCGCATTGCTGCTCTGTATTTAGTTGTCCATCTCCATAGTTAGTTGTCCATCTCCATATGCGTTAACCCAAAAGGTAATACAGCTTTATCGTCATCAGCTTGCTGCAGCACCAATCCGGTGTCCTGCTTTAACCCAAGTTCACCTGAAAAGTTAAAACGGGCAAAATATTTGCAATGGACAGATATCAATCTGTACAGCAAGAATTATAGGACCACAATTGTAATGTCTTACATCAGTGAGAGATCATATATGAGTGATTTAGAAGTGGTATTATAGTATAAAAGATAACTTAGGTTGATCATTGTGGATCAGTGAAAAAGATATCCAAATAATTTTTTCTTATGCGTACGACACCACTCTTACATATAGGCTTGAAGTTCTGAACTTGGAGTGTGACAAAAGTGTATATAACATCCGATATCAGTGAGAGATAATATATATGAGTGATTTATAGGTAAATATCGTGAATAAAAGAGATAAATCAAGTTACCTATTTAGGGATAACTTGGGTTTACTTGAGTATTTTTTTTATAGTTACAATACTATTATCACGTGAGGGTCGATCCTTAATAGTAATTATGAACCAGAAGAAAAAGTTTATGCTTAATGGTGATTCTGTAAAGAAGTATGAACTCTAGTTTAGCACATGAAACGAACCTTCAACATTTTATCAACAACATAAAGAGTTTGCTGAATACCAGATATACAAGGGTTCATCTGAAGTCTGTCACAGAAAACACTTAAACTATTATTGCCCTAAAAGATAACTTATTTACAGGGCCTTGCATGAAAAGGAAGAGCAGCGGATGTCAAGGGCAAAGTTCTTCCTAATTGCCTTAATTTGCAGCTTTTCATGGTCCTTGATCCCAGGATACCTCTTCTCAACAATCGCTAGCATTTCATGGGTCTGCTGGGTATTCTCAAAGTCAGTCACAGCCCAGCAAATTGGATCGGGCATGAGAGGCCTCGGTCTTGGAGCCTTTACTCTAGACTGGTTAGCAGTAGCAACCTTCTCGTCCAGACCTCTCGTATGCCCCTTCTTTGCCATTGCCAATGTTTTTGTGGGGACATTGTTAGTATACATTGCCACCCCCATTGCGTACTGGGGGCTTGACTTGTATGGCGCTCGGAAATTTCCTATTTTCTCTTCACACTTGTTTACAGCCCAAGGCCAGACGTATAACATTTCAGCGATTGTGAATGACAAGTTTGAAATTGATTTAGTGAAATATGAGGAGCAAGGACGGCTACACTTGAGCACGTTTTTCGCCCTAACTTATGGTTTTGGCTTTGCTACTATTGCATCCACCCTGACACACGTGGGCTTCTTCCATGGAAGGTAACACTTTTGCTACTGTGGCATCTACTATATCCTTGATATGACGTCTCCTGTTGCGAGATTTATGAAATAATAAAAAATGTGACATAATGTCTCAAAAAAAAAATGTGAGGGAATGCTCAAGATCTGAGCATTTTGTCATGAGTTTTTGTCTAATTCTTCTTATCGATTGTGTCTGACATGTAGAGACTATAATTGAACATGATCTTTGATCGTGCTACAATTTTGTCAGAATTATCTAATTATCAAACTTGGAAAAAGATGCATTACTCTTGCACTTGTTTCTGCAGGGAGATCTATGAAAGATTTCGCACTTCATACAAAGAAAAGGAGGATATACACACAAGACTGATGCGGAGATACAAGGACATACCTTCCTGGTGGTTTCATGTGTTGCTTGTAGTGACAATAGCAGTCTCGCTAGTCCTCTGCATCTTTTTGAACAACCAAGTTCAGATGCCTTGGTGGGGACTTGTCTTTGCTAGTGCTATGGCCTTTACCTTCACGCTTCCAATCAGCATTATAACTGCAATAACTAACCAGGTAACCACAAATCTCATTATATTCACCACTTATGTATCAGCATAACAACTAGCATCTGCCTCTACCCTGCCACCAAGTATTTAGCTGATTGCTATTGAGATTGAGAAATATTTTATTTGGAAAGCATGAGAAGATCATTTTAAGATTCAAAGGAACCATACCAACTGAACTTACCCAATTAAATTTGACAAAGAATTGTTAATGTTGAAGCTATATGGTTAGAGAAGGAACATTCTCTTGATTGAAGAGAGTATATGCAATGCACTTGGAATACAACATTTCCTCTACCATCTAAGACTCTAATCTTTCCATCATACTGATGCTCTAATGCATTTTTCTCGCAGACACCAGGATTAAATATAATCACAGAGTACGTCATGGGTATTATATTACCAGGTCGACCGATAGCAAATGTATGCTTCAAAACCTATGGTTATATGAGCATGGCACAAGCTGTTTCCTTCCTTAGTGATTTTAAGTTGGGTCATTACATGAAGATCCCTCCAAGATCAATGTTTCTGGTTCAGGTAAATCCATATTCGCTTCTTTTATGAATTAGTTAAAATTCAGATGAGAAAGCTGACCACATACCCATGTCTATTGATATTGTATTATGAAGAAATGATAGTTATAATCCTTGTCAGTCATGTGATAATAGAACACAGTAACTAAGAAAATTTTGTGAATTTCAGTTCATAGGGACAATTACTGCGGGAACTATAAATATTTCTGTAGCATGGTGGCTGCTAAACTCTATAGAAAACATATGCCCAGATGATCTTCTCCCGCCTGACAGTCCATGGACATGTCCCGGAGATCGAGTCTTTTTTGATGCATCTGTCATATGGGGTCTGGTTGGACCTAAAAGGATTTTTGGCACCCTAGGAAACTATAGTGCCATGAATTGGTTCTTTCTTGGAGGCGCACTAGGACCTGCCATAGTTTGGTTCTTCCACAAAGCATTCCCAAAACAATCCTGGATTCCTCTAATTAACCTTCCCGTCCTTCTGGGAGCAGCAGGTGACATGACATCAACATCACTCTTAAATTGCAATTCCTGGATCCTTGTTGGTACAATCTTCAACTTTTTCATCTTTCGCTACCATAAGCAGTGGTGGCAAAGGTATAACTACATTCTATCAGCAGGATTAGATGCTGGGGTAGCCTTCATAGCTGTGCTACTATATTTCTCACTGGGCACGCTGGACATAGGACTTACTTGGTGGGGCACCAATGGTGAACATTGTGAATTGGCTCATTGTCCAACAGCTAAAGGCATACAGGTTGATGGTTGTCCAGTAAACTAACCAACAAGTGCTTGTACATTGGATTCAACTTTTCTCCTCAAGAATCGTCTGTTAAGAAGAGAAATAACTAGTATTGTAAAAGAAGAGTAAACCCCATTATCTCGTAATCTAAATTAAGAATGGATTGAACTTCTGAAACCAAATATGGGTCAGACATAAGACAGAAGGATTCAATACATATATAATAATACACAATTTTTCAACAAAGAACTGTAGAGCTAGAAAGGTGGGTCATTTACTTGCTTAGATTTAATCATTTGCTGTACCCAAGTTTTTTTTTTTTGAATGAAAACGAACATTCCATTAGCATGAAAGTCAAGTTTGAACAACAAGTTAACCAACCCCGGTCGGGGTGATGTCATTTATAAAAATATCCCGTAAAAGGGGTGATGATATTAGAAACCCAGTCAATCACTAACTTTTCATGAATTAGATGTTTCGCCACTCAATCTGCAGCTTTGTTGGCTTTTTTCCTTGTGCATTGAAATCTTATATGGTTGATCTCAGCCTCAATCAACTTAATATCGTCAATAATATGCTTGATGGTCCAGTGGGGGCTATTGCTTGTCGAGTTGATGACATTAAGAACAACAAGTGCATCACTTTCAGTGATGTAAAAGTTAAAGCCAAGCCTACGAGCGAGAGAAGAAGCGAGCTTGATAGCAATGGCTTCAGCCTCCTGAGCAGATCTGCAATGGACATGAGAAGCTAGGCCATCAATCAGCTTCCCTGAATGATCCCAACAAACCACCGCGACAACAGCTTTAGAGGGCTTGAAAAATGTTGTATCAATATTGAGTTTAATCCAATTGAAATGTGGTTGAACCCATTGGCTTTGTGCATGCGATAAGTTAGAGATTGACTGACTTTGCAACGTTGGTGTATTTGTTTTACAGTATTCTTGTAAGCTATTATGTGTATCTGTCAAAGTTAGGGAGATTTTGATTTTTTTTCCTTCGAAAATAAAGGCATACCTCGTTTTCCAAATATGCCACGCAATGAAACCGATTTGTGATTCACTATCTCCCACATTTGAACCGCACCGACATTTGTGAGAACTAGAGATCAAATCTTGAGGCTGAATTTTTGTCAATGCAAATCTGTAGAGGATTGCCCCACCAAACAATTTGAGCCCATTTGCTGCAAAGAGGAATATGTTCCACCAATTTTGGCTCTTCTTGACAAATCTGACAAAGAGGAGATGGAGAACACTTTCACTTGAAAAGATTTTCTTTGGTGGGGAGAGCGTTGGAGCAGGCTTTGCACAAGAAAAGACTGACTTTTGGAGGAGCTTTGAGAGACCAAACGATTTTCCAGAGATGTATTCTCTTGATCAATCAGCTCAACAACTCTTTCAATTGTGGCATTAATTGGTTTAATGATGTTTGTGTGATCCTCGAGCCAGTGATGGAGCCCAATGTTGATTTTATCGTCATTTCCAACCCTCCATCTACCTTCAGATTAGAGGAAATCCTTCCCTGCAAAAACACTTTGCCAACTTTCACGACTAATGGCGACCTTTTGTCGCTTCCAAGATACACTTGGATTGAAATAAATACCTTTGAGGATTTTTGACACCAACAAGTTTGGACAATTGAGAATCCGCCACGCTTGCTTTGCCACTAGGGCAACATTAAAGAATTGAATTTCTCTGAAGCCCAATCCCCCCTTTTTTTGATGTGGACATTACAGCCCAATTCATCCAATGGATACTCTTGTCTTTTACTTTTACTCCACCAGAATTTTGCTATTTGTGCACTGATTTGTTTACAAATAGCTTTCAGGAAGATAAAAATCGACATAGAGTAAGTAGGAATTACTTGAATGACAGATTTAATAAGGATTTTCTTACCGCTAACAATTCTTCCAATTTTCTATTTTGTCCATCATCTTCTTTTTGATCCATTTCAAAGCCTGGATTTTTGAGCTGTCCCAATCAGTTGGTAATCCAAGATATTTCCCCAGATTTTCTTGATGTTTGATATTAAGTAAAGTTGAGAAGCTTTCCTTAATATCTTTTGGTGTTTGTTTACTGAAAAGAATGCCAGATTTTGTGAGGTTAACGCTTTGGCCTGAAACAAAACAAAAATGATAAAGGATCTCCTTAAAAGCCATAGCTTCCGCATGGGAAACCTTAAGAAAAAACAGCGAGTCGTCAGCAAAAAGTAAGTGAGTGATTGGTGGGCAAGTGCGAGAAAGCTTAATACCCCGAATAAGATTTTGATTCTAATAAGAAGAAATAAGGTCAGACAGGGCCTGAGTAACAATAGCAAAGAGGATTGGCAATAATGGATATCCCTGTCTAAGACCTCTATGAGGGATGAAAGTGGGTGGTGGTGACCCATTAATTAAGACAGAGAAAGAAACAGTAGTAACACACTCAATGATCCACTTTGACCAAATCGGATGAAAGTTCATTTTTTGAAGAAGCCTTTCTAAAAAAGTCCATTCCACATTGTCATACGCTTTATGCATGTCAATTTTGATTGCTGCATAAATTTTTTTTAGGGTTTGTCCTTTTTTCTCCTAAGTGCATGTGTCACCTCTTGAGCAATTAAGATGTTGTCTTGAATTGTTCTATTTGGGACAAAAGCACTTTGACAAGGACCAACGATCGAGTCAAGATGAGGTTTGAGCCTACCCACAAGGATTTAAGAAACAATTTTATTAATGAAATTGGTGCAACTAATGGGTCTAAAGTCCCTACTGTTTCAGGATATTTGACCTTAGGGATGAGTGTGATATATGTATGATTAATATCTTTGAGGCTACAATTACCTCGCATGAATCCAGAGACAGCCTGAAAAATGTCATCTTCCAAGAGACTCCAATATTTTAGATAGAACAAGCCCAGAAAGCCGTCTGGTCCTGGGGCTTTGTGGCACCCCAGGCTTCTAACTGCTTTTCTAATTTCTGAACGATCAAGGGGCTTAACCAAATCTGAATTGATCTGATCGGAAACACAAGGCTTGACGTGGTCTAAGACAGAGTTGCAAATACGGTCTCCCGAACTTGAGTAAAGATCAATGAAATACTTGTTGATCCATTCCCTGATGGTATCTGGATCTTCAGTCCATCTCCCTTCTTCATTTTTGATTCTCAGGATGCGATTAAAAGTTCTCCTTTGTTGAGTAGAAGCATGGAAGAACAGAGTATTGCGAATTAATTCTAGCTTTATCAGCCCAAAATTTTTCCTCGGCATCCTACAGTGCTTCAAGACTTGAGATGTTTGCATTGTATTCATCTTTGTTGAAATCTTCAGGTTGCTGATTGATCATGGATGCAATTTTGTTTTTCAAGGATTCAATTTTTTCCTTTTCCCCTCTGAAGTTTTTCACACTCTACTTGATGAGCTTTGATCTGCATTTGTAAAGCTTCTTTTTCACACTTTTGAGACTGTCACCGTTGGTAGCTTGATTCCAACAAGATTCAACTATGGAGCTGCATTCCTGGAAATCGACCCAATGGGACTGAAAATGAAACCTTGCCTTGGCTTTTCTTGGGCTCATGTTGTCAAGAGATAACACAAGTGGGCTGCGGTCAAAACCGACAGGCGAAGGAATGGCAATCCATGCATCAGGTACAGAAGAAAAGAATAAGACATTTAGTTTTGATTTCAGTTGTCACTCACAAGCTTTGTCCGGCCATTTGAGCGGTTTCAGGCCATTGACAAGGTTTGAACAGAATGTAACTTTAGGCGGGAGGCTTAATGTTTGGTATATAGTTTCTGATGATCAATTGGAGATCAGGGGTGGAGTCTGGCGAGGCCTGGCTCCCAAGGTTGTTTTTTTTTATAAAAAAAAAAAAAAAATTTAGTATCGTTAGAAAAAATTATCGATTTCTTTTTTTTTTTTTTTTTCAGTCATCAATCCTTCTTATTTGAATTTTATCCTCCCAATATTAAATTTTTGGGTCTACCTCTATTATGATTTCATTACGTGGAACTTTTAATTTTCATACAAACCTTTAATCTAGTGGTATGCTACTCGTTGTAAATGTGAGAAATTATCAAATTAATTTTTATAAGCAACTTCTTTTAATATGTTTTGTATGACTTAAATTTTCCTTAAATAAAAATAATTTTCATAACAGGGCGAGAGCCATTTTTGCACTACATATGTTTGTGTTTATTGCTTGCCTTTCTTTAGTCACGAAGTTTTCTTAGCAACAAATAAATTGACGTCCAAGAAGAATTGTATCAAAAAAAAAGTTCATGGGCCAAGAAGAATCGAAAACCAATCCTGAAACGTCTTCTCAAGGCCCTGATCAGAATTGGCCATTTAGATCATAAGGAGATGGATATGGGCACAGTAAGCATGAAATGCGTGTAAACAATGCAATAAATGGCCCGATATAGCTCCTGATTCTACTGAGGTAGAAAGCCCAAATGTATACTGGGCCTGCAATGCCCTCGTCAGTTTTCTTCCTCAATTGCCTCTTCAAGCCCAATGCTCAATCTATATATTTCAACTCAAAAAAGATGAAGGTCCTTTGAAAATTCTTGAGGTCAACATAAACTATGGAGAGAGAAAAAGAACAGGGACGAGCCGAGATTCTTCATACTTTCAAGAAAGATCAGAAAAAAAAAAAAAGCTTTTTCTTTTATAGCTCAAAATTGGTTGAATGAAAACCCTTCCTTTTCACACTAGTCTTCAATTTGTACCAATTTATGATGATTGCCCTAGATGCAACGATCGAGAATCTTCACTTCTTATTTAGGAAAAATTAAAACTTGAGAATCGGATTCAAATCATTATATTTCATGTCCAGTAAAATTCATTAATTAAGAAGGTAAATTAGTTTAAGATACACATATTTTAATGTCAATATCTGCAATCTCTATACCAAACCATCATAACAAATAAAAATTAAAGGGAAAAAAAGAAAAGAAAAAAGAAGCTTAAACCAAATTTACTAACGACTTATAAACACAAAATAACTTGAGAAAACTTCTATTTAATAGGTTTAATCTCATGATAATTGAAAGATTAACATTTAAAATTTACGGAATGAGAGTAAGTGGGGGGTGGGGCTAATAAAACCATCATTGAGACAATTTCCAAATTATGAGGTGCACATGTTTCCACATTAGTTTTTCAAAGTTTTCGGAGAAGTTGTGGACTTAATATTCGGGATTATTCTAACGACAACATTGATTGCTGACATTCAAGGTCAATCTCTCTACGTAGATGTCATAGGATTTGAAAAATGAGAACAATTATCTTGAACAGGAGAAACAATAAAAAAAAAAAAAAAACCTATCTTATCTTGTTTACTGGGACACACGAGTTTCTAGATGCACAACGTGCATCAAGAACTTGTATCCCGGACCCTTCCAAATAAGATCAGAATTTAGCATTTCTCAATTTTTTATTAGTGAAGACTAAGGAATGAAGTCCAACTTTTGACCAAACAAAAAAATGTGGTCTAGCTCGTATAGAGCATCAATTGATCGGGAAAAATCACAGCGACGATGAAAATTTAATGTGGATGAATATGTCAAAAAGATTTTAATATATTAAACAAACATTTGAGGCCATAAGAAAGAACAAAGAGGAACTCATTCAATTCTTTGATAACTGACCAGTGAAGAAAAGTCAACACCAAACATGAAAAGATTATTGGAGAAGAAAGTACAGCTTGGAATCTCATCACAGATTATCTCTCTTTTTGGCCCCTTGCATTATTCTATCAAATGAGTTTATCGGTTAATAAACACTTTATTATTTTGTAAGAATAATAACGAATAATAAAAATGTTGATTCGTGAAATAATGATTTTAAGTTCAAAATTCTTCTTTAAATAAATTATTATACGTACTGGGCGCATGTTGTTGTTTTACAGAGTTTATATTTTTAAAATAAATTTAATATAATTTTACATAAAATGAGTTACTTACTATAAATAATAATAAAAAAATTGATATTGTGCTATTTCTTTGGTCAAAATAGGAGTGCAGGGAGATATGGGGCAATTGGGCATGCCATAGAGAGATGACTTGGGGGAGTCAAACATAACGACGATAGGATCATGGCGTTATCTCCGCTTTGGGTTGCTTTGTTCCGTTGACTCCGTTTGTATCTGCACAGTTGATCAACTTTGTATGCTTAATGTCTAGTTGTTCACACACGCATGCACGCATCTGAAGCGGTCTTATTACTTTTCTCAGTGGCTTTAAAAAAATGTAATTAATTAATACTACCACGGAACGGAATTCGAAACGGCCCTCCTATCTCAAGTGCGTTGGTCTTTATGTACATATTTATATTTGAGAGACGTTTCTATTATCGTAAGTTTTCCTATAACTACAGAAGCTCTTTTACGAGTTGTTTGTTTTTTGTTCTACTTGTATCGTCCTTTATGGCTTTTACTAATGTCAAAAAAACAAAAACGAGGAATCACTTCCAATAGAAAGTGATGCATGAACTCATGCTGGGCACAAATTATTTGTCAATTTAATATACGCAACTTTTATTTTACTTGATATTTAAAAAAAAATAGTTGGAACTTACTTTTACACAAAATTTTATATATGCACTCAAACTCATAAACTCGAAATCACCCGCCAAGACCATATTCTACATTGACGAATGACGAGAGCATTGGGGGGGGCAGACTGACATAAAATAAGAATTGAAATAAAATTTAAAGAATAAAAAAGACCCACCCAAAAGAAAAAAGATGAAGAAGAGAAGGATAACATAATTGAAAATTCCAGTTCGCGAAACGAATCATCTTCCGAATGCAGCTCAATACATTAATGAGTCAGGTCCCATCATAATGAAAATCTAGGATGGGATTAATGAAGGTGCCTTGTCCACTTCTTTTTTTTTTTTTTTTTTGGACAAGCCTTGTCCTGTCCGCTTCAATATGTGGAAGTTTTTTTTTTTCTTTGTCTGAACATGTGGAATTTATTTGTTTTTTCGGCTCAACGTGTGGAACTCTGAAACTGTCATGGTTAAGTTTGTGAGTTGTCTACGAGAATTGAATTTTTCTCATGGAAAATTATTCAGTTAGTCCAAATGAATATCAATTTGTGAGAAAAAGAGTAAGACTTACGTATATACAGTATCCATCTAATATAAGAGAA
This sequence comes from Ehretia macrophylla, assembly GCA_037974665.1. Lineage (NCBI taxonomy): Eukaryota > Viridiplantae > Streptophyta > Magnoliopsida > Boraginales > Ehretiaceae > Ehretia > Ehretia macrophylla. The sequence continues at coordinate 50,623,842 of CM075766.1, forward strand.
CTGATTAAATAATTTCTTGAAAGATATTTCATGTATAAAAATGTCGTACAATTATTATTATGTGATTACTACATTCTTTTTTACATACTTTGCTAATAAATGATAAACGTATACCTTACTCTTTTCATCTTTGAATCCTAAAATATTCTACAACTCATTTTTTATGAAATGAGGTTTCTTTTTTCGTTTTTTTTTTTTTTTTTCCCAACCAATTATTAGATTAAAATTCAATTAATTTTGCTATAAAAATCAAAAGTCAATTATTGAATAGATTTATGACCCGTGATCCATTACTCACCTTGCTAACTTACTAGTCTCAATAATGAATGGTGCAAACTTATAGGTTAAAAGGAAAAAAATATCGAGACAACATCTATGAGACAGAATAATTCATGAAAAATATAATTAAAGAGTGTATTTGTATCATCAAAAGCCAATTATTGAATACATTCGCACACAGTCTCTATCCCATCCCACTCACTAGTGAGCAGCCCACAATCATCTCAGGGCCGCAAAGTCAAATTGCACAATCATTAAATACACCAAGACACTAAAAGTAGTAAAGCTAATCTATTACACTTATCTTAGGCTGTTCAAGTTCAACATCATGGGAACTTTGGCCATGGAACAACATTACCCCAAAGCCACCACCGACGACGATGACGATAACTCCCCAATCGAAGAGGTCCGGCTGACCGTGACCAACACCGACGACCCGACCCTACCGGTATGGACCTTCCGAATGTGGTTCTTGGGCCTGTTATCATGTGGGCTACTATCTTTTCTCAACCAATTCTTCTCATACAGAACTGAGCCACTTATCATAACCCAAATCACAGTCCAAGTAGCCACTCTCCCCATTGGCCATTTCTTGGCTGCTGTATTGCCGACGACCAAGTTCAAGATCCCTGGTTTCGGGCCTAGAGTGTTTTCTCTCAATCCAGGCCCGTTTAACATGAAGGAGCATGTTCTCATTTCCATATTTGCTAATGCTGGAAGTGCCTTTGGTAATGGCTCAGCTTATGCTGTTGGTATCATTGATATTATCAAAGCTTTTTATCGACGTAATATAACGTTCTTGGCTGGTTGGTTGCTTATCACCACCACTCAGGTATAGCTTTTCTTTCTTGAGTATATACTTGAACAGTGTTTTTCTCCTTGTGAAAGCAATAACTAGTTCACCTTTCGTTTTCATTTCTTCATTAGCTGTCACTTTGGATATGTATTATTCATTGTCTTTTAACATGTCTTTGCACGTACAGGCATAGGCATGACTATATTAAATGACCATTTTATTTAAAGAAATTTTTATTTTAATTTATTATATTCAACACGTTCTTATTTGATGATCCTTTTGGAAGTTAAGCATGATTTGTAGGTTGTGTTGGTTTGAGAATACAACATCTATCGCGGAACAATTATATTTTCTAACATTGTTATCACGGGAAAAATGTCTTCATTAATATTGTCGTTGGAACAAAACAATTGTATTCTCTAACATTGTTGTCGATGTCGATGCTCCTCAGTCCTCAGCTATATTAATTACTCATTGCAAGACTTGGATTTTCACAGGTTTTAGGGTACGGATGGGCAGGGCTGATGAGGAAGTACGTGGTGGAGCCGGCACACATGTGGTGGCCCGGTACTCTCGTTCAGGTTTCACTTTTCCGGTAAGTAGTTGGGCCTTTAAAGGATATTTAACTGGTAACTGATAAAGAGTCGTTATCTTTGGTCCAAAGGTCCCTACCCACCATTTTTGCTTCTTTCAACCATAGTTTTCGAAACAATGTTTCAACCGTTTTTTGCAATAATTTTTCAACTTATTGCAAATTGTCTACGATCAGATGAACTTAGGAACACCATGCTAGTGGGCTGTAGACCTTATGTGTATGTGGAGATCACACCTCACATTTACACGTAATCGATCAGTCATTTTTAAACATTTTACAATGAAAGCAGAAAGTGCAAAATCAAGGTCAGTGGTTTTAGGTGATGGGGAGTATTTCATTTGCCGGAGAAAAGAGATATGTCAATCTGCAAGATAATTCTGCTAAAAAAATGTATGATAGTGGTATAATTTTTTAATTGGATAAACAAATTTGTCTCGATAAGCAAACCTCAAATTTCAAAAATTAAAAAAATTAAAAAAATAATTTGTCATTCATGTTTCACGTGCAAGTCTTTGCTCATTTACAGCTCATTTACAACTTGTTTCACGTGCAAGTCTTTGCTCATTTACAGCTCATTTACAACTTGTTTCACGTGCAAGTCTTTGCTCATTTACAGCTCATTTACAACTTGCAAATTCTGAACCAAACAAAAGACAACTTGCAAATAGCCCATCGCGCTTGCCCTCACATATTCGAATTTCGAGTCAACTATGATAAGTCATCGGTCAACTTGAGAGTTGGGGGAGAGTAAACGAGTATTCATTACTGAGTGGCTCAGAACTTTTATTTAGTTAGTTTGTTGGGAATACTATTACAAGGAAAAGTATTCAAAACAGATCGTGTCAACAAATCATTGATTTTTTTTATCTTGGATCATTATGACTATTATAATGTATCACTAATTTTTCATCTTACGTTATCAAATACTTGCAATCAACGAAAATTTTTCCTATCTAGTAAACAACATTCAGCCTTATAAAATAAAAAATGAACACACATTGTCAAAGAGTGTCGAATGACGTTTATCAGTAAAAACACTCATTCATCAATATTTCTTAACCACAGCAAACCGAGCATTGCTTTTACAACACTAGGTGAAGTCCACTATGCATCTATATTTCACTATAGAAATTTTAATTTACATATACGTCACTTATTTCTTTTATATCCTTAATGTTGATTATGAACCAGAAGAAAAAAAATATGCTTAATGATGATTCTGTAAAGAGGTATGGACTCTAGTTTAGCACATGAAACAAACCTTCAGCATTTTATCAACAACATGAAGAGTTGCTGAATACAAGATATACAGGAGTTAATCTGAGTCTGTCAAAGAAAACACATAAACTAGTATTGCCCTAAAATACGATAATAAAGTTTTCTTCTTTGCAGGGCCTTGCATGAAAAAGATGAACAGCGCATGTCAAGGGCAAAGTTCTTCCTAATTGCATTGATTTGCAGCTTTTCATGGTACTTGGTCCCAGGATACCTCTTCTCAACACTCACAAGCATCTCATGGGTCTGCTGGGTATTCTCCAAGTCAGTCACAACCCAGCAAATTGGATCGGGTATGAGGGGCCTTGGGCTTGGCGCCTTAACACTAGACTGGTCAGCAGTAGCATCCTTCTTGTCCAGCCCTCTCATATGCCCCTTCTTTGCCATTGTCAACGTTCTTGTGGGGTATGCATTGATCATATACATTGCGATCCCCATTGCGTACTGGGGGCTTGACTTGTATGGCGCTCAGAAATTTCCCATTTTCTCTTCACACTTGTTTACAGCCCAAGGCCAGAAGTATAACATATCAGCAATTGTGAATGACAAGTTTGAAATTGATTTAGTGAAATATGAGGAGCAAGGACGGCTACACTTGAGCATGTTTTTCGCCCTAACTTATGGTTTTGGCTTTGCTACTATTGCATCCACCCTGACACACGTGGGCTTCTTCTATGGAAGGTAAATTGCTACCATGGCATCCACTAGCTCCTTGATCTCACATCTCCTGTTGCGAGATAAGAAATAATAAAAAATGTGACCTAATATCTCAAAAAAATGTGAGGGAATGCTCAAGATCTGAACACTTTTGTCATGAGTTTTGTGTCTAAATCTTTGTATTGACTGTCTGATATGTAGAGACTATAATTGAACATTGTATTTGATCATGCTACAATTTTGTGAGAATTATCTAATAATCAAACTTGGAAAGAGATGCATTACTCTTGCACTTGTTTCTGCAGGGAGATCTATGAAAGATTTCGTGCTTCATACAAAGAAAAGGAGGATATACACACAAGACTGATGCGGAGATACAAGGACATACCTTCCTGGTGGTTTCATGTGTTGCTTGTAGTGACAATAGCAGTCTCCCTAGTCCTCTGCATCTTTTTGAACAACCAAGTTCAGATGCCTTGGTGGGGACTTGTCTTTGCTAGTGCTATGGCCTTTACCTTCACGCTTCCAATCAGCATTATAACTGCAACAACTAACCAGGTAACCACAAATCTCATTATATTCACCGCTTATGTATCAGCATAACAACTAGCATCTGCTTCTACCCTGCCACCAAGTATTTACCTGATTGCTATTGAGCTTGAGAAATATTTTATTTGGAAAGCATGAGAAGATCATTTTAAGATTCAAAGGAACCATACCAACTGAACTTACCCAATCAAATTTGACAAAGAATTGTTAATGTTGAAGCTATATGGTTGGAGAAGGAACATTCTCTTGATTGAAGAGAGTATATGCAATGCACTTGCAATACAACATTTCCTCTACCATCCAAGACTCTAATCTTTCCATCATACTGATGCTCTAATGCATTTTTCTCGCAGACACCAGGATTAAATATAATCACAGAGTACGTCATGGGTGTTATATTACCAGGTCGACCGATAGCAAATGTATGCTTCAAAACCTATGGTTATATGAGCATGGCACAAGCTGTTTCCTTCCTCAGTGATTTTAAGTTGGGTCATTACATGAAGATCCCTCCAAGATCAATGTTTCTGGTTCAGGTAAATCCATATTCGCTTCTTTTATGAATTAGTTAAAATTCAGATGAGAAAGCTGACCACATACCTATGTCTATTGATATTGTATGGCGAAGAGACGATAGTTTTAATCTTTGTCTGTCATGTGATAATAGAACACAGTAACTAAGAAAATTTTGTGAATTTCAGTTCATAGGGACAATTATTGCGGGAACTATAAATATTTCTGTAGCATGGTGGCTGCTGAACTCTATAGAAAACATATGCCAAGATGATCTTCTCCCACCTGACAGTCCATGGACATGTCCTGGAGATCGAGTCTTTTTTGATGCATCTGTCATATGGGGTCTGGTTGGACCTAAAAGGATTTTTGGCACCCTAGGTAACTATAGCTCCATGAATTGGTTCTTCCTTGGAGGTGCCCTGGGACCTATCATAGTTTGGCTCTTCCACAAAGCATTCCCAAAACAATCCTGGATTCCTCTAATTAACCTTCCTGTCCTTCTGGGAGCAACAAGTATGATGCCACCAGCAACACCCGTAAATTACAATTCCTGGATCCTTGTTGGTACAATCTTCAACTTTTTTGTCTTTCGCTACCGTAAGCAGTGGTGGCAAAGGTATAACTACATTCTATCAGCAGCATTAGATGCTGGGGTAGCCTTCATGGCTGTGTTACTGTATTTCTCACTGGGCATGGAGGACAAAGGACTTACTTGGTGGGGCACCAATGGTGAACATTGTGAATTGGCTACTTGTCCAACAGCTAAAGGCATACAGGTTGATGGCTGTCCCGTAAACTAACCAACAAATGCTTATACATTGGATTCAGCTTTTCTCCTCAAGAATCACCTGTTTATCAAATCAGTCTAAAGTATCACACATAAGAAGTTGACAGAACTCAAGAGCACTGGGTCAAGTATCCGTGGTGAATTTGGGTTCTTATAGTTTTATAAAGCCATCTTTGCTTGTAAATATGGTTTCTACACATCTACAAGAGTCTGTATTATGAAAAGTATGTTTCATTTTGGCAAAGCAAGAAATGACAGAATTGCAAATGCACTCTCTGTATAATGAGATATAGTGTGCCTTTGTCGTTCCCCATTCCAGTCAGGTCACCAACAATTGTCTTTTTAATAACTTAGGTAAATATTTCAGTTGTTTCTACAGTTGAATATTTATATCTAAACAGTGGTCCTCTGAAGAGATTTCACATATGGTGGGTTTCTTCAGGACTCAAAATCCTATTTTACAATTCTATGGCAGACGTATGCTGTAATTGAATGCCGTGTAAGGAGCTAAAATGTAAAGAGTGGTAACCAGTAGTTTTTGGCTGTAGAATAATAAAGACCAAGATAACAAATATGTTTTCCCCTTAATCATTGGTCTATTTCTTTTGTTTCCCATAAGACTTGCTTAAGAGGATCAAAATTGCAAAAAAAAATCATATTCTAAAATACTGATTTATATATCTATAAAGTGATCCTCAATTCTCATGCCTATCTGCAGAGGTGCCCTGGGTGTAACTCACGTTTCCCTTAGTAATTGCTGAAGTCAAGTTTCAAAAAGACAATTTCTCATCATCCATCATAATACAACGGTCAAGTTTCCTAGTGAGGCTATAAAAACAGAGCTGGGGTACACAAAATCTATTTCCATTGTAAATTTGTCATCATAACAGCTTGGATAAAAATGTTACTACAATGAGAAAACAATGTCACGGTTCACACATCAATGGCAAGTTGAGCAGCAAGTCAGAGAAAACAAGTATAATGGCACTTTGCTTGGAAAAATCAATTTGATATACACCAAATAAGATCAAATATCCATATATCCGTGTGTATGTGTGTACTTGAAGAAAACAAAAATTTCTACCTCAATATGCCCATTATGAGTGCATTGAGAGCCACTTATTATATTCATCCATCCGAATTATGAAGGAGCTGGATCTTGGAGAACCACCTCCACCATATGCCTGCATGTTTGAGCAAGTTGGTTGATCAATTTACAGATCAGAGCCAGAATCCCTTCTTCTCTTCTTTTCTGGAGGGAGTAGTGAGCAACAAGATGAAGATTGTATATCATGATACACACCTTAGCAACTTCTGAAACATCAGTCCTACTATCTGTACTCCTCAGACACATTTTGAGGTTCTTCCGTTGCATGTAAATAACAGCCCCTATGGGCCTGTTGCAAACATGGATACAACAAAGACAGGGCACTAGTAATTAGGTTACGAGTAACTCCAATATATTAAACCAAAAAATCAATGAGACGCAGGAGTTACAAGTGGAAAGAAAAAAAAAAAAAAAAAGAAGCAAAATAAAGAATGGAGGTAGAAAAAAAAGAAAAGACAGAGAAGGCGAGGGGAGTGTCTGCATTGTAACTGAAAAAGGTTATGCAGAAGCTCACACATAGAAGCCTAAAAAATGCAATAAGTCTTATTCAGAAAATCAATACATGTGATTTACTTTAACCTATCAACTCTCGACACTGACTAGAATGCGTGCCTGTAAACATCATTGGAGAACAGCCGTAAATAGATCTTAAACTAAGAAGATAAACTAACATTAAGCTCCAAGCACCAAAGACAAATTGCAAATCTTAAGACCTTCAAATCTTTCAGTATTTTTCAAAATTTTACAATCAATGATCAATGTGGTCAATAGGATCAGGTCATCAATAGAATCAGGTCCATCCAATTAGGACGGCATGAGTTTCTGATCCCGTCTCAGTTTGAATTTTTGCAAGAAATGATGTTACCACCACTCCTTACTGCAAGAACTCCTTGCCTTTCTGAATATTTATTTTCTTTTGAGACAACTGGATTAGCTTAGGTGTATATCAAAATAATTTAGTTTCTTACTCAATCTGCAATACAATTTATATGCACAAGAAGGCCCACGGACTTTAAAAGAGCCAGCATTTTTTGGAAATCATCATTTCATGTTGCTCTCCATACCAAGATATGTCCTTTTGATTCAAGGATCTTCAGAATTAACCCTGACAGTGGCAATTAGAGATTTGGATAAATTCTACGGGAGTAGGGAAGAGCAGACCAAACACCAATTCAAGAAGGTTTTAAAAAAATAATAAATAAAAATTACTATAAAAATTCAAATTAAAAATAAAAATAAAAATAAAGAAGCTTGAGATTCCATGAAAGAATTGGGAATCCACACCCCATCACGGTTAAAAACCTACTAAAGATGGTCTAGACCTCTCAGGGATGGTTCACACAGTGCAATTGATCAAAATAATGCTGGAGAAAAAGCTTGGAAACTGAAAGCAAAAGCCCCTAGGTTCATTTGTCCGCAGTTATGCCCATTTGCTAACACAGAAATCATCAGATCTCAAATGCTAAGAGAAACATTTTACTGCACAGAATGACATTAAAAACTAGTTTGCTCTGGGCATCAATGAGGTAAAGAAAGATAAAAGCAATCCACCTTAGTCCAGCTTCACTGCTCTTTCGACAGAGTTCCTCACCAATCTCATCACTTAAATCTGAATTTCCATCAGCTCTGACACCCTAAACAGAAAGAATGAAAAACCAAAATTGTTTTAGATTTGCTAAAAAAGCAGAAGAGGGTAAACTTTTTGCCATCAGAAGAGAGGAAATAAATGTATTGTATTTCTACTTTTATTATAAACAGTATATTTAAATGGAAAAGCAGAGCAAAATTGTTTATGGTACCGAAAACCATACGTTGAATTTGAAAGACGGTAATAAGATCTACAAACTCATTACCAGACACTCTCCATAAAGTCCTTGCCCCAGTCGAACTTTGAAAGCTTTATCCAGCAATTTCTTTGCATCACTCAGTCGGACAGACGTGTGGGAGTTGCCCTTCCCAATTACATCCACTGCATTGATCTCCTTTAACTGTTTTACACACATATGATGTTAAATTGATAACATCACGATAAACTGAATAAAAAAATTACAGGACAAACCATTTGCTTCCTTGGTATACTCTAATTCTACTTTTCAAGAAAAAGTCTAGTTCCTTTCCACTCCTCTTTATGTTCTTGGGACTAAGTCTGGGGATAGATCGAGCATCCCCTGTATGATTTTAGCATCAAATAGCAGAGCATGACATATTATCATCCAACTAAAAGGTGCACCAGAACACAAAAACCTGCTTCACACAGAGATAGACAGAGGAAAAATGGAAACGCTTTGTGGGAATACTGTGCTTCAATCCCCTAAAGCTTCATTCAAATATTAATGCACGAATGATTCACACTTCAATTTTTGTCAGTAAAGAAGGAAGACACATGGCAGACAAACAGAGCCAAATTCTTAAATGATCTACAACATAAACACAACAAATCACCCTGTGGCTTTGTTGTCACTGCTAAACTCTTAACTAAGAGTCAGTAAAGAGGGGTTTGTTTGAAACATTAGTTTAACAAGATTTTAAGTCAAATTTTAATTAAACCTGTTCAAACATGTGTGCATTGGTGATGCAGTTCAATTTGGAGCGCCACTCCCTGATTCCAACATTAAATGCCCTAATTTCAGGCAGAGCCCATTTTCGAAGATCTCCATCCTCAATGAACTTAAGCAGCCTTTCCACTCGATCTTGGTCTACAGGGTTTAGCAGGCCTTTGTTATCCACCTAGTAGAAGACTACGCAGGTTAGTGAAGGTGATTGAAAATTTATTGAGAAATAAAGCAACAATCTATAGGGGCCTGAATTAATAATCAAGAACTTGGATTCAAGTAGTTAAACTTTCGTGTGATGAAGTAAAGAGTCTATCAACTTAACAACACCACTAAAAAAATTGAATGTAGAAATCACAGCGGGACATGCACTTACATTATGTCCAGTTTCTGCAAGTTTAGAAGAGAAGTATTCATATACAGCAATAGAGCTGCTCTTATCAAGATTGACATGTAGCCTAAGTTTCCCATCAATTTCATCCATGGGTGGAACTTTGGAAAGCGCTATTTTTCGATGATCAAAAGCAATCACCCTATCCAATTAGCAATCAAACAATGAGCTCTTAGAAAGCATCACAATAAAATCAATAGCACAGCAAAACAATCCCAATTGAACTTACTCGCATTGCACTTTCCTTGATAGCTCCAATGCAAAACCTTTTGGCCCAAGAAAATCAAGGAGGTAGCATCTCTCAAGTCCTTCAAAGCACACATCATCAACCCTAATACATATCAAATACGCATTATAAAAAATGAAAACGAAGCAAAATACCCCAGCATTTTGGCAAGTTACACGACCTGTGGAAGTGTAATAACTGGCTCACTTCTCCATTCACGTTATTGTAAACCGCAGGGCAATCCAGGGGCGGAGCCACCTTTGGCATTGGGTGTGTAGTCTTTTTTTTTTTTTTTTTCATGAAAACAACATTTTTGCAGTGGAACACCCTGAAATTATAGTTCAATGCCATGAACACAATATTTTTTGCAGTGGAACACCCTTATATTTGTGTTATAAAGTGTTTAAATTAAGTATTGGTTTAGTTATAGTATAAAAATATGATTTTAGACATAAAACCACCAATTTTTTTTTATAGTTTATATAAAAATTTATGCATAAATAATTGTCTTGAAATCCCGGTTACTGACTTTGATATTGCAGTGCACACCCTAATACCCGGTGGCTGGCTCCACCACTGGGGCAATCAAACGTGCAATATCGACCAAAAAAAAAAAAAAAAAAGATCTTTTGTAATTTCCACATTTTCATAATCCAGGCTAAATTGAGCTGTAGTGGTACATATACACACTCTCTCACACACACACACAGATATAAAACACAAACAAACGTATGCAGTATATGTGTATTGTCACGTCCAAGACCCATAACCCGTACACACAAGCAATACTAGTGTCGTTGACTAAAAGATAAATACCTTGAACTTCCAGTTCACTGTTCCAAATTAATTATATGGAACTGTTAATTAAACTCGCAACACTAACTTATAATCCACGTTTTTATCGTGTTTCGCACCAATATAGGACATTGCATATATGTTAATGTACCTGAAGGGAGCGACGGAAGAGAAAGGCAAAACGAGGCAGGGGAGCTGGAGACGAGAGTGGTAGAGGTGAGCGAAGAGGGCAGAGAAGGCGCCGGAGAGTGAGGGGTAATTGTAGAGGACGAGGTTTGCGGTTTTGGCCTCAGAGGCCTTGGCTAGGGTTTCCAGAGCCGCGTCTGATCGGAAGTTTTGAACGGACAGCGACGGCGGCTGCGGCGGATGTAGAAACAGTGAGCTAATAACCCGGCGGAGGGAAAGAGCCATGCTATTTGACGAATTTTTGTTGCTTTGCGGGAAAATAATGAACGAGTGGGACTTTTTGACTGCGGTCTGCTCTTTATGGTTGTACTTTTGACATCAAAAATAATTTCGCTAACTAGCTCTATCTAAGCGGAAAATGCATTCTCACCCATAAATTTATGGTTGTATCGCAAAATGTCCTGTGAAGTCAACATATTACTCGATTGAACTTTAAGGATATTTTGACCCAAAAAAAAAAAAACTTTAAGGATAAATTTATCTTCCAATATGTAGAAGATTAATAAATTTCATTAATTTATTTGCTCCAATTTTCATTTTTCATGTAGAATAAAAAAACAAGCCTTAATTTCAAAATATTTACCACCCCTCACCATTCCCACCTGCAAATCTCCATAACACAAACTTCCTGTTTGACCACTTCACTGTAGCTCAATTCAACATCGATTGATTTCATATTCCATAATCTCTCAATTCCATTAATTATTTGCAATTTAGTTTCATTATATATTCTCACGAGATGTGAGAAACATCGTAGCTTTTCTATGGAAGTTCAGTGCTTAGTTTTTTAATTTTCATTTTTTATAAATATGAAAATACCACATTATGATTAAACCTAAATGAATCCCAACCTCGTCAATTATCGTAAATAAATTTGAATTATGCAAAAAACTTCACTTGCACTTTAGATCAGAAAAAACACGTGTGATTACTTAATATAATAAAATTCTTAAAAAACATTGTGGGTGTCATAAAGTTTGTACTACCATGCATTCCATCTTACAATTGTGAAAATATATTAGTTTGTTTTACATTTAGTAACTAGTCCATTGCATTGTCACTATACAACACTCAATAGTTATAAACTAATTTAGGAAAATTGTTGTGTTCTTTCCATCTTTAAATAAGCAAATATAATAAAGCAATGATTTCAACTCATTTTACCGGTTTGACCCAAAAAAAAAACTCATTTTACTGTTTCTCGATTAATCATTGTTAGTTATATTTAGTTAATTCATCTATTAAGTACTATTTTTTCAAATTAATATTTTTTGTTATCGACTACTATAATTATATATGGTTGAACTATTTTCCAATTTTATGTTTGTGTGAGCTTAGTTAAAGTAATTATTTCCATCCTAATCTAAATAAGGAATCAATTAATCACTATTTAGAATTTAGTTTTTGGATTTTGTTGAAAATATAATATTTTATTGTAGGAGGTGTGGACTTGACTACAAATGTTTACTGCTTAGCGAATTGAGTAAATATTTTTAATCTACTTGCTGAGTATTTTTTTTTTTTTATGAGAATTAAGAATGAATATTTTGTTTAGTTTTAGGATAATATATTGTTTTTTATTTGGCTTGTTATATTGTTAATGTTTATAATATTTTGTATAATGAGGTTTTGAATATTGTCTGGAATTTGCAAAAGTCAAAATCATCAACTATTTATTTATTTTTGTTTAAATCACTCACCTACACAATTTTTATTCTATTCCAATTAACTAATTTCATGAAATTTTACATTTGAGTAATATTATTGGTGGTACGAAATAAAATTCTAAATGAAAAATAAATTCTCAATATAGAATAATGTGTAAAGAAATCTAAATAATACGAAAAACTTCACATGCACTTTAGATCATAAAAAACACGCGTGATTACTTAATGTAATAAAATTCTTAAAAAACATTGCGGGTGTGTCATCAAGTTTTTACTACCATGCATTCCGTCTTACAATTGTTAAATATATTAGATTGTTTTACATTTAGTAACTAGTCCATCGCATTGTCACTATACAACACTCAATAGTTATAAACTAATTTAGGATCATTGTTGGGTTCTTTCCATCTTTAAATAAGGGAATATAATAAAGCAACGATTTCAACTCATTTTACCGTTTCTCGATTAATCATTATTAGTTAGATTTAGTTAATTCATCTATTAAGTAATATTTCAAATAACATTTTGTTTTTGTTTTTTGTTAACGACTACTATAATTATATATGGTTGGACTATTTCTCAATATTATGTCAATGCGAACTTAGTTAAATAATTATTTTAAACCTAATCTAAATAAGGAACCAATTAATCACTATTTAGAATGTATTTTTCGGAATTTATTGAAAACTAAATATTTTGTTGCAGCAGGTGTGAACTTGACTAAAAATATTACTGCTTAGGTAATGGAGTATATATTTTTAATTTACTTGCCGAGTATTTTTTTATATGAGAAGTTAAGTATGAATTTTAGTTTTAGGATAATATAATGTTTTTGATTTGGCTCGTTATATTGTTAATGTTATAATATTTTGTATAATAAGATCTTGAATATTGTATGGAATTTGCAAAAGTCAAAATTATCAACTATTTCTTTTGTATTTTGTCTTAGTCACTCACCTACAAATTTTTTATTTTATTCCAATTAACTAATTTTATGAAATTTCACGTTTAAGTAATAACATTGACAGTATGAAATAAAATTATAAATGAAAATTATGTTCTCAATATCGAATAAAATGAATAGTTCTACGGATTATATGATATTTTGCCCTATTAATAATCCACAAAGTTCCATTATATGAGTTCTGAAACTCTTATTTCAACATCTATTGTGAAAAAAAAAAAATGAAAAGAGGAGAAAAAGATTTACTCACACGTTCCAAATTATTACCGACACCTGTCCCGCTTTTGCAATTTATAAATCAGTTGGTACATTAGATTCTGCCTTAAAAACGTCGTACGCATAACATGCTTGGAGATATTTTCTTCTCTCTCTTCATACAACAGCAATTATGTAAGCAACTCCAATGCCACTCACTCTCGTACTTTCATCTGCATCAGTCTGTGTAACAAGGTACGAAAAATACATTTACATACAATCTGTTCATATGCTTAAATTAAAAAGATGTATTATACTACTCAATGTTCATACATATGCATGCAGGCTCTCAGCTAATTTGTTAGAATCTTCAAGAAGAGAGTACCTTCGATCTCGACCTTTTAATCGAGATGGATAAAAAAAAGTTTGGTACACGAAACTTCCGTTAGACGCAAATTCGAGCAAGTATCCATGCCGTGACGTGATGGTATAATATATTTATCACCCTAGTCTCTTATTGTTGTTTTAGATTCTTTCTTATTTTTGGTACAATATAGGTTTGGCTGGTTTCATCAGCTTTTTATGACCTTTGTGATGTTGCATATGTTAACTCTCTAGTCTATTTTCTGATGTTGTCTCTTACTTTCTTTCTGCAACCTAACGGTTTGATATGTATAACAATGTGCAAAACTGAACTCTTTTTAAGTAATTTTAATTTATTGTATTATTTCTTATTCTTGTTTTATGTTATTTGGATCTGCAACACGTAATTTTTAATAGAAAAAGCAAGAATGATTGCTATCTACAACTCATATCTGTGCTTAAATGCTATAACATGTGTAGCTTCTTTAAGTGCTCGATGCAGCATTGGTTCCTTTTGATGTTTCTTCAAATTTAAGCCTCAAGATTGTCAACTTAAATAATATTATTAGTGTTAATGTTTCATTGTAGTTATTAGGAGTAGAATCGAAGAAAGATTAATTGTATTTTTAGTAGAGAAGTGGACACTAGTTTTGAGACACAATTTTGTAATTTTCTGCGCGGCCAAAGGAACTTGAGGAAGATATAGCTTTTCAGACCAAATTTAAAACAAACTAGGCTTTATTATTCCACTAGGTGGGTCGGTTGTATGATCTCATGACATCATTAATTCCATTGAGAGCCTTCTATCCCTATTATTTCTGTGGACTCGAGTATAGTTAAACGTGGTAATTGGACAAAATTTTGCTTATGACATCAGGTGGAAATGCAATGTTGGACACAATTTTGTAATTTTACTAGTTACCTAAGACTGAAGTATAGTATAAATTAGATAGTTTTTAATGGGAAATTTGCATAATTTTATAAATATTTCCATATTGAGTTTCACAATGTAAAATGTCAAGAGTTAACTTGAGTTGCAAATATGCATGCAAGGTTGAGTTCCATATCGGATGCTATATTTCCATTTTGTGGGGTCTTGACTACATACTTAATATACTGTAGACTATTGATACATAATATGTATATTATCACCTCTTGCTCCCTGAAGTTTAAACACGAAAAGTTGGTGGAGACTAAAATGTGATGAAACTGAGAAGACTCGTTAATCATTGATTGCTTTCACTCACCGAAAGAGTCCTGAGAAGATATTTAAGAGGTATTTTTTAAAGAGAATTGAAGATATTTTGTTTCAAATAGCCAGTGGTGTCCAGTAAAAATCTAGGATTAAATAAATTCGAGTCAATGGATTAACTGGTTCTTTTGAATGGAAAATCAGTGCGGTTTACAAGTATATCAGTTTATTAGTTTCATGTGAAGGTCCTTAAGCTAGTTCACATAAGACTAATTTTTATTTCAGTTGTCACTCCAAGCTTTGTCCGGCCATTTGAGCAGTTTCAGGCCATTGACAAGGTTTGAACAGAATGTAACTTTAGGCTGGAGGCTTAATGTTTGGTATATATTTTCTGATGATCGATTGAAGCATGCTTCTCTGCTCGAAATCCAGACATTCTTCTGTCTGAGTGAAAACTTCTTAAAGATACAATTATGCTACCCAATTTTAGCAACAGTAAAAGAATGAGAAGCTCATGCAATGGAATCACCAAAAAGAAACCTCTCCTTTTCTCTTTGTGCTCTATCCAAAGTGTAATAAATGTTCAATTAGAAGTTATCTTGTTTTGATGACATTTCTCCTAGAGGACTAGTTACGTGGAATAGTCAACTGTCTCAATAGTATAATTTTATTTATTTATCTATTTATTTATTTTTTTATATTTCCTATCTCTTGACAAATGATGATGCATAGTTTATTGTCATGTGATTGAGTGTCATGGACCAGTATTATGTTACCTGTACAGACCAAATAGTGTAGAAAGTAGTCTTTCATCTCTGTACTTGGCATCCAATTGATTATGACCAATCCTAAAATTTGCTGAGGTATTTGCTAAGCAAAATATTATTTACCTTTTTCCCTTTACATTGATTCTTTTGTGGCTTCATGATGGATGCCGCATCAGCTTACCCCCTTCTTCCCTCACAGCCACTGGGGATGAATATGAAGAGAGGTAGCTGTTTCAGGATTAGGATTACAGTGGCTGGGCGAAGTAGTTTCTATTGTCAAATGTTTGAAATATTTTATTCCTTGCTTGGGGTCATGGCATCTTTTTGTTCTTTTGTTTCTCGTAGCTCATTATACATGTACATTAGCATTCTCTTTTTTTCCCCACAGGGTCAAGTTTTTATTTGGTGATATTGATTGTCCTTTCAGGGATGTACAATTGGTCATTGACACTTGGGATATTAAGGTGATGGCACCTAAATTAGTAATTAACTTACTGTGTTTCTAGTCTATTGTAAATTCTTTTTCCATAGGCAACTTAATGGTTATACGAGCCTTCTAGTGCACATAATTGCATTGGTTGTCTAAATGGATTGCATGATTCAAATTCACAAATGCATTTTGCAGAGATAAAATGTTTGGTCTTCTGTTTTTAGTTTTGCTGACTTGTACAACTTAATTCTTAGTTTTGAGCCTTTGAATGTAGTAATGTTAAATTCTGACTTTTGCGCTCACAAGCTTCTAAAAATGTGTTATTCTGTTGCCTTAAAAATATTATCTTAACTATTAAACAACCAAGTTTTCTGAACTTGACAAATGGAAGGTACTCCTTTTACAATTCTACAGACTTTGAAAGGAACTATTTCTGAAACGAGAAAGTCGACTTTTGTCAAAGGTGTAATATTTAACAAGAGAGTATCTGTATATAATTCTTCTAAGAAATTATAGTTTACTCAGCAAATGTTTGGCAGCCATAAAGGTTTCGATCACTCTATGACTTTAAGTATGCCTTTGATTTTTCTATGACATTATTTTTTATTGTCAAGGGCATGCCAATGAGCTACCTTGCTCAGTTATGTTAGTTGTCACAACATGCTTAACTATGAAAGTGGAAGCTTTCTGCTGAACAATTTTGTTCACCATATGATATATAATGTCGAATTATGATAGAAATATTGCACTTGAAACTACAATTGTTTTGCTGCACTTCTGTGGGTAATGTTTTCCTTTTGCATGCACATAGATGCCTGTTCAAACTGTTGCCAGGAGAAACTATTTCATGAACTTCTCTATGATGCTGAGTTTGACAATTGTTTTAAAAGATGTTCTGAATCAATTAAAAACTTTGACTATATAGATTAAGCGAGATGAAAACTATGATTACAAGTACTGACCATGCATTACTGATCAAACCTTGCGTTCCTAAGTTGTTTTCTTAATCTTTATTCATACAACTTTACACAGACAACTTGTTCACTGTCAGTAAAATTACAACATTTTGGATGCTGTATATTCGCATCACACACCATGTGCTTAATGTGGTTTTGGTTCTTAGGTCACTCATCCTGATAAATGGCTGATCTAGGACTGCAGGGCGTGGAATTGACTGCTATCCTTCCACAGCTGTTGACCTATCCCGCTAGTGCAGCTGCAGCCTGTGAGATGTTGGATTGTATAATCTGATCCATATAAGATGTACAAGATGGAGAAAGAAACTCCTCAGCTTGTGAGGATGATATATCTTTTTAAAGGAGAATTACCCAAGCTTCATGACATTTTCTGGTTTTTGATTGTTTTGCCTCTGTGGTTGGCTTAGCTGGAGATTGATGGGTGCATGTAAATCATAGGCATTGCTCGTTCCAGGTATTACACGTGAACTTTTGTTTGCTACGATTTTGCCTCCTGGTCCATAGAGCTGGTATCGTGACTTCTGATTAGGTTCAATCGGAAATAGCCTTCTTTCTTTCCTTCTCAAAATGATTATCAGCATGGTATCGTGTAAGAAAATACCTTTTTCTGCAACTCTGTATTCTCTTGTTGAATGAGGTTTACCTTCTGATAAAGCTCCATATTTTCTTGATGGACGAGATTCCCCTGCACTAAGATAATGATAGTTATATTCTTAATTCTAATTTAGATATAATAAAAAAAAAATGAATTCTCACTGCCTTTTGCTGGAAGACCTTTTGTTTTAACTCTTTGATCTCATCAGTTAAAATTTGCTCCTGCAACAAGCATTCAATGTGCTGAGGTTTGTGTATGCATTTCAAGCGAAATTAAAGATTGGCTCAAAACTTTACCTTTTTCATACGGACACCTTTCAGACTCATTTCCAGTTGATTTTCCAGAGACTGCAGATCTTTGATGCTTAACCCAGAGAGTTCCTCCCCAAGAAGCTGCCTGCAATTATAAGAAGATATAGGGTATGTTTCTTGATCTCTACAGGCAATTCTGCTCTAATTTGTTAATTGATCATCTTGATCATTACACCAAATAACTGTTTATTCAGTTGTACCCTCAATTCATTCTTCAGGTCCCTTTCCTCGTCACACATCCAAAATGTCTAGTCTAAACTAAGAAACAACAATTTGTTGCCACATGCTAATTTTTTAAAGACTACTCATTTTCACATCCTTAGATATCATGAACTCCTTTATGTTTTTTTTTTTCTTTAATTTATCAAGAGGTTGGTTTGTTTCATTTTTCCATCTTATCTACATCTCATGCTCTATGGTGACTGGGTATTTGTGCATGGTAAAAACTTGGTCGTCAATATAGTGCTTTGCTTTTTCTCTTATTCTGCTTTGATGAGTTGGAATTGGTATATCAACATTAATCATCTATAAGTTAACATTGTGATTGTTCTTTATCACTCTGGTACTTAATCACTTATTTACTATAGGGGTTCTATGATAAAGAACAAGAGTTAGAAAGTTTGTCATGAGATTCTCGTAATGACATTGCTCTCAGTTTTACTATAGTAAATTCCATTAATCTGTTATATTAGTTCCTAAATGATCTGCAAACACTTGCAGGTTCATTGGCTGAGGATTTAGGTTCAGGTCTCTACTTATGTTTGCTCTTTTCAGCGATATAATCAAATAGTGATTTCCTTTATGGTAAATTTTAGTATTTTTTCTAAACCAGAAGATAACTATTATATTAAATTGTGGGTTGAAGTGAGGAAGCTGAATGATAGCCAACTCATACATGATTACATATATTAAGTTATATTGTTAACACATTTTCAGGTACTCAATACGGCCCTTGATTCACAGATATGGAAAAATAGGTTTGGGGAGAAATATAATCTTATGGAGCAATACTTGAGATTTTAAGTGGTAGGAGGACAAAACTTAAATAAGATTGTACAGAACCTGACTTCTTAGTGACACCAAGCATGTGAGATGGAATCTAAACTTAAATCAGATTGTACAGAACCTGACTTCTTAGTGACACCAAGCATGTGAGATGGAATCTATCATATTTCTATGTCAAACATTAAGTCGACATTTGATGGATGGAAAAGAAAGTTCACAAAAACCATGTAGGAAGCTCTAAATAAATGACTTCGACACAGGCAGCAGTATGTTTGTCCAAAAGCTTAACAGTTAAGCTTGAACATTAAGACCATTATTCCATCACAGGTAAGTCATTGGGTAGACCTTAGTCTGTCTGGACCTAGGTTAGCATATATTCGGCTGACGTTTAACACAGTTTTGTTTTGGGATTTCGACATGTATGAAGAAATCTACAACATATTGTATATTTCCAAGTGCTTATGTGTAATATTCAGTAGCTGTTAAAACTTAGTCTTGGTGAAGGTACACTATCCACAGTAGACATGAATTCATCTACTGCAGTGGAATACAATAGAGTAATTTGGATAAATAGACTTGCCTGTGGGTTTCTTGCAAGTAATGCAGCTGTTGTCGCAGACTTGCTGCTTCCCTTTGCCAAAACTAGCAGGAAAAAGGAGAAATATTTAGTCTACCAGTAATATGACATGAAGGGGATCAATGTGACTGCATTCAAATCAAAATTTGATGATCATGAGGAACGTTTCGAAGCCAATGATGATGCGTCTTTGAGAACTTAAAAATTATCCAGAAGATAGATTCATTTTTCTCATTAAGGTGACTAGTGTCTCTTTTCATTGTTTTGATGGCCAAATGAACTAAGATAACACCAGGTTTACTATTATATTTTTGTTTCTATAGATGTCAAATTTTCAATAAGGTTCTTCATTCAGTATAAATGGAAGGAAGCTGTGAACCTACTTAGTTGTGGAATAAATTCTACAAATATTTCCCTTGTCACCAGAGAGCCTGATAATGAATAATCTGCATAAGGATTGTGATTAAGTTTCTACCATGAAAGATCTATGAGATGTATGCCCTGAAGCTTGAAAGTTGTACTGCTTGCTTACAGAAGCAGATTACAGATGTGTACTTGAGTGGTGATTATACTATGACCCAAGTTTATTCTTTATCTATCGTTGGGAGGGTTATGCTTTTTGTCTGTGTGCAAATGTGTAACTTGAACGAAGGTGATATGTGTGCCATCTATTCTGGGAGGTCCAAATATCAATGTCCATCATTATGAAACACAACTGGAGCTCTGACATGGTTGCTTAATCAAGACGAATGACTGCTGACTTAACCAGGATAACTCGGTGAAAACTCACCCCTATTCCATATGAGTCAACTGGTAAGCGTAAATCCACCTATTGTATCAACGAGTACCTCTGGTTTAGACTTGTCAGCTTTTCCTGTTAGAGAATGCCTTTTTAGCCTTACAGAATGCGCACATATATCATTTTCACAGAAAGTGGAGAGATGAATCGATGTATTTATTGAATCCGTCGGGACTGACAGGGCTCGAACCCGCAGCTTCTGCTTGACAGGCAGCGAGATCTAGGTGGAACTAGGGCATTTGTACTGGTCGTGCTAGGGTGAGCCGAGGTTGGTAAGGAAAATTGATCCCGACCGATCACACATGGGAAAATAGCCTGGCAGTACTCTCACCTTTTGCTCCATCACGGTATACATAAGAAGGTAACCAGTGTGTAATGGCAGTAGTGAACTTCTCTTTGAAGCAACAACACCAACCCAATCTCCATGAAAACGGAATCAACTCGAACATTCAAGTCTGTAGCATTTCTCTATCCCAACCTATGTTAACAGCTTTCTTCTCTTATGATTTCTTGATAAGAAAAAGAACCTCTTTTGAGAAGGTGAAATCTAGAAGCAGAAGTTGGAAAAGTTTCTCTGCACTCTCCCTAAACTAAAAAAAGTGGAGTAGCATTTGAGCTGGTGCTGAGAATAGGTCACAAGGCATCCAAGTTCTGAGATTATAGCTGCTTAGACTTTTAATTCCTGCAATGTCGATATTTGAACTTAAGTGAATGCTGAGGTCTAATAAGTGTATTGTTAAAGTGCTTAACCTAGTAAAGGGGCAAACCTTCTTGATATTTGAACTTAAGTGAATGCTGAGGTCTAATAAGTGTATATTATTATCCAGATCACTCTCTCTCACTCTCTCTATCTCTCTATACATACGTACATACATACATACATAAATATATGAGCACACACACATCACGTGTTTACAAGACTCATCTATGACCTATCCTTGTCTAACAAGTCAGAATTTCATACTCTACCAAGAGGAGTGGTTAATAGTTGCTTGTCTCGCACTGAATATCAGTTTTAGTGTTCTTCTTGGTGTCTTCAGTATTTTGTACTCTATGCACATTACTTGCTCTTTAGTACTAAATGCTTTGACTTGTGTTATTTCATTATTGTCTTTCTATTACTGACATATGATCTCTTATCATAGTTAACACGAACGAGGAAGACTTAATCATCCTACAGGATTTAAGGTCCCATAGATATCTTCCAGTGGTACGACTATAATTCTGCTTTTCTTTTCAATTTATACGCTTTAGAACGACTACAATATCTTTTCAGGCATGCCTCTTAATTCTTGAAAATAGACAAAACCATAATGTGGTGCATCTGATATACACATAATGAATTTTCACTCTGATAATGCCTTCAATTCTACTGGAAAGAGTAACCACCATCTACACGGAAGTTTCCACCCTTGCATTTAACTTGTGTTTTTGCCCCATCAAAATTTAGTGTGTTAAATCTGTTTTTCAGGTGTTTATACTATGTTTTACTAGTGGCAAGCTTATGAATAATGTCACCTGTCTTGTATCTGTATAACCAATCTGTCGTACAAACGCTTCCTCTGTGCCATTGATAATAATTACACTGAAGCCAATAGGATAATAGTTTTGTATGCATAAAGAGTTCATTTTCTCTTTTGCTGGTAACGACCTAATTCAGAGACATAGGATCCACTTGTGTGTTACTGTGTCGTCCGCCCCTGAAGCACTGGAAGTTTATAAATCGCTTCTCATAAGAAGGTAGCTTTTGGGCCTAATCTTGATCAATTTCATGAGTTAAATGCCACAAGAATTATTTATGTTGTTTGTTTGTTTATGCGCCATAGGTGTGATGGAATGCTTACGGCCCTCATTCTTAAAATGTCTTACACTTTCGACATTCTCTGTCAAAGCAAAAAGTGTTGAAGCATTTGGTACTTCTATCATACCCTAATTACCTTATGATGTTTTATCACTCTGTTTACACGTGGAACTCCACATGTAAAACAAAGGAATTAATATTACCATACCCCAAGTTTGTCACTATGCCTTGCATCTTTTCAAGTACAAGCACACATGTTTAGCAGATTGCAAAAGGACATAGTATTACTTGATTGACCTCCATAACCCCATCTACTATAGTTGGCATGATAAGTAGATTATCATAAACAACAGCAGGCAATTACTTTGCCTACCTTTATCTCGGAGTTTTTCTACAGCTTCGCAACCTTTGGGTAACCATAAACTAGGGACATCATTCCTTCAAACTTGCATGAGAATATTTACTTGTTACGATTGGTGATTTCTAAGAACAACATATGTTATCATGCTTGCATATCCATCATTTGAGTGAAGGTATTCTTTCCGCATGACAAGTCTTGAAACATGACTTACCCAAGTTTAGCCATTACGGATTGATATTCAAAGCAAATAGGGAAAAGAAATTTATGAAGGCAATGATGGGATGTACTTCATGTGCATGAGCCCAAATAAACTCCGTCTCTCTCTCTCTCTCATATATGGGAGGAATACTCTTAAAATGATTGATAGCTCTTTTCCTTACATATCCCTAAAATGTTTGAGGTAGAAGGAATCTCAGTTCTCTCTTGTGGCTACTATCTGTGATGTTAATTTCCTTCCTAATTCGTTACAAAATCACATGAAGAGGTGTGTGCAGTATGGTTAGAGAGGTTACAGATTTTTCATCCTTTATCATACGTAACGCCAAAGTAGAATGAGATTTCTTGCTTGCTAGGTCTCTTTAAGTGTTTGGTTCATCTAATAATTAGAATGGACTCGCACTTTATCAGTGAAAGACTTTGTTGATCTTTCTTGATAAATTATTTGCCTTTGTGACCAAATAGAACTTCTATCAGGAAAAATGTAATGTAGCTTCCTGTCATGCTCCTCTTTAGGTTTTGTACTTGAAAGTCTTACCTTTTAGGCAGTCTTTATACTGATTGCCTTGGCAAGACAATTGAACTCCTCAGTCTGCAAAAGTCCTACTACTACTGACTGGTCAGACAAACGAACTATCTTGTAATAGAATTTCCTTGAAACTTGAAAGTTGCAGTCTCTACAGAAGCTTCTATCCAGCATCCCGAGTATGTCTGTGGTTGGGCTTTGTGCTTCTGCAAATGCAAACAGAAGACATTAGCTCATAGATTTACTGGTGGAAAGAGAATCTTATAATGCAGGTAAGTCCAAATCTTCTTACAATGAACTGCGTGTGACTTGTTTCCAGTCCACCCCAAATCATCGTGACTTTGTTACTTGATCAGATTAAAGAACTTGAGTAATGCAGTAGGATTATGCACAAATTCTGGAGCTGCTATGATACTTTTGTCAGGGTGGTGACTATGGTCTGATGCACTTCACACAGCATCTATCCATCAGAAGATAGTTCGTTTGTCTGTGTTAATATGGGACTAGCATGCTTCATATGTACTACTAATTACAACAAAGCAGTTGAAGCAAGTAACCAAACTCGTGGGGTCAACTGCCGCCAGGTGAACCTCACACCTTTGAGGTTGTGGAGGGATCCTTTCTGACATGGAGTGTAAACGTTTGGAACTTAAATCAAGCTTATTTTACTTGAGCATTTGCTGTAAAACAGCCTCTTCGTACAAGTCATACTTGTATGGCACTTGAAGTGTCTTCTTTAACAAATGGTCTAGACATCCTTGTCTGAATCACTTGCCAGGGAAGTTTTAGAATTTAAATGAAGAGAAGGGATTCCCTTTTCCAGATGATGATCTTATCTTCTGTGTCGTCCTTTTTCATCATTTTATACGAGAGTTTTGTTCATTAGTTCCTTCTCTGTTGGTGCTACTTTGTTTCACGACTCAACCTTCAGTCTTAAGATACTAGGACAATATAGGTAGAGACTGATGATTGTGAGATATCATCCTCCCTATATCTAAATTTGGTTGGCACTAAACGAAATAAGTTTTCATGTAGGTGCATGATACTCAAGCACTGTTATATATCATTTTTCACATTTCCACACTTTCTCATATGATATAACTTTTCCCATACACGTGAAGGGGTGATGGGGTGGCATAACACATTACTCGTAATATTTTGTCTGCTGGTGCAATATGAGAGACCACTTATTGTTGCTACCTCATGTAGCAGTTTTGCCACCATTTCACACTTTGTCTTGATTTCTATTGTTGTCCTGGTTTGAAGGTTTGCAAGTTACTCTGATGTCAGTAAAAGTTACCTCAATGTCCAGTCATAAACTTGTTAGCCTAAGCATCATGCTGTCATTTGCAAAACTTCTGCAGATCTACAGAAGCATGGTAAACAATATCAATCTCTGTAGATCTGGTTTATGCACTGCAAAATATAAGCATCTGACTTTCTGAATCATAAGCGCCCCACGTTCAATATAGAGGTCACTGAGGCAACCTGAAACTACTTCAATCAATGTTTACTTCCATCGGACTACTCAATGTATACCAATCAAACTTAGCTTTATCTTATTAGACAAGGTCGGCTACGTGAATATGTTGATGTCACTCATTCTTGTTGGGAATTGTTTTTTTTGTTATCTTACTATAGATCATTTATATTGATCAAACTACGCAACATTCTTTTTGGTGTAAAATTTATCTAGTGGTTAAAAGGACATGTACATTATCCAATCTCTTTGGATAGGAGAAACATTGATATCCCAATCAAGGGACAAATTGTCAAGTTTTCACTCACTCTACACTTAGCAACCTAATCAGCCGCCAAACTGGGCAGACTGCTCAACATAATGTGTTGCAAACAACATGATGTGATGCAATTTTCTATCACAATATTTCCTATTGGAGACTCCTATACTCATGGATCCCATCAGCATTCAAATGCATATCCAATTGCATAAACAGTAGTCGACAAAATTGGAATTGTATGTATATTAGAACTAGTGTACTTTGGTACTTACGTTTTCGTAGCAAAATGTTGGCTAATCAGCCTTTGTTTGAGTTTCAATGTTGTTTTTTAGTAACTTAATGTTATTTGACATGTTAAAGAGCAATTGCAAGCAACTCTCGTCCATGAGATATAGAGGCGGATCAACATTAGACGCTATTGGGCTGTAACTTGCATTGACTCTATATAAATACTTTAAAATACTTCTAAATGAAGTTAATATTTTGTTGGAAAAATCACTTAATTTTCACAATTTCACTAGTTTTTGTCTCTAAAATTACTTGTTTCATAACATACTGTAGACTCGTCTTGAATGAGATATAGTAAAGTTACAAATGAGCTTTTGTAGGAAAGCCCTTGAAGAAAATTTGAGAAAGCTAAGACATTACAACCACATGATAAAGTCCTCGAGGGAAAAGCAATTCTAGCCTTGTAAGCACAAGAACCATCAATATGAATGGCCGGAGTTGCGACATGTAAACTTGTTGAGCATTTGACAAATTCACGTCATCCATTTCAAATATGATTTGTCCCGCGGACACCTAATATGGACATATCACTTTCTATTGGAGACCAGTTTTGTTACACCAAATCATTGTGCATATGTTTCGGCTATGACTGTTTGTCAAATATTCCTCATAGATTCATAGAATGTATTTAAGAAAATAATTAAAGTGGACACATTGTTCTTTGTTGCATGGAGTAACGGTCGAATAAGCATTTCAAAGGGTATTGTGATAAAATCACAGAGCCAGGTTTAGAGTGAAGGATGAGAAGCACAATCTTTGTGCCCCTTATTTGCTATCTATAGGAATAATCAACAATAGTGTAACAAGTTTTGTTACATTTGTGTGTTACGAGGGATAAGAGTGAAAGTTCCTCTGAAGGGAGTAAGACTATGCTACACAAGGTGTAATAATATTAGCTTATAGTGAAATAAGGGTGGAGAAGATGAAAAATGCGAAATTCAACTGAGGGAGGCGGTGAGAAAGATGATTTCTATAGAGGGGCGAATCTAAGGTTTTGTTTTAATAGGATATATAACACTAATATTTTTATTTTAATTGGGAGCCAATTGATATTTCATACTAAAAATGCTCATTTAAGAAAAAGGGATAAAATAGAATCCTGGCGATTCGATTGATGATGAAGAAAGAAAATTCTTGCTTCAATTCTCCACCTAAATGATAGAACAAATGATTGATCAAATTTTATTAAGTTTGATTTATAGTGGTCATTATATATATATATTTTTTAAATAACGTAGACCCCAACACTATAGTGGATCCACTCTTCTGTTTACATTTTCTATGGCTATGTTTTTGACCTATGAGTCATGATTTAGAGAGAAGAAGAAGCTCTTTCTCTTTATCTTCATAATGGAGAAGAAGCATAATTAATACATAGAGTGACTTCATGCATTCTTCTCACTTTCATGCTATTATGGTGTCATATAGTCTTATTCAATGAAACAAGAAGCCAATTGAATTATAATTGACTTTGGTAATGCATGCAGAATATCAGAAGGAACTCGAGAAGGAGAGAGAGAAAAATTACCTTCATTTCAGAAGTAGGATTCAGCAGTTGATGTTGGTCCTCTCTCATTTTGTTGTATCTTTCAATAACAGAGCTCATGCTGAAAAAACAGTTGAGCAAAAGCAAGAAGTTTATAATCATTTAGTCATGCTTATAACCACCATTGGAAGTATAGTCTAATTTACATGCGTTTTTTTACAGTAATACTTTATGTCATTTCCTCAACTCTCCTTTATACTCTAAGAATTCTTATATGTATTGAATATCAAATCTTTCATGTATATGACAACAATTCCATTATGTAGAGAAGAGTGACGGAGTGAAGGAATGATAAAACATTATCCGAAAACTACTTAACGCTGCATCAAATTCCACAAATCCCGCGTATCAGCAAAAATTTAAACTCTTAAAGTTCATGACGGGAATATCAACATGCACTGTCAATTTTCGAATACTTTGTTCCATTGTTTTCTATTTCCATTTCTTTTGTTTTTAAGGATGTATTTTTTATAGGTTATGTAACAGTATAACACATAGACCAGAAAAAATAACTATGGTATAAGGTGGTGAATTTTAATAAAAGTTTGGTTAATTGAGCTTTAATGTAATCAATTAAAGTCCATGAGTCAATATGTCCATATAGAACTAAATTGATTACATTAGAACTTTCACCAAACGTGTTATGTATAGCCATTGGTTGACAGTATAAAATTTTGAACTACATTAGTGCTATACAAAAATTCACACAATATGTACTCATTTTTGTGCACACTATGACATGACTCATGCATACTATTACACAAAATGATGTTTTTGTTTTTGGTCGAACACAAAATGATGTTAGAAAGATTTGGATCCTCTCCTAATTAAAAGTTTGTTCTAACTTTGTAACATTGTATCTTAGTCATTTATTCACTTAACAAAAGCATTTTCCCTCCAATGTTTGTAATTTGAAATTCAAATGAATGGTTATGATATAATGTTAGAAGGTTAGAATAACTTCTAGTTAGGAGAGGATCCTAATCCCTAATAGTCTAGGTTTGAGCCTAATAATGACCAATTATGATCATGGATTTAGCATACATTGAGTCGTGTCAATTAATTCAATATGTTTAATTGCGTATTGACAATATAAGAGAACCAAAATCTTTGTTTTCACTTAAAAGCTTAAAACTCAAGAAACTGCGCTTGCCTTAGGAAATAAATACCTCACTACCTCTTCCTTATGGCAAGAGGTTTCAAATATCTTCTCAACTATTCAAATTCAGTTTATCCCTCCGTTCATTTTTTTGATTCAAAAGAGGTCTAAGGCCGCGTACAACACATATTAAAATGTAACCAGCCAAACTCAAACTTACTACTTCTCGCACTCAAAGCGAGTAACATACCACCAGACCAAAACCTTGGTTGTGGTAGAATCAAAATCTTATAAATTATTTAATAGCTGATATGTAGCAATTAATGTGGAACATGAAGTTACAACTTTGACTTGGAATATATCTTTGTTGAATGTTTTTGGGGAAATTTAATAGATTAGTCCCTAGCTAAATTGAATCAAAAGTTTAGTTTTAGTCTCTAAACTTTAACTTTCACATGTTTGATTCTCTAAACTATTGAAGTGTTCTACCGTGAGTCATTTTAATGAATGTTAAATGGAAAAAGTATAACATGTCATATTTTAACATGTTTTTTCTTCGTCTTTAGGATGTAACTAGGACTTGATAGTATTTTTGGACCTAGTATAAAAGAAACTCTTTCGTTCCTTGAGTAATGTAACCTAGCTTGTTAAAAGCTATAACAACATAGTATGTATCTATTTAGACGTACAACTATGTGCTTTGTCTGTATGTAATATCCCCAAAATTTGAGTTCTATTTTTAGCTAATTAAGGTTTGACTTTTAAAGATTGCTAAGATTGTAGGATAAGCATGAATGCATGATGATAACTACCAATTAGTGGGATATTAGGGTGCCTAAAAATATGGTATATTGTTGGCTAAAAAAAAAGAGAAAAATAAATTCTTATAAGAAAGTGGTCTGACTGACCACTCCAATACATATTACAGAGGCTTTGCAAATAGATACGAGAACCTCACAAAGCTATTAGCAAGAGTATTAAGTTTTACAAAAGTCAGAATAGTTATAAGGTCAAAGTTTCAATTAATCAGTGAACATCACTCCACCTTCGTAATGGAATTCAGATTTATTTTGGGTTTAAAGATTGCTTATTGAAGGCTTTACAACAATTCATAGGTTTTCTTGATCTTTTTGATGTCGAATTAAGGTAAGTAGAATTTATCATTTCTTTTGACTACCCCATTTGTTGATTTGCAATATTCACTCGATTTATTGTTACTCCACTCCTTGTTAATGATTCCTTTTAAGTCAATATATCGATTCTTTTGATAAGCTAAGTACGAGTCATTAATTCAGGCCTTACGAACTATACAAGTTGTGTACCGAATCCTAGACGGCTGGGAGTTAATGAGCCGCCATCTGTTTTGATTTGTCAATTGTGTATTGTGTATTGTGCGCGCTGCTAAGCTATCACAACTTGCTATAGTACTATTATGTTAGTGTTTGATTTAATCAATCCATTTGTCTTATTGTTTATTGTTCTTTGAGCCTGCTTTTCTTAGGGTAGATTCTACTTACTGAGCATTATTTCGCTCAACTCTTTTTATTTCTTACTTTTGTAGATGACAAAACAAGTTCGGAGATGCTAAGCTAGAAGTTTTCTTGGAAAGAGGAAAAGATCATAGTGGATTAAGAATATTTTTGTTTTCATATTTTAGTTAATCTTTTTAGATTATTATTTTTGAGAGACTTGTCATGTAATTAAAGTTTTAGTATTTTTTATATATATATTTTTATTGGAATTATAGATGCTCTGGATTAATTATTGATATTTTTTCAAATTTTTAAAGGTTTTAGGCGCTCTGTTGTTGGTATTTATGGGAAGATTATTTTAGTTTATTTTATTATCATTTTTGAGTGTATAGAGCCTTGCGGGATTGGGCTTAGGATGATTTATCTTCTTAACTTTGTTGTGGTCTCGTTCCCGGATTTGTCCCGACAAATTTGGGGGCATGAAATTGTATATAATCATTTTTTTTAATTGATTGAGTTAATTTTTTTTTTCTTTTTGTCAGGATTGAGTTAAAGAATAACATGATTATAATAAATTTGATTGATCAAATTAATAGCTATTGGTATTGTATTTATACAGGGATACAGTTTCAAAAGTGCACACCTATATATGTAAATTATTGATGCTTCCAAGTTTGATATAATCAACATGATTGAGTTTAGTAGTTGTTCATATAAAATTATTGTATAATAAAAGATGTCATAATACAATAGCCGTTTCAAAATGAACTTTTAGGTAAAAATTATTAGCAGTGTTTTTTTGAGAAAGTGTAAGAGTATGTCTTGACATGCATGTTCAATTCCTATTTCATAAGTTATAACTCTTGACAGTCCTACAATAACAACAGAGATAAATTAATTAATTAGGTTTACAAAGTATTTAAAAAAATATTAGTACGTCATCACATGCATGTTTCATATATATATATATGTTTCATTAAATAAATTGAGTTTCAATTCCTAGTATATATAACCCATTTCGAGCGATGTTTCATCAAAATATTATTCACTAAAGCTAGAGCTAAGTGGTTAGCTTCTCATACGGGTCGAAATATTTAATGAAACATGACGTCGAAATGGGTTATATATACGTGGAGCAGGAAATTCTATGATAATCAAATAACAATATAAAGGCATGCATGTAGTCTATAAAATCCTTTGGTTCTAGCCACGTTATGCATAATCATTTTGATATTTTCTGTATATGTTTTACCAAGAACTCTGACAAAAACTCGACTTTGTTCATTTGAAGTATTTGGAAGGGGCTTTTACGCAACGGTAAAGTTACAATTGTATGACTAAAAAGTCATATATAGGTTCAGATTAAGAAAATAACATCATGCAAACTGTAAGGTAAAACTGCATTTTTTGAACTCTGCACTGAAAGATTTACAGAAAATTGATTTTGTTTCTCTCTTGTGTATCAATTACAATATACCGTGTGATTATATGTAAAGTTGCTTGAGCTCTAAGTCATGCAGAGAATGGTAGGAGCCTAGCCATGGTAAGAAAGATTACAATAGACAATTAATTTGGCATTGGGCTGCCCTTATATCAATTACTAGGTCCTAGAAGAGTTTATCGCAAAATGAATGTATATATGTATAATTACCCTTGCGCCTCGCATCTCCATATATATATCTTAACTATTATTGCAAATGGACACAAGAAGTTAAACCAAACACAAAATTTTCATGAAATCAGTCTCCTTATACAGCCTATGTGCTTCTTAAAATGATGATTCCCTTCCCAAGCCAAATTCCTCACCATCCCATGATTAAAACGTCGTCATGCAAGCATCCTATGATAATTTGTTACTAATATAATTAACATGAAGTACTTCTCATCATCTCATGCATCTTCAGGACCTCAAGTGGTCTCGAACAGAATTATCGAAGCTAGTTTCTGATAGCAGCATTCATGCATGAGGGTGTACTCAATCTAGGTGATTCTCTCTGATACCTTAATCCTCGAGAAACACACTTGTACTTCAGCCTTTATATTACCACCGTATAATATTAAAAAGGGTTGTCTCAAATTTATTTTACCATTCAAGCATATATATTATTACTTAGCATCTAGTGTACGAAAAAAAAAAAAAATTTATTACTACCTAATTGCAAAAACATTAATATATAGGAATTAATAACAAAAATTTTGTAGATTAGGAAAGAAAAGATCGAACTAAATTGAACCTTAACTATCTAACCTAGTGCTGGCGAAATCATAGAGCTTGCTCGTGCTAGAAAAGATTATTAATCCAACTTCAGCATCACAAAGGATTGATAGTTCCCTCGCTTTCTTGAGCAATCCACTTCTTCTCTTTGAAAAAGTGACTTGCCTGTTAGTGGAATTGTCGATCCGTCGGATAACAATCTTTCCTCTCCCCATCTCTTCTTCTTTTCGCTTCTAGGGTTTTTTCTGCTTCTGTTGTCTGCAAGATCAAGAAAATATTCATCACAAATAGCTAGATAATTACTGAAATACGCGCTAATATTATGAAGCAAGTGTACTTGATAACAACATTAAGTAGAAATTTGATTTTTTTTTTCTTGTAATATATAGAAAAGTTTCAACATAATAAAGACCAAATGAAAATTTCAATTTTTTCGATTGGCCAAAAAAAAAAAGAGTAAAAAAAGGACAAGAAAAGGAGGGCCATTAAGAGCTTACTAATTTGAGGCTTAAAATTGATGGAGGCTGAGAGAGAGAGAGAGATCTTAGGATGTTTTTTTCTTTTGAAGAACTATTTAGCAAGCTATTATCTAGCTTTATACGGAAAGAAGAAAGTGGTTTTTGTTTTTATTTTTTAATTTTTTTGGGTCTGAAAGCAGAAAGTGGTTTAGGGGAGGAAACCTGGAGCTGTTGTATACCACTTTAGTACTTTGCCTGTTTATCGATGTTAATCCGTACTCTCGCGATTAGAAAAAGAATTTGCACTCGCCTTGTTATGTGGACAAGTATGGGCCCCACGTCAGACATAGGTGTTGACCTCACATAAAGTACTGTGAGAATCTTTATATCTACTGTAATAACAGCAACAGGCCTACTGTCCACTAGACAGAGAGAGTACAAGGAAAGTATAGTCGAGCATGTCGTTAGGTGGAAACCTCGGACTCTCAAAAGTGTTTCTGATTGGAGGATCGCATGTAACATATAGATTGCTGACAGGTGGCGAACATAAGTCCTACGCGCAGCGTCTCACGATATAGAGAGAATTAAGGGGTAGATGAAAATTTATTGGGTGTAGATGGCCACATGATGGGTGAATGAGGCGCTTCTTTCCATGTATGCGCCTGAAACATATTTTGATTTAGGTGCTTGGAAAAAAAAGAAAAAGATTTTGGTGTGCAACGAGGATATTCTAACCAATCAAAACGAAGAAGTCACGTGGCTTTCAGGTGGCAAAAGAGTAACAACATTAGTGAGTCAATTTTGGATATATTGTTGATGATTATATGTCAAATTTCTCGGTATATGTAATTTTTTTATACTACTTTTACAAGAAGCAAGTTGGAACCAAATAATTTTTACTGACACTGAAAATTTTTTATGATGTGGATCTTACTTGTTCCTACTCTGTAATTATAAAAATAATTAACTCCCCACTAATACTTGAGAGAGGTAAGTTCTCTATGAGTAAGCTCGAGTAAGCTGTACAACCTACTTTATACATGTATGCAAAGAATACATTCCAAGGCTTTGAGAATTTGAACATTAGAGTTTTCCTTTTTTTTTTTTTTTTGCAAAGTAACATTAGAGTTTTACTTGAAAAAGTGTTCCAGTGGTCTCACTGTATATGTTTTATATGTTACAATATTTTTCCATTATATGTGATACCGTTAATTATTTTTATTTTATGAAATAGGCTGGATATATATCTGATTCACATATAGATTTGTAATCATATTGTTTTAAGTCCAACTCATAAATCCATACGGTTAATTGTGTGCAAACCTATATATTTTGACAAAACCTTTTATGAGAGTGTCTGTTAGAATAATTATAAATACATAGTTAAGTCTCATTTCTTACTCTGGCCTCAATTGATTGTTCCCATAAATCGTAGTTAATTAATCCTGAATAGAGCAAAGAGAGGAATACATTCGTCATTAATCGGATAACGATTACAACTTACTTTTATGTTTTTTTCATGGTTCAAACAGATATATGTTTTTATCATGGCTCAAACTGATATGTGATTCTGCTGCTAATTATATTTATATTTATTGTACTACATGCATATTGAAATACATATATTTATATATATGCTTACATTGTATTCTATTCAACTCAAGCGTCCTTCATTATCAATGGTGGGAGCGTAGACAAGCCTCTTATAGTATATTCGAACTATGTTCTTGCTAGATAAGACTAGTGTCGACTTTTCTCAAATTGACTCTTTAGTCCTTGATTCAAGGAAGTTCAAAAGATTTTTTGGCATAGTGAATTACATGACTTCATTCATGACCTAGCCAAGTACAAAACTCCAACTTTGCTTCTCCGTTTGCTAAAACGAAGGGGAAAAAAAAAAGGATGGCTTTAAATAGTGTCTTTGGGTGAAAGAAGGAAATATAAAGTGGAAAAGGAGGAAGTAAACATACTTTGAACTTGTAGATAGGTAACTTCTTCCTCTTACATTGTTTAGTAGGGGGCGTAAGAGGAAAAATAATGTATATAAAAGAGATGATGCTTAATTAGTTTGAATGAATTTTCCCTGCAATTTTAAATCTCAACTTTTTAAATTATATTAATTTGGGTGAAGTGCACCAGACCCCCTTATACTTTAGCAAAAGTGCACAACACCCCCTTATAGTTCAAAAACCCCCTGAACTAGTCCCAGTGTTTTTTAAAAGTGCATAACACCCCCCTACAGTTAAAAAATCTGTTATATTTAACGGATTTTGTAAAAAAGACGTAAATACCCTCAATTTTTTTTCATTTCTCTCTTTTGCCATTTTCTCTTTTGTTTAGGCCAAAAAAAAAAGAAAAAGGAATATATAAATATATATATATATACACACACATTAAAAAAAAAATACACACACATACAACACACAGTGGCAGTAGGAGTGGGGGTGGGGGGTGATGGGCTGGGGGGTGGGGGGGTGACGGGGTAGGGGTGGGTGACGAGGGGGGTGGGGGTGGGTGCGGGCTGAAGGGTGTGGGGGTACTGGGGAGGGGGGGGTGGTGGAGGGGTGGGTGACGGGGCTGGGAGGAGGGTGACGGGGCTGGGTGGGGTGGGAGCAGTTGGGGAAGATGACTTTTTATTATTATTATTATTATTATTTTTAAATGGTAATTTGGTCAATTCTTATAATTATTTAATGAATAAATTCGTTAAAAATCTCACTTAACGCGTGTAAAGTATACTGTCCATTAAATTTAACGGATTTTTTAACGGTAGGGGGTGTTGTGCACTTTTGAAAAACTATAAAGACTAATTCAGGGATTTTTTAAACTATAGGAGGGTGTTATGCACTTTCACTAAAATACAAGGGGATCTGATGCACTTCGCCCTTTTAATTTTAGTACATCGAGAATGGGAAATAAACGATGCATATATCCAGCAATTACTAGTAAAGAGGTGACTACATAGGAAACAAAATTGACTGCACTTGTATTTAATGTAGCAAATCCACTTAAGCACGTGAATTTCACCCAAAATGAATTTTCAAGCTACTGAAAGAAGTATTTAGCCCTAAGTGAATGAGGAAATTGAAGTATTAATTAATTTGGAAAAGATAGATGCCTTTAATTTTAATTAAAATTATATTTAACTTCTCCATTTGGATATATATAGTTGGTCCGAAAAGGTTTCGCATATTTTAAAAAGAAGCATCAAGAGCATTGGTATTTTCAAGACATTCATTTTTCTCATTTATATAATCATAATTCAGTCTACAGCTACACTAAAAAGAGAGAGTTTAATTTGCATTATTTGGTCGTCATGTCTGAATCTGCTCTTTTTGTCAGATTAATATCGTTGTATCTAGAGACACTTGTATTATTATACTGTAAGTACCATAGCTGAGCAATAAAATTTAAAAAACTGAATCCAATTTAAGCCTAGGGAAAAATAAAATTTAGTTCAAAAGAGTGAAAAATATTTTTTTATCCTTTGGGAGAAGAAAGCATTTTTCATAATTTACCCACTTTACTCCCATCCCCATCCCCACTCCACCCCACCCCTACCCCAACCCACCATTTACCTTCACGGTTAATATATATATTATATGTGTATGTTTTTTTTATTAAATTTCATGCTGAAAAATATTTTTTATTGTACATTCAAACGTCAGAAAATATTTTTCAGTATTTTATTTTTTTTAAAAATATTTTCTCCCAACAAATTATTTTACGACAAACAAACGAAACCAAGATCTTACTGCATTTATTCTGCATGTTGATTCTTTAGTTTTTGACGAAATTCAGTAAGTATATATATATATATAATTCTGTTGCATGCAATATTCAACATACTATTTATTGGAGCAATAGTATGTTCTATTTGTTCTTGCAAAAATACTAAGTTGTACACATAATTCTGCCGACACTGAGCATATTAAATCTTACCTATTTGCATGCTTAGTATTACTTTAAGCTCCAAATAAAGATAATTAATTTGTTATTGGGTGTGGCAGCATTTGTATCAGCGTTGATGCCTTGGTAATCGTGAGGCCCTCACTTGCAGGCATGGTCTCAGTGGCCTTCGTGCATATCACACATGACTCTTGATTTGACTCTACTTTGAATTCTTCGACAAGTAGTTCCTTCTTACTTAGCAAAAAAGAAAAAAAAGCTGTTCCTTCCTCGTTTAGACATATATCACTTTTGCAGTATCTTGATGATTCTTTCCTAGGATGGTTGAAAAGGATGTCCTTATGTTTTCTTCTGTTAGGCCAACTTTAATAGCGGTTCTATTTTTTTTTTTTATATGTAAAAAATTTGGATCATTCTTTTATCCTTAGAAATTTAATAGTTCTACTCCAACAATTTCTTTATATTTAATAAATTCCTTATTTTAAGAAATCCTTATTTCAATTTCACTTTAACAGCTTCCTTATTTTAAAAACTCTCTACTTTTGTTTACTCAACATGTAAAGATGTAGAGAAAAGTTTAGGAATCTGTTATTGCATCTCCACATATAAAGATAGTATGATTTGGATGTAGAAATTCTCTACATATAGGGATAACTGTAGGGAAGCTGTTGGAGGCCAAAATCTCCAATACCATTCTTACATGTAGAGAATATGGTGATTTAAGACACCTGTTAGAGATGGCCTTACTATATGCTTAGGAAGAAGAGGAAGAGAATTGTGTTAATGCATTTGTGCAATTGTCCAAACTAGTAAAACAATCGAGAGTCTTTTTTCGTTCTCATAATCGGGACTTTTTTTACATAATGCTTTTGTAGGTGTCAGAGTTTCGAAATTATCAATTTTATTTTATTTGTAAGAAATATTTTTTTTCAAGTTGAGGGGTGCATCTGCCCTTTCATGTATAAGTAAGTCCGTCACTGACTAAAAATTTCCCCAACCCTATCCCCCTCCCTCGGCATTAGAATATTGTTTTCACTGACATAGATAATATGGATGTTTAATTGACACGTCAAAAAAAAGAGGAAAAAAATTAGTATTTTATTTTTTCAACTAAGAGATAATAAAAATAGGGGAATATATAATAATGCTCAATGAAAAATAGTTTGGGGTATACGATTACGTCATGATACACCATTAATTAAAGCTTTCGATGCTATGGCCATTAAAGCGATGCAATAATATTTTATAAGTCATTTTAGCTTACTGTCTTCGGTTTTCTATTCTAAGACCATTAACGCAAAATGTTCCTGCCATGTCTGGACATCACTTTTACAGTATCTTGACTCTTTCCTACTATGGTTAAATAGTATGCGATGCTTTCTTCTGTTACTCTGCTTTGCAAAAGAGGAAGACAATCGTGCTCACGCATATGTTCAGTTGTCCAAACTAGTAAAATAAAAAATATATGTTGTGTAAGTATTGAGTGTAAGAAAAGAAAAGTATTCTTGCAAATAAAATTATAATGATTCGGATTCAACTATTAATTTATTAGCACGTTGAGTTATTATATACCAGCACCAAATACTGAAACACATAGTGATAGTAATAGAGAATTCAATCTATTAAGAATTGAACACATATATTTTATAGAACTAATATGAAATTATTAAAAATGTACCATATATATATATATATATTGGTTAGATGGAATAAAATCTTGGATGGATTTACGAACAAGCTGGAGTATATTCCCTTTGTTGCGGCTCTCTCTCTCTATACATATATTCTGAAGCCATTTCTAACAAATTCTAGTGGTGATCAATACAGAGAGTTTAAGGTTAGTACAAGATATTGGGAGAGCTATATATTTTTCCAAAATAGGCAAAGCAATGCTGCTATAGCATATCCACATACAAAAAGCTGATTTCTTCCTCTTTTCTTGCTTCTCAAAAGTTAGTTGGAAGTTACAACTATCAACCATTATGCATACCAAAAAAATTCTAAACGACTCACAAGAATTAGGTGAAATGATTAAGTAGTAAGTTGTTATTGTACTTGAGCTCGAACTACAGTTTCGACGTCCATTATAAAAAATAAAAAAAAATTCCCAAACAAAAACAATTAGATACTGACGATGTCTTTAAAGTACCATAAAGAGTTTAGTGAAAGACTGATGTTTGGGGAAATTACTTTTGCACATATTCTCATTGATACAGGTTGAATATATACAAGTATATATAAGCCTTCTACTGAGTGTACACGATCCATAATTAAAGCCTAACAATAAGCAAGTCAACTCAGGGCGGTGGGACGGGGGGGGCCAAGGGGGGCCCGGCCCCCCCAACTTTTGAAAAAAAAAAAAAGTTAAGTAGAATTTTTTTTATAAACAAAGTTCGGCCCCCCCAATTACTTGAAGGAAAAAACGTTATTATCCAAAATAAAAAAGAAAAAACGTTGGCTCCTTTTTTTTTTTGGTCAAAACATGTTGGCTCATCATGAGTCCAAAGCTTTTTCTTAAAAAAAGGATAAAGTGGGTCTCTTTATTACTTTTTGTCTCTTGCTATGATTAAATTCAATTTAATTGAAAACAAATAAATTCTTTCTTTTATTCTTCTTCCCGAAACTCATTCTCTTTTGCTTCATCACTTCTTCTTCCATCTCTATTCTCTAATCCCTCTTCTTAAGTTCTAACTATCTTAAATTCTTTAGTATTGTATAATAAAACATACAACAACATAGTCACGTAAAACTAAGGTAATATATCATACAAATAATAATATTATACTTATTTATTTTTTTTTTTGGCTACATAATTTTATGAATGTATAATTTGTTTTGTTATTTTTTTTTATAGCGGATGTGGGTGAAATGAAATTAATTCAAAACACCGAAAGTGCCTAAGGTAAGCAATTTGACTAAAATACTTTTCATTTATTTGATTATTTTATTTTAACTATAAATTTTATGTAATAATATATAATTTTAGTGGATAAATTTCAGTGAGGTGTAATAATTTTTTGTTAGTGAATTTTAGCTTTTGTTATACCAAAAAAATTATGAAAA
Organism: Ehretia macrophylla; assembly: GCA_037974665.1. NCBI lineage: Eukaryota > Viridiplantae > Streptophyta > Magnoliopsida > Boraginales > Ehretiaceae > Ehretia > Ehretia macrophylla. Next base: position 50,663,089 of record CM075766.1, read on the forward strand.
TTTCCACATATCAATAATAATAATAAAAACACTATATCTTTTGTTTGTTAGTTTTCTTATATATCTTTTATTATATTGAATTACATTAGAAAAATATTTTTAAAATTTTTTTTTTCTTGGCTCAAAAATACTGTATAAAAAATACTGTACAAAATAAAAAAATTCGGCCCCCCCAACTTTCAGGTTCTGGCTCCGCCCCCTGTCAACTATACATATATGGAAAATATAATCAACTTAAATGTTTGAAATTTCCTTCCTTAGTAGTCTTTGTGAGCAATAAAATTTTGGTGCAAGTCAAAAGAATACAAAAAGCAATGGGAAATGAAGAAAAATCTTTGGTTGCAAAGTTAGGCACACACAATTTTGGGTTGGTTTCACACTACATGTGAGAAGACTTTTTGTGCAAGATGAGCCTATAAATAGAGGCTCAAACTTCACCATTTGAGCATCACCAAGCAAAGCAAATTAGAGAGAAAATATAAGCTTTCTCTTGAGTAGTTTTCTTCCTCTTTTGTTGTTCTATATTTATGAGTGAGAGTTAGTTTCTCCTATTATTTGAGAGAGTGATATTGTTCTCTCCTTATATTAGAGAGAAGGTTATTGTAAAATACTCCACATCATAGTGAAATCCTCCATTATTTGCCCGTGGTTTTTCCCTCAATTTGTTTGAGGGTTTTCCACGTAAATCTTGTGTCTCTACTTTCTCTATTTTCATTCATATTTTAGCTGCGTGATACTGCTTGTCCCCGACCATTCCGCTGCGCCGATACCCAACAGTGGTATCAGAGCCACTGGTTACGGGTCACTGGTATACATACCGGGTTACTGTTCACGGTTACTATTCACGCATACGGTATAGTACAATTCACCTATACGGTATCGACACTATTTTCGTATACGGTTTTGGTACTATTCAAGTATACGGTACTATTCACGTAAATAGTACTATTCACAGTGAAATAGTGGGAGCCGGTTCAACTTACGAAGCAGATCGTTGTTAATGCTATGGCGGCAAAATTTGAAATTGAGAAGTTTAACGGGAAAAAATTTTCCCTATGAAAATTAAAGATGAAGGCAATTTTGAGAAAGGAGAATTGCTTGGCAGCAATTAGAGACAGACCAGCGGAGATGACGGACGACAAGTGGAAAGAGATGGATGACAACGCTATGGCTAATCTGTACCTGGCATTGGCAGATTCGGTATTGTCAAGCGTTGAGGAAAAGAAGTCAGCAAAAGAAATTTGGGATGCGCTGACCAAACTGTATGAGGTTAAGTCACTTCACAACAAGATTTTCTTGAAGAGAAGACTTTATACCCTTCGGATGAGTGAGTCCACATCGGTGACAGATCACATCAATACCTTAAATACGCTATTCTCTCAATTGACTGCAATTGGGCATAAAATAGCGAAGCTTGAACGTGCAGAAATTCTACTTCAAAGTATACCTGATTCGTATGATCAACTCATCATTAGTTACACTAACAATGTTCTTTCAGATTTTGTTATTTTTGATGATGTTGCAGCCGCTGTTCTGGAAGATGAATCTAGGCGCAAAAGTAACGAAAACAGAATCGAAAGTTCATAACAAGCAGAGACATTATCAATGGTGAGAGGTAGATCAACGGAACGTGGCTCTAGTGGGAGCAACAACCAAGGTAGATCAAAATCAAGGAGTAGAAAGAATATCAAATGCTACAACTGTGGCAAGAAAGGGCACTTCAAGAAGGATTGTTGGAGCAACAAAAAGAATCCCGAGGTGACAAATTCTCAGGGATGTGCGGCGACTGCACCAGATGATGGAGATATTTTATACAGCGAAGCAGCAACTGTATCAAAAGGCAGAAAGGAGCTCACTGATGATTGGATAATGGATTCGGGAGCAACATGACATATGACCTCTCGTAGAGAATGGTTCCACACCTATGAACCTGTCTTTGGAGGGTCTGTGTACATGGGTAATGATCATGCCTTGAAGATTGTTAGCATCGGTATCGTCAAAATTAAAATGTATGATGGTACTATTCACACCATTCAAGGGGTACGACACGTGAAGGGCTTAAAGAAGAACCTATTGTCCATTGGACAATTGGATGACCTTGGCTGCAAGACCCATATCGAGGATGGGATCATGAAGGTTGTCAAAGGAGCGCTTGTGGTGATCAAGGCAGAAAAGATCGGGGTAAATCTATACATGCTTTTGGGAGATACGTTGCAAGAGGCAGATGTATCAGTTGCATCAGCCGGTCAAGAAGAATCAACTATAATGTGGCATCGCAGATTGGGCCACATGACAGAACGAGGCTTGAAGATTCTTGCTGAACGTATCTCCTACTCGGGCTCAAGACGCTAAACTTACCTTTCTGTGAGCACTGTGTTACCAGTAAACAGCATAGATTGAAATTTGGGAAATCTACTGCCAGAAGCAAACACATTCTAGACTTGATCCATTCAGACGTTTGGGAATCACCGATTTTGTCCCTAGGAGGAGCCAAATACTTTGTATCATTTATTGATGATTACTCCAAGAGACTATAGGTGTATCCAATCAAGAACAAGTCAGATGTGTTTCCAATATTCAAAACTTTCAAAGCGCTGGTGGAACTTGAATCCGGGAAAAGGATCAAGTGTTTGAGGACGGACAACGGAGGAGAATACACTGACGGGAGCTTCTTGGCATTTTGCAAGCAATAGGGTATTCAGAGGCAATTTACTGTTGCACATACACCTTAGCAAAATGGTGTAGCAGAGCGGATGAACAGAACTCTTCTTGAAAGAATGAGAGCTATGTTGGAAACTGCAGGTCTAGCCAAATCATTTTGGGCAGAAGCAGCTAGAACTGCCTGTTACGTGATAAACCGGTCACCGTCAACTGCAATTGGGTTGAAGACACCAATGGAAATGTGGACCGAAAAACCCGCAGATTATTCTACCTTGCACATATTTGGGTGTCCGGCATATGTGATGTATGGTTCCCAAGAAAGAACAAAGCTAGATCTAAAATCCAGGAAATGTGTATTCTTGGAAAATGCTGATGGTGTTAAGGGGTATCGCCTGTGGGATTCCACTGCCCACAAGGTTGTCATCAGCAGATATGTGATATTTGCAGAAGATAAACTGCAAAGTGAAGACGACAGCAACACTTCAAAGGAGACTACTACAATACAAATTAAAGATAAGTCAGAACAAGGAGATGCTTCTTCTGAAGCTGCACCGGAGCACGAGGAACAAGAACCAGATGATGCTGAGGTTATAGAAGTCCGACGTTCATTGCGTCAGACAACAAGACCAACTTGGCATTCAGATTTTGTCATGGCGAGCAATGCTGCATACTGTCTTCTAACGGAGGATGGAGAGCCATCTACCTTTCACGAGGCTATAAAAAGCCCCGATGTTGCCCTGTGGATGACAGCAATGCAGGAAGAAATTGAAGCTCTACATAAAAACAAGACGTGGGAGCTTGTTCCACTACCACCTAGATGGAAAGCCATTGGTAACAAATGGGTCTACAAGATCAAGCGAGATGGTAATGACCAAGTGGAGCGATATCATGCAAGACTGGTGGTGAAAGGATATGCTCAGAAAGAAGGAATTGACTTCAACGAGATATTTTCTCCTGTGGTAAGACTTACAACTATCAGAGTAGTCTTGGCCATGTGTGCTGTGTTAGACTTACATCTAGAACAATTAGATGTAAAGACGGCTTTTCTTCATGGTGAGCTTGAAGAAGAGATTTACATGCTTCAACCAGAAGGTTTTGTTGAGAAAGAAAAAGAAAACTTGGTTTGCAGGTTGACCAAATCTCTGTACGGTTTAAAGCAGGCGCCAAGGTGTTGGTACAAGAGATTTGATTCCTTCGTGATTAGCCTTGGGTACAACAGACTCAATTCAGACCATTGTACGTACTACAAGAGGTTTGGCGATAATGATTTTATCATTCTGCTGTTGTACGTGGACGACATGCTGGTAGCAGGTCCCAGTAAAGATCGGGTCCAAGAACTGAAGGCACAGTTGGCTGGGGAGTTTGATATGAAGGATTTGGGACCAGCAAACAAGATTTTAGGGATGCAAATTCACCGAGATAGAGAAGGCAGGAAGGTATGGATTTCCCAGAAGAATTACTTGAAGAAAATCTTGCGGCGCTTCAATATGCAAGATTGTAAGGAAATCTCGACCCCGCTTCCTGTCAATTACAAATTATCCTCAAGTATGTGCCCTAGCACTGAAGCGGAGAGGATAGAAATGTCTCGAGTACCGTATGCATCAGCAGTGGGAAGTCTCATGTTCGCTATGATATGCACGAGACCAGATATTGCTCAAGCAGTTGGTGCGGTCAGTCGGTTCATGGCGAATCCTGGTAGAGAGCATTGGAATGTTGTTAAGAGGATCCTAAGATACATCAAAGGGACCTCGGATGTTGCATTATGTTTTGAAGGATCAGAATTTACTGTCAAGGGTTTTGTTGATTCTGATTTTGCAGGTGATACCGATAAACGGAAGTCCACTACAGGCTATGTGTTTACAGTTGCAGGGGGCGTGGTAAGCTGGATTTCTAAATTACAGACTGTTGTGGCCCTATCTACAACAGAGGCTGAATACATGGCAGCTACACAAGCCTGTAAAGAAGCAATCTGGATTAAACGGTTAATGGAGGAGCTCGGGCACGAACAAGATAAAATTCTCTTGTTTTGTGACAGTCAGAGTACCTTGCACATTGCAAGGAATCCAGCATTTCATTCCAGGACGAAACACATAGGTGTTCAATATCACTTTGTTCGAGAAGTAGTGGAGGAAGAGAGTGTGGATATGCAGAAGATTCACACCAACGAGAACCTAGCAGATGTCATGACAAAGCCAATCAACGTTGACAAGTTTGTTTGGAGTAGATCCTCCTTTGGCCTAGCAAAGACGTAAGCAACATGGAATTGGCAAGTATGAAGAGATTTGAAGTGTCACCAAAATTTTAAGTGGGAGAATGTGAGCAATAAAATTTTGGTGCAAGTCAAAAGAATACAAAAAGCAATGGGAAATGAATAAAAATCTTTGGTTGCAAAGTTAGGCACATACAATTTTGGGTTGGTTTCACACTACATGTGAGAAGACTTTTTGTGCAAGATGAGCCTATAAATAGAGGCTCAAACTTCACCATTTGAGCATCACCAAGCAAAGCAAATTAGAGAGAAAACATAAGCTTTCTCTTGAGTAGTTTTCTTCCTCTTTTGTTGTTCTATATTTATGAGTGAGAGTTAGTTTCTCCTATTATTTGAGAGAGTGATATTGTTCTCTCCTTATATTAGAGAAAAGGTTATTGTAAAATACTCCACATCATAGTGAAATCCTCCATTATTTGCCCGTGGTTTTTCCCTCGATTTGTTTGAGGGTTTTCCACGTAAATCTTGTGTCTCTACTTTCTCTGTTCTCATTCATATTTTAGCTGTGTGATACTGCTTGTCCCCGACCATTCCGCTGCGCCGATACCCAACAGTCTTCACAGCAGTTTGGCATTAAACCAGCTAACTTGCTGAGGAACTCAATCGATCTTATGTCCAACTTTGTCAAGAAAACCAGCTGGTGGGAAGATCAATCTCCAAAAAAGTTGCTTGATGCTAATTGTCATTTGGCTTAATATTAATTCATGTGATCATCTGATATCATGTGAGAAATTCAATTTCTATCCTAATTTATCCCCGAGCATTGTCTTTTCTTAATCTTTCACATGACACATGATGTTTAAGTAATTTTGCATCTAAAAAGCTTTAATTTTCAGAGAGCGATTTGATTTATTCATTTATGTATTATCTTGAATAAGTCTCTTCATGTATAAATGAAGTTCTTTGTTATTAAATTTAGTACGTCCACACATATTTCAAATAGGTTCCATGAGCTTGATCTCAAGACTATCATATTGAGGTGACCACGCTACTTAAAAGTTTGAAATATTAGAGATGCATGGATTTGATTTTCTAGACATGGTATATATATATAATAGCTGCATAAAAACAATAATAATTCTTTTTGACTTAATTCATTCAACAGCTGACTCAAATTAAAAAGAGAAATGCTAGATACGATCTCATTTTTATTATTTATTTATTACCTTTCATGTAAATTTTTAAATTTTTTTTTTAGTATACCAATTAAAAATCTACATAAAAAATGTTAAATAAATGATAAAAATATGATAGTATATAACAACGTTAACTTGAAATTCAAACTCCCGGAAACGTGGTTACTGAGAGCTTGTTTCTTACGAAAGAGAATTAACTCTCCCGTGCGGGATTTGATCAGTTCAGGTATATAAGTTTTGCTTGCCATAAAAGAGTTTTGCGTCAGAGTTGATAAAAGATAATTTTTTTAAAAATCTTAGATGTCGTTCTTTGCTGACCAAACCAATTCTAGGCCAAATAATGAGATTTCTTGAAACCTTAAAACACTACCATTGCAGTCCGAGGATTACGGATGCCTAGTTGCATTATAAAACTTTTGAAGGCATGTCCAAATGTCAACAACTAATATTGATCAATCACAAATATTCATTGACCTGATTGAGTGCCCAAATATACAAGTTTCTTATGGTATTTATAAAAAACAATAGAGGTGTTTGATGACCTAGTCATCTCGTTATTCTTTCACGGAGTAGAGATTTCAACTATGGCTAATAAAGTTCTCTTTATCTTGACTCCTACTCAATGATCTAAATTGAGGTGGAATGTATATTTTTTTTATAATCCTGTGAAACATTCTCACTCAATCAGTTCACGAGACATAAGAATAAAAGAGAAGGCGGGCACTATGCTTTTAACCCTCAAGATAAAAAATCCTTAAGAAGAGTAAGAAGAAAAGTATTGGATAGTAGTTTTTTAAGCAAATAACTCAATCTTGCAAATTGCAGTAGAGCTCACCAATAACTCCATTGGATGTTCAAAAAAAGACTACTTGTCGTTATCCCAAATTAAAGCGTTTAGAAGATTTTTTAATTTCCTTCTTTCTATTTGACATCTTTATTCTATATATTATCATTTTTGTCAATTTAGACTATACATGTGATAGCTGTTAATTTGCAAGATTTTTCCTAATCAGTTTTATCTACAAATCGTCTAGAATGTGACCTCACAAAAATGACCATAAAAAAAGATAGAGTGACCGATCGAGGAGAAATCGACTTATATATATATATAATATGAGTAAGAAAACCTTTAGATCCTTCAATTTTTTTAAAAGTAATATTTTGATCTCTCAATTTTTGAAAAGTGACCATTTGATTCATTTTTGATAGAAAATTGACTAAAAATGTTATCTTTTTTGTGATTTTTCTATTTTACCCTTGGACCTATTTTCTCTCTCATGCATGGCATTATGCACCATTTTGGCAGCTATAGGATATCACCAAAAATCAGAAAAAAAAATCACTAAAAAATTCACAAAATATATCTGTCCAAACCAAAACAAAAAAATACAATTTCTGCAAAATGACTTCAACATCATCATTCACAACAGTTAGAGAAGAAATAAATGGAACAATTATCAAGTTAAAAAATAGGATATATTATTGTAGATCAAAAGCAACTGATCGCATATCTAAATAAGAAATATGAGGGTCCGTCGTTAAATCCGTCGCTAATTAGTGACGGAATTAGCAAAGAAAATAAGTATTTTTATCTCAAAAAACAAATGTTACAAATCATAATTTCTTATAAAATGCATTTTTGTTGGTCCTTAATAACCTAAAAGGGGGGGGGGGGGGGGAATTAGGTTGTTTAGGCAAGGTTAAGCAATTTAAAATTTCTTAATATGGAGGGAATGTCAAGTAAGGATTGAAAACAACACTAGAAACTCTTGTAGGCGATTTATCAAACACTTGGTGAGCATATGAGTATTTAACACTAAATATGCAATTAGAATTTCAAGGTAGAATTTCAAATAGATATCTCAACAATTACCAAGCAATTAAGATGAGCAATGTCCACACGAAAGTAAATAACTTGAAAATAAAGAGAATAGAGTAAGAGAAATCAAACACGATGATTTTCAAGTGGTTCGCACTCCCGGAGGCCTAGTCCACCACCTAAGGTCTTCTCTTCCCTTAGGATTTTAGTAACACTTCACTATGATACTTCTTCAAATGTTGGTGAAGCAAGAACCAACTACAATTACTCTTGAGTCCACAAGAGTTACACAAGCTCCTTCAAATGTAGGTGAAGCTTAACCTACTACTCTCTCTTCCTTTGAGTCCACAAAGGATTACAATACTTCTTCTCACAATGATTCTCTCAATCTATGTGAAAGAATGTATTACAAAGATTATGTGATAGAATAAATGACAATTGTAACTCCTATTTGAGTTTGATATTACACTTTGAAAAATGGCTTTGAATGCTCAAAAGATATGATAATGATAGCTCAAGATTTCTCAATAGGAATGATATGAAAGCTCTTTTCAAAATCTGAAAATTATGGCCTGGAGAGATCATTTTGAAGGTGAGAAGGCATGGCTTAGAAAGAAGGAAAGATTAGACAAAAATCGGATTTTAAGCAAGATTTCCGGATTTTTCCGTTAACTCATCCGGGCGCTGAGGCACTGATCCGGGCGCCCGGAAATAGCGTGTATCGCCCGGAAAGGACTTTTCTGCCGGGCGTTGCACCTTCTATCCGGGCGACCGAAAAATGCTGGTAACGCCCGGATGCCAAAAAAAATGCTGAAAAGGTATTTTTAGCCTAGAAATATTTGGGCTTATTGAAAAGGAGATTTCTTAGCATTTTTTTAACATCCCAAAAAATTTCAAACTAGTTGAAAGGTATTTTTATAAAATGATTTCAAAAGCAAGAGTTTGAAATAGAAAATATTTTTTTCTACGAAGGATTTTGAAATAAGAAAACATTTTTTGAGAAATTTTGAGCGATACAAATCATACTTAGGCAAGCGACAACTTTTAAGGCCGGTACCCCTTATGTCACCACTTCTCCTTCCTTGTGACTATCTCTTTATCTTTGAGTCAAAAACTTGAATTCTTTAGGGCTTGGATACAATTTGATAGTGCTTGGTCTTTGATCCAAAAAGTTTTCTACTCTTGATTAACACAACTTGATCTAATGTTGATGTAGACTTGCTTTGGAATGAAGGTCTCACAAAAAAAATATGTTAAAGCACAATTAAGATGTTTTGTTATTATCAAAATAAAGATTATAGACTTTTCAGGCCAACAATCTCCCCCTTTTTTATGATGACAAAACATTGAAGTTAACAAGTATGAAATAGTTGAAATTTAAAGAATAAAGCTTGAATTGAGGTCTCCCCCTCAATTTGCGCTGATAAAATTTAGTCTTGATCCTGTAAAGCAAAAACTCCCCCTGAATAAGTGCAATGATAGGCATATTTACTTCAATACTTTTTCCCCCTATTTGTCATCACAAAAGAGCATCCAATAGCAAATGAAGACAATAGTAGGCGACAACAGGCATAAGACAAGAGATAAGCAAAAAAAATGCAATGCACTAATGACAAGAAGGCAAAAAATATCCAACCAATGTTAAAAGGTAAGGGAGAAAAACAGCTAAGGAGTGTTTGAGGAAAGATCCAACTGAAAGCAAAAAATAAATTGTTTGAGGAGAGAACACAACTTAAAGCATCCACAAACTAAGAACCAATGTGGTGATCATATAGAGCCTTCAGCATCTGCTCCATTCTGTCCAAACGATCATCTTGTGCATGCAAGTGTGCACGAATTTCATAAAGGGAGGAGGAGTGAGAGGAAGACGGTCTAGCCATTTGTCCTTGAGAAGTGCCAACACCACTGCTGCCTTGTCGGTCCATAGGATCTCTAAAAGTGGTGGGGTCAACATCAAGGGATTCAAATACAAGAGGATCATCACTCGTATCATCACCAATATTGAAAACTCGAGAGTTATGAATTTTCAGCTTTTGGCGAGTGAGGCTAGTAACATTGAGAAGATAGGATCTATCGCTAATGGCCTCAAACTCGTGATCTCGCGGAACTTCTAAAGACTCAAAAAGGTGAGTTAAGGGTACCCCATAAGCAAGTTGATTTTGAGCCTCCTTGGTATGAATGATATGGTTAATGATGATGTGTGGAAGATTGATACGTTTAGCTTCATACATCAAATACATCAATAGTGCAGTGAATTTTGGAATTGAACCATCCTTAACTTCCCGTGGAATAATGACCTCATGAAGAATGTAAAATAGCAGCTTCTTTTCTGGAGTGAGATCCTTAGTCTTAGGATATCCTAAGGAGCTTGTTCCTGTTCCTTCCCACAGAAATTCTATAACATTGGCTTCTAAGTTTTCAAGAACACCTTCTGGCATACCTCTATATGAATAAAGTTTGGTGCCTTGATTAGGAATCCCAAAGGCTCTAGCAACAATACTTGTAGTTAATTCTAGTTCCTTAGACTTAACTTGACTATTCAGTTTCATGGTGGTGAAGTCTAAGTTAACATAGTAATAGAATTCTCTAATCCATGCAGTAATGCCTTTGTTTTCAAACCTTAACATAGGTAGCCACCCTTGAGCATCTAAAAGCCGATAAATTCTAGTACCATTAAGCAAGGTGGGAGGATCTAAAATCTTACGCCATAGGATGTTTTGTTGTGGAAAAGCATCTGGAGTTACAATGATCTGAGGGCCTGAGGATGAAGATTCTCCTTGCTTGCGTTTCCTGGAGTCAGCCCTTGGTGGTGCCATTGGAATTTGAAGGTTTGAAGAAGCTTGTTAGAAAAAAGGCTTAGTTGAGGAATTTCACCGAACACCTTGTATACAAGGTTTTTTAAGGATTAGATGAAGAGGATTTTTAAAGCTTTGATGATCAAAACATAAGAGTTTGATGATTTAAAGAGTGTTTTGATGAAAATAATGGTGAGTGATGGTGAAGATATTGGTGATTAAATAGGAAAAATTGAGAGAAGAAAGAGTTTATATTTGAGAAGATGTGAAAAAGTGAGGAGAGAGGAAGGAGATTTCGGTTTTTCAAACAGCTCGATCCGGGCGATAAGCCCTTTTTCTGGGCGCCCGGATGAGGGCAGTAACGCCAGGCAGAGAGCGAGGTTCCGGTCGTTACATGCTTCTTCCGGGCGCCCGGAAGAAGGCAGTAACGCCCGGATCACTATTTTGCCGAAAAATGCAATATTTCGTCAGGTTAAGTGACCCCAAGCATTCCTAGTTCCCTTCTAATAGCACAAAATTGATTCTCATGCAATGGTTTTGTAAAAATATCGGCCAATTGATGCAAAGAATCAACAAAAACAAGTTCAATATTCCCTTTTTGCACATGATCTCTTAGAAAATGATGACGAATTTCAATATGCTTAGTTCTAGAATGTTGAATAGGGTTCTTTGATAGACTTATAGTACTTGTATTATCACACCTGATAGGCACATGATCATATTCGAGGCCAAAGTCAAGTAAAGTTTGTTTCATCCATAGAATTTGTGCTGCACAATTACCTATAGCTACATACTCTGCTTCTGCTGTTGAAAAAGCTACACTATGTTGTTTCTTACTAGACCATGAGACTAAGGCATGTCCTAGAAATTGACAACTGCCGCTAGTGCTTTTTCTATCGATCTTACATCCCGCATAATCGGCATCGGAGTATCCTAGAAGTTCAAAAGATGTGCCTTTAGGATAAAAGAGTCCTAGATTGATGGTACTCTTAAGGTATCTAATAATCCTTTTTACAGCATTCAAGTGTGATTCTTTCGGATAAGATTGAAACCGAGCACATAAGCATACAGAAAACATAATATTAGGTCTTGAGTCAGTTAAATAGAGAAGGCTTCCGATCATACCTCGATATTGCTTTTCATCAACAGATTTACCTTTTTCAATTTTGTTAAGTTTGATTGACGTTCCCATAGGAGTGCTCATTTCTTTTGCAGTTTCAAGCCCGAATCTTTTGATGAGTTCCTTAATGTACTTGGCTTGATTAATGAAGATCCCTTCTTTTGTTTGTTTGATTTGAAGTCCAAGGAAGAAATTTAATTCTCCCATCATGCTCATTTCAAATTCTTTGTGCATACATTCAGAAAAATACTTGCAAAGGGATTCATTAGTAGCACCAAAGATAATGTCATCAACATAAATTTGAACAAGCAAGATGTCTTTAGCTCTTCTTTTTACAAATAAAGTAGAGTCTAGTTTACCTCTAGAGAAGCCGTTGTCAAGTAGATAATTACTTAATCTATCATACCATGCCCTAGGTGCTTGTTTAAGTCCATAAAGAGCCTTTTGAAGTTTGAATACATGACTTAATAAATTTGTATTTTCAAAACCGGGTGGTTGTTTAACATAAACTTCTTCCTGAAGATATCCATTTAAGAAAGCACTTTTAACATCCATTTGATAGAGTTTGAAGTTCATAAAACATGCATATGCTAGTAACATTCTAATGGATTCAAGTCGAGCTACTGGTGCAAAGGTTTCTTCATAGTCTATTCCTTCTTCTTGATTATATCCTTGAGCAACTAATCTAGCCTTATTTCTAGTTACATTTCCGGATTCATCTAGTTTGTTTCGAAAAACCCATTTTGTACCAATAATCGGGTAATTACTAGGTCTTTCAACTAAGGTCCAAACTTGATTCCTTTCAAATTGATTAAGCTCTTCTTGCATAGCAATAATCCAATCATCATCCAATAATGCTTCTTTGATATTTTTAGGTTCAATTTGAGATATAAAAGCTACATGTTCACAAAAAGTATTCAGATTGGAACGAGTTCTTACACCTTGTGATGGATCCCCAAGGATTTGATCATTTGGATGATTTTTGACAAATTTCCAACATTTTGGAAGATCTTGATTTGTTGATATGATTTGATCATTTGAAGTTGGCTGTTCTTCCTCTATTTGAGTATCAATTTAATTACTTGTGGATGTATTGCCTTCTTCACTTGTAGGAATAGGTTGACTTTGTTCTTCAACTTGTTGAAAGCTCATACTATCGTCTTCATCCTTTCTTGACATAAATGGGTTAGTTTCATCAAAGTTAATATGCATAGATTCCTCAATTACAGAGGTTCTTTTATTGTAAACTCGATATGCCTTGCTTCTAGAAGAGTATCCAATAAAAATACCTTCGTCGGACTTTGAATCAAACTTACCAAGATACTCCTTATTATTTAAGATGAAGCATTTATATCCAAAAACTTTAAAATGTGAGATATTTGGAGTACGTCATTTCCATAATTCATATGGAGTTTTCTTTAGAGAAGGCCTAATTAAAACTCTATTTAGAGTATAGCAAGCCGTATTGGCAGCTTCTCCCCAAAAGTATGTAGGCAAGTTGTTTTCTTTCAACATTGTTCTTGCCATTTCTTGTAAAGTTTGGTTTTTCCTTTCAACAACCCCATTTTGTTGAGGAGTTCTAGGAGCCGAAAAATTATGCTCAATGCCATTTTGTTCACATAATTCCACAAAAGATGCATTTATGAATTCCGTGCCTTGATCACTGTGAATGCATGAAATATAGTATCCTTTCTCATTTTGCACTCTTTTACAGAATTTTGCAAATTCATTGAAAGTATCACTTTTGAAAGCAAGAAACATCACCCATGTGTATCTAGTATAATCATCAACAATAACAAAAACGTATCTAGATCCTCCTAGACTTATTACATCCATTGGTCCAAAAAGGTCCATATGAAGTTTTTGTAGAGCTTTTGATGTAGACACATGGCTAATGGTTTTGAAAGATACTTTATGTTGTTTTCCAAATTGGCATGCATCACATAAATGATTTTTTTCAAACTTGGTCTTAGGAAGGCCTCTTACAAGATCCTTTCGAGAAAGTTTACCAAGTAGATCCATACTAATATGTCCTAATCTTCTATGCCATAACCAAGAACTTTCATTTGTTATGATTAAGCAATCAATATTTTGGCATGATATACTTTCAAAGTCAATAATATAGACATTTTCATGTCTATTTGCAGTAAACAACACATTTTTCATTTTGTCAAAAATGGTGCAACATGATGATTTAAATTCAACTAGATAATCATTATCACATAGTTGGCTTACACTAAGCAAATTATGTTGTAATCCTTTCACAAGTAGTACATCATGAATGGATATTTTATTTCCAATGCTACCTTTACCAATGATTTTACCTTTTTCATTATTTCCAAAGCTCACAAAACCTTTGTAATTTTTGATAGGCTCATAGAAAAGAGATGGATCACCGGTCATATGCCTTGAACATCCACTATCAATAACCCAATTTCCTTCATACTTCATCCTTAGGGTAACCTATATACAAAAACAAAATTTAGGTCCCCAAGTTCTATTGGGTCCTATATTGTTAGTATTGACTTTTAACACTTTTGATAATCCATTTTGGTTTAAGCCAAGAAGGAATTTTGGAGTCTCTACCTATCATATTTCGAAATTTACAATGTGATGTTATGTGACCTTGTCTTTCACAATAGGTGCTTGTTTTTTGAAATCCTTTAGATGTTGATGCTTCATTTGTAGATGATGATGCTTTAACAAAATAGCTTTTTAGAGATTTTTGTTTTGAAGAAGGTTCATATCCTAATCCACTTTTATCAAAAGCCATTTTTTGAGAGCCAAGCATTTTATCAAGGTTTTCTTTTCCTTTTGTAAATCTTACAAGGTTTCTATTTAATCCTTGATTTTCTTTTTCAAGCTTTTCAATTTTTGTTTGAAAATTATTATTTTCGAAATGAATTTTAAGTGCTTTTTCATGAGCAAAATTTCGATCTTTTTCAAGCAATTTATTTTCTTCTTTTAAGGTATTATTTTCTTTTTGAAGTTCATGTATCTTAATAATTGCAATTTCAAAACTATCATGCATTTTTGAGAATTCATTTTGTAATTCTTCAAAAGAACATTCATTTTCAATTAATGAGCTAGAGGTGTAATATTTGGAGTTAAAAGAAGAACATACCTCATCATCTTCTTTTGTCATAAGACAAACGATATTTGCCACTTCTTCATTTTCACTTTCCTCACCGGTTGATGCATCGTCATCAACGTATGTTGCCTTCAAGGCTTTTCCTTCCTTGGTTTTGTTTAGTTTTGGACAATTTGCTTTTATATGACCCGTCTTGTCACAATTGAAGCACCTTCCTTCTTCTTTTGATTTGTTTCTTCCTTTGTTCATAAACCTATTGTAGGGAGCTTTGCTTACCTTTTTGAATTTAAGAAATTTCTTAAAGTTCCTTGTGAGAAGAGCTATCTCATCATCATCTTCTTTGTTTTTTTCTTCTTCATCACTTGAGTAAGCCTTTGATGCAAGAAGCGCAAGTGACTTTTTATTATTCCTTTTTTCTTCTTCTTGATCTTTCCTCTTCAACTCATGGCTCATAAGAGATCCCATAAGTTCACTAAGAGTGAGAGTTTTGAGGTCTCTAGCTTCTTCAATAGCCGTTACTTTAGCTTCCCATGGCTCGGTTAAGTTTCGGAGAACTTTTCCTACCAATTCTTCATTAGAATACTTTTTTCCAAGAGATTTTAGAGCATTAACAATATCAGTAAATCTAGAAAACATTTGTTCTATATTTTCATCAAATGACATTTTGAACATTTCATATTTATGAACAAGCATGTTTATTCTAGTTTCTTTAACTTGGTTGGTGCCCTCATATGTGACTTCTAATTGATCCCAAATTTCTTTAGCACTTTTGCATCCGGAAATTTTATTGAACTCATTTGAATCTAAAGCAAGATATAACATATTCATAGCTTTATAGTTTCTTTCACACATTTTGAAGTCATCATCATTATAATCTTTTTCCGGTTTAGGGGTAGTGATACTTTGTTCTCCTTCCTTTTTAGTTAAAGTAGGATTGATTGGTCCATTTTTTATCACATTCCAAACTCTTATGTCATTTGCTAGAATATAGATTCTCATCCTAGTTTTCCAAAAAGAATAGTTTGTTCCATTAAACAATGGTGGTCTAGAGGAAGATTGTCCTTCAACTATATTAGACATTGATGAGCTTGCCATAGTGATCCTCTACTAGATGTTAAGCTATATGTAGAGTACTAGCTCTTGATACCACTTGTTGGTCCTTAATAACCTAAAAGGGGGGGTGAATTAGGTTGTTTAGGCAAGGTTAAGCAATTTAAAATTTCTTAATATGGAGGGAATGTCAAGTAAGGATTGAAAACAACACTAGAAACTCTTGTAGGCGATTTATCAAACACTTGGTGAGCATATGAGTATTTAACACTAAATATGCAATTAGAATTTCAAGGTAGAATTTCAAATAGATATCTCAACAATTACCAAGCAATTAAGATGAGCAATGTCCACACGAAAGTAAATAACTTGAAAATAAAGAGAATAGAGTAAGAGAAATCAAACACGATGATTTTCAAGTGGTTCGCACTCCCGGAGGCCTAGTCCACCACCTAAGGTCTTCTCTTCCCTTAGGATTTTAGTAACACTTCACTATGATGCTTCTTCAAATGTTGGTGAAGCAAGAACCAACTACAATTACTCTTGAGTCCACAAGAGTTACACAAGCTCCTTCAAATGTAGGTGAAGCTTAACCTACTACTCTCTCTTCCTTTGAGTCCACAAAGGATTACAATACTTCTTCTCACAATGATTCTCTCAATCTATGTGAAAGAATGTATTACAAAGATTATGTGATAGAATAAATGACAATTGCAACTCCTATTTGAGTTTGATATTACACTTTGAAAAATGGCTTTGAATGCTCAAAAGATATGATAATGATAGCTCAAGATTTCTCAATAGGAATGATATGAAAGCACTTTTCAAAATCTGAAAATTATGGCCTGGAGATATCATTTTGAAGGTGAGAAGGCATGGCTTAAAAAGAAGGAAAGATTAGACAAAAATCGGATTTTAAGCAAGATTTCCGGATTTTTCCGTTAACTCATCCGGGCGCTGAGGCACTGATCCGGGTGCCCGAAAATAGCGTGTATCGCCCGGAAAGGACTTTTCTGCCGGGCGTTGCACCTTCTATCCGGGCGACCGAAAAATGCTGGTAACGCCCGGATGCCAAAAAAAATGCTGAAAAGGTATTTTTAGCCTAGAGATATTTGGGCTTATTGAAAAGGAGATTTCTTAGCATTTTTTTAACATCCCACAAAATTTCAAACTAGTTGAAAGGTATTTTTATAAAATGATTTCAAAAGCAAGAGTTTGAAATAGAAAATATTTTTTTCTACGAAGGATTTTGAAATAAGAAAACATTTTTTGAGAAATTTTGAGTGATACAAATCATACTTAGGCAAACGACAACTTTTAAGGCCGGTACCCCTTATGTCACCACTTCTCCTTCCTTGTGACTCCCTCTTTATCTTCGAGTCAAAAACTTGAATTCTTTAGGGCTTGGATACAATTTGATAGTGCTTGGTCTTTGATCCAAAAAGCTTTCTACTCTTGATTAACACAACTTGATCTAATGTTGATGTAGACTTGCTTTGGAATGAAGGTCTCACAAAAAAATATGTTAAAGCACAATTAAGATGTTTTGTTATTATGAAAATAAAGATTATAGACTTTTCAGGCCAACAATTTTAAACTTCGTTGACAATATGAACAAGTATTTTTCAACTTAATTTGATGTCCGAGCCATTTTCAGAATGAAAATCGACAAAATCAGTTTTATTTTATTGCTTATCTTTAAATTTTTTCTAAACTCAGTCGCTAATTTTGTCGCAATTTAGTGACGGATTTAGTGAGAGAATTACAACATGCCGTCACTATTCCGTCGCAAATCTATCGGCCATTACTAATCTATCGCGATGTTGCAAGAGTTTAGTGACGAAATTTAGTTATAAATTTTTATGTTGCAAAGTCATCACTAATTTGTTACTAATTAGTGACTGAATGTTTTTCTCGCTAAATCTATTGTCACTTAGTGACGAAAAAAAATTGTAGCTAAAATTCATCGCCCATTTCAATTTTTCTTGTAGTGGATCACTTCATTTTTTTGTTTTGATTTTAAAAGAGAAAAATCAAAATATCTCCTATTTTTTAACTTGATAATTGTTCCATTTATTTCTTCTCTAACTGTGGTGGATGATGATGTTGAAGTCATTTTGTAGAAATTGTATTTTTCTGTTTTGGTTTGGACATGTATATTTTGTGAATTTTTTGGTAAATTTTTATTTTATTTTTGTTGATATCCCATGGCTGCCAAAATGGTGCATAATGTCATGTATGAAAGAGAAAATAGGTCTAAGGGTAAAATATAAAATTTATAAAAAAGTTAATATTTGTTGTTAATTTTTCGTCAAAAATAGATCAAATGGTCATTTTTCAAAAGTTGAAGGAGCAAAAAGTTACTTTTACAAAACTTGAGGGACTTAAAAGTTTTTTACTCTATATAATCTCTTATATTCTTTTTATAACTCTGTAAAATATTTTCACTCAATTAACCCACAAAACATAAAAATATAAGAGAAGGCGGGCACTACGCCTTTAACCCTCGAGATAAAAAAGCCTTAGGAAGAGTAAGAAGAAAAGTATTGGATAGTAGTTTTTTAAGCAAATAACTCAATCTTGCAAATGGCAGTAGACCTCACCAATAACTCCATTGGATGTTCAAAAAAATGACTACTTGTCGTTATCCCAAATTAAAGCGTTTAGAAGATTTTGTTAATTTCCTTCTTTCTATTTGACATCTTTATTCTAAATATTATCATTTTTGTCAATTTAAACAATACATGTGGTAGTTGTTTTTAAGATTTTTTCTAATCAGTTTTATCTACAAACCATCTAGAATGTGACCTTACAAATGACCATATATATATATAATCTCTTATATTGTTCATAATTAGATTGATAATAGGAGATGACTTACCAGAAAGAGTGCATAAATAGTAGTTCATGACTTCACTTTCTCAATCTTTTACATTTCTTGGCAAGTAAATGGGAAAGGTGGATAATAATTCAAGGTTTCAGTGGACCACCAGAAGTATAATACTATAAAAACCATGTTGTAATGATACGGAAGCATAATACTAAAATAAGCTGGTGTTGACACTTAATTAGTTTATCCGATTAAAATAAATGTTAATAGTAACAGGAACATTACTTTATTTATCCTAACTTAGTATGGTGCCATCAAGATAATGTTTTATAATTATTAGGCCAGCTGTAAAGACCTACCATTGTCCATGCACGTTTTTCTTCCCATTAAGAAAGAGAGAGAGACAGAACATTTCTTATTGAGTAACATATAGCATTCGATTGCTGGAAGAAACTATGCTCAACATGATTAATAATTCGCCTTGGAACCAAAAAAAAAAAAAAAAGTTGATGAGATGAAGAGGTAGACATTTTAGATTCAATTTGGGACGAGATCACAAGAAAATTATGAACTTGATCAAATCATTACTGCTTGTCCTCCGGCAAATTGATCTACAGCTTTTTGAAAACTCGAGAATCTGATCTCACTACTAATTTGTTGGGCGAATTACGTGACTTTGCCACACAATAAGAATTTAGCCTAACTCTGTGAGTAATTACTTACTCAAAGAAATAACTTGACCTTTAAAATAAAAAAATTTAACCCGTCTTACATAACTGTGACACCCTTATACGGACTATACTCCTATTTTATTATATACTAGGGATTGATATAATCATGCTTCAGTAGTTATATGAATATGCGAAACTTACTTATTTATGGGGTTATCTATTTTAGAACAATTTATCTTATTCCAATAACCTTTTGTCTAACCGTTGTTTTTAGTTTCGTTGTCTTGATTCATGTTTTCATCTGTCGAGTGTATATGTATGACTTATAAGTGCAAGCTCGTAAAAAGTGGCGGTGTCTACTACTTTTAGAATCCTCCATGATGGGTGATATGTAGTTAATTCTGTTAACAATTTGTTCTATGCAAATTTTATGTTATGATCATGCTTTTTTTCGTTTTTTTTTTTCGCTAAATATGTTATGTTAATTTGTTAAAATTGTTTCTTGTATTTTTTTAACCTTGAACTCTTTGCGGCTTTTCTTTCTGACGAGTTTAACTGATG
The DNA here is from genome assembly GCA_037974665.1 of Ehretia macrophylla. NCBI lineage: Eukaryota > Viridiplantae > Streptophyta > Magnoliopsida > Boraginales > Ehretiaceae > Ehretia > Ehretia macrophylla. Next base: position 50,683,092 of record CM075766.1, read on the forward strand.
TACGTACTTAAAGCTTTTCCTAATCGTAATTTGGTTGGATATAATTTATGTTTGAATTACAGTGTGGAGAGAGGCATCTGATTTGTGAATAAGTATCAATACCGTGAAAAGTTCTAATTAATCCACATTCCGACCCTATGCTTCAATAACAAGAACAACGATAATAAGGGCATCATTACCAGAGGATGTAAAATGAAATAATAATATTTTTTAGAGATTCTGATGTATAAAAATTTAACCATAATAGTTAATTTGAAGACCCAAAAATGATTTTTTTTTTTTTAGAGACTGAAATAACAAAAGTGTTGGATATGTATTATATATAATTGTATGAGTGGCTAAAGGATAGAAAATGGATGTACGAGATCGGCTATAGAGAATCCAATCCAATGGTCTTTGTGGGGATGAGAGATTTCTTTAGATAAGATTGAAACGGACGGACGAGATTTAAGTTGAAAATCCAATCGAAAGGCCTTTATTTTGGATGAGAGATTTCATTGATGATAATGAATGGACGACCGAGATCGTTTAAAGAAAACCTAATCCAAATGCCTTTATTTGGATAAGATATTTTGTTTCATGATAACAAATTAATGGATGAGATAATCGAGGAAACATCATATTCAATGGTAGCTATTCGGGTTTTTCAAAAAATAGCATTGTTTTAATCGAGTGTAGTTAACGACATAATATTTGGTAAAATATAATCGTTGTCGGAATTAATTAATTTTTAGGTTGAAATGTTCGTAAAAAAAAATTATGAATTTATAAGTATATAAAAAAATCAAGTACTAAAATACACGAAAAAGTAGCACAAAATTATAGTATATTGAAAAATTAATAGAGTCTCTAAAATAGAGGCCCAAAAACCAATGTGGTTGAAAAAATTTTAAAGACCCAAAAAGTAATTATATTTTTAGATAGAGTCTCTATTTTGTTAAAAATCTTTAAATTATAAAATATAAATTCATAATTTAAAGACTCTAGTAAAAATAGTCTTAGAAGGGTGATTAGTGGATACATTGAGCCGTTTTATCCTTTTAGTCTGGAATGGGTCGAATGTAGCTCAAGACTGAGAAGAGTGGGCCTAAAATGAAAGTAAAGACTCGTGCTAGGAATTCTCACTTCATTCTCTCCGGTCCAAAGCTTAACCTGCTTCTACTGCAATGCACTCTAGGCCCACCATACATTTTTAATGGTTGATGGTGATGAGATGGCACAAATTTATTGACTTGTGGAACATGTTGGTGCACAAGGAAGAGCCACGTTACATGATTTGATGGATGAACAAGTGGCAGAAGTCATTGGCCCGCCCTGATGATGACGTAACTGTACGGAGCAACAATGTCGTCTGCTTGCATTAATTTGTATCGAAGGAATTGTCCCCCAAACGAAAAATTCTTTCATAAGGCAGTAGCAGATTTAGAAGAATTTTGAACCTTTCCTTTAAAAAAAAAAATAGTATTAATGTGTAATTACTAATTTGTTCCTGATTTTATTAAATATTTATAGAACTCACATACTGATTTGATTTGATGTTTAATTTTTTTTAAGTATTAATTTTATTTTATTTCTAATTACTTTAATACCCTTGATTTAATTAATGTACTACTACGCCTTACCAAATAATACGAGCACTTAACATTAAGCATCTCTGAGCATAGTCTACTGCTTATTTATGATTATTCTATTCTAATAGACGCCTTTACATTACTGGACTATTTCTAGTTGCAACAAACTGCAAAAAAAAATTTTAAAAAAAACCCTTGATTTAATTAATATTATATGGAATCCACAATACAAAATAATATCAGTCTATAAGAGATTAAAATATCTATTTTGTCCTTCAATAATTTATGAAAAATAACCTTTTTTTATCCCTTTGATCATTTTCAAAAAAATTAGACTCAATCTCACTTACTCAAATTTCTCCTCAACCAAATTCAAAGTATTTATTATGTCTCCTCTTTTTCTAAACTTTCTCTTATACTATAGGGAAAAAAAATCATCTCCTTATCTTCTTTAATCATCAGTTAAATGACTTTGTCCCGTCACCAAGCATCACCATCACTGTTTTGGAGCTTCAGGCTGTTCGTTTCATGGAACAAATGTGGTAGTGCTATCACAAAATGCAATTCAATTATAAATTGTATTGCTATACCATATTTTTTTTTGCTAAGGTATAGTGTTTATAATAAAAATGTCCGAGTATACTATAGTTTATATGTAGTCATTTTAATAATAAACAAAATTAAGCAACTTGATTATAATTGTACTTACATAAGATACTATGTTATACTACTTTAAATTGTATTGTTATACCATATATTTTTTCGCTAAAGTTAATATTCATAATAAGAATGTTATAGTATACTATAGTATATATAGTCATTTTAATTATAAATAAATTTAAAATAATTGATTTCACCAAACAAATTTAAGCAATATAGTATATATTTATATATATAGATATAGATTAAAGATTATAGATGTAAATGTTTTCTTTTTAGCTTTATTAGATATTATTCCATTTTCATCTCTCAATTATCACTTTCTATTTATATGTATGCTTAGTTGGCATGTCAAAATAACAAATTATTTTTTTTTCTCTCTTCTTTTGGCTTGTTAAATAAGCATACACATAGAACGCAATAAATGACTAATATGATCCGAAATATAATTCTTAAAAAATAGATTAACTTGTACTTGAATGTTAAATTTATATTTCAAAGATAATTTAAATTGAACATAATAAAGTATATGAGCTATTGAAGACCGTCCACAAAAAAAGAGAGTTATTGAAAACCGTGTTAGATATTTAACTTAACCTAGATTTATAGTTAGTGAAATTATTCTGGGATAAATTTTGAAATCAAAAGAAAAAAGTATTTAATTATAAGTTAAATTTTCTTGTTTATAAACTTATGTTATATGGAATTTTCGAAAGTCCCATGATTAGTCTCTAGTATTTGTAAAAGTCACACTATTAGTCCCTATTATTTTAAAAATCACGCAGTTAATCTCTCTATTATTTGTAAAAGTCTCACTATGGTCTCTATTATTTACAAAAGTCTTGTCATTAGTCCATATTATTTGCAAAATCTCTCCATTTGTCCTTATTGTATAAAAAGTCTTCCAATTAATCTGTAACATTAACTAACTGTTAAAAACTTAACAGATTTTAGGGGTATAATAGTAATTTTATCAAAATTTTATTTCTTTTTTTTTAATTGGATAATATATCAATTTTGTTTTTTGGTTAAATCCAGATACTACCCCTAATGTTTACATCAAGTGACACTTATTAACCCTAGACTCAAATCAACCTTAATAGAGTTATATTTATGTTAAAAATAACATGAATTTTCTAAATTACCCTCTAATAATTTTTGTAAAGAACCATTTACCCTTAAACAAAACAAAAATCACACACTCAGACATACAATCTCACACACACAAACACAAAAACGAAATCAATCAGACACAATCACACACACACACAATCATTCAAACACACATAATAATAAGGGTTAAATCCACTTTGTATCCCTTAACTTTAAGGTCGCTGACACCTATTAACCCTGACGTATAATTTTTGCCACTTGTTAACCTTTGACATCAGTCAATTTTAACGGAAGGACACTTCTGTTAACAGGAGAAATTTAATGACTAAAATAACCTTCTAATAAAGCGTAAAAGACATATTTGCCCATTCACTTGGAGGGAAAAATCCCGCCTCCCTATGCAGCTCCATTATACGGCTTATCACTTCATGTCCTTTCATCTTCTTCCAGACCATGAGTCTCTCTCTCTTTCTTCTCTCTATCTCATCTCTCTGTCTTTGCCTAAAAAATCATTCATTTTAAGTTAATTTTTAACATCAAAATCCTGATTTGACGAAGCAATCAATGAGTACTTCCAATCTATAAGATTTGTGAGTTAGTCTTTCTTCATTTTCTTATGTTTTAGTTTAAAATTTTCAATTTTTTTGCTTACTTTTCATTGCATGTGTTCGATATATGTGTATCTATGTTTGTAATCACATATAGTTTGTGTTATGTAAGTATGGATAGGACTTTGTGGCTATTTTGTATAGTTTAGTCATGAAACTGATTTCTAAAACATAGGATTTGCACCTGATGATTGTTTGATTAACATCAGTTACGTTGAACAATAGCTTAGGGTTTTAATTAGGTTTTTGATTGTTCTGTAATTGTTATAGGGATATTGCTTATGCTAATACGTTTTGGATTAATATTTAATTAGTACCTTAATAAATAATTAGTACCCCATTAACTGATCTTATTTTAATTGGTAAGTCTTGTACTATTTGGATTAATTATTATTTCACATCAGTTATAGTGTTTGTTTAAATTAAATATTGATATAATTTCATTGTTTATGTTTACTGTACTCAAGCATTATGGATGATTGTGACTGTATACCTAATGAGCATGAGAGTGAAAGCAGCATAAGTAAAGAGGATTTGACTTACTTTTTGGATAGTGATGCATTAAGTGATAACGATGAGATGCTTGATAGTGGTGAACTTGAAGTTAACCAAGTTCACGATGATACCCTCAACTTAGAGACTGGGGTTGATGGAAAAGATATAGTTTTGGAGGATGAAGTTCTAAGTGACCCTGACATAATTGACAGCCCCAAATCTCAATCTAATGAGGATGGTGTAGAGTTTCCAGAATTTAATGAGGAGAGGACATGGAGAAACCTAAGCTTTTTAAGGGACTCATATTTTCTTCCAAGTCTATCTTTAGAGCTGCACTGAAAGAATACTCTATCAATGAAGGGTTTCAATTGAAATACATAACAAATCAAATCAATAGGGTAACAACAAAGTGTGATAATGAATGTGGATGGAGGATACATGCAAGCTACTTCAGAAAAACTAGTGCATTTCAGATTAAGAGCTTGAAGGGTCCTGCAAATCATAAGTGTCCGCGGGTATTCAATAACTCTAGTGTAGATTCTACTTGGTTAGCCAAGACATTTTCACTAGAGTTGGCTAACAATGAAAATGGGAACTTGAAAATTTCAAAAAACATGTCAAACAAACGAAAAAATTCATTATCTCTGACAGAAAGGCATATAGGGCAAGAGATAAGGCCAATAAGTTAATCTTTTTTGCTATCAACTCATAGACCCATCTTTTTTGCTATGGTTCAATTTTTGAGATGGTTTGGATGGTTTTTTTGTTAGATGATTTGGATAGTGTTGGATGACAAAAAAACCCTCCAAACTAAATCTGTTGTATGGAGGAACAACTTACAATATATATGTATTAACAGGCTCTTGAATGATTGTTTTGATGTAGTTGCTGGTTTAAATAGTAGTGGATTTCAAATTTTTTTTTTTGTTGCTATGGATTTTATATTGAAATAACAAACAAATTCATTGTAATTTTCGTTACTGGTTGTAATCTAGTATTTTTCTTCATATTTTTTTGGTTGTTCTAGGCCTTCTTTTGGAGGGTTCAAGATTGTTGGAGGCTCAGTGACACGTAAAGGTCAAGAAAGAGAGAGCAAGAATCTGATTGTTTTCAAAGTCAGTTCATGGGTATTTTTGTTCGAAAAAATGAAACAATCTAGTGATTAGTACACAAACGGCGTTTTTCTAATGTCATCTTCTCAAAGGTTAATAAGTGGCAAAAATTATTCATCAGGGTTAATAAGTGTCAGCGACCTTAAAGTTAAGGGATACAAGTGAATTTAACCCTAATAATTATAAAAATCTATTAGATCTATTAAACACACATACATGTCTGAATGACCTTTATATTATTAAAAAGTCATCACACTATCTCATTTCATATATTTTTTAAACTATTAAATATCATTTTTATCTTTTTTTAGTACATATTTTTTTATAAATAAATAAATTAAAAAATTAAAAAAAATATACATTACATCATCTTCACCAATCACCCAACGGTAAACCCCACCCCCCCCCCCTCCCCCCCCCCCCCCCCCCCTCCCTCCTACCTTTCACCTTCCACTTCCCCCACCCCCACCCCCATCCCCATCCCCATCCTTACCCTTACCCTTACCCTTTCCCTTTCTTCTCAGTTTCAGTTAAGTCAAGAACCTCACACCCAGGTACACACGTAAAAAACCTTTCTCCAACACACACACACGTACACACGTAAAAAACCTTTCTCCAACACACACACACACACGTAAAAGACCTCACTTTCTCCCTCTCTCTCTATATATATATAACTCTGCATACACAGAGATCAGATCAGCACTTATAGTTGGTACTGTAAATTTTTACAAATGATCAGGTTGGAAGTTTTGGTGAGGAAATGTTTGATCTTTTTATGCTAACTCACTTTCGGTCTCAGATTTGCTTGCGCAAACACAAAAAAATAGCCTAAAATATCAGACGAAATGCACAAACTAACACACCTAAAAAGCGCACATACATATACACATACACATACTCGAGAGAAAATAGAAAAGGACACAGCTTTTGTACAAACAGAGCTTGACCCATTTGAATACTAGCTAAAATAGCATCTGGGTTTGTTTTATTTTATTTATTAATAGCTTTAATACCTTGTAGATTAATTTTTTCCTTTATTAATTGTACATATTTTTGTATTTTTCTTGATAGATAGAAGACTTTAGAGAGAGTTTTTTGATATTTTTAGAGTGTAATTAAAGGTGGCTAAGATGAGTTTAGGCGCGGCTGAGGATGAATCAGCATCAGAAATTCATCTTAATGCGCAGCAGCGGGGGTGGGGGTGGGGGTAGGGGTGGGGAAGGGGAATGTAGGGGGTGGTGGCTGACGGGGTTGGGGAAGATGATTTTTTTTTTTTTTAATTATTAGTAGTAAATAGTTAAAAATGGAAGCAAAAAAAAAAAAAAAATGGGGCAGAATGGACATTTTTGTTTATAATATGGGACATAATGGATATTTGGCCTTGCACATCGTATCACTTCAATCTAATCCTTTTAAATGTCAATGACCCACAATGTCATATGCAAATATGTAATAGACTTTTTTTTAAGTTATTTAAATCAAATAAAATACTACACATTAAATACAATAGATCTCATTACCATGTGTCAAGCTCGACTTATTCCTCTGACAATGTATCGAGTTCACATAGCTGTGACAAATCTGTCACAGCCTCATGAAAGAACAACCCTTGTCAAAACATGATGAATCAACAGCTAGGAAGACTTGTCTAATATTAGAGCTTGAATTTACCAGCTATTACACTAAACAAACTCAAGGACAATTAGCAAATTACACTAAAAAGTTATTTGGGTGTAGTCAAAATCCTATGCTCTACAAATGGTAAGATTTGTACAAAATTTCCTACACTTATTATCTATATGTGTTTTGTATCTAATTACAAAGTTGATTTTTTATAAAATAACATCCTCATAATCTATAACTTGGCCATGCATCCAATGATTTCTTCTACACCAAATGTTATAGATAGCTATTGAGAAGAATAACTTAATAAAATGATGCACGTACTTTTGCGACTCATGCTTTAATAATGTTATTTAATATGAATGCAACAACGCTTGCTCGAAGCTCAAAAAAGTGATTATAGTTGTTTCTGTCGTTTGCAATTTCCCTTAATGCCATAAGACCTTAAATTGTTGGGGGTAATTAGCACCCAGCCCGAGTTGACGAGTTTCTACACGTCCTATAATTGGAGAGAAAAGGCCTCGTTTCCATGGAATTTCGAAAGAATTCCAAGTATGGCCGGGGAAATTCAGATTTATCACTATTACTGGAAATTCTCAAACGTAAATTAATATCTTTAGCGATTCCAAATATGGAGAAATTTGCACGTCATATCTTTGTTATGACCGCTTACAGATTCTCTTGAGCATAAGAAGACGATGCTTATATTGTCCTTGTTAAGATAATTGATATTTTATTTTAAAATTAATTGGTATCAAAAGAAATAGTACAAAATTTTATAAAATAATCTAAATATTTATATTTTTTTAATATGAAATAAATATATATTCTAACACTTTCATTAGTTAAAATGTCTCTGTCCTTTGGTATTAAGTTTTTTTTTTTTTTTTGCCTTTTTAACAGCATCATTGTTTTACACACAATAGCTTTGACACGTCAAACCAATTACTGAATATATTAAGTTCATTGCTGGATGTGTCTCACAAATCTAGTTCAATTATGCTAGAAGACAAAGAAATTTAAGGGGTTTGGATCCTATTTGTTGCTTATCCTTTCATTTTTTAGATGAGATCTAAATCATAAAATTTTTATTTTTTTATTTTTCAGTCATTTGTTTAATATATTTTTTCATAAATAATTAATTTATTACTTTACATCTAATAATTAAAATTTAGAAGTATTAGATTTAATGATTTGTATATCGACCAATCGATTGGATTGACAGTAGTCCCACCCCTTAGATGAGGATGTCATCTTCTATATGATACGTATTTATCACCGACAAATCCATAAGCTTTTCCACACCATTTTCGCCACCATCTTCCACTCCCATCATCTTCTTTCTCTTCACCACAGCAAATCCACCACCACAATTTCTCCCTCTTCAAGTCAACAAATCAACCACCCTTCCTCCAACAACTACACCTCCACTTATTTCTTTCTTCATCACCATTTTCTTCCTCTTCACCATAATAAACCCACATAAGCTGCAATTTATCACATGTCATATAACTATGTCTGATAATACTTCGTATAGAAGCTTAACTATAATCGTGCAACACATTATCACTCTTAAGGAAAATTTCAAGGTAAAAGAAGAGAAAAGACGAACCAAATGAAAGGAGATTACATCTCATTTCTGCCTTGTAGATGTAAATGTATACGTAAGTAGATATTATTAACATCAATTATTATTATTTTTTCTTTCTTTAAGATTCAAATCTGTCGTTTTCCCCTTAAAAAAGTTTAAATTTTCTTCTTTGGTTCATTGAAATGGTGACTGTCAAGATCGATGTCCTTCGTGAACTTAGAATGCGCTACAGTGGCGGAGTCTACCATGACGATGATGATGGGCCTTGATTATGAATCGGTGATACTCAAATCAAAGTGAGATAGTGGTGTTGGGTTAATTTGTTGGGTGAAGAGAAATTAAGAAAATGGTGGTGGAAATGGTGGGTAACAACATGTTCGTGCACAAGGAAGAGCCACGTTACATGATGTGATGGATGAACAAGTGGCAGAAGTCACTGGCCTGCCCTGATGATACGTTATGGATGTACGGAGCAACAATGTCGTCTGCTTGCATTAATTATATCGAAGGAATTTTCTTCTATAAAGTTACCTCATATGAGGGTGAGGCCATGTAATAAAAAGTCAGAATTAAATTTTAGGACAAATTTCACAAATAGTTTCTATTGTTATTTTTTTATCTCAGTTTAATTTTTATTATTTTATTTGTCTCAATTTAATTCTTATTGTTTGTAAAAAAATATTAATTTAGTCCCTTTCGTCACTATTGTTATTTTTAATGGTTGATGGTGATGAGATGGCACAAAACTATTGACTTGTGGAACATGTTCGTGCACAAGGAAGAGCCACGTTACATGATTTGATGGATGAGCAAGTGGCAGAAGTCATTGCCGGCGCTGATGATGACGTAACTGTACGGAGCAACAATGTCATTAATTGTCCCTTCGGGGACATCCGATAAAATTGGAACAATGTCATTAATTGTATGGACGGAATTGTCCAAACATGATGAGTCAACGGCTAGGAAGACTTGTCTAATATTTATTATAGCTGCAATTTAGCAGCTAGGCAAATATCCTAACAAGCCAAAGCCATGGCTCAATGCTTTCCTAATAATATTCTTTGCCGTCTGAATAATCATCCTACCATCTGTGTGGCTATTACTTTATTTCTATTAGTTCCTTGTGTTGCTACACTATCATTCAGCTTCCCCAATTTCGATCCTAATAATCGTGACATCATGTATAATGGATCAGCCTACCCAGGATCCGATGCGACGATACAACTTGCCAGAAATCAGCAAGATCAGAGTTCGAATGATATCATCGGGGGAGCAATATATGAAAAGCCTCTGCAACTTTGGGACGAGGCCTCAGGAAGACTCACAGACTTCACTACTAATTTTTCTTTTGTCATCAATTCAAATTATGGACACGGGCTGGCATTCTTCCTTGCGCCTGTTGATTCCCCAATTCCATATAATGCCACTGAAACAACTGGTGAGAGTCTTGGCTTAACAAGTGATGGTCAGATTCTGAACTCAATGGCCAATCCATTTGTTGCAGTGGAATTTGATATATTTTCAAACTCTTGGGACCCTTTTGGGGACCATGTAGGTATCGATATAAATTCCATGGAATCTGTGACTTACACGAGATGGAGGAGTAACATTACCGGTGGTAAGAAAAATGAAGCATGGATTACTTATGATTCTTATTCAAAGAATCTAAGTGTTGTCTTTACTGGTTTTGATGATGAAGGGGGTGAATTTCAACAGCACCTCTATTACACAGTAGATCTAAGAGGTTACTTGCCGGAAAAGGTAAAATTTGGCTTTACGGCTGCCACAGGATTATCTGCAGCACTGCATGCGATTTTATCGTGGAATTTTACTTCTACTCTGCAAATTAATGATCCAGTGGCTAGTCCTCCAACCAGAAGCCAGAATATGACTAATCCAGGAGCAAACGAGCCAGAGCCTAGCCCTCGTAATCCAGGAGCAAACGAGACAGAGCCTAGCCCTCCTACCAAAAGCAAAAGCAAAAGTAACACAGGTTTGGTGATTGGACTGATTATTGGAGGGTCTGTTTTGGTCGGGGGATCAGGTCTTCTATTATGTAAATTTCGTAAGAGAAGTGGGAGAGGGGATTATGAAGGCGATGCTGATGCCATGTTTGAGATGTCTGAATTTGAAAGCCCTACTGGACCCAAGAGGTTTTCCTACACAGATTTGGCTAGAGCCACCAGCAACTTTGCAGAGCAGGAGAAACTTGGAGAGGGAGGTTTTGGTGGAGTCTACAAGGGTTACCTCAGTGAACTTAACGCCTATGTCGCTGTCAAAAAGGTATCCAGGGATTCTAATCAAGGTGTGAAAGAGTATGCATCAGAAGTGAAGATCATCAGTCGACTGAGGCACAGAAATTTAGTGCAACTCATTGGATGGTGCCATGAGAAAAGTGAACTTCTGCTTGTTTATGAGTACATGCCAAATGGAAGCTTAGACTCTCATCTTTTCACGGGGAAGAGTTTGTTGACGCGGGAGATAAGATACAAGATTGTTAAAGGCATAGCCTCTGCTTTGCTTTATTTGCACGAAGAATGCGAACAATGTGTGGTGCACAGGGACATCAAGTCAAGCAATGTCATGTTAGACTCCACATTCAATGCTAAACTTGGAGATTTTGGGTTGGCCAGGCTAGTGGACCATGAAAAGGGATCACAAACAACGATCCTGGCAGGGACAATGGGTTACATGGCTCCTGAATGTGTCATCACAGGCAAGGCAAGCAAGGAAACAGATGTGTACAGCTTTGGAGTTGTGGCTTTGGAGATAGCCTGTGGAAGAAGATCTATTGAACCCAAGGCTCCAACAAATCAAGTGATGGTGGAATGGGTTTGGAGCCTCTATGGAGCAGGGAAGATTCTTGAAGCAGCCGATCCAAAACTCTCTTCAAATTTCAATATTGAAAAAGAGATTAAAAATTTGATGATTGTTGGGCTCTGGTGTGCTCACCCAGACAGCAATTCTCGTCCTTCAATCAGGGAAGCAAGTCGAGTACTTAATTTTGAAGCTCCATTGCCTGTTCTACCGTCAAGAATGCCTGTTCCAACATATGGCACTCCACCAGTACTCAATATGGCTTCATCTCCCTCCACCAGCCAAATCCTGTCTTCAGTCTACACCACGGACTCATCAAAATTCAGTAAATCCTCTTGACCTAGGAAAATGTCTGTCTTTTCGTTGTTGTTGTTGTTTTTTTTTTTTTTTTTTTCCCTGCTGTTAGTGAATTTATCAGTCTCTTTTTCTGTACCAGTGTTGTGGTTTGTTTGAATTTATAACTACAGTTGTATTGATGTACATAGTTGACAAAGAGACGCTGCTATATACTGTTGTGTTGGATCCTCAATTATTCTCCAAGCTTAAAAGTGAGAGTATTGTCCTTTACAAGTTGAAGGAGTAGTATGCAATTAACACCACCACACCAGAAACCAGTGGCACCCACTTATGTGGTGAATGCATCACTTAGCTTAAAATTCCCTTCCTGGCAAGCCTTCTGCTATATATGACCTTAAAAGTCTCTAACAAATGAAAAATGTTATGTTGTAGTTTAAAATTCCATTCGATCTCCCAGAGTTGCTCGACTTTTAATTGTTGTTCATTTGGCTTAGCATCAATTCATGTCATGTTATATCATGTGAGATATATTCTATATGAGAGAATGTCATTTTCTCTATGAGTTTTAGCCTAAATCCCAAACTTCCCTACCAGATTTTAGTTTTACCCAAATTCTCCATTGACATCAAACTTTGCCAAATAAAGCCTTATATTGAAAGACATTTTCATTTTTTTATATTTCAAACAAAGGCAAAAGAAAAAGAAAAAAATAATAGACAAAATAATTTGATAAAAAAAAAATCATTCAATATATAGAAGGGTCTACGTACATTCAAATAAAAAATATAAAAATTTTACATTCAAAAAAATAAAAAGGAATAAACATAGCTTATTGTACAATATTTGTGCTATGTGGGAGATTAAACAAACATAATATAAACTTTAAAATCTATCCTTTTTGTGTACATATATACATCTAAAATTAAATCCGATACTTTTTTCTAAGTCAATTGTCATGGTTACGCTGCATCACAAGGAACATTTGCAAGGAATAGCCATTATAAACAATCATTTGGTTTAGTTCATTTTAATTTATTTGCAATGAGCTAACCTTATATAAACATATATAAAAAAAATAGCTTATTGTGCAAAAATCGCGTTACCTGCGAGATTAAGAAAAAATTAGATTCACTTTTAAAATCTTTTTTCTTCCTGTATATATATATATATATGTGTGTGTGTGTGAATCTGATCTTTTCTCCTAATCCAACATATAATTTTTTTGTAACAAGCTAACGCTTTAAAGACATAGAAAAATTAAAGGCAATAAAATAGAATTAAATAGCTCAATAAAAAAATAAAAAAATAAAAATGTCATTCAAGGCTTTATTTGATAGAATATGATTTTATGGGGAAATCTAGGCAAAATTAAAACCTCATGGGTGAGTTTGGAATTTAGGTAAAAACTCATGGAGAAAAATGGCATTCTTTTTATTCAATTTTCGACCCATCCTTTTAGTCAAGAAAGGTTATCCTTTCTTAAAGTTTTAATACAACATGATATTCGAGTAATTATCTAATTGAAAAGTTAAACTATTACCAAATAGCTTGATTTATTTATTTATTACTTCTAAAAGTCTACTCATGTAGAGACAATATTCTTCTTCGTTGAGTTTAAACACTTGAAAACATTTTTCAAATGAGTAGCTTGAGCTCGAGCGCAAGACTTTTTAATACCAATATAGTAATACAAATTCAATTTAAAGGTTAAAGTTTTAATTAGGGATCTAATTTATGTATATATTATTTTAAATACGTAACAACTTTAATTTTTCAAGTAGTTCTTTTTGACTTAATTCTTAACAGTTAAACTCAAAAAATTAGCTCCAAATTTTGGGGACAGAAGATATTTTGAACATTGTTATCTGCAAGTACAGTTGCATTCCATTATTTGGCACTTGGCAGCACTTGTTTATCGAGTTTAGCCATGGCAATCAGGGAGCTGGAGCCACCAACATGCATGTGTTTTCTGCCCTTATCTACGGCTAAAGGAAAAAGTGCTCAATTCTTTTAGTGCATCAGGGAGCCACTAGCGCTTTAGTTCTATGGTATGTAACTCACTATGTATATAAGATGTTGTAAGTTTGAGTCTCGTGAGTTACATTGTACAGTCTTAGACATTCCTGAATAAATAAATAAATAAATAAAGTACATCAGGGGTGCATCGAGCTAGTTGATAAACCTAATCATGTATAATCACCTCTTGTAACCAACTGACTAACACCATCTTCATGTAGTTAATGAACGATCTGGTGGGTATTTAGTTTAGGCAATCATCATCCTTCTCATAATTTTTGCAATTAAAGCAGCTAAGATTTCAATTATCAACAAAGGACCTAAGCCGAGATAGGTGTTGTATTGATGGTTTGAGTAATTTGTTAATTACTCGAATGCAATAAAGATATAGAAAAAAATAGAAAATAACAATGTAAGAACATACAAGGATTATGTGATTCAGCTATTATAAGTCCACGAAGCAACTGAAAATAGATTCACTTATACAATGGAAAAAGAGATTACTATATTTCTGGAGAAGAAAAGAGATTACTATATTTCTGGAGAAGACTTCTCAATATACGTATATATACGTGTGTGGTATCAGGTTCAATCAAATTTAATTCAGTGATAATTTAAATTTGTTTTCATATAGCACTATTTTGGACAAACATTTATTCTTTGAGTGAGCCTCTAGTAAAACTAGAGCTGATCTATCTTATAATCTCCCAATATTAACAGTGAAGAATTTTCAGTGAACTATAATCCGTATGTTTTTCACGTAAAAATTCTAGTGAATTATTTATTTAAAGTTCAAACTCATTTTTGTTCTTACAAATTTTAGGAAACAGATTTTGTTTTGTCTGCATTTATAGGTAACCTTCCCCACATACTGACCCCATATATTGACCTTTTTTTTTTTGAAATTCAAAGGGAGGTTACATATATAGGGTTAAAACCATTTTAGTCCCTGAGGTTTGTCTTAAAGACCAAATTAGTCCCTCAGTTTTGCAAAAAGACCAAAGTGGTCCCTCTGTTAAGTTTCTGCTGTTAAATTTAACAGCAAGAAGGGCAAAAGTGTCATTTTGCTCTCAATTAAAATAAAAAAAAAGGTCAGAACCTTTCTTCTCTCTCGCGCCCCATTCTATTGTCCATTTGCCTCCCCACCCTCGGCATCACCATCCCCTTCCCCTTCCCCTTCCTCACGCACACTGCACACACACAGCAACACACACCCGCGACACACACAGAGGTATGTTTTGCAACTTTTTAAATATCATTTGTTTGTTTATTTTATTTGTTTATTTGTTTATTTTAAATATTATTTATTTATTTTATTTGTTTATTTGATGCTTATTATTTGTATGCCGTGGTGGTGTATGTATGCTGTGTATCTATGCCGTGTGTGTATGAATGCCGTGGTGGTGTGTGTATGTTGTGGTGGTATGTGTATGCCGTGGTAGTGGTGGTGTGTGTATGCCGTGGTGGTGGTGGTGTATGGAGTCATGGTGGTGATGGTGTATGTAGCTACATCAGTTTATCATAGTAATTTCTTGGAACAACCTGATCACTCTCGAGCCCAGGAGCCAAGAATTTAAATGTTTGAGCATCGTAGAAAAAGCTACCAACCTTCACCAATACAAAAGCCTTAGCAGTGCTTAATTAACACTTGAGCACCTTGGCTCATATGCACGTCTAGGAAGTTCAGGATTGAGTTTCCTTTCTCTTCTTGTTTCTTCCTTACATTTTTCTGATCATAATGCAAACCATGTTCTATTGGAGTGACATATAACAGACAGATGACAAGTGTTGTATTCACCAGGATCTATCCATAGAAGGCTTTGACCTGTTAGAGAAGAAGAAGGGTGGGGACTGGGGATGGTGATGCCGAGGGTGGGGAGGCAAATGGACAATAGAATGGGGCGAGAGAGAGAGAAGGGTTCTGACCTTTTTTTATTATATTAAATTGAGAGCAAAATGACACTTTTGCCCATCTTGCTGTTAAATTTAACTGCAAGAACTTAACAGAGGGACCACTTTGGTTTTTTTGTAAAACTGAGGGACCAATTTGGTCTTTAAGACAAACCTTAAGGACTAAAATGGTTTTCACCCTACATATATATGTATGTATGTATATGTATATATATATATATATGGGGCAGTTTTCAAAGATAAAGAAACAACATAGCACCGCATTTGTCAGACTTCCAGTACTATATCTATGTCTTATATGTTTAATTATTGGGTATTTTTGATCTACACCCCTTCTGTCAACAAAAAATGAGTCTTAGACCCCATGTTTTTTATAAAGTTTGAGAC
The DNA here is from genome assembly GCA_037974665.1 of Ehretia macrophylla. Lineage (NCBI taxonomy): Eukaryota > Viridiplantae > Streptophyta > Magnoliopsida > Boraginales > Ehretiaceae > Ehretia > Ehretia macrophylla. Next base: position 50,699,296 of record CM075766.1, read on the forward strand.
ACACCCCTTCTGTTAGAGTCTGTCCAATTTTTCCGTCTGAGTTAAGGGTAAAAACGTAAATTTGCATTTCAACTTTTTCCCCTTCGTCTCTTCCTCGTCTTTCTTCTGAGATTGTCACATGTATCTTTCTCCCTTCTAACCTCTACTTCCCTGATTACAACACCACACCACACATACACACACAATCACATGCCCATACACATTGTACCACCACTTCCCATTTCCATCTCCACCCAGTAAAACCACACACACACAAGCACAGTGAATGCACAAAAGTAGTCAGGTTTCACAAACACCTCATTACATCACCAATTAAATTATCATTATCCCCACCATACTTCATTACATCACCCAATTATAACTTAGAATCATTATCTCCCAGTTAAACTCAAAAGCCTATACCTAAAATATAGCCATTGTTTTGTTATTTTTCTTGTAATCTCAAAAAATAAATAAATAAATAAATAAAAATCAATCTTTTTAATTGCAATAACGGAAGCAAAAAAAAAAAAAAACATACAACTCCAACTGGCCAGCCAATCGCTTAGGTTATGCCAATTTGTTTGCCACATCCAAAGCATCCAACATAGGCTTTCTTGGCTCCATCAGGACTGATCAAAGTGTTAACTTTCTTGGCTTGAATGGCATACATTTTTTGACTTCTTATTTGCACGGATATCGACAATAAACACAAGGGTGGCGTTGTCTTCAATCTTTTCAATTGCAGATTCAGTTGTGAGGAACATGGTTATACAAATATATGTGTATTAGGAGGAAGAGTAAAGCTGCTAAAGCCATGGATGGGGAAAATTGGCATACTTGTCTGAAATGGATAAGAAAGGGATGGAGTAGAAGTTTTAAGGGGGAAAAAAAAAAAAAGTAAAAGGTAAATAAGAAAGTAGACGGAAGAGGAAAGAGAAAATGGAGTAAAAGAATAGGAAAAAAAGGAAAAGCCCAAAGGGAAAAAGTTAAGGGCTTAAATGACATTTCATACTGTTTTAACGGAAAACTTGGACAGAACCTAACAGAAGAGGTCTGTTTGAAACTTTATAAAAAATGTGGGGTCTAAGCTCATTTCTTGTTGACAGAGGGGGTGTAGATAAAAAATACCCTTTAATTATTTCGTTGCATGAGTTTCAACAGTGGCATGCGTTGACGTCTTCAAAGGGTCACAACTACAAATGCACGAAGAATTTATTTACTGGGTCCTGAAGCTCGAGAATTGAAGGTGTACTGACGTTGATGGAAACCATATTGGTGTGACATGCACTTATTTCACTTGAGAGGTCTAAGCTTTGAACTTGTCGCGACACAAGAAATGCAAACTGATAACGTACATATCGGGATCACTTTATCCTTAGAAATGTTATTTTGTAATTTTAAATTCAGATTTACTGTTATCTTTATGATGCAGTTTAGGTTCAGATTTATCTTCATCTCATTGTACTTTAAATACTGTAAATGTGACTATTTGAGATATATATCGAAAAACATTGTTTTCCTTCACAAACAAAGCTTTGAACTTGTCGAAAATCATAAGTAATCTAGGTAATTTGTACGAGGATGATCAATTAGGATATATTTTTTGTTTTCCCCTACAGACGAAGACCAAAACAAAGTAACTGCAACGAAATGTAAGGTGGGTCTTGAGTTGAAGTGTGTAGATACCGAGAAAGACCAAAGAAAATGAAGGGTTTACTACATTTTACGCCCACTCGGCTTAGTCTTGAGCCACAACTTTGCAGCCCAAATCAAACTAAAAGATAGAGAAGGCCCAACTTACTTATACCACTCTTTTCCAATAATCATTTTCGTCATTGTCTTTACTGGTTTTGAAGAGGATACAACTATTCAACAGAACATCTGTTACATATATAGTTGATTTAAGAGAACACCTGCCAGCTGAGTGGAAATGCTTCAGCACTGCATAGCATTTATTCATGGAATTTTACTTCAACTCTGCAAACTGATCAAAATATGAGTCATCAAGGAGTGTTTGGGCTAGGGCCTATTCGTCCTACCAAAAGCAAAATTAAGATAGGTTTGGTTGGAGGATCAGGTGTATTCCTATTTGCATTTCGGCAGATACCATCTTTGATATCTCCGATGAATTTGAAAGAGGCAGTGGACCAAATTATTTGTTGGTTCAGTTTTACACCTGAAAATATTTGAAAGTGGCTTGAGTTGGAGTTCAAGGCTTTTTAATACCCATCTCAAATACCACCTCAATTTAAAGTTCAAAGTAAGTTTTAATGATGGAGTTAAATACGATATATTATTGAGATGGGAAATCTTTCTTTTCTTCTCTCTTTTCATATATAGGGATAGGGGATGATGTGAATTCTCTCATAAGTTGTAACAACACAATTATAATAACAATTTATTACTGCTAAATGTTTTTTATAACGTTATGACCGTTAGTTTTTAGCATGTCCTAGAGTTGAAGATGTAAGGCAGTTTCCATGGCATTAGTTCATAGTACGAAGAAGGTCAAATTTGTCATCATTTATAGTTCCATTAAAATTAGCTAAACGATCAGTTGTAGGGAAATTTCAAGATTTATAAATTAATGTATTTTGCGAAAATCTGCTCTTTGTCGCTTTCACCGAATCAGTTTTTCAACTCTAATTCTTACTTTAGATAATTTATTTATTAGATGATTCAGTTGACAGTATGCTTAGTCTTCAAGTTCCATAATGCAATGGCCGGCCTTGCCTGGCCATTTCATTTGGCGGTATCTTGGTATGGCTGTTTACACGGTTTCTTGAGCAAAAGAAGACAGTGACATTAAAATGTCAGTATATAGGACCCATGGATTCTTCAAAAGGGTCGAAACAATGAAATAAGGTTTGATTTGGTTTGGAGATCGAAATATTACGTAGTTTGAATTTGGAACCTGTTATTGCAACAAGTCACAACCCGAATATTCTATCCAACTGTACCTGTTAGCTGTAAGCCTGTTGAGATGACTCGGTGATATATATGGACATTTTAGCTGCAACTTACTCTAGCCATGGCTGAATCCTTTTCTAATTTTCATCCCCGGCTGAACAATCATCCTACCATCTGTGTAGCTATTACTTTCTTTATATTATTTCCTTGTGTGGCTACACTATCATTCAGCTTCACCAGTTTCAGTCGTAATGTTGGTGACATCAAGTATAAGGGATCAGCCACTCTAGTATATGATACGATACAACTCACCAAAAATGGGCAAAATCAGAGTCCGTTTGCTAGCATTGGCGGAGAAACATACGCAGAACCACTGCAACTTTGGGACAAGGCCTCAGGAAACCTCACAGACTTCGCTACTCATTTTTCTTTTGTCATAAAGTCACAAGACGGATCGACATATGAAGATGGGATTGCGTTCTTCCTCGCACCTGTTGATTCCCCAATTCCATATAATGACACAAATGGTGGGAGTCTTGGCCTAACAAGTTACGATCATCTGCTGAACTCCAAAAAAAATCCATTTGTTGCAGTAGAATTTGATATATTTCATAACAATTGAGACCCTTCATGGAACCATGTAGGTGTCGATATCAATTCCATGAAATCTGTCACTAACAAGACATGGCAGAGTAGCATCAACCGTGGTAAGAAAAATGATGCATGGATTACTTACGATTCTCATTCAAAGAATTTAAGTGTTGTTTTTACTGGTTTTAATTATCCTGAAGAGGATACATTTCTACAGAGCCTCTATTACATAGTAGATATAAGAGAATTCTTGCCAGAACAGGTCAAGTTGGCTTTACTGCTGCCACAGGAGATAATTCAGCAGTGCATAGCATTTATTCATGGAATTTTAGTTCAACTCTGCAAATTGATCCTCCTACCAAAAGCAAAAGTAAGATAGGATTAGTGATTGGACTGATTGTTGGGGGAATCATTTTGGTTGGAGGATCAGGTGTATTTCTATTTGCATTTCGGCAGAGAAGGGGGAGAAGGGACGATTATGAAGGCAATACCATCTTTGATATCTCCAATGAATTTGTAAGAGGCAGTGGACCGAAGAAGTTTCCATACTCGGAATTGGCTAGAGCGACTAACAACTTTGCAGAGCAGGAGAAGCTTGGAGAGGGAGGCTTTGGTGGTGTCTACAAGGGTTACCTGAGTGAACTTAATACCTATCTTGCTGTCAAGAGGGTATCCAGGGGGTCTTGTCAGGGTGTGAAGGAGTATGCATCAGAAGTTATGATCATCAGTCGATTGAGGCACAGAAATTTGGTGCAGCTCATGGGATGGTGCCATGAGAAAAGTGAACTTTTACTTGTTTACGAGTTTATGTCCAATGGTAGCTTAGACGCTCATCTTTTTAAAGGGAAGAGTTTGTTGACATGGGAGATGAGATACAAGATTGCTAAAGGCATAGCATCTGCATTGCTTTATTTGCACCAAGAATGGGAACAATGTGTGGTGCAGAGGGACATCAAGTCGAGCAACGTCATGTTAGGCTCTACATTCACTGCTAAACTTGGAGATTTTGGGTTAGCTAGTCTAGTCGACCATGAAAAGGGTGCAGAAACAACGGTCCTGGCAGGGACAATGGGTTACATGGCTCCTGAATGTGTCATCACAGGCAAGGCAAGTAAACAAACAGATGTATACAGCTTTGGAGTCGTGGCCTTTGAGATAGCCTGTGGAAGAAGGCCTATCGATCTCAGGGCTCAAGAAAGTCAAGTAAACCTGATCGAATGGGTTTGGAGCCTCTATGGAACTGGATCGCTTCTTGAAGCGGCCGATCCAAAACTCTCTTCAGATAATTTCAACGAACAAGAGATGGAACATTTAATGATTGTTGGGCTATGGTGTGCTCATCCAGACAGCAATTCTCGTCCTTCAATCAGGGAAGCAAGTCGAGTACTTAATTTTGAAGCTCCATTGCCTACTCTTCCGTCAAAAATGCCTGTGCTAACATATAGCGTTCCCTCAGTACTTAGTATTACTACATCTTCCTCGACATCCCCTTATGGCACTCTAGTCTCTGAGAACAACCAAATCCAGTCTTCAATCTGTAGAACGCAATCAGCGAAATTCCTACATCCTCTTGACCATCCTCACAATCCATCTCACAGCAAAACTCAGTAAATCAAAATCCTGCAAGTGTTGGAAATCTTCAAATGGAAATCTACTTCATGGTCTGGGATTCGAATTTAGATATAAAGGTTTCCAAATCTCTTATGTATATGATAAAAATTTTATTATACGGGAAGGGTAAATGTGCAGTCTATAGCAATGTTCAAAATCTTTTCCTTCAATTCTAACGGTTCTTTACCCGTTTTAGTTCTTCTCTGCACTTGTCATTTTTAAGCAAAAATTACCAGTCTTATGGTGCACCTTCAGTAATAGCCTTTATCAACTAGGCTACTTAGTTGAACTCAACTCGTTATCACCTTAACTAAATCGAGGTATGAGCTTAATTAAATCGTAATTGACTCGATGAAGCTCGACTGACAATTGATTTGCTTGAAGAAAATATGTTTGACTTGATTAAGAATTCGTGATGAGATAAAGCCGTGAAAATTTTAGCGTGCAGAGATGCAATGCGTTTCGCTAATTGTTGTTGGCAGGATTTGTTGGGTTTTCTGGAAATAAAAACTTGGGGGACTTTATAATATTTTAGTGGGATGTTTCACACAATGAGTGTAAGAAATCTTGACATCAATTTTTGCGAGCGATATTTTTTTATATGTATTGTATGATTTAAATCTCCCTTTAATTGAGAAAGAAAAAAGAAAAAAAGAGTGATTAGTAAGTTGGGCCTTCTATTATTCTGTTTTGGGCTGAAATATTGTAGTTCAAGATTCATTAAGCAGAGTAGCTAAATGAGATTAAGAATATTGCTAATAAATTCTCACTTGACATCTACAACTACAAGCCCACCTTACATTTCGTTTTTCTGATTTTTTTAGTGAGTACATTTCGTGTGTTGAATTGTAGAACTTTTAGCAGTATAATTTTTGTTAGAAGTGTTATTGAACAAAAGTCGTTTACTGTTTGATATATATTGTAAAATGTTAGGCTTTTAAAAATTTTGAGAGATATATTAGATTTTAAAAAATATAAAGAGGTATATTTGAGGGGAAAAAAAAAAAAAAAACTTCTCTCATCATATAAAAATTATTTCGCAAAAAACTTTTGAAAAACTCCAATTTGGTACTTTTTATTTTTTATATTTTTCAACTTTAACTTTTACTTATAAGTACTTTTAGAAATAAGTCAAATAAATTAATCTCAACTTCTAAATTTACATAAAAAGTTTTTAAGTGTCTAAAAAATTAAAGGAAAGAGGCCTTTCGTTACAGTTACCTTATTTTGGTCTTCAGCTATAGAAAAGAATATAAACATCCTAATTAATTACTCTTCTGGAAATTCCAGACTTTAAGATTTTCCGGAAATGTCATGCATTGACGCCTGGAAATGAACAGTCAAAGTCAAGCATAAGCTTCCAAGATCGCATGACGTGTGTTCATTCTCTTTTGAATTATCTCTCCTCCTTTTCATCAATTTATTTCGTTTTCATATGCTCACTAAGAGAAAATTTTCACATTTAGTACCTATTATTTATAAAATATTTTAATTTAATTTTTATTATTTAAAATATTTTAATTTAGTTCTTATTATTTCATCAAAAGTCTCAATTTTATCCCTATTATTTAAAATATCTTAATTTAGTCCATATTATTTTTAAAAAAGTTTCAATTTTGTTCCTATTATTTTTTAAAAGTTTCAATTTCTTCTTTATTATTTTCTTAAAGTTTCAAATTTGTCTCTATTATCCAATGACTAAATAAAATTGTTTTGAGAAATAATAGGGACGAATTTGAAACTTTTTGAAAACAATGGGAAAGAAATTAAATTTTTTTGAAAAACAATATAGATTAAATAGAGACATTTTAAACAATAGAGACGAAATTAAAACTTTTGATAAAATAATAAAAATTAAATTAAAATATTTTAAATAATAAAGACTAAATTAATACATTTTGTAAATAATAGGAACTAAATGTGAGATTTTCCATTCAACAACCATGACCTCTTTCTTACATTGGATTTTTAGCTTAGACTGAAATAAAATCTTTAATGGTTTAATTGTTGTTGACTCCAATTTTCCCTAGTATATTATATAGTTTTTTTTTTAATTTCTTATTTCATGGTCATTTTCATCCACCAGATAGTATATTATATAGTTAAATTCATAAACTAACGCATGAAGAATTGTTACGGTATTGCTTTGTTAGCCGGCACGTACTCGCTCACGCTTGAGGTCCAAAGAACTGGTTATGTTGGCAATAACTTATAGATTCAGTTAACCAAATCAAACTCAACCAAGTCTTATTAAGTAGAGTCGATTATATGATCAAACGACATCATTTATAAGTTCTGTATATCTCCGTTTAAGTTATCTTAGATCGTCTTCTACCTCTCTTTTGATATTTTATCCTGTTAGACAGGGGTCTCAAATTTCAAAACCATTAAGAATATTTTACTGGGGCATGAAGCTGGAGAATTAAACAATGAAGTCAAAAAGAACCAAAACATAGTTTATTATTTACTTGACTCGGTAAATAAAGACTGCTTTTCATGTTTAAAATTGTATAAAATGATCATTCAACGACTCACGGCACCTGTTTGCTGCAAGCTATTTCAGGTGTCTCGGTGCCTGGTTTGAACAATACAAGCCATGGTTCTTTCCCATCTCAAATTTCATCCCCGACTGGGTAATGATCGTCCTATGATCTGTGGTGCTATTGTTTTCTTTGTAATGATTCCTTCCGTGGCTGCGCTATCGTTCAACTTCAACAGTTTCAATCCCAATGATCTTAACATCACATATGAAAGAGCCTATCCAGCAAACAATGTAATACAACTCACTGCAAATCAGAGAGATTTGAGTGTGTTGGCCAGCATCGGCCGAGCAACCTATAGAGAGCCTCTGCAACTTTGGGACAAGGCCTCTGGAAACCTCACAGACTTCACTAGTCATTTTTCTTTTGCCATCAATTCACAGAACAGATCGGCATATGGAGATGGGATCGCATTCTTCCTCGCACCTGTTGGCTCCCGGATTCCAGATAATGCAACCAAAGGTGGGAGTCTTGGCTTAACAAGTGATGGTCAGTTTCTGAACTCAACAGGCAATCAATTTGTTGCAGTAGAATTCGATATATATAGAAATTCTTGGGACCCTGAAGGGGACCATGTAGGTATCGATATCAATTCCATGGAATCTGTCACTAACTTGACATGGTGGAGTAGCATCAGGGATGGTAAGAAAAATGATGCATGGATTTCTTATAATTCTCATTCGAAGAATTTAAGTGTTATCTTTACTGGTTTTAGAGGGAATAGAACCGTTGAGCAGAACCTCTATTACATAGTTGATTTAAAAGAACACTTGCCAGAATTGGTCACTTTTGGGTTCACTGCTGCCACAGGAAATGCGTCAGCATTGCATAGCATTTATTCATGGAATTTTAGTTCAACTCTGCAAATTGATCAGAATATGACTGATCAAGAAGCGTTCATGCCAGGGCCTAGCCCTCCTACCGGAAGCAAAAGTAAGATCGGTTTGGTGATTGGATTGATTGTTGGAGGGTCTGTTTTGGTTGGCGGATCAGGTCTATTTCTATTTGCATTGAGGAAGAGGAGGAAGAGGAGGAAGAGGAGAAGGGATTACGAAGGCGATACCATCTATGATATCTCCAGTGAATTTGAAAGAGGTAGTGGACCCAAGAAGTTTCCGTACTCCCAACTGGCTAGAGCAACAAACAACTTCGCAGAGCAGGAGAAACTGGGAGAGGGAGGCTTTGGTGGAGTCTACAAGGGTTACCTGAGAGAAGTTGATACCTATCTTGCTGTGAAGAGGGTGTCCAGGGGGTCTAGTCAGGGTTTGAAAGAGTATGCATCAGAAGTGACGGTCATCAGTCGACTAAGGCACAGAAATTTGGTTCAACTCTTTGGATGGTGCCATGAGAAAAATGAATTTTTGCTTGTTTATGAGTACATGCCAAATGGCAGCTTAGACTCTCATCTTTTCAAAGGGAAAAGTTTGTTGACATGGGAGGTGAGATACAAGATTGCTCAAGGCATAGCCTCTGGATTGCTTTATCTGCACGAAGAATGGGAAAAATGTGTGGTGCACAGAGACATAAAGTCCAGTAATATCATGTTAGACTCCACATTCAATGCTAAACTTGGAGATTTTGGGTTAGCTAGGGTAGTTGACCACGAAAAAGGGTCACAAACAACGGTCCTGGCAGGGACAATGGGTTACATGGCTCCTGAATGTGTAATCACGGGCAAGGCAAGTAAGGAAACTGATGTATACAGCTTTGGAGTTGTGGCTTTGGAGATAGCCTGTGGAAGGAAACCTATTGATCCAAGGGCTCAAGAAGGTCAAGTTTACCTGGTCGAATGGGTTTGGACCCTCTATGGAACGGGAAGGCTCCTTGAAGCCGCTGATCCCAAACCCTCTTCAGATTTCAATGAACAAGAGATCGAACATTTAATGATTGTTGGGCTATGGTGTGCTCATCCAGACAGCAATTCTCGTCCTTCAATCAGGCAAGCAAGTCGAGTACTTAATTTTGAAGCTCCATTGCCCACTCTCCCATCAACAATGCCTGTGCCAACATATGGCACTCCACCAGTCAATAATATGCATACATCTGCCTTCTCATCCCCTTATGGCACACTAGTCTCTGAGAGCAGCCAAATCCAATCTTCAATCTATAGCACGGATTCTTCCAAATATACTACATCCTCTGGTCCATCCTCCTCTTCCGTTTCACTCCTGCATACTCGCTAATAATTTCAAAACAATATTCGATGATTTTTATTCGATGGAAATGTCTGCTTTTCCTTTTCTATTTACTGCATTTGTCAATAGTTTTTTCTGTAAAAATGTTGAGGTTAGTTTGAATTTATATCAATAGTTGTATGGAAAGAGCAGAAGACTCTGCAGAATTATTACATGCTCTTGCATTGGAACCTTGTAAATGATTAGTGTGATTTTATTGTCCCTTACAAGTTCAAAATGGTATTACGCAATCAACACCACTACATTGGATTCAATTCAAATATTGTCTGAAATGCCTTAATGGTACAGATGGAACAGCCTTTGCTTATACACTTGCATCTGTTATTATGAATTCTGAATTATTATCTTCGGTTACAGCAGTGGTTCCCTGCAAAAACTTGATGCATAAAATATTCTCAAAAACACAATAGCATTGGTAAATTACATTAATGTTTGTCAGAAACGCGAGGGTCAATGAGTGTTGCAATATTGTTTAACCAATGCTCTTGTCTTTCCAAGCCTGGAAATGACAAAATCTGGCTGAGAATTGTATGCCAAGAAGCCTTGGCAACTCTAGGAAAATGAAGATTACCTGATTTTGTTATGAACTGACTTGAACCATGACGGTCTAAGGCCACCTAAAGGTTTTTTGCCTTGATAATGCTTAAAGGCCTATTTGTGTGCGCGCGTTCACGTGTGTTTTAGCATATGTTGATCTCGAAGCTACTCGAGATCATGATAGGCCTTGGTATTAGAGACATTTGATATTATTTTCTAATTTAGAATGCATACAAGAAATTCAATAATAATAGATTGATAATAGAGTGAAAGTATGTTATTTAATTTAAACAATCAACAGTTCTACTTATTTTATCATTATTGAATTAGATGATCATTACTGTTGGTTCTTCCATTACGTTGTGAGAGAATTCTCTGTCATTGAAGATAAAAGTGGTGCTGATGAAGATCCAACGCCCTTGATATCAGTGGCGGAGCCACACTAAGGCAAGTAGGACCTAAAATAACGTTAAAAAATTTATGTATTTTTTTTTAAAAAGAAATTAAAATATCTATATAGTTTTAGTTAAAAAAATTAACTAATCCCATTAAAAGAAAAAATAAAGTCATATAATTAAAAAAAAAATTATTTTAACTCTTACTGATAAAAATTTATAACGCCTCTATTTGATATGGCAGCAAGAATTTACTATGAATTTAATGCAATAAATTATTTCCTTGGGTAATATAATAAAGAGGTAGTGATTTACATCAAAGCAGATCAGAGAAAAAAAATAAATTATGATAAATTCGAATACGTATCATGAATATATATACTTATTAACTAACCAAAATATGATCATATTTTGCTTTTAATGGTCTATCTTACGTGATTTATTTCCAAAATAATTACTACGATACCAAAATGACTTGATTGTAAATTCATCTAATGTTTTAATCAGCTAAACTAACTACTTATGACACACACTAAAGCATTGGATGGAATAATCAACTAATAATCTTTTTATATTATAAAATTTAAAATTTAAATCATAATTTCAACTTCTATATATCAAAAAGAAAAACTAACTATCGTATGTTGCTTAAAATTACAATAATCATTAACTAACCAAAATATGATCATATTTTGCTTTTAATGGTCTATCTTACATGATTTATTTCCAATTCGAGCTCATATAAAGCCCATATTAAGATTATAATTTGTATATGTAATTTTTCTTATAAATAGTTAGTGTATTCAACTTTATTTTACTTACAAAACTATACATATATTTTACTACGTATTGTCTCTTTATTTTACTACAAGAGAATACATAATATCTATGGCTATGGGGGAATAAAATCTTTCACAATGATTACGTTTAAATGTTTGGAATCATTTTGCTTACTTTGAAGAACATGAGTATGTAATTTGTAACTATTGTAAACGTAAATATATATTTCGTCGTCAATTTGAAACTGGAACGCTTGTAAGATATTTTGTATCTCAACACTCAAATGTTCCAAACTATTTTAATTCTCAACTACCGCCGCCACCACCACCAACAGGCCCAACACTCACATAAGGAGCATAATAAAATGAAGAACTTTTCCACAAACTTTTTTCAAGCATTTATGTAATGTTTTTTTTTTTATGTTTGTTAATAACGTATCCGTGTCTCGTAAACTTGTGGTTTGTTAAGTAATATTTTATCATTTATATTAATATTATCAATCAACTTATGTCTTATTAATTGTTAAATTAACTTTTTTGTAAAAAAAGTTAAACTTAACTTTTTTTCGTTATTAATCCAACTATCAAAATTCAGAACACACTAATAAATTTTTTTTTTAAAAGATGGGCTGGCCCAGCCTAGCTCGACCCAACTCGCGACTCATGGTAACGAGCTCGTGGCCCGAGCTGGGTCCTATATTTCAAGAATTGAGCCCAGTCCACTAAATATATGTGTAACGCCCGAGAACTTCACCGTACACATTTTAATTGTTGCATCCACTATTTGCATCTTTACTGTGCATTACTTATTGCTTTATGTGGTTACTATTCATTACGTTTTTCAACCACTTAATTACATAGAAATATCAATTTTCTTAAATCATATTAATTGTTTTAGGAATGAGAAAAATGTGCATTTGAGCTAAATGCATTAGGAGTCTTCATTTAGAAAATGATTTGTTGAAACTAATTAATAGTGTTACATGACTTAACTAAGTGTTTTAATTAGCTAACAATTATTTGCACCTTAGACTTGTTTTAAAGCTAGTTAGACTCATTTTAATAGCCCATATATGCACCCAACATGACCCACCCTAATATATGTTCAATATAACAACAACTTAAGCTCATAACTAGCAAAACAAAAAAAAAAAAAAATGCAGAAATTACTGTAGCAAATCCGACCAACCCTTTGTGCATCCAAGAAGGAATTTTTGCTCACCAAATCTTCAAACCAAGCCAAGCCAAGCTAGGAGCAAGTAGTTTAGAGTGTTTGCTAGCCTCCCGAAAGTTCCTATGTGCATTGGTGAGGGTTTTCATGCTTGTTTGTGCATTCTAAAATTGTTGTTCAATTCTTAAATTCTTAGATTTGTTATCAAATGTTATTGCAATACTCAAATATGCTTATATATGTTATATATAAGTAGTAGAGACCTAATTTGTGCTATTGTTTCGTAGTTTAATTGGTTGAAATTGCTCGTTGAATATTTGGCATAAATAATGACGGGAATGTTAGGGTTTTGTGAAATTGGACTTTATAGCTTGAATCAATGATTATAATGGGTGCTTTAGATGCTAATGAAAGCAATGTAAAGGTCCCGTAGGGTTTAATTGCTTATAACCTAACGAAAGAAGGAAATAGCCGACTTTTAGAAAGGGGTTTTGGGGTTATCACGAATCCGGATAAAATTGGCCTTCACTTTTGATGTTCCTAGGCTAAGTAGACCCTAATTATGCTTTGCTAACTCCCGTTTGAGCCTTGAGTGAGGTACGTGTAGTACAAAGCCAAAAGAGAAAATTTAGGACTTTCGGGCTAAATGCAGGTAATTGCATGACTTTGAGTGTCCTTAGAGTGCCTAAGGGGTTAACTAGGAGTATGGTATAGGCCCCTTTCTAATCTAGAATAATGACATGAGTTTGGTAGGAAAACGGGTTGTATTGCAAAGGGGTTAAAGCAGGAATTCGAATGTCTCACACTTTTAAGACCTTGGCATGACTCCTTGTGTGCTTAAATGTGGTTTCAATATGTTTTGGAGCTTTTGGTATAGTTTTATGTGAATCTTGAATATGCCCCTTTGTAATTTGCATAATTGCTTTCTTGAATTGAAGATTCTAAGTGAATTCTTGTTTATAGTAATTGTATTGTCATAGTTCTAAGTGTTTCCTTTGATTTTTATATTGAGTTAATTGTAATAAGAATAAGTATGAATTAATGGCTTATAAATTGATAGTACTATTATGGAATTAAATATGGTTATCTATGCTTAAAATGCTCTTTTAAATGATTGTGGAACATGCTTATATCATGATTGTATTGCTTGTTAGTTATATTGTTTGTATATTATATTACTTGAATGATTACTTGGTTGTATGTTAATTAAGTAAACTATGAGTTAGCTAACCTAGTTGGACAATTAATGAATGTTGTAGTTAAAGAGTAATTGAAACAATGTTTAACTTTATGTTCAAGGTGATTGAGGGTGATTTGAAGCCAATCTTGCATTTTGGAGCTTGGTAGAGGTGATGGAGACTTCATCCTTATGTGCATAATAGTTTATTTACTTGTACTTAGATTATGTGCACTTATTGTCTATATATTGTGTGTGAGGGCGACCTACTTTGTTATCCCTCAACCATGTGTTTATTGATTTATACTATTGTTATCATTTTGAGTGCATTGCATCGTGGTTGCATGGTAATGTCGGGAAAACCGCGCGGCATTGGGCTTGCCGGTCCACCTCAGCAATAATGGTTGCTCAGTCCTTCTCTCACTTAGGATGCTGCCCAGGAAGGTTGGGTCGTAGGATTTCGGGGTACATCCGGAGTACACCCATTTTGGAGTTATAAGGGATGCCGACTTATCGATATCAGTGTCATTATTACATCGGGATTTCAGTTCGTGGCTCGTGGTTCGTGATTGAAGAACAAAGTGAATCGTATCCTTTTTAATGTGTGGTAACTTGTTTTAATTGTTCTTTGGTTGTAAAATGCTTTATTTGTACTAACTGCTGCATTGCACATCCCCGATAGACCTTATCCCTCACTGGGCAATTGTGATTGCTCATACCTCGCTAAACATGTTTCAGATGATGCAGTTGGAGGAATTGCCTTGATTGTTATGTGCTATTACTTGAGATTAGAGTGATTGTCTGCTAAACTGTGGAAGACCTTGCTTGTCCTACTTTCTGTTCTATTTTGGAGCCTAAGGGCTTATGTATATATTTGGGTAGTTACAGGTTTGAAAGCTAAGTGGATATAGCAAGTGTTATGGAATTGTGGCATGTAATAACTTATGCTTCTGCTTCTAGCTACGTTGCATGCTTAGGTGTGAATGAACGGATGTATGGTTGGCACTAATTTATGATAATGTTTAATTGCTAACATAGAATAGTATGATAAGTGAATGAAGACAAAGATTTTAGGACTATTGTCGCATGCTTGTGTGTATTTATATTGTCTTGTGTTGCTTAAGGCTCGGATGGCCTTGAAGTTTGGAATTCAATTACAAATGTTGTTCCTTTTGCTTCGTGGTTTTATTTGATTGTTTACAGGTTTTCAGAATGTCCACGGTATATGGGAGACTGTAACACCCCGATCCCTCTCGAGACCGGGAGTTCTATTAATCGATCTAATCGCAACCCAATTCCAAACCCAGGCATAAAATTTTAGGGAAAGACGGACGGAGTCTCCCCTGTTTCTAGGCAAAATGCAAAACCTACAATAGCATATAAGTGGACCAACACCGTGTCCAGCCATACAAACACCTCAAGGCCATCCGAGCATTGGTTCTCAACAAGCGAACACAAGTAAATATATATTTCCAGTTTAAAAGCTAACCTATCTCTTCTCATCTTTAACAAGTACATTCATGCTTGGCAATTGAACTATACTAACCTATTGCATAAAATAGACTATCATACTATTCTAATAAACATAGTTAAGTTAATTACATAACTTTTAACACTAAATACATACAATACATGAAAACATACATCTTTGCATCTTTCTATAACTCAGCCACATAACACGCAAGACAACTCTTCAAGCATAATATTTCACGTAACCACGAACTTTCTAGCTAACATGGCATTTCCTAAAATGTGGTGGTAAGGAGTGAGTATACACAACATGTATACTCAGTGAGGAAGAAACATATATCGAGGTGGAAAGAAAGAAGATCGTCCAATGCAAATAGGTACAGTTAAGCAATATAACCAATAAAAAAGTATTCAATATAAACGACAATACAATAAACAATTAAAGAAAACATAAACACAACCATTGAAAACTATACCACACTCTGAAGGCAATGGTTCGCTCATACGGGCAATGTACCATGCGATTCGATTCCACGAGCATTACATCAATCTCGAGCTTGATGTTGACAATGATGACAATAAGCGCGCAACCACCTTATAATATCCACTAGGTGTACTCCGGATATACCCCGACACATCTACGACCCAAATCTCCCAGGGTGGCACCCCTAGCGAGAATGGGAATAGGACACGGAGCTAGAGCAAACCAACCCTAGCAGCTCGAGACTACCCAGAGAGACCCATCACTCACGCGCCTGACACTATGCACGAGATACAAGCAATAAACGAGCGATAGCACGAAGGTGCAGATTAGTGACGATAAACGAGATATCAAGCATTTACAATCAATAATAGCAATCACTTAACTTTTCAAGCACGATTATCATTAATATCAACAATAACATCAATTAATCACGTAATAGCAGTTCAAACACAAAAATGGCAAATATCACTATTCAATCTTTAACTTCCAAAGGCAATTACGAGTAAACGAGCTATAGGATTAAGTAACCGATTTCACTACATTCACTTAGGCACTACAAGGCATATTTCTATATCACGAAACCTCACTTTCCCAACCGAAGCTCGAAAGTCCACCTACTACGTTTGAACTACAGCTATGTTAACCGGTCACCCAATCAATGCCATAATAGCGCCAAAAGTACTTCCATGCCCTCAATAGCAAAACCCCCAACTCAATTCGAGCACGGTCAACTTTTGGTCAAACGACCCCTTTACGTTTCTTTGTCTAATTTTCAATTTTAACAAAGGCCGGTCTGTTTTTATAGTACATTTTATCTTTCTATCATCAATGGCACCTATCCAAATCAAGAAATTGCAATTCGGATAAAAAATCCAAAAATCAAGGGTTTTACTATTCATTTTTACTATTCATGTTCTTCCCTAATTTCAATATGCATTTCTAGCCGTAAAAACCGTTAAATAACTAACAAGCAATACTCTACGAACCTTAAAGAGGCAATTCCAAGCAATTACAGGCATTATAATGCAATAAATATCAAATCTAAAAATTTGAAACAAAAATCAAATTCGAATATAAATGCACAAAAGCGTGAAAACCCTCACAGAGATTGAAGAGGAAGGCTTGCAAGGACCCGAGCCATGTTCCTCGTCCGATTCCATGCAAGATTTT
The DNA here is from genome assembly GCA_037974665.1 of Ehretia macrophylla. Lineage (NCBI taxonomy): Eukaryota > Viridiplantae > Streptophyta > Magnoliopsida > Boraginales > Ehretiaceae > Ehretia > Ehretia macrophylla. Next base: position 50,716,308 of record CM075766.1, read on the forward strand.
GGCCTAAAATGCAAAATCAATTTTTTTTTTCTTTTCCTTGAGAGTTTCGGCCATGGAAGGACTCATAGGGCATTTTTGGTTTTGTTTTTTTTGTCAATTTTGATTGATTTTGGCTATTTAAAAAGATGACAAAGGCTCAAGGGCAAAATGGTCATTTAACAAAGTCAAAACTCATGTTAAAATGGTCAAATAAGCTTATTTAATTAGCATTTAGTCTAATTCAAGTTAAAACAATGCAATTTAATGAAAACCAACTAAAACTAGCTAAATCAAACTAGAAACGCTATTCACGAAATCTGAAAAATATTCTTCTAACTTTCGTTTTCGAAATATTACGATCGAATAGTCAATAAACGATCGCAAATTAAATGATGAGCAATAATATAAAACTATAATTTTTTGAAAAGTAGAATAGTAGAATAGTTTAAAACCTACTCCGGCTCGGAGTTACTTTTCTTATTTAATTGAAAACCGAGTAATTTTAATGCAAGACAATTAAAACCAATTATGAAAATAATCAAAACAATCAAAATAATCAATATTCATTAAAAAATAATTAATTTAACTATTTCTAGAATATTTTAAAGAATTATGAAATTAATGTTAGGATACAAATGAATAAGTTAATATAAACACGTAGTCAGATGCAATTAAATACTAACATTTAAGATGACATTTAATTAAATACAAGAAAATAAATCTAGTTACTATAAACAATAAAAATAGGTAATAATCTTTTAATTAATCAATATAAAAATTATTGAATGCTTTTAAAAGAAATAGCAAAATAGTGTAAAAATGGATGATTTAACTAATTAAACATTTAATTAAATGCAGTCAAATGCTATTAAATGCATGCCGGGTTCGGGTTATCACAGAGACTCCGTCCGTTTTCCCTAAATTTTGTGCCCGGGTTTGGAAATGGGGTTGAGAATAACTTAGTTATTAGAGCCTCCGATCTCGTGAGGGATCAGGGCGTTGCAATATGTACCGAATCGAACTCATTTTTCTTAACCTAAAATTGAGTCGGACAGTGTCAGACCGTGCCGGGTTGGCCCATTTGCCAGTTCTAAGTCCAATAGCGTCCGTGAATAGAAATTTTTTCCAATTTTCCTGTTACTTAAAATTACAATAATGCCCATCCGGAACTTTTTTCTTTTTTCTTTTTTATTTTTTATTTTGTCAGCCTACACCGTGCCTGTATCCAACGGCAAAATTTCGACCAATATTTCAGTCCGTTGCTGACATTCATAACCGATACTTCGCCTCGATATTTGCACCCACATTTTACTTTCCCAATTACCAACCAAGTCAGTTGTTTACCTCTTCCTACGTTGGACCATAACTGTGCCTCTTCTGCTTCATCCCACAATTTTTTCTGTTTTCTGGTCATAGTTTCATCTCACACCAAAACTTGGAATTGGTGAATCAAACCAATTCAGACCCACGCACATGCAGATTTTTGGTCACTTGTGTTTATTACTAGTAATATGCACTGTTATTGATTTCTACAGAAAAATGTTGGGGCATGTTTTGGGTTTTTTCTTAATGGATTCTGTTAAATGCTTGAGGCATTTGAATCTGAAAGCTGGTTTTGGATTTGGGTTTTTGCTGTTTGGAAGTTTTGAGCATGTCTTCAAAGTTTTAGGCTTGTTTTTCTTGTTTGGTTTATGGTTGAGATTCTTACCGATTAGTTGGTATTACAAGGGTTTTTGTAGATTTTTATGTGATTTTAGAGGAAAATCAGATGGTTTGAGAATTGGGATTTGTTCAAAAAGTGATCTTGATGTTAAATATAGCTCAGAGATTGCATCTTCCCAATGTAAGTTGTTGAAATCCTCAAATAATTTGAGTACATTGGAGGAAAGCAAAGATAATGGTCCTAATAAGAAGAGTGAGGGTGATGATGATAATGTTCATTGTGGAGTAAAGAGTATTTCAGGTGCTGAATTTAATGGTCATAATGATGATGATGAGGAGGAGGAACATGAATGCTACGAGGAAGATGAAGAATTTGATGTTCTGGCATTGAGAAAATTGATCAAGATTGAGAGACAAAGAGCAAATAATGCTCGTTTGGAATTAGAGAAGGAACGAATGGCAGCTGCAACGGCAGCTGAGGAGGCAATGGCAATGATTCTTCGCCTTCAGAATGAGAAGAGTTTGGTTGAATTGGAAGCCAATCAGTACCGAAGATTAGCGGAGGAGAAGCAACTTCATGATCACGAAGTAATTCAATCATTGGAGTGGCTTTTATTGGAGCATGAGTCAGAAAGGAGTCTTTTGGAGGATCAGTTGAGGTTATGTGGGCAAAAGTTGAAGCTGACTATGCAGAGTGATGAAGGAGACCACTCAGGAGAAGTTGAGGCATCATTGAGTTCTTCCAATGCTAGCTTTGAGAATGCTTTTTTAGAGGATCAGTTGAGGTTATGTCGGCAAAAGCTGAAGCTATCTATGCAGAGTGATGAAGGGGACCACTCGCGAGGAGTTGAGGTATCATTGAGTTCTTCCAATACCAACTTTGAGAATGCTCTTAATCCGGGACTATTTAGCTCCCTTGATATGAACTCGTCGCCATGGTAGGTATTCAATGCATTGGTGTTGCCTCCCTCCTTTGATCATAGCACTTTTTAACTATAATTTGTAAATAGTTAGAAATGATATATTGTATTAAGATCAAGTATCTCAATGTCAATCTCTAGTTTCTGTTTCATCATCGAACCTTTTCAATGGATAATTGTTGATGAATGATATCAATGGTTGATTTGTATTAGTTAAGCAAGGTGTGAATTTACTGTTCAAATGATAGTCCTGTGATTGGAAAGGGCGTTGTAGCAGGAGAAATTGCTTATTACTATTTTACCTTAATTTCCTCTGGTAAAGGTTTGATATCGATGCCTCCCTTGAGTAAAATGCATATACTACAGATGGTGAACAAACCAGTTGGATTTTTATGGACTCTTGAACAGGGGAAGAATTTGCTTCTTAAAGTGAAAAAGTTTTTCAGGGCTATATAGTTATTGCCTGCAATAATGCAGGTGGTACTGCTTTCTTGGGGAAATTCATCTTCAGAGAATTGCTTATCTAAATATTTGACTGGGGAACCTGATGATAGATATTATATGGTTGTCAGGCATAACCCATATGCCACCTAGCATATATAGTTTTATGTAACGAAAGATGATCGATTTTTCTGATGTAGCTCATTTTTCATCTATAGATGCAGAATGACAACAGAGGAACACTCGATAATCATCATCTAGATCTTCTTTCTTGTAATACCACTTTTCCAGGCACAGCTCCAATAGGTGGTTGGTGATATACTCAACCTGGAGTTCTACATTAAGACTAATTACTGAAGCAATATTCAATTTGAACTTCAATGTACTACCAAATTTTGTTGCACGGAGCAGAAAATAGCTCCAGCCAGAAGTACTACTATGCAGTGTGATGTTTATCTGGCCAGCTTCAATGAAACTAGTGAACAATTTCATAGTGTCCTACGGTCAATTTAGATTCCATTTTCTGCCTTCTGGAGATCCTCTGAAGCAAGACGATGCCATATATGGGCTCTTGAAGTTTTTTGGAGCATAAACAAGCAAGGCACGGGTCCAGACGAGCATGATCAATGAAGCCGGTTGATAACACTCGATCATCTATTGTGGTGAAAAAAGATGGCATGGAGTTCTATCTGCTAATTTTCTGCAGGTTGGATTTTGATATGTACATTTATTATGATCCATGCTTGGTGGAGTTCCCAGTTAGAATCTCTATTGCTAAAGCTTTTTATTCACCTGTAATTTCTATAAAGTTTAAACAAAGAATGAATGCTTATGGTTATGACATCAATTGACAAGCTGTATGCGATTTTTATTTTTGAAAGTTCTCTTATCCATTTGAATTTTGTAGAAAGTTGCATGAGGATTTTCTTACTTTATTGTCATGTAAGCGAGGTGCTTGCCTTTTCTTACAGCTTATCTGGATTGAGATAGTCAGAGAATTGCTTATTGTAATTAGACATTTTTAGTTCGAAACACGGTTTTAGCCTCTTTTGTACCAAAAAAGAAAAAGTCTTAACTTTTTTAATTTATGATACAATGTCAATGCCACAAGTATCACAAGAAATAAATGATTGTGTTCCATACAAGAGTATAAAAGTTTTTAGATCTAAAATTGCACAGGTAGAAATTATCATTATGCCAAATTCTATCTCAGAAATTAACAATTTGGTTATGTCAAATGTCTAAGTTTTGAAGTTGGGTGTGGATATCCTCAATCAAAGTGAATAATAATATAGTATAAGGAGATTTACAAGAAATAAATGATTGCACTCCATACATATTATGTTTTAGTATTGTCTAAGAGTATAAAAGTTTTTAGATCTAAAATTGCATGAGTAGAAATTATCGTCATACCAAATTCTTTCTAAAAAGTTAACAATTTGGTTATGTCATTTGTCTAAATTTTAAAGTTGTGTGTGAATATTTCCGGTCAAAGTGAATAATAACATAATATTCTAACATTCATGTTTGAGACATATGTATGCAGTATGCTTGCCCTTTTTTTGTTCAACATTTTTTGCTATTTGACCCTAATGTTGTAAACTTTCTACAAAAAATGGCTTCAAAATGACTTTATATAATTATAAACATTTAAAAATATATTGATGGAAACAAAAATTAGAGAAAGTGGACTACAATAAAAAGTTATCCAAAAGAAGAAAAAACAAAGAAAGTAAGAAGTTAAAATTGGGAGTAAATATCTAAAAATTGGATGAAATAATTAGAGAATCATTAATTATAATGATTTTTTAAAAAAATTTAAATCACGATTTTGACATGTCAATTAAAAAAAAAAAAAAAAAGGGTAAATTGGTAGATCAGTCAACAAGTACCAAATATAACTTCACTTTGTTGGTTAAAGTACAAATTAACGTTCGAACAAAACGGTCTTTTTCAATGTCTTGACGCGGAAAAGAAAAATTAAAATCAAAGTCCTAACACAACTGAAAGGACATTACAAGCCCTAGCGTCGCCGCGCTACGTCACCGCTGCCGCCATCGGCCCAATCGCCGTCGCCGGTTACCTTCTCCCAAGTCTTCTCATCTCTCTCCATTATCGACTTAATTTTCACACTAATTCAGCACAATTCAGTATATTTTTGTTGAAAAAGTTTTCTTACTATTTATCTTTCAATTAGCTTTTGCTTTGAGCTAGTCTGCTATATATATATATATATATACAGGCGTAATGCATTCAAAATGTATGTATTTTGTTGAAACTGCACGTTATAGTTTATACTACTGTAATGATTTGATAATCTTATTTGTACGTTAGAGACTGTGCTACTGTAATTATCTAATCATTACGAGACAGAGTTAGTGAGCCACATTCTTACACGTTATATGATGACAGGCAATTTTGACAAAATACATGGCGATATGTGCACTTTACTTATATGCCTTCCAAGAATATAGATAATATATATGAAAGGTGAAACCTTTCTGGGATTTTTAAAATTTTAAACTTTTTAAAGGTGAAGTTTTTTGTTGGTGATAGTGTTTGAGTACTGCACTTTCTAAATTGCCTGATTAACCTTTTGTCACTTTTGTCACTGAAGCGGGAATTTGTTGCTTTTTTGTTGTTTGCTCGTTCGCATTCATACTATGAAGAAGCATTTTAATTTTTTTAGCTCTTTCTGATATTTTATTATTTCAGTGATGGTATTTTTATTTTACATGCAGATCGAATAAAATTGATCTATGAATTTTTGGTGAGAAGCATGTCAATTCATTGGACGACTTCATAGTTGTTCTGTTGGTGAGTCATGTATGATATATTTTGATTGTCAATGCATTAGCTGTAGAATTGTGGCAGAGGAAAAAACTAGAGCAGTTTTTCTGTGTCTTTATGCTTATGCTGGAATTTTGAATATTGAAACATATCAAGAACATTCACCGACAAATGCTTCTTTTTGGTGCGATATTGTGGTGTGTTACAATTATTTTATTTCAGAAATAAGCATGTATAATGCAGGTTTTTTCTTCTGATCACCGGTGATGGCCAGTTTCATGGAATTAACTGAAACCCCACAGATGCTTCCACCTCCACCAGGGAGTTTTATTGATCGTGAAGAACTTATCCAACATGTTGGGGAGTATGCCATATCCCAGGGATATGTTGTTACTATCAAACAGTCAAAGAAGGACAAAGTGGTTGTCCTTGGCTGTGACAGGGGAGGTGTTTATAGAAATAGGCGTAAACCTGTTGACGAGGCCTCTGGTGAACATCTGCGCCAAAGAAAATCTGGTTCTCGACTTACAAATTGTCCTTTTGAACTTGTGGGCAAGAAGGAAGATGGTTTATGGGTGCTTACTGTTAAAAATGGTTCACACAACCACGAAGCTTTGAAGGATTTCTCAGAGCATCCCACTGCTCGTCGCTTCACAGAGAAGGAAATAATGCTAATCAAAGAGATGACAGAAGCTGGTCTGAAACCACGCCAAATACTAAAAAGATTGAGACAAAGCAATCCAGATCTCTTATCAACACCAAAGCATGTTTATAATGTTAAGGCCAAACTCCGACAAGGAAATCTTACAGGTTGAGTCACCTCTACAATCCTTTTAAAAAATTACCAATTGTAATTTGCATGGTTAATTATTCGTTTCTTTGACATCATGTTGGTATGAATTTCTTGTTCAGGCTGTTTGTGTGATTCTGGTGTATTTCCTACTTCGGCAACCTTTATAATGTTCCTAGCATTTTGCTTTAGAAGTTCAAAATGAGCTCATCTAGCCGTAATTTGAAATCTCTTAATTCATTCTCATATGTTTACCTCCTTCATGGTCTCTATTTTGTTTTCCTACTTTTAATTAACATAGGACACCCTTAGAGGCCAGGAGCAAGAAGGGGTTTGTACTGACAATGGTTAAAGAGAAGCATAGATATTAGCTGAAATGTGTTATTGATGAAGCAAATGATTCTTTAAGCTTTTGTGTAACTTTTGGTTATAGTTGCCCCTGGCGCATTACTGTTTATGCATGCTATATAGCTGGGAGGAAGTGCTACCTCAATTATATTGTCATAACTGCCTCCTTGCCTCAAAATGCTTCTAATATGGACTTAGTCATTGTGAGGCTGGATAAGAAGGAAAAAGGCATCCATTGGATTTAATCTAGCTAATGTGTTGTGGCATCAAAAATATTTATTCCTTGCAGATAAGTATGATATATGTAACGTCGACTATGCTGAATTTTGACATTCCTTACCTTATTTTGGTCTCTTACATCTGAGGAATGTTTTAGTTTGTCATATAGTACATTTAGTTGAGAACTGATACTAGTCAATTAGGATATTTAGTTGACAACCGATGACCAGAAAATTTGGACTGCTTGTGCTTTAGGCAGTTTGCTCCGCTGGAGGCTGCATTCTTGAGGAATGATTCATGAATTGGTGACTTATGGTGTGAGCGTCACTTGTCAGAAACAGAATTTTAAAGAGGGTTGTAGGGTTTTGAATTCATTGAAGTGCTTGGTGATATTTGGTCATGGTCATTGAAGTGCTTGGTGCAAGTCGAATAGTATTTGTGTGGAAAATTATGCATTATTAATTGCTTTTATGGTTTTCTTTTCATCTACTTTCGCTTCCTACGTGTTTTCTTCACTATGTGATTTATCTCATTTTTATATAAGGGAGAATGTTAAGCTTTCATCTTATTTATGCTTTTTGGTGACAACTTACAAAACTAGTGAGTTTGTATGGATCGACTTTGTCCTTATAAGCCATTGTCTTTTTTGCTGTTACAGTGAGGAGATTCAAAACTTTGAAATCAGTTACGCCTGCTGAGGGTAGCTCTCAGACTTCAACATCTGGTGAGCCATCATGGAGGAAACGTTACCCTCCGGTAAGCCACAAATAGTTTAACTTTGGTGGTATTCAATGCATGGTTACTGGTTTGTAAAAGATGAAATTTTTTCACTCAGTGTGTTAAACATCTAGAACACTTATATAGATGTGGAGAGGATGACTTTATTATACTGTGGTATCTTGGGAATTACTCTACTATTGCTATTAAGTTGGGGATTGTAGGGCGCTGAGGACTCAGGTTCTTTCTTTATACATCTCTTTTTCTGATCTACAGTTTTAAGGATTGGAAGATGAGATTCAATGTTGAAGTTTTGGTTAATTATAATTTTGTTTTGTGTTTCGCAGAGAGTGCCGAATCTCATAGGTGGTAGATTTGTTGATTCACAATCATTAACATCCATTGATGTTTTAAACCCTGTAAGTGCTGAAATGCACAAATGATCTTGGTCATGTTTTCATCAATATTTAGTGTAGGTACTTATGAATTTGTAACAGGCTACTCAGCAAGTGGTCGCACAAGTTCCTTTAACTACTGGTGAAGAATTTAAGGCTGCGGTATTTGCCGCAAAAAGAGCCTTTCCACTTTGGCGGAACACACCATTGACATCCCGTCAGCGAATCATGTTCAAGCTTCAAGAACTTATTAGAAGAGATATTGTAAGTTTGTGGACACTCATCTGCTATGTTGATTAGTCAGAAAGAAATAGTTCTCTGATGGAAGCCACTGTAATTATGTTCTAGGATAAGCTTGCCTCTAATATTACAACTGAGCAAGGCAAGACATTGAAGGATGCATATAACGATGTGTACCGTGGGCTTGGTTAGTTCCTTTTCTAGCTTTTTGGCTCTTTTACTTTATATCATTCTTGAAGGATAAGTTTCATGTCATAGAGAAGAGAAACTGAGTTGAAAGTAAATTGGATTAAAGGGAGTCAGAAGCCTATTTTTTTCATTTCGTTTTACTTGATAAAATATGTTGAAGTTGACCATAATTCATGTTTTAGTTAAAAAAGACTCCTTTCATTGCCAGTTTTTCCTTTCTGTTTAAGATAATCGGCATAAATATTCCGAGAAAGTTAGTAATTAGTGAAAATTATATTGTTGGAAATGATTTCAATCCAAATCTTCTTTGGATTCCTCTTTCATAAGGACCTTTTTAAAGATAAAATGTCTTATATCTGTATTGTTCTTAACTGCCCTACCGGCAAGTGGCTGCTCAAATGTTTGAATGTTATTTTGTAGAGATTGTGGAATTTGCTTGTGGAATGGCATCTATGCAGATGGGGGAGTTTGTCTCAAATATGTCAAATGGGACCGATACGTACAGTATCAGAGAGCCTCTTGGTGTCTCTGCTGGAATTTGCCCTTTTAACTTTCCAGCAACAGTTCCATTATGGGTAAGCCTACCATGTCTATCATTTATTTGCTTTCATGCACTAGGGTTTTTTCTCTGCTAGTTGCCCTAGCTTATGCAGATATTTGGAATGCTTAGTGAGTTTAATTATGGGTGACGCAGGGAAGAATCTAATTACCTGTTGGTTGATCGCGGTGATTTCGAGTTTAAGATACTTTGATGTATCATATTCTTAGCCTTCTCTATGTTTTTCCTGCAGATGTTTCCAATTGCAGTTACCTGTGGTAATACTTTTATTCTAAAACCATCAGAGAAAGCTCCAGGTGATTACACTTGATCTAGACAAAATTTTATTAGATTCAAAGAGCTTGGAGAAACATTATGGCACCTTTATTTATTGGACATCCTGTGTCAATCATTCATTTTTCAACCATATATTTTATGGATGGACGTCATATTATTGGTTTAAGAGTGTATTTGTTTCCTTAGGTTGAGTCATAGTGTTTCTTGTGATGCTTATTAGTAAATCTTAGTTTCTCCTTTTGGTTTGTTCAGGCGCTTGCATGTTACTTGCTGAACTAGCAATGGAGGCTGGCTTACCTAATGGTGTCTTAAACATTGTCCATGGCACCAATGTATGCTCGGACTTTATTATTGACAAACTCTGGAGAAAATTCTTGTTTTGCTTGCAAGATAGTTCATAAAGACATTAGATATACTACATCTGCTGATTGAGAGTATGAAATTACATCCATCTTATAATATTCATGTGCCTTGACTTGCATTCTCCTTTAAATTCCATCTGTTCTTTTTCTTTAATGCTGTTTTGCTTCATAACAATTTAAATCCACATATGTCTTTTACATATATGTTGATTCTCTTTTCATCTTTTTCTTGGACAGGACATTGTAAATGCCATATGTGATGATGACGATATTAAAGCTGTGTCATTTGTTGGTTCGGATGCGGTAAGGTTCTACTTTAGTATCCATCTTCTAATCGGTTAATAACAATTTAATATGGATACTTATGGGAACTAGCAAGCTATTATAGCCTCTTATGCACATAGAAAATTCTGTGCATGAATGGAGTAAATGGCAGTATTATGAGTGACAGTAGATCATTCACCATTTGACCAGCCTATAAGCTCGGCCAAACACCTCAACTCTTGGGCTTTTAAATTACCTTGTCGTAGAAGCGCATTTGTGTCAAATCAATAGGGTTTTAAAGTGAAGTAAAGTGGATTCGGGGAACTGAGGTGTTTTACTTGATCTAGTCATGGCTGAATGCCGAAATGTTTGCAAGGATGCGAGAATAATCTGTTTGATTCAGAATCAATCGTAAGATTGAGGAGGTTATAAAAGTCTCAAGATTGGATTGTGTCTCTGAAGGTCAAGAGGATTTGGTTTGATGACCCATATAAGATGAGGACCCACTTTGATGACCCATATAAGATGAGGCATTCCCAGTCAAATACATTGCATGTAAGCAGGGCTGTGAGTATATGCAACTTATCTACGAGATAGGTTCACTACCTTTGGCCTAAAAGGGGTAGATTTTTCAATGAAGTAGGTGAGAATGTTTGTCCTGCAGACTGTTTGAGATTTATGCCCGTACACATCTTCATTCTTAAGTAGCATCTATTCATTGTTGGTGTTATTTGAAATATTTGCCATTGTAGAATTTTACCGTTTTGAGTTTGGGTTCTTTTACATTAGTTTCGAGTGTTCTTGAAATTCTCTATTTATTTTTTGGCTAAGCAAGCAAGTGATTTTGTTGGTCCTTAATAACCTAAAAGGGGAGGGATGGAAGGGGGGGGGGGGGGGGGGTGAATTAGGTTGTTTAGGCAAGGTTAAGCAATTTAAAATTTCAATATGGAAGCAATGTCAAGTAAGGATTGAAACAACACTAGAAACTCTTGTATGCGATTTATCAAACACTTTGTGAGCATATGAGTATTTAACACTAAATATGCAATTTGAATTTCAAGGTAGAATTTCAAATAGATATCTCAACAATTACCAAGCAATTAAGATGAGCAATGATCACACGAAGGTAAATGACTTGAAAATAAAGAGAATAGAGTAAGAGAAATTAAACACGATGATTTTCAAGTGGTTCGCACTCCCGGAGGCCTAGTCCACCACCTAAGGTCTTCTCTTCCCTTAGGATTTTAGTAACACTTCACTATGATGCTTCTTCAAATGTTGGAGAAGCAAGAACCAACTACAATTACTCTTGAGTCCACAAGAGTTACACAAGCTCCTTCAAATGTAGGTGAAGCTTAACCTACTACTCTCTCTTCCTTTGAGTCCACAAAGGATTACAATACTTCTTCTCACAATGATTATCTCAATCTATGTGAAATAATGTATTACAAAGATTATGTGATAGAATAAATGACAATTGCAACTCCTATTTGAGTTTGATATTACACTTTGGAAAATGGCTTTGAATGCTCAAAAGATATGATAATGATAGCTCAAGATTTTTCAATAGGAATGATATGAAAGCTCTTTTGAAAATCTGAAAATTATGGCTTGGAGAGCTCATTTTGAAGGTGAGAAGGCATGGCTTAAAAAGAGGGAAGATTAGACAAAAATCGGATTTTAAGCAAAATTTCCGGATTTTCCCGTTAACTCATCCGGGCGCTGAGGCACTGATCCGGGCACCCGGAAAGAGCATGTATCGCCCGGAAAAGTCTTTTTTGCCGGGCGTTGCACCTTCTATCCGGGCGACCGGAAAATGCCGGTAACGCCCGGATGCCAAAAAAAAATGCTGAAAAGGTATTTTTAGCCCAGAAATATTTGGGTTTATTGAAAAAGAGATTTCTTAGCATTTTTTAACATTCCAAAAAATTTCAAACTATTTGAAAGGTATTTTTATAAAATGATTTCAAAAGCAAGAGTTTGAAATAGAAAATATTTTTTCTACGAAAGGTTTTGAAAAAAAAAAAAACATATTATTTTTTGAGAAATTTTGAGCGATACAAATCATACTTAGGCAAGCGACAACTTTTAAGGCCAGTACCCCTTATGTTACCACTTCTCCTTCCTTGTGACTCCCTCTTTATCTTCGAGTCAATAACTTGAATTCTTTAGGGCTTGGATACAATTTGATAGTGTTTGGTCTTTGATCCAAAAAGCTTTCTAATCTTGACTAACACAACTTGATCCAATGTTGATGTAGACTTGCTTTGGAATGAAGGTCTCACAAAAAAATTGTAAAATACAGTTAACATGTTCTGTTATTATCAAAATAAAGATTATACACTTTTCAGGCCAACAATCTCCCCCTTTTTGATGATGACAAAACTTTGAAGTTAACAAGTATGAATTAGTTGAAATTTAAAGAGTAAAGCTTGAATTGAGGTCTCCCCCTCAATTTGTGCTTGATAAAATTTAGTCTTGATCCTGTAAAGCAAAAACTCCCCCTGACTAAGTGCAATGATAGGCATATTTACTTCAATACTTTCTCCCCCTATTTGTCATCACAAAAGAGCATCCAATAGCAAATGAAGACAATAGTAGGCGACAATAGACATAAGACAAGAGATAAGCAAGAAAAAAATGCAACGCATTAATGACAAGAAGGCAAAAAAAATATTCAACCAATGTTAAAAGATAAGGGAGAAAAAAAAGCTAAGGAGTGTTTGAGGAAAGATCCAACTGAAGCAAAAAAAGTTGTTTGAGGAGAGAACACAACTTAAAGCATCCACAGGCTAAGAACCAATGTGGTGATCATATAAAGCCTTCAGCATCTGCTCCATTCTGTCCAAACGATCATCTTGTGCATGCAAGTGTGCACGAATTTCATCAAGGGAGGAGGAGTGAGAGGAAGATGGTCTACCCTTTGTCCTTGAGAAGTGCCAACAGCACTGCTGCCTTGCCGTTCCATAGGATCTCTAAAAGTAGTGGGGTCAACATCAAGGGATTCAAATACAAGAGGATCATCACTCGTATCATCACCAATATTGAGAACTCGAGAGTTATGAATTTTCAGCTTTTGGCGAGTGAGGCTAGTAACATTGAGAAGATAGAATCTATCGCTAATGGCCTCAAACTCGTGATCTCGCGGAACTTCTAAAGACTCAAAAAGGTGAGTTAAGGGTACCCCATAAGCAAGTTGATTTTGAGCCTCCTTGGTATGAATGATATGGTTAATGATGATGTGTGGAAGATTGATACGTTTAGCTTCATACATCAAATACATCAATAGTGCAGTGAATTTTGGAATTGAACCATCCTTAACTTCCCGTGGAATAATGACCTCATGAAGAATATAAAATAGCAGCTTCTTTTCTGGAGTGAGATCCTTAGTCTTAGGATATCCTAAAGAGCTTGTTCCTGTTCATTCCCACATAAATTCTATAACATTGGCTTCTAAGTTTTCAAGAACACCTTCTGGCATACCTCTATATGAATAAAGTTTGGTGCCTTGATTAGGAATCCCAAAGGCTCTAGCAACAATACTTGCAGTTAATTCTAGTTCCTTAGACTTAACTTGACTATTCAGTTTCATGGTGGTGAAGTCTAAGTTAACATAGTAGTAGAATTCTCTAATCCATGCAGTAATGCCTTTGTTTTCAAACCTTAACATAGGTAGCCACCCTTGAGCTTCTAAAAGCCGATAAATTCTAGTACCATTAAGCAAGGTGGAAGGATCTAAAATCTTACCCCATAGGATTTTTGTTGTGGAAAAGCATCTGGATTTACAATGATCTGAGGGCCTGAGGATGAAGATTCTCCTTGTTTGCGTTTCCTGGAGTCAGCTCTTGGTGGTGCCATTGGAATTTGAAGGTTTGACGAAGCTTGTTAGAAGAAAGGCTTAGTTGGGGAATTTCACCGAACACCTTGTAAACAAGGTTTTTTAAGGATTGGATGAAGAGGATTTTTTAAAGCTTTGATGATCAAAATATAAGAGTTTGATGATTTAAAGAGTGTTTTGATCCAAATAATGGTGAGTGATGGTGAAGATGTTGGTGATTAAATAGGAGAAATTGAGAGAAGAATGAGTTTATATTTGAGAAGATGTGAAAAAGTGAGGAGAGAGGAAGGAGATTTTGGTTTTTCAAACAGCCCGATCCGGGCGATAGGCCCTTTTTCCCGGCGCCCGGATGAGGGCAGTAACGCCCGGCAGAGAGCGAGGTTCCGGTCGTTACATGCTTCTTCCGGGCGCCCGGAAGAAGGCAGTAACGCCCAGATCACTATTTTGCCGAAAAATGCAATATTTCGTCAGGTTATGTGACCCAAAGCATTCCTAGTTCCCTTCTAATAGCACAAAATTGATTCTCATGCAATGGTTTTGTAAAAATATCAGCCAATTGATGCAAAGAATCAACAAAAACAAGTTCAATATCCCCTTTTTGCACATGATCTCTTAGAAAATGATGACGAATTTCAATATGCTTAGTTCTAGAATGTTGAATAAGGTTCTTTGATAGACTTTTAGTACTTCTATTTCCACACCTGATAGGCACATGATCATATTCGAGACCAAAGTCAAGTAAAGTTTGTTTCATCCATAGAATTTGTGCTGCACAATTACCTATAGCTACATACTCTGCTTCTGCTGTTGAAAGAGCTACACTATGTTGTTTCTTACTAGACCATGAGACTAAGGCATGTCCTAGAAATTGACAACTGCCGCTAGTGCTTTTTCTATCGATCTTACATCCCGCATAATCGGTATCGGAGTATCCTAGAAGTTCAAAAGATGTGGCTTTAGGATAAAAGAGTCTTAGATTGATGGTACTCTTTAGGTATCTAATAATTCTTTTTACAGCATTCAAGTGTGCTTCTTTCGGAGAAGATTGAAACCGAGCACATAAGCATACAGAAAACATAATATCAGGTCTTGAGGCAGTTAAATAGAGAAGGCTTCCAATCATACCTCGATATTGCTTTTCATCAACATATTTACCTTTTTCATCTTTGTCAAGTTTGATTGACGTTCCCATAGGAGTGCTCATTTCTTTTGCAGTTTCAAGCCCGAATCTTTTGATGAGTTCCTTAATGTACTTGGCTTGATTAATGAAGATCCCTTCTTTTGTTTGTTTGATTTGAAGTCCAAGAAAGAAATTTAATTCTCCCATCATGCTCATTTCAAATTCTTTGTGCATACATTCAGAAAAATACTTGCAAAGGGATTCATTAGTAGCACCAAAGATAATGTCATCAACATAAATTTGAACAAGCAAGATGTCTTTAGCTTTTCTTTTTACAAATAAAGTAGAGTCTAGTTTACCTCTAGAGAAGCCGTTGTCAAGTAGATAATTACTTAATCTATCATACCATGCCCTAGGTGCTTGTTTAAGTTCATAAAGAGCCTTTTGAAGTTTGAATACATGACTTAATAAATTTGTGTTTTCAAAACCGGGTGGTTGTTCAACATAAACTTCTTCTTGAAGATATCCATTTAAGAAAGCACTTTTAACATCCATTTGATAGAGTTTGAAGTTCATGAAACATGCATATGCTAGTAACATTCTAATGGATTCAAGTCGAGCTACTGGTGCAAAGGTTTCTTCATAGTCTATTCCTTCTTCTTGATTATATCCTTGAGCAACTAATCTAGCCTTATTTCTAGTTACATTACCGGATTCATCTAGTTTGTTTCGAAAAACCCATTTTGTACCAATAATCGGGTAATTACTAGGTCTTTCAACTAAGGTCCAAACTTGATTTCTTTCAAATTGATTGAGCTCTTCTTGCATAGCAATAATCCAATCATCATCCAATAATGCTTCTTTGATATTTTTAGGTTCAATTTGAGATATAAAAGCTACATGTTCACAAAAAGTATTTAGATTGGAACGAGTTCTTACACCTTGTGATGGATCCCCAAAGATTTGATCATTTGGATGATTTTTGACAAATTTCCAACACTTTGGGAGATCTTGATTTGTTGATATGATTTGATCATTTGAAGTTGGTTGTTCTTCCTCTATTTGAGTATCAATTTGATTGCTTGTGGATGTATTGCCTTCTTCACTTGTCAGAACAGGTTGACTTTGTTCTTCAACTTGTTGAAAGCTCATACTATCGTCTTCATCCTTTCTTGACATAAATGAGTTAGTTTCATCAAAGTTAATATGCATAGATTCCTCAATTACAGAGGTTCTTTTATTGTAAACTCGATATGTCTTGCTTCTAGAAGAGTATCTAATAAAAATACCTTCGTCGGACTTTGAATCAAACTTACCAAGATACTCCTTATTATTTAAGATGAAGCATTTACATCCAAAAACTTTAAAATGTGAGATATTTGGAGTACGTCCTTTCCATAATTCATATGGAGTTTTCTTTAGAGAAGGCCTAATTAAAACTCTATTTAAAGTATAGCAAGTTGTATTGACAGCTTCTCTCCAAAAGTATGTAGGCAAGTTGTTTTCTTTCAACATTGTTCTTGCCATTTCTTGTAAAGTTCGGTTTTTTCCTTTCAACAACCCCATTTTGTTGAGGAGTTCTAGGAGCCGAAAAATTATGTTCAATGCCATTTTGTTCACATAATTCTACAAAATATGCATTTATGAATTTCGTGCCTTGATCACTGTGAATGCATGAAATATAGTATCCTTTCTCATTTTGCACTCTATTACAGAATTTTGCAAATTCATTGAAAGTATCACTTTTGAAAGCAAGAAACATCACTCATGTGTATCTAGTATAATCATCAACAATAACAAAAACGTATCTAGATCCTCCTAGACTTATTACATCCATTGGTCCAAAAAGGTCCATATGAAGTTTTTGTAGAGCTTTTGATGTAGACACATGGCTAATGGTTTTAAAAGATGCCTTATGTTGTTTTTCAAATTGGCATGCATCACATAAATGATCTTTTTCAAACTTGGTCTTAGAAAGGCCTCTCACAAGATCCTTTCGAGAAAGTTTACCAAGTAGATCCATACTAATGTGTCCTAATCTTCTATGCCATAACCAAGAACTTTCATTTGTTGTGATTAAGCACTCAATGTTTTGGCATGATATACTTTCAAAGTCAATAATATAAACATTTTCATGTCTATTTGCAGTAAACAACACATTTTTCATTTTGTCAAAAATGGTGCAACATGATTATTTAAATTCAACTAGATAATCATTATCACATAGTTGGCTTACATTAAACAAATTATGTTGCAATTCTTTCACAAGTAGTACATCATGAATGAATATTTTATTTCCAATGCTACCTTTACCAATGATTTTACCTTTTTCATTATTTTCAAAACTCACAAAACCTTTGTAATTTTTGATAGGCTCATAGAAAAGAGATGGATCACCGGTCATATGCCTTGAACATCCACTATCAATGACCCAATTTCCTTCATACTTCATGCTTAGGGTACCCTATATACAAAAACAAAATTTAGGTCCCCAAGTTCTATTGGGTCCTATATTGTTAGTATTGACTTTTAACACTTTTGATAATCCATTTTGGTTTAAGCCAAGAAGGAATTTTGGAGTCTCTACCTATCATATTTCGAAATTTACAATGTGATGTTATGTGATCTTGTCTTTCACAATAGGTGCATGTTTTTTGAAATCCTTTAGATGTTGATGCTTAATTTGTAGATGATGATGCTTTAACAAAATAGCTTTTTAGAGATTTTTGTTTTGAAGAAGGTTTATATCCTAATCCACTTTTATCAAAAGCCATTTTTTGAGAGCCAAGCATTTTATCAAGATTTTCTTTTCCTTTTGTAAATCTTACAAGGTTTCTATTTAATCATTGATTTTCGTTTTCAAGCTTTTCAATTTTTGTTTGAAGATAATTATTTTCGAAATGAATTTTAAGTGCCTTTTCATGAGCAAAATTTCGATCTTTTTCAAGCAATTTATTTTCTTATTTTAAGGTATTATTTTCTTTTTGAAGTTCATGTATCTTAATAATTGCAATTTCAAAACTATCATGCATTTTTGAGAATTCATTTTGTAATTCTTCAAAAGAACATTCATTTTCAATTAATGAGCTAGAGGTGTAATATTCGGAGTTAAAAGAAGAACATACCTCATCATCTTCTTTTGTCATAAGACAAACAATGTTTGCCACTTCTTCATTTTCACTTTCCTCACCGGTTGATGCATCGTCATCAACGTATGTTGCCTTCAAGGCTTTTCCTTCCTTGGTTTTGTTTAGTTTTGGACAATTTGCTTTTATATGACCCGTCTTGTCACAATTGAAGCACCTTCCTTCTTCTTTTGATTTGTTTCTTCCTTTGTTCATAAACCTATTGTAGGGAGCTTTGCTTACCTTTTTGAATTTAAGAAATTTCTTAAAGTTCCTTGTAAGAAGAGCTATCTCATCATCATCTTCTTTGTTTTCTTCTTCTTCATCACTTGAGTAAGCCTTTGATGCAAGAAGCGCAAGTGACTTTTTATTATTCCTTTTTTCTTCTTCTCGATCTTTCCTTTTTAACTCATGGCTCATAAGAGATCCCATAAGTTCACTAAGAGTGAGAGTTTTGAGGTCTCTAGCTTCTTCAATAGCCGTTACTTTAGCTTCCCATGGCTCGGTTAAACTTCGGAGAACTTTTCCTCCCAATTCTTCATTAGAGTACTCTTTTCCAAGAGATTTTAGAGCATTAACAATATCAGTAAATCTAGAGAACATTTGTTCTATATTTTCATCAAAAGACATTTTGAACATTTCATATTTATGAACAAGCATGTTTATTCTAGTTTCTTTAACTTGGTTGGTGCCCTCATATGTGACTTCTAATTGATCCCAAATTTCTTTAGCACTTTTGCATCCGGAAATTTTATTAAACTCATTTGAATCTAAAGCAAAATATAACATATTCATAGCTTTATAGTTTCTTTCACACATTTTGTAATCATCATCATTATAATCTTTTTCCGGTTTGGGGGTAGTGATACTTTGTTCTCCTTCCTTTTTAGTTAAAATAGGATTGATTGGTCCATTTTTTTATCACATTCCATACTCTTATGTCATTTGCTAGAATATAGATTCTCATCCTAGTTTTCCAAAAAGAATAGTTTGTTCCATTAAAGAATGGTGGTCTACATGAAGATTGTCCTTCAACTATATTAGACATAGATGAGCTTGCCATAGGGATCCTCTACTAGATGTTAAGCTATATGTAGAGTACTAGCTATTGATACCACTTGTTGGCCCTTAATAACCTAAGGAGGGGGAGAGGGGGGGGGGGGGGGGGGGGGAGGGTGAATTAGGTTGTTTAGGCAAGGTTAAGCAATTTAAAATTTCAATATGGAAGCAATGTCAAGTAAGGATTGAAACAACACTAGAAACTCTTGTATGCGATTTATCAAACACTTTGTGAGCATATGAGTATTTAACACTAAATATGCAATTTGAATTTCAAGGTAGAATTTCAAATAGATATCTCAACAATTACCAAGCAATTAAGATGAGCAATGATCACATGAAGGTAAATGACTTGAAAATAAAGACAATAGAGTAAGAGAAAACAAACACGTTGTTTTCCAAGTGGTTAGCACTCCCGGAGGCCTAGTCCTCCACGTAAGGTCTTCTCTTCCCTTAGGATTTTAGTAACACTTCACTATGATGCTTCTTCAAATGTTGGTGAAGCAAGAACCAACTACAATTACTCTTGAGTCCACAAGAGTTACACAAGCTCCTTCAAATGTAGGTGAAGCTTAACCTACTACTCTCTCTTCCTTTGAGTCCACAAAGGATTACAATACTTCTTCTCACAATGATTATCTCAATCTATGTGAAAGAAAGTATTACAAAGATTATGTGATAGAATAAATGACAATTGCAACTCCTATTTGAGTTTGATATTACACTTTGGAAAATGGCTTTGAATGCTCAAAAGATATGATAATGATAGCTCAAGATTTTTCAATAGGAATGATATGAAAGCTCTTTTGAAAATCTGAAAATTATGGCTTTGAGAGGTCATTTTGAAGGTGAGAAGGCATGGCTTAAAAAGAGGGAAAGATTAGACAAAAATCGGATTTTAAACAAGATTTCCGGATTTTCCCGTTAACTCATCCGGGCGCTGAGGCACTGATCCGGGCGCCCGGAAAGAGCATGTATCGCCTGGAAAAGTCTTTTCTGCCGGGCGTTGCACCATCTATCCGGGCGACCGAAAAATGCCGGTAATGCCCGGATGCCAAAAAAAAATGCTGAAAAGGTATTTTTAGCCCAGAAATATTTGGGCTTATTGAAAAAGAGATTTCTTAGCATTTTTTAACATCCCAAAAAATTTCAAACTATTTGAAAGGTATTTTTATAAAATGATTTCAAAAGCAAGAGTTTGAAATAGAAAATATTTTTTCTACGAAAGGTTTTGAAATAAGAAAGAACATATTATTTTTTGAGAAATTTTGAGCGATCAAATCATACTTAGGCAAGCGACAACTTTTAAGGTCAGTACCCCTTATGTCACCACTTCTCCTTCCTTGTGACTCCCTCTTTATCTTCGAGTCAATAACTTGAATTCTTTAGAACTTGGATACAATTTGATAGTGTTTGGTCTTTGATCCAAAAAGCTTTCTAATCTTGACTAACACAACTTGATCCAATGTTGATGTAGACTTGCTTTGGAATGAAGGTTTCACAAAAAATATGTTAAAGCACAATTAAGATGTTTTGTTATTATCAAAATAAAGATTATAGACTTTTCAGGCCAACAGATTTCCATTAGCACAAATACTCTTTACAAGCTTCCTAACAAAATCGGACTATACAATAGAAATTGAAAAGAAAATACATACAAAAGAGTGCTATCTGCAACACTCAGAGCAAATGTCCATATTCAATCTAGTCTAACTCTTTTTCCAGAAATGATCTTCTATTATAGAATTGATGAGATGCATATAAGTCTTATTTAGTAACTATCTCATATTGAATTAGCTAATGTGATAGTCAATTAGTAACTATCTCATATTGAATTAGGTAATGTGATAGTCAATGCCTCTGTATGACTTGTTAGTTTTGCCTGGCCAGCCATGCTGGTGTTGTAATTTATGATTATCTTCTACCCCTTTGGTTCCTGTAGTTATGTCATGATGAATTTCTTGTCTTTTTTATTTTTGCTCAAAGGTTGCGAAATATATCCATGAAAGGGCATCCGCCAATGGCAAATGTGTTCAGGTAAGCACACTTCTCCTTACTTCTAAGCAAACGTTCTTGTGCTAACTGCCATAAATTTCTTGACATCCAGCTAGTCAATCTTGCTTTTCAGGCCAATATTGGAGTCAAGAATCACGCAATTATCATGCCGGATGCAAATATGGATGCTACTCTGAATGCTTTGATTGCTGCCTGTTTTGGTGCTGGTGGACAAAAGTCTATGGCAATCAGCACTGTTGTCTTTGTTGGTGGTTCAAAATCTTGGTACTTAATCTTTTCGCTTTTTGTTCATGTTACTCAGTATGCATCTTTTTATATACTCGTAAGTTAGTAAATCTTTATCCTGCTCTTTTCTTTTTAATCTCTATTGGACTTGGTTCCTGCTGCTGTTACATTTCCTTGAAGAAAAGCTGGGGAAATTTTTGCATTTTTACCAATATGCTGATTATGGCTAAGCAAATGACTATATCATCCTTCATGCCACTGAAATAATGGTAGGATATCAAGAATAACCAGAGGACAAAAAGCGGATTACATTTTTACCGCAGACAGATACCCTTTTCAACTAATTGGATGCCCATGCAAAAATGCAAAGCAGAAAAGAAAGATAAGGAGATTGGAACACTGGTTAACAAACATGTTACCATCAACTTCCCCTGTCCCCCTCCTGAGTCCTGGAAAAGGAAATATCAAGAGAACACTAATAGAGGAGGCGATTTGTATCTCAACAAATGCCTAAGCACCATCCTCTTCATGATCCTAAGCCAAGAACTACTACCATTGTTGTTACATTGAACACTCACTTTTCTTGGGTTGACATCTTGACCCAAATTGCTCGATCTGCTGTCTCTATTTTTCTGTCTTAATATGCAAAAGCACTCCAGAAGGTCAGCTACATCAGCAACAACATTCGCCATTTACCCTCCAAGACCTCACATTACCCTAATAGCCCGTGGATCACTTCCACCAGCGTATGCTGGCAGCAACAGCACATGGCACCTATCTCAGCTACACAAGATTAGGGTAACCATAAGCACTGGAGAATTCCATCATTGAGATATGATGCCCTACTACCTAACCACCAGAGAGCAACCCATTTTCTTGTGGCACTAGAATTCCACTATCATTGCCTTGGCATCATTTTAAAAAAAAATCTTTTCAATATGTAGCTGTTGATGAGTCCTGTAATGGGCAATAGATCATAAGCCAACTATTCATGTTCATGAATTGAATGTTAGAACCCAGTAATCTAATTATCGAAAAGAATACCCATATTCCCATGCTTTAAATTTCTGTTGTATGTACATAACCTCTTCAGACCAAAAAAATATATATAATATTGTACATAACCTCAAGAATGAGGTGCAGCTGCTGACCATATATACATGTTTTCATGTGCTTGATTGAATATTGAACCTGATTTAACTCTTGGAGTAATATTCTTTTATAGCACTGTAGAGTTTTGAATTTTCGTCTTGCCTTTGATTCTTCTGCCTTATCTTATAAAGGTCCATTATGGCCTTGGCTCAGGGAAGATAAACTTGTAGAGCGTGCCAAAGCGCTCAAAGTTAATGCTGGAAGTGAACCGGGTGCAGACCTTGGTCCGGTGGTTAGTAAGCAGGTATGACCATAGTTAGTCCTTTGTAATGACTTTCAGTGTTGGGGCACCAGTTAGACTTGTCAAATTTAAATTATAACTTCTGTTTTGAAAAATGTCAGGAAATTGTCTGCTTTGTGCATCTTTTATGCTATTTTTGCGTTTGATATGTGAGCAACCAATCTCATATTATATGTATCGAGATTTGTAATTTGTTGAGTCACCGTTTTCCTTTGGTTTATAGGTGTTTGCTGTCTTTTTTGTATCTTTAGGTCAAAGAACGTTTATGCAAATTAATCCAAACTGCAGTTGATAATGGTGCCAGACTAGTTCTTGATGGGAGACAGATTGTGGTATTTGATTATATATTTCATGATTTACCATTTTCACTTTTGATATTATCAGAAAATTTAATATGACACATCAAACGTTTATTATTATAGTGTTGCTTTGCATAATTGGAAGTAATTAAAATGCTCTGTTGTACCTTCTTGTTTATAAATCACCTAGGTTCCCAAATATGAACTGGGCAACTTTGTTGGTCCTACGATATTATCTGATGTCACAGAGGATATGGGGTGTTACAAGGTATGTTTGTTTTTGTTCATGGAATGTTGAAACCTTTATCATATCAAGAAATTTGAATCTTGATAACACTCTTTGGTGCATTTAGGAGGAAGCATCTGGCCCCTTACTGATCTGTATGCAGGTTTGTCCATGATTTCACTCTTCCGAAACCAATGTTCTTACGGTGAATTTCTCAAGTGTTGTTAACATGTTTTTTCCTTTGTCCTCAGGCTATTAACTTAGATGAGGCTATACAAATTCTTAACCGGAATAAGTACTCCTTCAATCTTTCTTTGATTATGTGTAATAACTCTTTATTTTTATGGTTTTGTAAGACTTATCTGTGAAGTTGTTCACTTTGGCAGAAATGGCTATGCCGCCTCTATATTTACAACATCTGGTACAGCTGCTAGGAAATTTCAGACTGAGATAGAGTCTGCGCAGGTGAGACAGCGCCCTTGAGCATGTCTGTTAGTTACTTTCTGAACTAAGGTGGTAAATATTGCATAACTCTGGTGATCAATTTTTCATAAGTTTTTTTGATTATATATTCAAAGCTTTTGCATGACTCTGATATGAGTTTGATTGGGTTCAAGGTTGGCATAAATGTCACTGTCCCAGCCCCAATGCCTTTTTTCTTGCGAAATGGTTCAAAGGCATCCTACGCTGGAGATCTCAATTTCTATGGTAAAACCTTTCTCTTCTTTTTGCTTGCAGAACATTTTACCACGAGAGGACCGATGCTAGCTTTTGCTTGCATCATAGAAAGCATTTGAATCTTTAATTTGAGACTCTGAGATGTGTGGATTCAGGCAAATCTGGAGTCAGCTTTTACACACAGATCAAAACAGTGACGCAGCAGTGGAAGGATTTTCCGAGTAATGAAGGAACATCGGAGACATTACTGTTGGATGATCTCCCCTCTAATGGAGCACCTATGGCATTACAATCAAATGATCTCCCCGGTAACAACGGAATGTCCCTGCCAGCGCAGTCTAGGGAATTCTCAAATAGCGATGGCGTATCTCTGGCATTGCAGTCAAGGGATTTTCCTTCCAGTGATGCAGAATCCCTGGGAGAACATTCAAAGGATATACCCAGTAGCGACGCATTATCCCCAGCAATGCCAGCTTCTGATCATCTAAACTGGACCCTGAATTTTTGAAATGCAATGGTTGGAATTTCTTCAGTAAAGTGTAACCCAGTGCACAAAACATACTCATGCTATGCAGAGGGTCTGGGAAAGAATGAGACCCACTTTGGGGTCTATTGTAGAATGTGAATAAGTAGTAAAAATTTTGATCACTTTGGCCATGTCATTAGAAGATTCTGGAAAGGATAGATTAAACTAATGGAACCATCATAGAAGGTCTTGCTTATCATGAAAAGTTAGTATTTTTCTTTGGCTTCTCGTTAAAGAAGGGAAACAACTTGTTCAAAGCAAATCAATGATTGCCATGTATGCGTTGTTGAAGAAATGGGAAGAAGATTCTGGAAAGGATAGATTAAACTAATGGAACCATCATAGAAGTTCTTGCATATCATGAAAAGTTAGTATTTTTCTTTGGCTTTTCATTAAAGAAAGGAAACAACTTTTTCAAAGCAAATCAATGATCGCCATGTATGCGTTGTTGAAGAAATGGGACAGTCTTAAAAACGTTTGTGGGTTTCACCACTTTTAGTTTGGCTCGTGGTTTCATGCACGCGGTGGAATTTACACTTTTATATATGAGACATTAACATCTTGAAGCTTTTTCGGAAGAAATGAGTCCAAAATCTTCGATCTTGTCTTTACATCTTGTCTGCAGGCTGTACCTAGAAGCATCTTACGAATTGGATGATGCCCTAAATTATTGGTGGTATACTGTACTTACCTGCCATACACATATGGATAATGCCCTAAATTATTGACCTACATTACTTTTATTAGTCTTTTGATTTGTGAATACCCACATGCACTTTGTCGTGTAACCATAAACGAACAACAGTACTACAAAAGAACATACCAAAAAACAGAAAAAAATATAAATGAAGTTCTCATATGTTTGAAGTTTTGGAGACTATAAACAAATACGGTAAGTTAATGGGTTCCACCCACATTCAATGAGAAGTGAATTTCACATGTAACTTCATGAGTATATCGTGTCATCATCTGACATTGTTAGATGAGAGAATTTTTTATAACGTATGACCTCTGTAATAATTTAAATTTTTAAATGAGGTGAAAAGATAAGAAAAGTTTGACCGATCCATCCTGAACATTTTGCACAAATTGTCAATAGGCGACAAATATGTAAATAAACTGGAAAACTAACCATAGGGTTGATGAAATGGCTTAAAAGGTCTATTTTTTCAAAATACCAATCTCTAGTTTGGCTCATCTTCCTAACCTTACGAAATCTTTGGAAAAACGAAGAGCATGTGTGTTAGCAACTGGTTCATTTTTAGTTTTAGTCCCCTTTGGCTGCTTATCTCCAATACTAAAGCCTTCATAAGTTTCTTCGCTTTACCAACAACCCTTTGGTCTAGTAATATGTTCCTTACTATGAGTGTAAGAGATTACGATATCAATTGTTGTGAGTGTCATTCTTTAATATGTGTTTTTCGTACAGTTTAGTCCTTTCTTGAATAAAAAAAAAAAGTTTATGCGCTTAGTTCAGCTAGCTTTCGTTAAATCTAGCTGTTAGCTGTCATAGTAAGTCTTTGCCTTCAAGTTTAGGTGTTTGATGTTTTTGGGATATTTCATATGGGGTTTGATCAAATTTCAGTTGTATTACGTACCAAATTTACATTTTAGCTCATATTCTGATTTCATTCACATTTTGCGAGTCAAAATACTAGCAATGCTAGTGTTTTATACTTCTTTTGAAAGAAATGTCCATGGCATGCCTGCTGATTTTGCTAAACCAAGGTGACGGATGGAAGCCATGTCGTGCCCTTTTTTTTCTTTTGATGACGAGAAATTCATCTTAAATAATATCATATTAAATTTATTCCGAGACTACAAATTCTTTGTTGTAACTACGCGTTTTAACATGTGCTGCAAGTCAGTTAAACTAAACAATATTTGTAATAAAAGACATAAATTTAAATTTAAAATATTTAATTATAATAAGTTGCTACGGCGAATTCATCCAACTTTTTTGCTTACTTAATTCGTCATGGTCCAGCGTGTAAATCATAAGTCAGACAATTTTGCTGATTAAAAGCGACTGTCTAAGGCTTTGCATGCCCCGAGTTTGTCTTTCTTTATTTAATTTTCTTTTATTTTTTTAATTTTTTATGATAGTGGAAGTCAAAGTCAATTTACAAAACAACTCATTATAAAGATTTCTCTCCTTTTTTATTCTTTTCTAGACAACGCAACATCATGTGACCCTTGTGGCCTATGGAATTACAACACCACAATATAGCAACAAAACAATGTGAGTATAATGATTTTCTTTAGATTTTTACATAGGAACGATAAGGTCATAAAACCTTTTTAGTGTTACGTTGAAAGTTGCAAAAGCAAAAAGATTCATAGATTCATACAGATATGGAACACTGTTCGAGCAAAATATTCCAAGTTAGACTGTGTCAAATGAAGAAGAATTGATCTAATCATAATATTATAATATTATGAGTAATATTTAATTATTATAAAATATTTATATTATTTTATTGTAATTTTATTATTAATTTATAACTGTTAAATCTTATTCATATTGATCGATTCATTCTTATGAGAGATACTGTAATATCCCACAGTAGTGGGAGATTATAAATGTGAGTGGTTTATAAGTGAGTGTTGTAAGTATAAAAAATAATTTCAGTTAATCATTTTGAGTTAATAAAAAAGAGGTTAAGTAATTATTTTCTTATACTTACAATATCAATCACGCTTACGGTATTGTGAATATAATGAATAATTATCATCATTTAAAGTACCACCTTTATCTGTTGCATGCCGGACAAGATAAAAAACGAAGTCACATTCAAATTTCAATTGCATTACACGTCTAATCTAGCACTAGCTCTATTACAAACACTGCACGATATATGTTCTAGCACCACACTAGCTTATAATTGAACATGACGTTATTATTATTACCTAAGGTTCCACATTATTCACGTAATATGCATGATCGAAATGCTTATGGAAAAAATGGCAAAAAGTATAGGAGTTTTGTTCTTCTATGCGAATCAGTGTATAATTCAGTCAATTAAGAGTTAAATAATATTTATGATAGGAGAATAAGATTCAAATTCAGTATCTTTAATCACAACAAATTAATATTTGACCACTATTTAAAAGCTACTAGAGCTTCTTCCTCATGCATGTATGGTTTGGCCGAGATGAAACATCTTTCCTAAAGGAGTTGGAGCAGCATCCACCAAAGACTTAGTGCCCTCCACGACAAATATTATTAAAAATAAATATTGAGTTATTTGAAAATTAATAGCAATGTTTTATGTTTATTCATGTGATGCTTTAATACTTTTTTGTATGGTAAAAATTTATATATTGAATATTAAATATTTTATTTATATAATAAGAACTCTTACTATATAAAGATGAATAAACATAACTCGATATCAAATAATATATAACATTGCTCGAAAATTAACTTAACATAGCCTGGTCAGAAGTAGTCTTTATAGAATAAGCACATAGAATCAAATATTCAACTTAGTACAAGGAATAATTTCAAATACTATAGCCTCAAAAACAAACGCGACTATTGTTTGTCACCAAATTCTGGCGGGGACCTAATTAATATATTCCATGTCCAAAGTCAATTTTGTGCTTAATAATCGTGTTTCCCATCTCCCTGGCCACTTTTAACCGTCAGATCATTTTTGGTGTCAACCATTAGTAGTCTACTGTCAAGTTTGACGGAGACAAAAATCAATAGAAAGAGCGAAAATATGTGAGCCAAATTCAAGTCTAGATACAATGAACCATTACCAAGAAGATTTTTCATATAAATTAACCTGATTTTTGGGGTGAGATTATTAAAAATATTGCTGGAGATCGAAAACTTTAAGCCATAACAGCCACACTATTCCTTTTATAGGTTCACTTACCAAATGTTACCGTATGAAATTGAAGAATGAATATGGTCATAATATTATGATACTATAAACGAAAATTTTAATAATTGTAAATTATTAATATAATTATGATAAAATAATATGAACAGTTTGTAATTATTAAATTTCATTCACAATGATCCTTAATTACTCACAAAATTGATGCTATTAGTCCCAAAACATAAATTATGCAGTTACGCAATCAAGGGCAATTAAGTAAACCGAGAATTACGTGACAAAATTGTAAATTCAGACCCCAAAAAACAGCTCTTTCCTAAACTCCAGTTTATAAATAGCTTGGTGATCATGTAACTCAAGTAAAAATCCCTCTCTTTATTCAAAGGCCTAAACCCACCAAGAATTACAGTCTCTATCTCTCTCTTTCTTTCTCTCTAGACATTTTCACTAGAGAGAAAATTTATGTACTTTACCAATCTCACTTAGTAAGATAAAAGACTTGGTTCAGTTTGGTTTTATATTACATACAGAGAGAGGTAGAGACTAAAATGGAAGGGAAAAAATTTGCAGTACTTCAATGCGCTGAAGACTCAGACTATGTGAAGAAAATGTATGGTGGATATTTTGGAGTGTTTGTGAAAATGCTAGCTGAGGAAGGTGAAACATGGGACATGTACCGCGTATCCAATGGTGAATTTCCTGAAGACGATGAGATCGTGGATTATGATGGGTTCGTGATCACAGGAAGCTGCAATGATGCTCATGGCAATGATCAATGGATCTGCAAGCTCTTGAATTTGCTCAAGAAATTGGATACCATGAAGAAGAAAGTTCTTGGCATTTGCTTTGGTCACCAGGTTTGTTGTCATTCTCAATACCATTTGTTTGTTCGTTCGTGCTATGCTTTACGGGAAACGTTTTCATACATCAACCGTATAGGTCCGACTCTAATAAGGGATGCGCCCTACATTCACAGACGGACCCTCTGTCACGTTTGATGTATGGAATAATTTTTTGTGTTTCATATATAACCACAGCTGTCTTCATTTGGTGGCGTTACTAGTTTTGGTAGTTGTCTTTTCCTTACTTCTTTTATGGTACTCGCAACACTTCTATACATGGTCTTGTCTGTTTCGGGCTTTTGGCTCGACTTGATTTTCGTGTTAAATTTCTTTTCCTCCACAAGGGTCATGAAAGTTTAGTGTTTCAGTTAGTATGGCCTTTCTGTTATATATATCTAATAACGCTGTCTCAAGTCTCAACACAAAGCAAAACATTATTTTGAGCTATGTTAGTGTTCACGCTTGGCCGGTAGGTTGGAGAATTTTTTATATTTCGAGTTCAAATCAATATTTTAGAGCTAGTTCAAATCAATATTTTATGAATAACGTTATTATGTTTTATCAAGATCCTTTTAGAGGCGTGGCCAGCTGTTTCCGTGCATTCAATTAGCATATTTTGAGTGATTTTGGTTGAGTCTGTATTTGGTCCAAGGAGCTTATAAGTTCTTGTGCAAGAAAAGAAGAATTTTGTAACAGTAGCATGGAGCTTATAAGCTAATTTTCGTTTTGGACTCTTCAAATAGCTTTTTATGAGCTTATAAGCTCAAAAAAAAGCTCAGTGCCAAACACCTTCTGAATCAGTCTGTCTTAATTTGTGGAGGCTAGAATTCCGGCACAACATTACAAAAGAAGATCTAATAATAATAAATTAATAATATAATTATATAAAATGATATGTTATGAGTGGGTTGATTAACGTAATGCAATAAGAATGATGATGTTAATTGGGGCCAGAGTTGTTTCATTTCACGTTTGAGGCTCACTTGATTTTGTGTACCATTATTTGAGCCCTCACTTTATTTTGACCTCGATAGGTAGCCTGTCTCATTATCACGGATTAGTACCAATCCCTGATTGAAATTTGTCGTAGAACTCCACATTGTATGTCAATCCCATCATAACATTATAAGAAAAATTTAACAATCGAAAACTATCTAAATCATTTAATCATAGTTATATTATGAGTTTATCATCATTTAATCTCTCTAATGATTCCAAATTTGACGTAATCAGTTGAATGGACTAACGTTACAGGAAGAATGAGAGAGATAAGTGGAGTACCATGTTATGGAAAAAAACAAAATTGACATCACTATATGAGACCCATCTTGTTCCTTGGGTTTTAAGGTAGGTTAGAATAACGTATGGCCTAGAATAAAATGATTTTGTAGATGTCAACACTTTTTGTCTAGGCACAATGCCATTCTTTTTCACATCATGAGAGCCATCGCTATTTACTCACTAGCCCACTAAAGGGCAAACCAGCACCTTGGCCATCTTATCTTGTTCTCCACATTGCGTAAAGGTTTAAGCTTTCGTGATACGAAAATTATTTGAGATATAACCTTATGACTGCGAAAACTCTTAAAAATGTTGGTTGGACGTTACTGTGGAGATGAAACCCCGTTGAATGGTTGGATGTTACTGTGGAGATGAAACCCACACGCATGTTAGAGGTGAACGTAGGGTTGCATCAACTAATAATGTCATGGTTGTCTCTACCATGCCCTGTGGGGCATAGCCGTGGAATTTGACCTGGCTAATGCATTCAAGCACTTGTGGAAAACCATTCCATTTCAATGTCATGGTTTACACGTATGCTTTTCTGATTTGATTTCTTCTATGAATTGAACATCAATACTTTACTCGAAGAATATAGCCAAATCTGTACCATCAGGTGATATATATTTGTGGTTGTTCAAGCTTGCATTGTGATTTTCTGAGTCAACCCCCCACCACTCATTGTCTCAAAAGATGAAAGGAAAAGAATGTAGTCAATCCAAAAAAAATAGAGAAAAAAAAAAAAAAAATCCCTTCAATCGAATGTAATGCAGAAAATTATTTAGAACGAGTTGCGATATAACATACGAACGAGATATAAGGGACACATCTAAAAATTTTGACTTACCTTACCTTTCTTTAATTGAACATTGTGATATGAATTTTTATACGTGAAAAGATTTTTAATGCTATGTTACTAGATATTGGGAAGAGCAATAGGGGGAAAAACTGGTCGAGCTGCATCAGGTTGGGACATTGGAGTGACAACAGTCAATCTGCTGCTATCATCAAAGCTCTTTGCATCTCTCAAAGTGCCTGCTTCTCTATCCATTGTAGAGATTCACAGAGATGAGGTACGGGAACTTCCACCAAAAGCAGAGGTGATAGCATGGTCTAACAAAACCGGGATCGAAATGTTCAGGTATGGTGATCACATCATGGGCATTCAAGGTCATCCCGAGTACAGCAAAGATATTCTTCTCCACTTGATCAACCGTCTGCTTCAACGCAATCTCATTGAGGTATATACACCACTCAGTATTTCCCATATCAAGAGTTTCGTGCACCAAACTCCCTTTTACACGATGTTATATACAACTATCCGAACTCTCTCATTTACTAGTATTTATCTCCATGCAGAAGTCTGTTGCTGATGAAGCAAAGACTAAGCTGGAGGGTGGTGAACCAGATAGAGATGCATGGAAGAAACTATGCACAAGCTTTCTCAAGGGTAGATTATGATGATGAAAATTTTGATAAATGGAAAAGACAGAGAGGCGTAGAAATCTGGCTCTTAACATATTTGTAAGGACTAATGTCAAATGGTTACGCTCTACATCAAGAAATATGAGGAATCAGCCTCTTTTAACTATTGAAATTGACAAGCTCAACTAAAACGCCCAAATTTTTGCTTACAGGAGTTTCGTTTGATTTCTTCATTCATAAATTTATTTTTTCTTTTCCAATCCAAACAAAGAAAACACAAAATACTGACTTAAACAATATTATTTTGAGCACAAAATTAGTTACACCTGAATATTCTCATTATAAGGAGACCTAGGAAAAACATCATTTTTCAGAGAATTAAGATAAAGACTGATGTATGGCAGCACAATATTTGAACACAAACAAAAATTACCAAGACGATACACGCAGACAGAATAAAATGTTCATCGTGCCATTATTTAAAGCAATTTATTAATAAAAGACCAGTTGCAGTTGCATAATGGGAACCTTTAATAAGTTTGGCAGAATTTTGAAGGTAATCAAATCATAAATAATGTCTTGGAGATTTGTCGTTGCAGCAAGGACTTAGGCACTCAACGTAGAACCTGAGCTTCTTCGGCATTCCGACAGCATATCCATGTAGAACTGGCACTTGCTGAGTTCATTGCCATAGTTGTTCAGGCACTGCAATAAACCCAAAAGGGTCAATATAGCAGAGTTATAATATCACGCATACTCACAGAAAGAGAATCCGTGGAGATGAAGAAGGTAATAGTGAAAATTCCAAGCTTCAAATGAACTTCTATTAAAATTTAAACCAGTTATTGAATTGCAAATAATCAACTGAGGTGGATCTACAAGTAACTAGCCCTACAACTCAAATGAGAGAATGGTTATATGATATGCTTGATTCAAGAAAACAAAAACATAAAAGAACATTATCATCACAGGAAAGAAATATAACATCAGAAGAGAATGCGTACATCTTGAAATGCCTTTGACTGCATACCGCATGCATCACCACCTCCCATACTGTTTAGAGTGGGAGGAGCAGCAGCTGCAGGGGCTTCAGAGGTAACTTGTTCATGTTGGATGGTGCGAGGACCCATAACAGCATCCACAGCCCTGTGAGCCACTGCACTTCCAGTACCAAAAGCCATGCCTGTGGAGATCATGTAGAGGCATTCAGGCCAAGTTAAAACTTTAATGAATAAAGGACAGCACTTCCAGTAATAATCCTTATTCACGCACCTTGAGCTATGGTTGAACCTATGCCTCCAAGGATGGATCCACCACTGCTGCCTTGAACAGGAGCCGGAGGAGGAGCATGGTTTACTACAACATTGGAGAAAACATAACTTGAGGGGCAAAGTACTAAACAAGTCCTCCAAACACAAATGAAATCGAGACCACTCCAAGACAAACTTGTATTCTACAAAATACAAATACAAGATGCAAACAGAAACCATAAATTGTAACAAATGCTCTAAAATGTGCATCCTTAGATGTATCTTTGGGTGCAAAACAATGATACCTGGTTTGGGGGGATTGCGGGCTGGAGCAGGGCGAGCAGCTGGGCGTGGGGCAGATCTTCCTGTGAGAGAATCCCAAGTAGCATAAGAAATTGATAGTGCAAGAAGAACTACCAATATATCAAAGGCAAATTTTTATCTCGTTACCATTTAAGAAAGGAGATGTCTAGAGTACATCCCAAAATAATCAAAGGGTAGTCATTTTTGAGAATTTACTAACTCAATGCCACATCTTTTACACTTTGCTAGAGAAAGTCACGGTCACATCTCCAATACTACCCCTAAGC
Organism: Ehretia macrophylla; assembly: GCA_037974665.1. Classification (NCBI taxonomy): domain Eukaryota; kingdom Viridiplantae; phylum Streptophyta; class Magnoliopsida; order Boraginales; family Ehretiaceae; genus Ehretia; species Ehretia macrophylla. The sequence continues at coordinate 50,750,203 of CM075766.1, forward strand.
TTTTCATAAAATGTGCCAAAAGATTGATGCCTTTATGGAAGAAACCAAGCCAACCACCCACATCAACATAGAAAGCTGAATGCGTCAAACTCAGCTTTTGCTCAATTCAAACTATTAAACAATCATGTGCATTGAGCTTAATTCGTGCCTGGTGGGGGGGTTGTTAACTGCCTATATTCAGGTTCAGTGCATAAAAGGTCTTTGTACAAATTAAAATGTTAAGTAGAAGAAAACCTAGCATTTTAACCATTCTCTAGTCGAAGCATGTACAGTGTAGAACAAAGCATCCTAGTCTTTGTTCGACTTGTCTGTGCCCCATCCACTAATTGATGTTCATTATTGAATCTCGCAACATGTTCTCAATGAGTTACTATTCAAACACACAACTCTAGAGATTTTGGATAATTGATCAGATTTAGAATAGTTAATCAGCTCATTATAGGCTTGCAATGTGTTTGCGTCCATTGAATACTACGCTAGACAAGGGGTCTTGCATCCAAGAGCCTAAGATTTCACATAAGTCTCCACCAACACCCCCACACCCCAACCCAAAAAAACCAAATTTCTAGTATACTTTTTCCTTTCTCCTCTCACTTATTCTACACCGTGTAATCTTGAAAATAAAACCCGCAAAAAAGTCATCAGCCATCCATTACATATTGAGAAAGAAAGGCAAAATCACTTTTCTTAGCTTTATCTTTTCAAAAAGCACGATTTTTGTCAATAAAATGAAACCATACTCATCAATCATGTAGCTATTGAAACCCTAGCTCAAACAAACGAACCGTTTCCACCTAATAAACTCAAAAATTAACCAATAAGCACAAGACTTTAAGCTTTCTATATTCCATTAACGAAATGAAGATGAAAAAATGAACATTTTTGCCCATTTATGAGTTTAAAAAAAGACAAAATTAAATCAATTTAAGCAAACTAAAGGTACAGAAACTTCATAAAGATAAGTGATTTCTAAGATAGATCGGAGAAAGCTTACTACCGGAGCTGCGGCGAGGCATGACTTTCAGGTGGTTGAGAGAGGCGGCGAAACCTAGAGATAGGAAGAGAGAAAGTTCTAGAGAGAAATGAACAGTTAAATGTGGACTTTAGGGCTTCATTGAAACCCTGGAAATATGTATATATAGAGATACGGATAATTAAAAAAATGTGGATATAGGTAGTGTATGATCAGGTGCGGTAATGTTCACTGAAATAGTATATGGGACGAATCAAGTAGGATAGTCACGAAGAAATCAAGGGATTGACTACTTCTCAGATGCTGCCCAAGAATATGCTCTTCAGAAAAAAAAAAAAAAAGTAAAAGAACTTGGTATTTTTTTTAATTATTTTTTTTTGTGTTGACATGAAAACTCAGTTGACGGAGTCCGACTATCGGTTTGATCTGACGAATCCTAACCACCAACTGGTGAACTTCAAGTGCAAAAGGAGAATGTACCTATTAAGAATTATGCACCTCAACTGACGGATCGCAATTATTGACGGGGTCTGATGGAGCCTGAATTAGTATTTTTTTTTAAGTCTCTGTTTGTTTGCAGAAAAATAAATTGATATGAAAAAATATTTATCTGAAAAATAAAATATATTTTTAGTATTTAATTGTCATATTGAAAAATATTTTCTTGTGCACAAATGTTACAGTGAAAAATAATTTTTGATAGAGATTTTTATAAATAGACACATATATAAACATACAAACACACACATGTATTTATGAATGTGATAGGTAGGGTGATTGGGTTGGAGGTGGGTGGTGGTGATCAAGGGTGGAAGGGGAGACAAAAGTAGGGGTAAAAGGGGTGGGGTAAGGTAAAGTATGGAGTGAAAGATATTTTATGAATTTAAAACATATGAAAATATTTTATATTTCTTATAACTAACTTTTTTAAATGACAGAAAATATTTTTTAATTGACTTCTTTTATAATATTATCAAAGACAACATGAGAAAAATATTTTTCAAGGGAAAAAAAATTTAAAGCAAAGAAACGGAGCCTAAATGATGACATCTTAATTAAATATTCAAAATTCTTAATTTGATTATTGGATCGTTCAGTCACATTACTAACTCTTTTTGTTAATGCAAGCGGTTAATCTAAAAACTCTAAATTAATAAATATTCACATGGAAAGATATTTTACACATTGAAAGAATGAGCTATTGATAGGGTAGTTGTTCGAAAAATCAACTCAATTTACAAGGTTCTTTCTTCTTTTTCGGTGGTTTTCCACCGCCTCCTCAAAACTTCATCTCCCATCCTTTTCTTTCATCTTCCTTCCTTTTTTGGGGCTCTTGCTTCAACCGCCACCCCCCCTCCCTCCCTCCCTCCCTCCCTCCCTCTCTTTCCTTTCCTTTCCTTTCTCTTCTCATATATTTTACATTCTTTTCGTTCTTGTTCCTCTTGTATAAAAATTCAGACTTGGTGTTTAGTTTTTTTTTGATCTTTTCTGCTCTGTCGACCACAGCAGCTGCACTTTTAACCTCTCCTTTTCCTTCGGTGGTAGCACTTCCCAGCTTCGGTGCAGCGATGGGATTTTCATTGATGCGTTGGTGTCTTATTCATATGATTTGATTTCTCTTACACTACTAACTTTGGATGCTATTCAGGGTCTCAAAATTATGATTGAAGTTTCTTTTTTATTGTTCACAATATTTGTCAATACTTATCTTTCTCGTTTGCCCGCGCCTGACTTTATTCAGTGCGAGCCACCTTTGTAGCACTTTGGTTTACTTTAACAATTCCGAAAGGTCTCTTTCCTCCTATATTGTGATTTTCACCCCTTAACATTGTCTGTACTGATTGTATATTTTCTGATTACTATGAGTATGTTTCTTCTAGGCTCTTGTATAATTTAAGTTTGGTTAATCTTTGTATGCCTTGTTTTTTAATTAATAATATTGTTTTTGAAAAAAAACAAAAAAACAAAAAAAGCTATTGATGGATTCATGTTCATTTTGACAAGAAAGACCTTGCCAAGTAATATTCTCCATTTAGCCCATCCGACCTGTACAATTTTGCCAGCTTTAATTCCAACTAACAATCTTTTATTTTCTTTTTGTCGAGAAAATATTTAACATTAAAGAAAGAATACATACAACCCATGGACTGACACGCTAAAGCCCACAGGAAAAAAAGTACAAGGCAATGGGCCCATCCTATATTTAGATAACACGACGACAAAGATCAAATGTTATTAAGACAACAACAATCTCACATGGGAGCAATAAACTCGTCCTCCCAAATTACTTTCTTGTTCATGCTTCAAATATGATATTTGAGCTCCCTGTTCTCTCACAAGCATGGAGATCACACTTGAACTTCAGGCACATATATATCATTTATTTTCAAGTAACGACAGTATATGAAAATTATGCAAACCAATGGCCACAACAGCTTTTTTCTTTTCTTTAAAAAAAAAAAAATTGAAATCAATGGATATTCAAACTTTACCCAACTAATCACATAGAATCGTTAAACCTCCAATAGCCCTAAAGAGACTCAAACTAACGACCTCTGCGAGCATACCTAAAGCCAACTTTAATCCCAACCAACAAGTATAAATGAGATATTTTGGGAATTCAGGGTAGAAAGTCAATTCTCATAGTTAGCAACCCCAAGACGAAACAATATTCAGCTATTACAACATTACATCTCTAACTCAAAAAGAAAATTTCTCTTCTGGTATGTAATGACAAAATTTTGATTAGTATACTTCACTAAAACATACGCTGCTTCAAAAATCTCATATGCATACTATACTATATACACAAGCCTTCTCCACAAGTCATCACCAAATCACTAGCAGAATTAGAGGACGAAATCAGCTAGAATACATTTGCTACTGACATGAAACAAAAAGTAAAGCCACACGCCCAGAGAGGATGGGAATATTCTCTTTGTTTTATTTTCTTTTTCCTCAAGATTTTAAAGGAATATAGATTCATAACCAAAGCTATACTAGAAGGTAAGAGAAACATATAGGAAGGCAAAACAATGGTTAAAATTACTAGCATCTTTCTATCAGAAAAGAATACTAGCCCTCCACCGCACCAGATCCGGAATGGAGTTTCAGATTTTCTTGAAGCGGTGCTGGACAGAGAGTAATGAAATGAATATATGGCCTCGTTTGACTTGGTTCCATGCATGCTTCTAATGGCCTACAGATCAACAGTTGGATAAAGACCCCCTAGGCGTCCACTTCCATTGGAATCTGCATTAGTGAAGAATGGTGACTGTAGCTCCCCAGAATGAGATGATTTACGAGATTTAGGATTTTTGGGAGAAGCAGAGTAGGATTCAGTTGAACCACTGCTAGTATACAAAGAAGACATTGGAAGCCCATGGATTTTTGGAAGGCCAGTTGGATCCGTACTCAAGCTGTATCCCCTCTCAACTGATTCAGCTTCGAGGGGTAATTCATCCAATGTCTGCATACAAAAGAAAGCCAGTTAGTTCAATTGCCAGAAAATCCTTTTAACATAAAAAATCAGATGTTGCAACGAAGCTTTCCAGTTTATAGTATTTTGCACAATGGTTTGCAAGAAACTGAGAGCCTCCACAAGGAAGGAAAAGTCCACACAAAGCACCACATAAAGATAGAAAAGACAAATGTATCCTGACATGCAGAATGGGCAACAAAGAAAGTTGATATCAAAAGTAACGAGGAAATAGAAAAAAAAAAAAAAAAAGGAAAGTCAACCAACACCACAAGCAAAGGTGCTAAATAGGTTTGTAAAGAGCTGCATGTCTATGTTGATGAAAGAAGTGGATAACAACGTAGCACATATTCACAGGTTACAGGTAGAGCAGATATAGGGGGAGGCAAAAGGGACTTTTTGCAATAATATCTCAAGGTAACTCACCTTGAAAGCTTGCTGAAGAACACGAAGCGTCTCCCGAGTACGTTTTCGCTTCATAGCGACCTCATCAGGTTCCTGCAACATCTCTTCAAACAAGTTGTCTCTGCTCCAAGGGAGGAAGGGAGGGGGGGAAATTGAGTGTTAAACCCCACAAAGACAACAGATGTCTACGAAAATGGAATAATTTTCTCAAGCAGCAATGGTGCCTATAAACATTCACATACTGTACAAGCACTTGCAGTATGCTTCAACTTGAAAACAACCCGATCCAATTTACCTGTAAAGCTTCTTAATGAACACATTATGCAGCTCTCTTTTGGTGTGATTTACCTGGCAACGAGGAATAACAATGATTGATTAGTAATAATGTTCAAATGCAAACCAACGGCACCAAAACATCTTTGTGATATGAAAGTGTTCACCAAAAAAAAAAAAAAGAGCCATGATAGAGAAAATCAATAGAATCAAAATCATGGTTGCAATCTGTATACTTCTCAACTAGCAATACACTCCCTCCATCCCAAAAAATTTGTCACACTTCCCTTTGTGGGAAGTCCAAAACTTTTGCCCCCTTTGCAAAAGCCACATACGTTTCCTTTCACTTCCCAACATTTACCCCTATGTATAATACTACTAAAAGAAAAATTACAACTTTTGTATCGACAAAGGCGAAAAAAAAAATGCCATTTTTCAGTGATTCAAATTCAGAAATAAAAAATGCTCTTGGACTCCATGCCATCACAAGAGTGACAAAATATGATGGGTCAGGAGAAGTATTATATACTACTTTCTTTTTAATTTTTTATTATATACTACTTTGATTTCAAGATCAACTGCCAAACAGGGTCTCTAAATCTTTTAGTGGCCCTTTCGCTTGGTTAAACATGAGTAAGTCGGTGGCTTAAAAATCTAATTGATCATAAAGAGACGTCCAGAGCGAGATCTAATTGATTAACAACAAAACTTGCACTGACAATCCAATTAGAAACAAACTCACACAATCACACCCAACCCCCACCCTAATCCCATAAATGAAAAAGGGCAAGGCAAAGATGCTGCAGTGAATTACCAGAAAATGCATAATTGCTTTAGGTACAGAGTCCTCAATGTTCTTTCTTACAATGTCATAGTATGACCTCAACAACAATTTTGTGACAGCAATTTCAATAGCCTCCTGATCTGAATGCGTTTCTGAGGGCCTCAACACACTTGGGGGCTTCAGAAAAATACGAAGGAAATGGTTAGACCGATATAGATAAGCCATACAAAAGCTAAACAGCTAATTTAACTCCAATCAGGTAAATAAGAATTTCACATACCTCTCTCAGATGAATCATTGAGATGGCATGCTCCATACTCTGAACAGGTTCACTAAATGGTTTGCTTGTTGAGTTCTCCTTAAAGGCCATGCGGTTATCAGATCCACCAAAAATTGATGATATCCCCCACGACGAACCAGTATTGCCCCCTAAATTATTTGATGAGTCAGTATTATCTCCTGATTAATAGAGTAAGACATCGTGAAATTAAGGTTTTATGTAAAGTTCCCGCTGTTTGACATTTCTTAGCAAGATGAGCTAGAACACTTGTATAAAGATGCACAAACTAATTTCAATTACTCTAGATCTTAGTATTTGCATGTCATGGCTGAAGATATTATCGATAGAAGACTATTTAGCAATAAATATTTTTCAATTCGTACATAATAATGAATGAATGAGATAATATCTGTTCCTCCCACAGATAGAAGTTTACCAGCTGGCGTGGCTTTCTCGACATCCACAGCAGGCCGAACATTCTATTCAGTCAAAATTTCCAAGAGCAAACAATTAGTTTTCTTAATAAGAAAATTAAACCCAAAATTTTCACTAAGAGAAGTACTTGCAAATTAAGAATAAGCATGACACCCCCGGGAAGAACATCCACTGAACAAACAACCAACCTTCACCCTGATGTTAAATTTCCCCTTATTTTTTACGGGGTGAGAGGAGGAATGCAACTCAAGATAAGTGATGGTGCATCTACCTGCTCAGGAACAATTCCATTCACAGTTCTAGCAAGAATACCACGAGATTTTAAACTTCTCTCAGATCCTGGTGCTTTATCTGAATCTACGGAATCCTTATTATGTGTAAAACGAAACTTCAGATTAGCCCATCAGAGAGTGAGATACGCTGAAAGAATATAGAAACATACACAAAATGTTGAAGAAATTAAACAAACCTTCTGCCTGAGAATGGGTGCAGCTACTCTTGAGGACTTGATCTGTTGCAGCGCCATCTCCACTGCTTTACTTCCACCAACAAAGTTCGGATGCGAGGTGTTTATGTAATCCATCTAAAATACAATCGCAGCCTTATAGTAAATGTCGTAATTATATTATCTTTAATAGTTTTAAACAATAAAAAGAGGCGCGGTCGAACAAAAGGATTCTAGTCAAGCAAGAAGCATGGCAAGATTTGCAATTTTAGGAACAATCCTGAATATTACATTTCTAGCATAAGGGGATCTGATGTGGAAAAGAGGGAAGAGAGTAACTAACAAGCGCATCCAATTAAGGTAATTTATCTTCTTTTTTCCTTATCCAGATCTGAAATAATTTTCTCAAAATATGACTAGGAAAAAGCAGAGTCCAATGACCCCCTGTTTTTACATACAATAGGTAACTGCCAATTTACAAATATCTTAATAAAGCAAAATTTCAGACGAAGTAAAAGGAGATTTATAAAAGCAAATAGGCAAACTGAAAAAGGACATAAATAGCTCGAAGTTGCATTTTCTGAAGGGAAGATCACAACAGACACGAAAAGCAATGCCACGCGCTTAAGAGATTCCCAATCCATCGATCAAGGATTACAGAGCAGATCTACATTTATTAAGCTAAGGCCTCTCTTTTAGTACTCCTCAACTAACATAGGAAATAGCAACAGCAAAAAAAATATATATATCTAAATATACAACATAAAGTTTTTCTATACCTCCATTTCTACTATATGTCCAATCATAGTCTCTGATGGTGCAAGGCCTTCTCGCAGAAAGTTTCCAATAACCTCATCCATGCGCTTCCTCAGTACAGGAAAGCGCTGTAATTCATTAACCATGCAGCGATGGCTCATCTACAATAAACCATTTGATTAATATTGGGACGCTATGGCATCACACTTACAAATCACAAATTTGTATCAGCAAACTGTACTTTAATTAGCTCATCATAAATAAATCTTGCACATTGAAGACTTGGATCCAACAAACGAGCTATTTGTCTCCGGATAAGAACTTCAAATGGGACCTACATATGGATTTTTAATTTGCATTAACAGTCATAGAAGGATTTCAACATGTATCAATATACCTTTGTAATGCAAGCAAATAAAAATGATTCAAAGACCTAGTTTTCAACAACACTTACTTCTGGTACAAATAATGCAGATCTAGGACCAGTTGCATTCTGAATAGCGGTTCTAATGTCATCATCAGTTAAATCCTCACAAGGGTCCACCTCCTGCAAAAATAAAGCTCAGCAAATAACCTTAAACCCAAAATAAATAAGCCAAGATACAGAAAGGGTTACATCCTATAATATGGACATTTATAAAAGCCAATATTATCTACCATTGTAAATCAATCAATTCAATTATGGGCACAACACCCTAGATCTTCTTGTTTAGAAAATAAAAAATAAAAATTAAGAGTTGGGAATCACAGGAGATGAATTGGAAATTCTTAATTGGGTTTTAAAAAAGATTGCGACAACATTTTTTTGGGAAAGTAATAGATCTCCAAATCTCAAAGCCATATATTATATTGAAAATACAATGTTATTCTTAGCCTCTACCCCAGGCACCATGCAATTATTGCAAAATTATAGTTTTCTCACAGCCTCTGCTCCCTTTTCCGTGCCTTCTTTCTATCCTTTAAATAAAAGGCCAGGATGATGCATAAGGTAATAAAATTTAGAAATTTGATTATTCATCTTATTAGCGGAGCAAATAGTCATTGTCCACACTTCACGGTCATATGAAACCTGCAATATAACAAAACGCACCTCCAAACTTTTTACGAATATGTTCTGGAAAATGTAATGGATCCTTGCTCCACCAGACAACTCAGAAGTTGACATTTCTTCATTTTTCCCCTCTATCATTGAAGAGAATGCTATTGACAACAAGTAAATGGCACCACAGTCAACGTGAGAGACCAAAGGTGAAGTTCAATATCATTGGACATCATAGTGACTAATACAAAAAGTCATGTACAATAATATCAGCCTATTATTACCTTCAGAGTACTTTGACAGGATGTTCAGCAGCAATGCTCCCTGACCGGCCTATGTGTTTATGAAAATAAAACAAAATAAGGAATTACAAAAATGGCCAAAAGAAACGGTCAGCCTGAATATCTGAAATATATCACCATTCGAGAAAGCTAATCAAGCAAGAGGTCTCAAAAGCAAATGGATAATATTCAGAACTTATAATATTCAGCCACGCACTTCTAACTGTGACAGGTAAAACAAAACAAAAAAGAGATTGGAAGCTTATTAACCCAAGACTCTCTATTTTGTGACACCATTTTATTAGATAAATCTGTCAAAGCGAAATTATGCCTAATTGACTGATGCTAATTTGCTAGTAAGCTCAGTCATGACTTCAACTTCAATAAGAAGACAAGTCCAGCTGCCCAGCAGGATAACAGAATCTACCTTTGATTCAGTGAGTTCTCCATAGCTAGCGTGCTCCTTTGCAACAGAAACCAGTGCAGCACTGATGCGTGACTTCAATCCAGGAAGAACTGTTTTGATATGTTGTACCAGAATCTGATAGAGATCATGAGCAAGCTTACGTAAATGAATGAGAAGTTTGTATTCACAAAAGCAAAAGTTGTGTTCTAAAACTTGTCCTTGCCCCGTTATATCAAGTGAATTTTCAGGGCATGCAAGTGAAACATAGTGTGCTACAAGTATATGTGCATGGGTCCATCCCTCCTTGGCTTCACATAGGTGTTGACCAAGCCTATACGGGAATGTGAAGATGTATGTTATATTGCATAAACCAGATGGGCTTTAGTTTTGGATTAGTATTGTCTCAACCATGATCAACTGCATTGATAAGCATTGTCTCAAATATAACAAAACATATGCTTAATAGAACCATCTAATATCAGGTGCATTAACCAAAATATTATCACAACTAATCTTTCACTCCATACCTGGTTTAACTTCTTTGCCAACTGAGGGATGCCACAACGATCAGCAAGATCACTGTATACCTACATTGGACAAGGTAATGTAAATAAATGAAAAGGTTGCTAAATAATAAATGGAAAGAGATGAACTATTAATAAATAAGAACTTTGACATACTGGACGACTACGAAAGAACTTCTCCTCAGCAATAAGTGCATCCTTAATACTCCGGTTCATCAAAATATCCTGTTCAATAATGATATTAAACACTGTATTAGAAGTCTCATAGGACATATTATAACAATTGATAGAATAAGTTAAGACAACTAATCATCACAATATCTCTAAATACATTATAATTTATCTACACTTGCAACCTCCCATCCCTGAATGCATTACAGTGTTTGATCACTTCCCAACTAAGAACGCCCCTCAAAAATAAAATTCAAATAGAACTTAAAACCTTGAAACCACAAGAAAGTCAAAAGGAACTTAAAAAAGATCTAACATGCGATCAGTACAATTTGCTTCACATTCTGTGATAGTCACGGCATCTACATAGTTCAAAAAGGAGACATGAACCTCAAAATCTTTTAAACGAGATGAAAATTGTTGATATATTCAACTATTTCCCCCTCAATGAGAAGCTGAAGTATTACCTCTTGACTGCGATTCACCACGCCCACATATCCAAGACGGAGTGGAATCACTTTACCAAGCAAAAAATTGCGGGCATCAGTACCCCGATCCATAATATCCAACTGAAGCAGCAAATGAGCATGCAAAGCATATGAAAATATAATAATAGTAAGAATTTGAGAAGTAGCTTTTCAAGGCAATGTGATTGGAGAAAAAGATCATTTTCAACAAGTTTCACCTTTGTGATTACACCAATTGTTCGATAACCTGCAAACAGAAACTTCTATGTATAAGCAATGAAGTCAAATAGCAATTATTTTTCGGTCATCCTCGTAATTCAATTTGTACAACTGAATATATCTATTTGGATAATCAATCAAGTGGTGAGAACCTACCATCAGGATCTGCAATCCCAGCCATCTGAAGAGCATCTGAGTTTGCTAAATCAGCATTTGCTGGTGTGACAGCTAATATTAAGCAGCTAGGAAGTTTAATGTATGACATGATCATTGTTCTAATCCGTGCTTCAATATCCGATGGCTGATCACCAACAGGGACTTTTGTTAATCCCGGAAGATCCACTAAAGTTATATCAAGAACATTAGGAGAAAAAATCTTCAAACGAATCTGCTTGTCTGTAACACCTTTGTTTGCTCCTGCTTCCCTCTCCGTCTCAGCCTAAAGTTATTTGTATATCCCAGAAAATTAGCCAATCGGCATTCAAAGCAAGATATCAATAACAAGGCAGTGATCGGACAAAGATAAACTATTAGTAAGTGTTTGCCAAATACAACAACACTCAGCTGAGCTGAATGAAATAGTGATATACAGGCATAGTAACTAGACATATTAAATCTATTCAAATAATCCGTTAAATATAAAGCATGCTTAATATTAAGATACATTCATTGAAAAACTAAAAAAATTCCAAATCATTTGTAAAGACCAATAAAAGAAAAGATCTGATCCTTCACAGACAATTGAAGTTAGAACAATTTTAACATGCATGTAAGAAGTCAGTTTCAGAGAACGTTATGGACAGTGTAAAAAATTAACAAAAAAGGTTCAATACACTTATATAGTTTAACGATGTTCAGTCCATTAATAGGCTTATCAAGTTCACCAAGGTCAGATATTCCATTTCAGGAGTCATCAACGAGCTAAGTAATGTTTTTCTTTCTCCCTCATGAAGTTCCATAAGACCACCAAAAATCGAAAGCACGAGGCTAGGTGAATTGCAAGAAATATGCATTCACTCTCTAGCATGTTTCCAGAGTTCAGTAACCAAAAAAATAGTTGAAAAAGAGAATGTTCCCTCAGTAATCACATTCGATGGTTTCAATCAATCGTTATCAGAATTAGCATGGTTGTGTTAAAGCATCACAGAGGACATTTCCATTTCGAAAAAAAGAAAAGAAAAAGGGTAGTCAAAAAATAAACTAATAACGTAATCTGAGTGCAGAGGTCATTTCTGATCTTCCTTTAAGGCAGCCTCAAAAATGGACTTGATTTTGCCTATATCATCAACGCCTTCCTTACACGTAATGAATTGTAAGAGGACCTTTCACTAGAGTCGCTGGTCTTGCAATCAAAAAGCAGCTAGAGGACAACTGTGTAGTGACAACAGTTCGCTAAGGATGATAGTTGTGCCAGCTCCTGGAGACTATGCCATTCGTGATGGAATTACGGATACGATAGATTAATATGAACGCAATTCTGTCAATAAAACAAATTAGTAGTAACATCAAGAAGTATGCCGCCACCAACAGTATTATCTATCCACACATGACTATACAGATAAGCACCCATACTTTATAACAACCATAAAAACTTTTACCTTAGCCACTTTCGTAGCCTTGAATGAATTCGCATGCTGTTTACTTGATCACGCACTTCACAATAATCTTTAATACTTTCTACTTAGCAATTTTCATAGCATTACATTTCGAAGCTGATACTTAACAAGGACTAAGCTGGAAATCCTTCATCAATCAGACGTCACTGTCCAAACTACCGATTCTAAAGATCCTTTAACCTTCATCTCATTGTGTCGAATTTCCGATATGACATAACATTAATATTTATTCAACTTCAATTAATGTATAACAATATAAACGCTTTACAATCCAAAAACCCTAATTCCTCCAAAAAGTCCCGAAAATTACCTGAATCTCTCTGCGAATATCATTGAAATTGAAGAACCTCTTGCCAGGAAGATGCAAGAACTCTCCCCACTCCTCATCCGTGCCATCCAGCTTCCGCTTGGTCTGTAAGAGCTGAAGAACAAGCGGCCGTCGAGTACAAATATCGGAACCCCTCGGCAAGAAATCGCGGCCAACTAAAGCCTCCAAGACGCTTGATTTGCCGCTACTCTGGCTGCCGACAACAGCCACTTGCGGCAACTCGATAGTTGACTGACTCCCGAGCTGTGCGAAGATGTCCTGCAGCTTGTTCACGATCGGTATCACTGAGTACCCCAACGCCGCCGCATTAGACGACGTCGTAGTATTAGTAGTAGAATTATTACTATTGGAGACTGGCTCTTCCGCCATGGAAGGAAGGCTTGAGAATTTGAGATTTTAAGTAATGAAGAGATTTGAAAAGGTGAAGTTTAGAAGGATCAGTGTGTGTAGTGCGTGTGTGTGAGGTTTTTGGAGATCGGTGAGGTGGTGAAACCCTAGAGAGAGAGACGTTTTGAGGTGTGGAGGTTGGGCTTTAAGCTTTTGGGGATGTTTGAATTTGTTTGTAGAGAGAGAAAGGTCGTGTTTGTTTGTGTGTGTGGGGGTTCTCTCGTACCGCCCAAGAAAGAGAGAGAGAGAGAGAGAGAGAGAGAGGGAGAAGGAGAGGGAGAGGATTATTTTAAGGATGTGCGACTTTTTGTTTTTTTTTTTAGGTTTAGGTTTTATGTTGCTTGGAGGCTGGGAGCTGGCAGTGGCACCTCGGTTGAGGTTACAGCAGTGTACGGCGGGTTTAATAGAGGCTTTAAATTTAAAAAAAATTTAAATTAGGATATTTTAAATTTGTTTTTAGAGTTTAAATCTAAAAAGTAATATTATTTATAATAAAAATACGTAAAATTTATCGCTTTTAACTAAAAAAATATCAAAATAAAATTTCAATTTAAATTTTGAACTCTAAATTTATTGAACAAAATAAAATCCAAATTTTATTTTAATATCTTTTAAATTAAAAGTGATAAACCCCATGTATTTTTGTCATGAATAATATTACTTTTTAAACTTAAAAGTTCTAAAAACAAACTTAGAATATTCAAATTTAAAAAGTCTTTAAATTTATAACCTTCATTGAGAATGACCTAAATTTGTTATCTGACAATTAAATTTGTATAAAATGATTTGAAAAGTAATTTCAAATTATTTTGATAAGATTTTATATTTGTTTTAAATATGTCTTTCTGTCAAATTCTAAAGTTAAAATTAAAGGTTCGAAACATAAAAATGCCAATTTTCTTTTAGTTTTTGATTTGATCATTTTATTTTAATTTAAAATTAGATGGAATGACTTATTTAAAACAAATGAAAAAAAAAAATTGAATTTTTTGAAATAAAAATTAAACAGTAAATGATTTAAAATTTTGTCTAATTTAGATTATCTTATAAGGCAATGTCCGTTTTAATTTTTTAGTCGAGAAAAAGAGAGAATTTATTTCATTACTAGGAGATTTGAGGATAATGCCTCCAACAAAAGCTTTAAGGCAGCTACCAATGATTGGGTGAAACAGTCCAAATTATTGTGGTCAAAGTTCCCAATTCCGAACCTATGCACTCCCGTCACAAACAGGGGCGGAGCCAAAAATTTTTGTCAAGATTAAAATTTATAATTTTTGAACTATACAAGTATTTTTTAAAAAAAATACATAGAATTTTAACGTTTTTATAAACCAATAAGGACTAAAATTCATAATTTTTGAATTGTACGAGTACTTTTATTTTTCAGTGGGGGTTAATTAATTTTTTTTAACTAAAAATACATAGATATTTAATTTTTTTTCAAAAAATATATAAAAATTTTAACGTTTTTATGGGTCAATGGGGACTAAAATTCATAATTTTTGAACTATACTAGTACTTTTATTTTTCAGTGGGGGCTAATTAATTTTTTTTAACTAAAAATGCATAAATATCTAATTTTTTTAAAAAAAATACATAAAAATTTTAACGATTTTTATAAGTCAGTGGGGGCTGCAGCCCCCACTGACCCCAATATAGCTCCGCCAGTGGTCACAAATATTGTTAAACAAAGCACTTATGACAAAATTATTGTAATGAATAATCAAAGTAATGAGCACAACAAAATAGATAAAGGAAAAAGAAAAGAAACAAGGAAACTTACAAGATCCTTCTGATTTCCATGCGTAATAAGAAAAAGAATACAAATACTTTCTACTTAGCAATTTTCATAGCATGCTACACTGGCACCTTATGCATTCTATACAAAGTACATAATAATGGCTTTTACACGACACATTTACATCAATTGTGTAAAGGGCCCTCACTAAATACATATTAATAATATAGGCTTTCAGGCTACAGTTAAATTGCTAAAATCTTTACTCTCAAGGGATGTAACCTCATAAAATTTCATCTGTTCGTTTCCATATGCTGTGATGGTCCACGAGTAGAACAACAAACCTGTATACATCGATTCATTCAAGAGTACTGGGGTGCGTTCATCCTGAAACAACTCTGGAAAAGAGCAAAGCATGTTTATATCAGCTTGTATCGGATGCTGTAATTTACTGGTAGTTGAAAGCAAACAAGCACGATTCTGCAGATGACACTATGACTTACCTTTCAGCCGTCAGAGCTGAATTATCACCGTTAGAAGGAGTATGACATTCAGCCTCGGAAGTTATGGTATCTGAGCCATTAACTTCACCATTACTCTGGTAAAAGGAAAGAGAATTAAGCCTTTGATGAAAGCTCCAATGTAGATTGAAAGATATCCAAGGCAATCATGAAGAAAGTAGAGTGCAAGCAAGTTTTATCTAGGCATCCAGCCGGTCACTTGCCTGAATTCCTGGATCCTGCGTTCCAGCTGTTGAAACTTTGGAAATGTCTCTTAACACACCCTGCAAAGTCAAAACCTCAAGAATGAGATAGAACAAAGCACGACATTTTCTTTTCTTCTTTTTGATAACCCAGGGGCATGGCCTAGTTGACTGTCTACCTGGAGGCTAACAGATCGACCCCTCCGCACTCGCTACTTAAAAGCCGCGAGGTTCAAACAGTGGACCTCTGGGATATACCCCGGAAGTTTTTCCACTCAAACTGCCTGTGGTAGGCCTCATCATGACATATTCATAGTTTACAGGAAATGGTGGAAATGGTTCGTGGGCTCAAGAATGCATGGACATCCCAACATAGTAACAAATTAACAAAGAAATATGCTCCTATACTCCTTTCCATGAGATTATGGGCTTGTTGGTGCAGAAAGCACATAAGAAAGTTCAACATTGATATTTGATCAGATATCTTGACGTTTTTGCGTTATTTACCGAAGAAAAAAATATAACTTCCTTTTTTGAGAAGTGAAGAAAAATTTAAAAAAAAAATAGAACTTTCAAAAACGCACAATACAAGATAGGCTATAGTAACAGTATCAGAACCTAACATTGGCTAACGAAGTTTAAAATGTATCATTATGAATAAATTCTTCAGTGGTAGACAAACCTTGTTAGCCCATTTGAGTCCACACGCATTACACAATGTCCTAGGGCCTGCTGGTCCTCGACGCATCATAGGAGTGGATTTTGAACTAATTCCACAATGTCTACACCTGTTGAGAGGCAAGGAACTGAACTATTATACTCACTGGGGTTAATAAGATACCTAACATGTATACTTAGTAGTACATCAATAATAAACGAAACCAAGCTTGTTAGTTAATATAGAAATGACAGGCGGATTAGGTAACACAATACCAGGATCACTAAATTAATAATGGAGAAACAGCAGCGTCAACAAACAATTATACTTACGAGGTTTCTTGTTCTTCTTGAACAATACTTGCATTGCAATCTGCAGAAGCTTCATCAGGAACCGGTTTCGAAGATGTAAACTGACCCTTCTTGCGCTGCATCCTGGCAAATTAGAAGAACATGAGATGACGAAGAGTGCACTTCACTGCTTAAGTCCAAAAGCTAAGACACAGCCACATAATGGTTAAAATAAAGAAACTGAATAGTAACAGCATGTAAAACAACAAATTCAATATCAGCTTAGAAACTGTGGAAGCAGAATACACCATACTGTAAATAGTTAGTTTGAATTCTCATCCTGGAAATACTTTGGTTTTCTCTTTGCCCGTATCCTCACTTTTTAAGTGAACAAAAAATTGCCATACCAACCACAAAAGTGCACATAATACACACACACTTTCCGTTATGCTTAGAAGTCTTACTTTCTCAGCTTTCTAAGTAGTGCGTACTGCATAGTGCGACATAGACTGCTCCACCCATACAACATAGAAGCATATTCTCTTCAGTTTAGATATGGTTGACCACAATCTTGGTCATATTTTCATTCTTCATTCGACTATTCAACGCATATCCAAACCTTTCCACATTCCAATTTCTTGTTACTTGAAAATTTTGATTTCTCCAGGAATAGAACAATGGAACATGCCCGAACACTAGAGATATAAAAAACAAATCCAAATCACTTTGACATCTTATTTTAACTTGATGAAAGTAACTTAGAGAAACTTTCAGAATGGAAAAGTGAAGAGAACGTTTTCAGCAATCATACCATGTATGTAAGCAACTTGCAATCTGGATGTAAATGGCCACATATTTACTACACAAATATAAGCGTTAATGTAATAATATAATATTAAATTATTGTGACAGCAAATGTCCACGTCATTAGTATCTTTTTTCTTTTCTTCTTTCTTTCTCTTTCTCTTTCTCGGAGAATCATTCATCATGACTATGCCTGCATAATCACAAACAGGTCCTAAGCCTCATATCCTGCAGTAGATTCATGGTTCGCAAGTGAATCCTTACATTCCATTGATCCTTTTTATTATAAATATTCTGTGTAAATGAAATTGTCATACTGGACATGGTATGTACAAATAAGACCAAGCAGGAAGAGAATCACGAGTTATCACAGTGGAGTTGAGAGCTGGATTGGGCTACATGGATGTGTCAATGCCATTCAGTTTTCTTGAAATCCAATTTTTTTTTTTTTTTGGGCACACTCTCAAAAAATCAAAACAATAGGCAGTGCAATGGAGAAATATATTTCATTACCTAAGTGCAACCTCCTTCCGCACACTATAACGAATTTTCTTATCGAAACACCGTTCTTTCCTCTTCTCCCTGAATCGATTCAAAGAAGCAGCCCTTTGCAGTTGACTCGACCTTCCAGGAAAGTCGGCCAATTCCTATAAGTATTCGACAGAATCAGTAGGAGCAAATTAAAGTAACTCAGGAGTCAAAGACTTTATAAGCACCTTATGATTCTGGTTAGCCACCCCAACTGTCGGAATGCCAGTAGGTACTTCATAACCACCCAAGAGTAATAAAACTGCCTGAACCTAAAACATCCATCAAAATAAACCCTTTTGATCAAAATCATAATTGGCAAACAAACACAAACCTATAACTGGCCTACAAGAAGCATAACAACAGAACAAACACTTCTAAGTCCATTAAATAGTGGACTAACAAGTACATATATTACAAAGAGACATTATGATATGGCATTCTTTAATTTACATAAGCAAACGCAAACAGAGAGAAGCAGAACAAATTGGTGAAAATATAGCTCCTCGGGAGCACACAGAATAGCAGAAAACCAGAACAATCCATATCCCTTTTACACACTGGCCTTCCAGAACATAACCAATTTATCTCAATAAATCATCTGGAAATAAAAAATTTACATCTCAAACAACCAAGCCTACAAACAGCCCAAAGAATATAACAGAAACTCCACAAATAAAAACTAATCCTTCAGGTACTTCGGTATATAATTCGCGAAGTCAATGCAAAATTCACCAATAAAAAGCCAAACCTCCAAAGTTCACCCATAAAAATCCCAAACTTTTTTCATGTAAAACAGCAATATACAAGTACAATAATAAGTTTCAACATCAAATCTTCACAAAAATAACTAGAAATCCAACATGGGGTAAGTAAACTTTTTCAACACAAGCATAAAAAATTTAAATAAAAAAAACAAACTTGTCTAGTGAAACAAAGTTGAAAACACAAAATTCATTTCCCTGACCCGGACATAGTGGGAGCTTAGTGTACCAAACTGCCATTTTATTAAATTTTGCAACATTTAACAAAACAAAAAATTCCACGTATTTTAGCTCCAATTATACATTGAAAATTATAATTTTTAGAATATTAAGACTAAAAACATGAACAAAAATTATCCAAAAGAAAAAATAAATAAAATAAAAATGGAACCTTTTCAGGCGAAACAGAGTCGAAAACATAGACTTCGCCCTGAAACGAAAGAGTTAGATGGTCGGCGCCGCTTCCGCCGACCAGCGGAACAATTTCCGAGCCGGGAGCGCAGAGAGAGTGAACAGTGGCAGCAACGCCGCCGTTGATGCCATCCATATTGGTGGTGGTGGGGGTGTGGAGCGCGTGAGAATGCGCGTGGGCTTCGTACCGGATCTGAGGTGCGGTTGTGTCCATCGACTCGTCCTCGGCTCCGTTGCACGAAACTTCGTCGTCAGCTTCGCCGTCGTCTTCGATCTGTTGATTGTGTTGTTGGTGTTGTGCGTGGTGCTGCTGGAGTTGTACGTTCATGGTTTCGCTTCCGTACAGCGTAGCTTGATGAGGATTTGTCTCTGGCATTAGTTTACAGTATGCCACACGGACACACAGGCCACCTCGGATATTAATTACACTTCACTTACAATTATTTTTCTAAAATCATATAAAACTTATAAATTAAGGAAATTACAATAAATAATAGGTAATTTAATACTGACCCTATTCTAATTTATTATTTTCACCAACATCTTTATATATCACTCTATTAATAAAAAATTTATAACAATAAAAATTTTGACATTTTATATAAAAAAATTTCTCATAACAAGGACAAGTATATTACCCTTCATACATGCTACTCTTATCCAGAAATCTAGTCTTATGGTGTTAAAGCAAATTTCGGATTTTTTTTCATTTATTATCCAAACTTTTAGTTAACAAGAACAATTTGTTATGAAACGATTTTCTTTTACGATTTTAGCATAAAGAATTATAATATTCCATTGTAATTTCCCATTTATATCAATGGCATAAAGTTTTATTTGTGATATTGTGAAGCGATCTCAACTACTTAAGAGCAATTACAGAGAAAATAGAGCTCCAATCTGAGAATAAATTCTCAGTTAATTGTATTGAAATATAGTTTGACTGAAAGAGTAAAGGAAATTACAAATAAATTGAAATGTTAAATATGTTCGAGAAGCCACTCTCCATAACAGAAAAGACGAAAGATAAGAATAGAGAATAATGTTCTTTACACCTTTGGGTATTGCTTCTATTGTATATATATACTTCTAAAATTTGTTACGTTAGCTCACATGTAATTTGCCTAAATAAGTCGGTTGATTCTTTCATGAGTACTTTGACGTAGTTGTGCATTTACTCTGTGAGGTTGTTACATTACCCCCTACCCTTGAACAAGAACCTTGTCCTCAAGGTTCAGATCCTGGTAGGCGTCGAGTACCTCAACTTCTTCCACCCATGGAGCTTCAGGTGAGTCACGAACAACAAACTTCTCATGCATGAAATGACGATCAACTATAAGTATTAACAGTAAAATGCCTTTCATAAGTCCAGGAATAGTGTTAAATTGCCAATTCCAATCCTGCTCAGGTTTTTCCTCCTGAAACTTCCAAGCAAAAAGAGACCTCATTGGAGTACCTTCCCACTTTAAAATAAGGCATTTTCCATTCATATCTAGAGTGCAATCGCTCCATCTAACAAACTGTTTGATTACCAAGTTTGCTTGATACAAAGATGACTCGCCCAGTTATGTTTCCACAAGACCAAACCGTGCAAAAAGGGCTCTCCAAAAATCAATCTTCTCATGGCGATGAATCCTTTCTTCTCCCTCAGCTGCAATAACATTTTGAATAGTCGCCGTGAGGGATACATTTTCTGCTACCATTCTAAACTGATTGTCTAGCTCCATGCAAGTTTCAAGACAGTCAAAGTATGCACTAGCTGAATAGAGAAGTTCATAAAAGCGATCCAGAAAAGTTAGTTGATTTGTGTTTATCTCTGCTTCAACGACCACCATAACACATGGTTTGACGCTTTTAATCGCTCCTAGGAGTATTTCTAGATGATTCGGACATGATAACATGGACCCTAGTCGCAATTCTGAGTAAATGGCCAAAGCTTCACCAGTCTCCAACTCAAACAAGTCTTTTTTCAGTTCCTTCATGTCTGATTCAACTAACTTGAATGAAAATGAAAATGGAAGTTTCATGGTCTGAGAAAAAGACAACAATCTCTCACCTGTCATTTCAAGCCTCCTTCTATATGCCCCTACTGCAATTATCTTGAGATGCTCAACTGGATACTCAGTTCGAACAGTCAGAGCTTGCATAACTATTGTCCAGTGTGATCCACATTTGATTCCTAAATCAACCAAATGAAATCCAAGATCGCATTTTTCATGCACATCCAACAGACAAATATGGAAATAACTATATGCAATAAATCCACATTTAATCGCATAACCATTGTTTACACACCCTGTAATCACCGCATTCCAAATAGCTATATACCGATAAGGCATTTGATCAAATAGTTTAATCCAAGACCTTACCCAAATTCCCAAGGATAGTGAAATTGTGAGGATTGGGTATCAGCTCGGAGTTGAGCTTCGAAGCATAGTGTTCCACATGCACCAAGCTGGTTCAGGAATTTGATCAAACAGTATATGTGCAGAAAGATTGGTGGACCAGTCAACAAACTTAAGACAAGTGAACTCATTCGGACTCAGTTCAGCAGCAACCTTCACAATCTGCATATGAAGATCGGCAAGCTTGCTAATGCCAGCATGGAGTTTCGTAACAGCTGAACCATCCTTGTACAAAATCTGAACGACCCAAACATCATATGGAGCTTGGGAAACATCACGCACAAAATCTGATCCACTCTGCAATGTGGCGATGTCGGGTTGAACATCGATGGTTTGGTGCAACTTAGCCAAACTTCCGGATGAATCCGTTGGGTCAGTACCATCAGATATGGGGAAATCAAGACACATAGCGGCACCTGGCGGGGGAGGAACAGAGCCATCCGTAGAGGTAGATAGCAGCGATAGAGTGGTGGTGAGTAGAGAGATTTGTGGCTGAGGTGGTTCAGTGTTTGAGGGAGATTTGTCAAGGCGGTGTTCTTGAGAAACAAAGACGGAAGCAAGTTGCTGAAGCAGCTGAATTTTAGAAGCAGAGATAGCAGATAGTTGTTTGAGTATTTCATCAAGTTGGTTGAATTGTTTAGCCATGGCGGAAGGTTCAATGTAAGCACCAATGAAGCGATCTCAACTACTTAAGAGCAATTACAGAGAAAATAGACCTCAAATCTGAGAAGAAATTATCAGTTAATTGTATTGAAATATAGTTTGACTAAAAGAGTAAAGGAAATTACAAAGAAATTGAAATGTTAAGCATGTTCGAGAAGCCACTCTCCATAATAGAAAAGACGGAAGATAAGAATAGAGAATAATGTTCTTTACACCCTTGGGTATTGCTTCTATTGTATATATATACTTTTAAAGTTTGTTACGCTAGCTCACACATAGTCTGCCTAAGTAAGTTGGTTGATTCTTTCACGAGTGTTTCGATGTGGTTGTGCATTTATTATGTGAAGTTGTTACATATTGTCAATTCAATCCTTGATATTTTTTAAGTTATTTTTTTTCTATTTTTTGCTAGGCAAGATCTCTTCAAAGTTTTATATTAGGCCTTTAAAGTTGGAGTTTTTAGGACAATGAGATTGTTACCATTAACTATGTCTTGATTCTTGGTTTTTTGCGAAAATTTACGACACTCGTTTAAGTGTGTGACTAATTTGTTAAGAGATGGTTACAAATTTCATGGGTAATTATATATAGTGCTCAAAAAATTTAAAACACTATAAAGTGTAGGGAGGAGATACCATTGAGTGTAGCATGAAATTTCTCACCAATTTTGATTGTGTTTGACTAAGAAATACAATTCAAGAAAAACACCGTCTTGACAAATCTCCCTCAAAATTTAATATTAGGCCTTTAAAGTCGGTTTGTATAGTATTTAAAATGTGAATGAAATACTTATTCATATTTTATTTAAATCTTCAAGAGATTAGATTAATTTTAATAAGTTTTGTTTCTAATTAATATATTTTTGTAAGCGCTTCTTATATATATATAAAAATATAAAAAAAAGTATGACCTACCATATTTTACATTAGTGAACAGTGCACATACACGTAAATAAAAGGACAAAGATCCAAGAATAGATCAAGAGAAGATATTTCAGTAGAAGAAGTTAATCGGCAAAAGACCAAAAGAAACCCGGAAAAGCACAGCAGAAACCATGAATGTGGAAGAAGAAGTCGAACGTCTCAAAGAAGAAATCAAACGCCTTGGTAAACCTCAAGATGATGGTTCTTACAAGGTATTTTCCTAGAATTTAGATCTTTTTGTAATGTTATAACGAGAGAGAGAGATACGATAATAGTTAACTGTCTATCATTTTATCGTAATAGCATTATCAGTTTCCAAATCCATCTTACTACCGCATCAAAACACATCTCGTTCATCCTAACGTGATGAGAATTTTAAGCTGATGATAAGATCTCTTACACGTTATTTTAGCTTCTTTACAATTTCTTTGTTCATTAACTTGATCTATTAAGTATCTGCATTTTCTAGTTATGTCATTCTTAATAGGTATTTCTTATCTCATCTACATATTGTATTTATTTATTTATTTTTTGTATTCGCAGCTTTGTGCATTATGGTTATTGCTAAGTTAAGACTGTTTCAGTTTAGTTATACTGTTAGTTCTATTCATGGTTTTATTTGATATCAGAAAAATGAGTTATACATAACTGGGTTAGGGTAAGACTTCATTGCACCCTTCACCCCTCATTTGTATCGTAAACATGTTGTGCAACGTTTCATCGATGCAATTAACCAACCAAATTTTTACGATATAAGAGGCGGCCAGGTTTTATAGCTTGCAATGGCGAAGCAACATAAAGTTGACTTGGAAAAAAACCCTTTTTTTTTTTCAAAAAGAAAAAATTCATTAAATATATTAGATTTGAGTTAAGAGCATAGTACTAAGATCCTCGCTAGTATCCCCTCTTGTTATGTTCTGATACATCAGTAAAATAGCAAGTTGTCAGTGTTCATCGTGAAGGACCTCCTAGTTGTTAATCACAATGGTCAACTGATTCAATTACTAGTGTTCGTAACATTACTTTTGGATTTGGATCCCCTCGTAACGTAACATTATGACGGACAATCTTATCAGAATTGCTTTCATGACTATCATATCAGTTAGATACTGTGTTCAGAACATGTCACTCTATAATCTTCAATGAATATTTTTCTTGCCAATTTGAAGGTCACATTTGGGGTGCTATTTAACGATGACAAGTGCGCAAACATCTTTGAAGCATTGGTTGGGACACTAAGAGCAGCTAAGAAAAGGAAAGTTGTGGCATATGATGGTGAGCTGCTGCTACAGGGGGTTCATGATAATGTTGAAATCACTCTAAAACCTACCCCAGCAGCAGCATAAGCTAATGTGATGGTAAAGGTTTTATAACATTTGGCATTTATTTTTAAGCAAAGATGGTTTGTTTGATATATGGTTTGTGAATGGACCTCTTGACCTTTATTGAATGTTGTATCATTTGATGATCATAAAAGTTTGCTGGAGTGGATTATTCCATTTATTTTCTGCTGAGTCGGGTAAAACGAGTTTGGATGATCCAGACCTAAACATGGAGATCAAATAACTGCATCTTCACTTCACCTTCATTGACCTTCCTTGTAGTATTATAACATTAACGTTATGAGAAAATCCAAATCTGGATAAAACATGAGAAGATTTCAGGATAAGTTCAGAATTGTGGTTAATAAGGCTATGCAAATTTGTGTAGAAATGGTCCTCAAGATGGTAGTTGTGTTGACAAAGCTTCTATTAGACTACCACAAGGGTAAGCTTTTACAAACGTTAAAGTGCTTGAAGAAAACTATGACATTAGCACTAAAAGAGAGCTTGAGCCACAGAAAAGAACGTAATCTATACAAGAATTTGGGAGAAGCCAGAACCAATAGAAAGAAAACTTTGGCCGTCTTTTCCCTGCTGAAAATTGTCACAGAAAAAAAGTTCATCTTGGTGTAGTATACTGTTTGTCAAGATGATCCCTTGAGTATAAGGGGAGCTCTTCAGTGTCGGGCTCTCACATAGGGCCTAAGCCTGACGTCCGGTAGTGCCGGACTGAATATTTTTCCGGAGTATAAATGCTTGCAGGAGTCTCTGAGCTGTCCAAGTCTGATCTGGTGTGCCAGATATCACTATAGTCCTATCAGTGGATCCAGGACGAGGCTCGAACACAGTAACCTTAGCTCCCAAAAACTGATGAAATACACAAAGAAAAATTTAGCATCAAATGACTGGGAGAAAGCATAAGGCCAATAAAATTCACAAATAATAAGCCGTTATATGAACAAAATATTGAGTGACGATGCCTGAACATGGCATCAACACTGATGCATGCCAAAACGTTACTCAACAAGTGCTCACAACCTGGCCTTGGTTTAGATCTCCCTTTTAGTGCTTCAAAAGCCTAAGATTCCTTGTTCACAAGTAACTTCCCTCACAAAACTAAATTAACTAGAAGAAAAAGTGGTTGATGAGAGAAAAGTAAACTTGTTTCTTCAATTCCCACTTTTTCCACTTGTACATACAATTAAGTCACTGCAATACATGACCCAAGGAAAATGCTATTGCTTAACATATGTTCTTATGAATGAGATACCAGTTGATATAGAATGTGTTGTTCATTTGCTTTTCAAAGCAGTGGGCCTCTAGAAAGAAGTTAAACTAACGAAATTCTACTAGCCAGATCTTTCATGTTAAAATATATGATTGATGCCATTGGTATAATAGTTGATCAATTGGAAAACATGCATGAAAGATGATTGCCAAAAGTTATAGTACTGAGACGGAGGCCAACCAGAAAGAACAGCCGAGAAGAACTAAATA
Organism: Ehretia macrophylla; assembly: GCA_037974665.1. Classification (NCBI taxonomy): domain Eukaryota; kingdom Viridiplantae; phylum Streptophyta; class Magnoliopsida; order Boraginales; family Ehretiaceae; genus Ehretia; species Ehretia macrophylla. Next base: position 50,776,176 of record CM075766.1, read on the forward strand.
TGTGAATCCTTACAAGTTGGAGCAGCTGATAACCATGTAATTCCTTTTACGTTCTTTAGGTAATCCACTTCACATAGCATTAATGTCATGCACAAAAGAAAGGGAAATAAGCAAGGATACCTGTCTTAGGTAAGACAGATTTCTAGCATTCTCCCCATAAATTAGGTTGATAACATCGTCAGGAACCACAATCTCCACAGTTGTATTTGTCTCTATGGCAGATCTCCTTCTACTGCAAAACATTCAAAACAAAGAAATGACTTGTGGATCTAATACATTTTTTTTCCTCTCCTTGTTCCTCATGCTGAGAGAGAGAGAGGGGGAGGGGTTGGGGGGGTCGAGGAATGGGGGATGAAGTCAGAAGGCAAGAAAATGTAGCTGGAGGAAGCATATAAAACCTCACTTATCTTCTTTATTTAGAAACAAGAGCAATCACAATATATTCTATTATCAGAAATCAGTCAAACATGGTAATTTCACAAAATATACTTTGAAGAAGTCCACAAATATGACGTTCACATAGTTTGAGGTTACAAACCTGTCAATTTCCACACTCCCTTCAACTGAAGTCAGTCCTCTTCCAACATCCACAACCCTCCTTTGATTTGCTCCAGTTACTGTCTGCAATAAAGGTGACCCACAGGAGTCACAAGATTAAGCCCAACAATATGGATAGAATAATTAAGTAATCGTGAAAAGAATAAAATGCTTTCACCTGTGCAGTCCATAACTTTGGTGATGGGGGACGATTTGTATTTTGGTTGAATCTAAGTTTATCTGTACACTGTGCCAAGGCACTATGCCGATCAAGAGCATGAGACACATCAACAGATGGATGAAATCTAAGAGGCCTCCTTACCATGCCATAGGGGCTATTCTCAGTAAAAGAGGAGTATAAGCCACTCCTAAAACCAGTACCGTTTGGCATTTTTAATGCCAAGAATTTGTCTCGGAGCCTACCGGTGACACTATATAAAGCCTTTCGTACATTTACAAATGCCCCAGTAATCTAGCAAACAAAAAAACCATAACTTGTCAGCATCTAATTTATTGCATTGCATCAAATAATTCACTTACCCTCTTCAGAAACAAGAGACATGAAATCCTATTTGAGTTCAAAATTCTCAAAACAGCTTCTATAAACACTAAAGGATCCAATTAACTTAATGCAAAAGATTAAAAAAAATCTACAACACTTGATGTTTCAAAGGGTTCCATTAACACAGGAAGTCGGACAGCTATTTCCCAGTGTGTAAATTTTATGAGCAACTAAGGCTTGTAATGTTCGCTTAGCATAGCAGGCTAAAGCTGGATCTAACTAGGCCTGAATAAAGAAAACTGTAGTTGCACAAAGAGTCAACACAACCAATATGACTAGGCTTCTCCAAATGATTCAAATTCTCAAAACAGCTTCTATTAATGCAAAAGATCAAAAAAAAATCTACAACACTTGATGTTTGAAAGGGTTCCATTAACACAGTTAGTCAGACAGCAATTTCCCAGTCCTCCGTGGTAGTTAAGGAAATCCAGAAAGTACTAACATTATTACATGAATACACAAGAGGATAGACATCAGATCAAGAATACTGAGCACAAACAACATTGAGAGCTACTGGGACCATTCCACCAAAGAATAAAATTAGTGCTTGGAAACCGTTTCCGTGTTTTTGGAAGAGACGCAAAACGAGGTGTACAAATTTTTGGACTGCTGTGTTCCATTTCTACCTGTACTGATCCTCCTAGGTGCTCAGTTGTGTTGCATGCACCTGTCTCTGTATATATTTCACATGAATTTAAATTTTATGAGTAACTAAGTCTTGTAATGTTCGCTTAGCATAGCAGACTAAAGCTGGATCTGACTAGGCCTGAATAAAGGAAAATGTAGTTGCACAAAGACTCAACACAACCAATATGACTAGGCTTCTCTAAATGATTTAAGTGTAGAAGTGCAAACCCAAAAGGTTGGTTAAAAAAAATATTAAAACCTGAAATTCTGTGGTGTATGGAATTTGTAGAGCTGAAGCTTGAGAAATGTAGTTAAAACCAAACAAATTGTACCTCTACGACTCCAACATCCCCAGTAGCACAGTCCGGGACTTGATTGCCCCCAATTATCCGTAGGCCAGCACCAGTCACCTTCCTTATTTCTGAGATTATTGTGCCTCTGACTCCCAAAAGACAACCAACTTCATTCGTTTGCACTACAAGTTGTGCAGAAACACGCAATCCCTTTGAACATGAATAAAGCTCCTTTCCAACAGCGGCTGCTGCCAACCTACTGAAGACAAGTACAACAGCACTTTGTGCAGCGGAGTTCTGTGATTCTGGGTTCTGCGAAATAAAATACAGAGAAAAAGAAATTACTACCTCAAAGTACAGCATATATAAACACAGAAATATATTACACTTCTTGGAAGCCAATCAGACCTCCATCGCACTGATGGTTATCAATCTTTCAACGCAGTCAGCGACATTAGGCCCAACACTTATAGAAGCACCTGTCTCATTTTGAAAAATCCTTACAATAGACCCTCCCTTTCCAATCACTTCCCCTAGTATATCATTAGGACAAAGAATATTAAAAACAACTTCTCTAAGTGATGTTTCCGTTTCCATGGCAGCAACCCTGTCCCCCTCAAGAAAAACAGACTGGCCTCGTGAGGGATTACTGGTGGAGCTTGTTGGTAAGACTTGTGCAACTGAACTCCGATGCAGAGGTAGAGCCTTACTATCAAGCAAAGCATTCTGTTGAACTATCTCATAGCATCTGCTTTCCTTCATCCTCTCCTTGTTAACTCGTGGACAATCTTGAAGATAACGAGACAGGGCAATGATTGCCTTCTTGACAACCACAGTATCTCCTTCAAGCTGCCAAATTGATTAAAAACTTCATATCAGAAGACTAGCTCCTCAATACAATAGATGACTTTGCACCCAGTAATTGAGCTGAATATAACAACCTTCAGAACACTCATAACATGCACCTTTTTACCAAACAGCAATCACAAAAGAAACTGATAAATTTACGTTCTGTCACAATAGTAAGTTTGTGCACGACAGTTTTGTTATGAATTTCCACAACACAACACCACACACATTATGTATCAATCAGCATAAAAACATTCCAAAAGTAGAAACTTTACGGGTTTTTTTTACCTTGACAACTTCGTCGTAAGGCAAAGAACAAGCACGCAACGTTTCTTTATTCAGAATCTTGATTTTACACTTAGTATTTTTCCTTATTATGTCCATCGGTTTTTGGGCTATCCTTATCACTGTCTCAACCAACATCCTACACTTCACAAACCCCTCCACCGTCTTCCCCGGCCCCCTAACGCTCTCCACCTCTACCCTCTCAAACACCCTCACCGCCGCCTCCTCCGCCGCGGAAACCTCGATTTCTTCATTACTAGGGGAAAGGGTGATTTTCTTGGTCAATGAAGCGGAGCCAATAATGAGAATGACTCGGTGCTCGTCCGCCGAGTTGGGCGGCGAGTCTTCGACTAGGATCTTAGCTGAGGTTTCTTGTTGGATTTGGCGGATGGAGATGCCCCCTAATCCGATAAGGCTTCCCACGCGGGACAAACGACAGAGAAGGCGAATGGCCACGTGTCCCGTGGGAATCAACATAGGAGACTACGGTGGCTTCCGGCGTGTTACTGAGTTGGCCGTGGAGGTGGTGTAGTGGTGGCGCTTCCAGCGGGTAGGTGGTGGTTGTTGCACTGCGAATTAGTGGTTTGGTGTTGTCTATAAGTCAGAGCGTTTATATATATACCTTTGTGTGTGTGATGTGTGTGTAATATATATATGTATACACATATATGCCACGTGTGCAGACTGCAGTGTGGACTTTTTCTTTTTCCTGGTCAATCAGTTTGTGTGGACTAAGATATCTTTTATTGTTGAAAAAGAAAAACAGATTTAAATCTGGGACGAACATAAGTCGGCTTAGGTTTAATCATGTCTTGAAGAAGACTATAGGGTTTGTTTGGATTCAGGAGGGAAATAATAATAAAAGAAAAAAAAATCGATAATAAAGGAGGATTTTTATTGGTATTCCTATAAATCTGTTCACATCTCTAAAAATATAATAAATTATATAGGTAACTTATTGTCATAAATTATCAGTCACAAGACGTGAACTTTGGATTTAGATATTTCTCATTTATCTATTCATAAGGATTTTATGAAAAAACTAAGATTACTTCCTTTTTTCTTTTTCTTTTTTTTGTCAGAAAGGTTACTTCCCATACTTTGAAATTAAAGGCTAAATTTTGCACTAGACTATATCCATATCTAGCCTTGACATGAATGTCAGAATCTATTTGCTTATGATCAAAGCTTCTTTAATATCACAATTTAATTGCATATAGTTAAGGCCGATCTAAAATTATTTTGCAGTAAGTCTATTTGTTAAAATTTAAAAATAATACGTATAATATTTTTTTTAATGGAGTTAATATCATTTTTTAGGAAAAAAGCCATAATTTAAAATATTTAATGGGGTCGCTCCCACAGTCCCAATCGGATACGTCTCAACTTATAGTGATTTCTTTGAAGAAAGTCGAAAATAATTAAATTTGAAATGAAAACTATCAGGAATAGTTAGTTGCAGTATCAATATATATACTATTTGAGTATTAAAATTAATCTGTTGGAATACATACAAAGATTGTGAATCCATATTATGCTAAAAAGACTCTCATGCAAAGAAACTGCCAATGGGAAACTCAATATATATCTGCATATTCTTATTTGAAAGATGAACAAAAAGGAATAAATAATTGCTTGCTGGTTTGAGAATATATCCATGGCTTCTCAACAATGTCATGTGATAATTTTCCCTTGGTTTGCATTTGGCCACATGTTACCAATGCTAGAGTTCTCAAAAAAATTAGCAACAAGAGGTATATTTGTGTCATTTGTTACCACCCTAAAGAATCTGCAGAGATTGCCTCCATTGCCTTCAAATTTAGCAGATAAAATTAAGATGGTAGAGATCACATTGCCCTCAGTTGATGGTTTGCCGGAGAACTGTGATGCCACCATTGATCTTCAACTAGAGCAAGTACAATACCTGAAGAAGGCATATGATCAATTAGCCGCGCCATTCGAGAAGCTAATGCAGAAGGATTTGCCAGACTTGATAGTGATCGACTTTGCTGCATATAGGATTGCAGAACTTGCTGCTAAATATGGCGTGCCGGCTGCATTTCTTAGCGTATACACTGCTGCAACATTGGCTTTCTTGGGGCCACCAGATGAACTCAAGTCTGGAAAGCGACGTACAAAGCCTGAACAATTCACAAGGCCACCAGAATGGTTCCCATTCCCTTCTCTTATAGCACACAGGCCTGATTTCGCGCCAAGGCTGATGCGCAATCTGCACTTTCCAGACGCATCAGGTGTGTCCAGTGGTCAGCGTTTGGCTAAAATCATTGAGCATTGCCAGTTTGTCGTGGTAAGAAGCTGCAAAGAGTTCGAGGGAGACTACATACATCTTCTTGAAAAACTCTATCAAAAGCCAGTTTTAGCTGTTGGCATACTCCCACCAGTGGTTCTGAAGAACAAGACCGATCACATCGAAACAAATCCAACCTGGTTTGATACTTTCAAATGGTTAGATAGACAAAAACCAAAGTCCGTTGTCTTTGTCGGGTTTGGGAGCGAGTACAAGATGCCTGTTGATCAAGTCCATGAACTAGCTTCTGCACTGGAGCTTTCAGGGTTACCTTTCATATGGATTCTCCGGAAGCCGGAACGGGTTGAAACCACACAACTATTGCCTCCCGGCTTTGATACTCGGACTTCAAATCAAGGTATAGTTTGCCTCGGTTGGTCACCACAGATGGACATACTTGCTCATCCTGCCATCGGAGGATGTCTGTTCCATTCTGGTTGGGGCTCCGTCATAGAGTCTCTTGGCTTCGGACACCCACTCATTCTCATGCCAATGGTGGCTGACCAAGGACTCAATGCTAAGCTGTTAGTAGAGAAAGGAATAGGCTATGAGGTTCCAAGAAGAGAAGATGGTTCCTTCAATCGAGAGGCAGTTGCCAAAGCAATCACACTGGTGATGGTAGCCCAAGAGGGAGAACAGATTAGGTTGAAGGCTGCTCAGATGCAAAATGTTTTCAGTGATCATAGTCTTCATGACAGCTACATAGACAAGTTCATCCACCATTTGGAGAACTTGAAGGTTCTTAAACAATAAGCAAAAAATAATAATAAAAATCTTACAAGTATCGTTTAGCTCGATCTTTGTTTGTTTGGAATGAGTAGTGTTGTTTTAACTCAGCCCTCGAAATTGATTGTGACCTTGATACGAAGCTGTTGGAACTGTTAACTAGGATTCAACAGGAAACATACATGCTATAGAGACTACAACATACCGTGTAAACTCGCCATTTACAAAGACTTGGAATTACCACTATGACATAAACATACATACAAGATAAGAAGATATATACATTCATGGAGTGATGCCCACTAGACAGAGCTACAAAATGCTTAAACCTTCACCAGATTAGAGGCAAGAGTGGTTATCTGATCAACAAAACCACATACCAAAAATTTTAAAACCAAAATGCTTTCTGATGCTCACCAATAAACCAGTAGATCATACGACGAGACTTTTCTTTGCTCAAAACTTTCACCTTTCTCTAACTTGATCTACCCGAAGGACTTCATCTCAAAATTTACCTTCTAAACTGCAAAAGAACAGAGGAAGAAAACCTTAATTGAAGGGTAGACGCAAACAACAGTAGCTACAACTTTAAAACAAAATCAATATGCATTTTGCCTATTCGGAATCATTCTCCATACATCAAAATTTTGATTCAGGATGCAGGTTCAGTTCAAAAGCATTGAACTTTTGTGCACAATAATATGATTGAAATTTCCGTCTCTACCATACCCAAGAAGCTAGGTGTTCATCTGTATGGCTACAAACCATTGAACAGTCATCTGCTTCGTTGATCTTATTATATATGGTTAAACAACAGAGCTGGCTGTCTGATTCCAGAATAGTGATTCCTCATAATTAGGGCATAGCTCAACCAAAGCTAAAGTGAGCCTCAGACTATATCTAGCACATGTACAAGCTCACAACCTCCTAAACAACACACACGCACAAAATACTTGTTAAATAGAAAATATCAAATAAGTAACTCATTAATGCAATTATAAGGTTTAATGCAACTGTTTTTATACTGACATTGAAACTTCCAAGCTGATTAAAAAGAAAATATCATATAAGTAACTCATTAATGCAACTGTTTTTAAACTGACGTTGAAACTTCCAAGCTGACAAAACTAAGATTACATGCACTGCCATGAAAAGGCAGCGTACTACTAATTGTAAAATCATATTTCAATGAGAGAGCACTTACCTACAAAATGTGATCACAGAATTATTAACTTCAAACTCCATGTACAAAGTGGATTTACTCCTGCAGCCTCAGCCGATTGAAGAACACCAAGAAATGATATTCAGGGGCCCAGTACACAAATCCAACAACTGGGCCTCCTCTAATGTACTGTGCAAAAACCAATTGAAGATCAATTTCACAAGAAAAAATGCTAAGATTTGAATGTTCTCATATGATCAGTCCGAGACATAAAAATTGTTTGATTAATTAAAAGAGATGCAAACCTTTCCATCCAAGATAACAAGCTCTCCGTCAACCCATCGAGGATTCCGAAACCCTGGCTCAGCCAACCTCCCTTGTCCCCTATATCGAGCAATCTGCATTGCCAATCAAATCATGTTGTTCTTAGCAATGTATTGAAGTGATAATGATGGTATCGCATAAAGTCCAGCTACGCTGTTAATCTAATGTTTACGAGATATAACGGATAGGGGAAAAAAATGATAATAATTTTGAAAATTCAAGTTCACAAGTAGATCACATACCACGCCAAACTCTTCTGGAATAATCCCTTTATGAGGAAGTTGATATCTTTTTCCTATTTTCGCACGGAAGGCTATCTGTACGTATCAAACATTAATTTTTGATTGAATATTGAAAAGACAAACATTAATTTTTGATAGAATATTGAAAAGACAAACATTAATTTTTCATTGAATAGTCATCGGAAGACACCCATAACATAGACTTCCACTTTTTTCCTCCACAAAGATTGTGTAATTTCAATGATGAAAATTGAAAAAGTTAAGACATAACAAGCATCCCAAACTCCATTCAAAAGTGAGACCTAGAACCTCGACTCATTTTATTGGTAATCCAAAGTGAGCACCCCAAGCCAAAAAATTGCAAAGCTTGTCTACTCCTTTTCCAAATTTTTTGAAGCCATAGCAAGTTCATCTTAACAAATGCATGAGAAAGCCATTTCCAAGATCTTAGCATCCTATTCATCATGTAGATGTCTAATACAATATGAGAGGAAAATTCCACAAACCACCAGAAAGAACATGATTCTGGGTACAAACACATTCTCCAATATCAACTACTCCCTTCCTCCCAAATTGAATGTCAACCTTTGACTTGACACGCTTATTTAGAAAGAGTTGTAATAAGTGCAATTTTAAGTGGGACCTTTACAAAGTTAATGAATCTTTGACTAACTAATATCGAGATAGTAGGAGAAAAGTGGGTCCCAAGTGAGAATCTTCGCAATATTACATCATTGAGTTAAAGGTAAGGGAAGAGGACACTACTTTAGGAGATCCCCAAAAAAGAAATGAGTACATTCAATTGGGAACGGATGGAATAATAATAAATCATTAAGTTAAGAGCTCAAACTCTCTAAACAATGAGGGGAAACATCCAACTAAAAAGTGGGCTTATTAGCTGTGACTAAGATCAGCTGCCCCAACAGTATGGAGATGAAAGTCCCAAGCACACAGTCTAAACATATGGAAGTTTATACAACTCAAATTGGGAAATTACCTGGCCAGCTGGCACATAAGGATCCCCAGTTAATTTAACAGCTTCAACATATTCGTAAAACTCAATATCTGATGGCTCCTTCGAGTTACCATCCCCTTTCCACTGACCATAACGGCGCCTCAGCTGGATGACCTCTGAAGTGTAAAGTCCATGTGCACCAATATATAGGCCTGTTAAACCAGTAAATTCCCAAAATAATTAGGAGCTGGCTAATTGAAACTTAAACATCAAGAATATACCACTCACTGTGAATTCCAACAACACAAATTAGAATAACAGTACCCCCTTAGATCAATTACTACCATTTAGTGGGTCTCGAGATGCTGGAATGTCAATGCGATTAAATGTGGTTGATCCAGATAGAGGTTGACGATTTCGAGCCTGACTGAGCGTGAGATTTATCATTTCACCAACATCTTTCAGCACCTGCATTTTTCAAACATACAACTATGAATCAATGAAAATTATGTAAGTAGATGGACCTTTATTCTGCAGAAGCTCAAATCTAACCGTCATAGGTATCCTGCCCCTGCCAATCGACTTTGCAAGATCAAGCATAAGATGGTCCACACTTCGTGGATTTAGGAGTTTAGCCTTTTTATTTGGTGAAGAATGTCCATTGCTGTCAGATATATCTTTACTGTCTTCTTCCTCTACTGTAAAAGTAAACGATGTTAGACCCTTTTTCTCTAGTGTAGCTGGTACACGAAGCAACTCTTTGTGCTGTTTGCCAATAGAGCTCTTTTGTACAAGGCCACCAACGACCAGCTTCACCGCTATTTCACTTTGCTCTTCAGCACTGCTTATTTCACTGGTGGCATCCAATTCAATCTCATTTTTCTCTTCATCAGTTTCACCCTTACTTTCATTTTCAGAGTCTACACTTTCAAATCAAAGTCCTTTTCTTTATCTTCTTCCTCTATTATTTGTTTGACCACTTTAATATAAAATCTCGGTTTACTTTCCCTGGGGTAGTCACCTTCAAAACTTTGACCTCTACACCAGGTATCATGTCCTGCAAGACATTTCAGAATCAGAATTATTATCGCTGTCTTCAGTATTTTCTGTATCTTCAGAATCTTTTCAAACATGTCAGTTTTATTTTCAGTTGGACCTAGAGGATCCAAGCTACCCATGGCAACTGATGACTTCGGAGAAATTATAGGGAGATCCACTGGAGCTCTACTCCGTTTTAAGTAAACAGCCTGAAAATTGTATGAGAAATCCCAAAATTAAATTGGAAACAAAAGTATTTTCCTTTATAAACACTTGCAGCCAATTGCACTTAATTTAGTAATACGCACACATTTACAGTCTTATCCACATGCAAGTATGTAAAGTCTATAAAATTGTCCTCTTCTGAAGACTATCCTTCAACAAACACAAAAGCACTGATGCCTTCCATGCAGGAAGGAGCACAAAACAAGAAAAGAAGCATACTCTGTGCCAGTTAACATTGTTGTCGCCAACAGTCAATATATTGTCCAAGCATATAAATATTTATTCAGGTCACCAGGCACTTTTGGAATTGTAGTACATAAGTTTTTCCCATTTCATCTGTTAGAAATTGCAGCTAGCACTACCATCATATGCACATTAATTCAAGCAAACAATAAGGTTATAGTGATATTTAGGCCTTGACTGATAAAGTGGACGAAAAATATTCAAAATGTTTCTACCGGCATTATTGAGGGCAGAATTCTAGTCATGTATCAAATCATACAGCAGAGTTAGGTGTATTAAGATAGTTACCTGCTGCATATATTCACCTTCCTTATTCATTGCAAGGAATATCTCAAACAATGGGGCACCATCTGCCGCAGTAGCAAGCTGACTGAGAACATATAGGACATAGTTAACAAAGGCCATACTAATGCCAATTTCTCTTAAAAATTGTTGTATTACAGGATTCTTTAGCCTAAATCTATATTTAAATGAACCTCAAATCGAGTAAAAGATTTTTAAGAACTGAGAATGATAGTTCATAAGTATAGAATTGCAAAATTAGAAGTTGAGATTCACACAGAGTAAGCAACTATACCGAGGACTATAACTTCTTGCTACGTATCGTCCATGCTCTGCACTTATTTGAATAATACAACCATAAGGATCACCAGTATTTTCAGAAATTCCAGCCCACCATCCAACCTGCCGGGTTCAGACAACAAACATGTAAAATGAGGCTCATATAAGATTTATGGCTAATGTATTTTACTTTCCACTTGGAGGTCAGATATGGCAGGCTCTGAGTGACACTCGGAAAGCAAAAATAGACTGCTAGACGTTTAGACATAAAAAAATTTAAGGTACACCAGGGACATCATATGAAGTTAAACTGAAATTAAAACCAGAAACATAGGGGGAAGAGAAAGGAACACAGTCGACAATATTTTTTTATGCAGATACTTATCAATACCCCAAAAAGAAGTCACAAGAAAATTCTATATTGTTATTCCTTCAACTTACCAAACCAGCACAAGCATCATCACGAATAAGAGCAGCCTCTCTGTACCGCTCTTCCTCTAAAGCTTTCTGTAATTAAATCCAAAATTAAAAGAATAAAAAATAAGAAAGGGCTATATTTCAATAGAAAATTATAGGAATAGTGAACAAGCAAGCTAAATTAGACAGATGAGTAGTTCATAATTTGTGGACAACAGAAACGAAGCTCCTACATTCAAATGAGACATCACTCTGCCAACAGTGTCGTTAGCAGCTGCAGCTGCAATTGCAACCTTTAGCCTGGCAGCATCTTCATAGTTCTCCATGTTTACAGCTTGAGCTAACTGTGACTGTTCAGATAAGTAGCACAATATGTCATGGTGATCCAAATAAAATGTACAAAAATATGTTTTTAATTGGTAATAGTAAAAAAGCATGTACTGATCATGGCAAACAATACTAAACTAGCATGAAATATAAATTCAAAGGACTTTTCATTTACTTTCAGATCGCCTACGTGGATGCTTAATGATTATTGGATAAATCTGAACATTACTCTACGAATTAGTGATCAAATGACCATCCTAAGGATCATATACCTATATTTATCATAGAACTGTAATCAATACACGCTAAAATGCAATACGAAAAAAAAAAAATTAGAGAACAAATTAATATTTGATAGACATATATGGAACTCTCCTACAAAATTTATTCGAAACTGTCAAACACTACCAAGATACAGAAATTCTAGATCAATAGTCAGAACCCCCTTCCCCGGCTCTGTCTCAAATGTTTTCCCATCACATTTAATAGTGATCTCTATAGAATTTCTTCTGATATTTTAGTAAAACCATGTTACACAATGAAGGGAAAAAAAAAAAGGCCTGTAAAACAAATAAGTAAACACAAATTGATGGCCAATCTTTTGAATTAATTGAAAAAAAATATTCTCTAGCGAATCTGGACATTCGACATATTAGGTAAAAGAACTAAGAGTACCTCTATGAGGACAATCAAATGGATGCCAAATGCCACACTATACCTTTCCATTTAATCACCTCTTAGATTTCCACTTAAATTTCTTTATGAGGAGCAGGGAAAAGAAAGCAGAAGTAATTTGGTCATTAAACATCTAAAAGTCAAAATGCTTGAAGTCTTTCTTGCACTCAGGTTTTTGTATCCTTTTTGCCTTAGTATGACATGTTCTGCTGAGTTCCATGATATAGTTTCGGAAAGAAAGCTTTTCAACACTATACATAAGATGTTAGATCTCAGCCTCAAATTCTTTCCGTTCAGTTCCTATATGTACCCCAATTTCTCCCAATGGTAATTACACATAACCGGCATATGTTCATCAAATGTCCACTTCTCGACAGGTAATGGCAAAACTTCAATAGATCATTCTACTTTACTTATTACAATCACATGATTTCCCAAAAGTGTCCTTCTATAGTTCGTTCAAAGAGAAATCACTTAGTAAGTTGTAGCTCTAGGCAAGGGCGGATCCAGGAATTCTTGTTAGTGGGGCTAAAACACATAATTATAATTTTTTAATTATATGAGTACTTTTTTTTAAGTAGGGGCTAGTTAATGTTTTTAACTAAAAATACATAGATTTTATTTTTTATTTTTAGAAATACATAAAAAAATTTAACATTTTTCTAGGCCAATGGGGACAACAAGCCCCATTGTCCCCCATGTGCAACCTCTGGCTCCAGGGTACATCTCATACAGAAATCACAAGATTATGACCAAGCATGCTCTTTCCTCTACTTGATGCCACTCGAGATTTTTCTCATCCCAATCACTCGATTTAGGTGTCATAAGTTGTTAAAAGCCAGTTTTACCAATTGCTCTAATTGCATCCCATAAGTTCTTTGAGGAATGTATACATAGACATGCAAACAAGCTAAGAGTATAATATCACAAACACCTTATCAAAATCATACATCCGTACTTCTCTATATCAATATATAATGAATGCACACTCAGAGCCACCCAATTTCACTTCAATACTTGTTCTTTTTTTGATCTTTTATTTTAATTTATAGAAATCATTTACCAAACACAAGAAGAGTGAAGCACAAAAAATCACACTATATATTGCCAAAATTGAACGTTAGACCTGTAACACTTTAATAATCCATTATTTAATAATGTAATATTTACAAGATTGTGGCTCACTATCTCAAGGTTTCTATCACATTCTTAATAACCATAGTCATGTGCTATTAGATTATTACGAGTTCTAACGTGCAATTTCAACAAAAAGAAAGATTTTAACCTTTATTATCAATCAAATTAGTAGAATTAGTTTAGCAAAGCATGCAAAATTACCTTCAAAATCGAAACAACACGCTCTTGCTCATCAACCTCCTTAAAATGTTGCTTCCACCTCTCCCAATCCCATTCCTCATCATCCTCATCGTTCTTCAGCTCGTTTTCTCTCTCCGCAACATTAATGCTCTTCGCATTCACGAAATCATCGAACCGCTTAATCGCACTCTTCAACGCTTCCTGAATTGCCGTGTCCCACCGTCGAGGAGTCGACGGCGACTCCGAGGAGCCATCGCCGTTACCACTACTCCCTTTGCAGCGGCGTAGAGTTGAAGAAGGATCAGAAACCCTAGAGTGAGAATTATAATTATAATTAACGGATCGTTTCAACTTAGGGCTCGTGAAATTCAATAACTTGTACGGGCTCGGATCTGTTCTCGTCGACGGCGACGGAAACGTCGGCGATGAAAACGATGCCATGCAAGAATAAATAAACTAAAATTTGCGAAAAAATATAATTTTTATTGTGTGAGAAACGTGGAGTTAGCTAACGGAGCTGTTATTTGCAGATGAAGAAGAAGGAATGAAATTGGTGTATGTGTGTGTAAAACGTAGTGGGGATAAGGCCAGCGGTGGGCCCAGATAACGGCTGTAACGATATAAGAGGTTCTGAAATTTTCGTTAGGGTTTTTTCTGCACTTTTATATTTTCCTTTTTTTTGTATATTGCGATTTTTTTTTTCTTTTCTTGGTGATAGTTTATTGAGTTGTCTTTCTTGATGGGTACCTGGAGTATGCGGTCATCTATGGGATGGCTATGATGTGTCCTCAGATATTTAATATGCTGTACGAAAAAATATATATCCATATACGAAATTCGCTTCACCAAATATATGCTAAATTCTTATTGTATAAACAAATTTAGAAAAAGAATGAATTCGCTTTTAATATTTATTATACGTAATTTTACTTTGTATTTTTGTAAGATATTATCTTCACAATTTAAATTAGCATCCTCCAAATCAAATGACAAATTTTTTTATTTAATTCACTCCAAGTACAACGATACTTCCAACGAAACATGCTTTTAATTAGTTAAGAATCAGAAAATAAATATTTGTGATGGGAGAATCCATCTTTAAACTTAAATTTTTTTGCCACAATAAATCGTACTACTCAACTACTACACCCAACACTTCAGCGCAACAACAAATTTACCATATGCCAATGACTTGGCCTCACACTTCGCTACACTCAGCAAATGATCAAGAAGCACCAAGTACATCAATCTCCATAATATCATAAATGGATAAATGTAAAGCACAGTATTTAGAACTTTCATCAACACATAAGCAACTTGCTTTTTCAGTAATTATTCACCAAAATGATCAAGAATCAATTGCCCTTTCAAGGGCTCTTGTGTAACAAGGGATCGGATATGACTTGAGGTTCAAAATCTGGCTTCACATACCGACCGAGCAGTTCTTCATATAACTCGTATCGAGCAGTCATCCGGAATCCCCACTTGTCCTTCAGTTGCCTACAGAGGTTGAGATCCATGTCGGCTATCATCAGTCCATCCTTGTATCGGGACAGAGATGGGGTACATGACGCGTCGGGTGCTGAGAAATGACTAGATCCATAGAAATGGCCAAAATCTGCGTGCTGCGGCTTCCCATCTCCAGAAGTAAATGGATTTGGAAAAACCTCAGTCCCAACACGATTTATTGAACCAACAAAATAACTATTCGCTATTGCTGCATTACGAGCCTGAAAGACGTCAATCAAAAATGGCAGTTGAATTAGAACATAGATGAATATAGTACATTTCTCGGTTATAAGGACTAGTGTACAAAGAGAAATGACTGCTAGGCTTATGATTAGCAATTCAAAAACCGTCCAGGTTTTAATGCATTACTTAAGGAAAACGAAAAGTACAGTCCTTGCTGCTCAATATTTTCTTTTCCTACTTTGGTGAAGGGACATCGGAATTGGTCTTGCATAAACAGTTTATAAACAATTTATGCTGCCAGATTCTTTTTCTGTTTTTCCCCCTTTCAGTTCGCAGAAATTGAAGGTGGTCTTGTAAAGACCACTTATAACTTGAAATTATTAAGAGTAACCATTGTGCGAGCTTTCCTTGCTCTACTGTTACACTAATGCTTCACACAAGCATTTCCAGCTTGCAAAATAGAAGATTGGAAGAGAGACATCAGACAAAAAGTAGCATTGGCATGTAATCATGGCATAGTAAACCATAAAGAAAGATACCTCGATGGGCCACATTGGTTCACTAAGTTCACCAACAGTAGCTGATGGGTTGAAAACAATCTCTGCACCGTTCAGGCCAAAAGCTAACCAGTTGAGAGGATGGTGCCTTCCATAACATATATTGACAGCGATCTTTCCATAGGCAGTCTCAAAAACAGGATGTCCAGTGTTTCCCTCCATATAATAAGTACTCTCATTGAAGTCTCCAACTCTAGGTATGTGATTCTGCAAATGTCATCATCATCATCAAGAGTTTAAACAAACAACAGCAGGGCATAGATCATGAGAGAACCTAGTCAAAGGAAGCATTTACCTTCCGATGTTTTCCAATTATGTTGCCATGATTTCCAATTACTACGGCAGTATTCCAAAGAGTCTCCCCATGTTTTAGATCCCTCTCAAGAATTGGACTTACTATGACCATGTTGTACTTCCCGGCAAACTCCTGAAGAAATTGTGTTGATTCTCCATCAATCGGCTCTGCAAACTCACACCATGCCTTCTCACGAGTACAAAATGCAAATGGCATCGTCCAGGCCTCCTGCAGGAATCAAACCTACTAAGTCAAAATCTAAAGGCTATGATTTATTCATCCAAAACTGCCAATTCTCTGCCATGACTTACTTGCAGACACAGAATATTGACCCCTGATGTACCAGCAGCATCGAGGATGGGTGTTAATTTCTGGAAGATGGCCTTCTTCTGGTCCAAGAAAGATGAGGTTGTTGGAAGAGAAATAGAATTCTGAATGAGACCAACCCTAACAATTTTCGGTTCTCTCAAAGACTCCTTGTCAGCACGAAAGACATATGCCTGCAAAGGCATTGAAACATCTACAATTACACTATCTGTCATGAAGAATTTGTTATGAGAAGATGAATTCTCAAGTAGTGAATGGAAAACGTCAATAGTTTTTGAAAGGAAAAAGTGATCAAGTATGAAATTCAATCTGATTCAATAAAGTTCTCAGTTCTAGCACCCAGTACAAATAAAAAAAAGAACATTGTCTGATAGCTCTAGTAATTCCTTTTCTCCTCCAGGTTAAAAGTATGAGTAATGATAAATAGTATGATCCGTATCAAGCATGGGTACTCTTCTCTTTATATCTTTTGTATCATACAGGGCTACTCCTCATTAATGTAGCATTTCATGCATTAGCCGGATTAGATACCATGAATACTCCAACATTGCATTACAATATCGGAGGCCACAAAATAAAAATTCTCCCAAGTATCTAACAAATTCGCCAGTTATATAGGTGATCTGAAACAAAGCTGGTAATGCCTTGTCTGCCGAACTATTTCCCTTTAAACAAATTCAAAGCAAAAGAAATCACAAAAAGATATTCTCAACCTATCAATCTCTTTTAGTAACAGTGAAAGACAATACCTGAAGATCAAAATCATATTTTGAAGATAAATCTTTAGCAGGCTCTGAGAGTGAAAGGGTTTCAAGTGCTTTCCCACAATTTAGACCAAGAAGCAATCTGCTGACTTCCTGCAACAAGAATAACTCCATGGTCAAGACCATCCAACAAATGGAAATATGGAAAAGAGTTCAAGGGCCAATCATCTAACAGCTTGTCACCAGAAATCTTGTAACATCCAATGCAAATGCAGAAAATCCAACGAGCAAGTTATATTCCCAAAAGTCGTTTGGCTTTTATTGACAGGGATTCAATAGCAATTTTGAATGAGACTCTTGTTCTTAAAGAAGAATCTTTCTTTGAAAATAAAATTCACTCCTAAAAGTTCAAAGGTAGCTTCTTAGCTTGGAATTGGGGCTTTGAAATTGGAATCCAGGGAATTTCTTGAATAAACCGGGCCTATAGCAAACTAATCAAGGTGCATGATGTCGCAAGCAGTAATCACAAGCCACATAAATGGTTGGTCCACGATACACCTGGTCTATTCATCCCCTATAGTCCACACGTAGGTCTCAGGACACCACACCTATCAACATCCCTGGAGCATTCCCCTACTATTCATTAACTACGGCAGCAGAAAGATAAACTCCCTATGCTGCTAAACAGATTTTAAAAAAACTACGATGCAAGAAAATGAAGCAATCATGCAAGTTAGCCTACTGAGAGAATTGACAAATAATCCCACTTGATTAGATAAAGCAAATAAAACAAATAACTAATGAAGCCAAATATAACCGAGCCAAACCGTATCAAACTATCGCCAACCCACTAGTCGACTATATGGACATATCGCACTCCCCATCCCCCTTTATTCGATAAAGCATATATGTAAAATAACTATCAAAATCAAATATGACCGAACAAAACCAAATCAAACCATCGCAAATCCAGTGGATGAGGTTGGCTATATGGAAAAGAAATGCTACTCATCCCGGTTAATTAGAGAAAGCAAACAAAATAAATAGCTATCAAATTCAAATATAACCAAACCAAACTAAATGAAATTATTGTCAACTCACCATGTAGGATCATTTATATGAATATAACAAGCTACTCATCCCGCTTAATCAGATAAAGCATCTTTTGATGCACGAACCTCGCGCTAGATGCTGAGATTCGGAGAAAATCGCACCCACTTAATTAGATAAACATATAAATAAAGAAGCTATTAAAATCGAATATAAACCAGCCAATCAGTCTGTTAAATGAAGTCGGTTATATAGATATGACACGCTATTTATTTTTCATTGAAAGCTATCTCATTTGTTAGTTCTATGCACGTCAATTTAAAACCGAATACAATAAAATGAATAAAAGAAAGAGGTGGTGATGACGACGAGACCTGGAAAAGTGGGGGGCTGAGGGATGCTTGAAGAAGGCGGTGGAGAGAATCGAACCCACAAATTGAACCGTCATTAGCGGCCTCGCTTGGTCCCTCCTTTGCTTTTCCATTTTCTGCAACAACCTCGTCTTTTTTGGGATCGTTGCTGCCCATTTTCTTCTTCTTTTTTGTGGGTTGCGAAGAGGAGGGTGAAGGTGGAATAATGATTGAGCGACCTGTATGTGTATGTTGAGCAGTCAGCAGCGTGTGACGTCGTTCCAGTATAATAATGTAAATAAACGGATAAAGATTCCGTTGGTCTTGCCACTCGTCATTTGGTTTAGCACATGATTCTCGATTTAAAGGTAAGAAGCCTTGCATAATATTTTGTATGATATAAAATGACTTAAATTTTATTTAATTAAAAAAAAAATTATTTTTCACTATTAGAGCGTATGGCATTTTGGCCCTTGAAGATATATAACTCTCATTTTGCCCCACAAAAAATGTATGGATAGCATTTTGGCCCTTTAAGATATCTAAAAATCTCAGTTTATCCCATAAAAATTTAATTCTTTTAAATTACTTTGTAACAATGTTTTTCTGAAAGAGGGACAAATTGTAACAGTAGTCTCTAGTATTTACTGGATTTTCAAATTAGTTTTATAATTTACAAAACTCAAATTTTGGGATGAATATATAATAAAAGTCGTTAAGTTAATACCTTTGGAGATTTTTTAGTTAAATTTTGACAGAGACTCAATATATTTCAATTATACCCTCACTAAATCATTTTTAGAATTAGGTTAGATTCTACTAAAAGAATGGGGACGATGAGAATTTTGAGGCGAGTATGTGGATTTATATTATTTTTTTTCTGCTATCTCTAGGTTTATCATTTCTTATGCCACTGATTTGAAGAAACACAATAACAACTCACACCATTAACGGGTCATGAATATTCGCATGAGTGTAATTGTGAGTTTGTACTATGTTGCACAACTTGTGTATTGTATTACTTATAGATTCGTGAACAAAAATCAACTACGATGGAAATTGCATAATAAATAACAACAAAACCAGTATTAAATTTTCTTAGATTTAAGAGAGGGGAATTTGAATTTGAGAAGGTGTTAAGACATGGATAGAGATGAATCAAATCACCTAGCATTAGACTAGCTAAACTTAAGAAGCGTGGACCACAAGTCGCACATAAACTGCCGGGTCGCACGATAGAAGAACACCCAACATAAAGATGCACACTCCTCCATGTGAAATATTCATCAATCATTTCTTTTGAATTTTCAAGCCGATCTCTATGTTTATTCATAATTTCAAGTTAGTCATAAAAAATAAAAATAAAAATTGTATATGTGTACCACCAAAAGGTTCAATTTTGGCTTCTGCAATTTTCCAAAAAACCTAAGTATTAGAATTTGCAAATACCCAGAAATGTTTCTATTCAACATTGCACCCACTTGCAGGCTCAAATATTACAGCCACGATTTATGTTACCTATTACATGAAATATGATAACCAAATACATGGATTCATTATAGAGTTGTGTACTATTCAGAAATGGCAAGAATACAGGCATTGAACAGCCACTTCTCACTACCTAGATGTTGATACAACATCTAGGTTAACATTTTTTGCCATCTACACCTTCAATGATGAGTATTGTAATATTCAATTCCATCCAAAACCAAAAATCTTGAGTATTGCCGTTATTATTTCTCGTCCCTTTCCGATGAACCCGGTTTCTGCAAAAAGTTTCGCCATTTTTGCTTATTCCTTTCCACTGAAGCAAGATTTTGTGAAAATTTCGAGAGTCCTTGCTGCAAAGCTCCAAGGTTTACCCCTTTATTCACCAATATGCTAGTCACACCCATTTTTGAGACCTGAGAGTATAATAAACAAGTTACTATCATATTTCCAAAACCTTGAAGTACAAGAAAGAAATCGGATATCCAAGTGCCATATTTTCCATTGCAGCGGGTTTTTTCTGAAGTTGCAGGAGTATAAAACAAAAGATAACAATTGTTAAACTAAGAAGGGATCGTACTGCTTGAATGTTCCGATTTTCGTCGTCAAAAAAGAGCATTGCGTCATAGGGCACCCCAGTTCTCCTATTAATCTTTTGGAAATGCTCCGTTTTGTGAGTCCAACTGGAAAATATCTCCTGTAGTATCCAAAGCACTCAATCAGAATCACTGGCTAAATAGTTAGTAGATTTTCGATAAAGGATTAAAAAAAAAATTACCAATAAGCGACAATTACCATTTCTAAAAGAGACGCAAGCAACTTAAAAGATTCTCTTTTCATCATGCATATAATAATAGCCATCCGCAAAAAAAATGGAAGTCTAGGAAAGAAGGAAAAAAAGGGAACTTTTACTGCATATCTTGCTTAAATCAGAAATTAAGGTATCTTTTATCACCAAAAGTGCGGATGAGACGGTCCATAAATAGGCTTAAATCTGCACCAGATATGCATATAACAGATGTATATGTCTTAGGCATATTGACACCATCAAAAGTCATGTTGCTATTGGTACTGCAAAGCTTTGTGCAGCCTTCCTCACCATGACAACGCCCATGATACTTTGTGATGTTGTGCACAATTAACCCACTTAAGCTGTATCTATATAGCTAAAACTGGAACTTGCTGATTTCAAGTTAAGGCTCTGTTTGGCCTAACTGTGAAATTTCAGCTTTTAAAGTAGAGCTTTTGTTAAAAGTATTGTTGAACAAAATTATTGACTGTTTGCCACTACTATGTGCGGGAATTCATTTAGAAAAATAGTCACCACAGATTTTTCCATAGCTAAGTCTTCCAACCTTTTCCTCACTTTCATACCACAATTTTTTTAAATAGTCACAGAACAAGTGTCAACTATCTCTAAAAAGGAATAATGCACATTGCCATATGAATGGAAGTCTATATCTCATACTGCAAGGCCGCAACAGTGAGCAGATTCTTTGTTTTAGCAGTCTTACCAATGACTGCAAGATCCATAGCAAAGGGAAGAAAAATGGTAACAGTATAGTAGTGCTATCTTCACAAAGAAACTTACAAGAGATAATAAAAGGCATAGGGGAAAGTTTAATAGATTCGCACTAGCTCACCTGCGCTACAAACATGGACTTAATTCCCAACTTCTCAAGAAAAGTGTTTGCTATATCTGCAGTTGGTGATCTTGAGGCAATGGCAACATCAACTCCTTTATCTTTGAGTGCATGTAAAATTCCTTTTGCATGAGGGTACAATGACGGAATCTCCCGCTTGGAGCGACACTCACTGCCCAAAAAGATACGCAGATAAACTGACATCCGACTGAAAATTCATTCTATTTTGTTCAATCAAACAAAACTAGAAAGCCTAAAGATTAAATTGAAGTTTACCATAGTCCATTCTCATATGGTGAAGCGACATGCTTCAATGTGCAAGTACCAAGGAAATCATAGACACATGAGTTTGCTTGAAATCACAAGCAACTGCCGTAAATGGGAGTCAAAGTGGTGCAACTATCATCATTTAGTAATGTAGATACCGTGAACTGGATAAGGTAGGCGCAACGGCCTTCATTGAGAAGCAGCAACAATGTGCCTTCTCCAACTGGTAAGGATTTCAAAATATTCTGCTTGAATTGTTTTAAAAGGCATATTAATGGTTATACACACTCTCCCATGACCACATTCTTTCCGCTGCAGCTTCAATATTTTCATTGTTTGAATACCCAACACCCGCAGCCCTTTCCCCTAACACCACAACCCACCCGAAATTAACCCAATTTTCATTTCACGAGGAAAGATTAAATCATAATACCAATTATTAAAGTTATCATGATGATAATTAAATCAAAATTAAAAGTAGCGTTTGTTTGCTTAGAAATGGGGCTTTAGAATTATAATTCGAAATTCTATATTCAAACTTGAATTGATTTTTCCCAATTCTGACACCAATCTTCGAATTCTAAGCAAACAAACACTGCCTACAGTTTCTAAAATATTTACACTGCTCCCTAATATTCAGTAGATTATAAAAGATAAGCCGGTACACAAAACTTCCACTATACGTGAGGAACATAATTCACATGAATTGGTGCCAGAAAAATAGAATTATGCAATACCTGTTCAAGCATATTAATTTCCAAGTTTATACAGATATCGAATTACAACTAATAGTAATAATAAAAGGAAAAACAAAATACAAAAAGTAAAAAGAAATTGAGAAAATAAAAAAGTACCAGTAAAAGGGCCAAAGGGTATAGTCAAGATCGAAAACAACGAGACGAGGAAGCACTTGGAACACACCCATAATCTGCATCGCCTCGTTCTTCACCCTCTCGTCTCCCATCTCTCTCCAACGTATGTTGTTCGTTGAACAAGGCGAGTGGCTCCAACGTGGCCTTTCAGCCCTCGTTCGGATATGATTTTAAACGTTTTCAGTGCCATAGTCGTATTCGTTTGTTGTTTTTTTTTTTCATGGTAAAATACTTTTATGGTCACTAATTTATTTTTTAGTTTTATTTTGAAAATTTAATTATTTTTAGTTTCATTTTAGTCATTCAATTATTATTTGAGTTTTATTTTGCTCATTTTATTAATTTTACGTTAAAATAGATTCATTATTAAAGATAAAATTGTAAAATTAATTAGATAAATTACATTTTGATAGTTTTTTATGGTTTTTTAATTAATTGTGATAAATTTGTAAATAAATTTTATTTGGTGATAAAATATAATTAGTTTAACTGATTTTACAGTTTTATACTAAACAAATAATTTATTTTAACAGATAATTGACGGAACAACCAAAAAGAAAGTCAATTGATAATAATGGTCTAAGACAAAAAAATAATTAAATAATTAAAACAGAATTGAAAAGATAATTTAATAATCATAGAAATATTTCACCATTCTCATTATGAAAAATATTTGGATCCCGTTGACTATCAATATTGTGGGACTCACCCGAGAGTTATTGGATCTCACAAACCCTTTCTTTGTGAATCCCGTTAAATTATTTTCATGATTCTAAATTGAGGACCAAACTTTTGTATAATTGTATAGTTAAATAGAAAGAATAACGAAGAGGGACAAAGACGAAAAAAAAATAATAATAATATCAAGATATACTTATTCACTCTGTCATATCCTTAAATTAGTGAATTCAAGATCGTGATTGTCGTAAGCTTAAGAATATTATTACTCTTATAGCTTAATACTAAAGGCTGATTGCTGTGCGGAAGAAAAGAATTGCGAAATAGAAGGTTGGGGAAGAAGATGAAGAAGGAGAAGGTAGGAAAATAATATGACAAACCGTTTTGAATAAATGAATTTTATAAAATTTTGTATAATTCATTTGCAAACTCAAATTTTTTTATTTGGTTGCACATTTTTTAAAATTTATAAATTCAGGATTTGCACAAACCTTATTCAAATCCGAGCTCAAGAGGTGGAATTTGTAAATCCACATTTTCTAATTATATTGCTAATATTTTAAAGACAAAATTACCCTCAGATTAAATAAAAAATAAACGTCTTTTTTTTTCTTCCTCCCCACTCTTTTCTTTTCTTCCAAATTGATGGCAAAAAGAGAAAAATGTTAACTTCTTCCATTCACTCATCTTTCAAGTATTTTACAAATTTATTCACGATATCTTTTCTATTTATATTATTTTTGTTATTACTTATGGTTATTATGATTATTTTGTGTTGTTTAACGTTTTTTAAAATATATATATATATATATTTGTTGTATTTTTATGATAGTACTAGAATCAATAGTGGATTGAGAAGATAGCACTTATGTAATAGTATAATTTCAATTGAATAAAAGGACATTTAAGTAAAATACAATTATTAATTCTAATTTCACATATGTTCCAAACACAATTTGGATTTACAAATAACATAATTGACTTAATATTAATTTTCAGTTCCAAACAAGAGAACTTATTTGTAAATGAATTTCTCATAGAATTTATTTATAAATTAAATGAATTCCACATGTGAATTAATTTCAAACACTATATGAATAAGAGGAGAAAAAAGAAAGAAATAAAAAAAGAGATACGAACAAAATAAATGAGAATTTTCTCTATATTAATAAGCATTTATGTAAATGGATATTTCACAAGTCGTATTTTTTGCACAATGTGCTTAAAGTATAGTCAAGATGAACGGAAAAGTTGACAAAAGAGATATTGTGCAACCTTTTTAGGAAAATACAGAAAATAAACATCTAGATATAATAAAATACGGGAGTCTTATGAACATGTAACAAATTTATAGGGAGTTGGGTATACTGTACTCTAAAATGATTATTGATTTTTGCTTGAAATGAAAACATCTTGAATGGTAACGTATGGGATGAGATGAAGAAAATATAGCTGTAGTGGGCTGAACCACACACTCCC
This sequence comes from Ehretia macrophylla, assembly GCA_037974665.1. Lineage (NCBI taxonomy): Eukaryota > Viridiplantae > Streptophyta > Magnoliopsida > Boraginales > Ehretiaceae > Ehretia > Ehretia macrophylla. Next base: position 50,801,251 of record CM075766.1, read on the forward strand.
AGGTCCTGGCTTGAGCCAATGTAAGGCTATCTTTAATGAGGGGCTTTAAAATGTAAAGCTTTTTATTTTTGGGCATTTTTATACTTTTTTAAAGCCTCATACCCTAAAAACTATCACTATTCATGAAAAAAGGACGTGGAGTCCACCACTTTTTGGTTAAAAGATGCCCAAATAGTGCTCCGGGCTCCAAAAAGTTCAGCAAATTAGAAACAAGATGCACTATTTGGGCATCTTTTAACCCAAAAGTGGTGGACCCCATGTCATTTTTTCATGAATAGTGATAATTTTTAGGGTATGGCGCTCTAAAAAAGTACAAAAATACCCAAAAATAAAAAGTTTTACATTTTAGAGCCCCCTAATTGAACTTGCCCTAATGGGCTGAAGCCATAAAGGCCCAGAACTCGACATGGTCAGCGGATTAAATCCTTCTATCCTATCTACCATGGGCCCACGTGGTTGAATCCATGTTCTCGGATGCAAGGCAGCTTAGGGCCAAGGCCCAGATGCCCAGTAACGGACAATGGATTTGGAAAAAGGAAAGAATTAGAAACAAGTTTCGGGGGGAACAAATAGGCGCGGAGAGGGGGATTAGCACCTGTCAGTCCCCAGGATTTATGTCCAGAATCGCCCACTTAAGGAAAAGGGAAGGCTGACGAAGGCATCATCATCCGAACCCTAATACACTATCCTACTCGCAATATACTAAGCCACAAACACTCGAATCCTCTGCTGCTATCCACCTATCAGGCTTACTACTATCAAAGGGGACCTAAAGCTTATATTAGTTTTAGTTGTGAATTTCGAGAGTTCAAATTAACAAAGTAGTTTGGTATTTTTATTGTTTTTTTCTTTTGGGAATTATATAGTTCAAAAATCAAAAATTGTACTTTTATTGGTAGACAAAATTTGTAGTTTTTTTTTTGCTAAATAAAATTTGTAATTTTTCTTTCGGCCAAAATTGACTTCTTCATTAAATCACAAAAATATACGTGTGTACCGCTCAATTTGACCCAGGAAAAATAAAAGGCACGCAGGCCCACACAGAAAAGCTCAAACAAATATGGCCTTTGAATACATTACCATGCCCTTTACAAAAAAAAAAATACATTACCATGCCCGCTCGACTTACTCGCAGTTTCAACTTAGTTATTACCGTTTAACTCCTGATATTTTGCTTGAACAATATTAAAATCCAATTTTGCAAGTTCAAGCAAAAGATGATTCATGTCGGCTCTTTTCTCGTATATGTCTATGAACCACCTTTCCTCAAACCTTGTTGTCCTCCAATGAAGTGGAAGCTCCAATGTATGATGCACTAACACGGCAAGATTGTGATCTATTTTGCTCTCGTCAAGACTCTTCTTTAAATGCTTTGCTGTAAATTCTCTTGCCATCTCTAAGGTGCTTTCACCTTCTATTAAGAAGTAAGAAGCTTCATACAAGAAAAGCATTCCCTTTGTATCCTCAGAAAGGCTCGTCTTAAAATTGCCCTTCTCGTCCTTGAAAGTATCAAAAATATCTGCAACTACATTGAAGCCGTGTTGTCTGAAGAGCCGAAATATAAGAGCCTTAGCATATAAATCGTCTTGTTTTAGTTGAAGAATGGTGTTGAGTTTGTTGTAGATGCTTGTCAATGCTTGATTTATTTGGGTTTCGAAGTGGTAAGATAATCCAAGGCTTTGTAAGTCATCGATCAACTCCAAGAGCTCCAGAGATTTCATCTCATCTTCTTCTTTAAGCAAATCCTTCACCGTCTCTTTTAGCTGAGCGGAACGTTTCACATTTATCTCTCCCTGCAAATTAATGGGTACATGTTTGAATTAATTTTCCAAGGAATCAAATCATATACCCGTGAGTGAAAAATCATTCCGTGAACCAAAAACTTCCTACAAAACTTCAATGTAGTGCGCATGAGATGGAATATTACCTCGCATGGATTATTTAGTGACTGAAAATGGGTAAAGTCCCAAATGGAATGCTGATCATAGTTCCCTGATGGCCTTGCCTGGACGTTGTGCTCGTGAAGCTTATTGATCCTTATCGGCGTCTGGTCTAGTTTGCCAACCTCGGTAGTGCATACGGGGGGAAGAGGTCGTGAGAAATAGGTCAGAAGTTGGTTACTGGAATTTAAACCAGAAATAAACTTGGCAACTGGGATCAACAAGGGCAGAATGAACATAACCATTGTAAAGATCAAAGGCTTTTTTTAGTATAATAAAAATTAAAGTCACAGTTCAAAAACTCACAATAGTTCATTGACCTTGTGACCCAACTTTCGGGTGTCGTATATATCCAAAGTTAGCTCAGTTTCTGTTGTATTGGATGCTAATTGGGGCACTATATATAGCCATTGGCATTTACAGGCGTACAAGTGCGTGCTTGACCGGTCCATGTGTCAGTCAAACATGGTGAACTGAATGTACATTTGTAAAGAAAAAAAGAAAAAGAAAAATTGGCCATTCTTGCAACTTTTCTTATTTATAATTGTGCTGTGGGATAATTGTTTCATTTAATACGCGAAGGAACAAATTGGGTTGACCAAGAAAAAAGAATCTGCTGGGTTGGATTTACCAGCCCCCACTTGGTGTTTCTTTCCTCAAATACATGTGGAGGGGAGAGGCTCCCTCAAACCTCCAAATTTCTTTTTTAATTTATGTAATTTTTTGTTTTGAAAAAAATTGTTATGGCTCCTCTTATTTGTTTTTTCTTTTTCCTAATTAGCCCCTTTTTATTCAATTTTTTTTAATTGAATTTTGGTACCCCAATCTATAATTTTTGGCTCAATTCTTGTATATGTGTAGGGGTAGTTGGGGAGTGTGCATGTGATACAAATATATATATATATATATATTTTGGTCAACATGTGATACAAATATAGATGCGTGTAAATATATACATATATATATATATCTATATATATGTACAAAAATTGAAAATATTTAGCGTTTTTGGGAATGAGTTTAGTTATTCATTAATTTTGTTTGGTGAAATTTATATATAGAGAGATATATATACAAAGATCGAAAAATTTTGGTGTTCTTGAATCTAAGTTTGGTAAAATCTTTAATAGTTAAAGATTAGAGTAATGCTAAACGTCACTTTTTTTTTATCACTCAATTGTCACCTTCTAATTGACATGTGCCAACTAAATAGATTTCTTTTTATTATCTCTCCAATCTTATTAATTTTCTTTAATTTCTTTATCTCCTTTTATTAATTTTTCTCTCTCTTGTTTTTCCTTGTTTCTTTCCTTAATCAACGTTTTCTTTCTTCTCTTCTCTCTCTTTTGTTTCACACCACACGTTTACTGCATTTTTTTCAGATTTTTCTCTTCTTAAAGAATTGATAATTGCTACCTTATTGAAGAAATTATTGTTTTAGGCACATCAAATAACTTAGAGAAAACTCTCAGAGTGCATGATAAGAGGGAGAAGAATGGAAAGAGCTAACCAATATTATTGAAAGCAAAGGGACGTGGGTCTAAGATCTCCTCCAAACTATTTGATGTGTCTAAAACAACAATTTCTTCCATAAGGTAGTTATTATAAATTCTACAAGAAGAAGAGAAAAATCTAAAGAAAAAAAATTCAGTAAACGTGTAGGGTTAAACTTAAGAGAGAGAAGATAAAAAGGAAACATTGATTAAAGAAAGAAAAAAGGAAAAACAAGAGTGAGAAAAATCAATAAAAAGAGAGAGAGAAATTAAATAGAATTAATAAGATTAGAGATAGAATAAAAATAAATTTATCTAATTGACATGTCATCTAGGTATGTCAACTAGGAGGTGACAATTGTGTGATAAAAAATGGTAATGTCTAGCATTACTCTAAAAATTATTATATTTTTTTACAATAATAAGATTTTATTTTTATATTTGGTGATTTAATTGAGATATTAAAATTATGAAGTAGCGGGTTTTTCTTTCTTTTTCTTTTTTTTTGGGGGTGGGTGAGGGCATTTTGGGGAGTTGGTGGTGGGTGTGGCGGTGTGGTCAGGTTGGGGGACTGGCGCGGGGATTAAAGATAACTTTTTTTTTTTTTTTTTTTTTACCATTATTTGGATACTGCCCAACAACGACGATCGATGCTGTATGAGTTTTCATTCGTAGTTTGGATATAATTTTTGACATTTTGGTAGGCGAGAGTCGCTTGATGGAATAAATTATTATAGTCGTATTTTTTTTCTTTTGTCAATTAAGCAAGAACTTCATTAATCTCCAAATAAAAAGTTATAAAGACTAAAAAAGTTTATATGGGAAATAAGAACGCAATAATACATGTTTACTGGAGTACTAATTTTTGCAAGCTAGGTTGATAATTGAATTTCTTTATTATTTTATAGTTAAATATTTTAATGTGTGATTTCAGAATTAACCATATGGTCCAATGAAGATTTTTTTTTTCTTGATCATCGTGCAATGAAGAGTAAAGCAGTACTAATTTGACTTTTCGTACTAAGATATTCTTGAAACCATAAGTATAATGTTTAGGTCATGGTCTAAATGCAGATTAATATAAAAACATGGGACCTACTATATTATTCTTTTGCTGAAAAAGGATATATTTGGTCTAACTATGAAATTTTAATTATTAAGTTTTAGAGCTTTTCAGTTGTAGAATTTTAGTAAAAAGTATTGTTGAACATAAAAAGTTGACCGTTGGCATTGCACTTTTAGAAATTATGAGGGTAGTGTTAAAAAAAAGAAAAACAATTTTTCACATGATATATGTAAAAATAATTTCGCAAAAAAATCTTTTGAAAAGATCCGATTGGATCTTCTTATTTTTTTAACTTCGAATTTTACCTAAAAACTCTTTAAAAAATAAGTCAAACATATTTGTTTCAACTTCTAAACTCACACGAATCATTTTTAATTATCCAAAAATTAGCTAAACACACCCTAAAATCAAAGATAGTAAAAGAATGTTGCATGAAACAGGTAGCACGATGCCACAAGATAAAACTTGCAAAACATCACGCTGTTTGAACCTGCACATTTAAGGGACCTAATATACTTTTTTTTCTTTGATTCCGAGAAATCTTAAAGTCGTATAACGTAATTAACTAGACTCGAACTTGTATATATAGCAAGTTATATACTACTGGATCAAAACCCTAGTGATTGAGACTTAATATACTTGGGAAAGCAGCCATATGGGAAATAGATGAAGACCAGCATGCCTTATTTGAACGGGAAAGAGATAAAAACCGGCATACCTAATTTGAACACTTTCCCGTTTCATTCTTTGAAGGGTTCATTCAACAAGGCTACAAAATCCTTTGTGGCTTTCGAATCCACTAAAGAGACTACGAGGGCTGTGGCTGAATTTTAAGTCACGTCAGTACATTTATTATAGGATTTGTGGGGATCCGTGAGCGTTATAACCTCTACTAACACTCACTTTTATGGACTCTTCTAATATGAAAATTATAGTATGATCACAGTTATTCACAATTAGATATGATAAGGGTATCATCAATAGAGTCTCTAAACAGTAATGATTGCTGTTTTAGAGACTCTATTGAGGAAAAACTAACACTAATGAGAGTTTCTAAAATATTATTTGACACTATTTGGCAAAAAAATGATATCACAACAACTTTGAGGAGCCAAAATAGTACTTGGTCTCCATTTTTTTCAATAAATTTGTTGAAAAAAATAGAGACTACACAAAAAGACAAAAACGAGTCTCTATTTTGACAAGATTGATGATCTGACACTCTGACAAAATCAGATTGTCAGATCTGAAAAAAAAAATTACATAATTTTTTTTTATCAGACAAGAACAAAAAAAAAAAAACAAAAGCCAACATATGATGACAATAGAGCCGTTGCAAAGTTGAAAAAAAAAATTTATGTCCGTTGAAATTCATGTATATATGCAAGCAAATCTGGAAACAAAAATACCATCAACACATATCATAAATCTTTCAACATACCAAAAATTTGAAACAAAAAAATCAAATTTTACAAAGAAACAGAAAAAGGTAAAAACAGACAGTTTGGTGGGTGGGAGGGGCGGGGCTGGGTTACTTTTATAGTTAGTGTTTTAATTAAGTTTTTAAATATTTTTTGATTATTTTTTTAATTTAGTGTTATTTTTATTTAAGATTATGATTTTTTTAATTTTTTTTTTACTTTAAGTTATTTTATTGTTATGTTTTTGAATTATTTTTTAATTAGGGTTTTGTATTTTATTTTGTAATGTTATTTTAGTTTATGATATTTTTTTTAATGTTATTTTAGTTTATTTTATTTTTTAATGTTATTTTTTAATTAAGGCTTTGTATTTTATTTTAATTTAATGTGTAAATTAATGAGAATTTTTAATTAATATTTTTTTAAGTAGGGTTTTTTTTAATTAGAGATTTTTAATTAATTTTTTTCAAAATGTAATTACGTAATTAAACATAATTCTAATTTTTTAAACGTTATGTTCATCGCAAATTATTTATTTTTTGCTTGAAATATTCGTTAAAAAAATTGAGATAATCTAAATAACAATTAATTTTAAAAAAAAGTAACACACGAGAAAAAATTACACATAATCAAATTATTATGTAAAATTAAAATTAACACGATAGGGACTCAATTTTATAGAGATCGGCACTAGAGATTTTTTTTATCTTAGTCTCTAAATGGGTCTCTAAAATAATTTTTTTGCCTTAGTCTTTAAGTGAGTATTTAAAATACTATTTGATCTCTATATAAAATTTTAAATTAATAGATAAAAACTCATTATAAAAATCCTATTAAAGATAATCTAAGGCAGGTCACTTGCGTGTCTTAGGTGTTGTCTTTACCATAAAAACTAGGAGGGCCCTACTTTTTCCTATTTATAGCTTTACACCCAGAATTGGATAGCTGTTTTATAAATGATATGACATTACTACTGAACTTGAAATTGAAGTTTTATAATTATGATATGACATTACTACTGGACTTGAAATATAATTAGAGCCATAACTTTTTTTTTTCTTTTTTTCTTTTTTGTGTAGAATAGATTATTACTTAACGATTCTACCTAACTCCTAAGTAAATACGTGATTCTTTATAGATATATAGAGCCATGTTGGACTATTGCGTCGGCCTTATTAAAAGTGCATCTAAGGCAATTAGCCAATTAACGCATAGCAAAACTACATCTCCAAACTCATAAATAAACCAAAATACTGAATCAACTTAAGTTCGGACTAGGATATTAAATGAAAATAATAAAATATATATCAATAGTTAGCTCAAAAGAGCTTTATTCATGGTCCAGAGCCTACTTATTACCTTTTGTAGGAAAATATTTTCAAATAAAAAAATGAAACCCAAATCTCAATAAGAGACCGAAACAATCTCAAAACATATGTTGCATGCTCATTAATTAAGTCACTTGAAATCATGTTCAAATTTAGTCTCGAGATTTTATTTCAAATTTTTAGAAAGATACATATTTCAAATTTAAAAGCATACTACCAAATAACGATAGTCTTTTAATACATCACAATACATGCCATCCTTTTTTTTTTTTTTGGCAATCCATATCTATTCAACAGGAATGGGCTCAAAAAACAATGACGAAATACGATGGCGTGTTATGGAATTCACATTACCATGCCCGTCACCAAATTCATAGACGCACTGTGCTATTCTACCGAGATTCATTGCGATCCTTATAAACTTTTCGGAGAAAGGAGAGTTTGCAACTCGATCTTTGTTCATTCTCTTCCATGTCCCGCGAATTAAATAACTGACGTAATCGCGTGCTTGTTCTTCAGAAGCACCCGTTTCAATCATGTAACACTGTACGGATTTTGGTACGTCGCCTCTTTGCATTTCGTCCTGAATCAATTATGAAAATAAAATAAATTAGCTACTCGTTGAAGGGTTCATCAATTATTTGGCCTAACTTTTAGACACTTAAAAGTATTTCTTGTAAATTTAGAATACGAAACTAATTATTTGATCCATTTCTGAAACAGAGCTTATAAGTAAAATCTGAAACAAAAAAAAAATTGAAAAATAAGAAATTTCAAGTTGAAACTTTTTGAAAAAGACTTTTGTGAAACTGTTTTTATATAATATGAAAAATTATTTTTATTTTCGTTCTCAAATATATCACTCTATATTTTTAAAAGTCTGATATTAATTGCTTTCAAAATTTCTGAAAGTCCAACGTTATCCAATATAAGCCAAATAGTTAACTGCTTTTGTTTAATAATACTTCTAACAAAAAATTTATTACTTAAAGATCTACAACTCAAAAGTTAAAATTTCATAAATAGGGCAAACAAAACGTTATTCATTCTTTTGTTTAACATATATACTTGTATGTCCGGTAGGTTTGTGCAACATATATTGCTCTTTAGATGAGTGTTCCAAGACTCATGGATTTTCTCATATTCTTAATTCGTCAATGATTTATCATCTTTTCATATTAGCAACTTTGAATTAATTTCTTGTTTTCTTTTAGTTTACTAGAAAAAATATCCAGCAAGAAGTTAAAAATAACCATGTCTACATACCGAACATGTTCCTAAATCATCAGCAAATCGCAAGATCATGGCCGACCAGCGAACGATGTCGTGATAATTGTAAATTCCTTCTAGGACCTCTCTTTCTGTTGGATTGGCTGCTACCATATAAGCATGAACTAATAACACAGGAGCTGATATTGACAACCATGCATTGTTCATGTATTCTTCAAGTGTTGGTTTATATCCACTTGCGTACCACTTTGCCTCTAGTAAATATGCTTTGCATAGGTCTCCCCACTGAAAAGTTTATGATGGGGCTATTGAGTTACTATACGGAAAAAGAATTTAGATCCCTTAATAACATATAATGTTATAAATGAGATTCAATATTAGTGAATTATTCAAGTTATATAATTATAATAGCATGGATAATTCATTATCTTTAAATCTCTTTCATAACGTTCGTTATGGAGAAAGGCCAAATAATTTTGATTATCCACATCGAAGCGTACCAATTTCTTTAGGTAGGGAATAGTGTCAATGTCATGTTCTCTGAGAGCATCGTAAGCCATTTCATTAACTGTGTTGTAGAGTACAAGGAAGCAGACTTTCAGATAGTATGGCAGTTGCTCCATTGCATTGGTATCCCATCTGGAAATTATTTACAAAAATTATGGTTAATGTGTACATGGGAAATTTTTTCAAAACGGTTGGAAAGCTTTTGTGACATTTGTCGGGTGTGTGGGTCTGAGATGAGAGAAAAGTGAGATATGTGGATGAGATCAATGAGGGAGAAAGAGAGAGTTAAGGGTGTGGGTGGGTCCGAAGTGAGACAAAAACGAAATGTGTAAATTAGCCCAAAGTGATAACTGTGAGTGAGTTCTATCGTTTTAAAAACTGACCTATGCATATGACATCAATATCGTACCCAAAATGTAGGAAGAGTTACCTTTCTACTGCATCGGTGAAGAGTTGTAATTCATCCACAGTGCCATAAACATCATATGTATCATCGAGCATTGTTACTAATGCATTGACCTTAGTGGACATTCTTCTAGCATACCCATACTGAGGCTCGTCTATCATTCCTACAGCCCACAAGAAACTCGGCACCACGGTATCCCTTACGTATGTTAACTTCTCTGTAATACCAGTTTCTTTCCACCACCTAAAGATTACACAAAAATTATATCTCAAATTGTGCAAGAAAAAAAGCTAAGAATATGACGCATGGTAAGCAAAACTTAATTAATTTCTCAGTTCTCACCCCGTCACATATTTTAAATCTTCTTGATATTTTGCTTGAACAATATTGAAATCCAATTTAGCAAGTTTAAGCAGAAGAGGATTCATGTCGACTCTTTTCTCGTATATGTCTATGAACCACCTTGCCTCCAACCTCGTTGTCCTCCAATGAAGTGGAAGCTCCAAAGCATGATGCACTAATGCAGCAAGATTATCATCTATTTTCTTCTCTTCAAGACTCTTCTTTAAATGCTTTGCTGTAAATTCTCTTGCCATCTCCAAGTTGCTTTCACTTTCTACTAAGAAGTAAGAAGCTTCATACAAGTTCAGCATTCCCTTTGTATCCTCACAGAGGCTTGTCTTGAAAGCTCCCTTCTCGTCCTTGAAACAATCAAAAATCTCTGCATGCAGTTTGTTAGCCAAATCCAAACAAAACTCAATTTCTTTTTAATTGTTGGGTGAAATGTTCCGAACCTCCCTGTATTTTTCTAAAATTGTACAATACTCATTTGTGGTTCAAAAACAGTCAAACACTCTCATTTAATTTGTTAAACTAAACACAATATTCACATCTGTAAAAAATTTGTCTATTTTAATGGAAAGTATACTTCATGAGCACCAAATACAATTTTTCATATTTTTTTACTTAAAAAAATTATTTTTTGGACAAAAATACCTTTGATCAAATACACATTCTTTTCTTTTTTTCTCTTCTCTCTCCACCTACCCTCTCACGAAAAGATAAAAAAAATCAACCCACAATCATCATCGTCCACCCCACCCCACCCCGTCACCCTAGCCACCCCATCCCATCCTACCCTACCCTACCCTACCCTACCCTACTACCCTGTCAGCCTTACCCACTCTGTCACCCTCTTCCCTACCACCAGTGGCGGAGCCACTCTAAAATATGTGGGGCCTACAACCCCCACTCAATTCATATTTTACCGCAAAACGTATGTAATTTAATGTATTTTTGTTTGAAAAATTAATTCAGCCCCCAATGAAAAAATATATATTTATATATGAGTATTTGATTGTGTGATTTTAGCCCCTACTGAAAACATATCCTAGTTTCGCTCCTGCCTCCCATGGTTTATATATATATATATAAACAAAAGCGAAAATGAGAAAAGAGAAAAAAAAAATTTTAAGGGTAAGTAGGTCTTTTAACAATTTCATTTAGCTTTTTTGACGGAACAGTGGAGTTGGGGCACGTGTGATGAGTTTAGAAAATCATAGAAAGGGGTTTAATAATTTTTGCACCACAAGAAATTATTATACAATTTTAGAAAAGTACAAGGACTCCTTAGCAGTTCACCCTTAATTTTTTGGAAAAATTTCACATTTGGTTCATATTGTTTGCAAAATGTCTCGATTTAGTCCTTATTGTTTAAAATGTCTGAATTTAGTCTCTATTATTTTACTAAAAGTTTAATTAATTTCGTCTCTGTTATTTAAAATATCTGAATTTAGTCTCTATTATTTTACCAAAAGTTTAATTAATTTCGTCCCTATTGTTTAAAATGTCTCAATTTAGTCCATATTATTTCTCAAAAAGTTTCAATTTCTTCCCTTTTATTTTTAAAAAAGTTTCAATTTCGTCTATATTATTTTCTTAAAGTTTCAAATTCGTTCCTATTATTCAAGGACCAAATTGAAATTTTTTGAGAAATAATAGGAACGAATTTGAAACTTTTTGAAAATAATAGGAACGGAATTAAAACTTTTTGAGAAACAATAAGGATGAAATTGAGAAACTTTAAACAATATGGATGAAATTAAAACTTTTACAAAAATAATGGGGACTAAACTGAATTTTTTTACAAACAATAGAGACCAAATGTGAGATTTTCCCTAATTTTTTCTTCCTTTGTTGGGGTTAGTGGAAAGGCAAGGAGTAGTAGTTAATCACCTTGAGAGATGTTAAAACCGTGTTGTCTGAAGAGCCGAAATATAAGAGATTTAGCATATAAATCATCTTCTTTTTTTTGAAGAGTGCTGTTATATTTGTGGAAAATGGTTATCAAAACTTGCTTTATTTGGCTTTCAAAGTGGTAAGACAATCCAAGCCTTTGCAAATCATCGATCAACTCCAAGAGATCCAGCGGTTCCTTCTGATCATCTTCTTCTAGCATTTCTCTCACGATTTCCTTTAGCTCATCAGAACGTCTCACATATAAATCTCCCTGCAGTAAACAGTAAATATATAGTATATAAGTTAACCTCCAGGCAGCAAAGCATGCATTTTGATTATTGCAAATTAATTTGTCCATCTACTCTCTCCATTTACTATCTCTATATTTCAATTCCAAGTGTTTTAAGGAATTTAAAACCAAATTTGCAATGGTGACTAATGATATTTGGTGCATGAAAAGTTCAACTTGTTGAACACAATAAAAAAATACAACAAATTATTTTTTAATAATTTAAATTTTTAGATAAGATAATCACCTAATATACTATTAGAGCAGAAATACCAAATGGTCATGCGTTCAAAACTTACCCATGTGTAAAAAACCCAAATCATATAAAAAACTATGTAACCTACCAGCGAAAAGACATATTAAAAATATTAAATAAATACAACAAACCACTATTTCAATCTCCTGACTCTAAACTTTAATTCCAAGCGTTTTAAGGAAATTTGCAAAGGTCACATAAGAGATGAAAAATGAATAAGAACACGTAGGCGGTAATATATAGCATGAATGATACCGCGTAAGGATTATTTAACGACTGCATGTGGTTAAATTCCCAAGTGGAAGGCTTGTAGTTTCCTGACCGCCTGATGGGAGTTTGGTCATGAAGCTTTTCGAGTTTAATTGTAGTCTGCTCAATGAGTTTACCGGCCTCAGTCGTGCACATGGTGGCCGGACGAGATCTTGAGACATGGCATCTCACAGGTTGTTTAGTGAAAGTTAAGCGAGAAAAAGATATAGTGGGGATCGACAAGGGAAAGCTGATGAGAGCCATCTCTATACAAGAGGAAGAGTACGTTCTATAATTATTGGTATGTTGATTGCTCACTGGGTTATGAATCTGTATATATATATAAGAAATTTTTTTAAAACATCTGAAATATTGGCGTGGGTCCCATTCCTAATACATGATTTCACGTGTCAGTGAAAGGTTGTATCTACGCACATTTTAATAACGAACCATATATAAATGCTGTTGGAATTATTGGTGACTATTTGTGGGGCTAAATTGTTCTATTGCTATGAATAAAATACTAGAAGCGCGTGGAATACGTGATTCGAAATAAAGATGTGCACGAAAAATTGATGACAAATTTTACATGATTTCTATGTCCACTAATAATTGAAGAATATTTTACTATATAATAAAACATTATAAACTCATTTTTACATTACCTCGTCACCTGTCGTGTTTTTTGCGACTCAAAGATTTCTATATCGCTGCATCTGAGATTTTTGTTTTAATAGTGTGATGGAGAATGGATGCGAGAAAGAGACTTTCATTTCCAGTCTCCTATTTTATTTATTTTAGTGAATTTAAGGAAAATTAGTAAATTCTCTCTTTTTCTAACAGATAAAAATAAATAGGAAGAAAATAGATTTATGGATGGAATCAAATATGCAGTATTTATAGACAAAAGTATTCAGTTATTAGGGAAAAATCAATATACTGCAATTGTTACAAATGTTTCACATGTGATTTGAAATAAAGATATACACGAAAAATTGATTGATGTTATGATATAGATATTTTGGATATTAGTGAATAGTAGCCACCGAGCACTATTTAAATAGTAGTCAACTGCATAGTAACTTTATTTCTCCTATAAATAGAGGTTATTGTAATGCATAGTTTACAGTGAAAATCAATAGAACTCTCTCGTTTCTCTCATCTCTTTCTTATATTATTGTCTTTATAGTAATTATTTCATAATACGTTATCAGCACGAAACTCTACCGTAACAACAGCGCACAAAGTAACCGATTCAATTTTTTTCAAAAATACATGATATGAAATAACTTCTGGACTTAATTTTTCATTATCTATAAGAGTACAAAAATGATGACTTGAGCATAATGGTTGAAATAGTAACTGTTGGTGGTTACTGTTCATGCAATACTATTCATGGTACTGTTCATCCGATACTGTTTAACATTTCTTTCATTTAATATTTCTTTACATACCTAATACATCTTTATTGAATCTAACATTAATCTTCTTTATTTATTTATGCATTTACTATATGCAATCTAACTTTAATTTTCTTAACGTATTTATATTATTTCATCTAACTTTAAATTTCTTTATTTACGTATTTATATTATTGCATCTAATTTTAATTTTCTTTATTTACGTATTTACGTTATTACATCTAACTTAAATTGTCCTAATTTATTTATTCCATTTATGTATTTACTTTATCTAACTTTAATTTTCTTATTACAATATATTTAATATTGATTTTCGTTATCTAAATATGGCAAACCCTTTTATTTTATTATACGTTAGTTCCTAATAAACTGTATAGTTAGAACTCATGTCGGTGGTTACTGTTCACGTAATACTATTCATGTTATACTGTTCACGTAGTACTATTTATGTTGTACTGTTCACATAGATCACTATTCACGATACTATTCATTTGACCCAACAATTAGGGTTTGACCCAATACCCTTTTTTTTCTTTCTCTTCCTCATTGTGCCGTACTCTCCACTTCTCCATCATATTTTTCTCATCCCATCCTTTATCTTCAACACCGAAATTTTTTTTCGAGATTAGTAATGAAGGATGATTTTATTACCAGTCTAATATTTGCTGAATTGTTAATTATTATATATCTTATTTTTATCTTCATTATCTATATAAAATATAGAATATAGATGTGAAATTTAGTTAAAATTGTTGTAGAAAGGATCTATTCCATAGATCTGAATCTTTTGTTAAGAATAATTCTATTTTAGATGTTTGAATATTGAACATCTTTTTTTTGTTTGTAGTTCATAACTTATTTAAGGTTACGAATTTATCATATCTTTCTTATAATCATTTATTGAGGTGGTGATATTATTCTCATGATCTGGTAAGTGTGATTATATTTACTTACCTTCCTATAATATTTCTTTAGAGTATTTTATCAATATTCTCATTCACAAACTTATTTATTATCAAGGAAAATAAATTATTTCTTTAAGATGAGTTATTTTGGATAACTTGTGATTTATGATTTCGGATGATATTATTGATAAGAATATAAATTTTATGTTCTCATATGGAGAATAAATACCTAGATGCACATATCTTATCGAATGAATATATTATTTATTTCTATGAGAGTATTAATTGTGATTTTGTTGATTTCTTATTTATTGGATGAGAAAACTAAACTTTATTCCCGGGGGAAAATATTGAGAAACAGTATTAGAAATGAGAAATCACTAGAAATAAGATCTCAAAGTAATAGTGATATTTACTACAAATATGGTTCATTTGGGTATTTGATGAGTACATATGATATGCCAATATATTTTGTTTAATTTTTCTTGAATATCAGTGAATGAAAAATTTATAAGAGTTAAAATGGATCATATTGATTATTCTATATTGAATGATGATCTATATCTTAATATTATGTTTAACCGTTTTCCTTGTCATATTTATTTATGACATATTCTGCTATCACCAGTCTTATTGAAACTCTAGAAGAGCTATTATTATGTTACTGCTTGATCTTCTGAATTTTATCATACAAATATATGAGTACTTGAATAAGGATATAGTGATCCAAGTATTTTCTTATATTTAAGGGATAACTTATATGGGTGTATCGATAATGAAAGAGGAATTATCGAAAAAAATCTTATGAACACCTATTAATAAATTAGAAGATATTTGATCCAAAGAGTTTATGCTTTAGTATAATTGTCTTAGACATCCAAGCGCAGTGATGATAAAAAGAATTATTAAAAATTCAAATGGGTACTCATTAAAGAATCAAAAGATTCTATTGTTAAATGAATTTTTATGTATTGTTTGTGCCTAATGAAAATTGATCCAAAAGGTCATTCCCTACTAAAATTGATATTGAAAATCCTATATTTTTATTTTGAAAAAGATTTAAGAGTATATATTTGGGCCTATTATTCTATTAGGAGGATCATTTTAATATTTTGTGGTATTAATAGATGTCTCAATATGATGGGCACATGTATTTTATTGTCCACCTGATATATGGAATTTTCAAGAGTTTTTGTATACATAATTCGGTTACGGAAAATATTTATGAATTATACAATCAAAAGAATCGTCTTGATAATTAAGGAATTTTTACATCCCAATCACTTGATGATTGTTGTATGTCAATTGGGATTAGCATTGAGCATTATGTGATTTACACATATATACAAAATAGTTTTGCAGAATCCTTCATTAAATACTTGCACTAATTGTTAGACCAATATCATTGCGAACTAAGTTGGCTAGTCTTGTTTGGGGACATGCTATATTTATATGCTACAATTTTTATTCACATATAGCCAACCGATTGAATTATATACTCTCCATTATTCAAAGACCATCTAAGAATATTTTGCGCAATATATGTTTCAATTGCTCCCCCACAAGCGCATAAAGATGGGTCTATAAAGAAAGCTGAGAATTTATTATTTGAAATTTCGTCAAATAATATATATGTGGACCATTGATGAAATATGTTTCAATAGCAGGCTTTGCTAAATAATGAAATTCTTAGCATCAAGGGAGCAAAACAAAAGCTGGAAAAATGAGCAATTTATGGAAAGCATTATCATATTGATCCTCGTATAAATTAATGTGAACGAAAAGTTCAACAAATTATTCATTTGCAAAAAGTTGTAAATCGATTATAAAATGCATTGTCAGATGCAAAGATAGTGACTCGGTAATATCTACAAGCTATAAATGCTCCTAATAGAATTGATGTTTCAATTGAGAAACACATAAATGAATATAGTCTACTGCACGCTTGAAGCGTGGTAGATATATCAGTTTCAAAGATCAAAGAACAAAATATGCCAATTGGCATATTTGAATTGTTTGATATGATGAAGATGTCAAGACAAAAAGTTGAAAATATAACTGAGAAATTTTACTCAAAGAAAGTATCAGGTACCTGAATATGATGTGCATTGAAAGTGTTGAAAATAAAGATATCTCACTCAGTTATACTACTCTTGATAGAGAATGAAACCAAAAGAAAAATTGATCATGATCAAATTTTTGAAAAAAAAATGCAGTTGCTATTGATTTTATGAAAGCAATCGAGGATCCTAAATTGAAGTCCACTTATGCATGTCAACAAATGAATGATTGGCCAAAATAAAAACGAAGACGCAATTCAGGCATAAAATAAATGCACATGAAATGTGTTTATGGGATTAAGGAGGAGCATTGTATTGTATTATGAAGATAATATAATCCCACATCACTATGATAATTGAAATTACAAACAAAATAAAATTACAAGGAATTAATCATGACAATTGGCTTTCCCTTAAATATTGTTTGAAGGCAAACAAAGAATGAGTTAGTACGTTGTGTGATTACACCTTGGTCTATATTTTTTGGGAAAATTACATTGATATTAGCCTGGTGATTTTTGAAAAAGGACTTCACATACGTCTTATGAGCATAGTAATATTTTACATATATAAATCACATGATAATATTATTAAAGTCTGAAGTCCTTGAAGGACTCTATATGCTTGAATCATATACTCATGTGATAATGATATTTATATTGAAGTCTTGGAAAGACTCTATATGCTTAAAGCATATATTCACATGATAATGATATTTGATATTGAAGTCCTGGAAGGACTCTATATATTTGAAGCATATATTAACTTTATAATAATATTTATATTGAAGTCCTAGAAGGACTATATATGCATGAAGCACATGGATGAAAATGTCGAGAAATATATTTGATTACAAAGATCTTTGTATCAATGAAAATATTATGAAAGAATGTGGTGAAATATTGATATATATTTGTTTATCGTTTATTGACATATATCATAGAGAAGCTTGAAGAGCTTACATAAACAAACAATATATCTCAAATGATATGAGATTTATAGATCATCTAAAGAAATAATTTTCATGATCTGAATATCGGGTATTTACAATTGAAAATATGTCTATCTTATACAAAATACTGAAACTAATATTTTTGGTATGAAAATAGAATTGTTCATTGATATTGAAAAGAATCATTTCCATCATTGGAAATATAATGAATGAATTATTGATTCACAAATACCATATGCAATATTTTACTATAGTAGGTACACTAAAGTATGTTGTTAATACCACAAGGCCAGATGATGCTTTTATTTGTTTATTTATTAGCCAGGTACAGTACAAATATTGGAATGGATTTTACTTGCAATCTTTGTGAAATATCGGATAGAGAATATTTTATTCAAAATGATCAAAATCAACGATAGTTGGTTATACAAATACTGGTTGTTTATCTGATCATTGAAAGGAAAATGCACAAACAGAGTATGTCTTCAGTCATAACAAGAAAATATATGGTTGATTTTAATCATGCAACATGTTTGAGAATCACCTGGTAACTCTTCAACAAAGACAGTCCAACCACATTATGCAAATATTATGTGGACAATAGAATGTACTATATTCTTCTAAATTAAATGGCATTGTTGATGTTCAACAATTATGCTCAAGTGAAAATCTACGGATTTGTTCACTAAAGCACACAACCATATTTATATTATATGGATGCGATGCTTGAAGGATTTATCGCCATGACTAAGGTCGCAATGAGGGGGAGAAGACATCCGCAACTAGAATTGATTGGATATGCAGATGCTGGATATTTGTATAATTCACATAAATGACGATCTCAAATTGGATATTTGTCTGATTCACATAAAGGACGATCTCAAACTAGATATTTGTTCACATATGGTAGTACTGCTATATTTTGGCAATCTACAAAACAAACTATTGCAGCTACTTCATCAAATCACGCCAAGATACTTGCACTTCATGAGGCAAATCGAGAATGTGTTTGGTTGACATCTTTGACCCAACACATTGATGAAAAATGCAATCTTTCAACAAGCAAAAGAAGCTCCACTATTTTATATGAAGATAATGCTTCATGCATTACCTAAATACAGAGAGGCTATATTAAGGGTGATAGAACTAAGCATATCTCGCCATAGTTCTTCTTTACTCATGAGCTTCAAAAGAATGGGGAATCGAGATTCGTCAGATTCTTTCAAGTAAGAATCTTGTTGATTTGTTTACAAATCATTGCCTATTACCACATTCAAGAAGTTAGTATGGAAGATTGGTATGCGGTGACTTTGTGATCATTCTTGATATGCCCGCAAAAGGGAGAGACATATGCACTGCACTCTTTTTTCTTTCGTACAGGTTTTGTCCCATTGGATTTTCCTACCAAGATTTTTAATGAGGCAGTATAAAAGACATACACAAAGAATTTTGTACTCTTTTTCCTTAGTCAATTTTTTATCCCATTGGGTTTTCTTGATAAGATTTTAATGAGGCATACTCTTAGTTATTAAATATCTAATGGGGAGTGTTATGATATAGATATTTTGGATATTAGTGAATAGTAGCCGTTAGGCACTATTCATAGTAGTCAACTTATGAACAGTAGCTGCCGAACACTGTTCAAATAGTGGACTGTACAAATAGTAGTCAACTGCATAGTAACTTCATTTCTCCTATAAATAGAGGTTATTGTAATTCATAGTTTACAATGAAAATCAATAGAACTCTTCTCTCAGCTTTTTTTTATATTATTGTATTTATAGTAATTATTTCATAACAATTGACAAATTTTACATGATTTGGCCTCAAATTTATGTCCACGAATAATTAAAGAATATTTCACTATATGATAAAATGCTATTTTTACAATACGCTGTCACCTGTCGTGCTTTCTGCAACTCACTGCACTTGTTACAAATGTTGTAGGCACTGTGCCGTCCATATTCCATATTTATTTTCGGGCAATCATGAGCATTACCCCTATCATCAAGCCCACAATTATAGGTAAGTTTAGACTTGTACTGGGCACTGGGCAGTTAATGTGCGCAGTTTCTCAAATTATGGGCAAAGTGTTATAGTGGACCGGAAACTACAAACACGGGTCAGATTAATTGAAATTAAATTTTTTAATAACAACATATAAATATTTAATTATTTTACTCAACTCTCTAACGATCCGCATCCTTTTTAGATAAATAGCTTATTGTTCGTTGTCTACAAACATGTTAGGTTCGTTGAGCATGCAGGTATTGGCCTTCATCCTGTAGCCTCTTCTTTTTTTTTCTTTTTTTTCTCAAAATAAATGATGAAAAAACTTTCAATAGAAACAAAAAGAAACTAGTGATCAAGATACAACTACCTGTTATAAAAATACGATATTGTGGATATTTATCGTTATGTACTTATCAAAATAAAGAGATTTATTCATAGGATCCTTGTCTAAGTGGAAGATTACTACAATTGTTGGTCAAAAATACTTATAGGATTCTTGTATAGTGGAGCTAATTATAAGTATATGGAATGTGATGTAATGAGTATGTCATCTAGATGGTAGAAAACTCTATAAATAGAGAAAGTTTGTAAGAAAGAAATACACTTGAAGAAATCATCAATCTTACTCTCTCAAATTCTTTCTTGTTTTAGTATTGTTTTCTTAGTATTTATGTTTTAGTTTATAACACATTATCAGCACGAAACTCTGCCGAAGTAGCAAACAACAAAGTATCCGACCACTTCACTTTTGTAATCAAATATTATAAAAGGTACATATAATTCTTCCTTTTTCTATTACATTTTGATTATATGTTATAGATTAGTTAATATATTACACTCATACATTTGGTGAAGTTTAACTTCTCTAAAAGTATAAATAACTAGACTTTGGACATGAAAATTTGATGTTTAACCAAATGAATTTTTGTACGAACTTGCAATTTTTGGACATAAATTCCTTTACTCAAAGGGATGCCGGATTGATCTTTGGACTTAATTACCGTTGCTCACAAGGTTACTGAAACTGTTATTGGACTTAATTTTTCATTTATCAAAAGAATATAACAATTGCTCCCGATTTGAATATAACTTATTACTAATTTTTCTAACAATCTTAACATTTATTTATATCTAACTTATCACTAAGTTTTCTTACAATTCTAACAATTAAATAATTACTAATGACTAACTATTTTGATATTGAGCATTTTATATTGTCATGCGATTCTTATACTTATTCTTTATATTATGTCCTCTTCATTTTTTTAATATAATCTTGCTCTCACATTCTTTTGATATTAAAAGCTATATACAATTTTTCGGCCAAGTCATCAGCACGCCTTAAGTCTCTTGTGTCCATACTATTAGTATGAATAAAGTTGACAGTATAAGATTCACAAAATTGGAGATGCAATTATTTTCCATATTATCTTAAGTCAGCACACTAGAACTTGTTGAAATAATGGACAAATTAATTAATGGTACAGATTCTCACCTGTGGAATACATTAATGAATTAGATTGAAGCATGATTTAAGAAATAACTTTTGTATTCCTTATTTTAATGGCCTACCATCTTCATACTTAAAGGCAAAATAAGACATTTAAAGGACTAAAAGATAGTAAAGGCAAGAGAAAAAGTTGAGGTAATAAAATAGTGGTGTGACCTACCAAGATTCATTTTTTTGGTATATTTGCATCTCTTCTACGTGATACTCATCATTTGTTGACCAAGTCACTAAATTTTAAGCTAAAATATTAATCTTCTTTTATTTTGGTCAAGATCAACAGACTTCTTGCTAGATTCTTGATGAATTTTTTTTTTTTTTTTTTTTTGCAATTCTTTCAAGTCCAGTATTTTAGAACTTAACGTTACTTATGTTAGTACTATCTACGCAATGCGTTCTATAACTCTTGTTTGGAAAGTTATGAAATTTTAAAGATTTATTCATAACCTGCAATTTTTCGCGAATTTGAAAGGAAATAGTTGATCAAGTAGTGGTCGTTCCATATTAGAATTGTCCACTAATAATGTGGCGTTTGGATTATGGAGAATTATGTGCAACATGGGCCCAAGTGGTGTTTTGTTTTTTTTAAAAAAAATCCCTTATGAGTCCAAATCAGTAAGGTTAAGTTATGATCTATAAAATCTGGACAACTTCACGCGCACTGATTTTGCATACTTAATTTTCAGATTTTGAAGTTATGATATTTTTAAAAATCCATTCCAATAGATTATTAATTTTCACGTAAACTGAACAGTTTGGAGTCATGATCTTCTCAGCGGCATAACTTTGTCATTTTAACTTTGAATTCGGATCCGTTTGATTCTAGAACTATCTATTCTAGAACTTTGGATATATATATATATATATCCAAATAGGCTCTGATTAAAGAATCAAATGATTCTATTATCAATTGAATTTTTATTTATTGATTGTGCCCAACAAAAATTGGTCTAAAGTCACCCCCTACTAAAAATTGATATCTAAAATCCTACATTTTGAAAGGATTTAAGGGGATATATGTGAGCCTATTATTTCTTCGTGTGGACCATTTGAATAGTTTATGGGTTTAATAGATGCCATAAATGAGGTCATATGTATGATTATTGTTCAATTGAAATATGGCATTTACAAGATTTCTTGCACAAATAATCTGATTATGAACACAATTTTTGAACTATACAATCAAGAAAATTCGTCTTTATAATGAAGGAGAATCTACATCCTAAAATATTTAATGATTATTGTATGACAATTGGGATTAGTGTTGAGTATTATGTGACTCACACATATACACAAAATTATCTAGAACAATCGTTCATTAAAATAATTGCAGCTAATTGCTAGACCAATATTATTGAGAACCAAGTTGCCTAGTCCTGCTTGGGGACATGCTATATTATATGTTATAATTTGTCTAGTCCTAATTGGGACATGTTATATTATATGCTGCAATATTTCTTCAAACAAAGCCACTCGTTTGATTTTTATATACTCCCCATTATTTAAAGACCATTTAAAGATATTTTGCGCAATATATGTTTTTAATTGCTCCCCTAAAAGTGCATAAAGGTGAGTCTATACAGAAAATTGAGAATTTATTATTTGAAACATCGTCAAATATTATATATTGGGCAATTGATGAGAGATGTTTCAATAGCATATTTCACTAATTAATGAAATGATATTCTCAATATTAGGGAGAGAAAAAACGAAAGCTGAAGAAATGAGAAATTTATGAAAAGCATCATCATATTGATCCTCATATTAATCAATATGAACTAAAAGTTTAGCAAATTATTCATTGATGCAAAGATAGTGACTCAGTCACATATACCAGTTTTAAATGCTCTAAATAGAATTGATGTTTCAAAACACATAAATAAATATAGTCTACTGCACGCTTAAAGTGTGGTAGACATATCAGTTCCAAATATAAAGGAACAAAATATGCGAGTTAACATTTTTAAATTGTTTGATATCCTAAAGATGTCAGGATAAGGAGTTGAAAATTAAATTGAGTAATATTACTCCAAGAGAGTATCAGGTATCTAAATATGATGTAAATATTGAAAGTATTGAGAATAAAGAGAACTCTCTCAGTTAAATTACTCTTGGAAATGAATGAAACCGAAAAGAGAAATTGATCATAATCAAATTTTAAAAAATATAGTAGCTACTGATTTTATGGTAGAAATCGAGGATATTGAATTGAAGTCCACTCACGACTGTCGACAAATAAATGATTGGCCAATAAAATAAATGAGATGCAATCCAGGCATTAAATGAGTGCATATGACATACGTATGATTGCTCAAATACTCATTGAAATAACATATGTATGGTTGATGAAATGCTTATTGAAATGACATATCTAGTTGTTGAAATGCACATGAAATATGTATAGTTGTTGATGGGATTGAGGGGGAGCATTGTACGAAATCAATCCCACATCACTATGAGAAATTTCAAGGAATTAATCATAATAGTTGTCTTTCCCTTAAATTGTTTAAATGCAAACAAGGAATGGGTTAGTACGCTATGTGATTATACCTTGGTGTATATTCTTTGGGAAAATCATATTGATATTAGTCTGGTAATTTTGAAAAAGGACTTCATATGCGTCTTATGAATAGGATAATAGTTTACCTATATAAATCACATGATAATATTATTGAAGTCTCATAAAGACTCTATATATGCTGGAAGCATATATTTATGTGATAATGATATTTAAGTCTTGAAAGGACTTTATATGCCTAAAACATATATTCACGTGATAAGAATATTTATATTGAAGTCCTAGAAGGACTATGTATAATTGAAACATGAATGAAAATCTCGATAAATTTATTTGATTACAAAGATCTTTGTATAGAATAAAACATTATGGGAGAATGAGATATCATTTTCTTAGAATATTATGATATCATGACATATTTGCTTCTGATTATCATATGCATTTGTTATATTTGTTGATAAATACTATAATGACTCATCAAGAGTTATTGGTCCCGAAGCACCATATTTGAGTACAATTAATGCACTAATATATCTTGTTGATAATACAATATAGTATATTGTGTTTTGGTTAATTTGTTAGCCAGGTATAATGCAGCTCCAATACGAAGGATCGTGCTACATATGTGAAACATCACATATGAACTTATCTTATTCAAGAGTATTAAAATCATCATATGTCGGCTCTATAGATACCAACTATTTACCTAACTCCCACAAAGTAAGATCACAGACAACTTATGTATTCACTTGTGGTAACAAGTATATCATGGCGATGCATTAAACAGGTCATGAATGTTGCATCTTGAAATCATGCTGAGATTATGACAATTCATGTGACTGGTTGAGAATGTATATGATTGAGATATGTCACCCATGAGTCATGTTGCACTGAGAGGGAGAAGGTCTTTTTGCGTTGTACTTCTTTTCTTTCACCAAGGTTGTAGCGTCCCGATCCCTCACGAGACCGGGGTCCCGATCCCTAACCCAAGGCACAAAAATTTAGGGAAAACAGACAGAGTCTCCCCTGTTTATAGGACAATCCGAAAACCTGCGAATAATAGAATACAACTACAAAACTATAATCCAACATTCTCTGTTCATTAGACACATAATCATGCAAAATACTTAAGCAGCATAGTAGACTATAAGTTATTACATCCCAACTACAACTACCCAGCTATATAAGGGTTGAATTGGTATTATAATCTTCCATACCACATAAATACATACAAGACCACGCAAGGTCTCAAAATAGAACTTATACAGAAGTATTATATTCTTCATATGCACATCTGAATAAGTCAACCTCACAAGAAAGCATTCAAGGGACAAACTCAAGCAGTATTTCTTCTTCTTCAACAACTAGCTGGGGCCCAACCTTACCTTTTCCTGAAACATGTTAAATGAGGAGTGAGCAACAATGTTGCCCAGCGAGGGAAGCGATGCAACATACCGGGGCATGCAATATGATATGCAAACACAAGAAGTCATATATATATAACATAAAACAACAATATTAAATAACAAGTGATTAACCACATTTAAAAGGATACGGTTCCACTTCAAGTCTTCAATCTCAAACCACGAGCCTCGAACTTCACGCAAGTGCCGACAAACCCTTACTCCAACAAGTTGGGATACTCCGGATGTATCCCGATCCTACGACCCTCTCTCCTGAGGTAGGTCCATGCCCAGCAGGTGAACCACGCCTCTAGGGTAGTGGAGTATGCCTCAACGAGAAGGGAATAGGCACCATGGTAGTCGAGGGAGCACGGTAAGCCCGACGTCGCCCGTGTTTCTCGACGCTACCATGTCCGAAAAGGTTGCGCAACCCCGAGACAAGATCACGAGAATCAAGAATATTAAAGATCACATAAGAGGGATGACAAAGTAGGCCGCTCTCGCAATTAAACACAAATAACATGAGAAAATACAAGATAGCGAGTAAATAGTACATATAAACTATTTTAATTGCTAATCATACAATCTATAAACAATAAGATAAGTTAAGATGTACAAAAAAAAATAAAGACTCCCTTACCCCCAGAAGCCACGAACTCTCCCAATCTTTTCCCCCGTGCTCAAAACTAATAATTCACACAGGATTCGTAATTTAGTTTAACACAACACAACTATACACTTTATAACAAATAACAACATAACATTTGATAATCATGCAAAGTCACATACAAGCAACCCGATAATCAATAGAACAACATGAAATGTAGCATTCCAAGATATTTTCAACATTAGGCTTAATTTTGACACTTATACCCTTTTTTCCTTTGGCACAATTCGAAGCATATCCAATATATAACTTTAATCCATTTAAACTCGACATGCAAATAACTAACTAGTTTTACACATAGACTTAAAGGCAAGCTTGAAAATATTCATTAACATCATGAGGGGCAACTAGACTTGATTCAATGTTCATTAGCATGCAAAATACTTCAATTACTTTAACTACAACAAACATTAACTTTTATCTACTTAAGCTAACTCCACAATTTATTACAATCCTATTAGATTATGGCACAACACTTACTGCAACATTTAGAGTTTAATCTAATTCAATGAATCAACTTAATTAACCATGGAGATGCTCACATACCAATTCAAACAAGGTTCTTATAAGACTAACACTATAAGCTCGTGGCAATTAAATCTCACAAATATTAATCAACTCATTTATTTAACACATAATATAACTCAATAGACACCTTATAACCATCAATTAGTTCAAATGACCTCATACTCCAAACAAATCAAGGTAGAACTTCACAAAAGCATATACTTTTTTCATTCCTCTAACAGAACCCTAACTTAATCAGTTCGGTTACCCATGCTAATTATCTTCAAAGTTTCTGATTTTTATATATAAACGTAGATCTTTGAGTTTAGATAACTTTAGCCTTAAACGAATCTTAATTCAGAGCTATATTTCTCAAGTTATAGCTATTTTCGTGTAACTGCGCATTATTGTCCAGTTCTAGCGAGATTCAGGCTACAATTCAGAAATTATATGATCAGAGGGCTAAAATGTTAGAATTAGCCTTAGTCCTAGAAATCAACATTTGCTCTAAACTGCTTAATCTAGCTTCTAGATAAATTTCGTTAAGTTTGAGCATGTTTAATAGGTCAAAAGAGTTTCGAAAGACAAGGGCAGTGGGCTGACCGAATATGCACTTCTTGTTCTACTTGATGTTTTCATGCACTAAACTAACTACAAGCAATATACTAGTATGCAACGCATTTCTATTCGTCTCTTAAAACTTTTAGCAAACATGTAGCCCACACACAATTGAACAAATTACCTAGCATCCACTATAACATAATACATTAAGTAATTCCACATGATAGCCAAACACACAAGTAAAGTAATCCATTGAATAATTTAAGGCAAGTCATTCATTTAGCACCTAAACTACTCATATAACTCAAGAAACCACATAAACACCCCTTATACACAAGAACACTACTCGGCCCCTTAGATTCACCACATACAAACACACCACATTCACTTTATTTTGAGCAACTAATAAGTGATCCTAGTCTCTACAACACATATAACTCAATAACCAAGCTAAAACTAAGCTTTAAGGCTCTAACTTCATTTTTTCCCCTTTGTAATTCAATAAGGCAATACTAGTAATGAATCAAGTTATCCAATCACATAGACATATTCTATACCCATATTTGAGAGTAAAATAAGCATAGATAAGCATATATAGTACATTATTTAACTCAAGAAGCCAAAGAGCACAAAACAAATAAGTTTAACAATTTCAACATCTCAGCAGTACATCAACTTTGGCTGCACAATTACCTAAGCAAACGACCTCCTATGAAACCGATTTTTATGTGTATGGAAAGCTCTTCGAAAGTATATAACTCTAGAATCAAACAGAACTAGATTCTGTGTTAAATTCATCAAGATATGACTAAAACAACTTAAGTGCGCAAAGCTGTCCAGATTGGTCACGAATTCTGTCAGGTTTCGGTTTTTAATTTCTTAGAGGCACTAGATGGAGGAATTGGCCAACTCGACCTAAACAGAACTTGTTATAAACTAGCTTATCTAGGTCCTGTAAAATTTTTATAATTTTCCAAGTTATCTAACTAGGTCAAAAACTCCACGAAATTCTGGCAAGTAAAACTATCCAGCTCCAGTCAACTACAAAACTTCACTGATTTCAGCAATTACGAGCAAACAAACGATTTTTCTTCACAATTATTCCAACATGAAAGTTGTATCTCTACAAGTCTAGATTAATATGTGATTTTTACATATTTTTCCCAAAATAATTAATTGCTCAAACAATACATAAAGTACAACAGCTACAACAAAATCCTGCAAATATATACATGTATAAACTTGTCTAATACAACAATTTCTTACTCAAAAACACATATATATGCAATGTAAGTTCTGAAATCAGTTTTTAAAAGATTTCCCCTTACCTTACACATGCTAGGAACGCGAGCTAAGGCATGAAAATACGAGAAAATCGGCTCGAGGTTGTTTATTTCTTCTTCTTCTCCTCTTTCTTCTTTTGATCGATTGGTGTGTGTTGTGTGTGGTCTGATGTGTGTGTGTGTGTTGCAATATTTTTGTGTGTGTGTGGGGTGTGTTGTGTGTGTTTT
The DNA here is from genome assembly GCA_037974665.1 of Ehretia macrophylla. Lineage (NCBI taxonomy): Eukaryota > Viridiplantae > Streptophyta > Magnoliopsida > Boraginales > Ehretiaceae > Ehretia > Ehretia macrophylla. Next base: position 50,829,699 of record CM075766.1, read on the forward strand.
ATGTTAGATAAAAATATTTAGGTGGCTCCAAAGACCAAATTGCCCCCTTAACTAAGTGTATATTTTTAGTTTGCCACCTTATAGTATTTTGACTAATCTAGTTAGCTAGTGTAGTGTAGTGTAATTATTTTATTGCCTACGATATGCCTACGATACTTATAATATAAAAAAAATGCACGTGAATGTACACTAAAAAAAACGAATGCATATTTTCCAAGAAATATAAAAAGTAATGCTAATAATTATATGCAAACAATTAAGGTAACATGTAACTGTACGCAAATGATTAAAATAAACATATTAATATACGCAAGTAAATAAAATAACTATATGCTCAGGGTCGGGGTATTACAAAGGTTTTTTCCTGGTAAGGTTTTAATGAGGCAGACCAAATATGAGTATGTCACACTGAGATTCTATTTGAATTTAAGATACATGTGGTACAAGTTCTCATCAAATTCAGTAAAGTAAAAATGTTACTGGAGCGTCCACAAAAAGGCATTGTCCCTGATGAACTAGCTATCAAAATTGGCATGTGTCAACTTTGTGATCATTATTGATAGATTCACATGAGGAGGAGTCTTATACGCCCTACACTCTTTTTCCTTTGCACAGATTTTGTCCCACAGGGTTTTACTGACAAGGTTTTTAATGAAGCAATACAAGAAATATATACGCCCTGCATTTTTTTTCATTTGCATAGGTTTTATCCCAATGGGTTTTCTTTGCAAAGTTTTTAATGAGGCAGCTCAAGAAGCGTATACTAAGAATATCATATTCTTTTTCCTTCACTAAGATTTTTATCCCACTGGATTTCTTCTTAGTAATGTTTTAACGAGGCATATTCTTAAAGAATGAATATCCAAGGGAGAGTGTTATGAAAATACGATGTTGTGGATATTTATCGTTATGTACTTATCAAGATGAAGAAATTTATTCATAGGATCCTTGCCTAAGTGGAAGATTACTACAATTGTTGGTCAAAGATGCTTATAAGATTCTTGTATAGTGGATATTATTATATGTATATGGAATGTGATGTAATGAGTATGTCATCAAGATTGTAGAAAACTCTATAAATAGAGGGAGTTTGTTAGAAGAAAATACACTTGAAGAAATCATCAATTTTACTCTATCAAATTCTCTCTTATTTTAGTTTGCTTTCTTAGTATTTATGTTTTAGTTTGTAACACTACCATTATATTAGCCATTTTTCTGGCAAGATTTTATTGATCATCTAACAGCCTACATATGCAGTAGGTGAAAGGAAGGACACGTACGTGCGTTAGGTGAAGTCCATACCATAGTAGGCCCTATTTGCTTACCATATTAGAAAACCTGATGTGGACTTATTTTATGTTAGGTCATTGTGCAATATGATGTCCATTTCTCTAAAATAATAAATTCACATTTTACTCTTTTTCATTAACACTCTATTGCATAAGAAACTTCTTTTTGATTCAATTATATAGTTCAAATTTATTATTAAACTTACTTCTAAACTACTAAACTCTTTGAACACATCTCATCTTTAATAGCGTCACATATATTTTTTTTTAACTCAAAGAAAGTTTAAAATCATACAACATAATTAGCAAAACTTGAACTCGTAACTTCTTCCATACACAATAAGTAATATTACCATTAGACCAAAGCCTAGTTGTACCGTGTCACATATTTTTGTTGGATTATATGTCCTAAAAGCCAATTTTATGATATAATAATTATATTATTTATTTAATGTGAGCAATTTATTTAAATATAATTAATGCGATTAATTATTTAAATAAGAGTCCTTAGAATACTATTTATAGATTCTATCCTTAAGAATAAGGATATGAGTGACATAATCTATATTCTAAAATAGTCCCCGATTGTAGGATAAATTAATTAGGTGTTGATTTATCCGGAAAGATCGGATTACAGTCTACCATCTAAATAATATGAGATATTAATTTGGGCGATTAGTCTCATATCGTAAGGGTAGATATATAAGTGCTTATTAAGAATAAGTGACTGGACATGACCGCTAGTACAACGAATTACATGGAATGGTCAATAATTCGTTGTACAGTGTAATGGTGCAATTAAGTCCTTAGACCTGAGACACCACGGTTATCTTGTGTTAAGGATAACGTAATTCGTTGTACAGTGGTTATGATCTATTCCAGCATGGATATAGGTGAGTGTAGATATGGAATCTGTCAATTAGGGATCCTATGCGATCTATTAATCGAGTAACTAGAAATTCTTGGTCAAAGTAGAATAGTGGAAGTCGTTTCACGTATTATTCATAAGTTACTGATTAAATAGATGTGAACATATGATTGAGTAATAGAGTTTGACGACCCTATCCATGACTCTGGCTCAATCGGAATAATTTAGACATAATGAATTGATTGCATAATTGTTATTGAAGGGTTCGTAGAATTTTACTTTATCATTAGTTAGGTAGTCGTGATATAGTGCTAGGTATCACTCACGACTTGTAAGAATTAAATTAGAAGAGTTCTAATTAAATGTTAATTAGATTAATATAATTTCAGTGCAAATTAATTATGAGCCCGAGAGGTCACACACAAACGAAATTCGCAGATTAATTGGATTAGAGAAAAGATTAAATTAAATTTAGGATCGTCCTAAATATTAATTTAATTGGGCTCGTAATAACTTGATATTGATTTGGTTATTATGGAGCCCAAGACTGGTTAGTTTAAGTCCAGTCCACATGTGGCCCTAAGTCACATGTGTCTTCTATATATTGTACTATTCTAACAGGTTTAGCTAGCACAAAAAATCATAGTCCGAATAATATGTAGAATTTCTCTAGAAAACCTAGTAGGGTGAAATCCAATTGAGGGTGCAGATTCTGTGTGGATACTTTCGGAGGCTTTACAATTGGGGAGCTTTGGATCGTTCAGATTCCGCAACAGATTCATCACTAGAAAGGTAATCCTGAAATCTTTAATGCGTTATTAATAGTTGATTATTTATGCATGTTGTAATCTACATAGTTAGCCATAAATAGATGCATGTGTATTTAATATTAATTTTTGCTGCATTTATTTTGATTATAAAATTAAAAATACCATGTGCGATTACTAACAATTTTAAGTCCTCCTGATGTTTTGCTTGAACAATATTAAAATTAAGTTTAGCAAATTCAATCACAAAAGGATTCACGACTCTTTTCTCGTATATGTCTATGAACTAACTTGCCATGATGAACTAACGCGGCAATATTATCATCTATTTTCTTCTCGTCAAGACTCTTCTTCAAATCATTTTCATTCGGTTCATTCAAATTCAACCCCATGCATAGCCATTTTGATTTACTAGAAAAAAGACTTGATCTATTTTTTATTTTCACTTGTGTGTAAATTTAATCTTTTGGCCCCAGTGAACTAGATAGTACTACTTACTGAATAAATTATGGCATAGATTATTGTAATAATTAAGATAAATAACATGTCATATATATTCTAGTTTTAATTTTAGATAATTTTGCTAATCTAATAATAAATGAATATGCAAAAATGGATAAGGCATTGGAGAGGATCCAAACCTTGCAAACTTAACAATATGTTTAGATTAACTAAAGGAGAACGTCATTTTTCCCATCAGTCTAAGCATAAATTCTAAAATCTCCAACGTATTCTTTTAGACATGCACACACGCTCGCCCACTCACACACATATATATATGTCGAGGGAAAAAGAAAAATAGCTTCTCAAAATTATGCGCGTTGAATAATCAAAATTGTTCAGCATGACTAATTGGCTCGTCTGTCACATTTCTAATTTTTCTATAAGAAAAGAATAAGACAGTAGAATAGGACGGATTTATATTTTTCACTAAAGCTTATAGGAGTAAGTTGATGTATGATAATTTCAACTTCATCTTAATTAGTGTTATGATATTGACCGATAAACAATAGAACGTAAGAATTTTGTCAAATACTAATGTTTTACATTAGTAATATTTTAACATAAAAATTTTTAACATCGTTTGAGGCCATAATCTGTGCATAGATAATTTAAAGGGTAGGATGCAAATGTTGCTTATATGAGGATTTGTTTTCATTTTTTTCTTATTTTTTGTCATTATATGAGGAGTTTACTCTTACAAGTTTTTTTGTTTTTAGAACATTATAGGAATTGGATGTACTTGAATAGTACATATTTCATAAATGATTTTTAATGTTTACACCTTTTTTTATTTTCGTCACCATTGTTTTAAAAGTAATATGTTTGGTCCTAATGTTTATATATATATAGAGCCATGTTGGGCTATTGTGTCGGCCTTATTAAAAGAGCATCTAAGGCAATTAACGCATAGCAAAACTAGATCTCCAAGCTCATAAATAAACCAAAATACTGAAACAACTTAAGTTCGGACTAGGATATTAAATAAAAATAATAAAATATATATCACTAGTTAGCTGAAAAGAGCTTTATTCATGGTCCAAAGCCTACTTATCACCTTTTGTAAGAAAATATTTTCAAACAAAAAATGAAACCCAAATCCCAATAAGATACCGAGACGATCTCAAAACATATGTTGCATGAAAGTAAACTTTTAGTGCTAAAATAGTCTCATTAATTAAGTCACTTGAAATCATGTTCAAATTTAATCTCTATATTTTATTTCAAATTTGTAAACTTCGATAATGAGACTTCTTCAAAGAGCTATTCATTTGGGTAAAAGAATTCTTATTTGTTTATACTGATAGTGAATTTCGAGGACGAAATTCGTGTAAGGAGGGAATAGTGTAATACCCCATAAATATGCATACATATTTACCAGTTGTCATCATGCTTATAAAATATCATTTGTCTTTTGTTTGGAGTCTTTTGCATCAATAAGTAAAATAGTTGGGACCACTTATTATTAAACTAAACTAACAAAATATCCTACACTTAAGATAAGACTAAAACTGTGACCAAACAACAACACAAGTCAAAACTCTCATCTTTTCTCTCTCTTTCCACCCATTGCCACCAACCCCAAAACAAAAAAAGAAAACCCAGCTGCAAATCATTGTGAAAATGGCTTCTAACACTAAGCAATTGGAATTCTAGCATCTTTATAACTCTAGTAAGTAAATGGATTTAACTATATTTTGTTATTTTCACTTGTTTATGTTTATATACTAATATTTGTATGTATAAATTCATATAATGATTTGGGTTATGAATTATTTTACTTGTATACTTGTTATAGTATGAAACTACTTTGTTAAAGGTAGTAGATTGTGAAGTTTATGCATGTGTTTGACCATAGTTATGTGGCTGATTTTATGGGTGTATTTAGGTGCCATGTTTGTGTAATAAAGATGCAAGGTTTTGTATAAAGTATGATTAATAGTTATGTTGTTGTAGCCTCTTAATTGTATAATTGAACCATATAGTTAGATATATGTAAATTAGGTTGTAGGATTATGGAAAGGAAAGAAAATAATGTTGCTCAAGGTATTATATTTAATAGTTATGTTCTTGTGCTTCTTGTGAATTAAAAAGGACTATATGTCTACATATATAAGAGTTGTATTTATTGTAGGATTGTGAAAGGTAGGGATAGAAACATGAAGAAAATAAAATATGATTAAAAAAGTAAGAAAATGACCAAGTAGAAAATGATAGAAAAATGAATGAATGTAATGTCTTTATCTTTGCTTAATTGATATATATGATAAATTGATTTGTGTAGTTGTAGAAATTAAGTTGACTTTGGTAAAATAACTAAATAAGCTTGGTATAATTAATTGAGTATGCATGTTGACTTTATGAATGTAAGGTTAATATATGTAGTTAGCTATTTTATTTGCTTTGTAAAGTATCAATTATATTATATATAGGAACATGTATAGAATTGCTTATCACTCATTTATCTAACTTAAAAAGAATGAAAATTAACGGGATTAGTTGAAGAATACTCCTTAATTATGGAATTTGTGGCCATTGGAGGTTTTAAGGATTTGGTGAGTAATAAACTATGATATGTGTCTTGTGTATATGGTGTGTGTATATATGTATATATGATGCATGTATGATTGGTGTAAGATTGTGATATAGCCGAGTGAGTGCATAAGGGTTAATTTAATTAAACTTTTTCTTAATGTAACAATTAGTGTGTATGTATCTATGAATGTGTTCACGTATTGTTAAGATTGTTTAAGTTTAATTGGTTTAATATTGATTAAGTAATATTAGTGGTGAACCCAAAGCTTATAGGTATGAATATAGTATATATGAAGGAATGGTGTCATGTATGTTAGGCTTAAAATGGTTGCCATTCATATGAAATGAAATCTAGAATCAGCATAACAAGGAAATAAATAATTCTTATGTATATCTTCTCTCATACATTGGTTTGAATTTATTATCTTGCAGTATCATATTAGCTTGATATTATAATGTTGGAAAAGAGATCTGGATAGAACTTATATGCCGGATCCGAGGTAAGTAGGATATCCATCACACATTTTCACTTTCGTTTAATTTGATTTATATACTCCTTACGCGCATTGATTCATTGTTGATATACCATTAATTATTTTTTGAATATACCACTGGTTTACATTAGTTGTACTTTGTGACACCTAGACGACAAGGTACAATATATGGTTGTTGTTAGCCTCTAGGCATATTACAATGCTATTATTACTGCCATGGCAGGAGAGCTAGCTACTCTTTATCGGATTAATGGTTATTGTATTGTATTGTTAACCTGATACATAGTATCAGAGGTCAAATATATTGTACAATGGTTATTTACAATTGTTATTATAATGGTTATTTGCAATTGTTATTGCTATAGTTGTACAAGGATGTATGGATCCTATTCCATATGCTTAATAGGCTATATATACCAAATGCTTAATTGATTTCTCTAAGTCTTTCACAGGGTATCCTACTTAATGGGCTTTCTTTGCCCATTTTATTCTATTGTTTTGCAGAGGCTGAGGTTATTGAGCTGTCAGGGCTATATGAGTTAAAGGTCACCTTGTGAAGTTGAATCTTATAGTTCACATGTTATTTTAAGAATTCTTTTTATTATTAGTACTATGAAGGATTTTGGCTTTTGTATATTTTGTGAACTTGTATTAAATAATTTAAAGCATTATATTGATTCATTAAAGTTTTAGTGGCTTTGATAGATGATTTGTGGAAATTAGATTGTTGTTTCGTGGTATTAGCGCCTTGCGGGCTTAGGAAGAGTAATATTCTTAGGCTCGTGGCATCACGTCCCCGAGTTTGGCCTTAGCGAAATTTAGGGGCGTGACAGTTGGTATCAGAGCAATAGGTTTGATGATCAACGGGACTAGAGCAATAGGTTTGCTAGTCTTTGAGACCTAGTTAATGGGTAGCTAGGTTTTTGATGGATTCATGTCATATATGTTATTGACCTTGTTTTGTCTTTTTTGTAGCATTATAATTTGGTGCGGTAATTTGTTCAGGTGATAGGTTATGAAAGTGAAACTAATGTTATTCCACTTATGATTTTGAAATCATTTTTGCACTATTAAAATTTATTTATAGTTATCATGTTACTTCATTTTGGCACTGATAAAGTTTATTTATAGGTATCATGTTTGCATCATGTTACTAAATCTTAAGTCATGACTTGATAGATCATATCTCAAGGCTACTTGTTTTCGAATATATCAAACCATTATTTTGTATTGAGCATGCATCATCATGAGAGAATAGTATTGGTATGATCTTCTTTTTGAAATGTGAATCATGAAAGCTAGGCCATTGCGATGTAGGTCGTGATTTTGAAATATTATTGTAGTGTTAGTTTATTAATGAGATCTTGATTATTGTGCTTATGGATTTGGGTTTCAGTTTGAGGGATTTGATCTTGATGTTCCTTTAACGAGAATGAAGTTGTTTGAGAAAATAACAATATATTCTAATGATTGGAATTACTTTTCTTGCCATGTGTAATTTGTTATTACTTAGAGATGAGTCATAAGTAGAGGTTCTCTTGAGGTTGTGATCATACATTTTTGGAGTCTCAACTCAACTTATACTTTCTTGAGGTTCTGTGACTCAAATATTATCATCTGAATTGGATGGAAAATAAAGGAAGTAACGAGGCCTTCTAGTTACTAAGCACATATCTGTCTAAACTAATCATATGAATTAGGTAAAAATAATTTATTTAATCTTGTTGAGATTAGAGCATATAATAGTATCATTGGAGTTATATTTGTGAAAAGTTCAGAAAATTTATGTGTGATAATTTCTTTCCTACATGTGCTCTAGTGATATGATTATTTGAGATTGCTTCTCAGTGGAAGGCTATATTTGGAGTCATGCTAATAGGCTTGGAGTGTCTATTCATATATTTGATCTTGAGGTTATTTTAGAATGAATTTATTTGAGGAATTATTGAGGCATATTTGGGAATGAAACAAATATTTGGGATTGACATATTAAAGATTATTTTGAAGTTTTGATATTTAAACCTTGGAGCCCCAACTGGAGTAATTCATGACTAAGGTTATTTTATTCAAATATGTAATTGATAGGAGATAAAATTATTTGAGGAAATAAGGATCCCTTTCGGTGCTTCTCTATATCGATCATTTGAATTTTAGTTGATATGACTTTCTTAAGTTTTTGTTGGGTACAAGAGTATTTGGAGTTATATTTGTGAACAATTTAATATTTTAAAGTGACTACTATGTCTCCTTTTGTTATCATTATTTGGAGTTATTTCCTAATAGGGAGTTATCTTAAGAAAATATGTAAACTTCGATAATGAGACTTCTTCAAAGAGCTATTCATTTGGGTAAGAGAATTCTTATTTGTCTATAGTGATAGTGAATTTCGAGGACGAAATTCGTGTAAGGAGGGAATAGTATAATACCCCATAAATATGCATACATATTTACCAGTTGTCATCATGCTTATGAAATATCATTTGTCTTTTGTTTGGAGTCTTTTGCATCAATAAGAAAAATAGTTGGGACCACTTATTATTAAGCTAAACTAACAAAATATCCTACACTTAAGATAAGACTAAAACTTTGACCAAACAACAACACAAGTCAAAACTCTCATCTTTTCTCTCTCTTTCCACCCGTTGCCACCAACCCCAAAACAAAAAAAGAAAACCCAACTGCAAATCATTGTGAAAATGGCTTATAACACTAAGTAATTGGAATTCTAGCATCTTTATAACTCTAGTAAGTAAATGGGCTTAACTATATTTTGTTATTTTCACTTGTTTATGTTTATATACTTATATTTGTATGTATAAATTCATATAATGATTTGGGTTATGAATTATTTTACTTGTATACTTGTTATAGTATGAAACTACTTTGTTAAAGGTAGTAGATTGTGAAGTTTATGCATGTGTTTGACCATAGTTATGTGGCTGATTTTATGGGTGTATTTAGGTGCCATGTTTGTGTAATAAAGATGCAAGATTTTGTATAAAGTATGATTAATAGTTATGTTGTTGTTGTCTCTCACTACAAGAAAAAAAGGCTAAGGCGACGACCAAAATTCGTAGCCTAGCAGTAGCCAAATTGGGACGGGCGATCGCTAGGCTACGGAATAACGTCCGTAGTAAAAAGGCTCGTCGCCAAATTAATATTCCGTAGCTCATTCGTAGCTAATTCCGAAAATTAATTTGTATTTATTTTTTATAACTTCCGTAGCAAAATAGCCGTAGCCCATCCGTAACCAACTAATTTTTTTTTTATTAATTAATTATTAACGTCCGTAGCAAATCCGTAGCCGTTTCGGTCTTAAATCGTCCGTAGTCTACGACTACTAATTGGTATCCGTAGAACATCGGTAGCTACTTGTCCGTAGCCCATCTGTAACCAACTAATTTTTTTTTTAATTTATTAATTATCAATGTCCATAGCAAATCCGTAGTCGTTTTGATTGTAAATCGTCCGTAGCTCACGACTACGGATTGGTATCTGTAGAATATCAGTAGCCACTTTACCATAGCCAATTCGTAGCCCATCCGTAGCTAATTAAGATTTTGATTTTGTTATTAATTATTAACGTTCGTAACAAAGAAGTAGCCAATCTGTAGGCCATTGTCGAAAAATATCTGTAGTCAATCCGTAGCCATTTGTTGACACATATCGGTGGCTAATCTGTTGCCGAATTCCGTACTTATTTGTCCGTCGAAAAACGGTGGCTAATTTTATGTGGCTATTCTGTCACGTAATAATTATTAATTATTACAAAAAATAATATGAAATGTAAAAATTTAAAAATAAAACAAATTTACACAACAAAACGTAAAATTAAATATCCAAAATAATATTTACATAACGCATCTTTCAAATTCATAAAAATATTAACATATTGTTCGAAAGTAGTTTATAAAATTGTCTAAAATACTAAATCCTAAATGTACCATTGATCATGTTGATCGGGCTATTGTCGTGGGTATTTGAGTCGATTAATCTCCTGCTGCAATTCCCTCACGAGTTACATGGCTTCGTTCACTTGTCGCTGCGTCTCTTGCTATGCATTTCCTTGGTTATCAAGTTGTTGCTTCAAGGACTCCGTTGCTTCAGTGACTCGCCTGTCGACTTCTTGTTCCGAGAGTCCAACTCTAGTGTTCATGGTGGGAATAGGGGGTGCTTCCCTACCAATGCAGACTCCTTACGAGCCGAGTCCATAGACACGCCTTTTTTTCGCCCCACCAACAGCTTGGTAGAATATCTCATCGGGATTAACGGGCGGCACCGTGGGGTCTTCTTGCGCCATAAGTTGACGTTGCTCGAGCATCTCCTCATATCGTGACTACAAAAACAACATTTATAAATTTTTTGTATTCTTATATCACTCAATGTCACGCCCCAACTCGACCCCACCTAAAATAAAGTCGGGACGCGATGAAATTTCAGCATTATAACATTTGTAATATGGACCCAAACACAAAAATATAACATGTATAACAATTCGTATAGCCACAACAACCAACATACAACCACAAATATGCCAAATTTATAATCTTGGGCCTCCAACAAACAACCAAAGGATATGTCGTCTGTGACAACTACTTCAACATAATCATAAAAATACAATTCTCATAACAAAATACATAAGTCTAACAACCTACACATTACAAAAGAGATTTATGAAATTCAATTTTTATAATCTTTTAAATTAAAAGTAGCAACTTAAACTTAACATAAAATTATATAAATTTAACAAAATTAATCAACAGTAAAAGTAATACACTGTATAAATACTTACTATCGTCTGAGCAGCCTTTGGAAAGTATTGTATACCATCACCCTCCCCTTTATGTGAGCGACCTTGAAAACATCAGCTCTATAGACAGGGGCGTTTACTGTGTCCGCCTACGTTATTAACTTCGTAAGTAGTAATTACTCAAAAACTAGAATATTAAGATAGACAAATTTAAACGACTATTAAATTTAAGTTACATACCATCCTTCTCATAACCTCATGAAAACGGGTGGCACCCGTGTAATGTACCGATTGATTTTTTTCCCTATTTTTCTTGGCCGCAGTTGATTTATCTATCCATTTTGGTTCACGCCATCTTACTTGCATTTGCTCCCAATTATCTAATGTCATCCACTTAGGAGGCTTGTCAAATTTACGGGTCTTAGCCAATTGGTTTTTCATTCTATCCGCCGCCTTATAATAGAAGCAATGCTTGATGTGTGTCCTGTCATATGGGTGCCACTTATAATCTCTCTGCAACGACAATAATAGGTAAATGCGAACATGAGTTAATTGAATACGCACGTATAAATGTACAAGTGTATAATATAATAGATATTGACTGCATTAATGTTTATAAAAACCTCAAAAGAGCAAAACCATCTGTCTTTGACATCGTCTGCAATTTCTCCATAAGTAATCCAGGGTTCTGTGAATCCGCCTGCAAATATTGACTTAAAATCTCTTACTACCGAAGCAGGTACAAATATGTTAACAAGTGTATCAATTATATAAGTTAGTGTCACTTGCATTACCTTATTATAATTTCAAGAACTAATAACAAACAATCAAAGTAATTGCTCTATCATTTAATTTAATTGTAATTTCACCCGTTATTATATAATCGAACGTGAGTACGTCTATTCTCCAACCATGTGGCGTACTGCTCAAGTGACTCGAATCCCATAGCCTGCCAATTTGTTGTGCCAGCTGCATGTGATGATGATTCTGGATGTTCCGTTTCATGCTGGACACTGGTCGTGGGCGTGGTATTATCATGACGATCCTCGTTAGTCACTCTGATATCACACAAAGGGGCAGATAGTCCGGTGGAATGAATTGACGACCCTGCAGCAGTATGGGACTCACTATCAGCTTCACCACGGGCTATGGAGGACGAAGTTGATGGCATGCCAGATCGTGTCTTATCTGCTTGCGATTTACCAGCTCTAACCATGATTGCTACAAAAAAAACCATAAGATACAAAGAGATGTACAATATATTCTATAAATGAAGAGATACTATACCCACTTTTGATTATATTTTTTGATTATCAATCATACAATTCACATACAATTGACATACAAAATATTGAATTTATAAGTACAAAATCTCAATCAGATAATTCATTGTATTCAGATTCTATGTCATTATCAGAGTCACTTTCATGATCTTCATCATCATTTTGGACATTGTCCTCGTGCTCTTGTTTTACATCTCCAACCACAGCAATGCATTCACTTGATTCAAGACAACGCAATACGACATCATCATGATCATCTAATTGTACCAATGTCACGTTCATCTTATCGGACTGAAAAGTCGACTGTTCATCTTTATCATTATCATCATTGTTCGACTCCTTATCAAATTGGTTCCTTGATCTGATTTTGCATACAGCTGACCAAGCTGCCCGTTCTCTCTTAGCACCAGGATACCTGACGTAATATGCTTGATGTGCATGCTCGGCTAAGACAAAGGGGTCATACTTTGGGTATTTTTTCTTCACATTTATATCAATCAAGCGATATTTCGGATGAACCTTTAATCCCTTATCATTGTGAGAATCAAACTACTCACACTTGAAAAGGACAACTCTTGTGCACTTTAAAGTTCCATTATGGTATTCTAACTCAATAATATCAGTCAACATACCATAATAATCACTTCCTCATTATCAGGCATTGTCCCTTTCACAGTGACTCTACTGTTCATTGTTATCTTTGAAGATCCATACTCAAAAGTGTGAAATCTATACCCATTCACCAAGTACTTTGACCATGTACTGACCACCTTGCTTGGACCCATTGAAAGATATTTCACGCGATCATCCAAAATGTTATTGTGGGCAAGCTGAAAGGGGTAAATTAGGGACAATAACAAACATCAAGGTCGGAATGAATCGAATATATTATTAGGGACGTTAAAAACTAGTAATACTAACATGGTAACGTAACCAAGCCGGGAAAAATTTCTCAATGTTGTTATTGATTTGTGAATCAGTAAATGATGGATTCTTCATTCGAAGATCATCCTCAAACGTCCTGTATAGTATTAATTAGTGGGTTATATATATAAGATCTTTAATAGAACTAAAGAGTTGAGTCATGAGCTTACTTAATATATGGGGACACTTCTTCACAGTTCATCAAAACACACAAGTGAGCAGCATTGAAATCTCGATCGTCTAAATCTTTAGAGATCATCTTCCCTATCGGACGACCTAGATGTTTGAATATGGGTAAACACCCTTCAAGGTAATCCGCATCCACGGACTCTTCATTTCGACCGATGTTTCTTGTTTTTGTTTGCATATGCGGTTCGAAATAATATGAACAAAATGTCGCCGTTTCAAGGATAAGATATGCTTCACATATAGATCCCTCAACACGTGCTTTATTCTTCACCTTTCTCTTCAAAACATGCAAAAACCTCTCAAAATGGTACATCCACCGATATTGTACAGAACCACCGCAAATTGCTTCATGAACCAAGTGTACTGGCAAATGCTCCATTGAGTCAAAGAAGGCTGGAGGTAAGATCTTTTCCAACTTACAAAGGGTGATTACAATATTTTGTTGCATTCTTTCAAGGTCGATTATTTCATGAGACGAGCAACAAATGTTTCTGAAAAACAAGCTTAATTCAGTAAAAGGTTCCCATACACTATTTGGCAATAACTCTCGTAAGGCTATAGGAAGCAATCTTTCCATAAATATATGGCAATCATGGCTCTTCATATGTGACAACTTCAAATCGTTCATGTCAACACATATTGCTATATTTGATGCATATCCGTCAGGGAATTTTAACTCTTTCACCCATTCCAAAATTGCTTTCCTAGATGGAATGAGGAGAGTATGCACGGCCATTTTCATGATGCCATCTCTAATGCATAATTCAGGTCGATCACAAATTCTCTCAATATCAGCCCTTGAATTTTTTGTATAATTTGTCTTCCCCTTCACGTTCATTATAGTGTTAAAGACATTATCAAAAATATTCTTCTCTATATGCAAGATGTCTAGATTATGATGCACAAGCTGTGACTGCCAATAAGGCAAATACCAAAAGATGCTTTTTTTGTCCAGTTATGCTTTCTTCCAAAACTATCTATTTTATCTTTACCCAATTCATTTATGGTTGGAAGATGTCGAACTTCTTCCCACATGTCCTCACCACTCAATCTCAGCGGAGGGTCTGATCTCTCCATCAGATTTTTTCGGAAGTTTTTCTTGTCTCGTTGAAAGGGATGATTTCTTGGTAAGAACTGCTGATGGCAGTCAAGGAAACAATTCTTTCTCCCTGCAGTCAATTGAAATGCCTGAGAAGATCCCATACAATATGGACATGACAATTTGCCGTGCGTACTCCAGCCAGATAACATGTCATATGCTGGGAAATCATTAATTGTCCACATTAAAACTGCCATCAATTGGAAATTGGACTTGGATGACACATCATAACAAGGTACCCCTACTTCTTACAATTTAATCAACTCTTCACTCAGAGGTTCAAGGTATATATCTATACTCTTTCCCGGACTCTTTGGCCCAGGAATAAGAAGGGTCAAGAACATTACAAGATCCTTCATACACATCCATGATGGAAGATTATATGGTGTAATAATCACAGGTCGACAAGAATAAGGTTGAGAAGAAGAGTTGAATGGGTTAAAACCATCAGAAGAAAGTCCAAGACGTACATTTCTCAGTTCAGAAGCAAAGTTTGGATACGTTCTATCAAGTGTTTCCATGCCTCAGCATCGGATGGATGACAAAATTTTCCATTCTCAACTTTGTGTCTAAAATGCCATTGCATATGTTTAGTTGTTGCGGGAGACATGTATAATCTGGTCAACCTAGGCGTTAATGGTAGATACCTCAATCGTTTGAAATCAATTGGTCTACCACGTTTTTTCCCAACTTCTGTAGGTTTAAATCGTGGGTGACCACACATTGGACAAGATTTGAGTTGATCTTTATCTTTGTAATATAACGTACATCCATTTATACACGCGTCAATCTTCATGCAACTCAAACCTAGAGGACTCATTTCACTCTTAAACCTATAGTAGTTCTCAGGTAAAGTGTTATCCTTGGGCAACATTCTTCGAATAACTTCAATAATTCGATTAAAACAATGTTCAGACATACTCTCCTCTGACTTGATATTCAACAATAAAGACACCGTTGAAAGATGAGTGACCTCACATCCACTCCACAAAGGCTCATCTGCACTTTTTAATATATCATAAAAATATTTTGACTTCATATTAGGCTCTTTTTCAATTGGTTGATAAGGAGTTGGTGATACATTTGATGGGCCAAATGCATCAAACACCATTGTCCTATAACTATTTCATTCATCATATCCATAATGATCACCAGCATTATGGTTGTTATCCTGATTGAGGTCATCATGCTCCCCGTGTGAAGTCCAAACATAGTAATGCCTCATGAACCCCCATGAGTAGAGATGATGTCTACAAGTATGAAGGTCCTTAAAGTCACAATTCTTACATTTCGCACAAGGACATCTAATTTTGTCTACATCCATGTACTTTCGTTGACTACATGCAAAATGAATGAATTCTTCGTCTACTCCATGAACGAACTTAGGATTTAATACTCCCTTAGATGTTAATCGATCGTTCATCCACTATTGTCAGCGTGTTTCCATTTTCTCAACTTCTGTATCATAATATATGTTCATTCCATTAAAGAAATTAATAGTACAAGATACGGTTAAGTAATGTGCTTAGTGGTGATATTATTTAAACATAATTTATGACCCACTAGTTAATCTATTGTTAATTAATTAAAACAAATATCACTACAATACAATATTGATGTCAAAGAAGTCACAACAAATATCACTACCACATATTTATTTTAAAACCTCACTTAAAACAATTAGAATTAAACATAACATTAAATACAAAAATAATAAATTGAACAACTGGAAAACAAGCAAAATTACACATAATCCCAGATACATATTATACACATATATAAATATGTCTATACTAGACAAAAAAATAAAGGAAAAATATATATAATAAAATACTTACTAGTAGAAAATAGAGAGAGATATGATGGTAGTGTCATTGGTGGTGATGGTGGTGGAGTTGGAGATGGTGATGGAGCCCTAGATGGTGGTGATGGTAAGGGTAGCCTACATGGTGGTGATGAAGTACCTTGTGGTGGTGATGGTAGTACCCTTGGTGGTACTCTTGATAGTGATGGTAGTGGTGTTGATGATGATGGTCGAGGTGGTGATGGTGGTGGTGGTGGCGGTGGTAATGGTGATGGTGATGGTGCCCTAGATGGTGATGATAGTGATGGAGGACCTTGTGTTGCTGATGGAGCCTTTGTTGGTGGTGGTGGTGGTGGTGGTGGTGGTGGTAATGGTGGTAGAGTTAAGAGAAAGAGGTTTTTTGTAAGAGAAAGAAAGAGTAAAGTGAATTTGGAGGAAAATTTTGGAGAAATGTTTTAAACATTTAGCACAAATAAATAAATAAATAAATAAAAATTAAAATTTTTTTTCCAAGCAGGTCACGGCCTGCTGGCCGGCGCCGTGACCTGTTTGGAAAAAAAATTAAATTAAAATTTTTTTTTTGACTAATAAAAATCAGCAAACCCACCCCCAAATTCCATCTTCTTCCCCAACTTTACATCTTTTCACCTTTCTTTTCTAAAACTCTTTCAAAATCTCTCTAAAATATTAAAAACTAACCATTAAATCTCAAAATTACTTCCACAATCACATTACCCATCCCACAAAACATCAAAATCTCCAAATAGTTTTTCAAAACACCAATTTCTTCAACTCTATAGTAAGAAAAACTCAAAAAATCTCACACAAATTCTCAAAATCTAGCCATTAAACCTCAAAATTTCTTCCATAATCACATTACCTACTTGGCAAAACCTCCAAATCTACAAAGAGTTTTTCCAAACCCCAATTTGTTCAAGCCCTAAGCCAAAATATAGTTAAAGTTGTCTTAAACTCAAAATTTAGCCATTAAATCTCAAGTTTTTTTCCATAGTCACGTTACCCACTTCCTAAAAGCTCAAAATCTATATATTTTATCATGGTGGATACAAGAAAAAGTGGGGAAAAAAATCTTCCTAAGAAAACCAATACAAGAGCCTCTACAAGGCTTTCAAGTCCGGATAGGGATCCTCCTCCCACACGTGCAAACAACGAGGTTGCCAAGCCGATATTGTATGGAAAGTGTTTGATAGACGAGGACATACAAGGTGCTAGAATTTCTGAATTCGTGCAACAACAAGGTTGGTATGACTTCCTACATATTCATTGTCTTGTTTATCCGCTTTTAATCTGTGAATTTTATGCCAATATGGAAAGTGATGAAATTGTTGTTATAAAAACTAGAGTTAGAGGTGTTGATATTGAGTTAACCCCGAATATTATAGCTACAATCTTTAATATGAGAAACGAAGGGGTAAAAGCTTATGACACCACTGGTTGGCCAGAAAGTAGAATGGAGCCCGAAGACAAAGATAATTGTTTGAGATTTTTATGGGCGGAAAGGTATGATAGAACTGCTCATCGAGGAAATGCAGCAAATAAGAGAGAGTTTCCCATACTAAAAAAAATTTGGGTAAACTTTGTAGGCTCTTATCTTGTACATAGAAATATTAATGATGAAAGGATACTTCAAGGAGATGTTTATATTGTATATTTGTTGGTTAGTGGTAGATAAGTGAACTTACCGTATATGATTGTTCGTCACATGAATTATGCGGCTAAGAACAACAAATCCTTGTCATATGGAGTAGCCCTTACGCGAATTTTTGAGTACTTCGGGGTTTCATTTGACGGGGTTGAAAGTAAGAAATTCAACCCTTCTTGGTATCTTAATATGTTATCTCTGAATAGACAACAAGATTATTGGTATCAAGATCGTTATATAAACCAAGAAGAATTTAATAGACTACTAGAGGAAACCAAATCATTCATTAGAACTAATACTACCAAGAACAGAACCTTTGTTCAGAATTTGAATTATATTGGTGATGTTGAGATTGAAGAAAACTTATATCGTGAAACGCCTATGGAAACCGATATTCCAGAGGAGTATATTCATGCAGAGAGAGTGTCACAAATAGATGAGCAAGAAATTAGGAGAGCTGCTAGTTCTAGTCGTGCTTCTAGTTCGTCATTTGATCTAATTTTGGAAAAACTAAATGATATCTCTACTTCTATGGGCAACAATGATAGACCTCTCAACCATTTGCAAACTCAACTTCAAACAATGGAAGAGCGTAGAGCGGCATATCGTCAATATTTTGAAGCTCAATTTCAGACTTTGGAAGAACATAGAGCGGAAGATCGTCAATACTTTGAAACTCAATTTCAGAGTCAGAAAAAACGTAGAGTAGAAGATCGACAATATTTTGAAACTCAATTTGAGGATATACAAGGTCGGCTTCTACTCATGTTTGATGACTTTCGTGGTGAGGGAGTTGGACAAGACCCTGGGTTTACCGACAATCGGAGTCGTGGAGGTCAACGTGGACGTCGTAGTTGTG
This sequence comes from Ehretia macrophylla, assembly GCA_037974665.1. Lineage (NCBI taxonomy): Eukaryota > Viridiplantae > Streptophyta > Magnoliopsida > Boraginales > Ehretiaceae > Ehretia > Ehretia macrophylla. The sequence continues at coordinate 50,848,724 of CM075766.1, forward strand.
GACCGAGACAATATTTTTATTTTGGGCAACTTGCTGTTAGTTTTTTTTAATTAAAATTGCAGTTGAAACTAGATATCTGATTTACCATTTATGTATGCTTGTACCGACTTATGGTTCTTATGTTAGTTATTATAGACATCTATGCTTGACAAATTATGGTATATATTTTATACATCCTTAGTTTTTTTTTTGTTTAATGACTTGGCTACAGATGAGCTACAGACATCTATGCGTCCGTAGCCTATCCGTAGTCACGTTACTAAAAATATAAATTTCAATTTTTTGTTGAGGTCCGTAGCTTAGCAGTAGCCAATTGGCTACTGCTAGGCTACGTACGTGATGAATTCCGTAGTCAATCCGTAGCAAGGGACTACGGACAATTAATAATATGTATCCTAACTTGTTAATAGATACGAACAACATATTAAAACTTGTTAATATCTTATATTTTTGTTGTTTATGAAGTTTAGACATAATGTGATAGTTTTCTGACTCCTAGATTGAACATTTATTAACCTTGACATAATGTTAAGTGAAAACATGATTAGTTCGATTTAAACGGCAATTGATTTCCTATAAAATTTCCATATAAAAGTACGCACGTTAATGAAATACGGATCAAGTTTATTTTTATTTGAAACATTTTCAACTCAAGTGAAGTTTACTACATTGTAGGTGCAATTAAAATTTCAAAATTCAAATTAAAAACGATAAAACTCAATTTTTTGTCGAGGTCCGTAGCCTAGCAGTAGCCAATTGGCTACTGCTGGGCTACGAACAACAAATAATACGTATTCTAAGTTGTTAATAGGTACAAACAACGTATTAAAACGTGTTAATATCTTCATATTTTCCTTGTTTATGAAGTTTAGACACAATGTGATAGTTTTTCGACTCCTAGATTAAACGTTTATTAACATTAACGTAATGTTAAGTGAAAATATAATAAGTTCAATTTAAATGGTAAATTATTTCCTATGAGATTTTTCTATAAAAGTATACACATTAAAGAAATACAGACAAAGTTTTTTTTTATTTTTTTAGACATTTTCAACTCAAATGAAGTTTACTATGTTGTAGGTGCAATTAAAATTCTAAAATTCAAATTAAAAACGATAAAACTCGATTTTTTTGAAGCCCGTAGCCTAGTGGTAGCCAATTGGCTATTACAGGGTTACGGACAACAAATAATATGAATTCTAACTTCCAAAATAGGTACGAACAAAGTATTAAAACGTGTTAAAATATTCATTTTTTTTTTTGTTTATGAAGTTTAGGCACAATGTGATAGTTTTTTGACTCCTAGATTGAACGTTTATTAACATTAATGTAATGTTAAGTGAAAACATAATAAGTTTGATTTAAACAGCAAATGATTTCCTATGAAATTTTTCTATAAAAGTACACACGTTAATGAAATACAGACAAAGTTTTTTTTTTGAAACATTTCCAACTCAAGTGAAGTTTACTACATTATAAGTGTAATTAAAATTTCAAAATTCAAATTAAAAATGATAAAATTCAATTTTTGGTTGAGGTCCGTAGCCTAGCAGTAGCCAATTGGCTACTGCTGGGCTACGGACAACAAATAATACGTATTCTAACTTCTAAAATAGGTACGAATAACGTATTAAAATGTGTTAATATCTTCATATTTTTCTTATTTATAAAGTTTAGACACAATGTGATAGTTTTTCAACTTCTAGATTGAACGTTTATTAACATTAACTAATGTTAAGTGAAAACATAATAATTTCGATTTAAACGACAAATGATTTCCTATGAGATTTTTTTATAAAAGTACACACGTTAATGAAATACGGACAAAGTTTTTTTTTTAGAAATATTTCCAACTCAAGTAAAGTTTATTATGTTGTAGGTGCAATTATAATTCCAAAATTCAAATTAAAAACGATAAAACTAGATTTTTGGTTGAGGTCCGTAGCTTAGTAGTAGCCAATTGGTTACTGCTTGGCTACGAAATTGTTCAATTCCGTAGCCCGGCAGTAGCCGCTAGGCTAAGGACAACAAATAATATGTATTCTAACTTCTAAAATAGGTACGAACAACGTATTAAAACGTGTTAATATCTTAATATTTTTTTTTGTTTATGAAGTTTAGATACAATGTGAGAGTTTTTCGACTTCTAGATTGAACGTTTATTAACATTAACATAATGTTAACTGAAAACATAATAAGTTCGATTTAAACGACATTTGATTTATCTATAAAAGTACCCACGTTAATGAAATATGGACCAAGTTTATTTTTATTTCAAAAATTTACAACTCAAATGAAGTTATTACGTTGTAGGTACAATCAAAATTTCATAAGTCAAATTAAAAATGATAAATTTTAATTTTTTATTTAAATCCGTAGCCTAGCAATAGCCAATTGGCTACTGCTGGGCTACAGACAACAAATAATATGTATTCTAACTTCCAAAATATGTACGAATAACGTATTAAAACGTATTAATATCTTCATATTTTTTTTGTTTATGAAGTTTAGACACAGTGTGATAATTTTTCGACTTCTAGATTGACCGTTTATTAACATTAACGTAATGTTAAGTGAAAACATAATAAGTTTGATTTAAACGGAAAATGATTTCCTATGAGATTTTTCTATAAAAGTATACACGTTAATGAAATACGGACAAAGTTTTTTTTTAAAAAAATATTTACAGCTCAAGTGAAGTTTACTACGTTATAGGCGCAATTAAAATTCTAAAATTCAAATTAAAAACGATAAAACTCAATTTTTAGTTGAGATCCGTCACCTAGCAGTAGCCAATTGGCTACTGCTGGACTACGGACAACAAATAATATGTATTCTAACTTCTAAAATAGGTACGAACAATGTATTAAAACGTGTTAATATCTTCATATTTTTCTTGTTTATGAAGTTTAGCCACAATGTGATAGTTTTTTGACTCCTAGATTGAACGTTTATTAACATTAACGTAATGTTAAGTGAAAACATAATAAGTTCGATTTAAACGAGATTTGATTTCTCTATAAAAGTACCCATGTTAATGAAATATGGACCAAATTTATTTTTATTTCAAAAATTTGCAACTCAGGTGAAGTTACTACGTTATAGCGTAATCAAAATTCCATAATTCAAATTAAAAATGATAAATTTTAATTTTTTATTTAAATTCGTAGCCTAGCAGTAGCCAATTGACTTTTGCTGGGCTACGGTAGAGTCCAATTCCGTAGCCCATCCGTAGCTAGGGACTACAGATGGGCTACAAACTTTATTGAATTGTTAACTTGATACATAGTATCAGAGGTCAAATATATTGTACAATAGTTATTTGCAATTGTTATTATAATGGTTATTTGCAATTGTTATTGCTATAGTTGTACAAGGATGTATGGATCCTATTCCATATGCTTAATAGGCTATATATACCAAATGCTTAATTGATTTCTCTAAGTCTTTCACAAGGTATCCTACTTAATGGGCTTTCTTTGCCCATTTTATTCTATTGTTTTGCAGAGGCTGAGGTTATTGAGCTGTCAGGGCTATATGAGTTAAAGGTCACCTTGTGAAATTGAATCTTATAGTTCACATGTTATTTTAGGAATTCTTATTATTATTAGTACTATGAAGGATTTTGGCTTTTGTATATTTTGTGAACTTGTATTAAATAATTTAAAGCACTGTATTGATTCATTAAAGTTTTAATGGCTTTGATAGATGATTTGTGGAAATTAAATTGCTATTTTGTGGTATTAGCGCCTTGCGGGCTTAGGAATAGTAATCTTCTTAACTTCGCGGCATTACGTCCCCGAGTTTGGCCTTAGCAAAATTTAGGAGGGTGACAATATAAGCATGAACTAATATCACAGAAGCTGATATTGACAACCATGCATTGTTCATGTATTCTTCAAGTGTTGGTTTATATCCACTTGCGTACCACTTTGCCTCTAGTAAATATGCTTTGCATAGGTCTCCCCACTTAAAAGTTTATGATGGGGCTATTGAGTTACTATACGGAAAAAAGATTTGGATCCCCTAATAACGTATAATATTTGGAAGGAGATTCAATGATAGTGAATTATCTAATATATATAAATAATTTATCACCTTTAGATCTCTTACAACGTACGTTATGAAAATAGGGCCAAATAATTTTGATTATTCACATCGAAGCGTACCAATTTCTTAAGGTAGGGAATAGAGTCAATGCCATGGTCTCTGAGAGCATCATAAGCCATTTCATTAACTGTGTTGTAGAGTACGAGGAAACTGATTTTCATATAGTATGGAGTTGCTCCATTGCATTGGTATCCCATCTGGAAATTATTTACAAAAATTATGGTTAATGTGTACATGGGAATTTTTCTCAAAACTGTTGGGAAGTTCTTGTGACACTTGTCGGCTATGTGAGTTTGAGGCGAGAGAGAAGTGAGATATGTGGATGGGATCGAAGTGAGAGAAAGAGAGAGTTAGGGGTGTGGATGGGCCCGTGGTGAGATAAAAGCGAAATGTGTGAGTTGGTTCAAAGTAAAAAAAATGAGAGGTGTGAGTAAGCCCGAACGTTTTAAAAACTGACTTGTGCATATCACATCAATACCGAACCCAAAATGTTGGAAGAGTTACCTTTCTGCAGCATCAGTGAAGAGTTGTAATTCATCCACAGTACCATAAACATCATATGTATCATCGAGAATTGTCATTAATCCATTGACCTTAGTGGACATTCTTCTAGCATACCCATACTGAGGCTCGTCTATCATTCCTACAGCCCACCAGAAACTCGGCACCACGTGATCCCTTACATATGTTAACTTCTCTGCAATGCCAGTTTCTTTCCACCACCTAAAGATTACACAAAAATTATTTCTCAAATTGTGCAAGAAAAAAGCTAAGAATATGACGCATGGTAAGCAAAATTTAATTAATTTCTCAGTTCTCACCGTGTCACATATTTTAAATCTTCTTGATATTTTGTTTGAATAATATTGAAATCCAATTTAGCAAGTTTAAGCAGAAGAGGATTCATGTCGGCTCTTTTCTTGTATATGTCTATGAACCACCTTGCCTCCAACCTCGTTGTCCTCCAATGCAGTGGAAGCTCCAAAGCATGATGCACTAATGCAGCAAGATTATCATCTATTTTCTTATCGTCGAGAGTCTTCTTTAAATGCTTCGCTGTAAATTCTCTTGCCATCTCCAAAGTGCTTTCACCTTCTACTAAGAAGTAAGAAGCTTCATACAAGTTGAGCATTCCCTTTGTATCCTCACAGAGGCTTGTCTTGAAAGCTCCCTTCTCGTCCTTGAAACAATAAAAATCTCTGCATGCAGTTTGTTAGCCAAATCCAAATAATCTCAATTTCTTTTTAATTTTTGGGTGAAATAATCAGGACCCTGTGTTATCTCAAAAACTGCAAAATATTATCTATGTGGTCTAAAAATCACCAAATACCTTTCCTATAGTTTGTTAAACTAAGCACAATATCCTCATTCGGAAAAAAAATTATCTATTTTAATGAAGAGTGTATCTCATGTGAGTTAGATGTGATTTTTCATATTTTTTTACTTAAATAAATTGTTTTTTAAACAAAAATACCCTTGATTAAATACATATTTTTTTTTCTTTTCTTCTCTCTACATCCACCATTTCACAAAAAAAAAAAAAAAAAAAAAAATCAACCAACAGTCATCATTGTCCCCAAAATCCCCCAGCTCCCACCCCCACCCTACCACCCCGTCACCCCAGCCACCCCTGCAAACCATCCCGTCACCCCCACCCCAGTGTTTAATATAGGGCAAATCTCACAAATAGTCCCTATTGTTTATAAATTTTTGACAAATAGTCTTTTTTATTTTAAAAGTCACGCAATTAGTTCCAATTGTATGCAAAAATTTCATCAATAGTCCTTATTATTTCACAAGTCATTTAGTTAGTCTATATTGTTTGCAAAAATCTCTCCATTAGTCCTCATTGTTTATAAAAGTCTCTTCATTAGTCCTCAATGTTTGTAAATGCATTTACAAACATTGGGGACAAATGGAGAGACTTTTACAAACAATAGGGATTAACTGAGGACTTTTGAAATAATGAGGACTATTGGTGGGACTTTTACAAACAATGAGGACTAACTGCGTGATTTCTAAAATAATAGGAATTATTTGTCCAAAACTTGTAAACAATAAGGACTATTTGTCCAATTTGCCATTTAATATATATATATAAACAACATAAAAAATGATAAAAGAGAAAACAAAAAATTAAGGGCAAATATGTCCTTTAACACTTCAGTTAAAAAATTGAGGAGGTGTTATGGTAATTTTTGCACCACAAAATGTATTATGCATTTTAAAAAAAGCAGAGAGAAAGTCCTGACCAGTTCACCTTTTATTTTTTTCTTTCTTTGTTGGGGTTAGTGCCTTAGTGGAAAGGCAAGGAGTAGAAGTCAATTCACCTTGAGAGATATTAAAACCATATTGTCTGAAGAGCCGAAATATAAGAGATTTAGCATATAAATTTTCTTCTTTTAGTTGAAGAGCAGTGCTGTTATATTTGTGGTAAAAGCTCGTCAAAGCTAGCTTTATTTGGCTTTCAAAGTGGTAAGACAATCCAAGCCTTTGCAAGTCATCGATCAACTCCAAGAGATCCAGCAGTTCCTTCGTCTGATCATCTTCTTCAAGCATTTCTCTCACGATTTCCTTTAGCTCATCAGAACGTCTCACATATTTCTCTCCCTGAAGTAAACAGTAAATATATAGCATATATGTTAACATCCAGGCAGCAAAACATGCATTTTGATTACTGAAAATTACTTTGTCCATCTTTAATTGCAAGTCATGTTTTAAGGAATTCAATACCAAATTTGCAATGGTAACTAATAATATTTGGTGCATGAAAGTGTAACTTGTTGAACATAATAAATAAATACAACAATACGAGCTAGTCACTTAACATAGTACAGCGGATATACTAAATGATCCTGCATTCAAACTCACCAATATCACTCATTTATAAAATTACGTGCATGTGTAAAAAATACTCAATCAAAAATTATGTAACATACAAGCGAAGGGAAGTGATAAAAATATTAAATAAATACAACAAACCACTCTTTCTATCTCCTGACTCTAAACTTTAATTCCAAGCGTTTTAAGGAAATTTGCAAAGATCACATAAGAGATGAAAAATGAACAGCACCACGTAGGCGGTAATATATAGCATGAATGATACCGCGTAAGGATTATTTAACGACTGCACGTGGTTAAATTCCCAAGTGGAAGGCTTGTAGTTTCCTGACCGCCTGATGGGAGTTTGGTCATGAAGCTTTTCGAGTGTAATGGTAGTCTGCTCAATGAGTTTACCGGCCTCAGTCGTGCACATGGCGGCCGGACGAGATCTTGAGACATGGCTTCTCACAGGTTGTTTAGTGAAAGTTAAGCGAGAAAAAGAAATCGCGGGGATCGACAAGGGAAAGCCGATGAGAGCCATCTTACACAAGAGGAAGAGTACTTTCTATAATTAGTATGTTGATTGCTCACTGGGTTATGCATTTGTATATATATAATTTTTAAAACGTCTGAGACATTGGCGTGGGTCCCATTTCTAATATATTAATGAAATGTAGGATCTACTGACATTTTAATAACACCCATATATAAATGTTGTTGGAATTATTGGTATTGCTCATTCTGATGAATAAAATACTAGAAACAAGATAAGCAACAACTGACAAATAAACGGGCAATAGAAGTTTGAAGAAAGCAAATTAAATGATAGAAAAAATAATTAACTAAATAAATAGAATATCAATCTAGCGAAAAAAAAAATATGTCCAGTGTCGGTTAGACCAAACAGACCACAAACTATTATAATTGAGCTAAAACTATTGGGATGTGGACTGATATCGTGTGGAAAACGTGATTCAAAATAATGATATACACGAAAAATTGACTGACAAATTTTACATAGTTCAAATTCAAGTTTATGTTCACGAATAGTAGAAGAATATTTTACTATATGATAAAATGTTACAAGTACATTTTTACAATACCTCGCCACTTGTCGTGTTTTCTACAACTCACTACAGTTGTTATAAATGTAGGGATAACTCTTTAAAAAGTCAGATTAACCGACCAGTCAGGCTTTTTTGCTCACAATGACGGTCCCCACATGTGTTTGGCCCCAATGTTTTTATGTTTAAAAGCCTGACTAACTGATCAATAAAACTTTTTGAAGAGTTTCCCCAAATGTAGTTGTCCTTATGCCGTCCATATTCCATATTTATTTTCGGGCAATTAGGAGCATTACCCCCTACCATCAAGCCCACACTTATAGGTAAGTTTAGACTTGTGTTGGGCACTGGGCAGTTAATGTGCGCAGTTTCTCAAATTATGGGCAAAATGTTGTAGTCGACCGGAAACTACAAACACGGGTCTAATTAATCAAAATTGATAAGAGGTAAAATTCCAACCCCATGCACAATTACTAAAATACCCCTAGGATGGAACATTGCAGGAAGCCCGCGAGTGACCTCGGCCCGATGCCTGCTTTTCCCAAGGCCCGAGGTTCCCATTATACACCTAAAACAGCATCCGAGAGCTCGAAAATAAAGACAAATCCTGGAGACCTCGGGAAAATCTGTTGTAATAACTCTTACATAATTGCAGAGAATCAGATAGGAGAGAAAAAAATAGAATCTCCCACAAAGGTATAAATAGACTTTCACATTCTATACACTTCTACTAAAGCTTATCTTTCTTCTTTATCAAGTAAATCGCTAACTTGATCGTCAGAGTGCTCACGTGAGCCAGACCCACAGTGCTCGTTTTGTAGGGTCCAACTCAGTTCAGCTCTCCGAAATTTTCTACCTTAACAGAAATTAAAATTTTTAATAACATAAATATCTAATTATTTTACTCCAACTCTCCAGCGATCCGCATCACCTTTAGATAAATAGCTTATTGTTCGTTGTCTACAAACACGTTAGGTGAGCATGCAGGTATTGGCCTTCGTCTTGTAGCCTTTTATTTTTCTTTTTATTTTTTTCTCGAAAAAAAGGGTGAAAAAACTTTCAATAGAAACAAAAAGAAACTAGCGATCAAGATACAACTACCATTATATTAGCCGTTTTTCTAACAAGATTTTATTAATCATCTAACAACCTACTTCTTAATATCGAAACTATAGTGGGACGTTCTACTGTGCAGGGTGCGGAAAAACGGGGAGGACCATCGCGCGCCATTGTTTAAAATCGACGGCAGTGGTTCGCGATTGTTTTTTTTTTTTTGCTCCATGTTAACGCGTAATTACCAATATAACCCTTAGTGCAATAATGTTGTGGCACCCACATCAGACATGTTTGGTCACTTACCGCAGTAATTTTAAACACGCGTTAAGGGTATGAATTTACATTATTACCCCTGTTTGATTAATATGATATGGGACCACAAAATAGTCCAATGACTTAATTACCCTCGCTACAAAAAATCTTACAAAATATGAAATTACTTTTAGACCCTTATTTTAATTGTATTAGGAAAAGGGCGAGTTCAACTCAACAACGATAGTATAATTGCAAAAGTACGCTTATGTATATCACTTGTAATATTTTGCGCATCGAAACTCGTTATGATGTGCAAAAATGCTCTCTCAAAACAGATTTGCATTGCCTATTTCGTAATTACGATATACAAGGACTCGATTACATGAAAAACAACTCTAATTACGGGAAAAACAACTCTAATTATGAATTGTTTGTTCTTTCTGCAATCCATCAATAGAGGAAACATTAACAAATCTAGCCATGTTTATAAGGGATCCAAACACAAAGGCAGAGGAGTGTCGTCAAAGTTTGTCCAATATCTTGCATAAACTATGGGGATATCAACCTATTATCCATAAAACTGTATGTTATCAAGTGTAACCCACCCAAGATGATACAAACGGGTTGACTTGGGATTCAAGTCTATGAGGCAATACACAAAGAATGCAATGGATGTTTATGTGACGTACACATCATGAAATTGTTTCCTAATATTATCTACTAATCGTCTAACTAAATGTAATAGTGTAGCTAATTTCTTAAATATTTTGTTTTATAATATGTCAAATTTCAGGTTTACACTATTTTTTTTTTTTGAAAAGAGGCCTAATATATTTGTTACATTTTCTAAATTATTACGTTATGAAAATAACACACACGCGCACAATTTGAAACTTATTTTAGTAATTTTCCATACTTAATGCTACTTTTGTCTTTTTTCACCATCTACTTTTCTAGCAAGGATTTTTCCGTCTTTTTACATGTTACTCTTTTTTTTTTTTTTTATCCCTTTTGGTTATTTCAATGTTATATTAATGATGATTATTAAGGGTTTTTCATTATTTTTTATTAGAGAATAGGGTATAATAGACAATCTATTTTTGAAATAGTTAAATTCATTATGGTATAAATGTCATTTGTCTATATATTTAGCTTTATCGTAATTGTTAAATCTTAGCTTCAAGCGGGTCCCACAGCCACCCCTTGCTCCCCGTTTCCTGCAACCCGGATTATAGAATTTCCAAACTCGCAGTAGGTGAACGGGAGAACACGTACGCGCGTTAGGTGAAGTCCATACCATAGTGGGCCCTATTTGCTTCCCATTTTAGAAAACCTGATGTGTACATATTTTTAAAACTTTGTGTAGATTGAGATGATACATTGATGTGACGTTGCAGTTATAAAATAAGTGCAAAGCCATGATTCTTTTCAGATATATATAGAGCGAGTGATAAAGCAATAAGCGGAGGCTATATAATATTAAAAAATTTATGTATTTTTTTAAAAAAATAAATATTTATGAATATTTATAAATATTTAATTAAAAAAATTAATTAACTCCTATTAAAAAAATGTATACATATAATTAAAAAAGTAGTTATTTTAACCTCCATTAAACAAAATCTAAACTCGGCCCAAGATGACTGCCTTCATTATCTCTTTCTACCTGTGGGTTAGGCCATTTTGTCAACATATTAAATTGTGTTCTTGCTCTACTCGGATATACAACATAAGCTCTACTAGCATTGACTTAAATGGTGGGAAAATTTGGGGTTCGGTAGAGATCTGTTTTTTTTTTTTTGGGAAAGGGTTCGATAGAGATAGATGATAGACATATAATATTTAAGCACATTATTGGGCTAGGGTTCATCAACCCTTTCCTTCATTCATTAATAGGGCTATGGTCAGTTATTTTTCTGAATCAAAATCGATAAGTGAAAGTTATAAAAAATAAATCTTGCTCTTCATACCTTAGATTAAGAGTAAGAGTTGCTTGTCAAGAGGGCATTAAATTATTATTTTCGTAATTAATCATTACAAAAGAAAGCGAGAGTACTCAATTGTCCATGACGTGCCACCTATTAAATATCTTGGTTTCAAGAAATGGATCTTGTCCATTGAATTTTATAATTTGAGACAAATCAACGGAATGCTGGTCTCTCAATTTATTTATTTTTCTTTTTAGGTCCCTCAAATTAAAAAGTACTCATAGTATACTAAGTCACAAACACTCGAAATCCTCTGCTGCTATCCACCTATCAGGGCTCACTACTATCAAAAGGGACCTAATGTTTATATTAGTTTTAATCGTGAATTTCAAGAGTTCACACAAGCAAAGTAGTTTAGTATTTTTATTGTTCTTTTATTTTGGGAATTATATAGTTCAAAAATAAAAAATTGTACTTTTATTGGTCGACAAAATTTGTAGTTTTTCTTTCGGCCAAAATGGACTTCATTAGGCTCCGTTTGTTTGCCATAAAATATTTTCTGGATTTTATGATATTTAGTAACACTGAAAAATTAGTTAATTGTAAAATATTTTTCGATCAACAATTACGGTTATTTTTTTCTTAATTTTACAGTGTTTGGTAACACAGAAAAATTGGTCAACCGTAAAATATTATTCGGTCAACAATTGCGGCTAGTACAAACTTCTGAAAAATGTTTTTATTTCTTTTGGAAGAAAAAAATATTTTATAGTACATTCAAATACTAAAAAATATTTTTCAGTATTTTATTTTTTTAAAAAATATTTTTTCTTAATAAGTTATTTTACGGTAAACAAACAGAGTCTTATAAAATATTTTTTATAGAACATATTTTTCACAAATAAGATATTTTACGAAAACAAACGGCGCCTACACCACAAAAATATACGTGAGTACAGTTCAATTTGGCCCAGGAGGCACACGCGGCCACACAGAAAAGCTCAAACAAATATGGCCTTTGAGTACATTACCATGCCGGTCACCAACTACTCAACCGGAATGGGCTCAAAAAGTAATGACGAAATTCCATGACGAGTTGTGGATTTCACATCACCATGCCGGTCACCAAATTCATATACGTACTACGCTCCTCTATTGAGATTCAGTGGTATCTCCATAAAATTTCGTGAACCATCGTTCATTCTTTTCTATGTCTCGGGAATTAAAAATCCGACGTACTCAAATAGCCGTTTAAACTTGGTTCTTACCGTATCACAAGTTTAACTCATGATATTTTGCTTGAACAATATTAAATCCAATTTAGCAAGTTCAAGCAAAAGAGGATTCATGTCGACTCTTTTCTCGTATATGTCTATGAATCACTTTTCCTCCAACTTTCTTGTCCTCCAATGAAGTGGAAGCTCCAATGTATGATGCACTAACACGGCAAAATTGTGATCTATTTTGTTCTCGTCAAGACTCTTCTTTAAATGCTTTGCTGTAAATTCTCTTGCCATCTCCAAGGTGCTTTCACCTTCTACTAAGAAATAAGAAGCTTCATACAAGAAAAGCATTCCCTTTGTATCCTCAGAAAGGCTCGTCTTAAAATTGCCCTTCTCGTCCTTGAAAGTATCAAAAATATCTGCAACTACGTTGAAGCCATGTTGTCTGAAGAGCCGAAATATAAGAGCCTTAGCATATAAATCGTCTTGTTTTAGTTGAAGAATGGTGTTAAGCTTGTTGTAAATGCTTGTTAATGCTTGCCTTATTTGGGTTTCGAAGTGGTAAGATAATCCAAGGCTTTGTAAGTCATCGATCAACTCCAAGAGCTCCAGAGATTTCTTCTCATCTTCTTCTTTAAGAAAATCCTTTTCCGCCTCTTTTAGCTGAGCAGAACGTTTCACATTTATCTCTCCTTGCAAATTAATGGGTACATGTATGAATTAATTTTCCTAGGAATCAAATCATATACCCGTGAGTGAAAAATCATAGTTCCCTGATGGCGTTGCCTGGACGTTGTGCTCGTGAAGCTTATTGATCCTTATCGGCGTCTGGTCTAGTTTGCCAACCTCGGTAGTGCATACAGCGGGAAGAGGTCGTGAGAAATAGGTCAGAAGTTGGTTACTGGAATTTAAACCGGAAATAAACTTGGCAACTGGGATCAACAAGGGCAGAATGAACATAACCATCGTAAAGATCGAAGGTTTTTTTTGTACGATAAAAGTTAAAGTTAAAATTCAAACTCACGATCTTTAATTGTAACAGTTCATTATATGATCTTGACACCCAACTCTCGGCTGTCGTATATATCCAAGGTTAGCTCAGTTTCTGTTGTATTGGATGCTAATTGGGGCACTATATATAGCCATTGGCATTTACAGGCGTACAAGTGCGTGCTTGACCGGTCCATGTGTCAGTCAAACATGGTGAACTGAATGTACATTTGTAAAGAAGAACAGAAAAAAAAAAAAAAAAGAAGGCCATGCTGGCAACTTATCTTATTTAATTCTGCTGTACGATAATTGTCCTTATTGTTTTTAAAAAAATTAATTTAGTCTCCATTATTTTAAAATATTAAAAAAAAAATTAATATGTTTCAAAAATTTTAGTTTAGTCTATATTATTTTAAAAATTTCAAAAAGATTTCCAATATTTTTCAAAAAGTTAAAAAAGGTCCCTAGTATTTTTAAAATATTCAAAAAGGTCCTTAATATTTTTAAAAAAAATCAATTAGTTCCCCACTCCCCAATACTTTCCAAAAGACCCAAAATGGTTCTCACCGTTAAAACAACTGTTAACTTTGATGTACTCTATTTCATAATACAGTATGACACGTAGCATAATTTAATTGGTTTGCTACAAATATGTAAAATAACGTTGTATGGGTTATTTTTTTCCTCATGCCATGCGAAAAAAAAATTATAGATTATGCATAATCGTTAAAATATCGTAACTCCTTCAATTTTTGTCCAAATTTCATAAAATTTGGTCCGTTGGAATGAAAATTTCAAGGAGAATACTTAATCTGTAATGGTCACGTGATTCAAATTTTAAAAAAAAATATTTCTTTTACCGAAATTCTCCTTCAAAGACTAAAACTGTCACGTGACACACGTGGCTACTATTCTGTCAAAGTTAATAATTGTTTTGACGGTGAGAATCAGTTTGAGTCTTTTGAAAAATATTGAGGACTAAACTGAATTTTTTGAAAAATACTAGGGACCTTTTTGAACCTTTTAAAATAATGAGAACTAAACTAAATCTTTTGAAAAACATTGGGAATTTTTTTTAATATTTTAAAATAATTGAGACTAAACTAAATATTTTAAAAAATATAAATTTTTTTTTTAATATTTTAAAATAATAGAGACTAAACTAATTTTTTTAAAACAATAAGAAATATTCATGCTATTCTCCCTTTCATTTAATACGCAAAGAAACAAATTGGGTTGACCAAGAAAAAACAATCTGCTGGGTTGGATTTACCAGCCCCCACTCGGCGTTTCTTTTCTCAAATATATGTGGAGGGGAGAGCCTCCCTCAAACCTCCAAATTTCTTTTTTAATTTATGTAAAAAAAAATTTGAAAAAAAAATGTTATGGCTCCTCTTATTTGTTTTTTGTTTTTCGTTTTTCCTAATTAGCCCTTTTTTATCCAATTTTTTTTCTTAATTGAATTTTGGTACCCTAATCTAAAATTTCTGGCTCAATTCTTGTACATGTGTAGGGGTAGTTGGGGCGTGTGCATGTGATACATATATAGATGCATGTAAATATATGCATATATATCTGTATACATATGTACAAAATTTGAAAATATTTAGCGTTTTTGTGATTGAGTTTAGTTCTTCATTAATTTTGTATGGTGGAATTTATATATAGAGAGATATATATATAAAGATTGAAAATATTTGGTGTTCTTGAATCTAAGCTTGGTAAAATCTTTAATAGTTAAAGAATATTATATTTTTTACAATAATAAGATTTTATTTTGATATTTGGTGATTTAATTGAGATATTAAAATTACGAGGTAACGGTGAGGGTGCGGGTTTTTCTTTTTCTTTTTTTTGGTTGGGGGGGGGGGGGTATGTTGGGGGATACGTGGTGGGTGTAGCGATGTGGTCAGGTTGGGGGAAGGGCCTGGGGATTAAAGTTAACTTTTTTTTTTTTTATCATTATTTGGATACTGTCCAACAACGATGATCCTATTCCTCTATGAGTTTTCATCCGTAGTTTGGATATGATTTTTGACGTTTTGGCAGGCGATAGTCGCTTGATGGAATAAATTATTATAGTAGTTGTATTTTTTTCTTTTGTTAGTTAAGTAAGAACTTCATTAATCTCCAAATAAAAAGTTATAAAGACTAGGAAAGTTTAAATGGGAATTAAGAATGCAATAATACATGTTTATTGGAGTACTAATTTTTGCAAGCTAGATTAGGCTGATAACTGAATTTCTTTATTATTTTATAGTTAAATATTTTAATGTGTGATTTCAGAATTAACCATATGGTCCAATGAAGATTTTTTTTTTTGGGTATTTTTGATCTGGCCCCCTTCATTTTTTTGAAAAAGAGACTTAGACCCCATGATTTTTATTAAGTGAGACATACACCCCTTCTATTAAGGGTATGTGAAATTTGCTGTTAAAATCATATTCAATTACATTTATACCCATTATAACACACACCATCACACAAACCACACACATACAAGATCAAACTCTTTTCCCTCATTGTTCTTCCTCTTCCGCCTCTGATTTTTCTTCTTACATACCCAACATCATAAGCAAAAAGAAACACACAACACATACGGCTCACACATCACACACACAAACACAAACCCACACAAAATCACACACCCAAACACAGATCTGAGAAGCCTCTATCATCACCGGAGAAGACGAAGCCTTGCCGGCTACAGATCGTGATGGTTGGAGGAGAATCTGGTGACGAAACGACGCGTGGATGGTGCGAGAAGAAAGTGATGGTGGTTGAGCCGCATCTCGCCATGTCGGAGAATGACACCGGCGAGAGCTTGAAGATGACGCCGCTGCTAGGTGACGGTGAAGGCGTTCCGAGGTGGGATCGAAGAAAGGATGGTGGCGTTGCGTTGGAAGGCTATATATATATATATTATGATATGAGACTCACCAATCTGATCTGTTATCGGCCTTTCTTTTGTGACTTTTGCTTGCTTTAAGCCTGAGCTGGATAGCTTTTGAGGTGATTTGAATTGAGTTACAAAAATAAAGTTGACAGCCATTTTTGTCTGTTTATGTATATATGTATATATGTAGTTAGTTTTTGCTTTAGCTTCACACTATGGTTATTTATTTTTTTATTTTTCTTTTTTTGTTTATGTTGGATGTGACGGTGGTGTATAAGAGAATGAATACAAGAAGGAGAAAGGAGAAGAATGGAGGATGGTGTTTGATCTTGTATGTGTGTGGTTTGTGTAATGGTGTGTGTTATAATGGGTATAAATGTAAGTGAACATGATTTTAATAGAATTTCACAGACCCTTAACAGAAGGGACAGACCCTTAACAGAAGGGGTGTGTGTCTCACTTAATAAAAAATATGGGGTTTAAGTCTTCTTTTCAAAAAAACGAAGGGATCCAGATAAAAAATACCCTTTTTTTTTTCTTGATCATCGTGCAATGAAGAGTAAAGTAGTACTAATTTGACTTTTCGTACTAAGATATTCTTGATAACCATATGTATAATGTTTAGGTCATGGTCTAAATTTAGATTAATATAAAAACATGGGACCTACTATATTATTCTTTTGCTCAAAAAGGGTATATTTGGTTTAACTATAAAATTTTAATTATTAAGTTTTAGAGTTTTTAGCTGTAAAATTTTAATAAAAAGTGTTGTTGAACATAAATAGTTGACCGTTGACATTAAACTTTTAGAAATTATGAGGGTAGTGTTGAAAAAAAGAAAAACAGTTTTCCACATCATATATGTAAAAATAATTTCACAAAAGAATCTTTTGAAAAGCTCCGATTGGATATTCTTATTTTTTTAACTTCGAATTTATTTAAAAACTCTTTAAAAAATAAGTCAAACATGTTTGTTTCAACTTTTAAACTCACACGAATCGTTTTTAAATATCCAAAAATTAACTAAACACACCCTAAAATCAAAGATAGTAAAAGAATGTTGCATGAAACAGGTAGGACGATGCCACAAGATAAAACTTGCAAAACATCACGCTGTTTGAACCTGCACATTTAAGGGACCTAATATACTTTTTTTTCTTTGATTCAGGGGAGTATTAAAACCGTATGACGTAATCAATAAAATTCAAATTTGCATATATAGCGAGTTATGTACCATTAGATTAAAGCCCTAGTAGTTGAGACTTAATATACTTTGGAAAGCAGCCATATGGGAAACAGATGAAGACCAGCATGCCTTATTTGAACGGGAAAGAGATAAAAACGGGCATACCTAATTTGACCACTTTCCCGTTTCATTCTTAGAAGGGTTCATTCAACAAGGCTACAAAATCCTTTGTGGCTTTCGAATCCACTAAATAGATTACGAGGGCTGTGGCTGAATTTTAATTTATATGAGTATATTTATTATAAGATTTGTGGGAGTTAGTAAGCGTTGTAACTTTTACTAACACTCATTTTTATCGACTCGTCTAATATGAAAATTATAGTATGATCACAGTTATTCACAATTAGATATAATTAGATATGATAAGGCAGGTCACTTGCGTGCCTTAGGTGTTGTCTTTACCAGACAAAGTAGGAGGGTCCTACTTTTTCCTATTTAGGAGAATGTGATGTGGATATACATTTATAGCTTTACACCCAGAATTAGATAGCTATGATTTGAGATTACTACTGGACTTGATATTAAAGTTTTATAATTATGATATGACATTACTACTGGACTTGAAATTGAAGTTTTATAATTAGAGCCATGACTTTTTTTTTTTTTACAATGTAAGCTAAAATTAAAATTGAAATTTAAAATTTGTGTAAAATAAGTTATTACTTAACAATTCTACCCAACTTCTAAGTAAATGCATGACTTTTTATAGATATATAGAACCATGTTGGACTTTTGCGTCGGCCTTACTAAGGGCAAGCTCAATTTAAGCTCTAAAACACAATGATTACAATTTTATTGTAAATATAGAGCCTTTTGAAGCAAAAAAGCAACACCAATATTTATTATAGAGCCCCAAATTGTTACTTTTGTGTCAAATTTAACAGATTTTACCAAAAATAGAGACCGGGCTCCATTTTGTTCAACAAATTTGTTGAACAAAATGGAGCCCTAGGAAAAAGACAAAAAATTTTACAACTCATACTAATATGTCAGATCTGATGAGTCAGATCTGACTTAAAAAAAAAAAAGTCTGACAAAAAAAAATACAACCATTGCAATTTCAGCTTTAACGTTCAAAAAAAATATAACCGTTGGGTGTTGGATTTTCTATATATTCAAGGAAAAAAATCCAATACCCAACTTCAACAATTAATCCTTTCAAGCAAAAATCCCCAAACAGCAAAAAAATAAAAAAAAATTCACATCCGCCAGGAAAAAAAAAAAAAGGTTCATGCTCAAGATCTGTCCCTTTTTTGCAATTTATTCTCGAATTACCTGCAAAAAAAAAAAAAAAAAAAAAATATATATATATATATATATAACCAACATTTATAATTAAAAAAAATGCAAAAAAGGGGCATGCGTCAGCAGGAAAGGGGGAAGAGATGAGATGTGAGGTGGGGTGGATGCGTGCGTGCGTCAGGCGATGAAGGAGGAGGGGGGGTAGGGTGTCTGCGTCAGCGGGGAAGGGGGGAGAGATGGGAGGTGGGGTGGGGTAGGGTAAGGTGGGATGCCTGCGTCGACGGGGAAGGGGGGGGAGAGAGGGGAGGTAGGGTGGGGTAGGTTAGGGTGAGGTAGGTTGCGTCGTGGGGTGCAGAAAAGCTGCAGCGTGGGGGATGGAGGGGAGAGGGGCGGGGCAAGGGGGTGTGGTGCGGTACAGGTGAAAAGAAGCTGCAGCGGGGGGTTAGATAGGCAGCGGAGGGTGAATGGAAAATGGGGGAGAGGATGGGTTTTATATGTAGGGTTTTCTTTTTCTTTTTAATTTTTTTAAATGCTTGGGATTAATTATTTTTTTAAAATCCTTTGTTTTTAATTTTTTTTAAAAATATTTTGGATAAATTTTTTAAAAACATTCTTTTTTTTTTAATTTTTTTTTTAAATGGTTGGGATTATTTTTTTTTTTAATCCTTTGTTTTTAATTTTTTTTAAATGGTTGGGATTAATTGTTTTTAATTTTTTTTTAAATAGTTGGGATTAATTGTTTTTTTTAAATCCTTTGTTTTTAATTTTTTTTAAATAATTGGGATTAATTTGTTTTTAAAATCCTTTGTTTTTAATTTATTTTTTAAATGGTTGGGATTAATTTTGTTTTAAATCATTTGCTTTTAATTTTTTTTAAATGGTTGGGATTAATTGTTTTTTTAAATCCTTTGTTTTTATTTTTTTTTAAATGGTTGGGATTAATTGTTTTTTTTAAATCCTTTGTTTTTAATTTTTTTTTAAATGGTTGGGATTATTTTTTTTAAAATCCTTTGTTTTTTTTTTTTTTTAAATGGTTGGGTTTAATTATTTTTTTAAATTCCTTTGTTTTTATTTTTTTTAAATGGTTGGGACTAATTTTTTAAAAAAATTCCTTTGTTTTTAATTTATTTTTTAAATGGTTGGGATTAGAAGGCTTTTTTTAATTTTTTTTAAAAATTTCATAATTTGGGCCAATTTTAATAAAAAATTCATCCAAATTAAAACTAATTTGGATTCAACTTGTAGACTTTGTAAAATTAAGTTTTAGTGGTAATTTATTGTTTAAATAATTTATTTCCTTTTCTTACTTTTGGTAACAATTGTATTTTTTTTTTGAAAGGTATGGAATATACCAATGGTACTTCGAGGGGTCGCAATTTCACCGTCCAAGAAGATATTGCTTTATGTCGGGCCTTCATCGCAATTAGTGAAAATCCTATTATCGGGCAAGACCAAATAATAACAACAATGTGGAACAGAATTCTTGAAAAATTTGAAGAGTTCTACCCCCCAAACTATCCAACTGAAAAAAGGACATCAAAAAGTCCGAAATGCCAATGGTCTCCTATAAACCAAAATTGTACACGATTTTCGGAGTGTATTGCTCAAGTACATTTGAGACCGAGGAATGGAGCAAATGCTATTGACAACGTGAGTTTTTTAGATATTATTAATTTTATATTGTAGATGTTATATAATATCGTAGACTTTGCAAAATTAATTTTTATAAATTTGTTGAATTGTTTTTTAGCTGAATGACCCTCGACGCTTATACTCTGCTGCCGGTGGAAAATTTTTTACCCTGGAACATTGTTGGGAAATTTTACAAGATGGTCAAAAATGGAGAAAAATTATCGATGTTCAATCCACACAGAATGTCACCGATTCACATGCATCAGTGACTCCACCCGAAACTTCTATCGATAATCCAAATTCTCTCGATAATGATTATCCCAATGAGTCGGTGGCGGAAACCCAAAGCAATCCCACATCGTCAAGGCCGATTGGGAACAAGAAGGCTAAAAAATTGAAAGGTAAGGGTAATGTCGAAGATATCGTAGAAGAAGCAAGAAATATGGGAAAAATTATGAAGAAGTACACGGATAGGTATGAAGAATTTGCAGATACGAAGACTATGAATATAAAGATTTTGACAATCGAAACTCCGGAAAGAAGAGCATTTTTGATTGAACAACAAAAAACCATTATTGCAAGAAAGACCTCCTGTTCGATAAACTTTGACGATGATGTATACCGTCCCAGTTTGCCATAAATCATGGATTATTTGTGTTGGCTGGTTTATTTTTGGTTGTACTACATGTTTAAATTTCTGAGTTGACGATGTTGTTCTAATTTCACATTTGTGTTTTTACTTTCCCTTTTTTATATTTAATTTTTTAAATATTAATACAAATTGAGTTTGAGATACGTAAAAATTGAATTACTTAAAGCGAAAAGACAACAACCAATAAAACCAATTTCGTAATATTAAGAACAATGTAATTAAACGTCATCCTAATACAAAATTAGATTAAAAATTAATATGTCCTGCACGATATTCATTCCACACATGTTCCACAAGATCATTCTGAAGCATATAGTAGGCAGACTGATATCTCATTTGAGCACGATGGTTTAAATACTGAGTAATAGTTATAGGGTCTCGATTGGGTACAACAGGAGGCTCTTGAACATGATAATGTTTTGGATCATCAGCAAAATCATCACCTTATTCATCCCGGTTGTCTTCCACAATCATATTATGAAGCATTATACAAGTCATCATAATCTGTCGATATCATTCTCATGCCAAAAACGGCATGGCCCTTTGATAATTTCAAATTTAGCTTGAAGGACTCCAAAAGCCCTTTCGACATCCTTACGATAAGCTTGTTGCATTCTAGTAAATAACGCCTTATCTCGTTCTTCTGGATTGGGATATGCTTGCACTATCGTTGACCATCGAGGATATATACCATCAGCAAGGTAGTAACCTTGATTGTATTGCCTACCATTTAGTGTAAACTGAATGCATGTAGATAGACCTTCAAGAACATCAGAAAAAATAGGAGAACTGTATAATACGTTCAAATCATTGCGTGCACTTGGTACTCTAAAGTACGAATGCCATATCCAACAATCGTACGATGCAACCGCTTTAAGGATTATCGGAGGACGACCATGGTGCCCAACATATGTCCCAGCCCATGCCGTTGGGCAATTTTTTCATTCCTAGTGCATACAGTCTACACTTCCTAACATTTCAGGAAAACCTCGTTGATCGGCTTTTCTAAGTAGCCTAACTATGTCTGCGTTGTTAGGTCGTCGAAGATACTGGTCTTCATATAATGCGTTGACGGCACGACAAAATTTTTTCATCGCCTGTAAAGATGTAGTTTATGCAATTTTCAAATAGTCATCATTCGCATCAGCAAGATTTCTGTAGGCAAACATACGAAGAGCGGCCGTTATCTTCACATATGGTGAGAAACCTTGTTTTCTGAATGCATCTGGTTTCATCATGAAGTAATTGTCGAAATGCACAATTTCTCCCATAATTTTCAGAAACAATTTATGCCTCATCCGAAACCTAATTGTGAATTCAGAAGCAGGATACAAAGGGCGATCAACAAAGTAATCATGCATAAGCCTATTATGAGCACTTACCCGATCTCTCCTTATGGATTGTCGGGGTGACGATGTACCTCCATGTTTATACGAACTCAATTCATGCGCAGCACCCATTAGTAATTGATATTGTGCGTGCATCGACACCATCATTGCGTGCCCATCGATGTCGTCATCAGATGAGGAGAAATCGGTTCTTTGTTGTGCCATTGTAGAAAGAGAGATAAAGATTGTATTGTTTAAATTTTGGTGATTGAGTAAGGTTTGAGGACCTAGCTTATATAGAAAAATGAAAGCATAAAGGATAACAAACAAACAGACGAGATTGATTTTAAGGAAATCCAATCTAATGGATGTTATTTGGATAAGAGATTTGAGATAAGAGATGAGAAACATACGAACGAGATTGATTTTTAGAAAATCCAATCCAATGGGTGTTGTTTGGATAAGAGATAAAAAACGAACGGACGAGATTGATTTTTACAAAATCCAATCCAATGGGTGTTATTTGGATAAGAGACTTGAGATAGAGATAAGAAATTGACGGTTGAGATTGAATCAAGAAAATTCAACCTAATGGATGTTATTCGGATTAGAGATTTTAATTTTAATTAAATATAAATTAATTCACAAAAGGGAATATAATAAAATAAAAAAAATACAAAACGAACGTAATTAAACGTCATCATAATTCAATAATTTTTACCGTTGTCAGAATTAAATAATTTTTTGGTCCAAATATTCGTAAAAAAAAGTTACGATTATGATGATAATAATTTATCAAAAGAAAATTGACACACGAGAAAAAATAATATATATTCAAATTAGTTTGTAAAATTAAATTTAACATAATATAGAGCCCCAATTTTATAGAGCCCCTCATTGGGAATGAATTTTTTTTAAAACCCCTAAAAAACACTTGGAGCTCTATATAGGGCTCTAAATTGCTAAGGGGCTCTAAATTGAATTTTAGAACCCCTCAATTTAAAACCCCCATTGAGGATGACCTAAAAGAGCATCTAAGGCAATTAACGCATAGCAAAACTGCATCTCCAAACTCATAAATAAACCAAAATACTAAAACAACTTAAGTTCAAACTAGGATATTAAATGAAAATAATAAAATATATATCACTAGTTAGCTCAAAAGAGCTTTATTCATGGTCCAAAGCCTACTTATCACCTTTTGTAAGAAAATATTTTCAAACAAAAAATGAAACCCAAATCTCAATAAGAGACTGAGACAATTTCAAAACATATGTTGAATGAAAGTAAACTTTCTAGTGCTAAAATATTCTCATTAATTAAGTCACTTGAAATCATGTTCAAATTTAATCTCGAGATTTTATTTCAAATTTTTAAAAAAACTTTATTATAGGCCACTTACATATTTCAAATTTAAAAGCATACTACCAAATAACTATGGTCTTTTAATACATCACAATACATGCCATCCTTCGCTTCAACATTTTTGCAATCCATATCTACTCAACAGGAATGGGCTCAAAAAACAATGACGAAATTCGATGGCGTGTAATGGAATTCACATTACCATGCCCGTCACCAAATTCATAGACGCACCGAGCTATTCTATCGAGATTCATTGCGAGCCTTACAAACTTTTCGGAGAAAGGGGAGTTTGCAACTCGATCTTTGTTCATTCTCTTCCATGTCTCGGGAATTAAATAACTGACGTACTCGCGTGCTTCTTCTTAGGAGTACCAGTTTTAATCATGTAACATTATACGGATTTTAGTTCGTCGTCTTTTTGCATTTTGTCCTGGATCAAGTTATTAAAATAAAATAAAAAAAAACAACTACTCGTTGAAGGGTTAATCAATTATTTGGATTAACATTTAGGCATTTAAAATCATTTTTTTATAAATTTAGAAGATGAAACTAATCTATTTGATCAATTTCTGAAAGAGATCATATAAGTAAAAGCTGAAATTAAAAAAACTTGAAAAATAAGAAACTCCAAATTAAAACTTTTCGAAAGAGACTTTTACGAAATTGTTTTTACATAATATGAAAAACTGTTTTTCTTTTTCTTTCTCAAATATATAACTTTATATTTTTTAAAGTCTGATATTATCTTCAAAATTTTTAAAAGTCCAACGTTACCCAACATAATCATACAGTTAACTGCTTTTGTTTAACTACACTTCTAACAAAAATTTTACTATTTAAAAATCTATAATTCAAAAGTTAAAATTTTACAATTAAACCAAACAGAATCTTATTCATTCTTGTGTTTAACATATATACTTGTATGTCCGGTAGGTTCGTGCAACATATATTGCTCTTTAGACGAGTGTTCCAAGACTCATGGATTTTCTCATATTCTTAATTCGTCAATGATTTATCATCTTTTCATATTAGCAACTTTGAATTAATTTCTTGTTTTCTTTTAGTTTACTAGAAAAAATATCCAGCAAGAAGTTAAAGAAAAAAAGCCATGTCTACATACCGAACATGTTCCTAAATCATCAGCAAATCGCAAGATCATGGCTGACCAGCGAACGATGTCTCGTGATAATTGTAAATTCCTTCTAGGACCTCTCTTTCTGTTGGATTGGCTGCTACCATATAAGCATGAACTAATAACACAGGAGCTGATATTGACAACCATGCATTGTTCATGTATTCTTCAAGTGTTGGTTTATATTCACTTGCGTACCACTTTGCCTCTAGTAAATATGCTTTGCATAGGTCTCCCCACTGAAAAGTTTATGATGGGGCTATTGAGTTACTATACAGAAAAATAATTTAAATCTCCTAATAACATATAACGTTATAAATGAGATTCAATACTAGTAAATTATCCAAGTCATATAATTATAACAGTATGGATAATTCACCATCTTTAAATCTCTTTCATAACGTTGGTTATGGAAAAAGGCCAAATAATTTTGATTATCCACATCGAAGCGTACCAATTTCTTTAGGTATGGAATAGTGTCAATGCCATGTTCTCTGAGAGCATCGTAAGCCATTTCATTAACTGTATTGTAGAGTACAAGGAAGCAGACTTTCAGATAATTTTTTTCAAAACAGTTGGGAAGATCTAGGTGTGTGGGTTTGAGATGAGAGAGAAGTGAGATACGTAGATAGAATCGAGGTGGGCAAAAGAGAGAGTTAGGAGTGTGGGTGGGCTTGAGGTGAGACAAAAATGAAATATATGTGTTGATTCAAAGTGAAAAAAGTAAAAAGTGTGAGTGAGCCCTAACATTTTAAAAATTGACCTGTGCATATGACCTCAATATCGAACCCAAAATGTTGGAAGAGTTACCTTTCTACAGCATCGGTGAAGAGTTGTAATTCATCCACAGTGCCATAAACATCATATGTATCATCGAGCATTGTTACTAATGCATTGACCTTAGTGGACATTCTTCTAGCATACCCATACCGAGGTTCGTCTATCATTCCTTGTTTCTTTCCTGCCTCCCACTGTTTATATATATATATATATATATATATATATATATAAACAACAGCGAAAATGAGAAAAGAGAAAAAAGAAAAAATTAAGGGTAAGTAGATCTTTTAACAATTTAAGTCAGCTTTTTTGACGGAACAGTGGAGTTAGAGCACGTGTGATGAGTTTAGAAAATTATAGAAAAGGGTTTAAAGATTTTTGCACCATAAGAAAATATTGTACAATTTTAGAAAAATACAAAGAGCCCTTAGCAGTTCACCCTTAATTTTTTCTTCCTTTGTTGGGGTTAGTGGAAAGGCAAGGAGTAGTAGTACTAGTTAATCACCTTGAGAGATGTTAAAACCGTGTTGTCTGAAGAGCCGAAATATAAGAGATTTAGCATATAAATCATCTTCTTTTGTTTGAAGAGTGCTGTTATATTTGTGGAAAATGGTTATCAAAACTTGCTTTATTTGGCTTTCAAAGTGGTAAGACAATCCAAGCCTTTGCAAATCATCGATCAACTCCAAGAGATCCAGCGGTTCCTTCTGATCATCTTCTTCTAGCATTTCTCTCACGATTTCCTTTAGCTCATCAGAACGTCTCACATATAAATCTCCCTGCAGTAAACAGTAAATATATAGTATATAAGTTAACCTCCAGGCAGCAAAGCATGCATTTTGATTATTGCAAATTAATTTGTCCATCTACTCTCTCCATTTACTATCTCTATTTTTCAATTCCAAGTGGTTTAAGGAATTTAAAACCAAATTTGCAATGGTGACTAATGATATTTGGTGCATGAAAAGTTCAACTTGTTGAACACAATAAAAAAATACAACAAATTATTTTTTAATAATTTAAATTTTTAGATAAGATAGTCACTTAATATAGTATTAGAGCAGAAATACCAAATGGTCATGCATTCAAAACTTACCCATGTGTAAAAAACTCAAATCATATAAAAAACTATGTAACCTACCAGCGAAAGGACATGTTAAAAATATTAAATAAATACAACAAACCACTATTTCCATCTCCTGACTCTAAACTTTAATTCCAAGTGTTTTAAGGAAATTTGCAAAGGTCACATAAGAGATGAAAAATGAATAAGAACACGTAGGCGGTAATATATAGCATGAATGATACCGCGTAAGGATTATTTAACGACTGCATGTGGTTAAATTCCCAAGTGGAAGGCTTGTAGTTTCCTGACCGCCTGATGGGAGTTTGGTCATTAAGCTTTTCGAGTGTAATGGTAGTCTGCTCAATGAGTTTACCAGCCTCAATCGTACATTGTTGGGTATCGACGCAACAGAATGGTCGGGGACAAGCAGTATTACGCTGCTAAAATATGAATGAGAACAGAGAAAGTAGAGACATGATTTACGTGAAAAACCTTCAAACAAATCGAGGAAAAAAATCACGGGTAAATAATAGAGGATTTCACTATGATGTGGAGTATTTTATAATAACCTTATCACTAATATAAGGAGATAACAATATCACTCTCTCAAATAATAGGAGAAACTAACTCTCACTCACAAATATAGAACAACAAAAGAGGAAGAGAAAATACTCAGGAGAAAACTCATAATTTTGCTCTCTGATTTGTTTGAGGGTTTTCCACGTAAATCTTGTATTTACTTTCTCTTTTCTCATTCATATTTTAGCTGCGTAATACTGCTTGTCTCCGACCATTCCGCTGCGTCAACACCCAACAGTGGTATCAGTACCACTAGTTACGGGTCACTGGTATACATACGGGGTTACTGTTCACAGTTATTATTCATGCATATAGTATAATACTATTCACATATACAATATTGATACTATTCTCGTATACGGTTTTGGTACAATTCACGTATACGGTACTATTCATAGTAAAATAGTAGGAGCCGGTTCAAGTTACAAAGTAGATCGTCGTTAATACTATTGCGGCAAAATATGAAATTGAGAAGTTCAACGGGAGAAATTTTTTCCTATGAAAATTAAAGATGAAGGCAATCTTGAGAAAGGAGAATTGCTTGGCAGCAATTGGAGACAGAATAGCGGAGGTGACGGATGATAAGTAGAAAGAGATGGATGACAACGCTATGGCTAATCTGCACCTGGCATTGGCAGATTCGGTACTGTCAAGCGTTAAGGAAAAGAAGTCAGCAAAAGAAATTTGGGATGCGCTGACCAAACTATATGAGGTCAAGTCACTTCACAACAAGATTTTCTTAAAGAGGAGACTCTACACCCTTCGGATGACTGAGTCCATATCGGTGACAGATCATATCAATACCTTAAATACGCTATTCTCTCAATTGACTGCAATTGGGCATAAAATAGCGGAGCTTGAACGTGCAGAAATTCTACTTCAAAGTATACCTGATTCGTATGATCAACTCATCATTAATTACACCAATAATGTTTTGTCAGACTTCGTTGTCTTTGATGATGTTGCAGCCGCTGTTCTGGAAGAGGAATCTAGGCGCAAAAGTAAGGAAGACAGAATCGAAAGTTCACAACAAGCAGAGGCATTATCAATGGTGAGAGGTAGATCAACGGAACATGGCTCTAGTGGGAGCAACAACTATAGTAGATCAAAATCAAGGAGTAGAAAAAATATCAAATGCTATAACTGTGACAAGAAAGGGCACTTCAAGAAGGATTGTCGGAGCAACAAAAAGAATCCCGAGGTGACAAATTCTCAGGGATGTGTGGCAACTGCACCAGATGATGGAGATATTTTATACAGCGAAGCAGCAACTGTATCAAAAGGCAGAAAGAAGCTCACTGATGTTTGGATAATGGATTCGGGAGCAACATGGCATATGACCTCTCGTAGAGAATGGTTCCATACCTATGAACCTGCCTCTGGAGGGTCTGTGTACATGGGTAATGATCATGCCTTGGAGATTGCTGGTATCGGTACCGTCAAAATTAAAATGTATTATGGTACCATTCGCACCATTCAAGGGGTATGACACGTGAAAGGCTTGAAGAAGAACCTATTGTCTATTGGACAATTGGATGACCTTGGCTGTGAGACCCATATCAAGGATGGGATCATGAAGGTTGTCAAAGGAACGCTTGTGGTGATCAAGGCAGAAAAGATTGGGGTAAATCTATACCTGCTTTTGGGAGATACGTTGTAGGAGGCAGATGTATCAGTTGCATCAGCCGGTCAAGAAGAATCAACTATAATGTGGCATCGCAGATTGGGCCACATGACAGAACGAGGCTTGAAGATTCTAGTTGAACGTAATCTCCTACCCGGGCTCAAGACGGTAAACTTACCTTTCTGTGAGCACTGTGTTACCAGTAAGCAGCATAGATTGAAATTTGCGAGATCTACTGCTAGAAGCAAATACATTCTAGACTTGATCCATTCAGACGTTTGGGAATCACCGGTTTTGTCCCTTGGATAAGCCAAATACTTTGTATCATTTATTGATGATTACTCCAGGAGATTGTGGGTGTAACCAATCAAGAACAAGTCAGATGTGTTTCCAATATTCAAAACTTTCAAAGCACTAGTGGAACTTGAATCCGAGAAAATGATCAAGTGTTTAAGGACGGACAACGGAGGAGAATACACTGACGGGAGCTTCTTGGCATTTTGCAAGCAAGAGGGTATTCAGAGGTAATTTACTGTTGCACATACACCTCAGCAAAATGGTGTAGCAGAGCGAATGAACAGAACTCTTCTTGAAAGAATGAGAGCTTTGTTGAAAACTACAGGTCTAGCCAAATCATTTTGGGCAGAAGCAGCTAGAACTGCCTGTTACGTGATAAACCAGTCACCGTCAACTGCAATTGGGTTGAAGACACCAATGGAAATATGGACCGGAAAACCCGCAGATTATTCTACCTTGCACGTATTTAGGTGTCCAGCATATGTGATGTATGGTTCCCTAGAAAGAACAAAGCTGGATCCAAAATCCAGGAAATATGTATTCTTGGGAAATGCTGATAGTGTTAAGGGGTATCGCCTATGGGATTCCACTGCCACAAGGTTGTCGTCAGCAGAGATGTGATATTTGCAGAAGATAAATTGTAAAGTGAAGACGACAGCAACACTTCAAATGAGAGTACTACAATACAAATTGAAGATAAGTTAGAACAAAAAGATGCTTCTTCTGAAGCTGCACTGGAGCACGAGGAACAAGAACTAGATGATGTTGAGGTTACAGAAGTCCGACGTTTATTGCGTCAGACAACAAGACCAACTTGGCATTCAGATTTTGTCATGGCGAGCAATGCTGCATACTGTCTTCTAACGGAAGATGGAGAGCCATCTACCTTTCACGAGGCTATAAAAAGCCCCGATGTTACCTTGTGGATGACAGCAATGCAGGAAGAAATTGAAGCTCTACATAGAAACAAGACGTGGGAGCTTGTTCTACTACCACCTGGATGGAAAGTCATTGGTAACAAATGGGTCTACAAGATCAAGCGAGATGGTAATGACCAAGTGGAGCGATATCGTGCAAGATTGGTGGTGAAAGGATATGCTCAGAAAGAAGGAATAGACTTCAACGAGATATTTTCTCCTGTGGTAAGACTTACAACTATCAAAGTAGTCTTGGCCATGTGTGTTGTGTTAGACTTACATCTAGAACAGTTAGATGTAAAGACGGCTTTTCTTCATGGTGAGCTTGAAGAAGAGATTTATATGCTTCAACCAGAAGGTTTTGTTGAGAAAGAAAAAGAAAACTTGGTTTGCAGGTTGACCAAATCTCTGTACGGTTTAAAGCAGGCACCAAGGTGTTGGTACAAGAGATTTGATTCCTTCGTGATTAGCCTCGGGTACAACAGACTCAATTCAGAACATTGTACGTACTACAAGAGGTTTGGCGATGATGATTTTATCATTCTGCTGTTGTACATGGACGATATGCTGGTAGCAGGTCCCAGCAAAGATCGGGTCCAAGAACTGAAGGCACAGTTGGCTGGGGAGTTTGATATGAAGGATTTGGGACTAGCAAACAAGATTTTAGGGATGCAAATTCACCGAGATAGAGAAGGCAGAAAGGTATGGATTTCCTAGAAGAATTACTTGAAGAAAATCTTGCGGCGCTTCAATATGCAAGATTGTAAGGAAATCTCGACCCCGCTTCTTGTCAATTACAAATTATCCTCAAGTATGTGCCCTAGTATTGAAACGGAGAGGATAGAAATGTCTCGAGTACCGTATGCATCAGCAGTGGGAAGTCTCATGTTCGCTATAATATGCACGAGACCAGATATTGCTCAAGCAGTTGGTGCGGTCAGTCGGTTCATGGCGAATCCTGGTAGAGAGCATTGGAATGCTGTTAAGAGGATCCTACGATATATCAAAGGGACCTCGGATGTTGCATTATGTTTTGAAGGATCAGAATTTACTGTCAATGGTTTTGTTGATTCGAATTTTGCAAGTGATGCCAATAAATAGAAGTCCATTACAGGCTATGTGTTTACAGTTGCAGGCGGCGTGGTAAGCTGGATATCTAAATTACAGACTGTTGTGGCCCTATCTACAACATAGGCTAAATACATGGCAGCTACACAAGCCTGTAAAGAAGCAATCTGGATTAAACGGTTAATGGAAGAGCTCGGGCACAAACAAGAGAAAATTCCCTTGTTTTGTGACAGTCAGAGTGCCTTGCACATTGCAAGGAATCCAACATTTCATTCCAGGACGAAACACATAGGTGTTCAATATCACTTTGTTCGAGAAGTAGTGGAGGAAGAGAGTGTGGATATGCATAAGATTCACACCAACGAGAACCTAGCAGAAGTCACGACAAAGCCAATCAACGTTGACAAGTTTGTTTAGAGTAGATCCTCTTATGACTTAGCAAAGACATAAGCAACATGGAACTGGCAAGACTGGAGAGATTTGAAGCATGATTCAAATGAGCTTTAAGTGGGAGATTGTTGAGTTGTAAAGCTCATTTGAAATCAAAAAGCAACAACAACTTTTGTTGCTTTGTTGACAAAAGAGAAAAGTAGCAGACAAAGAAGACAAAAGCAATGGAAAAAGAAAGAAAAGTTTGTGCAGCAAACTTTGTTAGGCGCATGCAATTGCAAATTGGTTCCACACTGCGCAATGAAGACTTTGCACGTTGGCTTTGCAGAATAATGAGCCTATAAATATGTGGTTCATTCTTCTAGTTTTGGCATCACCAAGCATAGCAAATCAGAGAGAAAAATTATAAGTTTTCTCCTGAGTATTTTCTCTTCCTCTTTTGTTGTTCTATATTTGTGAGTGAGAGTTAGTTTCTCCTATTATTTGAGAGAGTGATATTGTTATCTCCTTATATTAGCGAGAATGTTATTGTAAAATACTCCACATCATAGTGAAATCCTCCTTTATTTGCCCGTGATTTTTTCCTCGATTTGTTTGAGGGTTTTCCACATAAATCTTGTCTCTACTTTCTCTATTCTCATTCATATTTTAGTTGCATAATACTGCTTGTCCCCGACCATTCCGCTGCGTCGATACCCAACATACACATGGTGGCCTGACGAGATCTTGACACATGGTGGCCTGACGAGATCTTGACACATGGCATCTCACAGGTTGTTTAGTGAAAGTTAAGCGAGAAAAAGATATAGCAGGGATCGACAAGGGAAAGTTGATGAGAGCCACCTTAGGCCATCTCTAATAGGATCTGCAAAATGCTCTTTACCCTATATGTAGAGAACAAGATAGAGATTAACATCTCCAACAGGTTCTCTAGAGATTCTCTACTTTGTAGAGAATCCCTACATTCAATTTTCAGCATCTCCACATGTGGAGATGCTGAACAAATGCCCTAAACTAATCTGAAAACCAACTGTCAGTAAAAAAAAAAAAAATGAATCAAAAAAAAAAAACATGTCTCCAACGGTCAGAAATCTGACCGTTGGAGGCATACATGATCTGTGTTTATATAAACACAGGTCATGTGTGCTTCAATCACACATTAATTTGAACCAAAAATTTCAAATCAAAAAAAAAATACACTCAGATCTAGAGCTACGAAAAAAAATCAGCCACAAAGCAGAAACCAAAAACCACAGGTAATTTTTTTTTTTAACAAAAAATTTGGCAAAAAAAGTTTTACCTCAAAAAAAAAAATTTTTTTGCATCCAAAAAGTTTTGTTTTAAAATTTCACGAAAAAGAGGAGCAAACTTGTGGCTTGCTGTGGTGTTGACCGCGTGGTGGCTTGCCGTGGTGGTGACATGGTGGCAGTTGGGTGGTGATTTGATATGGTGGTCACGTGGTGGTGGCAGTGGCTGTTGGCTGTTGGTTGAGGAGAAGATCGAAGGTTTTTTGGAGAGGGGGGTAGGTGGCTGCGTGGTGGTGGCACGGCGTGGTGGTGGCAGTGGCTGTTGGTTGTTGGTTGAGGAAAAGATCGAAGGTTTTTTGGAGAGGGGGGTAGGCGGCTGCGTGGTGGTGGCACAGCGTGGTGGTGGCACGGCGTGGCTGTTGGGTGATTTGCCAGTAGGGGGTTGGTGGCAGTGGGTGTTGGCTGTTGGTTGAGGAGAAGATCGATGGTTTAGTTGGCAAAGGGTGTAGGCGGGTGATTGAAAAAAAAAAGTGGGGAAGGGAGTGATATAATTTAGGGTTTTAAATTAGTTTAATTATAATTTAAATTATTTATTATTATTAATTATAGTTTGATATAGCTAATTTTGTTTAATTGTAACTTTAGCTTATCAAAGTCTATTAATTACAGTTTGGCATGAATAGTTACATTTCACTTTTATT
Source organism: Ehretia macrophylla (assembly GCA_037974665.1). NCBI lineage: Eukaryota > Viridiplantae > Streptophyta > Magnoliopsida > Boraginales > Ehretiaceae > Ehretia > Ehretia macrophylla. The sequence goes on from CM075766.1 coordinate 50,882,335, forward strand.
TTTATTTTGTTTAGTTCTAGATTACAAAATTTTATTAATTGCAATTTGTCTTTTGGTTTAATTTTATCAAATTGATTTAAATATATTCTATCTTACAATTTTTCTTTTTCTTTTAGATGGATTCACAGCGCAATCCGTATTATACAAATTTGCTTAATGGAAATTTGGACTTTGGCGATGACATCTCATTAGGCTCATCAGAGCGGAGCACTGAACATCCGGTTGAACCGACTCCCTCGTCGCCATTCGTGACAGATGAACCTGTGAAAAAGAAATCATCTCGCCTCCATAACTTCTCAGCCCAAGAAGATTGTCTACTTATTTCAACATGGTTAAACATTAGCTTGGATGCGGTACATGGCACCGATCAAAGTAAAAACACATATTGGCGTAGAATTTATGAGTATTTCCACGCTCACAAAACATTTGAATCTGAACGTAGCCAAAATTCTCTCACATATCGTTGGTCAGGTATTAACCTTGCTACAAACAAATTCTGTGGATGTTATGCTCAAATCGAAGACATCAGAGTGGCAAGACTGAACAAGATAAGGTGACGAAAATATTTAAAATGCAATAGAATTTGTATTTTTTGTTTTTAATTCAACTAACTTTTAATTACATGATACAGATCCAGGATGCCAAATTGTTATACCAAGCATGCCATAAATCTACTTTTCAATTTGAACATTGTTGGAATCTACTAAGGTATCAGCAAAAATGGATACAAGAAGGTGAAAAGAAAAAAATGAAAAAAGCAAAAAAAAGTAAAGATGATAGTCCAAGTGCCTTTTCTCCATCAACAACGCATTCAGTAAATTTAGAAGAAGATAACAGTCCATGTGATACCTTTAACCCCATGGAGAGACCACCAGGTAGAAACGCAGAGAAAGAGAGATCGAGTAAACGGAAGAACAAAGCAAAAACAAATGATCAGGAACCATCTGCTACAAAAATGATTGAAAAGTTGATACATGTGAAAGAAAGGATTCACGAAGAAAAGATGAAGCAGGTGGAATGGGAGTGGGAGGAAAGAGTGATGGATAAAGATTTTAGTACCATGTCTCCTTTGCAAGCTGAATATTGGAGACAGAAGCAAGAAGAAATTCTTTAAAAAAATGGTTTGCTGTGATGTATAAATTTATCCATGTAGTTTGATATTGTAAAATTTTAATATTAATCTAAATTACTTTTTCTTCAATGAGAAACTTTATTATTGAACATCAAATATTACATTTGGTACTAAAAACTCACATTACATTAAAATTAAGTGCTCACATTACATTAAAATTAAGTTACATCATACACCTCCATGCAATTGCCACAAGTATTCAACAAGATCTTCTTGTAGTTGAACGTGAGTCTCTCGATCACGTATACGATAATGTGTTCCAATGAAATCCATAAGTTCAGCAGTATGTTCTCGTGAGATTTGTGGATGTGAACTATCACCAACATAGTTGTAGTTGAAATCTATGTTATCAATATCCCTTTCATCTTCAATAATCATGTTATGCATTATTATGCATACTTTCATGATATTTGTAAGTGTTTCAACATCCCAAAATCGTGCAGGTCCACGAACAATAGCAAATCGAGCTTGAAGCACCCCAAATGCACGTTCAACATCTTTCCTAGCCAACTCTTGAGCAGCAGCAAAATGCTTCCTCTTATTGCCTTGTGGAACCGGTATAGTTTTAACAAATGTAGACCAAGACGGATATATACCGTCTGCAAGATAATATCCCATGGTATAATTATGTCCATTGATCGTATAATTAACCTTAGAGGCTCGTCCTTCAGCTAATTCAGTAAATACAGATGACCGATCCAAAACATTTATGTCATTTAGAGAACCAGGTAAACCAAAAAATGCATGCCATATCCATAGATCATATGAAGCCACAGCTTCTAAAATAATTGTTGGTGCACGGATATGGCCACTGTACATTCCTTTCCATGCAGTAGGACAATTCTTCCACCTCCAGTGCATGCAATCAATACTTCCCAACATTCCAAGGAAGCCTCATTGATTTCCAACTCTTAGCAGTCTTGCAATATCAATTTCATTTGGTGATCTCAAATATTCGTCAGAGAATATTGCCACAACTGCCTTGACAAACTTTTTTAAAGTTTCTATGGCAGTGCTTTCTCCTATTCTTACATAATCATCAACCGAATCTGTAACTGCGCCATATGCAAGCATTCTCAGTGCAGCTGTGACCTTTTGTAAGGAAGACAAGTCCCATTGCCCAGCATTGTTTTGTTTTCGAATGAAGTATGAATCATAGGCTTCAACTGCAGATTGAATCCTGCAAAACAATGGACAATTCATTCTGAACCTCCTTCGAAAAATATTAGCAGGATAAACACAATCTTTTGCAAAATAATCACGATAAAGTCTTTCATGACCCTGTTGTCTATCTCGCCAAAATACATTATGGCCAGGAATAGAACCGCGACGTTGATTTTGACATCTTTGTTGCTCATCTTCATTTACCAACATCTGGAGCAATGACACCTCCTCATCGGAGTCCGAATCATCAAGAGTTTTCATGCAAGGAAGATTGGAAGCCATATTTGTAATATAATATGATGGATTCAAAATAGTTAAATTCACAAGAATAAATAACAACAAAGAAGCTAACAAATTTTAGAGGATTTGTTGATGTATTTTGTGATCTTTATGTATGTGTATTTATAGGCTTTAACAAACTTTATGTGATTTGACATAAGGAGAAATGACTGATTGGACATAAAACTGTCATTGATAATACATAACATAAGGAGAAATGACCGATTGGACATAAAGCTAATATCGATAATGTAGTTTCGGATATGGATATGGGGTTAGTTGTATGTGTTTCAGATATGGATATAGGGTAGTGTTAAGATGAAACGTTTAAGATTATAGGCAGAAGATGAAAAAGGAAAATAGGATGGGTTATATATAATGTAGTTTTAAGGTTAGAATTTTAGTTGTAATTTTGTTTATCTAATTTTATATTAGTGATTAAAAATAAATTACGTCATGAAAAGTAAAGAAATACAAAGAAAGAAATACAAAAATATTAGAATTTTTTTTTAAAAAAAATATTAGTAATTAAAAATAAAAATTCATCATATACAATTAGCAAATTCAAATAAAAAATGTAAAATTGATACAAATTTTAATTAAAAATAATATGTATGGGAGCTTTTGGAGTAAAACAAAAATAAAGATTCTCTAAAATAGAGAAGCTGTTGGAGTGACACTAAAATAGGGATTTCTTAAAATCAGAATGTAGGGAAACTGTTGGAGTTAAGATGAAATAAAGAATCTTTACATGTAGATAAATGATCAAAATTCTCTACATAAAAAAAAAATAGAGAAGCTGTTGGAAATGACCTTATACAAGAAGAATAGTACGTTCTATAATTATTAGTATGTTGATTGCTCACTGGGTTATACATATAGAAGAAATTTTTTTTAAACATCTGAAATATTGGCGTGGGTCCCATTCCTAATACATGATTTCACGTGTCAGTGAAAGATAGTATCTACGCACATTTTAATAACGAACCATATATAAATGCTGTTGGAATTATTGGTGGTCATTTGTGGGGCTAAATTGTTCTATTGCTCATTCTGAAGAATAAAATACTAGAAGCGCGTGGAATACGTGTTTTCAAATAAAGATATGCACGAAAAGTTTACCGACAAATTTTACATGATTTGACCTCAAATTTATGTCCCCGAATAATTAACAAATATTTTATTATATGTTAAAACATTACAAACTCATTTTTACAATACCACGTCACCTGTTGTGTTTTTAGCAACTCACTGTAGTTGTTACAAATGTTCTACACGTGATTCGAAACAAAGATATACACGGAAAATTGATTGACAAATTTTACATGATTTGGCCTCAACTTTATATCCATGAATAATTAAATAATATTTCACTATATGATAAAACGCTATTTTTTTAACACCTCGTCATTCAAGGGTGAAGTTAGAATTTTTTTCAATAAAAACTAAAATTATATAATTAAACACTTATAAAAATAATTATTTTTCAGTGGAACTGAATTAATTTTTAATATAAAAATACTTTAAAAATATACATATTTTTTTTTAATAAAATTTGAGTTGAATAGGGATTGCAGCCCCACAATTTTAAGAGTGGCTCTACCACTGGAAGAACTTGTCTCACATAGGCATTTGCTCTTGAAATTTATTTATTTTTGGCTAAAATGTAGATTACATGAAGTTTTAATAGATTTGAGCAAAACTAGCATTTAAAAAAAAAAAGCAAACTAGCACCTGATAATCTGCGTCCGGCAGTTTTGGTAAGAAAGATGTAAGAAAATATGACTTATGGGTAAATAGTAATAGATTGTCAGGTTGAGGTTGATATATAATAAGTGATATATTATATATTAGTTCAAAAAAACAAGAGGTAAGTTGTTTCATATGATTGACTTTAATTTTTTTTGTTTAGTTTTAATTTTTTTGTTTTATTTTTGATTAGTAAAATTTTGTACCCAAAATAAGTAAATTAAATTTCTAAAATTTGTAAAAGTATTTAATTTTAAAAAATAAAATTAATTAAATATTCAATATGAATTAATTTATTTTTTATTCAAAATTTTATATACATATAATAAAATTTACAAAATTAATAAGGACTGCAGCACCTACTTAACCCATAATGCCTCCGCTCCTGTGACGTCACTTGTCTTGATTTTTGCAACTCACTGTACTTGTTACAAATGTAGTTGGCCCTGCGCTGTCCATATTTCATATTTATTTTCGGGCAATTAGGAGCATTACCCCCTATCATCAAGCCCACAGTTATAGGTAAGTTTAGACTTGTACTGGGCACTGGGCACTGGGCACTGGGCACTGGGCAGTTAATGTGCGCAGTTTCTCAAATTATGGACAAAGTGTTATAGTGGACCAGAAACTACAAGCGCGGGTCAGATTAATTGAAATTAAAATTTTTAATAACAACATATAAATATTTAATTATTTTATTCAGCTCTTTAATAATCCCCATCCTTTTTAAATAAATAGCTTATTGTTCGTTGTCTACAAACTCGTTAGGTTCGTTGAGCATGCAGATATTGAGTATTGACCTTCATCCTGTAGCCTCTTCTTTTTCTTTTTTCTTTTTTTCTCAAAAAAAACGATGAAAAAACTTTCAATAAAAACAAAAAGAAACTAGTGATCAAGATACAGCTACCATTATATTAGCCGTTTTTCTGACAAGATTTTATTAATCATCTAACAGCCTACTTCTTAATATCGAAACTAGAGTGTATATGCAGTTGGTGAAAGGGAGGACACGTACGTGCGTTAGGTGAAGTCCATAGCATAGTAGGCCCTATTTGCTTCCCATTTTAGAAAACCTGATGTGGACATATTGGATAAATTTCACACTTAGTCCTTATTGTTTAAATATTTTTTTAATATAATTTTTAATATTTTAAAAAATTTATAAAAGTCTCTAATATTTATAAAAGTTATTCAAAATAATCTTTATTATTCAAATTTAGTTAATTTAATCCCTATTATTTTTCAAAAAATTTAATTTAGTCCTTATTATTTTTAAAAAAAATTCAATTCAATCAATGCATTTTATCCTTATTTGGGGACTAAATGAAATTTTATGAGAAATAATAAAGATTAAATTAATTAATTTTAAACAATAAAGACCATTTTGAATCACTTTGTAAATATTAAAAACCTCTATAAATCTTTTAAAATATTAAAAATCAACTTAAAATAATAATAAACAATAGAGACTAAGTGTGAAATTTACCCTGGACATATTTTTAAAACTTTGTGTAGATTGAGATATTAATACATTGATGTGACGCTGCAGTTAGAAAATAAGTGCAAAGCCATGATTCTCTTTATAGATAAATATAGAGCCAGTGGATATCTATGTATATTTAATTAAAAAAATTAATTAGCCGTTACTAAAAAAAAATGTACACATATAATTAAAATATTCTTTATTTATTTAAATTACTAAATTTAGGGCAATACAATAGGTGCAAAACAAAATAAAGATTTGTTAGAACGTTAGAAAAAAAATATTATTTATAAAATAAATAAATGAAATGTTTAGTTATCTATTCAAATAAAATATACAAATTACTAATAGATTAGATTCGATAAAATCTCAAAGAAACGATCAATTGAATGTATTACTCAATAAAATAAGAGTAATAAAATAAATACATGCATAGGTTGTGTTCGAAAAGTTAGAAATCGATTTACAAGTCCAATCTCAATGTCTTGATTGCGAGTGACAATACATTGTAGACCCATATATATATATCATCTGTTAATACATGACCAATTAATATTTGCATAAAAATCATTTCCACTGATTTTTTTTTTCTTTTTGAATTCGCCCCCAATACAGATTCATGTTTGCCAACAATGACTGCCTTCATTATCTCTTTCTACCTGTGGGTTAGGCCATTTTGTCAACATATTAAATAGTGTTCTTGCTTTACTCGGATATACAACACAAGCTCTACTAGCATCGACCTAAATGGTGGGAAAATTTAGGGTTCGGTAGAGATCTGTTTTTTTTTTTTTTTTTTCTTTTTTTCTTTTGGTAAAGGGTTTGATAGAGATAGATGATACACATATAATTAAGCACATTACTGGGGTAGGGTTCATAAACCTATTCCTTCATTCATCAATAGGGCTATGATCAGTCATTTTTCTGGATCAAAATCGATAAGTGAAAGTTATAAAAAATAAATCTTGCTCTTCATACCCCAGATTAAGAGTAAGAGTTGCTTGTCAAGAGGGCATTAAACTATTATTTCATAATTAATCATCACAAAAGAAAGCGAGAGTACTCAATTGTCCATGACGCTCCACCTATGAAATGCAAAAGCCAAAACACCTAAGAAATAGCTCATCTTCTTTTTTTTTTTGGCCAGAAATAGCTCATCTTTTGCGAGTTACCCTACATAAAGACTTTTAGAGTTCGTCATGTCTATCGGAATAAGGTGCATTTGAGATAGGAGGCTACTGAGAAGACAAAATTAAATGAAAATGGAGAGCAGCGCACATCATGGTTGAAGTTAATTTGTAGGTCGTTGATATAATCATAGTTAAATATTTTGGTTTCAAGAAATGGATCTTGTCCATTGAATTTTATAATTTGAGACAAATCAACGGAATGCTGGTCTCTCAATTTATTTATTTTTCTTTTTAGGTCCCTCAAATTAAAGAGTGTTATTGATTTTAACGATTTGGAGTATGTTGGTCATTTTAACTTATTTGAAAATGAGAATAAGACATGCAGACCCGTTATTTATTTATTTTTTTTGTATAGTGAAGATCGAAGCCATGATTCAAATTCAAAACCTCTGTTTATAACATATTACTTGGATGGTAATTGAGTTTATTCAGTTTTTCTCTTTATAGATCCCTTAAGCTTAACATTGCTAATAATTTTAAAAGGGTTAGGGGTATAAAAGTCATTTTAAAATTAATTAAAAGATTAAAAATTAAAACAAGCAAATTAATAGGGGCAACCCATGTGCCCTTGCCCGAGCATCCAATAGGGGGCAACCAATTGCTCTTATGTTTTAGAGTTAGGGGGTTATTGGGGTAGGGGCACAGGCGATTCATTTTAATTTGTGCGACTATGGACCTCATTTCTAACTCGAAGTTTATTTTTCGCAAATGTAATTTTTCCTCCATAAAAAATGTTGTTCACGATATTTTTTTTTTTTACTGACGGAACCTTTGAGATAATGGTCAAAGCTTAGTTAATTTTGAAAATTAAAACAAAGAAAAACATGTGTACTTTCTATATTTTAGCATTAGATTTCAAGTAAAATCGCAACCAAGTGTATTGATATTTGTCTTAAAATATATATTTGCTTTTCTCAAAAAATACTATTGCATTCTATTAATTAGTTTTATTAGTTTCCATTATATCTAGTGATGTTCTCGGATTGTTCAGGGGCTTAAAGGTTGTTATCTTGGGGCAAAAAGATAAAAAGAAATTAAATGTTGATTGGCAATCCAAATAAAACCCTGTTGCATTCATTTTTTTTATTTTTTATTTTGGTCATAGTGTTGCATGCATCCAGTGGAATGTCTCAATTTATTTAGGCCCATGATCAAATACGGCCCAACTCCCTAATCAATTTAGCCAAAAAAAAAAAACTTCATAATCAAAATATTTTGGGCAGTTTTCCAGATTATACTTCATCTGTAATTTGTGTAAGCAATTCAACCAAGTGTACACATATTGGTTTTTTTGTTTTCCCCTAGGAAGGCTAAATTTAAGAAATTACACAATTACTAGTCGAGGGAGTGATTCGTCACTTCAATCCTTTTCCAATAAAACTAGGAAAGGTTGAAGAATGATGTCCATGATATAAGCACTCAGCGGCTAATTGAGAGTATTGTTTGCTAACTAATTCGCACAAGCGTTCGTCTCTCTGTAAATATGTTTTATATGAAACTCGGAATTACTTTGTAACATGAATTTACAGTTTTCAATTTGCCATCTGAGTGGGCTATTGGGTGGAGTTTACACATATTTTTTTCAAACATATATTTGACTTTTCAGATTGTATGTATATTTCATTCTATTCTAGTTATGTTGTGGAATTCTTCATGGGCATAAAGTTGTTCTCAATCACTGCTTAGGCTATCCTCAATGGAGTTTCTATATGGGTCTCTATAAATCATTTATAGAGACCCATATAGAGACCAAATAGTGTTTTAGAGACCCACTTAGAGACTAAGACAAAAAAATTATTTTAGAGACTCATTTAAAGACCAAGATAAAAAAAAATATACAATGACGGTCTCTATAAAATTGAATCCCTATATCGTGTTAATTTTAATTTTACATAATAATTTGATTATGTGTAATTTTTTATCTTGTGTTACTTTTTTTTTAATTAATTGTTATTTAGATTATCTCAATTGTTTTCCCAAATATTTCAAGCAAAAAAATATATAATTTGCGTCAAACATAACGTTTAAAAATTAGAATTACGTTTAATTACATAATTGCATTTTCAAAAAAATGCATTAAAAATCTCTAATTTAAAAAAACCCTACGTAAAAAAAATATTAATTAAAAATCCTCATTAATTTACCCATTAAATTAAAATTTTCTCGTGTGTTGCGTTTATATTTGTTTTTTTGTTCTTCATTTTATTTAATTTGTAAATTAATTAACTTTATTAATTTAATCACAAATCTAAAATTAATTAATTTTACCTAAACTAAAAAAACGTAAAATAAAAAAATTACAAAAACTAAAAAAGTTTACCAAAGCAAAAAAACTAAATTAAAAAATTAAAAAAAATAAATAAAATACAAAACCATAATTTTAAAAAAAAAGTCTAATTAAAAAAAAAACAAAAAAACGCAAAGCAGCAAAAGCTTAACCTAAACTAATATTATTTAAATTAAAATAAAAAAATAAAATAGCAACAATATATTGTGTTAATTTTAATTTTATATAATAATATTATTTCAACTCTTTTAACGAATATTTCAAGCAAAAAATAAATAAATTGCGACGATCATAATGTTAAAAAAATTAAGATTACTTTTAACCTAAACTAAAAAAACATAAACTAAAATAACATTAAAAAATAAAAAATAAAATCCTAATTAAATATATTAAAAAACTTAATTAAAAAAAAAAATTAAAATAAAATAACATTAAAAAACAAAAAAAAAAATCCTAATTAAATATATTAAAAAACTTAATTAAAATAACATTAAAAAATAAATAAAAAACTCAAAATAAAAATATTAAAAAATCCTCACCTACCCACCTACCCACATTTTCTTCTTTTTCTTTTTTCCCTGTGCCTCCCTTGTCCTTTTCTTTCTCTGCACACACACAAACACATACAAATACACACACACACACAAATCTACGCAGGCCCCCCCCTCCCTTTCTTCTTCGCCTCCCTTGTCCTTTTCTTTCTCTGCACACACACAAACACATACAAATACACACACACACACAAATCTACGCAGGCCCCCCTCCCCTCCCCCCCCTCCCCCATCTTTCTTATTCTTCCCCTTTTTTCCCTGTAACATCAGCGCCCCTGATGCGATCGGGTTGTGCGTTAAAATGTGCGCAAAATAACCAAGTTAAAATACCCGCAAGTGCACGGATCTTTGTAGTGTAGTGTGCTCTGAGTGCGGAATCGTACCACAGGGAAGCTCGCTAGTTTAAGTTAGTGAAGTAGTGTGAAAGTGTTAAAGCGCTTAAGTGACAAATCGCAAGGTAGGTTTGAGTAACGTGCGAGAAATGTAAACTAAATTAAACTAACTAAATTATCTAAGTTATACTAAGTATTAGTGGAATACGAGAGGTGGTGATCTAGGGGTTTGAACATGTAAATGAGGCAATCAATATAGGCTCGATATCTAGTTTATCTAATTCTGCAAGGGTTTAAGCTACAAGCACATACCCGGTTAAGCTAAAAGTTATAGACCTAGTTAATCTACTTAACTTATTTTAACCAAGTACAACAAGGCAAACTAAACTAAGGAATTAACCTTACAGATAGAAACTATGGTACGACCTATAGTTTCATGGAGTCTATGGTACAGCCTCTAGACTCACGATTAAAACAATTATATGACACTAAAGTAATGCATTCATAATATTAACTACAAGTATAATATTTATGAAGCGAAAGTAAACCAATCATAACGTCTACTTAAAAGCATTACGTATGAAATACTTAATTAAAACAAGTCATACATTGCAATATGAATTGAATAAACTATATCCGAGACCATATATTAAAATACGATCATTTACAATATTCACCCCTAGATATCAATCTACTCAGACATAAATGAATACAAGTTATGTAAATAAAAGAGAGTCAAGAAAGGCTCCCCCATATTGACGAACGCGTATTTCTGATTCCCGAAATTTGAGCAGAGGTCCGACGCAAAATAGCTATTCGGGCGGAGCTAATTTCCCCCGAATAAGAACTATTAGAGATGAGTTTCCCCCGAATAAGAGCTTTCCTATTAAAAGCTATTCGGGTAGAACCTCCCCCGAATAATAACAACTTGGGTCGGACTTCCCCCTAAAAGTAGCTATTCGGGCAAAATTTCCCCGAATAAGAGCTACCTAGGCGGGACTTCCTCTGTATTCTACTACTACTTAATTAACTAAAACTAAAATTAAAACTAACTGGAATTAACTCGGAATTATATCAAAAATATTGATAATACTCCAAAATTAACTCTCGAATTCTCAAAGGGTTGAAGCTCTATTTATAGGCAAAATTCTGAAATAGTTGACTTTTTTTTCGTTTGTTGACTTTGACCAGATTGTTGACCGCAGCATTTTTGGGCGTTTTTCACTGTTTTGACCCTCCAAACGATGGAATTTGGCTAAAATCACGCAGCGCGCAGGACAAAAGTCCTGCGTTGTGCTCAGAATGCTGTTTCTACCCGAAAAACTGATATGATTTGCCAAAAGCGGACATGGGTCACTATTTGAGATCATCTGGGTCAATGTTCGGAGTCCGATTTCGTGCTAGTTTCAGCCAAGTTTCTTTTCTATGAGCTTCATTCTTCACCCGCTTCTCATGCTTTCCCATTCTTACTTCTTGACTTGCAATTTGGATCATTTCGGGCCTGATTCTTCACTTTTCAGTATTTTCCTACATTGCATTGAAAGTATCAAAGTGTTGCATTTATTCCAGAGTTAAGATGCAAATGCAGTACAAATACCATGGTTTGAGTGCTGCAAATGTAGTCACATCAACATCCCCAAACTTAAACATTGCTTGTCCTCAAGCAAGACTGTCTTTAAAACATATGTGAAAGTGAATTTTTGCATAATTTTTACAAGTCAAAAACATATGCAAAAATCTATCCTAAATTTTTGTCAAACACATTCCAAAAATAAATCATGAGAAATGCAATCTACTATCTTAAACCTATTCAGCAATTAATGATAAACATGATAAGAGAACCTTTTGCAAATTTTTCTCAAATAAGTACTCTTATTGGAAATCGACTATTGATTGCTTCGGGGTACATATTTAGAAGTAAAGTAAGCATATTAAGTTCATACAATTCTCAACTTTCAAGTTATGCAAACAGATTGGACCTTGATATTCTTACCTACATTTGTAATCAAACTCTTGATCATGCCTTAACCCTTTAACATTTGCCAGAAATATAAAAGTACAACTAATAATACCTCTATATAGTGTTCAGTTTCCTTTGCTTTCTGAATATCCCATATAGCGGGCTTTAAGGCCAACAATCCCCCGCCATTATGACTGAGGTTGCCAGGTTTCAAAAGGACTCCTACGTGCCTTAATCACCCGAGATATCCAGGCTCGAAACCTTACACTATAGCATATATCCCAAATTACAATGTCTAGGATAGTGGTGCTTAGAGATTTACAACATATTTACACCAAAAAGTTTATTCAACAGTAAAGGTATGTACAACTCTTTTTTTTTTTTTCTTTTTCTATTTTTTTTCATTGTTTTCTTTGTTTTTTTTTTCTTTTTTTCTTTTTTTTTTCAGAGTGTACATACACACATAATAACATAACATACTGTACAGACATGCCATAAGGGTTCAGGTTTCAATCACAAAAATTTCTTATAACAAACTTTAATCCTATTTCAGTCCTTTCATAATCACATAACTATCAATTGAAGAAAAGAAGAACAACTAGGTTTACTCATGAATACAATACCCTAAAGTTTTTCTTACAGAGTTTCCTCAGAGTTTTTCACAATACATAGCTAACAATAAAAGTTCTCAAATCATCTAAATCATCTTTCTTTAAATAAGTAAGATAGCAAATACTCTTTCTCATGAACACAAATAGTGTATTTCTTGCATATTTTGAAAAAGATTTTCATGAAATATACGCACCCCCACACCGAAACTTTGCTTGTCCTCAAGCAAATAACAATGTAAGACAGTGAGAGTGTAATATGCAAGAAAGAACGTAAGGACAAATGCTACATCCCCAAACCTATGTTTTGCTTACTCTACAGTGCAGGTTGATTAGGTATAAAGGAACATGTAGTAAGGAAAGATATCACCTGTTGTGAAGCATTTTTATGTTGATGTCAAAGCCTTTCTACTAACTTTTGCCAAAAGATGTATCATTCTGCAATTAAAGATTAGTAGACACAGCTTTTTACATATTATCATCAACACAGCAAAAATAAAAGTTAGTTATACTAAAAATAAAAATAGTCAAACAAATATATAGGGCAAAAATCACAAAGAAATATGGTCACGGAAAATAACTAATATATTAAGCAAATAATTTAACTACCCAGACCATTTAACCTCTTTTCTGGGGTTCAAGAGTTATCTATAAATACATAAACAAAGTAATACAGAGGACTAAAGAAATCATAAAATCACACAGACAAAGGAAAATAAACACATATAAGCATTTAAAAAATCTAGGTTGCCTCCTAGTAGCGCTAAGTTTAACGTCTTCAGCCAGACGCTTGTGCTGAGTTGTAATGCCTTTAGCTTGGCAGAATCTCATTTATGGAATGCCTGCAAGGTCCTGAAGTTCTACAGATTCAACTTCATGAGGAACCATATTTGGATTGAATGCATGTTTCAATCTTTGTCCATTGACTGTGATGACATGCCCATCTGTGAGATTTTTAATTAAGATAACTCCAGAAGGATATACTTTAACCACTTCATAAGGACCATCCCATCTTGTTCTTAACTTTCCTGGGAAGAACTTCAATTTGGAGTTAAACAACCAAACTTTATCAGAAGGAGAGAAAGTTTTTCTTAAAATAGATCTATCATGAATCCTCTTCATTCTCTCTTTGTAGAGCTTGGCATTCTCATAAGCTTCGAAACGAAGCTCTTCCAGTTCACTCAACGCCAACTTCCTACCTTCACCTGCCTGTTGTAAGTCAAAGTTTAGGGCCTTAATAGCCCAATAGGCTTTATGCTCTAATTCAACAGGAAGGTGGCAAGCTTTACCGTATACTAATCTATATGGGGACATACCGATGGGAGTTTTGAAAGTAGTACGGTAGGCCCATAATGCATCATGCAAACGACTTGACCAATCTTTGCGATCGGGCCTAACCGTTTTCTGAAGAATTGACTTAATCTCCCTATTTGATACCTCCACTTGCCCACTTGTTTGTGGGTGGTAAGGCGTTGCTATCTTGTGGTGGATAGAGTATTTTCTCAATAAGGCTTCTAGTGTCCTGTGACGGAAATGCTGTCCTCCGTCACTTATAAGCACACGTGGCACCCCAAATCGAGAAAAGATATTCTCTTTAATGAACTTGACCACAACTTTGTGGTCATTGGTTCGGGTTGCCACTGCTTCTACCCACTTAGAAACATAGTCCACACCAACAAGAATATAAGAATAGCCTGAGGAATGAGGGAAAGGACCCATGAAGTCTATACCCCATACATCGAATATTTCACAAATAAGGATAGGTGTAAGGGGCATCATGTCCCTTCTTGAAATAGAGCCAGCTTGTTGACATTGTGGGCAATTTTTACACTTTTGCTGGGCATCTTTGAAAAGAGTGGGCCAGAAGAACCCACTTTGAAGGACTTTGGCAGCCGTCCTTTTTCCTCCAAAATGTCCACCACATGCTTCAGAGTGACAGAATTGGAGTATACTGTCAAACTCTTCCTCAGGTACACATCTCCTAATGACCTGATCGGCACAAATCTTGAAAAGATAGGGATCTTCCCAAATAAAGTACTTGACTTGTGCCCTGAACCGTTCCTTTTCTCTTTTACCCCAGTGAGTTGGAAATTCTTGGGCAGCCAAATAATTGACAAAGTGGGCATACCACGGGGTCTTATGTGAGATGGCAAAAAGTTGTTCATCAGGGAACGTGTCTTTGAAAGGCAAAGAGTCAATAGGAGAATCACGTATAAGACGTGATAGATGATCAGCGACAGAATTCTCGCTTCCTTTCTTGTCCTTGATCTCAAGGTCAAACTCTTGAAGGAGTAATAGCCAACGGATTAGACGGGGCTTTGTATCCTTTTTGGTCAGTAAATACCGCAAAGCTGCGTGGTCCGTGTATACTATTACTTTGGATCCTAGGATGTAAGATCTGAATTTGTCCAATGAGAAGACTACAGCTAGCAATTCCTTTTCAGTGGTTGTATAGTTCTTTTGTGCATCGTCCAAGGTTTTGCTGGCATAATATATCACGGTAGGCAGTTTATCCCTACGCTGTCCTAATACAACTCCCACTGCATAGTCTGATGCATCGCACATTATCTCAAAGGGGAGACTATAGTCAAGAGGTTGGATGATAGGAGCAGAGGATAGTAAGGATTTAAGTTTCTCAAAAGCTTCTGAGCACTTGTCATCAAATTTGAACTCAGTATCATTTGCTAGAAGACTAGAGAGTGGTCAGGCTATATGGCTGAAATCCTTGATGAAACGTCGATAAAAATCGGCGTGACCAAAGAATGATCGGATATCACCCACCGTCTTGGGTGCGGGCAGCTTTTCTATTAGCTCGACTTTGGCTGAGTCCACATGGATTCCATCATGTGTAACAACATAACCCAGAACTATACCTTGCGTAACCATAAAGTGGCTCTTTTCACAACTTAGAACCAAATTTGTTTCGACGCATCGGTCTAACACTAGAGAAAGGTGTGTGAGGCACTCGTCGAAGGTAGTTCCAAATACTGAGAAGTCATCCATAAAGACTTCCATGAACTTTTCGATCATGTCTGAGAAAAGAGCCATCACACATCTTTGAAACTTCGCAGGAGCATTGCAAAGACCGAAAGGCATGCGTCGGAACGCAAAGGTCCCATAAGGGCATGTGAATGTAGTCTTTTCCAGATCTTCAGGAAAGACTGGGATTTGGTTATATCCCGAATACCCATCCAGAAAGCAGTAGTAGCCTTGTCTGGCTATTCTATCTAGGACTTGGTCAAGAAATGGTAAAGGGAAATGGTCTTTCCTTGTTTTGGAATTGAGCTTTCTATAGTCAATACATACATGCCACCCAGTTGTGGTGCGTGTAGAAATTAGCTCACCTTTATCATTTGGAACCACAGTAATCCCAGATTTCTTCGGTACCACTTGTACCGGACTTACCCATGGACTATCAGAAATTGGGTATATAATACCCGCATCAAGCAACTTAATGATCTCCTTGTGGACAACATCACCCATCTTTGGGTTTAGTCTTCTCTGAAATTCTCGAGAAGGAGTAACTCCTTCCTCGAGATGAATTTTGTGCATACACACAGAGGGATCAATGCCTTTCAAGTCAGAAATCGTCCAACCTATCGCCTGTTTATGGGTACTTAGGACTTTTAACAGTTTGTCTTCATGCTCGAGAGTCAAATCCGAGGCAATGATGACTGGAAGATTCTCATCAGGTCCTAAGTAGGCATACTTAAGATGTTGGGGCAAGGTTTTGAGTTCCAAAACTGGTAGGGACTCAATTGTGGGACATTCTGAAACTTCAGGAAAATGAGTTGTTACTTGATCGTCCTTATTTGGATCAACAACAATGGAAGCAGAGGCGACCATTTTAGGAGAAATGTCGGACTCATACAAAAGTCGTTCTAACTCAGCTATTTCTTGATTAGGAGTTAGAATCAATTGGGCAAACTCATCTATACATGAGTCAATGGTATCAACATGGAAGCATTCTTCTTCCTCATCTTGATTCAATTTGTTGGCTGCATCAGCAACCCTTAGCTTAGTTCTCATGTTCCCAAATGTTAGTTCTATCATACCCGTCCTACAATAGATAACAGCATCAGCTGTTGCTAGGAATGGTCTGCCTAGTAAAACGGGAGTGGTATTTTTGTTATCAGGGCCTAAATCCATATCTAACACAATGAAGTCCACTGGGAACAAGAATTCTCCTACTCTAACAATCACATCTTCTACAACACCTCGAGGTCGTCGCTCAGATCTATTTACCAATTGAAGGGTCACATTAGTCGGTGTTAACACTCCAAGACCTAACCTTTGGTAGACTGTGTGAGGGATGAGGTTAACACTAGATCCTAAGTCTAGCAAGGCGCTTTCTATGCGTTGGTCATTAATTAAGCATGGAATGGTGAAAGCTCCTGGGTCACTGCACTTTTGAGGCAATCCTTTAGTGCAGATATTGCTAACCTTTTCAGTAAGACGAACCTTCTTAGGAATGGAGTTGGTCCGTCTCTTTTTTCACACATAAATCCTTCAGAAATTTGGCATAGGCTGGAATCTGTTGTATTACCTCAACTAATGGCAAATTGATCTTAATATCTTTCAGATGCTCTAAGACCTTAAGTTGTTTAGAATCATTAGTCGATTTTGGACGGGACAGAGCTATGGGAAAAGGTGCTCGTGAGGATGATTCAACTATAGGCTCCACCATTAGGTTTTTATTCTTATGGCAATCTTGAACATCTTTGCTTAAAACCTCAATCTCAGATTCCTCTAATTCCTCAATTTCTTCTGGAACATCCTTAACCTTTACTCTAACCTGGTTATCAATGGTTTTCCCACTCCTAAGGCTAACTACAGCCTTGGCCTGTTGTTGTACTGTCTCAGTTTGGACATTACTACATTGTTCTCGTGGATTTACGACTGTCTGAGATGGAAGCTTACCCTCGTCTCTCTTACTTAAAGTTTGGGCCATCTGCCCGATTTGTCCTTCAAGTTTAGCAATAGACTGTTGCTGAACTTGGAACATTTGCATAAGTTTGTCAAATTTGTCATCAGATGATGACTGTGCAGGAGGAAGAGCTGGGACATTGTTCCGTTGTGTTCTGAACGGATTGTCCTGTTGGACTGGATAGTAACCAGGAGGGTTATTATTTTGTGGCCTCTGATATTGCTGTTGAGGGAATCGATTGTCAACATTTCCTTGCTGACTTTGTTGATGAGGCTCATAGTTTCCTTGTCTTTTTTGATATTGATGTTGAGGAAACTGAGTCTCTTGATTCCCCTGTCGCCACGAAAATGTGGGGTTGTCTTGCCAGCCAGAATTATACGTGTTAGAATATGGATTGTAATTCGTTGTATATCCTTGGATGGCGCAAACTTGTTCTTGCATAAATTCAGGAAATTGTCACCCGATTGCACAGTTCAGAGTACAGTGCTCTACTGCAGAACATACGGTACAAACTTCCGTGATCTGAGGAGTTGAAGAAGAAGAAGACCCTAGAGAGATGAATTTTTCTAGTTGATGAGCTAGGGCATCTACTTTGTCAGTCAATTGGGAAGTAGAACTTGAGGTAATTTGAAACAATGCCCTCTTTTGGGGATTTTGGGTGCTCTTACTCTCTCTGTCATCAGCAGTGTTT
Organism: Ehretia macrophylla; assembly: GCA_037974665.1. Taxonomy (NCBI): domain Eukaryota; kingdom Viridiplantae; phylum Streptophyta; class Magnoliopsida; order Boraginales; family Ehretiaceae; genus Ehretia; species Ehretia macrophylla. Next base: position 50,900,688 of record CM075766.1, read on the forward strand.
TGCAGAGAGTCTTCAGCAATATTTTCTATTCTTCTCCAAGCTTCGTCCGCTGTGAGGTTATAGAAACCTCCATTGCTCATTGCATTAACTATCATCTTATTATGAGGGGTAAGACCTTTGAAGAAATAATGCAAGAGTTCGGGACGATCAAACCCATGATGAGGACACTGATTCTTAAGATCGTTAAACTTTTCCCACGATTCATGAAATGGCTCTAAGTTTGACTGTGCGATGTCATGATGCCTGTTCGCAGAGTAGTAGTCTTAGCCATTGGGAAGAACCTATGTAAAAATTTCCGAATAAGTGCTCCCCAAGAAGTGATCACTCATGCGTCTAGATAATTTAGCCACTGTTTGGCTTTATCTTTCAATGAAAAGGGAAACAGACGCAGGTGAATATTTTCACGGCTCACATTAGGAATGTGAAGCGTTGTGCATGCTTCAATGAAGAGCATGATGTGAGCGTGAGAATTTTCCTTGCTTTTTTCATATAAGGAAGGAAGCATTGAAATAGTCCATGTTTTAAACTCAAAATTTATATTGCCAAGAGTCGGTGGGGCTATGGCAAATTCAGGGTCAAAATCACCCGGTGAAAAATGTTGACATAAAGTCATCGATTGGTTCACAGGTTGATTAATATGCTGAGCTATAGGAAGAGGCGGGATATTTACTTCTTGATCCGCCATTGGGAATTTTAACTTCGTACGCAAATTTTTCTCGAGCTCAGGATCAAACGGGGCGAGTTCTGGATCCAAAGAACGACGCCCGTGCATACGACTTATAAACTTTAACTACGAAATAAAATTACAAGATTAAAAAAATACTAATATACTTTACAAGCAGTAATAGATAAAAGCTCATTGATCAGATGAATCATTAAATGACTCATTTTCCAATCAATTAAAATTTTTAAATTTTTTTTCTCTTTTTTTTTTTTTTTTTTTGCAAAATTTAATTTAAAAAATATAAAAAATAAAAAAAATAAAAAATTAATTTTTTTTTTAAATTTTCTTTTTTTTAAAATTTTAATTTTTTTTATTATTATTTTTATTATTTTTATTTTTTTTATTTTTTTATTTTTTTATTTTTTATTTATTTATTATTTATTTATTTATTTTTTTTTTAAATAAAACGGATAAAATAAACACTTTAAAAAAAGTTCACAAATACTTTTATCAAAAACTAAACTATACCGTGCTTCCCCGGCAACGGCGCCAAAAACTTGATGCGATCGGGTTATGCGTTAAAATGTGCGCAAAATAACCAAGTTAAAATACCCGCAAGTGCACGGATCTTTGTAGTGTAGTGTGCTCTGAGTGCGGAATCGTACCACAGGGAAGCTCGCTAGTTTAAGTTAATGAAGTAGTGTGAAAGTGTTAAAGCGCTTAAGTGACAAATCGCAAGGTAGGTTTGAGTAACGTGAGAGAAATGTAAACTAAATTAAACTAACTAAATTATCTAAGTTATACTAAGTATTAGTGGAATACGAGAGGTGGTGATCTAGGGGTTTGAACATGTAAATGAGGCAATTAATATAGGTTCGATATCTAGTTTATCTAATTCTGCAAGGGCTTAAGCTACAAGCATACACCCGGTTAAGCTAAAAGCTATAGACCTAGTTAATCTACTTAGCTTATTTTAACCAAGTACAACAAGGCAAACTAAACTAAGGAATTAACATTACAAATAGAAACTATGGTACAACCTATAGTTTCATGGAGTCTATGGTACAACCTATAGACTCACGATTAAAACAATTATATGACACTAAAGTAATGCATTCATAATATTAACTACAAGTATAATATTTATGAAGCAAAAGTAAACCAATCATAACGTCTACTTAAAAGCATTACATATGAAATACTTAATTAAAAGAAGTCATACATTGCAATATGAATTGAATAAACTATATCCGAGACCATATATTAAAATACGATCATTTACAATATTCACCCCTAGATATCAATCTACTCAGACATAAATGAATACAAGTTATGTAAATAAAAGAGAGTCAAGAAAGGCTCCCCCATATTGACGAACGCGTATTTCTGATTCCCGAAATTTGAGCAGAGGTCCGACGTAAAATAGTTATTCGGGCGGAACTAATTTCCCCCGAATAAGAATTATTAGAGATGAGTTTCCCCCGAATAAGAGCTTTTCTATTAAAAGTTATTCGGACAGAACCTCCCCCGGATAATAACACCTTGGGTCGGACTCCCCCCTAAAAGTAGCTATTCGAGCAAAATTTTTCCGAATAAGAGCTACCTAGGCGGGACTTCCCCCGTATTCTACTACTACTTAATTAACTAAAACTAAAATTAAAACTAACTAGAATTAACTCGGAATTATATCAAAAATATTGATAATACTCCAAAATTAACTCTCGAATTCTCAAAGGGTTGAAGCTCTATTTATAGGCAAAATTCTGAAATAGTTGACTTTTTTCCGTTTGTTGACTTTGACCAGATTGTTGACTGCAGTATTTTTGGGCGTTTTTCACTGTTTTGACCCTCCAAACGATGGAATTTGGCTAAAATCACGCCGCGTGCAGGACAAAAGTCTTGCGTTTTGCTCAGAATGCTGTTTCTACCTGAAAAACTGATATGATTTGCCAAAAACGGACATGGATCACTATTTGAGATCATCTGGGTCAATGTTCCGAGTCTGATTTCGTGCTAGTTTCAGCCAAGTTTATTTTCTATGAGCTTCATTCTTCACCCGCTTCTCATGCTTTCGCATTCTTACTTCTTGACTTGCAATTTGGCTCATTTCGGGCCTGATTCTTCACTTTTCAGTATTTTCCTACATTGCATTGAAAGTATCAAAGTGTTGCATTTATTCCAGAGTTAAGATGCAAATGCAGTACAAATACCATGGTTTGAGTGCTGCAAATGTAGTCACATCAGCCCCCCCCCCCCCCCCACATCTCTTTCTTCTTCTTCCCCTTTTTTCCCTGCAACGCATCAACGCGCCCCCCTCCCTCTCATCTCCTCCGTTGCATCCCATCCCACCACCACCCCCCCCCCCCCCCCGCCACCATCTTCTCCACTGCCACCCAACCACCGGCAAAACCACCAACACAAACTTTATTTTTTTTTTTTGTTTTTTTTTCAGATCTGTGTTTACATTTTTTTTTTTTTTATTTTTTGAAAAAAATAATTGTATTGTAATTTTTTTTTTTGTTTGTTTAATTTTTTTTTTGCTGTTTCAGCTCGTTTTTTTGTGCTTTTTTTTTATAAATCTGACGATGTCAGAAAAATCTGACATCGTCAAATCTGATCTTGTTGTTTTAGAGACTCGTTTTTGTCTTTTTATATAGTCTCCATTTTCTTCAACAAATTTGTTGAAAAAAATGGAGACTAGGTGCTATTTTGGAGACTCAAAGCTTGAGTGATGTCATAATTTTGCAAAAAACTAGCAAATAGTGTTTTAGAGACCCCCATTAGTGATGAATTTTGATCAATAGAGTCTTTAAAATAGCAATTATTACTGTTTAGAGACTCTTTAAAGACTCCATTGAGGATGCCCTTATAAGTTGGTGCTCTTAAAATAAAAAAATAAAAGAGAGAGAGAGAGAGAAAGAAAAATATTGATTGCAAACTCAAATAAAACCACGTCTCATGCAAGCACTATTAATTAGTTGGACCTCTTATTTTAATTTAGGCCATTGTGCAATATGATGTCCATTTCTCTAAAATAAGAAATTCACATTTTACTCTTTTTCATTAACATTCTATTTCATAAAAAACTTCTTTTTGATTCAATTATATAGTTCAAATTTATTAGTAAACTTACTTCTAAACTACTAAACTCTTCGAACACATCTCATCTTTAATAGTGTCACTGTGTCACATATTTTAATAGTAAACTTCTTTTTGATTCAATATATATATATCAATGTAATTAGCGAGACTTAAACTTACAACCTCTCTTATACACAATAAATAATATTACCATTAAACCAAAACCTAGTGGCAGCGTGTCACGTATTTTAAGTCCTGATGTTTTGCTTGAACAATATTAAAATCAAGTTCAGCAAATTTAATCACAAGAGGATTCATGCCGGCTCTTTTCTCGTATGCGTCTATGAACCAACTTGCCTCCAACCTTGTTATCCTCCAATGAAGTGGAAGGTCCAATGCAATGATGCATGATGCACTAACGCGGCAATATTATCATCTATTTTCTTCTCGTCAAGACTCTTCTTTAAATCATTTTCATTCGGTTCATTCAAATTCAACCCCATGCATAGCCATTGTGATTTACTAGAAAAAAGACTTGATCTATTTTTTATTTTCACTTGTGTGTAAATTTAATCTTTTGGCCCCAGTGAACTAGATAGTACTACTTATTGAATAAATTATGGCATAGATTATTGTAGTAATTAAGATAAATAACATGTCATATATATTCTAGTTTTAATTTTAGATAATTTTGCTAATCTAATAATAAATGAATGTGCAAAAATGGATAAGGCATTGGAAAGGATCCAAACGAAAGCTATCTTGGATAGATTACCAACGAAAGCTAGGCTTGTTGGATGGGGTATTCAAATTGATGATCGATGTGAGCTTTGTCATATGGTGATGGAGACACGTGACCACATCTTTTTTGAATGCACATTTAGTAGAAGAATTTGGAGAAGGTGTATTAAATTTGCTAAGGCAACTGTTGGTAGCATACGTTGGGACTATACGCTTCACTACATCATCAAAGGTTGCAAGAAGAAGACTATGAAAGCTGACATCCTGAAAATTGTTTTTCCTGCTTGCATCTACTATCTTTGGAGCGAGCGGAACAGTAGACTCTTTAGTAATGGCACCTCGACGGAAGAACAACTTGTTGCAAAAATTAGTGAGACAATTAGATTGAAAATGCTCTCAGGAAGAAAATTTAAGAATACTGATAGTAACCGAGCCCTTTGTGCTTATTGGAAAATTAGTGCTATTCTTGAGTAGGTACAGATTTTTGTGTTGGATTTTGTAAGTGTAACCAATGTTTAAGATGTTGTATGAAATTTTCTTACTAGCTTAGCCAAAAAAAATATATATATATTCAATTCGATGGAATTGTAGGAGCGTCATCTTCGAGGCAAAGAAAGTTGTGCTTGCCAAACATTGTTCCATAATAATGGGCGAAAAAGTTATGTAAACAAGCACATCAAAGTGGTAATTAGTTATCTTGCTTTAAGATCTGTTTGCACTTTTAGCATCTATTACTGTGTTAATATTCTTGAGGAAATTGGGTGAAATTCCTGAATTTGATTGACCTTTTAACTAAAGAACATCATGTAATGGTTGAGGAAGAAAGGGTAACAAATTAACAAAAACTTTCTTAAATGTCCTGCTGGATATCTCAAGTAACTGTGTTTGTACCATATGACAAAAGCATATTTTGGGTCAAGTGGACTTTGTGATAATTGGCTATAGTAGTAGATTGATATCAAAGCTATGGCGATGGAAATTGTTGATTTTTAGGGGAAGAGTTTGTTTGCTCATCCGGCACTATGGCGATGGAAATTGTTCATTCTGCTCTATGAAGATCATTAGTTGTTAGACTATAATCATTTTGCATCTCTGAATTACCTGACAACTAAATTATTTCTGGATGTTCTTATGGTTATCTTTTTTAGTGATTTTTGTGTTCAGTTATTTTGCTGATGAAGTGGGGGAAAAAGGGTGGTTGCTGTTATCAAGAGAAGTTTAGGTTTGTGAATTAAAAGAATTGGAGATTGAATCAAGTGAATAATCTGGTGGCATATGTAGTTTTAGAAATTGGGTAAGCTGCAGAAAAATAAAACTAAAGAAGGGAAGAAAAAGATTAGACACTCGAATATTGCAGGCATGACATCACGCAATCTCATGAAAGCTAGCAAAGTTCCAGGAACAAGAACATATCCTAAAACCTGGGAGGAGAATAAGTTATTTACTGATGACTCCGCATGGTACTTTAAATGGGATCAAATTCGGATTCTCTGCATGAAAATCTGAATTTACATAAAAAAGTGCAAAAAGAACAAAAAGAAAGAAATGGCCCTTGCATGTATGAACAATGAAATTACATGATGACATGATTAGCATGACTGCTATAGTTTGCTGCAGAGCGCTTTTATATGCATCTCAAATATATTCTTTACAGGTGAAAGCTGAAGGAGAGATTGGACCACTACGCCTTTTTGAAGTAACACACACATCCAAAATTCAGGTCATCTTAATGATGTAGCAGCTAATATAATGGTATATTCTATTTTCAAGTTTACAACATACAGATATTACTAATCATTTATGGTTATTACTACGTTGCAAATAATTATGTTATTATCAATTACAGAAAACTGCTAAGAACAAAATGATTGAGAAAGGAGTAGGGGATTCTAATATTTCTATCAATGAGCGGTTCAACTTGGAACTAGAAGCACTTAATGATACCTTTGGTCCAGAACACCCCGGACGTCTTTGAGGCTTTGGGTTTGGGGCAACTGCAACTCTTGTATATGGTTCCGGTAAAACATTTAAAGCTGTAAATTCAGAGTTTCAAGAGCTGAGAAGACAACTTGAAGAAGTGAAAAGAAAGGATGAGGAAAAGGAAAGACTTGAAGAAATGAGACAAAAAAAAGAGGAAAATGATAAAAGGATTAAAAATCTGGAGGATCTCTTCAAGCAATACATTTTATCTTCTCATGTATACCATCTCATGAGGCGATTCATTTTTGGATATATGAGATATTTTCGTTTTTATACGCTCTTGGCTCAATAATATAGGTTTGACTTTGTTTTTTTTTTTCTTTTAGGTTGTTAGTACCGGAAGTACAGATCCTCAAGATAGTTCAAGACAAAGTTCTCAGGTAGCATGAATTTGGAACTGGAATTGCTAATTGTTTGTTGCAGATTATTTTTTAAGTGTTAAGACTTTGTTTCTTGCAGATGTCTTTTTCAAGTTTTTGACTTTGTTTCTTGCATATGTCTTTTTCAAGTTTTATACTTTGTTATTCATTTTTTTTTTTTGGTCGAAAGGAAATTCATTCATTCATAAAAAGTACATTAGCCTACACCATCGGTAGGCAAGTCTGCTTTAAGAAGCAAAGTAAGGAGATCAGATACATTTGATAACCAGTCAACAGGGAGAAGTCTAAGTCTAGCCTGGTTAGCAACCCAATCTGAAGCTACATTGGCTGTCCTGCGCACCAGTGAAATTTGAATGCAATTTTGTTGCCGAAGCTCATATCTAATGTCTGCGATTAAGGAATCAATCTTCCAATTGCTGTCATGGTTGTGATTTGAGATTGCTTTAAAAACCTCTTCACAGTCAGTTTCAATCAGGACGCTTGGATTGTTGATCGATTTAGCAAGTTTGACAACATTGAGGAGTGCAATTGCTTCTGCTTGTGCGGGATCTTCACAGTGGCAAAGAAGGTCGAGCCATTGACTAGGAGTCCATCATGGTTCCTACAAATGGATGCTATTCCTGCGGAATTGCCTTCGGCAGAGAAGGAGGCGTCACAACTGATTTTAATGGAGCCTCTTGGTGGTGGCGTCCAGGTAGCGGTCGCAACGGGGGAGGGTGAAGAGCTTCGAGCGAGTCTTGGGCTGATAGATTGAACCGCCATATACTCATTTAACAGTTGGGATGCTGATGTAGCTGTTCTGATTGGGCAGACACTGGTTCCTTCAAAAATATGTGCATTCCTGCATTTCCAAATTTGCCAGCATAAATTGGCAATGATTGATTCTGCTCTTCCTTTTTCGTAGCCTGCCCCTCGACATTTCTAGATCATGTCCAGGTACCAAGTGTCGAATCTTGTGATGTTATGCTCATTTGGGAAGTATTGAAGTGGCGAGGTGATCCAACAGTGGCGGCTCCATGGGCAAAGAAGGAGAAGATGTTCAATTGTTTCAGATGCAGACTTACATATTTTGCAAGTGGGGTTATCTGAACACTTCCTTCGGAATTTGTTTTCCTCAATTGCAATGAGATTATGACATGCTTTCCACATAAAGGCGTTGACTTTTTGAGGAGCTTTGGTATTCTAAATTCGCTTCCAGAGGTTAGAAGGGAAAGAGTGTGAGGAGCTAAGATCACGATGTGGCCTTTGATGTGACTGTATTTGCAGCACTCAACCCATGGTATTTGTCCTGCATTTCCATCTTAACTCTGGAATAAATGCAACACTTTGATACTTTCAATGCAATGTAGAAAAATACTGAAAAGTGAAGAATCAGGCCCGAAATGATCCAAATTGCAAGTCAAGAAGTAAGAATGGGAAAGCATGAGAAGCGGTTGAAGAATGAAGCTCATAGAAAAGAAACTTGGCTGAAATTAGCACGAAACCGGACTCAGAACATTGACCCAGATGATCTCAAATAGTGACCCATATCCGTTTTTGGCAAATCATATCAGTTTTTTGGGTAGAAACAGTATTCTGAGCAAAACGCAGGACAAGTCCTGCGCACGACGTGATTTTAGCCAAATTCTATCATTTAGAGGGTCAAAATAGTGAAAAACGCCCAAAAATGATGCGGTCAACAATCTGGTCAAAGTCAACAAACGAAAAAAAGTCAACTATTTCAGAATTTTGCCTATAAATAGAGCTTCAACCCTTTGAGAATTCTGGAGTTAATTTTGGAATATTATCAATATTTTTGATATAATTCCAAGTTAATTCTATTTAGTTTTAAATTTTAGCTTTAGTTAATTAAGTAGTAGTAGAATACGGGGGAAGTCCCGCCTAGGTAGCTCTTATTCAGGGAAATTTTGCCCGAATATCTACTTTTAGGGGGAAGTCCGACTCAAGTTGTTATTATCCGGGGAAGGTTCTGCCCAAATAGCTGTTAATAGGAAAGCTCTTATTCGGGGGAAACCAATCCCTAATAGTTCTTATTCGGGAGAAATTAGCTCCGCCCGAATAGCTATTTTGCGTCGGACCTCTGCTCAAATTTCGGGAATAAAAAATACGCGTTCGTCAATATGGAGGAGCCTTTCTTGACTCTCTTTTATTTACATAACTTGTATTCATTTATGTCTGAGTAGATTGATATCTAGGGGTGAATATTGTAAATGATAGTATTTTAATATATGGTCTCGGATATAGTTTATTCAATTCATATTGCAATATATGACTTGTTTTAATTAAGTATTTCATACGTAATGCTTTTAAGTAGACGTTATGATTGCTTTACTTTCGCTTCATAAATATTATACTTGTAGTTAATATTATGAATGCGTTACTTTAGTGCCATATAACTGTTTTAATCATGAGTCTATAGGTTGTACCATAGACTCCATGAAACTATAGGTTGTACCATAGTTTCTATCTGTAAGGTTAATTCCTTAGTTTAGTTTGCCTTGTTGTACTTGGTTAAAATAAGCTAAGTAGATTAACTAGGTTTATAGCTTTTAGCTTAACCGGGTGTATGCTTGTAGCTTAAGCCCTTGCAGAATTAGATAAACTAGATATCGAATCTATATTAATTGCCTCATTTATATGTTCAAACCCTTAGATCACCACATCTCGTATTCCACTAATACTTAGTATAACTTAGATAATTTAGTTAGTTTAATTTAGTTTACATTTCTCGCACGTTACTCAAAGCACCTTGCGATTTGTCACTTAAGCGCTTTAACACTTTCACACTACTTCACTAACTTAAACTAGCGAGCTTCCCTGTGGTACGATTCCGCACTCAAAGCACACTACACTACAAAGATCCCTGCACTTGCGGGTATTTTAACTTGGTTATTTTGTGTACTTTTTAACGCACAACCCGATCACATCAAGTTTTTGGCGCCGTTGCCGGAGAAGCACGGTACAGTTTAGTTATTGATAAAAGTATTTGTGAACTTGCTTAAGTGTTTATTTTATCCATTTTATTTAAAAATAATAAAATAATAAATAATAAATAAATAAATAAATAAATAAAATAATAAAATAATAAATATATATATATTTTTAAAAATAATATTTTTATTTTTAATTTTATTTTTTTAAAAATATTATTATTATTATTTTTAATTTCTTTTTTTTCTTTAAATTATTTTTATTTTTTATTTTATTTTTAAAAAAAAATTTAAAAAAATTTAAATTTTAGGAATTTTGATTGAGTGAAAAATGAGTCATTTTAATGATTCATCTTATCAATGAGCTTTTATCTATTACTTCTTGTAAAGTATATTAGTATTTTTTAATCTTGTAATTTTATTTCGTATTTAAAGTTTATAAGTCGTTGTATGCACGGGCGTCGTTCTTTGGATCTAGAACTCACCCCGTTTGTTCCTGAGCTCGAGAAAAATTTGCGTAGGAAGTTAAAATTCCCAATAGCGGATCAAGAAGTAAATACCCCGCCTCTTCCTATAGCTCAGCCTGATAATCAACCTGTGAACCAACCAATGACTTTACGTCAACATTTTTCACCAGGTGATTTTGACCCTGAATTTGCCATAGCCCCACCGACTTTTGATAATATAAATTTTGAGCTCAAAACAGAGACTATTTCAATGTTTCCTTCTTTCTATGAAAAAAACAAAGAAAATCCTCACGCTCACATCGTGCAATTCATTGAAGCATGCACAACGCTTCACATTCCTAATGTGAGCCGTGAAAATATTCACCTGCGTCTGTTTCCCTTTTCATTAAAAGATAAAGCCAAACAATGGCTAAATCATCTAGACGCATGAATGATCACTTCTTGGGGAGAACTTATTCAGAAATTTTTACATAGGTTCTTCCCAATGGCTAAGACTACTACTCTGCGAACAGGAATCATGACATTCGCACAGTCACACTTAGAGCCATTTCATGAATCGTGGGAAAAGTTTAACGATCTTAAGAATCAGTGTCCTCATCATGGGTTTGATCATCCTGAACTCTTGCATTATTTCTTCAAAGGTCTTACCCCTCATAATAAGATGATAGTTAATGCAATGAGCAATGGAGGTTTCTATAACCTCACAGCGGATGAAGTTTGGAGAAGAATAAAAAATATTGCTGAAGACTCTCTCCAAAACACTGCTGATGACAGAGAGAGTAAGAGCACCCAAAATCCCTAAAAGAGGGCATTGTTTGAAGTTAACTCTAGTTCTAATTCCCAATTGACTGACAAAGTAGATGCCCTAGCTCATCAACTAGAAAAATTCATCTCTCTAGGGTCTTCTTCGTCTTCAGTTCCTCAGATCATGGAAGTTTGTACCGTATGTTCTGCAGTAGATCACTTTACTCTGGACTGTCTAATCGGTTCACAATTTCCTGAGTTTATGCAAGAACAAATCTGTGCAGCCCAAGGATATACAAGGAATTACAATCCGTATTCTAACACGTATAATTCAGGCTGGCGAGACAATCCCGCATTTTCGTGGCGACAAGGGAATCAAGAGACTCGGTTTCCTCAACATCAATATCAAAAAAGACAAGGAAACTATGAGCCTCATCAACAAAGTCAGCAAGGAAATATTGACAATCGATTCCCTCAACAGCACTATGAGAGGCCACAAAATAATAACCCTCCTGGTTACTATCCAGTCCAACAGGACAATCCGTTCAGAACACAACGGAACAATGTCCCAGCTTTTCCTCCTGCACAGTCATCATCTGATGACAAATTTGACAAACTTATGCAAATGTTTCAAGTTCAACAACAGTCATTGCTAAACTTGAAGGACAAATCGGGCAAATGGCCCAAACTTTAAGTAAGAGAGACGAGGGTAAGCTTCCATCTCAGACCGTGGTAAATCCACGAGGACAGTGTAGTACTGTCCAAACTGAGATAGTACAAGAATAGGCCAAGGCTGTAGTTACCCTTAGGAGTGGGAAAACCATTGATAACCAGGTTAGAGTAAAGGTTAGGGATGTTCCAGAAGAAATTGAGGAATTAGAGGAATCTGAGATTGAGGTTTTAATCAAAGATGTTAAAGATTGCCGTAGGAATAAAAACCTAACGGTGGAGCCTATAGTTGAACCATCCTCACGAGTACCTTTTCCCACAGCTCTGTCCCGTCCAAAGCCGACTGATGATCTTAAACAACTCAAGGTCTTAGAGCATCTGAAAGATATTAAGATCAATTTGCCATTAGTTGAGGTAATACAACAAATTCCAGCCTATGCCAAATTTTTGAAGGATTTATGTGTGAAAAAGAGACGGACCAACTCCATTCCTAAGAAGGTCCGTCTTACTGAAAAGGTTATCAATATCTACACTAGAGGACTACCTCAGAAGTGTAGTGACCCAGGAGCTTTCACCATTCCATGCTTAATTAATGAGCAACGCATAGAAAGCGCCTCGCTAGACTTAGGATCTAGTGTTAACCTCATCCCTCACACTGTCTACCAAAGGTTAGGTCTTGGAGTGTTAACACCGACTAATGTGACCCTCCAATTGGCAGATAGATCTGAGCGACGACCTTGAGGTATTGTAGAAGATGTGATCGTTAGAGTAGGAGAATTCTTGTTCCCAATGGACTTCATTGTGTTAGATATGGATTTAGGCCCTGATAACAAAAATATCACTCCCGTTTTACTAGGCAGACCATTCCTAGCAACAGCTGATGCTGTTATCTATTGTAGGACGGGTATGATAGAACTAACATTTGGGAACATGAGAACTAAGCTAAGGGTTGCTGATGCAGTCAACAAATTGAATCAAGATAAGGAAGAAGAATGCTTCCATGTTGATACCGTTGACTCATGTATAGATGAGTTTGCCCAATTAATTCTAACTCATAATCAAGAAATAACTGAGTTAGAACAACTTTTGTATGAATGCGACATTTCTCTTGAAATGGTCGCCTCCGCTTCTATTGTTGTTGATCCAAATAAGGACGATCAAGTAACAACTCATTTCCCTAAAGTCTCAGACTATCCCACAATTGAGTCCCTACCAGTTTTGGAACTCAAAACTTTGCCCTAGAATCTTAAGTATGCCTACTTAGCACCTGATGAGACTCTTCCAGTCATTATTGCCTCGAATTTGACTCCCGAGCATGAAGACAGACTGTTAAAGGTCCTAAGTACCCATAAACAGGCGATAGGTTGGATGATTTCTGACTTGAAAGGCATTGATCCCTCTGTGTGTATGCATAAAATTCATCTCGAGACAGGAGTTACTCCTTCTCGAGAATTTCAGAGAAGACTGAACCTAAAGATGGGTGATGTCGTCCATAAGGAAATCATTAAGTTGCTTGATGCGGGTATTATATACCCAATTTCTGATAGTCCATGGGTAAGTCCGGTACAAGTAGTACCGAAGAAATTTGGGATTACTGTGGTTCCGAATGATAAAGGTGAGCTAATTTCTACATGCACCATAACAAGGTGGCGTGTATGCATTGACTATAGAAAGCTCAATTCCAAAACATGGAAATACCACTTCCTTTTACCTTTCCTTGACCAAGTCCTAGATAGAATAGCCAGACAAGGCTACTACTGCTTTCTAGATGGGTATTCAAGATATAACCAAATCCTAGTCTTTCTTGAAGATCAGGAAAAGACTACATTCACATGCCCTTATGGGACCTTTGCGTTCCGACGCATGCCTTTTGGTCTTTGTAATGCTCCTGCAACGTTTCAACGATGTGTGATGGCTCTTTTCTCAGACAAGATTGAAAAGTTCATGGAAGTCTTTATGGATGACTTCTCAGTATTTGGAACTACCTTCGACGAGTGCCTCACACACCTTTCTCTAGTGTTAGACCGATGCGGTGAAACAAATTTGGTTCTAAGTTGGGAAAGGAACCACTTTATGGTTAGGCAAAGTATAGTTCTGGGTCATGTTGTTACACATGATGGAACCCATGTGGACCCAGCCAAAGTCGAGCTAATAGAAAAGCTGCCCGTACCCAAGACGGTGCGTGATATCCGATCATTCTTTGGTCACGCCGGTTTTTATCGACATTTCATCAAGGATTTCAGCCATTTAGCCCGACCACTCTCTAGTCTTCTAGCAAATGATACTGAGTTCAAATTTGATGACAAGTGCTCAGAAGCTTTTGAGAAACTTAAATCCTTACTATCCTCTGCTCCTATCATCCAACCTCCTGACTACAGTCTCCTCTTTGAGATAATGTGCGATGCATCAGACTATGCAGTGGGAGCTGTATTAGGACAGCGTAGGGATAAACTGCCTACCGTGATATATTATGCCAGCAAAACTTTGGACGATGCACAAAAGAACTATACAACCACTGAAAATGAATTACTGGCTGTAGTATTCTCATTGGACAAATTTAGATCTTACATCCTAGGATCCAAAGTAATAGTATACACGGACCATGCAGTTTTGCGGTATTTACTGACCAAAAAAGATACAAAGCCCCATATAATCCGTTGGCTATTACTCCTTCAAGAGTTTGACCTTGAGATCAAGGACAAGAAAGGAAGCGAGAATTCTGTCGCCGATCATCTATCACGTCTTATACGTGATTCTCCTATTAACTCTTTGCCTTTCAAAGACACGTTCCCTGATGAACAACTTTTTGCCATCTCACATAAGACCCCGTGGTATACCCACTTTGTCAATTATTTAGCTGCCCAAGAATTTCTAACTCACTGGGGTAAAAGAGAAAAGGAACGGTTCAGGGCACAAGTCAAGTACTTTATTTGGGAAGATCCCTATCTGTGAAACCCCACTTTCCTGCTTATCTCGTTTTACGTGCTATACCTCGTTTTGCGTGCATATAATCTGTTAATGTGCTATAGGACCTAGAAAGTTATAATTTTGATGTCAATACTCCTAATATGTGCTAAATGTGCATTCATGAAATTTTCATCAAAAACGGAGTCAGAAATTTTATCGTCGATTTTCAGTGAATAGTATTTTCAAAACACGTCCGCTAAAATTTTGAAACTGGTCTTTTTAACCCTTCTAGACCTAGTCCACGGACTTTAATAGACCTGTGTTTGATGAAAACGGTTTTAAAATCGGCTTAAGAATTTATTAGGATTTTTACACTAACTTTTGCGAAAATCGAGTTTTAAGCCGATTCGGGTGGAATTGTTGGATTGTAAAACTTCTTGTCACCTAAAAATAATCCACTTGAGCTATCTTAGGAGTTGCATTTTTGTTTTGAGCAAGAAGATAGTTAAAATGCATTTAAAAGACAAGAAAATGATTTAAAGGACTAAATATTACTTTGACTTTGCATTTTATTTATTTGACCAAACTTTAAATTGCATATAGTCATCAACACACACTAAGCAAAGCACAAAACACACTCCAATTGCACACACAAGGCCGAGAGAAAGAAGGAGAAAAAGCCAAAGAGATTTTCAAGCTTTTCAATCCAATTTTTCAAAGAAAAACTTGGTTTTTGTCTGTAAAACTTCGCCCTGACTTGGATTCTGCTTGTTGGGCACGCTTAGCATGCATTCCTAGGCTTATATCGCATCAAAGGTGAGAGAAAAATTCTAGATCTCAAAATGCCATTTTTATACTTTTACTCATCAATGAAAATTTAACTGTTAGAATTGAAATCTGATGATAGATTATTGCTCCTTGCATGCTAGGGATCATTTTGATGCAATACTACGAATTTCTGTCGGATGTAGCATAATTTTTATTTTTCGGGTATTTAATTTTGATTAAAATGTTCAAAGTTGAATTAAATGAGTTGTGTTAATCGAAATCGATTGCCGTTGATTTCTAAATACTTGATAATTATGTGTTAGCGCTGTTGTAATGCCGAATTTTCGATTACATTGTTCATGTGAAAATCGGGAAAATCCAGCCAATACATCCTAGGGTTTTAGGGTTATCGGGCATGATTTGGAGGTGTTATGGTGGATTTTCGAGAGGGCTAATGTAGTAGGTTGAATGGGTGAGTGATAGAAACTGATTTGGCATTGTTTGGATTAATAGATTGTAAGTTATGAATTTTAGAAGTTTAGGTTGTCATTCTTTAATTTCTTGAACGATGCCTTTAGATGGTTGGGTGGTGTTTGAGTGTTGAATGGTGAGTTGTTGATGAGTAATTTAGGGTTTAATTGTGTATATAATGCATGTCCGGTTAGATGGCCTACTTTGTCATCTAACTTCGTTGTTTGTTGTTTAATTAAATATTGATGTTATATTGATGTTATTGATTGATTATTATTGAGTTCGGGAATCGGGCACTTTCGTTGCTGATCTCCCAATTGATTGATTGATGATTGATGATGATTATGGAGTCTTGGTATGTGTGTGCCACCTCTCAGGCAGCGTTGGGCTGTCGGGTTGATAACGGCATGACTGCCATAGGCTACCCCCAGCTCGCATGACGGAGGTGTCATGGAGGGAGGGGCTAGTGAGGTACCTCGGGTGCGTGAGTAATGGGGAGTTATAAGAAGAACGGTTGAGATCGTGATGGCGTATGGAGCTACACCAAATAGAGTATCCTTTATTGAATGGTTATATAGTTATGTGATGATAGTATTATTTATGTTAATGTGTGTTTACTGACTCAAAGGATTATTCCAAGGAGTTTAGTAGACCTTGCTCGAGATCTATCGGATCCTCACTGGGCTTATGTATATAAGCTCACTCTCTATTATTGCATGCTTACAGGTGTTGCAGAGCCGGATTACGGGTACGTGCCTCCTGAGGAGGAAAATGTGCCTTACGTGGATGAGTCATATGTTCCTGAGTCTTATCCATGATTCTATGTTGTTTAATGTCATGTACATTAGCTTAGTAGACTTTTATATGCTTTATGGTTCTTATTGTAATAGATGTTGAAAAGATGATAATCCAAATGATGTTAACTTAGTGGCTTTCTTTTGTCTATGGTTAAGTTGTTAGATGGGTCTCAACTTATTTTTGAAATGTATGATAAGGTTGAGGTATTATATGTTATGTTGGAACGGAGGCAGATAACGAAGACTGATTATTGTATATTACGGTTATGTTGTGTGTTGTTATGCTGTTGAGGAGTTGTTGTTTGTATGGTTATAGAATTGGATGGTTAATGTTATTAATGAGGTTGGTTTAGAACCTCGGAAATCTATTTCCTGTCGTTATGCTGCCGAAATCCCGTTGCGTCCTGACTGATTGTAGGTGGGGTCGAGTTGGGGCGTGACACTATCTTTTTAAGATTTGTGCCGATCAGGTCATTAGGAGATGTGTACCTGAGGAAGAATTTGACAGTATACTCCAATTCTGCCACTCTGAAGCATGTGGTGGACATTTTGGAGGAAAAAGGACGGCTGCCAAAGTCCTTCAAAGTGGGTTCTTCTGGCCCACTCTTTTCAAAGATGCCCAGCAAATGTGTAAAAATTGCCCACAATGTCAACAAGCTGGCTCTATTTCAAGAAGGGACATGATGCCCCTTACACCCATCCTCATTTGTGAAATATTCGATGTGTTGGGTATAGACTTCATTGGTCCTTTCCCTCCTTCCTCAGGCTATTCTTATATTCTTGTTGGTGTGGACTATGTGTCCAAGTGGGTAGAAGCAGTGGCAACCCGAACCAATGACCACAAAGTTGTGGTCAAGCTCATTAAAGAGAATATATTTTCTCGATTCGGGGTGCCACATGTGCTTATAAGTGACGGAGGACAGCATTTCTGTCACAGGACACTAGAAGCCTTATTGAGAAAATACTCTGTCCACCACAAGATAGCAACGTCTTACCACCCACAAACAAATGGGCAAGTGGAGGTGTCAAATAGGGAGATTAAGTCAATTCTACAGAAAATGGTTAGGCCCGATAGCAAAGATTGGTCAAGTCGTCTGCATGACGCATTATGGGCCTACCGTACTGCTTTCAAAACTCCCATCGGTATGTCCCTGTATAAATTAGTATACGGTAAAGCTTGCCACCTTCATGTTGAACTAGAGCATAAAGCCTACTGGGCTATTAAAGCCCTGAACTTTGACTTATAATAGGCAGGTAAAGGTAGGAAGTTGGCGTTGAGTGGACTGGAGGAGCTTTGCTTCAAAGCTTATGAGAATGCCAAACTCTACAAAGAGAGAATGAAGATGATTCATGATAGATCTATTCTAAGAAAAACCTTTTCTCCTTCTAATAAAGTTTGGTTGTTTAACTTCAAACTGAAGTTCTTCCCAAGAAAGTTAAGAACAAGGTGGGATGGTTCTTATGAGGTGATTAAAGCATATCCCTCTAGAGTTATCTTGATTAAAAATCCCATAGATGGACATGTCATCACAGTCAATGGACAAAGATTGAAGCATGCATTCAATCCAAATATGGTTCCTCATGAAGTTGAATCTGTAGAACTTCAGGACCTTGCAGGCATTCCATAAATTAGATTCTGCCAAGCTAAAGGCATTACAACTCAACACAACCGTCTGGCTGAAGACGTTAAACTTAGCGCTACTAGGAGGCAACCTAGATTTTTAAAATGCTTATGTGTGTTTATTTTCCTTTGTTTGTGTAATTTTATGATTTCCTTAGTCCTCTGTATTTACTTTGTTTATGTATTTATAGATAACTCTTGAACCCCAAAAAAGAGGTTAAATGGTCTAGGTAGTTAAATTATTTTCTTAATATATTCGTTATTTTACGTGACCATATTTCTTTGTGATTTCTCCCCTATATATTTGTTTGACTATTTTTATTCTTAGTATAGCTAACTTTTATTTTTGCTGTGTTGATGATAATATGTAAAATGCTATGTCTACTAATCTTTAATTGCAGAATGATACATCTTTTGGCAAAAGTTAGTAGAAAGACTTTGACATCAACATAAAAATTCTTCACATCAGGTGATATCTTTCCTTACTACATTTCCCTTTATACCTGATCAACATGCGCTGTAGAGTAAGCAAACCATAGGTTTGGGGATGTAGCATTTGTCATTATATTCTTTCTTGCGTATTTCACTCTCACTGTCTTACATTGTTATTTGCTTGAGGACAAGCAAAGTTTTGGTGTGGGGGTGCGTGTATTTCATGAAAATCTTTTTCAAAATATGCAAGAAATACACTATTTGTGTTCATGAGAAAGAGTATTTGCTATCTTACTTATTTAAAGAAAGATGATTTAGATGATTTGAGAACTTTTATTGTTAGCTATGTATTGTGAAAAACTCTGAGGAAACTCTGTAAGAAAAACTTTGGGGTGTTGTATCCATGAGTAAACCTAGCTGTTCTTCTTTTCTTCAATTGATAGCTATGTGATTATGAAAGGACTAAGATAGGATTACCGTTTATTATAAGAACTTCTTGTGATTGAAACCTGAACCCTTATGCCATGTCTGTACAATATGTTGTGTTATTTTGTCTGTATGTACACTCTGAAAAAAAAAAACAATGAAAAAAAATAAAAAAACAAAAAAAACAAGAACATACCTTTACTGTTGAAAAAACTTTTTGGTGTAAATATGTTGTAAATCTCTAAGCACCACTATCCTAGACATTGTAATTTGGGATATGTGCTATAGTGTAAGGTTTTGAGCCTGGGTATCTCGGGTGATTATGGCACGTAGGGGTCCCTTTGAAACCTGGTAACCTCAGTCATAATGGCGGGGGATTGTTGGCCTTAAAGCCTGCTACATGGGATATTCAGAAAGCAAAGGAAACTGAACACTATACAGAGGTTTTATTAGTTGTACTTTTATATTTCTGGCAAATGTTAAAGGGTTGAGGCATGATCAAGAGTTTGATTACAAATGTAGGTAAGAATATCAAGGTCCAATCTGTTTGCATAACTTGAAAGTTGAGAATTGTGTGAACTTAATATGCTTAGTTTACTTCTAAATATGTACCCCGAAGCAATCAATAGTCGATTTCCAATAAGAGTACCTATTTGAGAAAAATTTGCAAAAGGTTCTCTTATCATGTTTATCATTAATAGCTGAATAGGTTTAAAATAGTAGATTGCATTTCTCATGATTTATTTTTGGAATGTGTTTGACAAAAATTTAGGATAGATTTTTGCATCTGTTTTTGACTTGTAAAAATTATGCAAAAATTCACTTTCATATCTGTTTTAAAGACAGTCTTGCTTGAGGACAAGCAATGTTTAGATTTGGGGATGTTGATGTGATTGTATTTGGAGCACTCAAACCATAGTATTTGTACTGCATTTGCATCTTAACTCTGGAATAAATGCAACACTTTGATACTTTCAATGCAATGTACGAAATACTAAAAAGTAAAGAATCAGGCCCGAAATGATCCAAATTGCAAGTCAATAAGTAAGAATAGGAAATCATGAGAAGCGGTTGAAGAATAAAGCTCATAGAGAAGAAATTTGGCTGAAACTAGCACAAAATCGGACTCAGAACATTGACCCAGATGATCTTAAATAGTGACCCATGTCCTTTTTTGGTAAATCATATCAGTTTTTCGGGTAGAAATAGCACTCTAAGCAAAACGCAGGACTTTAGTCCTGCGTATGGCGTGATTTTAGTCAAATTCCATCATTTGGAGTGTCAAAACAATGAAAAACGCCCAAAAATGATGCGGTCAACAATCTGGTCAAAGTCAACAAACAGAAAAAAGTCAACTATTTCAAGAATTTTGCCTATAAATAGATCTTCAACCCTTTGAGAATTCAGGAGTTAATTTTGGAGTATTCTCAATATTTTTGATATAATTCCAAGTTAATTCTATTTAGTTTTAAACATTTAGTTTTAGTTAATTAAGTAGTAGTAGAATACGGGGGAAGTCCAGCCTAGGTAACTCTTATTCGGGAAAATTTTGCCCGAATAGTTACTTTTAGGGGGAAGTCCGACCCAAGTAGTTATTATCCGGGGGAGGTTCTGCCCGAATAGCTTTTAATAGGAAAGCTCTTATTCAGGGAAAACTCATCCCTAATAGTTCTTATTCGGGAGAAATTAGCTCCGCTCGAATAGCTATTTTGCGTCGGACCTCTGCTCAAATTTCGGGAATCAGAAATACGCGTTCGTCAATATGGGGGAGCCTTTCTTGACTCTCTTTTATTTACATAACTTGTATTCATTTATGTCTGAGTAGATTGATATCTAGGGGTGAATATTGTAAATGATAGTATTTTAATATATGGTCTCGGATATAGTTTATTCAATTCATATTGCAATGTATGGCTTGTTTTAATTAAGTATTTCATACGTAATGCTTTTAACTAGACGTTATGATTGCTTTACTTTCGCTTTATAAATATTCTACTTGTAGTTAATATTATGAATGCGTTACTTTAGTTCCATATAATTGTTTTAATCATGAGTCTATAGGTTGTACCATAGACTCCATGAAACTATAGGTTGTACCATAGTTTCTATCTGTAAGGTTAATTCCTTAGTTTAGTTTGCCTTGTTGTACTTGGTTAAAATAAGCTAAGTAGATTAACTAGGTCTATAGCTTTTAGCTTAATCGGGTGTATGCTTGTAGCTTAAGCCCTTGCAGAATTAGATAAACTAGATATCGAACCTATATTAATTGCCTCATTTACATGTTCAAACCCCTAGATCACCACCTCTCGTATTCCACTAATACTTAGTATAACTTAAATAATTTAGTTAGTTTAATTTAGTTTACATTTCTCGCACGTTACTCAAACCACCTTACGATTTGTCACTTAAGCGCTTTAATACTTTCACACTACTTCACTAACTTAAACTAGCGAGCTTCCCTGTGGTACAATTCCGCACTCAAAGCACACTACACTACAAAGATCCGTGCACTTGTGTGTATTTTAACTTGGTTATTTTGCGTACCTTTTTAACGCACAACCCGATCGCATCAGCCTTCTGCTAGCATTTTTTAAGCACCTGTATCCACTTTTGACTGTGAACGTGCCGGACTTAGTGTGAGGCCAGATAAGATGGTCTTCCCTGGCACTAGAAGGAATCGGAATACTGAGGATTTGAACTTGAATGCTTCTATTGAAAATCTGAGAAATCAGTTCATTGTTCCACTTCCCATTTGTGATGAGATCTTTGACAAGGGTGACATGGCAAAACTCTGGCCGAGGAATGCTCCTGAATTTTCCAATCCAAGGGTCAGTCCATATATTGATATTATGGCCATTTCCTACTCGCCAAAGTGCTTCACTTTTGATGAGATCTTTGCCAATGATTAGACTGCGGAATGCCCATGAAGGCCTCGATCCCATTTTTGCATCCCAAAAACTGCCATGAGGGAAATATTTGCCTTTGAGGATCCTTGCAGTGAGGGATGTAGGATTGATCAAAATTCTCCAAGCTTGACCTGCGAGAAGTGATTTATTCATTAATTCAAAATCCTTGAAACCAAGACCACCGTCCCACTTGGAGTCGGTGAGAGTATTCCAGTTAACCCAATGTATTTTGTTTTGCCCATTTCGACTCCACCAGAAGTTGGAGACAGCAAAGCAAATTTTCTTGCAGATAGCTTTTGGGATGAGGAGGAGATACATAATGTAAGAGGGGATGGCTTGTAATACTGCTTTGATCAATATTTCTTTACCGCCCTCTGAGAGATATTTTTCTTTCCAACCCTGAAGCTTTGCATGGATTTTGTCAAGAAGCCAGTTTAAAGCGACAGTTTTTGAACTTCCCCAGGTCGATGGAATGCCCAAGTATTTGCCTAGGTCTCTCTTGCAAGGAATCCTAAGCAGCCCACTGATGACATCTTTAACTCTTTGGGGGGTGTTGATACTGAAAGTTATATTAGATTTTGCAAGGTTAATTCTCTGACCAGATGCAAAGCAGTAGTGGTAGAGGACTTCTTTTAGTGCAAAGGCTTCTTGGGGACTAGCTTCAAGGAAAAAAAGTGAGTCATCAGCAAAAAAGAGGTGGGTGATTGCTGGGCAATGCTTGGAGATTTTTATCCCTTTGATGCTACCTTGGGCAGTATGTTTGTGGAGGAACATTGAGAGAGCTTCGGTTAAGATGGAGAAGAGGAAAGGGGACAGAAGGTCTCCTTGTCTTAAATCCCTTTTTGGATAAAAGACTAGAAGAAAGTTGCCATTGACAGAGATGCAATATTGGACAGAAGATATTGCTTGCACGATAAGATTGGTCCATCGTGGGTGGAAACCAAGCTTATCAAGGAGACTGTGTAAGAAATCCCATTCAACCGAGTCAAAAGCCTTATTCATGTCAAGCTTAAGAGCAGCTTTAAATGACTTGGGGCTTTTTAGAGTTCGGAGATGGTGAGTGATGATTAAATTGTCTTGGATCACTCTGCCTGCTATGAAAGCACTCTGATTCGGAGAAATAATGTTGTCCATAAAAGGCTTTAGCCTGAGGACAAGTAATTTCGAGATGATTTTGTAAATGAAATTGGAGCATGATATCGGCCTATATTGATTTAAGCTCTCTGGATTCTTCACTTTGGGGATCAGAGTGATGAGTGTTTTATTCAGCTCACCAAGTGATTCTCCCTGAGTAAAGAAACCATTAACAGTTGCAAAAATATCACACTTAATGAGGTCCCAATAATTGTGAAAGAAGCTACCTGAAAGTCCATCGGGGCCTGGGGCTTTTGAACGGCTGAGACTCCAGGTGGCAGCTTTAACTTCCTACATGGTAATGGGCCTTAGGAGATCATCGTTCATGGAAGCCGTAACCACAGGCTGGACACAGTCGAGAACGGAATGCGAATTGCGAGGACCGACTGTGGAGAAGATGCCAATGAAGTGGCTTTGGATAGCCTCCTTTATGGCTTCTTGATTCTCAATCCAATCTCCGCTGGAAGTCCGGAGTCTAAGAATCTTATTTCTAGCCCTTCGCTGAATAGTGCAAGCATGGAAGAACTTAGTATTTTTATCGCCACATCTTAGCCATTGAATTCTGGATCTTGTTGCCCAATATTTCTCCTCCCTACTCCACAAAGCTTCAATCTTAGAATTGAGGTCTTTGATTCTGTCATGAGAGTGACTCGACCAAGGTGAGTTATGCAAATCAGTCAATTGATCTTTGAGGATTTCGATTTGTTTTCTGTTGTTGGGGAAATGATGCTTACTCCATTGCATGAGACTTTTAGTACAAAAAGTGATCTTTTTTCTGGTGAGAGTGATTCCTCTTCTGGCTGATTGAAACCTGGAATTGTTCCAACTATTGTGTATTGTTTCTCGACAACTTTCCTCTTCCGTCTAGAACATCTCAAATTTGAATTTCTTTGCGGGCTTTTTGGTGCTTTGTGAGGTGTCGAGAATAATGGGGCAGTGATCTGAGCCAAGCGGTGGATGGTTGGTAACCCATGCATTTGGAAAGAGGAAATTCCATAATTAGGATGATTTTCTAGTTTTAAACCTTATTATTTTGTTATTCTTGGAATTCGCTTTTTCATTATTAATCACTTGAATATGTGTATAACAACTTTAATAATCAGAATCGTTTATAGATTAATTTTGGCAGCATTTATAGACATGAATAAGGAAGCAGGATATTGAAATCCACTATGCATGCTAATACGGCGTTTTCCAAATCAGTCCCAATAAATATCAAATACGGCAGTTCAAACCGTAGTAATTACGAACTAAATACGGCACAAAAGGAGTGAGAACCTATCAAATACGGTGGTTCCAACAGCCGCAACTACGCAATAAATACAGCGTTTGCACCGTCGAGAAAAGAGTCAGAAACGACGGTTGCACAATGCGTCGTTAATGATGCAAAAGTTTTCGCAACAAGCAATTTCGACGCTTTTACAGGCTATTGCGGCATTTTGGAAAATGCTGTAATAGGCATTCACGGCAGTTTGAACTGCTGTAACAAATAAATCCCCATCAGTTTAAGCATAAATTCTAAAATCTTCAACGTATTCTTTTAGATATGCACGCACGCTCTCTCTCTCTCTCTCACACACACACACATATATTTATATATCGAGAGAAAAAAAAATAGTTTCTCAAAATTATACGCATTGAATAATCAAAATTGTTCAGTATGGCTAATTATTGGCTCGTCTGTCACATTCTATTTTTTCTATAAGAAAGAATAAGACATAGCAGAATAGGATGGATTTATATTTTTCACTGAAGCTTATGGGAGTAAGTTGATGTATGATAACAGGCTAAAGAACGTGAGTTTAATCCGCAATTGTTTCCACTTTCATCTTAATTAGTGTTCTGATATTTGACCGATAAACAATAGAACTTAAGAATTTTGTCAAATACTAATGTTTTACATTCGTAGTATTTTTGTTGAGTAGACCAACCCATGTGGGTTGGTATAATTTTTGCTTTTACTTTTGCTTTTGCTTTTTGACCAAAAGAAAAGAAAACAAAAAAGGGAAAAAACAATAAACAAAAAAAAAGGTGAAGACAGATCAATCAAGTTGACTGATCTGTCATGTGGTGTGGGTGAGAGTGAAAGAAAAAACGAGAGAGAGAGATAGAAACAGAGAGAGAAAGAAGAAGAAGAGTGCAGAAATTTCAGCCTGCGCCATCTTCATCAAGTTGACAATCGGAAGGTTATTTGTGGTCCGATTGAGCTGAAATTTTACGTGCATGTTCACAACTCGTGGGTCTTCTATCTGAACGGTGGAGATCAGATTTGGAGCTCTCTACAGCCTGTTTTTCTGACGTGAACAGTGAAGACGTTTTTGGTGATTTCTCTCCTACTTCTTGGTTTAATCTCTTTTGTTGATGCAATGTTTGCAAGAATATGTTATTCATCGTGAATGTATTGTGTATGCCTCTAGTTACAACTAGAGAAGTCTCTCTTGTACCCATTATTTGTTGATAGTGGAAGTTTTTGGGTGGACTACTGTCCCGTGGTTTTTACTCTCCACGTTGAGGAGGTTCTCTACGTTAAAATCTTGGTGTTGCTCTATTTTTTGGAATTTTCAGATTTGTGCATATTGTTGTTGGCTCTATTTGTTGCTTCCTAACAGGTTTATACAAGGTGGGAGGGTGTTATTTTTGCTGTGCACTTGTTGTTTGTGTTTTGATATCGGGTTTCCTCCCAATAAAGTGGCCTCAGAGCTTGGTTGTTGAATTGTTGTTTTGTATAAACAATGGAAGTTAATACAAGTAGAATGATATGTTTGAATGGTTTGAATTATGCCATGTGGAAAAGAAAAATGGAAGACTTGTTGTATGTGAAAGATTATTATCTACCGGTGTTTACTACTGAAAAACCCGTGAGTAAAACTGATGAAGAATGTGAGTTATTTCACAAATAAGTGTGTGGGTATATTAGGATATGGGTAGATGATAATGTGATGAACCACATTAGTGAAGAAACACATGCACGCACATTATAGAACAAACTTGAAGAATTGTATGCACAAAAGTGTGGGAGCAACAAGTTGTTTTTGATAAAACAATTGATAGGTTTGAGATACCGAGATGAAACCCCTATAACTGATCATGTAAATGAATATCTTGGGATTATAAATCAGTTAGCTGCCACTGGAATTAAATTAGATGATGAACTTAAGGGGTTATTGCTTCTTGGTACTTTACCGGACTCATGGGAGATATTTAGAATGTCATTGTGTAACTCAACCCCAGATGGTGAAATCACTTTGAATCAAGCTAAAAGTAGACTTTTAAATGAAGAAGCTAGAAGAAAGTCACAAAATTCCTCTTCAGAGTCAGATGCTTTGGTTACTGAATCTAGGGAGATGAATAAGCAAAAGGGTTCGGGAAATAGATGAAGTAGTAGAAGCAAGTCAAGAGGGAAGTATAGTAATGTCAAATGTCATCACTATGGAAAAATGGGTCATATCAAGAGATTTTGCAGAATATTGCAAAATGAAAATAAAAACAAAGATAATGATAAGAAGAAAGATGATAATAGTGGTAAAGATCGAGTTGCTACCACTACACATGAGTTTTTCATTGTATATGACAGCGATGTTATTAATCTTGCATGTCATGATACATGTTGGGTGATTGACATTGGTGCTTCTATTCATGCTACTTCTTGAAATGAATTTTTTATGTCTTATACAGCTGGTAATTTTGGGGTTGTGAAAATGGGTAATGATGGTGTCGCAAAAGTTGTCGTTACAGGAGATGTTTGCTTGGAGACTGAAAATGGCAGCAAATTAATTCTTAACGATGTGAAGCATGTTCCTGACATTAGATTGAATTTGATCTCTGCAGGTAGACTTGATGATGAAGGTTTTCTCAAAACCTTCAGTAATGGTCAATGGAAACTTACAAGGGGCTCTATGGTTGTAGCCAGAGGTAAGAATGCTCAACTTTGTATTTGATGAATTCAAAGGTTTCCAGGAGCATTGTCAATGTAGTAAGATGCAACAGAGTTATGGCACAAGCGACTGGGTCATATGAGTCAGAAAGGAATTTCAGTTTTATCCAAGAAGAAAATTTTATCGGGACTAACAGATCCACATATGAGAAAATGTGATCATTGCTTTGCAGGAAAGCAGAACAGGGTTTCTTTCCAGAGTCATCCACCTTCCAGAAAGGAAAATGTACTTGAGCTGGTACATTCGGATGTGTGTGGTCCGATGAAAATTAAAACACTTGGTGGTTCTCTTTACTTTGTGACATTTATTGATGACCACTCCAGGAAGACTTGGGCTTATACCTTGAAGTCTAAAGATCAAGTGTTAGATGTTTTCAGGCAGTTTCAAGCATCCGTTGAAAGAGAAACGGGAAGAAGATTGAAATGTATCCGTACAGATAATGGAGGTGAATATTGTGGTCCATTTGACAAGTATTGCAAAGAGCAAGGTGTCAGGCATCAAAAGACACCGCCAAAGACACCACAGTTGAATGGTGTTGCTGAGAGAATGAATAGAACTTTGATTGAAAAGGTAAGATGTTTGCTTTCACATGCAAATCTACCACATTCATTCTGGGGTGAGGCTTTGAATACAGTTGTTCATTTGTTGAATCTCTCACCATGTATTCCATTAAAGCTTGATGTTCCTAATAGAGTTTGGACAGGGAAAGATGTTTCTTATGATCATTTGCGAGTCTTTGGATGCAAGGTATTTGTACACATTCCAAAGGATGAAAGGTCCAAACTTGATGTGAAGACACGACAATGTATATTTGTCGGTTATGGCCTTGATGAATTTGGTTACAGGCTATATGATCCAGTTGAGAAGAAAATTGTCAGGAGCAGAGATGTTGTATTTGTGGAGGATCAAACAATTCAGGACATTGGTAAAGCAGATAAAGAGTTACCCCCACCGTCAGATGAATTGGCTGATCTTGATATAGTGCCTTCAACGCCACCAGCAACAGAGCAGGTTGAAGATGATGATCAAGGTAATTTCCCTAATGATGATCAAGCAGAAAGTCCTACACAGGTTGAGGTAGGTGATGATGATAGTCAGCTTGAGACTCCACCAACAGTTCCACTCAGGAGGTCCGTTAGAGATAGACAGCCTTCCACAAGATACTCTTCTGATGAGTATGTTTTATTGACAGATGGAGGTGAGCCTGAAAGCTTTGAAGAAGTTATGGATGAAAACCATAAAAATGAGTGGATGGAAGATATGCAAGATTACATGAAATCTCTGCATGAAAATTTCACATTTGAGTTGGTAACGTTGCCTAAAGGCAAAAGAGCTTTGAAAAACAAATGGGATTACAGGGTAAAGCAACAAGAAAATACTTCACAACCACGATACAAAGCAAGACTGGTTGTGAAAGGGTTCAGTCAGAGAAAAGATATTGACTTTGATGAGATTTTCTCTCCAGTTGTGAAAATGTCATCCATTCGAGTTGTTCTGGGTTTGGCTGCTAGTCTTGATCTAGAGATTAAGCAGATGGATGTGAAAACTGCTTTTCTTCACTGTGATTTGGAGGAAGAAATTTACATGGAACAACCGGAGGGATTCAAAGAAAAAGGAAAAGAGGATTATGTGTGTAAACTGAAGAAAAGTCTTTGCAGCTTGAAACAAGCACCTCGATAAAGGTATAAGAAGTTTGAATCTGTTATGGGGGAGCAAGGCTACAGGAAAACTTCTTCGGATCATTGTGTCTTTTTTCAAAAATTCTCTGATGATGATTTTATTATCTTGTTGCTATCCGTCGATGATATGTTGATTATTGGCAGGAATTCTTCAAGAATTGACAGGTTGAAGAAACAATTGAATAAGTCTTTTGCTATGAAAGACTTAGGACCGGCAAAGCAGATTCTTGGCATGAGAATCAATCGAGACAGAAATGGCAAAAAGGTGTATTTGTCACAAGAGAAGTACATCGAGAAAGTACTTCAAAAGTTCAACATGGATAAAGCTAAAGTGGTTAGTGCTCCTCTTGCTACTCACTTTAAGCTAAGTACTCAACAGTGTCCTTCTACAGATGAAGAAAAGAAAGATATGCAGAATGTTCCATATTCTTCAGCAGTGGGAAGTTTGATGTATGCTATGGTGTGCACAAGGCCAGACATAGCACATGCGGTTGGTACGGTGAGTCGTTTTCTCTCAAATCCTGGGAGAGAACACTGGAATGCAGTGAAGTGGATTATGAGATATCTTCGAGGCACATCCAAACTGAGACTTTGCTTTGGATGTGAGAAGCCTATGCTTGTGGGTTACACAGATGCTGATATGGCTGGAGATGTTGATACTCGTAAGTCTACTTCGGGTTACTTGATTACCTTTGCAGGGGGAGCTGTGGCATGGCAATCGAGATTGCAAAAGTGTGTTGCCCTTTCCACTACTGAAGCGGAGTTCATTGCAGCAATTGAAGCATGTAAGGAGTTGCTATGGATGAAAAAGTTTCTGGAAGAACTTGGGTTTGAGCAAAATGAATATATCTTGTATTGTGACAATCAGAGTGTAATACATCTTGGTAAAAATTCTTCATTTCATTCAAGATCAAAACATATTGATGTGAGGTACCATTGGATCAGGGATGTTTTGAATTTGAAGTTGTTGAAACTTGAAAAAGTTCATACAGAAGATAATGGCTCCGATATGTTGACGAAGGTGTTGCCAAGAGAGAAGCTTGAGATATGTCGTTTGGTTGCCAGGTTGATTGACCCACTCACATGAGTTGGTGAGGGAGTTTGTTGTATAGACCAACCCATGTGGGTTGGTAATGATTTTGCTTTTGCTTTTGCCTTTTGACCAAAAGAAAACAAAACAAAAAAAGAGAAAAACAATAAACAAAAAAAAAGGTGAAGACACAGTCAAGTTGCCTGATCTGTCATGTGGTGTGTGTAAGAGTGAAAGAAAAAAATGAGAGAGAGAGATAGAAACAGAGAGAGAGAAGAAGAAGAGTGCAGAAATTTTAGCCTGCGCCATCTTCATCAAGTTGACGATCGGAAGGCCATTTGTAGTCCGATTGAGCTGAAATTTTACGTGCATGTTCACAACTCGTGGGTCTTCTATCTGAACGGTGGAGATCAGATTTGGAGCTCTCTACGGCTCGTTTTTCTGACGTGAACAGTGATGACGTTTTTGGTGATTTCTCTCATACTTCTTGGTTTAATCTCTTTTGTTGATGCAATGTTTGCAAGAATATGTTATTCATCGTGAATGTATTGTGTATGCCTCTAGTTGTAACTAGAGAAGACTCTCTTGTACCCATTATTTGTTGATAGTGGAAGTTTTTGGGTGGACTACGGTCCCGTAGTTTTTACTCTCCACGTTGGGGAGATTTTTCACGTTAAAATCTTGATGTTGCTCTATTTTCTGGAATTTTCAGATTTGTGCATATTGTTGTTGGCTCTATTTGTTGCTTCCTAACAGGTTTATATAAGGTGGGAGGGTGTTATTTCTGCTGTGCATTTGTTGTTTGTGTTTTGATATCGGGTTTCCTCCCAACAATTTTAACATAAAAAAATTTAACATAATCTGTGCATAGATAATTTAAAAGGTAGGATGCAAATGTTGTTTATATGAGGATTTGTTTTCATTTTTTCTTATTTTTTGTCATTATATGAGGAGTTTACTCTTGCAAGTTTTTTTGTTTCACTTGAATAGTACATATTTCACAAATGATCTGTAATGTTTGCATCTTTTTTTATTTTCGTTGCCATTGTTTTAAAAATAATATGTTAGTTCCTAATGTTTATATATATATATTTTTTCAATTTCGTTCCCATCATTTAAAAAATGAAACGGTTGATCTCCAAAGTTTATTAAAAAAATTTAATTTAATCCCTAATATTTTTACTTTCTTTAATTTAATCCCCAAAAGTTTTACCTGATATCACAAATTGGTATATCACAACATGGACAAAACTAAATTGTTTTACAAATTTTAGGAACTAAACATATTACTTTTAAAAAAATGCGCTTAACATTGAAACAAAGTGCAAGTATTGGACACTAAATTAAAATTTTTATAACCTTTGTGAACTAAACGTGTCACTTTTGAACAATAAAAATGAAATTGAGAAAGAATATAAACATTGTGACCATTTGTGAAAAATAAAAAACAAAAATTAACCATAGGTCCAAGTACATAAAACGAAGCAAGAAAACTGTAGAGAACAGGATCGATTCTTTTAAACACAAACGTATACTATAACATAATTGCAATTAGATCCACAATCTCTGAGTTATTAATTAAGTTACATAAAATCCAAGTACAAACTCCACAAATCTTATATAACTAAATGAACAATGGAGAAATTTTGAATAAACTGGTATGAAATCGATTACACATACTACGTTACGAAGGGATACGCGCCTCTGCAGTTTACGAACTTGATGCACAAGAAGTCATTTATTCTTTAGCAACAACTGCCTCGCCCCTTTATGTTCAGTTCGGGAATGGTAAGCTGCAAAAGATCAACAAAGTAAATTACCACATATACGTAGAGGAATTGGGAAGTTTTCTCTTTTATTTTTCATTGTTTACTCGATTATATATCGATCATTCTCTATTTTGTTAAATAACCACCTCATCTAAAAGCTTAAATTGTTAAAGAGAGGTTTGTTATATTAATTATTATCTTCAACACGTCCCCGTAAGTGCAGGTGAAATTAATTTTTGAGCCTTGCGAACAATTTTAATGTTTTCAAAAAAGTGACAGTGAGTTTTGAACCCATAACCTTTTGGTACTTAGGCTCTGATACCATATTAAGTGATCACCTCATCTAAAACATTAAAATTATCCAAGTATAAAGCTCAAAAACTAACGCCACCTGCACTTGCAGGGATGTGTTGAAGATAATAAATAAAATAACAAACCCATCTCTAACAGTTTAAACTTTTAGATCAAGTGATCACTTAATATATTATTTAAACTTATTAAACTACGTACTGTATATGGTATTAATTGTAGACCCTATAATTAATCTACAATTTAGATTTTCAGTTTTTACCTCGTAATTCTTTTTTGGTAGGCACTAACAACCCGCCGAATCTAAACTTAATGTCATTTTGTTTGGTGGGCAACCCCTATTCCTACCTTGCTACCGCTGCCTTGGTTTCTGCCCCCTCCATTAATGTCATGTTTTTTTAGGTGTATATATATGTGCATTTTTGTGAGTATATATTAGCACCTCATTCCCCATTAGTTCTTTAAAGAATATGTATGTGAATCACTTTATAATTAACTGATTCTCTATTACTATTAACATAAACTTATTAGGGCAATTAATTAAATTTAATATATTGGCATGCTAGTAGTTTGAGTTTGAATTGTTGCAATATGATTATAGAATTGTGGCAGTTCAAATTCAAAAGTAAATTACCCCAATTTAAGGGAAGTATCAGAGATGTTGTGGTGCGGAGAAGGATTGCTAACGCTGCAAGATTCTGATGAATTCCCTTGTTCAAGTGCAGGCATTTGATGGCCCTCAGGCATGTTTATTATCTGCAAACCCAAATACAATAAGGGCTAGTGAGGAGCAAGTAAAACGCAGCAGCTATATATATATGAAGACAGCCAACGTAACTAACAGGAAAAAGAACAAAGAGGCACGCACTTGTTTTTGTTGTTTCAACCATGAATTCTCTTCCTTCAACTGCGCTTCCTGCACGTACGTTAGTAAACCTCACTAAGCAGATAATTATGTATTTATGTCTACCATCACTCAAATTAGTTGGTTTTTGCATAAGAACTGATGCAAGGATTAGAAATCCAGCGTTTTGGTTTTCCAATGACATGAATCAAGATCTCTATTTCTCCTATTTATACACGAGCATTGCTATAAATCAATCGATCTAGTTCGCTTTCAGTACCCACCCTTGTATTCTAGAATTTCAACCATGTACATGAGAGGGGTGCAGAATTACGGTAATATAAAACATTACTTTTTACGCACTGTGTACTGGTCATCAATTAATATGCAATCTTGGCATTGGTCAGGTCGATCAATACACTCGTAACTTTTCTAATGATGTGTTTTACTTTAAGTTGTTAAATACTTTGCTCATCTCATGCAACTACAAGCTTATTTTGGTGTTTCCCATTTAAATTTTTTACAACCCCAGGAGAGAAAGGCGAAAGAAATTCAGATCATAAATTATCAATATTTTTAGCTTTCTAATTCTGAGCAACTAACAGAGATGACGACTCTACGGCTTACCCTTTTTCTGAGAGCGCTAATCTCCTTCAAAAATATCTCCCCCTGAAATCCATGAAAAGTTTCATATTTTGATGTTATTCATACAATATAATAATACCTCTATATAGACAAAAATTGATCCTTGATTTTACCTTTGTTTTTTGGACACAACTTAATGCTCCTTCGATCATCTTCTCCAGTTTAATCAAGTCTTCCATGCCAAGACCTTGGAGCTCTTCTCCCCTAAGTTGCCTGTCATATGTAAGCAAATATTACAATCGTTCAAAACGGCAAAATTATATCAATTGGAAAAATTAAGATCAATGATATCATACCTCAACTCCAGGGTCTTCTTACTAATTTCCTTCATAAGCATGGCATAGGTACTACAATCGTACTGGAAAATCAACATAATCAAGAGATTCTCATAGGATACATAACATAACATAGCAGCAACAACAGGGAAGAAAATAATATTACCAAATTTCAATTTATATTTCCCTGTTATTTCATGAAAGCAGTTCTTCTAAAGGTATCAGAATTTTATCATCTTCCCCACCCAGATGTACTAAACAAATGGAGTAAAAAAGACTATTTTTTTGATATTGTGATATAAGATAGAATGAAACAAGAAACCCTATTTTGAAGTTACTTCACCAGGATTAAAATTATAGCGCGCCAAGTAGTAGTTTAATCTACATTTCGTGTGATCCTCTCTTATACCGATATGCTTAATTTGTAGATGAGGTAAATTATGGGTCACTAAATTTTATTCTTTTAAATTTCAGCCATTTGTTTCAAATAGTTTTTAAAAAATATTTTTCGTAGATAACTAGTGTATTACTTTAGATATGATGGCTAAGATTTAAAAGTATTAAAGGTGGACCATAGGACATCTAATCTAGAAAATGAGAGGATCAATATAGGAGAGGATTCTTACCCCATGTAGGAGAGCTAAACATATCTATGATCAATAAATATGGTATAACTTCTATTTTCATGCTAAGATAACATAAAAACAATCTGTTTTATGTTCATGCGGGAATATTTATCATTTCTAAGCAGCTTATTCAAAGAAAAGGATAAATAAACCTAATTCTTTTCCAGTAAAGACAGGATAATATGACATGTTGCCTCTTCCCAGTGTTTTAGGTCTCCACTAAGCATTAGCAATGTTAAAAATCTTAAGGTTTCATCTTAAAACTAATTGGCCGTGCTAGAAAGAGTCCATAAATATGGTTCAACTAACCATTAGGGATGATGCATGCCTACCTATGCTCGTAATTCAACATAATTCACATAATTCAAAGTTCTTCCCTTTTTGGACTTGAATAGTTGTTAAGATCAAAAACGGAAAAGAACTTGTTTAGGACTGGGTGTATTATTTTTCCAGATTTCTTAATTTTGAATTGTACCAACAAGTAACAACTTATTATTAATTTAAGAATTCATTTTTCAAAAAGTTTAAATTTCCTAAAGAAAACTCAATTTATGGGGCAGAGTGAGTAGGAATTTTCTTCAAAATTTTGTAAGGGTCGAAACAAAATTGAAATAGTGTTAATGTAGTAAATAAAAGAATTAGAGACTCATTTTTAACTTTTTTAGAAATGTTTTTCAGTTTTCTTAAGAAAAGGTGGGCCTCCACGATTTTATACAAAATAAAGTTCATTTCTTAGGAAAAGATAATCATATTTTCATAGTTTAAGCACAGTTTATATTAATATTGTTATATGTGTAAGTAAAATGAAAGACAACGGGAAAAAAAAAAAAAATTAGGAGGGGCTCAAATGGTTAACTGATTGATAACTAATTAACATTTCTTTAAAAAACACAGAATGAAAATGAACTAATTCGTTGTTTCGATCAAGTTTTAATTATTATACTTAATTAAAAAATCAGATAAAGTATACGTACAATATTCTTGACCTCGTTGAGTGGCTTCTTGCAATTAGCTTTCTAGTTTTTAAGAAAATTGATGTTTCATTAATTTTGTTTTCTAATGCATATTAGAACCTTAATTAGAACTGATATTAATATCTATATTACCTGAATATGGAGTGACGGCTGTTGTTGCTTCTCAATGTTCAATGATTGCAGTTTGTGCCTTTCAATCAATTGCATCATACTTCAAAAGAAATAAACATTATTAATATGGATAATCAAATCTTTGGAGTCTTACGCTTAAATGAACTCATTGATAAGAAAATTACAAAGTGCATGCAGTGTGAATATACATATATATGCGACTAAAAACCTTGACTTCTATATATCATTAAGGTCTCTTTGGATAAACCTATATATATATATACAATGGTGAAAATGGTTCATTAGGCATTAGTTGTTTTTAGTTTATAAGCTCATTCTAGATGTTTGATAAAACATTTTTAATCTAAAAAAGGTTTGAAAAGTGCTATATCATCTACTTATTCTTTTAGCTAATAAATTCCCAAAGTTAAAGTGAGTTGGATCAAAGATTTACATACCTAATCTTCTCTTTTCCCAGTGTTAATGCTATTGAAGTGATAAGCACCAAAGCTAGAGTTTGTTATTTATTAAAACTTATAAACTGTTATGTTCTCTTTTAAGCTAAGCCAAACACCCTTTAAAACTACTCTATCCTTGAATTATATCTCAAATCTCTTAATTCGACCTTAATTATTTATTTAACTCAATTTGGTCCCTAAGTTATTTTTTAAGTGCACAAAAGTGGTTCTTGAGTCGATTGTTTCTTTTTGTTCTCCTTCCTTCTTGATCCTTTCTCTACATTTTCTCTTCTTGTCTACCTCGACACTACTTGCCTTATACCATCTAACACCACCATCGTCCAGCCTCTCTTTGTTTTACCACTTTCTTCCCACACCAACAAACACCTTTCATCGTGCTAACACAAATATCCATTACACATGTATTCTCAAGCAACCAAGCACACATGTATGAATTTCTCTACATGAATGAGACATCCTCTTACCCATCAATGCCACAACCAATACCCTATGGTTATACCCTACCAAAATTCAGACTATTTAACCTTTTAAAGTCCAATAAATAAGAACAATTAACAATCAATTAAACTAAAGTTCTAAGTACACAAGCATATACGTATTCCTACATGAAGCTCCGACAAACACACAAACGTATAATGAAATTAATCGCTCGCCAAACATATAAATTGATTGACTAGTGAACTATCTTCTCCTTCTTTCTCGGTCTCAATTCTTCAATTGTCTCAACAATCCGGCACTCTTTCTTTCTTATTGCTCTTTTTAATTCTCCACTTCTCGTAGCATCTCTATTTTATGGAATAAATTGTGATTGATGAGATTTGTGGTCGATATATCAGGGTTTGTATGAATGTTTGGGGTAATGTTGGTTAGAATGTGTGGCGTTGATAGCTTTATAGAGTGAAAGAGGGGATGAAGTAGCAATAGCGCTTGTTGCATGTAGTGATAACAATTGAAAAGTGAAAGAGGCGGATAGAGAAGTGGCTGGTAGTGGCATATTGATGCATTTTAAAAAAATAAAAATAAATAAATTGGAGAGCAAATTGCATCAAATAAAATTCAAGAATTTGGGAGTTTGAGGTATAACAAGGGACTAAATTGCAATTTGTCTTTATTCTTTTACCAATATTATGCTTTAACTAGTTATAACACCTCGACTTTCCATCCAAAAGTTTTTGACCCATTACATATGGATCACTTTAGTGCACTTAAAAATAAGCTTAAGGGTCACATTGCATTAAATAGATGAACCAATTTTTCAACCAAAAAAATAAATGGACCAATTTGGGAATTTTAAATATAATTCAAAGATTAAATAAGTATTTTACCCTAAGAAATAACATTTTTTTCAAATATTAAATAAGCATTTTACCCTATGAAATAATGTTTTCACTTACCCCAAAAAGAAAACTGAAACAAAAAACAAACAAACAATAAGGACGATTTTGATTTGATGTGACTAGCATAAAGCCATAACAAAAAGGGAAATGACTTCAACATACGATAAATCGAAGCAAAATAGGAAATGACCTTAACTCATAAGCTTACTATAAATAGAAGAAACATGTCTTGCCATAAAATAGTCATTTGTGACTACCAGAAAATCAACTCAATATTTCATAAATAGGAGATGAACAAGAAAATTACTATTCTCGTTTCGCTTCCACCATCCATTCCCCATCCCCTCAAAACCTGAAAGAGAGAAAAAGGAGAAAAGACTACAACTTTCTTTTCCTCGTACGGTCAACACAGCTTTCCCAACCCACAGATTCAGAAGAGACTTGTGATATATATAAATGCACTCTTGAGTTCTGAAAAATTATAATTCTTTCTTCTATTTTTTTTTGGCTAAGTAATTCTTTTCTTCTACTTTATCTCTACATAAAAGTAAAAAATTTCCTTACAATCAACCGTGAAATATCATATCGATGTACTCAATATGCGTGGTTAGTTTTTTTATTACAAGGAGGCTAAGCCTGGTTACAAAATAACCACAGGCATAAACTATGGTTTTTCTCATCATCACTTGATGCTATAGAATATGACAACACCTCTCTTCCCAATCTCCCTTGTACTGATTGTTCATCAAAATGAAGTGTTTCTCTTCAGCTATTTAAATTTGGTCTGATTGTGTGTTCATAATGGTCTAATAATGGCAGATAATCTCTAGAACTAAATATTTTAGATAGAATATCAGCACATAAAAAAAACATAATATATTACTTATCAAAACCATTATAGTCATATATAGCTTTTAGCCAAAAGATTCACATATTTATCAAAGCTTTTATAGTTTCTATCTACAAAATATAAAGACAAATATATATGTGCGTGCGTGTGTGTGTGTGTGTGTGTGTTGTGATAGAGAGAGAGAGAGAGAGAGAGAGTGAGATTACCTCGAGCTAGAATACTCAAAGAGCTTCCCAGTTGCAGAGAAGACAATAAGCGCTATATCAGCATCACAAAGAGTTGAAAGCTCCTGAGCCTTCTTGAAAAGCCCTCTTCTTCTCTTTGAAAATGTCACTTGCCTTGCTGTGAGGTTATCAATCTTCTTTATCTGAATTCTTTGTCTCACCATTTTTATAACACAAAGATCAGACAGCCCTTCACAAAAACATCTAAGCCCAATCAGTACAGCTAAAAGTACATTTTAGACGACAAGAAAAAAACTATTGTAGTTGGTACATAGATATGAATAAAAAGATTTGTTTAAGGTTTATGGCTTATGGGTTTGAGATAAAAATAAAGAAGATCAAAAAAGTGCAAACAAATCTGTGAAGTACAAAACAGAATCATCAATCAAACCCTTCTCACAAAAATCCAAGTGCAGGCAAGATAAAGCTTCAATTTTTATTTAGCATAATAGTACTGAAGCAAGAGCTGGAAGAAGCATATCTTAATATAAATTAGTCTAGTGGCGTGATTCTCGCTTTCTCAAAATCAATTTCCGGAATATGCAATACCATATGCGATGAATATAAAGAGAAAAGTGCATTATGAAGTAAGAGATGAATATTACACCACCTGAAGGTTGGGGATAGAAGACTGAAACTGTAACCCTAGAAATTAATATACAAGCTGAAGGAGCTCAAGAAAGAGCAAAGAGGCCATTATATCAACACACTGAGCTAGCAAATTAATAGCCCAAGTGGGTAAGGCATAGGGATTGGACAGATTTCTTGGAAATTACCTTAATTTCTAGGATGTGTTGGTAACAGTGCTCTTGAGGATTTATCACCACAAAAGAAACATTTGCACCTATGATATCTAGAGAGAGAGAGTATACGAGAAAAAGAAATAGAGACATAGTGATTAAAGCTTTTACTTTCCTTTTGTTTTGGGTCTGAAGTAGACCCTGATCTGCTCGGTGATTTTAAGATTCCATTTATAGCCACACGTAACTGTCTGTAAAATTGTTTGGTCAAAACTGTTTTGTGTCAACGGGCTAGATCTCGCAAGTCTTTGTATCAATTTCTTTATCATTTTTCAATGCAAATAAATATGAAATTACATACTAAAATCAATCCGTGATTAGTAAAAATTTCTAAAACTACATATCATAGCACAATCGGGGATGAGTCTGAGATTTTTATTCAAGTAGATTAAAATTACTCAATTTAATATTTATATATATAAGTAATTATTTTCAGTGGGACTGTTAATTTTTTTAGCCTAAAAATATTTAAAATATATACATTTTCAAAAACTGCAAACCCTAATGATTCTACTTTCGGGATCAGCGAGGATTACAACCTCCGCTAGCTCATATATAGGTCCGCTAGGAGCACGATCACAAGTGGATAAAAAAATTAATATTATGTTAAGAAATATATAATTTCATCTCAAAACTAGTTGATGTTATGTGAAAGAGTCAAAAATCTTATTAAATTTCTCTAACATTTAACATGATTCTTATAAAGTTCTTATATTTTATTTTTAGAGTAAAATGCATAACATCTCCTTATGTTAAATCGAAGTTGCACATTAAACTTTGTGTTTCAAAACTCTGCAAATAATCCCTTGTATTACACAGAATGTTGGACCATACTCCTTGATTACGCCATTAAACTTAACTGTGAATGTTATACATGCACCAAAAATGCAACTTGAATTTGTTTGAAGCTTCAAACACATTTTAACATACCTAAATACCCTTAATGTATATCCTTCTATTTTCCTTTTTCTTTTTGTTTTTCTTTTCCTTATACCTCTCTTCTTCTTCCTTACCACAACGTCTCTGCCGCTCACTCCCCACCTCCACTCTCACCGCCATCTTAATACAGTTAAACAAATAAGAACCGCAAGACACCATCAATCGCATTTCCATTAACACCAACACACATCACGCAACACTACCTCCATTAGCGTCCATCGCATCAGTTAGGAGCCATATGGGGCTTTTGGCTTTTTTTTTTCAACAATAAGGCTCCAATTTTTAACATCATGGTTGTGGAAAAGAATTTTAATGTTAACGGATGTTAACAAAGCGAGCAATGGATCAAAATGTGCCAACATTCCGTGTAACACGAAAGATATTAATTAGTTTTCAAAATACAAGATTTAATGTGTAATTTCAATTCAACACACAATGTTATGCATTTTACTCTTTATTTTTAGGTTGGTGCTGCATAGTAAATTCTACTAGTCTAGTGCTGTGCATCTTTTAACTCACCTAGTTTAAGAAATGTAAATGTTTACCGTCTCAGATACTGCTAGCATTAATATTTTTTTCATCCGAATATAGTGTATCGTTGTAAAGTGGGGACTTTCCCGTACTGATGACATGCTACATCAAAGCACAGAAATTATGACTTTATTGTACCCTCGTACACATAATGTTCCCCACTCTTAAATTGTTGACATACTGACAATCTTTCTTTGTACGGACTACTCTTCTAGTGAATGATATAAATGTGTGTGTGTGTATATATATATATATAGAAAGCAACACAGAGCATTGGGCTAGCACATTATTAAAATGCTAAACTGATCAGTCATGTATACTGATCAGTGTACATGAATTAAAGGACCGGCAAGAAGAACGTTACCAATAAAATTGTCCTAATATCTGATTTTTTTTTTTTTTTTTTAAATAGTAAATTCTTGCTACTTATTTTATTATTATTATTTTTTTATGAGGAAAAATTTAACTTGAAAAGTCATTTGGAGTTACATTTAAAATGTCAAATTTTGATATACATGATATCATTCGAAAGAGATATAATTCAAGTTAATTTTTTCTTAAACTTTGTTTTCATGATGAACCCTCACGGAGCAATTGGCTCTTGTTAAATTATCCTGGTTGTTCTATGAACTTATTTTGTCTCTTCATGTTCGTTGCAAATTAAACAACAAAAAATCTATCTAGCTAGTAGAAAACTATTTTGTTCCAAGGAAAAATATTTAATTAGTCCGAAATGATATTAATTTGTGAAAAAAAAAAATTATATGTATATAATAACTAAACCTATATAAAAAGAGTAATATCAATCCGAATTAATTAAATAGTAACTCCAATTCCAAATAATGTTAGATGGCTATTTAAGATCAACTACTGCCTACAGGTAATCATATAGGGTAGCTAACCCTTTTCTAGCCTCCTTCCTAGTATGGGCGATATACAATTTACGTACCATGATGGGTAAAGCTACTTAGAATTTTGCGAGATGATATAAATGGGCGTTTGATTTTTTTGACCCCCAAAATTAAATATTTTTTCTCTCTTCGCTAGAAGCAAAAGTGTTGAAAATATAATTATACAATCAATTTAAAAATGTTTTATCCTTTTTATTTCTCTCTATAAACATGCACAAATATTTGGGGTTGTGGTAAATAATCATACTTGAGAATTTAGCAAAAATCGAAAATAGTAAGCTAATCCACATAGTTTATCTTTATTTATGACAAGCTTATGACTGAAAAAATGTCTTTGCATAAAGGCATCCTCAATGGAGGTGGTGGATGAAGTGAGGAAAGAGGGTTTTATATCTAGGTTTTTGTTTTTATTTTTTTTTTAAATTAAGTTTTTTTATATATTTCATTAGGGTTTTTTTAATTAGATTTTTTTAATTACATTATCGTAATTAAGGTTTTTTTAATTAGGGCTTTTAAATTTTTCTTTTTTTAATTAGGGTTTTGGTTTTTATTTTATTTTTTATTTTTATTTATTTTATGTCTTTAAATTATACTTTTTTTAGTTTAGGTTTTATTCTACTGTTCTCATTGTAATTGAGTTTTTTTTTAATAGTTGTAATTTATAAATTTTTTTATTCTAATTGAGCTTTTTTTTTTATAGTTGTAGTTTTTTTAAAATATACTTGTAATTTTTTTTTTTTGTAATTAATATATTTTTTATAGTTGTTTTTATGAATAAAGTTGTCAATTAATTATAAATCAACATAACTATCATTTTTTTTCCTTTTTAATTAGTTTTTTTTTCATTCAATTATGTAATTAAACGTAATCCTAATTATTTAAATGTTATCTTCGTTGCAATTTATTTATTTTTTGGTTGAAATATTCTTTAAAAAAGTTGAGATAATCTAAATAACAATTAATTAAAAAAAAGTAACACACAAGAGAAAATAACACATAATTAAATTACTATGTAAAATTAAAATTAATACAATATAGAAACTCAATTTTATAAAGATCGTCACTGGAGATATTTTTTTTATCTTGGTCTTTGAATGGATCTTTAAAACAGTTTTTTTATCTTGGTCTCTAAGTAGGTCTTTAAAATTAATTTTGGTCTCTATATGGGTCTCTAAAATAATAGATATAGACCAATTATAAAGACTTTATTGAGGATAGCCTAAGCACATGATTCTAGTGCAATCGCTTTGTGCTATTTACATACTTATTCCTTCTGTTTTTTCATACTTGTTTTTACCTTTTATATTGTTTACATTTTTTCGATAAACTAACTTGAGTGTCATAATATTTTACATTACACTATTGTTCTGAAATCACTTTACTCTCGTTATCTTTTGATTAGTTTAGGTTATTGAAGTCCAAATTAAAATAAATTGTGAAACTCTAATACCCACGATTTCATATACCGTTAGATTTGATTGTGTAAGATCATTTGAATTTATACATGAGATGGAATCGACTTTCAGATGTATTTAATTTTTGAATGCTAAATAAAGCATCCTAAGTAATTGTAATTTCGACCCAAAAAAAAAAAAAAAAGTAATTGTACTGGCCCTGCTCATCCCCATTGGGAGGAAGCTCTTTTAATTATTTCATCTCAATTGCCTATTTGCTCTAAAGTTGGACAGATGCTATATACACTAGGTCGTATAAGTTTGGTCCAATTGTTACTATTGAAGGAGGCGGCGGCAGAAGGTACTCTAAAATTGATTTCTTGCCATATATATTAGGCCAAAGGACTTTGTAACATCACTATTAAAAGTGGTGCTGAGGTGGCAACTAATATTATTTATTTATTTTTCTTGAAAATTTAATCTCGAGCCTATTGATATAGGTTAAAACTCTTGTATTTTTAAGGGGTTGGTCTCTCATTTATTTGTGATAAATTTGTCGTAGATAATGGAAATTATTGATCTTTTAACAATTAATGTGAACCATAAGATATTCACCTTTTTTTTTTTATAAATATTTTTAGATGTAATGACCAAGCTACCCTTAACTATATTAAATAAACGTGAGAACTCAATTAGCAAAATCTGACTATCGGATTATCAAACAGAACCCAACCTCCAACTAGTAAACCTGTGGGGCAGTGATGCATCCTTACACATGCAATAAGTCAGTTAAGAAATGATTTCAGAACAGTGGACAGTATTACGGTCTAGTCGTGTTCATAATTTTTAATATGTTACATGCAATACGTTCCAAAATTGAATAAAAATAAAAATATTAAACTTCATATGGAGTCTATTTTCATCAATTTTTCCATTTCCATCAATGGCAAATCTGCCGTTGATGGATGGAAATGATAAGTTTTATAACTAAAGTGACATTTTTATTTTTTTCTAAGATATATATGTAAGAAATAAAATGAGTAATATAGACATTTTGTAATAATTTAAATGAAATCACCTCAAATTGGGACAATTACAAAATGCTCTTATTAAGTTATTTTAAAAATCACTCCAAAATCATTTACCCTCAAAACCCTCCAATCCAAATAAGAGAAAAAATAAAAATCACTCCAAATCCAATCACTTCCCTCCAAATCATTCAATTCAAACAAACCCTAAAAGTAAAAAGAAGAGAGAGAGAGAGGGGTGGTGGCTTTCTCAATGTGAACAAGTCTGATGCCACTTTGACCCATCTCGGGTGAAGTCTAATTTGGGTCGATATTCTGTGGGTTGGTCGTGAGTGGGGATGTTCCTGGGTTATCAAAAAAAAAAAGTCTGATGCCAC
Source organism: Ehretia macrophylla (assembly GCA_037974665.1). Lineage (NCBI taxonomy): Eukaryota > Viridiplantae > Streptophyta > Magnoliopsida > Boraginales > Ehretiaceae > Ehretia > Ehretia macrophylla. Next base: position 50,944,873 of record CM075766.1, read on the forward strand.
TTGCAAAAATAAGAAATGGAAATTGTTACTACCTCTGGCAATATGTCTTAGTTTGTGCGAGTATAGGACCACTTAGTAAGTTGCTGTTCCATTTATTGTACCATTAATTTGTAGTTAGGTGCCTCGCCAATTAAAAGAAAAAGAAGGAAAAGAAAATGAAAAAAAAAAAAAAATAGATTTGGACTTTGGTTCAATGGTGATGTTATTTATTTTTATACAAGAGATTGCGAGCTCAAGTTTCGCTAATTACTTTATACGGTCTTAAGCCGCTCATCAATAAATAAATAAAAGAAAGAAAAAAAAAAGGAAAAATTGTAGTGAAGGTTACTATGATTCTGTTCATATCTTATAATTCTGGGCCTCCCAAGGACTACTGGGTTTGGGCTGTGTATTCTTCCAAGCTCATATCCTACAGATCAAGTGGGCTCTGCGGCTAGGCCCAATAAAAGGTGGTCCCTGGACAGATAACTCTTCGTTCAGTATTAAGTATTTAAAATTAGCAAAAAAATTGTAGTGAAGTTTACTATGAATCCGGTCATGTCCTTTAATTCTAGGCCTCTCAAGGTCTACTGGGTTTGGGCAGAGTGTTCTTCCAAGCTCATATCCTACAGATCCAGTTGGCTATGCCACTAGGCCCAATAAAAAGTTGGTCCCTGGACAGATAACTTTTCGTTCAGTATTAAGTATTTAAAATTAGAAAAATATTATACAAACTTATCAAAATGTGCTTGGCTCAATCACTCGCGAATCATTGACAAAAAAAAAAATCTATCGAGAATCAGAGTTTAGACAATACTTTGCTTGGGCAGAAAATTTTTGCCTTTACTTGGAGAATAATCTGAATTAATTATTTTTATTCGTAATACAAAAAACATTGTTAAATATCAGTTCTTTTTTTATCATTTAATTATTATTTTTTTTGTGTATAACTAATTAACATGTTAAAAAAAGAGAGAAATATAAAAAAAAATTATTGAGTTGGTATGCAAATAGGATATATATATATATATATATATATATATATATATATATATATATATATATATAACATTTTTCCCTTGACAATTAGCCTTGATAATAACAAAAAATAATAATTGTCTGAGAGGGATCATGATTAACGAAAATAATTAATTATTCTCTTTTTCCTTTTTTGAGTCTTAAAAAAGCATATATTAATCGAAACAAATTACATGCATTTCATGCGATGCCAATAATGCTGTATATTATTTGCCTTTTAGTTGACTTTTGGCTAAACGGAAGAGCCAACGTACTAATGCATCAATATACGTGTACACTATGCTTCAGAACTTGTACTTTCTATATTAAACCGTTGCCAGCTATGCTCTGACACTTGAAACACTCGCGTTCATTCATTGGTTTTCTCCGTCTTTGTTGGAGATAGACAAGCGTTGTTCGAACCAAACAGCAAGACAAGAGTACACCACTCAAATGGTACAAACTAACTTTTAAACTCTTCGATCAATCTGATAGTATGATGTTAGTCTCTTAGTAGCATGTTCATATAAAAAGACTCTATAATTGTAATGATCAAGAAGAATCATTATCTTTACCATTTACTTTATTTTTTATACTATAGTAATAGGCACCCTTTATTTCAAGGAACTCGATCTCTATAATGGCTCAAACTGTTTTCCATTTTATCCATGGGACGAATTTAAGATTATTGTTCTGAAAACAAGTAATTTTGTACTTATATATGTATAACTTTTTTAAGTGGGTTTAAATTAATTTTTTAAGATTAAAAATACTTTAAATATATACCAATTTACTCCTTCACGGCTCTTCTCTTGGGGCCGGCGGGGGCTGTAAATGGCTCTGCCCTTGACCTCAATACTACCTCAGCTAGAATCTCTCCAGTTATCTCTTCTGTGTGTGTGTGTGTGTGTCTGAAGTATAGATGTGTGCACACACTTGATATACAGTGACTGATTATCTTCTTTATTTGCTTTCTGGAGCAGATTTTTCGTTCCAAGTTGAAATTGTTAAAAGTGGAGCAGACCCATGTCAAGATATTCAATCATTTCAAGTGAGTTTATCTAAAGATTGAGTCTTTCTTACGCGATGTTCTGTTCTCATCTCAATATTTTTTTTTATTTTTTGTGTGTGTGTGTGTGTGTGTATGACACTTTGTTTTGCTGCAGTTCTAATTGAGTGTCTCATTAACTCTCTGTGTTTGTGTAATCAAATTGTAATTTAAAGATCAGTTTCTGATGCTTTTGTATTTGATTAATTGTTATTTTAGCTTCTTCACTGTGGCATAGTAATTGCTGTTTGCTAATGTTTATTGAATTCAGTTTGCTTATAATTTTATGAAGTTGATTGCTTCACTAAAGTACTGTCGAAAATCATAGGAAAACTGGGATTCCCTCTCTTTAGTTTAAATAACATGAAAATTCGGATATTCCTATTGCGTATTTACCTGATGCTGGCTTTTGTTTCTCTTTCTAAGTAATGCTAAACCTTAATTAGTCTAAGTTCCCGTTGTATAAGGATGGATCTTAATTAGAAAAAAACTGTATTCAGGTCTTGAATTTACCAATCAGAAACGGCGAATTATATTCTCTCATGGTTGGTTCATAGGAAATTTATACTTGTTAAGATTTCAGACTTCCATGCCATATTCGAGATTGACACCAAGAGATAAGCATGCCTTTCGTGGATTCTAATTATTTTTCACATTGGGATTGATTGATAACCTTTTATTTAAACACCTCGTTTGCCACTCCATTTTTCACTCCATTTTTCTTCTTGTTACATTCGTAGGAGAAATCCAGCTTTCAGATTTGTAGCCTCCAAAGAACCTCCAGGTCTAACTCAGGAGATCACAAATAATGAAAAGAAGAGTGTTGGGATATCCGAAACTAGTTCTGATCTTTTCACCGAGATGAAACACCGTTTTCTGGCCTTCAAAAGGGAGAAATACTTGTAAGCAGCTTCATGTGTTTTTCCAGCACTTCCAGACTAATAAGCTCTGTTGCCCTGATCTGTCTTTTTTTTTTTTTTTCCTCCATTATATAGGAAAAATTTAGATCATTACCTAAAACTTGCAAAGGTTCAAGCACCTAAGGTAATAATGTTTTACTTTTAAAGATGACCCCTCTAAAGTTTGGAGTAGAAAGTGAGTGAGATGTTGTGAACTGACTATTTTCAGAACAGTTCATGGTGATTGCTTGTGCAGACTCGCGTGTTTGTCCATCCAGCATCCTTGGATTTCAACCAGGGGAAGCCTTTGTAGTCCGCAATGTAGCAAATCTGGTGCCGCCATATGAGGTATTATATTGAGTTTCTGTACAGTGTTTTATGCCTTTATTCTGCTTTTCAATGGAGAAGCACAGAAAACCATTTCAAATGTGTGTGTCTTTGCATAATTTCTTGTCATGCAGAATGGTCCTTCAGAAACCAATGCTGCCCTTGAATTTGCCGTTAATTCCCTTGAAGTAAGTAAAATCTGCTAGCTGATCTCTTTTAATCTATGCTTTTATAACAATTTGCAAACTGTCTACTGATGTGTTCTAAGTCATTTAAGACTAATGTGGGACGATTTTCAGCTTCTGTAGTTTTATGTGAAATCAAACTTTAAAGCGATAATTGTTTAGGACATGTATGTTCTTCTTGGACAATATGGAATATGTCTCATCATACCTTTTTAGTTACGAGCAAGGAGGTATCATGCTTTGTACGGGGATTCAATTGGTGAGATTAATTTGACGCTAACTTGTAAAATAGAAATGGAAATTGTATTTTATGCACTTCCGTGGTAAGTAAATTCTAGCAGAATTTAATGAGGAAATAAATTTCTACAGGTTGAAAATATATTAGTTGTTGGTCACAGCTGTTGCGCAGGCATTGAAGCACTAATGAGTATGCAAGATGATGCTGATTCAAGGTTTGGATAATTCTTTTGTGTCATTTTTTCTTCTCCGGCCCTCTCTCGCTTTACACACACACACACACACACGTGTATGAATATATTTCTCATTTCATCTCAATATGCTCTTCAGTAGCTTCATTGGAAGCTGGGTATTTATCGCAAAGTCTGCAAGATTGAGCACAAAGGCTGCTGCTTCACACCTCAGCTTTGATCAGCAGTGCAGGCATTGTGAGAAGGTGCAGTCCCCTATTAATCGTTACATTCTTGGACGATTAATGTCTTCGTGCAATGGGATTATTCTTGTTTATTTGTTCTCCATCAGGAACAGGTTTCTGCCAGGTGCTATGAAATGGTTCGAACACCATTGTCACTGAGCATGAGGCCGTCTTTTTGCTTCCAGCCAATCATGGGCCTGCATATCTTTCTCATAATCTTATCTAAGACACATACTGTGAATCGTCCCTATAGAATTAGTTACTTCCATTAGCTAACCTTATATTCAATCACTGTCCTTTCTGTTTGTAGCGAAGATGCGCCTTCTAATATTATTAACACGAAAGGAAATTATACAGTGTTATCAATCTTATGGTTCTCAATTTCGAACATGGTTGTCTTACACGTCTGATCTCCGCGCAATTGATGATCTTCCTCTGTCAATACTAACGGGAATATCTAATCTATTTTCAGGAGTCAATCGACCGATCATTGCAGAACTTGCTTTCTTACCCATGGATACAAGAAAGGGTGACAAAAGGGATATTAACAATTCATGGAGGCTACTATGACTTTGTTGATTGTACATTTGAGAAATGGAGCCTGCAGTATGATGGGAGTAGTTCTAAGGTCGATGGTCAGTTCTGTACTAGAAACCGAGAGCTTTGGCGCTGATCTTGATGACATAGCTCTTTTTTTCTTTATATTTATTGTAGAATTTGTAATACTGTATGTAGATAATTCATCAGTTTGAGCTCAATTTGCTAGCTCAGACCCTTGCTGGAAAAAAATAAAAAAAATAGTATTGTATTTTCATTTAGTTTTGCAAACTCAGACCCTGTTTATCTTGGTGTATCATCTTCTTTTTGCTTGAAATTTCGCATATTTTGGCTTTGAATTTTGACAGATTGCGCGTTACAAAAGCTTAGTCTAAAAATTCTAGATTCGCTACTACTGATGAGGATATGATTAATTCATACCAAAAGAAAAAATTAACAAGCAATATCCTATAATGCCCAGTAGGGTTAAGGGCATTATAGGATATAGAAACAAGAAAAGAAAATTTAACAAGCAATATCCTATAATCCCCTTTACATCTTATGCTTTTTTTTTTCCTTTCTTCTACATTTAGTACTTGACTACTTGTAGATAAATAGATTTACGATTTTGAGTTCAAATGCTAATTTTCTTGGATCAATTTTAGTAAATTTTGTGTTTTATTAATTTGGATCATGTCTTATCCGAGTAAAATTATGTTTTGCAAGATTTGACACCCTAATATGAGTTCAAAAATTTCTCCATTTTCAAAAGAAATAAATAGTAGTCAGAAGAAAGTTACAGGCTTAGAGCAATTACCCGAAAGCCAAAACAAAGATCCTTGTAATAGAAAATTTCTCCTTGTAGTTTATTTTTGGTCAGACAATATTCTCTTAATTTAAAGAACTTAATATAAGATATTGTTTAATAATAAAATGTGTGGCCGAAATTTCTTTAGCGGCTGTGACTAATCACTTTGTCACCTTAATTATGCCATCAGGAGCGAGTTTAGGATATTTTATCTGCAAAACTTAAATATTTTAAAGATAAAAAAATAATGAAATTGGGAGGGCTAGTTGGGTTCAAGTGATTTTACAAATGTAAAATATTAAATTATTTTAAAATATTTTGCAAGTAAGTAGGGACAACAATCCCCACAACTCTACGTTTTGTTGTGTCGAATACAGCAAATGATGGTTGGTGGAGTTGCAATTTCTTTATTTTGTTTTTTGAGTGATTTAAATGTCAGATTATGAAGATGATATATTTTCAAGGTAATGTAAATATTATAATGTCAAACACAAGAAAAGATGTTAAACTACCATATGAAAATATTCAAGATGCCATTGGATGTAATACAGATGAGAAGTTGAACTACACATAGCCCTTCCGACCAACCCTTGTACTTGTTGCTAGCTTCTCACGGCATTGCTTATCTATATAAACCTTGTGTGATGAGCCATGCATAATCAAGCAAGCTCGAAACATTCCTCTTCAAAGACTTCTTATCTATCATTGTATCTAAAATGGCTCATATTAAATCTTTATGCTTCCTCTTATTGGTTACCCTTCTCTCTTTATCATCACCAAATGGCTATAATACAGTAGCGGCAGCACGATACCTTTTGGAGACACCCTACCCAGAGATTCCTAAGCCTAACTTGCCTGAGCTTCCACCATTGCCGAAGCCAGAGTTGCTACCATTGCCCCAAGTCCCAACTTTGCCGAAACCTGAATTGCCAAAAGTATCCGAACTACCAAAAGTACCTGAGCTTCCAAAACCTGAATTGCCAAAATTTGAAGTTCCGAAAGTGCCGGAACTCCCAAAACCTGAGTTGCCGAAATTGTCTGAAAAGACAAAGGTACCTGAGCTTCCAAAGCTCGAAGCGCCAAAAGTACCTGAATTACCAAAACCTGAAGTATCCAAAGTGTCTGAACTTCCAAAACCCGAATTGCCAAAACCTGAAATTCCTAAACTACCTGAACTTCCAAAACCTGAAATGCCTAAAATGCCTGAAGTCCCAAAGCCTGTAGTACCAAAGGTGCCTGAATTACCAAAACCTGAGATACCAAAAGTACCTGAACTTCTAAAACCTGAATTTTCAAGATTGTCTGAAGTATCAAAATCACCTGAATTCTCCAAGCCTGAAATGCCAAAAGTAACTGAATTGCCAAAACTTGAAGTACCGAAAGTGCCCAAATTGCCTAAACTTGAAATCCCCAAGCTACCTGAACTTCCAAAACCCGAAGTGCCCGAACTCCCAAAACCTGAAGTACCAAAAATGCCTGAATTACCAAAACCTGAAATGCCAAAAGTACCTGAACTCCCAAAACCTGAATTTCCAAAATTGTTTGAAGTGCCAAAAGTACCTGAACTCCCAAAACTTGAAGTGTCAAAAGTACCTGAACTTTCGAAACCTGAATTGCCAAAGTTGCCTGAGTTACCAAAACCCGAAGTGACAAAAGTTCCAGAACTGCCAAAACCTGAAGTACCCAAAATACCTGAATTGACAAAGTCTGAACTGTCAAAATTACCAAAATTATCGAAACCCAAATTGCCAAAAATGTCAGAACTCCCAAAGCCAGAACTTCCACATTTGCCCCAAGTCCCTGAGTTGCCTAAGCCCACATTGCCCAACATCCCAAGCCTGCCCAAGGACAACATTACTCCATGATGCGACTTCAAGTGAATTTTCGAGATTGGCATTCAGCAGATTGAAGCAGCAGAAAACATAAGTCATTTTATGTTTGTCTCCTCTTGTTGTGATCAGTTGTTATTGTTGATGTTGCATTCTGGCCGTAGTCGTGTATAGCACTTCAGTTTGGCCAATGCCATTATGTTGTATACTTTATTTTATTAAAATTATGGTTTGCGATTTTCCTTTTTTTTAATGTTCTGTCAATTACATCTGTTTGTTCTCATTACCATCTGATCACTTTTTAAGAATCTGTCTACTTTTTCTCCTTCCAAGTTAAATTCAAATCAAAAACTTTTTGGCTAATAGGTAACAAGTTTCAGGTCGAAAATGGTTCTCTGCAAATAATTATACTGTATAGCCTTAATACAAATCACTTGAGAATTAAATATATATATCTTACAAAACCGACGTGAGATAAAATGTCACAAAACTCGTCTCTATTCTAATCGATCAATCTTTTTTTGGCTGCACAGTGCATTTGTTTCTACTTGGTGATCCGGAAGCTGAAATTCTTGTATAGAAGATGATGATAAAAGTCCTTCAGAAATATTTAGAAACTTTAACGCATATTAATGTACATGGGCTTAGAATTTTTTAAGAATAAATATGAATATTCTAGTTTGAAAAATTAATTAGTTCCTATTAAAAAATATATATATATATTCATATGAGTATTAAGTTATTTGTTATTTAACCTTACACGTGTAACGTAAATAACTTTTATTAAACCTTATACGTAGATGTAATTTTACAAATGGAAAGCGGTGAGGTTTGAATTCAAAATTTTTTTATCTTTAAGTTCTGATACCATATTAGATAACCGTTCTCATTTAAAAATTTAAATTTTTAAAAAGGAGTTTGTTGGATGTGTTGATTGTGTTGAGTAGCAAGAAATTGATTTCTCCAACAAAGTAGTTCCAAATTAGCCATGACAATAAAAGCTTTAGTAAAAGTGACTTGACTTGTGCACCAATAAAAATAAGAATAATTAATTTTTATTTTATTTTTTGAAAAATGGATAACCATTCTTCGTCAATACAGAAGAATACGTAAAGGCTATCCATCTATGCTAGTAGAGCAGTGTCATATTAGTAATAAAATTGCACTTACCACTCTCTGAAGTAATTGTCTTAATGCATTTCCCTCCACAACAAAATTAATTGAATTTTATTCATCTGAGATATGGTGAGTACTCAAGGAAAACGCTTCAAAATCTTAAGACGGACATCCATCTCTAACCATTCCACTCTCACGGTCGCACGTCCATCTCGATATTGTAAGATACTTAAATTCGTTAACTGTTAAACTTCTTACAGTGAAAAATTACAAATAATTGGACTACACCACCCATCATCAATTAGTGTACACCACCCATCATCAATTAGTGTTAGGATGAAACTTTTTAATTCTTAACAGTTTTAAACTCGGAGGAAAAATGATAGACATATTTTACAAAGAATTTTCAATCCCAAGTGGATTTCCTTTCTCGTCGAGTGAAACATCTAGATTTCCAGGAAAAAACTATTCGCATGTTTTCTGTTCCAAGACTTTTTCTTGGTTAGATTGCTTCCATTTCCAGCCAAGGTATGAAATACGTAGGTAGTTTGCCTCACTTCAACAAAATAAATTGAAATTTGATCAAACATGACTAAATTCATAGTGTGTACTGATGCACATTTTGAGTCATTACATTGTCCTGATACATATGGACTCAAGTTGTAGTGAGTAGGAGAGACCATTCAATGTTGTCAACTACATAGACGGCATTTAAAGCCGAACATGAAGAAGATGAGTGCACTGATGATTGATGAATATCCATTCATTTTCATCCACAATCATCACAACTTTAAACTTTTTCAAAGCAATATGGTCTTTATGCTTCCACAATTTCCAGCTATATAAGCACAGCATTAGTCCTCCCTATCCTCACTGTCAAAAACTACTTGCAAGATTTAGTTCTCTGAGATCAATATGGCTTCTTGCAAGTTGTTCATCTTGTGCTTTCTCGTCGCTTTGTCATTTTTGAATATTGGCAGCACCATTGCAGCACGCCGTCTTCTGACGCCAACCTTCTTCCCTGAGACACCCGCATTGCCTGATCCTTCGGATCCAACTTCACCCGATAACTCATTTCTGCCACCGTTCCTCTCAACACCTATTCTTCCCACATTTCCTAACTTTCCTTCATTTCCACCAAATGGATTTCCTAGTACCCCATCAAATCCCATTGTTCCTTATTTTCCAATCTTTCCACCTCCTGCAGATACCACCAACCCTTGAATATTTACTAAAGCCTGCAAATTTTGCAGCATGCCAGGTATTACTTACTCTGTTCTGGTCTTAATATGGTGCGGATCTATTCCAGAAGGCCGGATTACGTGTTTACAAGTCGCTTATATAATCATCCGTGAAGCATAATTTATGTATCTCAGCTTAATCCATGAGTCTCTATGTTCAATGTAATATTAGTGATAACGTATTTTCAGCCAACAATGAACCTATATTGGTATTACTTATCTCTGCTTTCTTCTTTGTTTTCCCAAATCTGGGCGTCTTTAATTGAAAATCCGTTAATATTGCACTTAAGAGATAATCAACCAAACTCAACGAGGATCTTTATTTGCTCTTCTTCACGATTGCAATGTTGCACATCTTTCTCGCTGCATTTTTTGGTTTCATCAACACATTTGCTACCAGAAAATTTAACAGCAGAACAAAAAAAAAACATAAATGTTTCATTCATACTTGTACTGGCACATTTTCATTAGAAAATACATTATCTTTTATTTCAAACGATGGAAACTAGATCAACAAAGACGCGAAGAAACAACTCGATTGACTACAATCTTGATTTATTCTTTCCTTGCCTGCCAGTACTACATTATGCTACGAATGCAGGCTGAAGGATCAACAGGACGCGACGTAAACATATGGTTAACTAACTAGTGACGGAAAACATCACAAAGCCAAAAATGAAGGCCTTTTTACTCGAAGAATCAACTCAACCACTGGTGCACAGCAACACCATCATCTCTCAACTTTCCATACAATGCTAAACACTGCCAATAAGGCCTCTTGATTGCATTCTCTTCCCCACCATCTTCCCATGGGTACTTGCATTCTAAGAACAATTCATCCACCAAACAAATTGTCTTCTCCTTTATCATCTCTTCTACCCCCATTGCTTCTGCCTTCATCACAACATAGTCCTCTTCCCTAACATGATTCCTCAACCAATCTGATACCCTTGAACGAGGACGTTCTACTTTTAGCAATCTTTCAGGATCATACATTTCTATCTCCATGTTGTAGACCTCAAATTCCTGATTCCTCGTGGGATAATTCTCCTGAAACCATTTTGCAACACCAATTTTCCCATCAGAAATGAAAATGCGCCGTGGATAGTTCTCGAGGGAGTCATTGAACAAATCTGGAAGGAACCTGATTTTCCTTAATTCGTTGCTCGATTGTGCCAATTCTTTTCTTGGTGGCTCGAGAAATGCATTCTCTAAGCCTCTCAATGCCGCTTTCTTGGCCTCATTTGTAATTCCACAGAGAGTTAGACTTGTAGAAGAATTCACCAAGCCATTAATGGAACTAATCTTCCTCATGGCTACAATAGTGTGATTAATTCTTCGAAGATATACAAGTCTGTAGTTTGCAATCTGTTGTAACTCGTTTGCTGGATTATTGCTCAAATAAGAAACCACAATCCCACCAGTTTTGAGAACGCCATCGATGACCTTGGCATTCTGGAAATTCGATACAAACACGAAATCAAATGCTTCATTTTGGATCACATTCTTCTTGTTGTTATTGTCAATGTCTGATTCAATGACCAAATCTATGCCATTCACATTCGAGGGATTGAAATCTTGTATCAGATCTCCACCTACATCAGAGCTCACTATGATTAGGCCTTTGTGTCCTTTCTTTACAAGGCCTTCTTCAACCAAATCAAGAAATAGATTTGGCAGCATCTTGATGTCATTGACATCAAAGTCCATATCAGGCTCATATATGGAGCCAACTGAAGATCCTCTTATAATGTAGCCAATTGAAGGCAATGTGATAAGAACCATCGATAGAAACAATGATCTTGATATTATACGCAAAGTTCGCATGTCAGGCAGCTTTAAGATCAAGAGGGTATCGAAATTTGAATTTCTGGCTCGATACCCACGAGCCAAATCCATTTGATGACGCATTGCACAAAACACACAATATTTTTAACGTAATTCGATCTTTGAGAACTTTGTCACAACAGCAGCACGAATTTATATTGGATGCAAATTTTTTGAGCCAAAGAAACAAAAAGCCAGAGAAGGGTGAGAGTGAAGGAAGACTTAGCGACTGCAAAAGCGAGCAGCGGTGTGGTTTCCACCCACGAGGGCCACACGGGTGCTTCTGATTCTACACCAAAGGAGCATCAAAATTTGGATTCTTGCAATCTCCATGCTGATGATGCTGTTTGGTTGCTTAGTTTTCATAACAAGGCAAAAAAGATAGAGGTTTTACATGCTACCCGCCAAGATTTTGTTGTTGATGATCTAAAACTTGAACTAACTTCAAACAACAAAAGCAGAGCGAGTGAGAAAAATGAGAAGAAAGCTGCAAAGAATGAGCGAGTGAGAGAGATTGGGTAGGGGAGCTGAATCTCGAAAGATGCGGTGTTCGAGTCTATACTGATGGGGGCTCTGTCCGATTTTACGTGCCTGTGGGGACCGCGGGAGACATTGTTTTTTTTTTTTTTTCAATTGACTGGCCTCTACAATATAAATAGTGAAATTTAAACTCGTAATTTTATATATAAAAATTAGTCGCTGGGGCCATTGTCTAAATATGGTCTTTTGTGGTCTGTGTCTGAAATCTTGACCAAGAAAAAATGTTTTTATTTTTATTTTTTAAACAATTTATAACAGAGGTCGAAAGAACTTGGACTTTAATTAGTGATATATTGCTCAAAAAGACGTTGAGAATTCAAATCTCATTTATTATATTTATAATAATTATTGTACGATATTAACCTCCTTAACCATTAAAGAAAACACAAGAAACACACCGCACAGCACACAAATTTTGTAATTTCTTTTCTTTTCCCCTTTCTTTTTCTTTTTCCTTGGAACTTTTTCCCTTTTTACCCTTTCCGGTTGGTCTTCCCCACAACGCAACATACAACCTTTTTTTTTATTTTTTATTTATAAATGAGAAACAATTTTATTAATAGGAAACATAAAAAAATTCAAGCAAATTAATACACTACGGTGGAGCAAAATCCCCTTTCTTTTTCTTTCGTGCTTTTTCCCTTTTTACCCTTTTTGGTCAAATCTTCCCACAACGCAACGTACAACTTTTTTTTTTTTTTGTAAATAAGAAACAATTTCAATAATATGAAACGTAAAGAAATAGAAGCAAATTAATCCACTCCGGTGGAGCAAAAGTCAGTTACAATAATATTTTTAAATTGAAAATAAATATTTGAGAACCAATTAATTGGTAACCCGCAACATACAAGCAAAATTGAACGACAAATAATGCAAAGCAAAACGGCACAGCACAAATCGCAAGCAAAATCGCACAATTAACACAGTTCACACAAAAGTGAGGTATTATAATAACTAATTAAGCAAAAGTGACGCAGACAAATAAAATAATTTGCCTTTTGGTTTCTCCTTTATAAATTATAATAATCAAGTTAAAACAAAAGTGAGTTATGGTGGATGTCTAATTCTCCTTTTTGGGTACTCAGTGTAGGTGGTGTATGGGAAAATTATTCTATGCAGCAAGAAAGACATGACGTGACAAGCAAATAGAAAAGAAGTTGACATGTGGCGTGTCATTATGACTGTGTTGTCATATGTTTTGCAACGAAATGACAGTTTCAGCCTTGTTTGAAAATGACATGTATAAATGCAAATTAAAAATATTAAATTTCAAATGACCAAAATAGACAAGCAAGTGATGGGAAAAATTATTGTCAAATCACCATATTAGGTCCCCTTACATGTAGATTTACTTGTTTGCAGTCATGAATTTTTTTGATATTTTGTACGTGTAATAAAGTGTCGTGCAAAAAATTTTGTTTGTACATGTGAGAGAGTGATATTGCCAAACTCCAAGCAATATATCCTAAAAAAAATTTTCACGCAATCCATCTGCAGGAAAAGTGCATGCAGTACAAAAGTGGCTTAACAATTGTAATGATCTTCCACGAAATATTCATTTATCGAGCGTATCGTTATGAAATCGTAATTAAAAATTATTTAATCTTATTCTTGAAATATAGCAACATTGAGGTTGTTATCTATAAATAAGCTGAAATTAGTTTTTATCATGCAACTAATGTCATAACCTATTCAAAAAAGATTTATTGTAGAACTTAAATTTTTTTCATGTGGTGAAAATGTGCAATAAACAAATAACTAAAATTAGTTTATATTGCGCAACCAATGTCCTATATAATGTGAATGAAAATGTAAAAATCGGCATATATATATAATTAATGATTAATTCAATTAATAGTGACTATTTTTTGTGATATGTAATGCATAACCTACTTGAGGCAATGTTGGATTTTAAAAAATATAAAAGAGTATATTTGATAAAAAGAAAAAGGGAAATAGATTCCCCCATTATGTAAAAACAATTTCATAAAATTCTATTTTGAAAAGTTTTAAAATGAGTCAAATAAAGTAGCATAACTTATAAACTGAAAAGATACTTTTGAGCATAAAAAATTTAGACCAAACACCGAACTTTTGTGCTATTGATGATCTCTGGTTCCATCTTTTGATGTTTTAGCCTAGATTTCTCAGTCTTTTTGCTATGTATTCATGTTAGCCTGCTATATTTTGGGATTGAGTCTGTTGTCTATTGATGAACCTATGTGTTTTGGGTCGATTAGTTATATATGGGCTTTTGTTTTATTATTTTCTTTGCAAAGTAAATTGAGGATTTGGATCCTCTCATTTTTAAAATGACGTATACGGTCATCAAAATTGTTTCTCTTTGATTTCAATTATTACATCTAAATTAATAACTATAAACTTTTAAAAAGATAGTTTGAAATAAAATTTAAAATAAATAGTTGATATTTAAAAGAAACAAATCTAATGATTCATAGTACGCGTCATGTAAAATGAGAGAGTGATAAAATAAGAGGATATTTATTACTAATATGGATTGAGTCTTCTGCGTAATTTTCTAATGCAAGTATATTTTATAACTACACTACACACCCGAAATGAAAAGAAGAAAGAAAAAATAGATGCTATCTTGTGAAATTTAGGGTCTTTTGATTTAAGGTTCTTTTTCATCGGGTCGATTTAAGGTTAAATCTTGCAAAATTAAAATATTTATATTTATTTATCTTTCATGCGCGAGAAAATATAATTTTTCACTCATCTATTAATAACTTGTCGCTATCAAAACCAATATTTTTTAAAGTTCACAGGGCACATGACAATTATTTCAAGTTTTATTTTTTGTCTGAACAATTATTATATAAACCTTTTCCTTTTGTCATTATTACTATTATAATTAAAATAGTGTTTGTTCGACCAATAAAAAAAATAATGTTTGCTAAGCATATGTCACGTAATTATTATTATAAACACCAACCTAAATTGATCATCAATGTTATTCTTGATGGGCTGTTGTTTGAAACAGTGGCAAAAACGTAAAAGTGTAATTCATGCAAAGGAAGTTAGTCAATGATGAAGGAGTGGGTAAAGGAAGGAAATCTGAATTAGCAAAAATAAAAATAAAAAAATTAGCAAAAAAAAAAAACGGAAATCTGATCAGACAGAGTGAAAGGAAAAAGATTAAGTTTATAGGACAGAGTGAAAGGGTAAAAACGGAAAAGAAGTTAATCAATTCCAATGCTGAGGGTTGTTTTCGTAAAAGAAGCAACAAAGGATAGTATAGGCAATCAAATTTCTGTTATGGGCATAAGGATAATACTATTTCTATTAGTTTATTTATGCATTAAAAAATTATTGATGTGATATGAAGAGAGAGAAAATTTAGCCGTATAGAAGACGGGCTCTGGTGTATGGGGGAGGGGAGGGGCGAGGCAGACGGTTGAGTGACAGGTGAAAGGAGAGGATGAGGGAAAATATGAGAAGAAAACAAAGAGAAAAAGTTAAAAGGAAAAAGAATACATACCCTAATCTAGGGGTATAAAAGATATTTCAAAGCTATATAACGGAAAAATGAATCCTTACTAATAGTGAAATATGAGGGTTGTAAGTCACATCTCGCACTCGTGAAATATAAGGGTTGTAAGTCACATTTTTTAACATTGGAAGTGGTCTGGAACAAAATCACCTTTAAATAAACTCTCTCCTTGTGTTTGTGTTCCGCGTTACTAAATGTCACTTTATTTTTATCAACTATTACGTGAATGATTAATTGATACGTCAAAAAAAAAGAGAAATAAAATAGTTTATTAGTTTGGCATGTCAATTTAGCATAACATTAGAGGCGATGAAAATAATGCGATATCTAATATTTCTTTTGTAATTTTAATTGGAATTTCGGGACATACAATTCATATTGCAGGAAAAACTGTTAGAAGCATTAGGTTCAACCTTTTTTTTTTTTCCTCACATGGAGAAAAAATTAGAGTTACTTTATAATTATTTAGGTGACATAATACTTCGCTTAGAAATACTTTTCTATCAATTCGAATTAATATTAGTCTATAAGAAAAAAAAAGTAAACTCTACATGAATATAAAACTCCCCTCATTTAAAAATAATAATATCAGTCTAAGGCTCCATTTGTTTGCCGTAAAATAATTTGCTTGTGTAAAATATTTTCCGTAGAAAATATTTTCTTGGAAAATAAAATATTTTATAGGGCTCTGTTTGTTTGCCGTAAAATAACTTGTTGGAGGAAAATATTTTTCTAGAAAATAGAATACTGAAAAATATTTTATAGTGTTTGGATGTATCGTGAGTTCCGTAAAATATTTCCTTCTCCCAAAGAAAATGAAAATATTTTACAGAATTTTGTATTAGCCACAATTGTTGACTATAAAACATTTTACAGTTGACCAATTTTTCAGTGTTACCAAACACCGTAAAATTAAATAAAAACGGCCGTAATTTTTGACCAAAAAATATTTTATAATTAATTAATGTCTCAATATTATCAAATATTGTAAAATAAAAAAAAATATTTTACGGCAAACAAACGGAGCCTAAATTGATTAAGGAGCAACCCCTTCCCTTATCCCTATTTTGCAGCACGAGAGCTTTCCAATTGTGTAGGCACCACATTTTTGTGGACAATAAAATTAACCAATTGATCCCTTAATAATCATGGGGTTAGAGTCCTTGGAAGATTAATTTTATTCATTTGCTATAGACAACGAATAGTGTGGTAATCATTTTAACTGAATTGGCTAATGATCGATGTCGAGGTCGGAAATCTCGCAGTTGAAGTTGGGAGCTACGTGCGCCGAGCTTGACTTTTCAGGTTGGCCTCCGAGTTGTACTTTCCTGGTCGGCTACCAGACCTGCACAAGAAAAATAAGGAAAATGCGGGGTGATGACCCGGCTTTTCCCCTCGAGCGTGCGAATGATTAGTATGTCCGAGCTGGCAGGTAGCTGAGAGCATTTAATAACGAGTTACCTCCTTAAATGAAGAGGGTGGAGCTCTATTTATACTAAGTTCTGGTCTGACAGCATTTAATGCGGCGCAGCTTTATGTCCCATAAGTGCTTTTTGTCCCATCGGAACAGCTGGAACTGAGGTCAGGGTTTTCGGGGTCGGGCTAGTCATCCTAGTTGGACATTCAGTTAAACGCGCTGGTCTTGACGCTGATTAGCCCGCCTCAGCTCGGAATGGACATCTCACCTCACCTCGGGAACCCCTCATCAATCCCCCCTCCCCCCCAAGTCGAGATCGAGAGGGTGAGATCTAGATTTGGGAGTTCCTCCCGAGCTGTAGGTGTCCGACCCTGACAGAGTAGGGATGGCCATGTCAGCGGCGCATGCCCAACGGATGGCTGACACATCACCGGGCGGTTCTAATGAGACGCGACGTTTGGGCTACCTAAGGCGACTTTCAGGGGCGCCTATAAATACGGCCTTAGCGTCCGAGGTTCATTTCACACTTCGCTTTCAATCTCTCAAGATTTTTAGGTCGGACACCAGAGTGGTCGGACGCAATTAGCTCGGAAAGAATCTTCTCGGGACTTGTCAGCTCGGAGCCAGCTTAGTCGGTCGTACTCCGTAGTCGAGAGTAGTAGGTACGTCCCGACTCCCTTTAGTCATTCCTGTACATTTATATTTAGTCTATCGACAGGATGGGGAGGTCGGAGTCGGAAGATTCTCAAGCTATGGAAGTAAGGTCCTACGGTGGAAATGAGAGTCCATTGAGCTCGGAATCTACCTCAAATAGGGACCAGGGTGCAGAAAGCATCAGTTCGTCTTTAGGGCCGGCTCGAAAATCTAGGCCCGGGGAGAGCGATGATGACTGCCAAGTCATTGAGGTCAGATTGGCGCAAGAGGAGGCAGAGGCGGATCCTTTGGCCGACTTGGAAGACTTGGGAGATGGGGAGGATGACGAGCCCTTAAACCAGTTGGAGGGGGTCGAGATACCTCATGAATACCTAGCTGGAGTTTCCGCATCGGAGCCGACTGAAGTCGTCCCGATTAGGGCAGTCCGACCTCGGAGTTCAGCTACGGCCAGTGGTTCGTCGGTTTGGGGGAAGAGGGTAGAGCAGTTATTCGCTTGTTGCAAGCGCGAGTGTCATTCTACCATTGAGATGGCTAACGCTCGGCTGAGAGACTAGTCGGTGGACCGACACCATAAACTGAAGGTCCCAGGTCGGAATGAAGCTGCCTGCTATCCTCCGCCCGATCACTTTACTATTTATGACCTCGCATTCGATGTCGTTTGGCTTCCCCTTCCCTGCTTCATTGTCGGCGTTTTGAATTACTTTGAGCTTAGCCCGGGTCAGATGTCACCAATCGGTTGGGCCATAATGGTAGCATTCTACGTGTTCTACCTTGAGAGGAGAGTAGAGCCGACCCTGCGCCGATTTAGGCATTTTTTTGTTTGCAAGCCCAACCCGAAGCAACCAGGATGGTTCCATTTCGCAGCTCGGGTCAACAACGCCATATTCACCAAGTGGCACTCCTCTAACAAAGGCTGGCACAACGACTACTATTGGGTCAGGTCGGCCGTGAACCCGGGGTCCAGGATGGATTGAAACCTTTCACTGAAAAAGACTTTAAATGACGATCCCAAGCTTTCCAAAGAGGAACTTGCCGAGGTCAGGGTGCTGAGGCCCGAGCCGGGTATGTTGATTGACATTGATAGTGTCCTCAGGTGGGACAGGATCTGGAAATCTAAGTTGTTCGGGAGAGAACCCGACCTGAGCGCGGAGCACCCTCACTTACTTCCCGAGCTTGAAGAGAGTGCTCACTCTGACTCAGAAGAGGGTCAGTTCGTAGGATCAATGCCTGACCTCCCCGTCTCCCTATTTGTCACTGCTTTTCTCTATTGGTACTTGGTCATTTTTCACCTTTCTTTTCCTTTTGTTTTTGCAGGCATGGCAGATACGGTGAAGCTCGCGTACCTCCAGAGAAGGAGAAAGCCCGACGCCAGTGGCGAAGTGTCGGCCTGGTCTGGCTTGGGCTCCGTCCCTCAGGAGCAGAGGCAGCGGTCCGAGGGCCATGCGCAGGAGGTTGGCGCTGAGGTCTCGTTGGGATCTCCTTTACCAAAGAGAGCGAGCTCGGGTGTGGCGATCCCCGAGCGCTCGGCATCCTGACCTGACAACCGGAAGCGGCCCCGGCCCGAGTATTCCGGGAAGGGCAAGGCCACGGAGGTGAGCCCTCCCTATAAGGATTTTGTGGAGGCTGCAAAGGTCGCCCGCGATCCCAAGTTGGTGTTGGTCCCGGCGGAGCAGCTCTTCATTGACCTGAGGACGGCCATAGTTACGGTAAGGCATATCTAGACGTGCCGTCATGGTCTCTTTTGTTTATTACTTTGACTGACCACTTTGCGGTCTTCCGCGTAGACTGAGTCCCACATCCTTACAGCGCCTGGCCTACTTGCCCGGGCCCAGACCTACTGTGTGGAGCTCGAACAGCGCTACACAGACTCCCGAGCCGAGCTGGAAGCCTTTAGGACGGATGCGGCCCAGAGGCATAAAGCGGATGAGACGGAGATCGCCCGGCTAAAGAAGGAGCTCGAGGCTGAGAAGTCCCGGCTCGAGGCCGCGGCCAAGGACGTTGAGCGCTATAAGCGGGAGAAGCGTGAGGCCGAAACGAAGTTTAAAGACCTCTTGGATCAGGTCGGCCCACGAGGGGAGAAGGCAGTGGAAGCCTTTAAGTCCAGCCAAGAAGCTGTGGACTGGCTAGCCACTGAGGGTGGGGTGATGACCCGATACGCCAAGTTGGAATACTACTTCAGAGGCCAAGTTGCAGCTCGCGAAAGAGCGAAGACCTTTCTCCTTGCCACCAAGAACGATTATATCGAGATCTTGGAGGCCCTGCCCCAGGAATTCTGAGAGATTCCCGAGCTACTGGCCGACCTGACGTCCCAGGCCAAGGAGGTACTGGAATTTGTCCAGATGGGTATGGACCAGATTGGCGACGTAGCCGAGGCCACCACTTCCACCGCTGCCCCTAAGTAATTTTTGTAGTCGCCCGGGTCGGGCTTTTGTAATTCTGCCCAAGTTGGGCTTGTGTAATCTTTTTTCAATTTTAATGAAATGTCTATTTTATTTTTATTTGCGCTTTTGGTTGAATTTGTACACGTATACTTTTTTCTTCGCAAATTTTTCTTAAGTAAGTGGGGTCGGACCAATTTAATGGACCATTCAAACTTAAGCGTAATGAACCAAGCTGGACGCGATTAATGAATTTTCATCCTAATCCGAGCTAGTTAATTGGGCAACAGTATAATCGTCGCCGACCTGGACTCGTCAGTCCGATTTAAAATTGGTCAAACTAATGTTGACAAATGTTGAGCTCGAGTTCGGACCCCAAACTAACATACCGACCTGAAGCCGGATTATACCGAGTTGGAACTTAATCTGAACTGGTAAAACTTAAAGACAAATTATTATCGATTATACCCTAGTTGGAACATTGTCCGAGCTGATTTTCTTGACCATCAGTTCGTGATTAAGCGTGGCCACCGCATTAATCCGAGTTTGTAGTAGCTTTGTAGCTGAGGCAATTTGGGCCCGAGTCGGGAATTGCGCTGGTTTTGTTGCCTGTTCCCAGGTCGGGCATAGCACTTGTTTGTAAAGATGCATTGTATTGAGTTTGTACAAGCAATGTCTTGGCCCGGGGCCTTACATGTTTTCTCAGCTCGGGGCCGTTACAAAATATTCCGGCTCGGGGCCGTTTAGACAAAATATCGCTTCAGGTGTTCTGAGTGCCATGCGTTCTTCAACGGTTTTCCGTTCTTGTCGCGGAGGTAGAAGGTCCCGGGTCGGACTTCTTTCACGACTTCGTAGGGTCCCTCCCAGGTCGGGGAGAGCTTGTTTCCAGAGCGCGGCAAAAAGATTGCCTTTCTGAGTACGAGGTCGCCAACCTTAATAGGCTTAGGTTTAACCTGTTTGGCAAAGGCTCTTTGCATGGCAGCTTTGCTGGCCAGCATTCTGATATGAGCTTTAGCTCGAAGCTCTTTAGCCAGGTCGAGCTCTTCACGGATCCGTGCTCCGTTTGTTTCTGGATCATGGTGGAGGGTTCTACTGGTCGGAGACCCGATCTCCACTGGTAGCACCGCTTGAGTGCCGAAGGTCAGTTCAAAGGGCGATTCTCCCGTTGCCGAGCTGGTGTTGGTCGGCTGAGCCTACAACACCTCGGGAAGAATTGATGCCCATTGGCCCTCCGCTTCCTCCAGCTTGGTTTTCAGGCCCTGCAAAATGATTTGGTTAGTCCTTTCAACTTGGCCGTTACTTTGAGGGTGAGCAATAGATGAGAATCTCAGGTCGATCCCAATCTCAGCACATTTGCCTCGAAAGTATGCACTGTCGAATTGTTTGCCGTGGTCAGTAATGATGACCTTTGGCACCCCAAATCGGCAAATGATATTTTTCTATACGAAATCCCAAGCTACCTTTTCTGTTATTCTAGCAACACCTTCAGCCTCGGGCCATTTGGTGAAGTAGTCTACAACTACGAAGGCGTGCTTCTTTTGGCCGACACCGGTTGGCAATGGGCCGATGTTGTCTAGACCCCACTGATAGAATGGCCACGGGCTTATCATTACTGTGAGGTCTACCGCAGGCTTCCTCTGCACATTGGCGAACCTCTGGCAGGTGTCGCACTTTTTTACATATTCTTTGGCATCTTACTCTAAGGTTGGCCAGAAATAGCCTTGCCTTAATGCCTTCCGAGCCAGAGCTTTGCCTCCCAAGTGGTTTCCACATACCCCTTCATGAATCTCCCGGAGTACATAGTTTCCCTCTTCGGGTCCAACACATTTCAAGAGAGGCCAAGTATAGCTCTCTTGTAGAGTTGCCCGACAATTATGACAAACCTTGAGGCCTGCTTCATGAGTTTTCGAGCTGCTTTTTCATCTTCTGGGGTCATACCCCCCTCCAACTAGTCCACGATTGATTTGGTCCAATCTGGGCTTAGATTGAGCTCGGCTACGGCTTGCACCCCCAACTGAATACTGGATTCGGATACTTCTTTCACATGGACCAGTGTAGGTCGGCTCTCGCCCAAGGCCAACCTGGACAGGCGTCAGCCTTCATATTCTCTTCCCTAGGAATCTGCTGTATCGTGAACCTTTTGAGCGCTGAGGTCAAATCCTTGACTCTGTTGAGGTAGGCCAGCATAGTACTGTCCTTGGCTTCGAACTCTCCCGATATCTAACTAGAAACAAATTGAGAGTCGGTGTTTAGGTCGACTGTCTGTGCCCCGAGCTGAGCTGCAATTTTCAGTCCTGTAATCACCGCTTCGTATTCTGCTTCATTGTTGGATGCCGGAAAGGTGAACTTGAGGGAGTATTGGTGCTCATGCCTGGTTGGGTCGAGGATGACCACCCCAGCTCCACTTCCGGACTTCCCTGAGGCCCCATCAACATGGACTTTCCACACGACCTCCGGGTCATGCTCTGTTCGGCCAGTGCATTCTACAACAAAGTCCGCGATGACTTGGGCTTTGATGGCTGTCCTGGGCTGGTAGGTGATGTCGAATTGACTCAGCTCAACTGCCCATTTCAGCAGCCTGCCCGACGCCTCTGGCTTGTGTATGATGGACTTGAGCGGGACATCCGTCATGACCTTAACTGGATGAGCATCAAAGTATGGCTTCAACTTTCTTGCCGCTGTGATGAGCGCGAGGGCGAGTTTTTCCAAGGAGGAGTATCTCACCTCGGCCCCTTGCAAGGTTTTGCTAACATAATAGACCGGCCTCTGCTCCTTTCCTTCTTCTCGGACTAGTGCCGCCGCCACTGCTGTTCCTGAGCATTCTAAGTATAGTACCAGCTCCTCCCCCACCTCAGGTCGGGATAACAGGGGTGGCTAAGTTAGATACCTTTTCAGCTCTTGGAAGGCGTTCTGGCACTCCGCAGTCCATTCAAAGTTCTTAGGATTCCTTAATATTTTAAACAGAGGAGCACACTTGTCAACCGACCTGGACATAAATCTGCTCAGCGCTGCGACCTTGCCTGCTAACACCTGGACGTCCTTCACGCAGGTCGGCGGCGCCAGGTCAAGTATCGCCTGTACCTTCTCCGGGTTGGCTTCTATTCCGCGGGCTGTGACCATGAAGCCTAGAAATTTGCCTGCCTTGACGCCGAATGCGCATTTTTTCGGGTTTAGTTTTATCCCGAAGTGCTCCATTACGGCGAAGGCTTCAGCCAGGTCGGCTACGTGGTCTTCCGCCCTTCTACTCTTGACCAACATGTCATCTACATAGATTTCCATATTCCGACCAATCTGATTTTTGAAGACCTTGTTCACCATCCGAGTGTAGGTAGCTCCAGCATTCTTGAGGCCAAAAGGCATGACCTCATAGTAGTAGAGTCCTTTATCGGTGGTGAAGACGGTCTTTTCTTTGTCTCTGGGTGCCATCTTGATTTGATTATAGTCTTTGAAGGCATCCATGAAGGAGAGTAGCTCGAATCCGGAGGTGGCGTCTACCATCTAATCGATCCGTGGCAGGGGAAAGCAGTTCTTTGGGCAGGCTTTGTTGAGGTCAGTGAAGTCTATACACAGTCTCCATCCACCCGAGGACTTAGTCACCAGCACCACATTGGACAACCAGGTTGGGTACTGTATTTCCTTTATGTGGCCGGCGTCCACTAACTTGTCCACCTCTTCTGCTATGATTTGTTGTTTATCATAATGGAAGTGCTTGCGCTTTTGCTTTACCGGATAGTGATTTGGGTCGGCATTCAGGTGATGCTCAATCACACCCGGGTCAATACCTGTCATGTCAGAGGCAGACCAGGCAAATATATGTTTATTCTTTAATAGGAATTGGCTTATACCTTTCTTGAGGTTGGCAGAGAGTTCACTCCCGATCCTTGCTCTCTTGGTTTTATCAGAGAGCTCCACCTCCTGGAGGTCTTCAGCCGGGCTTCCTCTCTTAGCATCTCTTTTTTCTTCGGGCAGATCCGGTCCCCATCCGACCTGATATTTGGGTCGGAGTGAATTTTCATAACATTCCCAAGCTGAGAGTTGGGCTCCGCGAATGGTGGCCATTCCGGCCGGGGTTGGGAATTTCAGGGCCTGGTGGTAAGTTGAGGGGACGGCCCTGAAGTGGTTGAGTGCCACCCGACCTAAGATCCCATTGTAAGTGGAGTTGCAATCCATCACAATGAAGTTGGCTTGCATCGATACCCACTTATCCCCATCTTCCAGCTTCAGCGGGAGGTTGATGACCCCTTCGGCTCGGTGGGACTGCCCGGTGAAACCAGCTAAAGTACCCCTCAATGGCCTGAGTCGGCTCCTGTCCAGCCCCATTTGCTCAAAAGCACTGAGGAATAGGACTTCCGCCGAGCTCCCTGTATCCACCATCAACCTCTTGACGGTGAAGTTGGCTATTTCAGCGCTGATCACCAGTGGGTCATCATGAGGCAATATCACCCCCTCCAAGTCTTCTGTGAAGAAGGTGAGCTCCTGCATCTCCGGGGCAGGTCCCCGCGCTGGTCCATATTCCCTCCCAACACGAACATAACCCTTCCTGCCCGCCGAGGTCTCCCTTCCTGACGCCAATCCTCCCACGATGGTCTCAATCACAGCCAAGCGTCCGCCTCCAACCTAGCGCCTGGGTGGACTTCTCTCCCTATCTCTTTGGTCGGGATTCCGGGTCGGCTGCGAATCTACATATCTTCAGAGGTGGCCCCAGGCTATCACGATCTCCTGTTTCAAGTCTTTGCACTCTTCGGTGGTATGGCCGTAGTCCATATGGTAGCAGCAATACTTGTTTCTATTGCACTTCTCGGGTCGGCCTTTCATCCTCAGAGCTGGAGGCAGGTGGTTCTGGTGCTGGATCTCCATCAGGATCTGCTCCCTCGAGGTGTTGAGGGGAGTGCACATAGTGAACCGGGGGTTCTGCTTTGGCTGTTGGGGCTGCTTGCCTCGGTCGTTTTGCAATTTACCCCCAGGTTGGGCTCGGGAGGTCTCTCCCTTCTTGCTGGCCTCCTTCTCCTTATCATCATCTCTTTTCGCCTGATGGATTTCCTCCGAGTGTATGTACCCTTTTGCTCGTACCATCAGCTCGGATACAGTGTCCACGGGGTCAATTGACAGGGAGGACGTAAGTGGGCCCGACCTCAGCCCACTCTGGTAAGCCATCAACGCCATGGAGTCCTCCAGATTGGGAATTCGGAGGGACTCTTCATTGAATCTGGCCGTGTAGGCCCTCAAACTTTCCCCTCTATGTTGCTTCACCATCAGCAATGTAGAAGTATGGCGGGTGGCGCGCCGGCTTCCAGCGAAGCGGGACAGGAAAGCCTCAGCCAGCTGGTGAAAACTTGCAATTGAACCGGGACGAAGTTTTTGGAACCAGTCCAAGGCATTGCCAACCAAGGTGGTCGTGAATGTCTTCGCCTTCATGAGATCTGGCATGTCATGCAGAGTCATGTGGTGATCAAAATTAAGCAGGTGGCTGGCTGGGTCTCCATCTCCGTTGTATACAGCCAGGTTGGGCATACGGTTGCTGGTGGGCAGTGGCGTGGCCAGTACATCGGGAGAGAGTGGGCTTACACTGAGCTGGTTGATGACCTTGGCTATGGCAGCTGCGGTCTTAGCCTGCTCGGCGTCGGCTTGAGCCGCCCTTATACCTCTCGCTGCGTCAGATCTCGCCATCGGCTCTAGGAAGCCCTCCTCGTCCTGCGTCCGTTTTCGCCTTGACCCGGGATGTGGAATTGTGGACGCGATGGCCGCGGCATAGCCTCTTGCGGAGCCAGGGGGCCCTCAGCTAGCCGGGCTACCTGTTCCTTAAGTTCCTTGAACATCCTCAGCGTCTTCTTTATCTCCGGTGACAGGTTAGAGTTGGGGTCTCCTTCTGTTGTGGGGTTGGCTTGAGTGGCTAAGTGTATACGTTGGCTCGTTCCAACGTCGGCTTGGGTTATGTTTTGGCTAGGCACCTGCATGGTTTCGAGGTCCCCTTCCGGGTTAGGCGAATCCTCTACCGGTGTGCTGTGGCTTCTAGTTTGCACCATAATGGTTTCTCAATGAGTGGTGAAGGGAGTTATAAAAGAACTCGTCGTTCCCCACAGACAGCGCCAAACTGTCGAGGTCGGAAATCTCGCAGTTGAAGTTGGGAGCTACGTGCGCCGAACTTAACTTTTCAGGTTGGCCTCCGAGCTGCACTTTCCTGGTCGGCTACCAGACCTGCACAAGGGAAAGAAGGAAAAGGTGGGGTGATGACCCGGATTTTCCCCTCGAGCGTGCGAATGATTAGTATGTCCAAGCTGGCAGGTAGCTGAGAGCATTTAATGACGAGTTACCTTCTTAAATGAAGAGGGTGGAGCTCTATTTATACTAAGTTCTGGTCTGACAGCATTTAATGCGGCGCAGTTTTATGTCCCATCAGTGCTTTATGTCCCATCGAAACAGCTGGAACTGAGGTCAGGGTTTCCGGGGTCGGGCCAGTCATCCTGGTTGGACATTCAGTTGAACACGCTGGTCTTGACGCTGATTAGCCCACCTCAGCTCGGAATGGATATCTCACCTCAACTCAGGAACCCCTGGTCAATAAATTTTATTTTGACATGGGTATAAAAAGATTATTATTTTAATCTCATTATGAGAACCTTAGACCATGTTATATAAAATGTTACTTGGTTAGAAATCAGTAAACTAGTAAAAGAAGAAAGATCACGAAAGGTATTATTTCGAAAAATGGAGATTCACAAACTCCAAAGATTAATTTATCTTTAACCCAAAGAGCTTAATCTTACCAAAATTTACTCTTTAAAAAAATAATAATAAATGAAGCAACAAAAGAAGAAATTTAGAGGAAAATAATTTTCTTTGTCATTTATGTAATTGCACTAGCTCATATCTAGTATATGATAGTGTCGGGCCCTTTAATTTTTTTTTTTTTTTTTTTGCCTTGTATTACATGGAAATTTTCACAAAGATGAAGAGTTTTTTATACACAAAACTATCAATTGCAAATGTAAGGGCACAACTATCTACATAATTGGCCTGCAACTAGAAAAAACAGTGGACACAATATATATTTACACATTCTAAATTTTATGTGATTATTATTCTTTTCTTTTAAGTTACTACTTTTAGAGTACAAAGGTTTAACACACAAATTCTTCCTAATTAATATTCATGTTGCGAGATGAAAAAAATTAATTTAAAGTACGAATATTTTATGGAAAAATTTTATATTTCCAAATAAAAAAAATTCAAATACTTTCTTTTCCTTAATTTCTTGTTGGTAATTCAAAAAATAAAGTAGATATTTGATTTGTCCTCTTTCATTGGTCTGCTTATCTCTTTTTTCGTTATTAATGATAGTTTCTACAATTACATGGATTAGCCTATTTACACAAAAATCTCGATAATTTCTGCTCATTAATATGAATATTTGACACCTTTTGTAATTTATTTATTTATTTATTTTTTGCGATTGGTTTGTTGTATATCACATAAAACTCTACAAAAAATCTAGGAAATTATCTTCTAAGCGCACGTGATAATCACGCGAAAGTACTTTTTTTCTTGCTAAATACTGAAAGTACAGTTCAACCACCACCGCTCCCGTACCCTACACCACCTAAACAACAACACACTTGTCAGAATATGGGAGTTGAGAAGGAAGTTCTCCGAGCCGGAACCGGTCCCAAACCGGTTCCCGGTCAGACCGTCACCGTCCACTGCACCGGTTTTGGTTAGCTCTGACCACTCTACTATTTATATTTGTAATTATTTATTTCCGTCTTTTTTTTTTCAATAATAGATCTAGTCATCTAGAAGCTTCTTTTTATGTTTCTATTTTGTTCTTACCGAGTGCAGGAAAAAATGGCGATCTATCTCAAAAATTCTGGAGGTAAAGGAAAAAATAATTAATTTTGATTCTGCATATACTATGTATTCGTATGTATACCTATATCTATAATTGTAATGACGTTGAGTGTAATGTAATAGTACGAAGGACCCTGGGCAGCAGCCGTTTTCTTTTCAAATTGGACAAGGAAAAGTTATAAAAGGTAATTTTTGCTGATATATACATACATATGTGTGTGTGAGTGTGTGTTTCTCGTCGTTGAATCAGACTTCTTTGATGTATATGTATTTGTAATTAATTGGAAATGTATTATCTAATTGCAATAATCGTTTGATTTATATGTTATATCTATTCCGGGTAGATTAAAATATCCCTCTGTTTTCCGTGAAATTGCCTGCTAAAAGACTGTGGTACCTTAGTAATCTAGTAATCCTTTACAAGAATGTGGCTCGTTGCCCCCCTGGGTCTAAGAACTGCGAGAGGTTGTTATCACATTCTTCTTAAGCATAGGCGTTATGATGGTTACCCTATAGTTTCCTTACATAGGGAACTAACCTCCTTTTTTGTATATTACTATTTTACAGGATGGGATGAAGGTGTGATGGGAATGCAACTTGGAGAAGTTGCTAGACTACGGGTAATATGCAAATAATTGGTTTGATGTCCGTGCATCTTTTTGCTTATTGAGATGGTATTTGTGTTGCTTAATTGCTCGAAATTGCTACTAATTGACTAGAGTTCTTGTACAGAAGTTTCTAACAGGGCGATCAGACTATAGATCAGTATTTATAAACCCTGTTGCACTTTGCTAAAACTCTGATTAGAAATCACGCCAGGCATCTTTAGGAAAAATATGTGTGACGATTATGCATCGCCCACGTATCTGTTCTGTTGCAGTAAATTGTTCTAATTTTGCTGACATAGCTCGTACTTGTACAAACTGCAGTGCTCTCCTGACTATGCTTATGGTCACAGTGGATTTCCATCATGGGGTATCCAGCCTAACTCAGTTCTTGTTTTTGAGATCGAAGTGCTGAACATGAAGTGACCGTGTGCTCTAGATGGAGGAACGGTGTTTAATCTTGATGTCAAAATATAAGATGGTTAGTCATGGCATGATCGAACTTGTTAATGAGTCCTCTAGACTGAGGATGAATGTCTGGTCTTGATTGTACTATCAGATGGTTAGACATTTTTATGATCAAACTTGTTAAAGAGTCATGGTTGGAGGTTTAACCTTGAATCTTTCATATTATGCTTTTGTTAATTGCCATGAATTACTGCTTCAGTTCATTTGCCAGCTAGAGATTATATGGCTAAAAGTTGATCTCTTGTAAAAAGCCACAATTACAAAAAAAAAAAAAAAAAAAAAAAAAACTCGTTCATCTAGAAGACATGTTAGTGTAAGATGTTACACGAGTTTATTACTAATAAAAGACGAGTTCAAGCAGAAATATAAGTTGAAAATCTTTGAAGGAAAATGAGAATTGCTTGCTTCTGCTTGCATATCCTTAGTTTTTCAAAAGATGACGATCTTGTTGCTTGTTCTCGGTTAAAGAAGATCATTGTCGTTGCAACCCCTAGGACAATATTCATACTGCTACCATATGTGTCTCTGTCCCTAACGGCCCCTCTAATTGCCAAGACTACCTTCATAGATCTTTAGATTATAACATAATTTTGCTTGGCATTGCATGCTAGAACATAAGATTATTGTGGGATGACAATCTTGATCAACAATTATACACTAGTTTTGCCCTTGTTGTATCTACTTGTGGATTTGTTGTGGAAACTTACATCCAAGATCGACGCATTCAGACTTGGATGATTTGCCAATTGATGAGTGTGGGCATGCATGCAAGTTTTTATTTACTAGGTTGTTCTCCATTTAAGTCCTGGAAGTTTTTCTTCCATTGCTATCGGGCTTGCTCTATAAGCTTCAATTCAACATTTCTGATGGATGGAAGCATTAGGTTTTTTGGTGTAGCTGTACCCTTGGGACTTGAACTCTCTCATTTCGTTGTAACATTATGAGAGTGAAGAGAAGTAGCATTCATTCCCATTCAAGTTTTACTTTGAAAGGCCATTGTTCCTTGCTTGTGAGTCATTGTAAAATATTGATTGTATAAAAGTGAGTTAAAAGTGGCCTTCTTTATGTGAAGTTTAATAATCAATCCACTACAATAATCGATTCCATACAATGGCATGGACGGATTTCGGATATGTTATTATGGGCAATGGTTGATTCATTTACGGGTCAGGTTTATAGTCTTTATTGATTTCAAGAATGAAGCTATTAAGGAGTTCGTTAAAGTTAAATTTTTTAAAAATATGTGTATTTTTAAAGTATTTTAAGTTGAAAAGTCGTTTTAGTTTCTATTGAGAAATATTATTTATATATAAGTATTAAATCACATATTTTTAAACATCAGAATAATAATCTTGAATCCGTCATTAATTATGAGATTAAGCGATTTATTTAGTAACCAAATTTAGTCGGGCTATTGGTACAAGCGCCAGATGTCAACAAATTACTAGTCAAGATATGATTTGTCTAAAGGGACTTCATCCAACTTCCTAATCTTCATCGAAGCATAACTAATGTGAAAGAAGCTTTTTGTCATTAAAAGGGCAGAATTCAACTCAGGAGTGGCTGAAGAAATTTATCATTTAGGTTTGTTTGGTGAGGCCTATGATTGATGATAACGTTTTATAAACTTCGTATTACAACAATTGATTGTCGGATATTTTGTATACCCACCTATGATGATATAAAATAAATTATAGAGTAGTTGGACCTGCTCTGTTTCAGGCTGCACTAAGCATCAACTATACTAACAATGACTGCAAATCATTGGCCTGAAACATGCATAATTTATTATTTTTTAGTCTTTTGATTTGTTAAGATCGTGCTGATTATTATTTCTACATCCTCATTGAGCAAATAATTAATCATAGTGGTCAAAAAAGATAACTAATCATAACAAATTTTCATATTTTATGGACTTTGAAAATATACCCTTTTTTAAAGTATGACTCATAAAAAAAATAAGGAAATTCTTCAGTATGGGAAGCAAAATGGGATTTTAAGATCAGCCTTATTTCGGAAAAACCAACTCCTATTTCTTGAATTTTATACATAACTCTGACGACAATCTAAGCTAATATCATTTAGGTAGTAATGGTCGTCTTGACCTTGAAAATAAGTTAGGAATATTACTAGCATTAACGTTGTAAGATTTTCATTTTTATTTTCTTTAACCCCTGCCCTCATATGCTACTCTTTACTCCCGCTAACTAGACTATTCTTAAATTTCACTAACGTTGTAAGTTATTAACATTGGGGTGACAAATTCATTATTAAAAAAGTAGTGACTCTTCAACTAATTAGTAATTACTTGTGATTTTTTACAAGTAAAACTTACATGAATTGATTCATTAATCTTAATTGTATTCTAATTCAACTTCATAATTTGTTTTTCCTTTTGGATATAACAAAAGTAGATTATTACTTGACAATTACACTACACGTCAATTGTGTTATTACTTTCACAAAAATAAAAGGGAATTATTACTCCAAAATTTTTGTAAACAAAAGTGAAGGGCACTATCGTTATTATCGTTCATATATTCCTTTACTCTCGCTAGTCACTCTACCCACTGCTTCACTTTGTTTCCAAGTTTTATCCATATACACTGTTCAAAAGATTCTCTCAGCAACAACACGCGCGCGCGCGCGCGCGCACACACACACACACACAGTGGCTTGGAGCTTTGAGTTTGTAAGATTCTTCTTATTGGTTCAACGATCTGCTCATTCGGATACCTTCTTCTGTAAGTTGTCAGAGTCTTCTCAGTATCTTTCAATTCACATTATATAACAACTCGGTGTAGCAAACACCGATTTTGAATTTATTATATGCAACCTTATTTTATATTTTTTTCGATTTTGTTTTCATGACTCGAATTTGTGATGTTATGCGGTGATAGTTTTACCGTTAGTTCTTGATGTACTTGATTCTTCTATGTCCTCTTTTTGATTACCCTTAAAATAAAACTTAACTACTTCCAAGATCTTCAACAATGGAGCCAACTAAGATCAAATATTTTATTTCTTTGATTTTTCATATCTAAATTAAGCAGCCCATAAAACATAATCACATGTATAACTGATATAGTTTATGTTCTTGGGTTATTTGCCCCGTTTTTTGTGGGATTTTCTCTGTAATATTTGTATTCAAGCCTTGCAGCATCATATGATTTTGGTTGAGGGTTGAATTTGTTTTTGTTGAAAATTGGACATATGAGCTTCAAAGTTCTTTCTTGTTTCGTCCTTTATTTTCTTCATCTGAATTTTGCTGTTTTGTGAATTTTTTTGGGAGATATAACAACATTTCCAATGTGTTTTAGTAGATTAATTAGAAGTTGTTTATAACTAATTGATTACTACTGTTCTTGAATTTGATGCATCTGCTCTTTGCCTGCTTTTGCAGGTTGCTTGGAGATATATCAGCAGGTGGTACATGATTGCGGATTCTTGACTCGTATTTAGGATTCGACACTATGCTGTGGCTAAGTTTGTCAATTGACGTGTTTCGTTATGTTATCTCCTTGAATTTGTATTGTAGGGTTATTCTATGAATTGTAGTTTATTCTAGAGAATCAAGATATTGCATCCATCTTCTTTTCATCACTTGCTGCTCATGGGATCCGACCACTTCTTTTTCGTTGCTTGCTATATCTATATGATTAGCTGAGAAAGCAAGCTACTAACTTTTGTCATCTCCAGTTCTTGTTGAAGTATAATCATTATCCCTCGGTTTGGTTTAGAACTGCTTCAGTTGTTTGCATTCCTTGTTGACTAGTTACTGCTTCTTTATTCTCCCAGTTGGTCTTTCCTTTTCTTTTTCTACCTTCTATAGGCGTTTCTTGTGCTTCAGACGTTCTAGTGAGTGTAGACAGTGAAGTTAATTCAAGGGTCAAGAAGTTATGGTGTGCCAAGCAGCAAGTCAGACGAGATTTCGGGCATTAAAACATGAGAATGGGATTGCAGGCAGAACTACCATTATAGTTAGAGTTATTGCATGCTTTCAACCTCTAAAGATTTGCCAGGTTAGTTCTAAATTTAAATATTGACTATGGTAATCTAATCTGGCACTGGTGCTTTTCTGGATTATGTGACGGATAAAGTGGATTTTTTTTTTTGTTTTTGTTTTTTTGTTTCACATACATGCTCATATACCTGTAGTTGACAATAATGAAGCAGCTGCTGATCTTTGCTTTTTACTGTTCTACCAGGCTGAGTATTTCCGTCAATTGCTTAAGCCTGTCACGTAGATTGACCCCTCCTTTCTGTTTTTGTATCAAGCCTGGAATATATAGCTGTTTGCCTAGTTTATTTTCATTCCTGGAAGTAATTGAGGTTGCCGATAAAGTTAAAGGAATACCCTGGTATGATAATCGACATCTTGTGTTTACTTGTGCTAAATTCTCTTGATTAGCTTTCAAGAACTTCGAGTGACAGTTGTAGTTATGAATATTAGATTACCAGGATGTTTATGGCCCAAAAGCCTTGGCCCTTGCAGCCGCATCCTTTGTGGAGGTCGTGTGATTTGAATGACGTGGTGACATATCCACAACACCGGCAACAGAACAAATTGCCATCTTTTCCAAACTCCTGCAATGTTATGGCGGAAGTGGCATTTCCTGGGCCTTCTGTTTCTGTTTTACCCAGATCAGAGATAGGTCAATCAAATGAAGTTCACAGGTCGTTCCAAAGTTCACCTCCTTATTTGGGAAGCTCAGATTTGACTGCAGACTTGATTATGAAAGAGTCTTGGATTGCTTTTTCCCATGGCGTTGGTGTCAAAGCTACACCAAATCCTGCATCTGGTAGTGGTCAAAAGAAGTTCCTTATTTTTGATCGCTCTAGCAATGAGACTCGATATATTATCAGTCCTTTTCTCCCTTCCCCTCTACAAAATGAGATTACTGTTCCGAAGACTTCTCTTGATGCATGCAACATGCGCGATTCTAGTGTGGAGAAGGAGACAATATCTGTTATGGAGCTCATTAACTTAGAAAAGGTGGATGAGAACAACATAATTGATGAAGAAAGTGAAATGCATGAAGACACGGAAGAAATTAATGCATTGTTATATTCTGATGACAGTGATGAAGATGATGATAGTGTTGATGATGACGATGATGAAGTTACAAGTACAGGTCACTCTCCAGTTGAAATTAGAGGGGTTCATGACAATGGTGGACAAGTTCTGGAAGTTGCTAGTCCTGATGGCTCGAATAAAAGGCAAAAATTGCTTGATGGCAGGTATAAGAACTCATCAGTGATGGACACAACAAATTCGGTGAAGCTGGACAGAACCAGCAATGACATTGATGTTGTGGAATCGAGTTGTTGTGCTGTACGTGAAATCCTCAGTAAGGACACAGATTCTATTTTGAGTGCTTGTGAGAAGAAGCTTAACATCCGTGAAATGTTAAAAGTTCTTGAGAAAATGGTTCCTGGGCTAGAGGGTAAGGATCCAGTGCTGATTCTTGATGGAGCAATCGACTATTTAAAGTTGTTGAGGCTTAAGGCAAAAGCAGTTGGAGTTGGCTACACTTGAGTGTAAACCACTGTTCCTAAGTAGCATATCAATATGAGAGTTCCTGAAGTAATCCAATAGATTTTCTATGGGTGAGCTTGAAGGATCTGAAAATAAGATGTCTTTTGATTTCTGAAGCCTTGACTATCTTTTTCATGCTATAGTGCATTTTGTGCCGTGGGGCCAATAACGTGAGGGTTTAATGGGGTGAATTTTTTGCCTAATCAACAGAGATGGAGTGTATTTATGCTTATAAGTGGTGAGTAGAATGATTATTTGATAGCTTTTGGGGATTAAAGAAAGTTGCATTTGAACGCATGGTTTATGGTAGTGGTGTTTGTGCTGTAAATGTGGACTTCTTTCCCAGAAATGTTGAGACTCCAATCGGATTAGGCGCATGCGTGGTTGGTGATTGGTGTCCCACACTTCAGTTCCCGTTTCTCTTTGCTTTTGATGCTTCCATCATGCCAGCTTGTTGCTCACACAAGCAGCAGAGATAAACGATACTCGATACACGAAACTCTTGTTATATGTCAGGTTCAGTAAAGGGTAGGACTCATTCAAGAACTAAGATGCTCAGATGGGGCCCTGAAGGTTCATGATGAACTTTTGATGCCGATTCGTGAGCGAATCTTGTCGTAAAGGCCGGTTTGTTTTCATTCGTGAGTTTTGTACGTGTCTCTCTTGTGAGTTGGAGTCTGTAGTCTATTGGATTTCAATACCCTGTGTGTCTTGATATTATTGTGTGTTATAAATATTCCAGTGCTTTGATGATGATTGTAAAACTTCATTGATTTTTACTTTTAGCTTTTGGTTGTTTTTTGATTGTTAATCTAAAGATCTTTATATGCTTGTTTTCCATTGATAAAAGGACTTCAAATAAAAATGTTATTACGTTATAAGCAATCCAACAATTGTAATTTACTATTGATGTAGTTAAGATGAATGATACGATAATTTATAATTGTTAAATTTCAATCCTTACTCATTGATAAAGCTATCAAGCTTAAAGGACAAATACTTCAACGTTGAAGGAAAAAGAAACTCCTTTGTACGTTTTGTGCACTTTGTCATTTGTCATCCACTAACTGCTAATAAAATTGTCATGAAAATGACTGCCACAATATCATAATCATTACAGTTTGGATTTATTTATGGAAGTAGTTATCAATTTTTTTCTTTGTATACTTATATTCTCTGTCCTTTTTAATAAGCACGCTATAGGATTGCGCAAATGATGAGTTAGACGGAGAATGTTCTTATTGGAGAATAAATCACACACCATTGAATTAGGACAACACATGAGGTGGACCCCACGTGTAGTGATGCAATACACATGAGGTGAATTACACGTATAGTGGGTCCCACTTCTCATGGGGATACCCATGGCTGGATGAAAATTTTACATTATATGTTAAATTCAATCCAACTCATTAGCAGTTTTCTATCTAAATACAAACAATTTTTTAACAATGAAAGAAATTACTCACCAAAGAACAAAGAGATGGCAACTGGCTGAAGCTATCTTCTAAATCAATCCTATGACCAAAAAAAAAAAAAAGAGTAGTATAAAAGATAGCGTGGTACACGAAACTCCCACTATGCGAATACTAGGCTTTTGGCTTGAGATGTGGAGATCATATCTATTCTCAGCAACAAAATGCTTCCCTTCTGCCAAAATTTAATTCCTTAGGAAATGGAATTTCTCCACCTTCTAGGTGTCTTTCTAGTCAGTTCAGCATTTGGCATCTGAGATCCAATATCATGTGATTCTACATTTGGAATCTTTGTGAGTTTACTTAGCTTTTTCCACCCTATAGTCCAAGCAGATGTGTGTTTTGGGTTCATCATCTTTTCAAACTGCCCCTGCAAAGTATCAAACTCATGTTGTAGTTCAAGGTACTTTGCTTTAACACTTTCAAGTTCAAACTTTAATGTGTTTATGTCCTTCTTTGCTGCTGCCCACCCCTCTCGAAATGACTGTGGCGGTCCTTCGAGTAATGTCTTACGGTTTGACACAAGAGGCTGGTAAGACTCTCCGGCTTCTTTGAGCGCCTTGTTGGCTATTGCATTGCTTATTTTCATCTGTTCAGAGAAGAGAACTTGTACCACAACTCTAAGTGGGAGTCGTTCGTTCTGAGCAGCGTGCATACACGCATCAATTGAGAGCTTCTGGCAATCCATCACGCGGCAGAGCCTCTTCCTTTCGTGTTCTATCAACGTTGGATGCGCCTGCCAATTTTGTATATCATGTCAAATTTCTGCCTGTTTAGAGCTATTTTATCAAGTGTACTTCAATCTTCATATGAAGCATCAATTACATAGTGATCACATTCAACTAATTTAGTCATGTTTGATAATTGTCTTTGACTTATGATGCCATCTTGTTTCAATATGTGCAAAGATTTATGCGAAAATTAAACTGTTGAAAAGCAGAATCTATGGAAATTATAAAGCAAGAAACTCGAAAAATTACCTTTAGATAGGAATCTATTGCTCGATACAATCCATCATCACAGTTTCTTGCGGATTCTGGCAAAGCCTCTGCCAAGACTTGAAATTTTGTTAGTGAAAGATTTCTATCACTGGACACCTCCGTAAGATAACTGTCGACAAGTCGTGCCACTCTCATCTTGGCATTCGGATTAGTAACCATTGGAGTTCCATCATAAAAATTCTTGTGAGAAGTCGATTGTCTACTGGGACTTGAACTTTCTGTCTGCTCCTGAACAAGGAAATGCTCCAAAAGTCTCTGAACAAGATCGACATCATACATAGTCTCGCTTTTACTGTACGAAGGTATGAGAAGATCTGCCAATGTAGCCTGTTCAAACTGCATACCTACGCGTTTCTCCAGTTCAGTAACCAACGCAGGAGAGACTTTTAACATGTTTGCCATCCTCAACAACCGGAGAAGGAAGCTACATTTAACACTGTCCTTCTGTGGTGGAATGATACTTATGAGGCTTTCAATAATCATCGTTGGATCTTTCGCCTGATCAGTTGGTGTATCATCTTTAGTTCCTGCCACAACTATATGCAGCCCCCCTTTCCAACTACTGCTACTACCATTACTGCTGCTGTTGTGGCTTCCTTCATCGGCTGCCC
Source organism: Ehretia macrophylla (assembly GCA_037974665.1). Classification (NCBI taxonomy): domain Eukaryota; kingdom Viridiplantae; phylum Streptophyta; class Magnoliopsida; order Boraginales; family Ehretiaceae; genus Ehretia; species Ehretia macrophylla. The sequence continues at coordinate 50,982,385 of CM075766.1, forward strand.
CTGACCCCTCCTTTATCAGACCTGGAAGCCACTTAGCTGAATAGTACATTATTGCAGCTCCAATTAATTCATGTCTCATCCCCTTTACCTTAATTGCAGTAACAATGCGCACAAAGTGATCGATTCTTAACATTGAAACATCCTCAAACCACCAATCATGGGGTACCTGCTGGTTTCGACTTGGACTAGAATCCTTCTTTTCACTCCATCTCGGGCTGGAAATATTTGCAGACTTTCCTGTATATTGCCATCTTATCCCTTTGGGATTTGAGCAAGCTTTCCATGCGATTGACTCGCTGCATCTTCTAACAATCTGGAGATTCTCTGCCCACGGTGATAACTTCTCACAGCTTTTCAGTACCACAATGGAGTCTCTCCATGATGATAACACCACATAACTGAGAAAAGCTTCGGTTTTGAAAATGAGATTGCCTTCTTCCAAGTCTTCTGTCATTTCTAGGTACTCTGCTGCACATCTTAGGCCGGAGATATTTGTCGCGGTTAGATCAACCGCAATTCCATAGCAGAACTTTGCCGCTAGTTCTAAAGCTTCAGCTCCACCTGGAAGGTCATCCAAAACTATCTTGCTCAACTCTGCATCCCTTGATTCACATATGATTCTGTTCATCTTTCCACTCCGCGAAAGCAAAGGATACTTCCACACACACACACACACACACACACAAATAAAAGAAGCTCAAAGTCAAATAAAGTCCATAGGTGATTAAACATTCGAAGCTATAGTCACAGATATAAGATTTCTATACCTTGTGTAGATGGAAACTAACATCTCCAACCTGAACCAGTAAGTCACTTGGAATATCAGTTGCAACATGCCTGTTTTCAGAACAAGCACACCAAGCATATTAAGTTGCTTAATCTATGTAACTTTTGGTAATCTTGGAACAAACAGAAAAAGTAGCTTAGTGGAAGGACGTAGACCTCCCAAAAGTAACAGAGGTGTGCAAAGGTTTGCTCAGGCCGGACAGAGATTCAACATAAGTTTAAAATTTAATATCTATAAGACACAGACCCTTTTAAGTGATGCACTTTTGGAAAAGAACAATTATGAACCATATCAATATTTTCTCTTACATACCAAGATTGGCCTCGTTGCTCAAAGCCATCGGTCTCTACCCCATGCTTGCTTCCATTAAAAACTCCATTGCCATAGTCTCGACGTCCTCCAGTGGACTCAGTTTCTGATTCCCACATGATTGATTGAAACTATAGTATGCCAGAAACGAGAGCAGAATTTTGCAGGCAAGTGATCAGAGAGAATGAGCAGAAGAACAAATAAGAACAGCACAGGAGGCTTGGCTGATGACTGAAAATGAAGAATCCCATATGGGAATGATTGGAATTATCTCTAATTGTCGGCTCATCACAGATTTTCAAGGCTTCCTACAGGCTGTGAAGTAAAGGACACACTAGTACTGTTTTTTGGATCACTTCACTTATAATTCTTTTCTCCAACTCTGAAATTTCAGATATTTTTTTCTATGCAGCTAAGATACAGATTTTACACTAAGAGGTGAGTGATACGGTCACATGGTGACTTGAATTCGAACCACAATTTCAACAATCATTGTTCTAAAAAAATACAGATTTTAGTTCTCTCTTTATTGCACTTTGTGAGATTTTTTTCCCTCTCTCCTAGCATATGAGGTCCAAATATATGATACATTATATGTTCAGTACTGTGAATGAGACTGATTACAATCCCAAAACATTCTCCTAAAGAGCTATGAACTTGTATGTAACTCATTTATTGAAATCTATGATTTAGTATGGGAGAGTGGACCACTGTCTTATTGATGCCTCGTTTTTCAAGCATTTATCTTAGTTTTCCGAGTCGTTGATTTGTGTAAGGCCTCAGGACTCGCAACCACCATGCTGCATCCGAGGTCCAAGGCTCCAATATGATGGGATAAAGAGAAGAATAACAAGAAGCCTAGCATATGATATCACTTTATGAAAGAGCGGCTCGATGCATGAAATTCTTATGATGCACGGTTCGAGAATGTATGAAACCCACAAATAGAACAAGGGAAGAAAAATTGAGATTTGATTAATACAGCCAATTGTCCTCATTAATAAGAGAGGTTGTTGTAAGGGTCCTACAAGTTTTATGAATTGTCCTTGTTGTGACTCGTGCACTAGAAAGATTGGTGAAATTGGCTTATGGCTTGACTAGTTGGTCAAGTGAAAATACCATCTCAAAACATCATGTCACATTGAAAATTCTCTACTCTTGTATGTCTAAATTATGGAAATTCCCATGGATGTACACCTCCTCTTCATCCAAAGCAAGGGATTATCTGTAATACATAATTTATGGTTGACTAATACGTGATCTAGATTAGACATTATACCATTTACACGATATAAAGGAAGTATCTCACTCTTTAAAATATGTATTTAAATTACTTTTTCACTAATAAAATATACTTATTTACCAATAATTAAAAAAAAGAAACCAACAAGTGTGCAGCTCCCTCACCACCTACTCTTCTTCCTAGTACAACAACTATAGCTATGACCCATCGAGAATTCTTTCACAGCAGAAGGTTCAATTGACTTAATTAGAAATTTATTGTTACTTTCGACTATAAATCTATAATTGTTCCCCTATCCTATACTTCAAGACCATGAATATGAATTTATATTATTTATGTAAAATTTTATGATAATCAATTATTCGTGCTTGTGTTTTTTTTTTTTTTTTTTTTTTTCCCCTTCTTTTTGTGCAAAGTTCAACCATAAATATCCATCCACGTGGTGTGGACACATTAGTTTTTGCCCTTTTTGATATAATTCATGGAAAAAATTGTCTAGGATGGAAATACCAAGAGCATGGCTGTAATCATGCCACGCCAAGTTTTTCTAACCTTTCCCATGTGCATCTCTACAATGCTTGTTGGAGTTAGGCCAGACATGATATGTTTGAAGTCTTTAGGAAATTGCCCATAGCAATTTTGTTGTCAGAGCTCTACAGATGAAACAAGACATGAAAGTGTTGGGCCCAAATGGCTTTTCTGGATCAAGACTCCAAGATGATAATATAAATCTTCATTGGACATGGCCCACTTGCTTGGTAATTTGGACGAGTCTAGGAGACATCTTACAAGTAGAATGACACCCAGAGGCTTCAAGGGACGACAGACGAGCATTTCGATTCGACATGCGTTCACATGATGTTTGTAGACTCTTAGAATAAGATTATGCGACATTCATCTCTTATGACTTAGAGGGTGGTTATAGTGTTCTTGAGAGTAGTAGTGAGGGTAGAGGCCAAGCTGCCCCTAGGGTTCCTTTGTCTAGATTATTTATAAGAATTTCTTGACTTGTAGTTTAAGTTGGGCTTATTACAATATGAGTTCGGGTTAACCCAAATAGGTCTATAGTTAAGAATGAAGACTAGACATTGGCCACTACAATGTTTACCACCACACTTGGAGGAGGTGCGCCATTTTTGCATCAATTTTAAGTCCCTCTCAATCAAGGTAGCAGTTAGTGTACGAGTTTTCTGTTTTTAGTGTGATTCGGAGAAGATAATTTAGACTAATAATAAGATTTATTATACGTAACTTTATTTTACATGCAACACTCATAAGAATCAATTTTTTATCAACAGCCAATAATATATTCCCTGAAAAATTCAAGATTCAAACCCATGATCTGAATGTTGAAAATATGCCCTCGTAACAAATTTAAGTCGGAAATTTAACTATTCGATAAACATAAAGAACATGAAAAAAACCACAGAAAAAAACAGTAACCACCTTTCAGCTACAAGCACAAACATTTGAAACACCATCGATGCTCTTCTGCGAAGCTTCTTCAGTTTTCCTCATATTCACTTCATTAAGAACATTTCTAGCCCACTCAGAAAAATAGGTTTCATTATATCCAATTAAACCATTCTTGAAAATCGACATACAACGTCGATCATCTTCTGGGTAAGGGCATAGTTCACCATTAGGGTCTCGCCATGCACCTTGGTGTTTCATCCCTGACCAGCTAGCAATCCAGTGATACACATATTGTCCAACGCCTGCAAGTTTTAACCACCCTTTGGGGAAAAATTCCATTACACTGCTGTTTCGATCCATGAGAAACATGTTGGTCAATTGTGCTCCGTGTGGAGAGACTAAAATGTCCGTCGAGCTCATCAATTTCACCTGCGGAAAATATTTTACCAGTCAAGTTTCGTTTTGGCGCGCGAGGCTTGAAGTGAAAATATGAGTAACTAGCATCATACCTTCCTGTGGTTTGTCGAGATAAGTGAAATATATGTTACTTCGTTTTTTAGGTAAGATCAAGGCATGCGGGCTTTAATTTTGTAGTATTTGTTTGCGCAAAAAGCATCCCTTTTCTTGCATATTCAATTACTGTATTTTTACAAATTTACTCTTCCCTAATTTCAATGTTAATTCATTTAATACTTTCTCAAAAGAAAAAATTGATGACACTCACATTTTTTTTTTTCTTCAAAGAATAATGCATGAAATAGGGGACCCAAAGTAAATCATGTGACTTTGAAATAATCATTTTGAGGAAATTACGGATTTAAAAAATAAAGGAAAATTAATTGTATGCTTCTTTTTGTAAAATATACTTTTCACAGGATTAATTATCGATTTGTTTCCGATTGATGTCTTAAATAGAAGATATAGAAAAACAAACACAAATCACTTTAGTTCAGCAATTATAAAGAAAAATGAGGAGGTGTGAAAGGTAATTTGAAAAATATTTCTAAGATACTTGAAATTTATCTTAAGTCAAACAAAACAGTTGAAAAAATGAATTTAATTAATGAATGGAAATTGATAATCTTTTTAAATGCATATTCTAAATCAACTTTGAAATTTATTAATTAATTAGCAGAATTAACCATAATATATCTGAAAAGGACTAATCAATTCATCATCAAAATTAGCACGTCGATAATGGCCATATATATCAAGTTAATTATCTTGATCTCAGTAATGCTTTATGCATTAAACGTCAAATCTCTCGTGTATATAATACAAAGCCACTATATTCTAACCTGTTGGCAGAATGTTAGGTTGTTGGAATAAGCCACCATTAACCTGCAACCTTGGACCTTCTTACATAACTTGTCAAAAATGGTTATCACAGCAGATTCATTCTTGAACGACCTCGGCCCTGTTCTCATGAACAACGTCAACCCAATCACAGGCAAGCCCTTATCATCAACATCTGCAATTCTACCTTGAAGACTCACATTACAGTACATTCTAGCCTTGCATCGCAACAGATCATACACCTCCAACCTCCTCTGCCGAGACATACCACCTTCATTATGCCTCATAACCACAGCATCTTCAAAACAAGCTGGAACAGTACTACTACTACTATGATCATCACCATCACCAATATCACTGTTAAAACCTTCGAAGCTTTCAATGTAGAGAGGTTCACCAAATGTAGCCTCCATTAATGTCCTCAACCAAGGTCCCATCTTGGTCCTAAGCTCACCCCAGTGGTATAATATCCACCTGGTTGGGAGTTCACAATTGTTCTTTATATGCCATGCTACAAATGGCATCACAGCTGACAAACCATGCCATATGTTGTCATAATTGTAATGATTGTAAGACACAAACGTAAGACCTTTCATGAGGGTGGCATTGTAAGGTAGGGTTTCAGGCCATGCAAGTGCGTAAGAATTCCATGAACCATCATGTGTATCGTTGCCTTTAAGGCATAAAAGCCTACCTTTCGATGCTTGTGAAGGGAATTGTTGGTATTGTACCTCGCCTTCCTCGTGTGTGTCATACATGGAGCTCATGAACCATGTGTGGCCTTGTAGGGCTGTGTTGGAATAACGCAAGTCCTTTAATGGAAGAAAAGTGACCGCTTGTCGAAGCTTGGAAGCCATGGCTTTGAGCTCTTGGCTGCAGTCATTGAAGCTTGGTAGGCTTGTGTTGATGATGGCCTTTTGCCATTGTTGCATGAAAGTCCATGAAGGTATCGGTGCCGAAGATGGAGATGGTGATGGGGTTTGATGAAGGGATTGGATATGGAATAAAATGAATAATATGACACAAATGGCTAGGAGATAGATAGAAAATTTGGGAGAATAGAAAGAAGATGGTGAGATTGTGCGTGCATTGGAATAGTTTGATTTCTTCGAGTTAGCTTTGGCCATGCTTTCTTGTTCTGAGGCTGCCTTGGACATGGCTCGATAAGATTGAGATGATTATGTTGCTTTTGATGATTTAGGTTAGATATAGAAGATAGTGAAACTATTACCACAGTTTTAGAAATAGAGGAAGAATTGTAACTTTTAGAGAAGTGGGGAATAAAATTTTGTTGCCCCAAAAATTGGATGGAATTGTGTAGCAAGTCGTTGTGATAAAAGTTTCGAGATTAAATTTGTATTCTCTTATTATACATATTATTTGATCTTTAATTGACTTAAAGCATGAATTAGAATGTATTACCTCATTACGGGATCGGTTATTTTAGGGGTAATCTAATGTATCTTATTGCAAACATATTTTTTAGTCTTTAATAACTGATTTAGAATATGTAGATGTATCGATGAATTACGTATAGAGTCAATAATTTTAAAATTAATCTAATGTAATTTTATATAAGATAAGTTATTCTATAAAATTAATAAATAAATAAACAAACAAAATTGGGAACAAATGGACAAAGCTAACGGGAAGCAAAAGTGTAAAGTTGACCTTGCGATTTAAGAAAACGAATTATACTTGGAAATTAGGGAAGCAAATTGCTTTAGCAACATCTACCGAGAAGATCCCACCTTGGGATCTGACATCACAACACGCTTCAGATTTTTTTATTTTTTATTTTTTTCCCTCAAAACAACAAGCCTCAGATTGACGCGCTACACTAAAACTTAAGAGTATAAAGTTGGCAAGATTGGTCAAATACGTAGGATAACGGCAAAGTACCATCATTTATATGGATTAATAGTTTATACCTAAAACTAATTTTTGTTTATATTATCTCGTACGTAGTCTCGTTTTTTTTTTTTTTTAGTTTTTTTTTTGTGTGTAAATGTCGGGCTCTTTTTTAAAAATCAATTTATATTAAGTGATTAATTCAAGATCTTATGTTATTTTGAAGTTTATAATTTAGTAATGTAAAAGAATTGTACTCTTTTTAACATTTTGAATACGTATATAAATATTTATACCATCACAAAGATTGTTATAAGTAAGCCCTTACACCTCTTAAAAGTAGTACATCTAATTGGCTCTCGATGAAGCCCTTCTAGACTCTTGATTGATGATTTTCATCTTACTGGAATTGGATGATCATCTTTGTATTTGTAATTTGCTCTTATTAATAGAAATCTCTTTTGATTAAAAAGAAAGAAAATATAATATAATCATTGATGACATTAAATTAGGGCAATGGGGCGCCATACCCCGTGTATTCCTTTGCTTGTATACTAAATTTCATTAAAATATATTATTGTCCAATGTATTTTGAAGTCATAACCCTCTTTAAATACTTTTGAAATCCATCTATAGGCAACTAATAAGCTTAGGGTTTTACTTGGGCCTTGTTTTCAATTGCCATTTAGATACAAGGCCTTTTGAATCCTATAAACTCACAGCTGTGCAGCTGTTGAGGTGGTTGTGCGACCATTCATCGCTCCTTGCCTGAACGTGTATGTCAATAAGGTAAGCAATGCTTCGTGATTTGAATCTCATCATAACATAACGTTGTAACGTTATAGGAAAATTTAAACCTGTTCTTTGACCCTGTTCGATATGCAAAATGGACTTTCTGTAATGATATGAAAACTGTCTTTCATATGTAGTCCGCTGTAAGCGTGTACCTAATAAAGCAACATCGTCCTCCAATCAAGGTATTCACAATGTAAAATCCATCATGTAGATAGCGTCACAATATACATTTGCTCTATATAGAAAAATTATAAATTTTAAGAGCAACAGAAAGGAATGAGAAATGGAGGACCCAGCATTAGCTCTATTCTTCCCAACAACATAAAAGTCAGGGAAGCAACCTCAAGCCTAAGGTGATCGTTAGAAACTAGATAGGGGTTGCATTTTGTTTCACCATACATGACAAACATCATGTCCTGATGCACCAAAAGCAACACGGAATTATGTCTCATGACATTAGAGTAAGAGGTATACGAGAAATCTCTTAAAAACATCCAGAAAGGACGTCCGCCTTCCTAACATGAGATAGGGCCCGCATCTGTCTAGCCGTTTTTAAAAGTTTTCAAAGCTACACTAACCCACAATATTGAAAAGCGAAAGATATCTAGAGAATAGTGAGAGAACGAGTTCACTTACAAGAGAGAACAAATTAACGGAAGAGCAGCATGACAAGCCAAATATTTCCAGAACATGTTAACATGTACTGCTATTTGCAGCTACATTTATTCTCTCATAACGGGCGAGTCCCTTAAAATTGCTCAAAATCGAAGATTCTTAATAACATAAAATTGGTCTGATGGTCCTATATTTCCCGCTATTCATCCCTAATCTCACAGCCCGCGTCAACCAGAATTGCCCCAAAACTTACGGCTTTCTCTCCCAGGTCATTTTGAGCAAATGCCTTCAACACCCTAATGCAGATGGAGCTGTCGAAATCTGTGGATGCAGATTGCTTCCACTGTACAATAATGTCTCTTACCTCTTTCAAATGCCCGAGCATCATATATGATGAGATTATGCATGCATAATTTCTGCCAATCATCTTTTGCTTAGTCATTCCCAAAGATTTCCAGATCTGATCGAGTTTGTCTTTGTTTCCCAAGGCCCCGTACAAAATGATAAGGAAATCATACGTTATCCATTCTCTTTGCGTTATACCCTTCTCGCTTTCAACTATAGAGTTGGATCCTGAATTAGTTAGCTGACCAGATGCAACATATATATTGACGAGGTTCACATATCTTTCCCAGCTTTCATTATAGCCAGGGTTGAGAGTCATCTCATTAAGAATTCTTCTCACCCCATCAATGTCAAGAGATGCAGCAGATGAACTTAACCACAGATTGTAAGTGAATAGGTCAGGAGCAACCTTCTGGTGCTTCAGTTCGTCAATGACAAGAGAAACCTTCTCCAACTGCCCAACTGACATGTATAAAGTCATTAGCTCGTTGTAAGTGACAGCACTCAAAGAGAGATCTGCTTCCTTTATTCTAGCATAGAATCCCTCAGCCTTGTCAACTAGTTTTGACGCAGCGTAAGAGTGGAGGAGAGCAGTGTATGTTTCACTAGTTTTTGCAGTGGAAGGTAAAGCTTCAAAGTAGCGTTCAGCAGCCTCTATGCCAAAAACTTTGTTCATCAGGTCGATGCGAACAGCATAGTCAGAGTCTGATAGGTCAAACTCATCATGAGAAACCATCCATTCTGATATCTGCAAGCTTACAATTAGTTATATCGGTAATTGGTACTAAAATAAAATGAGAAAAAGAAGTGCAAGTCCCAAAAACATAGGCAAGAAGACTCTATAGGACAATCTTTGTCTTCCCATACATGTTCCCTCTTTTTCTGTATACTTTTTACATTCAATACCAAGCTTAAGCTAATTTCTAGATCATCTGAATCATTAGCAAATTAATCCAACCATTCTGCAATGTCAGAAGGAATCATTATTACCACTTGAACAAGCCCCTTGTCACTTTGTCCAGATGTTACAGAACAGAACTCTAGTCTACAAATATCACCTCAGCGTATGAATAATTTAGGAAGAGATCATAGAGAAGTTAGTTCAAAGATATTAGCCCAGCGTATGGAACATTTCTCACAAGAAAAGAAACATGTTATCACTATTGATGCCATTTGAATAATACACATTCACTATCAAAACCTAGTAAAAAATTGAACTCGTACAGAAGTGTTCAACCAAGAGGTGAAGAATAGAGGAAGCATCAAACTGAAGTATAACTTGCCTCTTACTGCTCCATAATTTCAACCAATAGTTTAGAAACTCAAGTGATAAATATTTCACAAGTCGTGAGTTTAATGTTCTCTTTCTCCTTTATTTTCATAGACAAATTCAAATAGTACAAAAGCAGTCTTTAACTGAAGTAAAAACATAAATTAAAACAGATGCAAGATCTTGTACTCAAAAATACCCAAATTATAATATGTAGGCCACAAAATCTACAAGCAAAATCTTGTACTCAAAAACCCTTGATCCAAACAATGTGGGCACCAGTAACCTGCACAATTAGAAGGTAGAGAGGGTGAATTGAACTTGAGACACAGGTCTTGTGTCGACCAAAGACACTTCGACTCTCAAATCAGCATTGGAAAGGTGGATAAGGTAATGTAAAATATAGTGAAAAGGTAAGAAAGTTGGGTGATTGGATTATTGATAGGGATTGTTGAAATTGAGGGTTCTTTGTAAGTAAAGTGTTTGAGAGAGTTTTGGTATTGCATGAGTTGAATCCCTTTTCCAACTTTAGGAGAGGCCTTATATAATGACTTAGGGATCACGTAGAATCACCCTCAATGTGATATCGGAGATTCAAACTCTAGGAAATGTTGCAAAAAAGTTATCAACAACAATAAAGGGACGATTATACCAGATTCACGTATTCCATACCTCATAAGCATGAATGGTCTTTAATAGGTGACGCCCAACTACAAACGTCTCATCTGGTAGGGTTGACATGCTTTTAAATTGGCTTGGTTATACAACCCCAACACCTGGTGAAGCCGAGTCGAGTTAATTGAAGCCGATCCAATTGACTTCGAACAATGCAGTTGAGTTGTGATATTGATTAGATTCATACCGTGGTGGTTACTAAAGTCCAGATTCAGCCTACTCTTGTGCATTCGACTCAACAGCGATCGTACACTCCAATTGAGTTGGTCATGTGAGGAACATGCTACTTGGGCCATACAAATCATTCAGTCTACACCCAAAGGGGTCTTCAATGGTTAGTAAGAACTGGGCTTGTTTTCCTTAATCGGAATAGGCAAATTTGGGCCAAAGCCAGATTTTGGCCACTACAACCTCCTTGAACACCTTCACAGACAAACGCATTTGCGTCGGCTTCACGAGTTGCACCTTCACGAGTTGTGTCGCATCTGAGACACTTTGAGCAACTTTACAAGTTGCTATATCTGCTTTGGCTTCCCCAGTCGGACTGGTCACACCTTCACGACTGGTAAAGCAGGCATAAATGAGGAAACTGGTGAAGTTACTGAAACTGTTGATCAAGGGACTTGTAATGACTAAAATCTGACTTCGGTCCAATCTATCATTTCCAATTGACAAAGATAAGCCATATTCATACCAACCAACAAAGGCCTTTTCAGTGTGGGCCAAAGTGCATGATCGCCGAGTCGAGTGGAGGAGATTTCGACCAAATCCGGGTTGATACTTTAGTAACCATCATGGTTCAAATCTAATCAATACCACAACCTACCCGCATTATCTGAAGTCGATTGTATCAACTTTAGTCAACTATACCCAACTTCACATGGTGTAAGATTGTACAAACATGCCAACTCGAACAAATTGGACGTATGCAGTAGGGCCTGTCAGAGACCATCCAAGGGCATGATGAATGGAATACATGAACCTAACATAATCCTCCCTTGATTCCTACTAACAATATCCATAAGTATCAGAATCCATGATATCATGATGAGACTGACTCTACGTGATCCCAAGTCACTATATTTAAGGCCTCTCCTAAAATTGAGGAAAAGATCCAGCACTCGCAGTACCAAAACACTGTTAAACTCCCTACCAATACTCTGATCACTCAACTTTCTAACATTTCTTTATGATTTAAATTATCAATATTGAATTGAACATTGGGTTATCTTTGATAGACACTATATCGATGTCCCAAATTCATTTCACCCTCCCTACATTTAGTTTTGATTGTGTATGTTGCTGGTGTCATCGAGGGTTTCTGAGTCCAAATCTCCACTGTGAATTTTCGTGGTCTACATAATACTTGGTGGTCCTTTGCTTAAAATCTCCACATTAACAAAACATTCACATTGTTAACCTATATCCAAATGACACTAGAGAATAACTGTTTTAGGTCAAATATCTCACAATATTAACCTAAATTATTACTTAAATCCACCGCGCTAACTTATAAACCACAATCATACCATTTACTACCGATGTCGAAAAAAACAAACATTATCCAACATACTTTCTTAGCTCAGAATAAATGAAATAAAAATAGGGAGAAATAGACCTCGAGGGCGTGTTTGTAACGGTGCGATTTTCTGAGCTCTTTAGAAATGCAACGAAGGTCAGAAATGGAGATTTTGCGACCTTCGCTGACCCATCTTTGAAGCGCGTTGGTGGCGCTTCTTTTGGGCAACCTTAAACTGAATATTCTGCTCTTTAAATCATCATTTTGGTCTTCAATTTCAGCAACTTCACATTCACTTGTAACTGATGATGATGAGGATCTGAAGAGTAGACCTTGACGCCGCCTCTCTTTACAAGCATTTCTATTAATGTTAAACAAAGTAATTAAATTGTTATTAACAGGTGATTATAACTTTTAAGCTTTAAGAATAAGTGCTTACTGAAGAAGAATATAGTAGTACCTGGTGAGAGTAACAAACAATGAGCGAGCAGCCATTTTTGTGTGTGAGCCGAATCTTTCTGACCCCAACTCAAGCCGAAGCTTCTTTTATAATAATGTGGGCCAATCTTACGTCCAAAACTAGTGGGCCCTTAAGAAGTTTTATTTGGGCTGGGATTGAGCCTTATAAAATGAGTCCAAGTCAAATTGTCTTTTTTTAAAGCTAGGAACTCAAGTTGTCTCCTCCGAGTGTTTAGATTCTCTTATTTATTTATTCTCTTATCTACTAAACGAGTTGATTTAGTTATTTTAGATCTCAACCATCAATTTTTTTTTAAAATAATTAGAATAAATTTAAATTCAATAATTGAGATTTAAAAAGACTAAATCTTATTGCCAATAATACATCTCATGTAATAGATAAAAAAATAAGTAAAAGAGAAAATTCAAGTCCGTCTTTTATCTACCTTGGTGTAATTTGGTGAATAATTGGTTTCTCTTAACTACCATTACTAATGAGTTTTATTTTTTCTTGTTCATATTATTGACTAGTTGAGTCAAAGAAAGCTTCCTACATTTAGTTTTTTCCTTAATTTCAAATTATTTCATGAAGTTTTTGTATTACTAAGATTTTTTTACAGAGTTGGCGGAGTTAGAGTTCGGTCAAGGTTTGAGGGCAACAACATCTTATCATATTCATAAAATAAATAAAAAAGGAAAATAAAAGATATAGCATTGACCTATCATAAACCAGTAATAATAATAATAATAATAAATGGTTTTTAGTCTCATTAGTTATATAATGAAGTTAAATCGAAAGATTGAACCAATATACGAAGTGATTTTATAAATAAAGAAGGGATTTGAGAGATTAGATTATGGTATATGATCTCAAATAGCATTAGATTGAATTGGTAGCCAATTGGTTGATTTATTTTAGACGAAGATACTCCCATCCAAGTTGGTGATTGCTAGACCAAAAATAAAAATAAAAAAGTTGGTGATTCCGGTTTGAGAGGGTTCGTAGTGGAAAATTAGAGGTGATAATGATGGTTGGTGTTAAATATTTGGAATATAAGGCTCCGTTTGTTTGTCGTAAAATATTTTCTCGTAAAATATTTTTTTAATTTTTTAGTGTTTGGTAATATTGAAAAATTGGTCAATTAAAAAATATTTTACAGTCAACAATTGCGGTTGTTTTTACTTAATTTTTCAGTGTTTGGTGGTCAATTGAAAAATATTTTCCAATTAATAATTGCGGCTAATACAAACTTTGAGAAAATATTTTCATATTCTTTGAGAGAAGAAAATATTTTACAGAACTCACTGTACATCCAAACACTAAAAAATATTTTTCAGTAATTTATTTTTCAAAAAAATATTTTTCCCTAACAAGTTATTTTACGGCAAACAAACAGAGCCTAAGGCTTATTTTGTATAGCATATGGAAAATGATAGCTAGAGCAATAATATTCATCATTTTATTGTTTTTTTCTAAATGTTGAAAGACATATTCATCGTTAAAATTTAACAGATCCTTGAGCCTTTCAAATTATGGAGTAATTGGGATAATATGAGACTTTGTGGAACACTTGAGGATATATTCATATTCGCCTTTAGAGTATTCGATACATGGCTAATTGTGCATTGGCTACTTAGGAAGGTTACTCTAATTTTAATTAATGGAATTCACATTTTGGACCTAAAAAACAGAAGTAGAGCATTTTTATAAACTTGAAATCCAACTACAAGAAGAATAAGAACACACGTAGTATGATATAATATTGTTTTTGTATATTTCGCCTTTATTTTTTTTGATGTAACATGGATTAAGATAGTATCGCAATCTTGATTTAAATCAACCCGTTTCTTATCCAGGAGAATCACCAAATAGAAAATAAAAAGAAACAAAAAGAGATATGTAACATGAGCTATAATTGTGAACCAGGTGGAAAATCCATTCTGCTTTCACCATCCAAATGCAGTCCAGGATTTAGTAATCTAACAACAGAGAAAAACTTCAAATGCTATTCTTCTTCCATTCATGACAAAATTTTGCTTTCAAAGCTCAAGTATGTATAAGAAATCTCAACCAAAAATTATAATGTCTCCATAATAGCAAAAATCTTAAGCTCATTACTTACAATTTTTTGATCCTATTAAGACACCTTAGAACAACTACAGCATCTTCAATTGTCTATTTCAATAGTAAAGTTCCTCTTGTTTTTTCACATCTCATTTGTAGATTATCTCACCTGTTAAAAGTTCTATTGAGGGAGGTGGGAGTTTCAGTTCCTACTCCTGCTATGCCTTGACAAGACTTGCGATGTTCTTGACAAGCTCTTAGTAGTTACTCTGTTTGCAAAAACACCTTCCCTGGATTCATTCACTTTATTCAATTCTTTATCAGATTGTGCTGGATCAGCATTAGCTGTTTCAGCACTGATCAGTGAAGCTGATAATGGAACCAATGAAACTGATCTTCTTAATGGTTGAACCCCCTCCAGTTCTCTAGAATCACTATTTTCAGACTCTTCCTTGGAATCTTGAT
Organism: Ehretia macrophylla; assembly: GCA_037974665.1. Taxonomy (NCBI): domain Eukaryota; kingdom Viridiplantae; phylum Streptophyta; class Magnoliopsida; order Boraginales; family Ehretiaceae; genus Ehretia; species Ehretia macrophylla. Next base: position 50,997,495 of record CM075766.1, read on the forward strand.
TGCTGTTTATTGCACTCTGAATCTGTGGCTGCGATTCGCGAAACTCATACTCCCTCTCCATCTCAAATTCCCCCTGATTCGCCGAACCAGGCTCGGGCGTTTCCTCCAGGGCCCTGGAATTATCAAGATTCTGCTCGGGCGATGATGGCGAGACAAGTAGTGGATTGAGAACGATATCAGCACGGCACAAGGGGCAATTGGTGTGTGATGTTAGCCATGTATCAATACATGGTATATGAAAAGCATGGTTACATTTCGGCAACAGCCTCAGAGTTTCATCTTCTTGGAACTCATTCAAACAAACAGAGCACTCTGTTCCTTCAACAAGACCATCACCTTTCTTGTACTTGCAAATGTTGATCGAACTGATCACTGATGGTTGAAGGCCAGCACTTCTGATGTACCATACGGGATGATAAACCCGATCAGGTTCAAGATCTTGATCAAGAAACTCCTCGCGGCGGCCACCTTCTTCGTTTCGCTGTAGTTCTGATTCCTCCCTTGTTGAATTGCACCAAGCATTGCAGAACTTACAGATGGCATAGAAAAGGAGGAAAACCAAAGCGATGACTAATATGGAAAGAGAGAGGGCGAGGATTTGAGAAGATTTGTAGTGTTCGTTTTCATGGTGATCATCCAAGGTGGTGGTGGTGATGTTGTCTTGTGGGGGTGTTGGAATTGCAGCCAAGAATGGACGGTTGCAGATTGGATAGCAGAAGGTTATGCATGTTAATGGACAAAGGCCCAGTTGATTCTTTTCTGGTTCACAATACGGTGAACAAAAATCTGTAATGGAGTCTTCAATTGATTCATTCAGTAATTTTCTGTAATGGGTCGCCATGGTTATGTAGACATGGAAGAAAAACAAGGATTAGATCAAGAAAGAGGTGGAGTTGTTTGAGGGTTGGGGAGCATTCAATTTGGTTTGCTGCACAACAAGATTTTTGATGACTTTGTAGATGCTGATTTGATTTTTTTTGTTACCCTTCTGTGACTCTTCTTGACTTATGATATGATCTACGTTTCATGGCGGCTGATGCTTATTAGTCTAAACCATTGACACGAAAAATAATAATAATAATAATATACATGTTAAAAGTTGGTGAACTAACACTTTATTTCAAGAAATATCAGAATAATATGGATAATCTTATGCAAATTTTAGTCTCAGTGGCAGTAGCATGATTAAGGGCGAATTTCCGTCCTAATCTCATTTATAAGGTAAACGGTGATAGCCAAGTATAGACCTCGGCTAAAAAAGAATTTTGATGTCACTTGAAAATATTTAGCCAATTCCATGCACATGTCTAAAAAATCGAAAGATATTCTTTTATCCAACTAGATTCTAAATAATAAATTTTAATGTCTTATTTTTCATAGGAAAAATTTCACAATTAGTACTCACTGTTTATATTTTTTAAACATTTAGTCCTTATTATTTCATAAATTACTTTGTTGGTCCTTAATGTTTGTATCTCACTATTAGTCCATATATTGTTTCAGAAGTCACGTAATTGGTTCCCAATATTTGTAAATGTCTCACCATTAGTCCATATTGTTTACAAAAGTCCTTCAATTAGTCCTCATTATTTTTTTTTGGTTATGTTTTAATGTTTAATTAAGTTAGGGACTAATTGGAGGACTTTTGTAAACAATGAGAACTAATCATAAGATATTTGCAAACATTGGGGACTAACTGCGTGAATTCTGAAACAATAGAGATTAAATGTCCAAAACATGTCAACATTGGGGATTAATGAAGAGACATTTGCAAATATTAGAGACTAATCTCGTGACTATCAATGAGGACTAAATGTCCAAAACGTATAAATAATGAGGACTAATTGTGAGATTTGCCATTTCCCATACTAAAACTTACAAAGTTATCTTATTGAAGATCCAAAAAATTCTAGGTATAGATGTTGAATGTTGGTGAACCAACATGTGAGGCCCGACCTCGAATTGCGTGCGTTATCTCATTTCGTGTGCCTTAACCTTGAACAGTGTGCCTTAACCTAGGTTTAAGAGTTGGGTCTTGATTTACGTGCATTCATTTAGGGTTGCGTGCATTTACTTAGAATACGTACATTTGTCTCGTTGTTCGTGTCTTACCTTGTAGTGCGTGCTCTAGACCTAAGAAAGCGTGTATGCACGCTAATTAATAAAGAATCATACACAAAGCACTAGACTATAAATAATCCTACAAATTTCACTAACTATTATTTTAATCCTAAGTCAATTCACTAAAAGACAAAAGCACTAAACACTAAACATTCTTTATTCTTTATTCTATTTGCAAAATCCATGCACCTCAAATTCTACACTTAGCATAATTTATAATACATTAAATTGAATTTGAAATTTCAGATTTTTCCTTGCTAATTTTTGCCATACCAAGGCCTTTTGACAAGCTTTGCAATTTCAAAATTATTCTAGACAAACTATGACACAAACACAAGACACCATGCATAAAAAGCTCTTAAGCACCCTACCCCAAGCACCCTTTCTCGGCCCTCTCAACACCCATGCTCCTAACAATTCAAATTAGACTCTAGATGACACAATAATCAGATTTTTCAAGGCTCAAGGCCGACACACATACACAGAAACATCATATTCAACATCATTTCTCTCTCAAACTCTTTCTCATTCTCTCACTCTCTCGGCCATGGCTGCCTTGAGCTTCCAAGACTGAAATTTTAATCTCTAAGACTCACCTAGGCTCTCAAGGATTCTAAGAAGCTCGACCATAGCAAGCAAAGCAAGAAAATTTCGCACATGCTCACAAAACTCATCATTTTCGGCCTAAGGTAAGTTTTGATAGTTTTCTTCCTTGTCTTTTGGTTTCACACACATGCACACCTCCTACACAAGCTAACTAAGCTCAGATTTAAGGAAAATCAAGATACCTCTCGACCAAAGCAAGAAAAAAGGTCTAGTCGTGCGATTCAAAAAGCGTTTGTGCATTCTCATCCATCAATAGGCTAAGGTGAGGGTTAAACTCTTTTAAATGCTTTCAAAACTCATACGCATGCTCTCATATGGCTATAATTACGTCTGTAGTTATTGTATATGTATGTATATGAGCCTATCTACTCATGCATGGCTTGATTTTAGCTAAAAACTTGAAGATATGTAAACACGTATATCTGGCAGATTTCTGGCCTTGTAGAACGAAATAGTTTTGGCCTAGTAAAATATTTTGAAAATACATTAAAATTGGTAGGTAACTATATTTTTCAGTTCTGAACATGTTTTGCAGAAATAGGATAAGGATAATTCTGACTTTAAGACCCTCAAAAATGGAAAAAATTGTAATGTGTCTAAAACTGGACAGTTTTGTGTAGTCTCACGGTTTTGGCCATAACTCCTAAGTCCGAACTCCAAATGCAGCGAGGTTTATTCCTAGATTTAAAGCACTCAATAAGCTTCAATTTGACATTTGGTTCACTAAATTTGAATGTTATTTACTTGGCTAATTTGAATGTGGAAAAACAGACCATTGCAGTAGGGTTTTTGCTTAGTAGGATGTTTTAAATCATGTTGTAACCTTGCTTGAGGTATTGAATGCTTGGAATTGTGGCAATTAGAAGTTGTGTGGGCTGTTTTGGTTGGTTGAGGATACTTAATTGATTGATGCATGGTTTGGGTTAAATTATATGACGAATTGTGGCTTAATCGCATGTGTAAGCACGAAATTGAGACCCTATTGCTTATGAAAACTTGTTAAGCGCTGATCCTATGGCTAAATGTGTTCAATTGTGTGGTTAATAGGCTGCCCGTATTTGCCGTTATAGCTCTAAACATGATTCCCGATGATTGCATGTTGATAAGTGAACTATTCTTGTACCCGGTTTTGTGTAAGTGTCGTTGTATGCTTGCATGATCTCAACACTTGATATATGAACCCGGAATGAGTTATATGACTTGATTTACATGTGTTACTTGACTGCCCGTTTAATGTTCATAAACCTCTAAGTGTTTTACAAAGTGAATCTATATATCAAAGCATGCCTCGGATGTTTACTTGTCAATATGTGATCTTATATTGCTCAGAGGCAACCTACTTTGTTGACCTCCTAATGTGAAATGTTAAATGGTACAATTGTGCATTGCATACAAGGTTGCAACCTTTCATTGTGACATGGTAGCGTTTCACAAACGCCGGGTGACATAGGGCTTACCGGTGCTCCCGTGACTACCATGGTCCAATTCCCTCTCTCGCTTGGCATTCTACCATCGGAGAGTTTGGTCGTAGAATTTTGGGGTATATCCGAAGTACACCTATTTGGAGTGATAAGTGGATGATTGAAGCCGGCCGCAATAATTGTTATCGAAAATGAACTTGAGAGCGAAAAGTTCACCGTATCCTTGAAATGATCGGTAATTGTATCTATTGTTCAATTTGATCCTTATAATATGCATACTTTATTATTTGTATTATGTGACATGTTTTCAAAAGGGTTTTCATAAGTTTAACCGAAAAAGAGTTTCAAAACGTTATCTCTTGTTTTCCCTTGCTGAGTTCATAAGAACTCACCCTCTTTTATCATCACAGGTGAAGAAGATCTAGAACAGGTACCCGAGGAAAATGTGCTTGTTGATGATTCCTTGGAATGATTGCATACTTTATGTGCCTTGCCTGACTGTGGCTGTTTTGTGAACATTATGCTTGCTTTGAAGACTACTTTTGTTGTTGTTGTTGTAAATGACCCTCGTTGTAATTTGGGGTCTAACTTTGGCTTGTACTGATTATAACTAGACAAACACTCTATCTTGTAGTTTGCTATCACTACTTTGATTTAGTAACTATCATAGACAACTTAATCACTAGGTGAAGAATCAAATAATGTAACTCTATCTAATTTCACCTAGGTGCTTAATAGTAAGCGAAAGATCAACAGGTAGTTGCACCATAGGAATTGACAAGTAAACGGGATATAGTCATCATGCTAGGCTTATTAATCGAACAAGACTTTCGAGATAGACTAGCAGGCATGTCGGTTGATGACCAAATAGGAGTCCTTAATGGAATTGGAGCAATGATTGGAATAATTGAGGTGTTTGAAAATTAGGTCAAACCAAAAGGTCCTAAATACAGCCGTTATGCTGCCGGTTTTTCAGAAAATCTTTTGGAGTTCTAGGCTAACGTTAAGTGTTAAATCATAACAACGGTTAAGTATGTGAAATGGTATGAATAAATTAGGTCATACCCTAGTCTAGCCTTCATAGGTTGGGTTGGGGCATGACACCTTATTAGAATGGTATCAGAGCTTAGATTGCTTAAGCCGGGTTTAACTCTCGGACCGTGGGTAGAAGCCCTAAGGTAATTATGATGTCTTGTTAATGTGTGCTAATGTTAATTGTGCCTTCTTTGTTTATATGTGCTTATGTGATTAACATGTCTTCATTGTTTAAAAGTTTTATGCCTACATGAAATTGTATATTGCATACTCCATGTATTACTTTTTTTATCTTATCATGTCCCGATAATTGTACATAATAAATTGTACCTATAGCTGGTTGGCCCTAGTACCCGCAATACCAATAGGGGCGATGAGCCTCAAGAAGTCGGAGATGCTCACCAAACTAATCCCAGCATGGCTATGTTTAACATGATGGCGAGTGCTATGGATCGCATGTCGCGAGTGATGGAACGTCAAGAAGCACGTGAAGCAGCAATTAGCAACAACAACTACGGAGTTGGTGGCAACAACAACTACAGAGTTGGTGGCAACAACAACATGAATGGTGGTAACAATGGGAGAAACAGGAGAATGCGGGAGTTCCTTGATTTTCACCTGTCCAAGTTCTACGGGGAAGCTAATGATGAAAAGGCAGAGGCTTGGTTGTCTGAGATTGAAAGGATTTACAGGCCACTTGACTATACCGACGAAGAAAAGATTGAGTTTCCTGTGTTTTTGTTGCACGGGGATGTTGAGCATTGGTGGCACACTGTGGAGGCACTTTGGAAAACTAATCATACACCTTGCTTGTGGAGTAACTTCGTTAAGGCTTTCAAGGAGAAATACATACCTGCGATTTCAAGATAGAGGCGGATTGAAGAATTTATGACCTTGAGCTAGGGCAACATGACAGTGGCTCAGTATGAGGCTCGCTTCGACAGACTGTCCCGTTATGCACAATACATGGTTAATACTCCTGAGGCGAATATGTAAAAATTTACGAATGGGTTAAGGCCAGAAATTCAAGATCACTTGGCTTCACATGAGTTCACTACCTATTCTGTTCTCCTTGCTGCTGCTTCCTGAGTTGAGAAAAGAAAACTTGATAAAGCCGGTTCGAGTCAGCCGAACAAGAAACCTTATCAGCCTCAAGGGCAATAGAGGAATTTCTAGACTTAGAGTTGTTGTCAGGGCCAGAGCCAAAGCCAGAACAGACCAGTCAACAACCGTGGCTCGTCTAAAGCACCATCAGCCTCTTCCACCCGTGGATCCACAGGTGGTTCACCCGCTACTCAGGCTGTCACATGTTCTTACTGTAACAGGAAGGGTCACACTAAGACCCAATGCTGGAGGAAATCGGGACGATACGTGGGGTGTGGTAGCGATCAACACCAGGTTAAGGACTGCCCTAAATGGCAGGGAGGACAAAATCAGAATAAACCAGCTGGTAGAGGCAAGACTACAGTTCCTAGAGTTCCGGCCCAAGCATATGCTATTGAATGCAAGGAGCTTCCTGAGGAGACTGTTGTTGTTAAAGATATATTCTTGATACTGAATCAACCTGTTAGGGTGCTAATTGATCCAAATGCTACTCATTCATTTATTACTCCCTTATGTGTGCAATGTGTGAAATTACGAGTTGAATGTTTGCCTTACAAAGTAGAAGTCGATACTCCGATGGTTCTAAACTTGTTACTAGCTCAGCTTGTAAAGCATGTAAAATTCAAATTAAGGATAAGGAATTCTCGGCCAATCTTATAGTGTTACCTTTTAGAGACTATGAAGTTATCTTAGGGATGAACTGGTTGGCAAAGCATCATGTCCAACTAGATTGCCGGACGAAGATTGTAACATTCTAGATACCTGGTCAACCAACATTGGAGGTAACGAGTCAAAGGGATTTCACCGGGAGTCCCATCATTTCATCCATGAAAGCAGTAAAGTTTTTGAGAAAATGGTGTAACGGATACTTAGCTGCTTACCTCATCAATAAGCCATCTGACAAAGCTAAGTTTGAGGAGATGCCAGTGATTAAAGAATATGCCAATGTGTTTCCAGAAGAATTGCCGGGTTTACCTCCGGATCGGGAGATTGAGTTTGTAACAGAATTACTGCCTGGTACCCAGCCGATATCTAAAGCTCTCTATCGTATGGCACCAGCCGAACTACAAGAATTGAATGACCAATTGCAGGGATTGTTGAAGAAGGGGTTTGTTCAACCAAGTTCTTCTCCGTGGGGCGCACCAATCCTATTTGTAAAGAAGAAAGACGGAACGTTGAGATTATGCATCGATTACAGAGGATTGAACCAAGTGACCGTCAAGAATAAATACCCACTTCCATTGATCGATGAGTTGTTTGACCAACTTCAAGGAGCTAAAGTGTATTCAAAGCTCGATTTGAGGCAGGGGTATTATCAGTTATGGATCAAAAAGGAGGATGTTCCTAAATTGGCCTTCAAGATGAGATATGGGCACTATGAGTTTGTGGTTATGCCATTTGGGCTAACTAATGCCCCTGTACCTTTTATGGACTTAATGCACAGGGTGTTTCAACCTTACTTGGACCAATTTGTGGTGATCTTTATTGATGATATTTTGGTATACTTAAAATCCGAGGCTGAGCATGAACAACATCTGTAATTGGTATTGCGGAAACTTCGGGAGCATCAATTGTATGCAAAGTTTAGCAAATGTGAATTTTGGCTACGACAGATTGCATTCTTGGGGCACATCATATCCCAAGAAGGAATAGCAGTGGACCCAGCAAAGATAGAAGCAGTGATGTCTTGGAAGAAGCCGAAAAATGTTACGGAGGTTCGGATTTTTTTTGGTTAAGCCGGCTATTATCGGAGGTTTATGAAGGATTTCTCAAAGATTGCAGGACCGCTTACGAAGCTCACTCAGAAGAAAACAAAGTTTGTGTAGGATGACAAGTGTGAGAACAGCTTTCAGGAGTTGAAGACAAGATTGACTACTGCGCCTGTTCTTGCATTACCGGAAGGAAGTCAAGGCTTCGTAATCTATACCGATGCTTCTAAGGAAGGATTGGGTTGTGTATTGATGCAGAATAGTAGAGTGATTGCATATGCCTCTAGGAAACCAAAGTCGTATGAATTGAATTACCCGACGCATGATTTGGAGCTAGCGGCTATTGTATTTGCACTAAAGAAATGGAGGCACTATTTGTGGGGTAACAAGTTTGAGGTGTTTACGAATCACAAGAGCTTGAAGTACTTATTCTCACAAAAAGAATTGAATATGAGGCAAAGACGGTGGATGGAACTCTTGGATGATTATAACTGCACGATCAATTATGTGCCTGGTAAAGCAAATGTGGTTGCAGATGCCTTAAGTCGGAAGGTAAGCATGGCAAGAGTAGAGGTTAAGGTGCGGGAGATGTTAGAAGAAGCATTTATGTGGAAACCACAATTGACCCAAAAAGGGTTACTATTTGCCACTACACAAGTTCAATCAACCTTGTTGTCTGAAATACGAGAGGCTCAATAGAAGGATCAACATTTTCAGAAGATTAAGGAAAACAACATAGATTTCAAGTTTCATGATGATGGTATTTGGAGGTTCAGGAGTCGAATTTGTGTCCCTAATGACCCAGAGTTGAAAAAGAAGATTCTTGAAAAAGCCCATAACTCAAGATACACTATCCACCTCGGCGGACAAAGATGTACCGGGACTTGAAGCAACACTACTGGTGGAATAACATGAAGAGAGAGATTGCCGAGTTTATGGCACGGTGTTTGACTTGTCAGAGAGTCAAGGCAGAGCATCAATGACCGGCAGATTTACTTCAGCCGTTGGAAATTCCCCAATGGAAATGGGAACACATAACTATGGATTTTGTCATGGACCTGCCTAGGTCACAAAAGGGTCATGATGTCGTTTGGGTCATAGTGGATAGATTGACTAAGTCCGCACACTTCTTACCGATGAATAAGGAGAATAATCCTGAGAAACTATGAGATATGTATGTAGCGGACATTGTAAGGCTACATGGGATGCCTGTAAGTATTGTGTCGAATAGGGATCCTCGTTTTACTTCCCGATTTTGGAAGAGATTACAGGAAGCTTTGGGGACGAAGTTGAGTTTCAGTACAGCTTATAACCCTCAAACGGACGGACAATCTGAGAGAACTATTTAGATTTTGAAGGATATGCTGAGGGCGTGTGTTCTAGACTTCGGAAAAGGTTGGGAGAAGTATCTGCCTCTAGCGGAGTTCCCTTATAATAACAGTTATCAGGCCACTATCGGGATGGCCCCATATGAGGCATTGTATGGACGTAAATTTCAATCCCCAATATACTGGGACGAAGTAGGTGAGACGAAGACTTTTGACCCAACCCTTCCACCAGAACTTATGAAGACTGTTGAAAATGTCCACCTTATCCGGAAACGGATGGTTACCGCCCAAAGCAGGCAGAAAATTTATGCAGACCAACGGAGACGGAATTCGAAATTTGAGATCGGCGACAAGGTGTTCTTGAAGTTATCACCTCGGAGGGGATTGATTAAACATGTTAAGGGTGGAAAGTTGAGCCGGAGGTTTGTAGGACCATTTGAGATAGTTGAAAAGGTTGGCAAATTGGCGTATCGCTTGGGACTACCCTAAAACCTCTCCAATATTCATGACGTCTTCCATGTCTCAATGCTACGAAAGTATCACCCTGATCCATCGTACATCTTAGAGCCAGAGCCGTTGCAGCTTCAGGAGAACTTGTCTTATGAAGAGAAGCTTATTCGGATCCTAGACCAGCAAGATGGGGAGTTGCGCAACAAGTCTATACCGATGGTGAAAGTATTATGGGATCACCATGGAGTTGAAGAAGCAACGTGCAAAAGAAGAGACCAGATGGAGCAATAGTATCCGACATTATTCAAAAGGTAATATTGAATTTCGGGATGAAATTCTTTTAAGGAGGGGAGGATGTGAGGCCCGATCTCGAATTGCGTGCGCTACCTCGTTTCGTGTACCCTAACCTTGAACTGTGTGCTTTAACCTAGGTTTAAGAGTCTTGTCTTGATTTACGTAGATTCATTTAGGGTTGGGTGCATTTACTTGGAATATATGCATTTGTCTCGTAATTCGTGCCTTATCTCGTAGTACGTGCCCTAGACCTACGAAAGCGTGCCTACATGCTAATCAATAAAGAATCCTACACAAAACACTAGACTATAAATAATCTTACAAACTCTACTAACTGTTATTTTAATCCTAAGTCAATTCACTAAAAGACAAAAGCACTAAACATTAAACATTCTTTATTCTTTATTCTATTTGCAAAATTCATGCACCTCAAATTCTACACTTACCATAATCTATAATACATTAAATTGAATCTGAAATTTCAGATTTTTCCATGCTAATTTCGGCCATACCAAGGCCTTTTGACAAGCTTTGCAATTTCAAAATTATTCTAGACAAACTATGACACAAACACAAGATACCATGCATAAAAAACTCCTAAGCACCCTACCCCCAACCACCCTTTCTTGGCCCTCTCAACACCCATGCTCCTAATAATTCAAATTAGACTCTAGATGACACAAAAATCAGATATTGCAAGGCTCAAGGCCGACACACACACACACAAACATCATATTCAACATCATTTCTCTCTCAAACTCTCTCTCATTCTCTCCCATTCTCTCACTCTCTCAGCCATGGCTCCCTTGAGCTTCCAAGACTGAAATTTTAATCTCTAAGACTCACCTAGGCTCTCAAGGATTCTAAGAAGCTCGATCATAGCAAGCAAAGCAAGAAAATTTTGCACAAGCTCACAAAACTCATCATTTTCGGCCTAAGGTAAGTTTTGATAGTTTTCTTCCTTGTCTTTTGGTTTCACACACATGCACACCTCCTACACAAGCTAACTAAGCTAGGATTTAAGGGAAATCAAGATACCTCTCGGCCAAAGCAAGGAAAAAGGTCTAGTTGTGCGATTCAAAGAGCGTTTGTGCATTCTCATCCATCAATAGGCTAAGGTGAGGGTTAAACTCTTTTAAATGCTTTCAAAACTCACATGTATACTCTCATATGGATTTAATTACCTCTGTAGTTATTGTATATGTGTGTATATGAGCCTATCTACTCATGCATGGCTTGATTTTGGCTAGAAACTTGAAGATATGTAAACACGTATATCTGGCAGATTTCTGACCTTGTAGAACGAAATAGTTTTGGCCTAGTAAAAGATGTTGAAAATTCATGAAAATTGGTAGGTTACTAGATGTTTCAGTTCGGAACATTTTTGGGAGAAATAGGCTATGGCTAATTCTGACTTTAAGACCCTCAAAAATGGAAACAATTATAATGTGTCTAAAACTGGACAATTTTGCGTAGTCTCACGGTTTTGGCCATAACTCCTAAGTCCGAACTCCAAATACAGCGAGATTTGTTCCTAGATTTAAATCACTCAATAAGATTCAATTTGACATTTGGTTCACTGAATTTGAAAGTTATTTACTTGGATAATTTTAATGTGGAAAAATAGACCATTGCAGTAGGGGTTTTGCTTAATAGGATGCTTTAAATTATGTTGTAACCTTGCTTGAGGTATTGAATGCTTGGAATTGTGGCAATTAGAAGTTGTGTGGGCTGTTTTGGTTGGTTGAGTATACTTAATTGATTGATGCATGGCTTGGGTTTAATTACATGACGAATTGTGGCTTAATCGCATGTATAAACACGAAATTAAAACCCTATTGCTTATGAAAACTTGTTAAGTGCTGATCCTATGGCTAAATGTGTTCAATTGTGTGGTTAATAGGCTGCCTGTATTTGCCCTTATAGCTCTAAACATGATTTCCGATGATTGCATGTTGATAAGTGAACTATTCTTGTACCCAGTTTTGTGTAAGTGTCGTTGTATGCTTGCATGATCTCAACACTTGATATATGAACCCGGAATGAGTTATATGATTTGATTTACATGTGTTACTTGGCTGCCCGTTTAATATTCATAAACCTCTAAGTATTTTACAAGGTGAATCTATATATCAAAGCATGCCTCGGATGTTTACTTGTCAATATGTGATCTTATATTGCTCGGAGGCAACCTACTTTGTTGACCTCCTAATGTGAAATGTTAAATGGTACAATTGCGCATTGCATACAAGGTTGTAACATTTCATTGTGGCATGGTATCTTTTCACGAACGCCGGGCCGCATAGGGCTTGCCAATGCTCCCGTGACTACTATGACCCAATTCTCTCTCTCGCTTAGCATTCCACCCTCGGAGAGTTTGGTCGTATGATTTCAGGGTATATCCGGAGTACACCCGTTTGGAGTGATAAGTGGATGATTGAAACCGACCGCAACAATTGTTATCAAAAATGAACTTGAGAGCGAAAAGCTCACCGTATCCTTGAAATGATCGGTAATTGTATCTATTGTTCAATTTGATCCTTATAATATGCGTACTTTATTATTTGTATTATGTGACATGTTTTCAAAAGGGTTTTCATAAGTTTAACCGGAAAAGAGTTTCAAAACGTTATCTCTTGTTCCCCCTCGCTAAGTTCATAAGGACTCACCCTCTTTTATCATCACAGGTGAAAAAGATCTGGAACAGTTACCCAAGGAAAATGTGTCTGTTGATGATCCCTTGGAATGATTGCATGCCTTATGTGCCTTGCCTAACTATGGCTGTTTTGTGAACGTTATGCTTGCTTGAAGACTACTTTTGTTGTTGTTGTTGTAAATGACTCCCGTTGTAATTTAGGGTCTAACTTTGGCTTATACTAATTATAACTAGACGAACACTCTATCTTGTGGTTTGCTATCACTACTTTGATTTAGTAACTATCATAGGCAACTCAATCACTAGGTGAATAATCAAATAATGTAACTCTATCTAATTTCACCTAGGTGCTCAATAGTAAGCTAAAGATCAATAGGTACTTGCGCCATAGGAATTGACAAGTAAACGGGATATAGTCATCGTGCTAGCCTTATTAATCGAACAAGACTTTCGAGATAGACTAGCAGGCATGTCGGTTGATGACCAAATAGGAGTCCTTAATGGAATTGGAGCAATGATTGAAATAATTGAGGCGTTTGAAAATTAGGTCAAACCAAAAGGTCTTAAATGCAGCCGTTATGCTGCCGGTTTTTCAGAAAATCTTTCGGAGTTCTAGGCTAACGTTAAGTATTAAATCATAACAACGGTTAAGTATGTGAAATTGTGTGAATAAATTAGGTCATACCCTAGTCTAACCTTCATAGGTTGGGTTGGGGGGACAAACACTTCCTTTAATATGGTTATTCTTATGCAACCCTTACTCTCGTAGTAGCATGAATAAGGGCAAATTCCCTTTATAATCTCAATTAAATGAACAAATTTCAATTTACAACCGTAAGATTGTTACTAGTAATAAAATAAAATCACCAAGATAGTTTAAGTTTTTAAATAAATTAGTCAATTTAAATAGTGTTATTGTCAGTTATTAAAAAAATTGAGTTAAAATCTCATTGTCAAATGAGTTCACTTGCGAGACTCATCTTAAATAAGAATTTGGTGGAAGGAACGCATTGGAATCAATAAACAAAATAATCTCATCTCTATTATTTTAAACTTTTAAATTATGTGGTCAATTTACAGTTTCTATCACTTTTTCCAAACTCTCATGATTTGATTATTAGTCCTTAATTTGTTCCCAAGTGAAAATATGTAATTGAAAATGAAAATATATATATATAAAAAGAAAAGAAAAAAAAAATATATATATATATATATTCGCTTAAAATATTCACTAAAAATGAAAATGTTAGCTACTCTTATGCATTAGTTTCATGCATTTATTAGTTCATTGAAAACAAAGTTTGCACAATTAATTTACGAAACGTCTCTTATATGGATTACACTATCAAGGGCATAAGTATGCCAATAAGGAATGAGAATTTAGAATCGGAAATAAGCGGACTTGAACCACTGACATCCGCCACACAATAAATCACAAAAATCTCGCATCTAAAGATTAGCCATGAAGGTTGCAATCCTGTCCAGGAAGTTGATCAAACCATCAATTCCAACTCCGCAGCATCTTCAACAATTCAATCTATCGTTGTTTGATCAGGTGGCTCCTGCTGCATATGTGAGCATGATCCTCTATTACCCTGTAAATGGAGAGGACAATAGTATTGTACGCGCTGTAAAATACAGCGCGCTGGAAAATTCATTGTCCGAGGCCTTGACCCAATATTATCCATTAGCAGGAAGGTTCATAAAACAAGATCTTTTGATTGATTGTAGTGATCAAGGGGTTGAATATCTTGAAGCCAATGTTAATGGCTGTCTAGATGAATTTCTGCAGGGGGATCGCGAGGCTGAGATTGTGAACCAATTTGTGACATGGGATATTGGCGCACCTGACATGGTTACAACGCCATTGTTAGCAATCCAGATAAACAGGTTCAATTGTGGAGGACTAGTTTTAGGAATGCGCTTTTCGCACATTATTGCAGATGCTTGTAGTATGGTTTCATTCATCAATGGATGGGCGAATGCGAGCCGTGTAGGAATCAATGCATTGATTCCTCCAGATTTTTCTTCAGCCAATTTGTTTCCTGCAATAAAATCTCTGGAGATTAAGCCACCAGCCTTCAATGGAAATGGACCTGTGATTCTCATGAAACGATTTGTCTTTGATGGAGTGGCAATTCAAGAACTGAAAGCCAAAGCCAGTGCTGATGGCTCACCAGATCACCCTCCTAGTCGGGTGGTGGTGGTAACTGCACTTATATGGCAGGCTCTCATAGACGTGTCTCGCGCGAATCACGGGCGTTCCCCTGCATTTGTGATGAACATGTTGATGAACTTGCGCGGCAAAACGGCTTCCAATTTACCAGAAACTTTGTTTGGTAATCTTTGCAGTCTAATTAGCACCAAAATTGTGGCAGACAAAAGCATGATGGAGTTCAATGAATTGGTGATTACTGTAGGGGATGCAATAAGGGAGGCCTCAGCAGAGTGTGCACAAAAACAAAATGCAGAAGACATTTTGAAGATGGTGATTGATACGATAAAGCATTTCAAAGAAGCAGCATGGCAAGGTGAGAAGCTACAAGTCCATGCTTTCACTAGTTGGTGTAGGTTTCCCATATATGAAGCTGATTTTGGCTGGGGAAAACCAGGCTGGATAAGTAGTGCTGGCCTGCCTGCGGAAGCAGTTCTTCTGATGGACAACAGAAATGGTGATGAGATTGAGGCATGGGTGTACTTGAATGAGACTGATATGCTTAAATTTGAACAAGATCAAGATATCCTTGCCTTCAGTTCACAGTCAAATAAAGGGCCTTAAGCTCCTAAGTTGGAAATAAATGGTAAAGGGTTCGATATATCAAAGATCTTGAGTTTAAGTTGCTCTTGGCTGAATTATTGTATATTTTGAGACATACCGCTGCATCATAAAATTTATAATTTTAATGCGAGGTGAGGTAAATGTCCAAATTTTAGTTTGTAGCAATAAAGTCAGAGTAATATTAGATATCACCTCTTAATTAGTTGCAGTGTCTCGTTGTTATGTTAACTAAATAAATTTATTTTATTTATCTCTTTTCATTTATTAACTTTATTTTTCATTTTCTCTCCTTAATTTATGTTGTTTGTATTAAAACCCTTGACTGGGCAGTAGATCTACATAAGGGTCAGGGCTGTAGTCTCCACTAATCCAGAAGATCGTTAAAGTTTTTATGTATTTTTTTTAAAAAAAAGTTAAATATATATATATATATATATTTTTAGTTAAAAAATTAATTAACCCCCACTGAAAAAAAAAAATACTTATATAGTTGAAAAATTATGTGTTATAACCCCAACTAAGAAGAATTCTTCGATTTGCTCCTACTGGGCAATACCCCTACCTATTTCAACGTTAAGATATTAATATGTTAGCAATTTCCACAAGTAATATCTATATAGATTCATACCAAAGAAAAAGTATTTATACAGATACATTATTTGATAGATTTACGGCCCGATAATTAGGCATAAACCCTAATTGGTAATCTTTGGGTTTCAGTTTGGGAAGAAAATCCCACTGATCAAGTTGATTGTCCATGGCAAGTTTAAAGATTCAGATTTTGAGCAAGAAGCTGGTAATTGGTAAAGCTATCCAATTTAACTCCCAACACCGTTATATTTCATCCCTTCCTCCCTTCTTCTTCTTCCCGATGTAATAAATTTTTTATTTATATAATGAGATATATTTTATATTTAATACGTAAATTATTACGACACAAAAGAGCAATGAAATAGTAACATGAAACACTTTTCTTTTAACTCGTTAGTGTACTTGAGATTAACATTTGCCATCAAACTTAAATTATTTCTCCTAATCACATAATTTTCTGCCAAGAACAACAGATTAATATCCCTAACAACAAATTCAATGCCAGGTAAGAGATTATGTATGACAGATAACTTCATTCCCTAAAAAAGGAAAAGATTAAAATCTCGAAACAAACCACATAATACGATGGACCCATACACACAAGCATTACCTTTAACAGAAAACCTTTCAACACCTCACTGAAACTAGCTAACATCAAAAAATAGCAAACTGCAGCTTTCAAAGAGATGGGGTCTTGACTTTAAGCCCCAAGGAATCGTACCATATTAGAGAAAAGGCCAAGAGGCATAGTTGTCACAATATTCTCTCTGTCCCAATCGCATTACCTCTTTATCTCAAAAGCATTAAGCATGTATAATAGTTGTTAATGTACACATCAATAATTAGATGAAATCATCAATTAACAATAAAATTTTAAGTTCGAAATACAATTTCGTCTACATTATACTAAAAAAAAAGTTGTTAATACACACTCTTCATCACTTATCACTTAAATGAACACAAAAAAAATGAGAAAAACACCATCATAAAGATACAGAACAATTCTTGTTAACAATGATGTGCATTGTACGATTTAGAACTCCATTGAATAAATAAAAATAAAAATATCCAGAGAACATATTAAGGTTGAGAAAATAAATTGTTGAAAAACTAGATGACTGAACATGGCAAAATTAAATAAAATAACTTCCATTAAATAAAATTATATAAACATACACCAGTCAATAACAATTAAATAAGATACTAAATAAATATAAAATTAACAATTATTTAAATAACTCCTATCCGAAGTTCCAAATATCCACTTCAACGCATATCAAGCTATCTGCAAAACCTATCGCCATAGTCATTTCTTATTACGCCATCAACGCAGCAACCAAGAAACCAGCAGCCACCGACCCAAAACCCAATCTGTTAAGCACGGCAGCGTTTGGTGACGGCACGGGGACGCCAACGTCAGACGGTGGAATGGCAACTGAAGGTGGAGGAGAAGGCGGAGAGTGGATGAAGATAGGAGAAGGAGATGGAGCAGGAGCACGTGCAGGAGCCTTTGTTGGGGTAGGAGCTGAAGCAGGTGGCTTCACGGTGGAAGAAGGCGTCGGAGAAGGCGAACTCGGGGTGGGTGTGGGTGGCTCCACCACTGGTGACGGCGTTGGTGCAGCGGTTGGGTGTGGGGTTGTGTGCTTCATAGGCGACGGCGTTGGTGCGTGCAAAGGTGACTGCGCCACCGCTGCACTCAAGAACAATGAAGCCACCATGAACATCACAACCTTAGAGCAAGCCATTGCTTATAGTTTAGAGAGAGAAAAACAAAGATTTGGAGAGAGAAAATTGATAGGCTTCGTGGACACAAAGGTTTTTTTCTTTTTCTTTTTTTTTTTGCAGAAAACTATGAAGTGGGGTGGTGAATATATACAGAATGGGGTCAAGTGATGAGTCGTGAGGGTCACGATCTTGGTTTTACTATAGCGGTTGGATTGATATGATATGGGGATGATATGGACGGTGGAGATTAGGTTGAGAATTTTTTTTTTTTTTTCCAATTATAGAAAAGGAAATTTGGTTTCCAATTAAGGAAAATACACGGTTTTTGTGCTAATAAGAACGCGTATGAGTTGGTCCAAGCTGGATTAGGGTTTCATATTATTGGAGTAATTGTTGCTCTTTTGGAATTGAACAATACAGGTGTAAATTATTTGGGAATGTGGAAAATTTATACCTAAAATTAATGTTTTTGGTAAATGGTTTATTATTGGTATGTTTTATTTATGGAACATATATAGGCTGAATTGTTTGGTTGTAGTTACTTTTTAGTGGTCCTATTTATGTGGCTGATGAATGTAAATAGTGAACTACGCGATTTAAAATTTTAAAATAAATATAATGCAATTTTATTTAAATTGAATTACTCGTTATAAATGAAAATAAAAATTGAATATTACCAGCTTATTAATCTATTTCTTAACGTCACCCGTTATTTCACTCTTTTTCTTCTCTGGGAACGGTTTTGTAGCCAGTTGCTTAAGTTTCGATTTCCACAACTGGAATAAACCGTGTCATTGAAGATGGCACTATGCCAACTAACTGTTTGTGGTCCTCATGCAATTTTTGTTGAAACTCAAATGGATCTCAACATCGGTATGCAAACACAGTTTTAGCATATTTGGTAACGATAATAAGTCAGGCTTCTACTTTGCTTTCCTCCTAATACGGATCCGGATAACCTCTCATTTTCAAGTTAAGACTCTCATCCGATAGTGAATCTACCTACACACTTAGTGGGGATAATAAGTTCACATGCAAGGAGTTCTACTCCCATGAGTGTGTCGTTCTTTTCAGAATGTTCATTGTACCTACCTTTCCCAGACGCGAAATGTGTCCCAGGTTTAGCACCCTAGTGTGAGCCGAAAAAGCTTACCGGAAGGGTTCCCCGAGAAAAGCAAAAAACAAAAGACAGCTAACCTTAGTACAAGGCTCTAACTTTTCCTTCCAAGGAAAAATGCCATCAAAAGTTCCAATCATCAATTTTCTTGCTCGCCTTCTTGGCAATTGCAAAAGAGCACGAAGTGCAAAAGTACACAGTATGTTGAAATTACAATGAATATATGCTAAAACAACAGTTCTGAATTAATCCAGAGAAAGTCAGCTAGAAACAATGAAGGTATTGATTCATGGAAACTAAAGAACTAGCTAAAATGACAACAATTCGACACTCAACCTCGTATACAAGACAGACACATTTTCTTGACATTCTCCATTCGCTAAATTCAAAGAAATAAAAATAATGGCATCCTTCACATGTTGGCATCTGTCAAACTTCAAAGACTAATATCACGGGACCTAGTCTTCCTCTCATAGCACATATATACGTAATGATATACAATAATCTGCTGAAATGTTTCAGCAATCTTCTCAGCAAGAGTTACGAGTAAGACTGTATGATAACTGCAGAACAATCACTTTTATTCTGAACTCTGATATTAGCTCTTATTCAGTATCACACAAACTCGCTTGAAATCAGAACCTCTTGTTTTAAACTCCCTACCAGTCCAAGTAGCTCACTTTGCATTATCTAAGTGAAGCAAGAATAAGTTAAGAGAAGGATACAACCGATGCTTTACTCAATGCTTGCCTTACCATTGTTGCTGCTGATGCTGGTAGGCAGGCCATTTAATTCTAAGCCATAAATGTGGCCCATCTTAGCACGTTTGGTCTCGAGATATCTCTTGTTCTCCATTGTTATGGGGGTCAAAAGGGGGACCCTGCCAGAAATTGCCAACCCGTAACCCTTCAGCCCACTATACTTGGAGGGGTTGTTTGTCATCAATTTCATTGTTCGAACGCCAAGATCTCTTAGAATCTGCATAAGATAAAAGTTCAGTTTTACTTTCCAATAGGAAACTCAAAAAGAAGATATTATGCATTGAAAATAACATGTGGAATCCAAAACTTGGTTCCATTCAAAGTAAGGACTGCCAAGATTTTAACTATCTTCGGTCCGCCTGGTTCCATTTTTTGGGGGTGGCTGTACGGCAGGGGGGAATCTAACATATTGACAGGATTTACCTGAGCACCAATGCCATACTCTCTTGAATCAACAGGCAAACCTAGCTCTTCATTTGCTTCCACAGTATCACGGCCATCATCTTGCAGATTATAAGCACGAAGCTTGTGGCCCAGACCAATTCCTCTCCCCTCGTGACCACGTAGGTATACTAAAACTCCTCTTCCAGCGGCCTCAATCTTTTTCATTGCAAGTGCCAGCTGGTTCCCACAGTCGCATCTGGCAGACCCAAATATATCTCCTGTGAGGCATTCTGAGTGTACCCTGACAAGAACGTCAAGCCCATCACCAATATCACCCTGTACACAAGCATAGATATTGATAAATAATCCTTCTCAAACTCAAAGATGCTGTACTTTCATCTCGTGACAAAACTTTTGGCATGATTATTGTTGTGCCAATGGAAAATAAGAAGAAATCAAAATAATATTGGTTCATATGTAATTGTCTTTGCGGTCTCCGATAAGCCAATAGTTAACAATAAACAACTGGAGATAGCTGTTAGGGGAAGGAATTTTGTAGGTCCTGGAATATGTACATCCTCACGCGTCCTTTGGCAACTCTTAAATTTAGTTTAGGCCAAGTATTGTATTTTTTTGGCAACATTTAGGACTTATTGGAAAGAATTTTTTTAGCAGACAAGCCAACATTAATACTTCAGGATTGTATAGGCAATTCTCTGAAACCAGATTGCGAGATGTTCAAAAGTAACTTACCTTGACCATTGCAATATGCTCAATCCCATCTAAGATTGACTTGTAACAGTGGGCTGAGAATGGGCCCCACATAGTTGGTAACCGTGCAGCAGAAGCATGTTCCACTAGTTTATCTCTCTTCCTTCTATATCTGCAAGTTATCTATCCTTGTAAGAAGATGATTTTTCCTCGTGTAACACGTTAGGAAAAAACACAACTCTGTCACGTGGAATGAAAGCGAACTAAGAATGGGAGGAAGGGTTGGGGAGGCCCTGCAAAGTGACTATTTGCCATAAACTAGGGTAATGGCGAATAAAGGAAGCAATTTTGATATTCCAATCATGAATAAAATCATCAGTGCAACAAGGAAACTTGAAACTATAGCTAGCCCAAATATACTAAGAACCCTGAGCGCTACATGAGAGGAATACGTAATTCACCTCTCTATGTGAACTGCTCAAATCTGTAACTATAGCTTATGCATAAATAAACTGCTCGAGATTGTATAGTATTGTGGTCATAGATCCCCAGGGATCACGAAAGCCTGCATGTGTTGGGTTGTTGCAAATATCCCAAAATCTTAAATAAACAAATCAACACATCTGGCCTTCTTTCCAATAACAACCCTATTAATATTCCATCTTCTATACACATTCAGAGAATCAAAAGATAACTTTCTTCAATCAACGCATTTTAGCTGAGTTTGGAGTGAACTAACTCTTAGCTACATATGTAATATACATATTCTTA
Organism: Ehretia macrophylla; assembly: GCA_037974665.1. Lineage (NCBI taxonomy): Eukaryota > Viridiplantae > Streptophyta > Magnoliopsida > Boraginales > Ehretiaceae > Ehretia > Ehretia macrophylla. The sequence continues at coordinate 51,019,058 of CM075766.1, forward strand.
TACACATGTACACAGGAGTAGATTATTACTAGAACCACCATTATCTTGAAGTTTTTATAATTAAAACATTACAATATAATGGTTATTTAACCTACCTGATCAAGTCGGCAATGGATATGATCTTCAAGTTCTCCTTCTCAGCAAATTCCTTGAGTTTGGGTAACCTAGCCATGGAACCATCATCATCTACAACCTCACATAGAACACCAACAGGTTCTAACCCAGCTAGCACGGTAAGATCCATCGAAGCTTCTGTATGTCCTGCTCTTTTTAAAACACCACCCTCCCTATATTTCAATGGAAATATATGGCCAGGGCGGTTGAAATCCTCAGGCTTCGAGTCTTTGGACGCAAGTGCCCGTATTGTTGTCGCTCTGTCACTAGCCGAGACCCCAGTAGTTGTACCATGTTTTGCATCCTGCAGAATTTTAACATAGCATATACCACAAATAAGTATACCACTGGATATCAGATCCAATTACCACTGAAGGAGCTACTTTCTCCTTAATCTAACTCAAATACAATAGAAGCATCCAAAGTTAATTTTCTACACTAATATATGGATAGTCTGTAAATGGAATTCAACTTGGCTTATTGTCCCAAAAAGAATTGTGAGTAGTGTATGACTGTTTGGAAAATGCTATCCCCTTGATCAGGAATGACACTTCGTGACTATATAGAAAGGGGATAAAAAGACAAATCATAAGGAATATAACACAAATTTCTTACTACCACAAAAAAGGAAGGGAAAACCCCACACCCGCATGGGTAGGGGGAAAGGGGGATGAACAGTTCAACAGCTTACTTACCACTGAAACTGTAAATGCAGTGCAAAGCTTTTCCTCATTATCCTTGCTGTTCACCATCAGAGGAATGTTCAATCTATCCAAGTCATCACCTTTCATGCTAACACAAACTATTCCGGTTCCGTGCTTCACAAAAAAGGCCATAGCCTCTGGTGTAACTTTTGATGCTGCCATTATTAGATCCCCTTCATTTTCTCGATCTTCATCATCTACAACTAGTACGATCTGTAATCCATACCCAAAATGGAAGCGAAATTAAGAGCACCGAAAGTGAGAAACTACTTATATTGTCTGCAACATGATAGAGGATAAGAACAAATTACTTAAATTGTCCGCAACATTATAGAGGATAAGAACAGATCACCTTTCCTTGGCAAATGTCTTCAATGGCCTCTGAGATGGATGAAAAACCTGGCGTAGGCTGGTCCAAATCAAATTCATCACTTTCAGTGGACAAACCACCCACTGGTGCAGCCATATCAGCCGAAAGGGTTCCAAAAGCTATGGAATCAGGTTGTGTCTCAATTCCTGATGACAGGTCACCATTTACGTAATTTTCCCTCATGATATCCGAGCCATTGGGATGGGAAAGGAGCTCGCCTTCACCAGATACCAGTACGGACTTAATTTTACCATCACCCTTGAAACTTAAGCGTGCTCTATCACTCATGCGGATGGACCCAGTAGCAGGATATAGGTTTCCGCAATGTAGCCCATTGAACAATCTGAAGCTTTTGAGTGTTCTGAATCAAAATGTAAGTATATCAACATTAAGTATTCATAAAGAAAAACAAGTTATAAAATTTTATCCAACTGATTATACCGGAAAGTAGAATCATAATCGCCTTTTGGAAATCTTTGCAATATAGACATCATAATCAATGCAAGATTGCCTCCATGTTGGAAACTACTGAGTTGGTTCTTTCACATTAATAACCCTTAAGAGCCTTAAAGGGGGGGGAAATACAAATAGCTGACAACCAATAGCGAAGGGAAAACAAAATGCTTTAACTAATTAAATTCATAAATTACTAAATTGAATAGAGACCGTGGCTGATACATAACTTGTTGAATAATTAGCTGAAGTCCATTCTCCTTCCAATCATTACACCTGAAAATCTTCCACACAAATATTCCTCTATAGGGATGCAACTAGTGATTGCATAAAACACCAAGATTACATCTTTATGGTATACTTCTAGTAATGCAATGAACCACTTAACGTGGAAGAAAATAATTCTCCAAATTTATTTGAAACAGAATTTATTCTCAGCATATCTTCATCATAGCTAAAGGAAGCTTGGGGAAAGTTGTCGTTGTGTGACCTAAATGTCACGTGTTCAAGGTCAGACACGTCACTGAACCTGCTACCCTTTATATCATAATTATAGCTCACATATTTGACAAAAAAACAATTAAACAAATCAAATCAAAGACAAAAAGATACCAACTTTGTCCCCGCACAACACCACATATAGGCACACATGAGGCCACGCATTTTTAACTAAGGACAATTATATCTAAAAGCATATCAGATTCAAAGCTAAATCCAAAAATTCAATAATCAGCATATCCACATGAACAAATCAAGATTGAAAACAAAAAAACTGAAGAAGGATCAAATATACACAAAAGCAGTTAAAAAAAAACCACGAAATAATATAAAAGTTGTATGATAATTGCGCAAGGAAAAAGCTTACTGTGAGCGAGAAATAGTGGCTGATGGGCATGAAATGCTGATAGAAGCCATTCTTCAGTGAAGGTTTTTCTTGAGTTTTGATGGTTTTAGCAGCGCAAAGAAAATGATGGGTGTGGATTAATTTGGTCTCTTCTCTTAGTGTATTTATATTATAGAGATAGAGAGGGGGATTGTGTGTGTGTGTGTGTGTGCGCGCGCGCGCGTGCGTGCGTATGTTACGTTGGGTAGGGGGTAAGAATTTTTTAGAGAAGAATGAAGAAACAACTAGGAAATAGGAGAAGCTAAAGAGGGCCGTGGGGTGAACCAGTTCTGTCACCCACCAATAACGATTACTTTTCTTTTGTTTTCTTTTTGTGCTGGTTTTCTTTTCTCTTTTGCTTGTAATAATAATGTTTTTTTCCCTATATGCGAGTTGTAAATTCTTATAAACGACATTATGCTATATGGTTTAGATTTCTCTTGGAACAGAAAAAGGGAAAAAAACTTGAATTTGTATCCTCACTACTAAGCCAAAGCTTTATTTTTTTAGTTGATCAAAAACAATATTCCATCCAAAGATTTGGCTTATATTTGTCCTTATACACGACTATAAATATATAAAGGTATAATTAAATTCTCTACAGGAGTTTATTAAGACAATTGATTTTAATTCCATAATCTTTTTACAAAAGAAGGATTGAAGAATAGGATCACAACTTGCTTAGGTTTAATAAGCAACCTAATAAAAATATAATTATATATAAGGCGAGTGTGGAAGTTACAATTCTCAGCTGACTCCAAAATTATTTGAAATATATGTATATTTATGCAAAAATTATTTACAATATGTGTGTCTTCAGTATAAAAATTAAATTAATTTTTACTGAAAAAAATTAATATTAAAATTCTCATTAAAATAAAATTTTAAATTTGCCCCAAAGAAAAGAAAAAAAAATAGAAATTACATAATAATCACTTGTGATGCCATACAAACTTTTTTTTGTGGATGATTCTCGTGCAGTCAAAATCACATTTTGCAGTCACCCATGGCATGGAGATACACAACCGGTGACGATGACCAAAAATCTCAGGACCACCAACCCAAACGCTGAGTAGGCATAACAAAGCGTTTGAGAATGGGCCACGGCGGCTCTCAGCCAAACAAAGAGTGTGTAAAAAGACATGGCTGTGATGTGATTGTCTTTATCCATTTCCGTACACCATCCCAGGCCCTTCTCCACGCAGGATTTGTTAATTTTTTTGGATGCAGACCACTTGACATGGTAGTATATACCTCTAGCACAACTCCTTTGACTTGGCCATTTGACTTGTATACGCTTTTTTTTTTTTGTATGCGCTAGCGATTGACACATAGGAGACTGGTTGTCGAATTTTCTTAACAATTGAATCACTTAGCAATGTATCGAGAAAGATTGTCTTAAGGTTACCGCTCTTGCTTTTGAATTTCACAAACTCACTTTGACCAAAAAAAAGGAATTTCACACTCTCAAGTGACTGAGCATCTTGAAATTCTGATACTACTTAGGAAAGTTCTTCAAAATAGGGACATTTTAAAAACTCATCATGAAAACAATCATTTCATTTCGCTATCAAATCTCTATTAATGGAGAGTTGTTCCCCTCCTTCTCACCCAAAAGAGGAATTAGATAAGGTGATCCCTTGTCTCCTTTTATCTTTTCCATTCTCACTGAAGCCATTTCCATGCTCCTAAAGAAAAAATCTGACCTGGAAACCATTAAAGGAGTTAAAATCAACAAACATTGCCCTTCAATTACGCATCTTCTTTTTGCGGACGACTCTCTTTTCTTCATTGAAGCCAGCACTCATGAAGCCTTAGCTCTTAAAGACGCACTTTACCACTATTGTTTTGCATCCGGACAGAGCATCAGTCTTCAGAAGTCGGCTATCTCGTTTAGCCTTAACACCCCGCCTTCAGTCAAAGATAACATCTGCAGGATTCTTAGAGTTAAATGCAACAATGACTTGGGGAAATATCTCGGCATCCCCTCCATTTGGGGATACTCCAAAACAACTGCTCTTAACTGGTTTCTTGACAGGATCTCTTTGAAGGTTCAAGGGTAGAAAAAAAATTCCTATCTAAGGGAGGCAAAGAAGTGCTTATTAAATTTGTACTTCAAGCCATCCCCCTTATATATTATGTCCCTTTTACTTATCCCCAAGTCCCTCTGCAAAAAGATTGTTTCCATTGTCTCTAACTTTTGGTGGAGCAGAAGTGGTAACAATCGTATGCACTGGATTAATTGGAACAGTCTTACTGATTCATAATAGGATGGTGGATTGGGGTTTAAAGATTTTGAAATGATGAACAAAGCTCTTCTTGCAGGTCAAGCTTGGAGACTTCTAATGAATCCATCATCCCTCAGCAAAGTTCCTTCGCGGCAAATACTTTCATGATGGCAATTTCTGGAATGCTACAGTTGGTTCGCGCCCTTCCTGGGCATTTCGCAGTCTTATCATGGGAAAAGAGATGATAAAGAAAGAAGCACTTTGGAGGATTAGCATGGGAAATGATGTTAATATTTTGGATGACTATTGGGTCATAAAGCATAGGAACCTCATCAAATCACAAAACTGTCAACTCAAAACAGTCAGTGAGCTTATCTCAAATGGCGCATGGAACAGGAATTTCATTATGCAAGTCTTTGATCAGCAAATTTCTAAGGCCATTCTTAGCACTCCCACTGTAAAGAATGAGCAACAGGATTTTCTGATTTGGCCGCTTTCGAAGAATGGGGCTTATTCAGTGAAGAGTGGATACAGGTGCATCAAAAATTCAGAAAGAAGACCCTCCACATATCACGGCTCCTCTCACATCTTTCCGAATAATCTGTGGACCTCGATCTGGAATACTAAGGTGCCCAAAAAAATCAAAGCATTCCTTTGGAAAGCATGCGGGAACATTGTTGCAACTGGGGAGAACAAATATGCTAGAAAATGTTCAGATAATCCCATCTGCCAAATCTGCAAAGAAGAACCAGAGACTATTGAACATATGCTCCTGTTTTGCCGATGAAGCCGACAATGTTGGATTGCTTCGCCACTTCAACACTATCTTGATGAGCGTCTGATCACTCGTTTTGATTCTTGGTACCTGGGCATCCTTAACAAATGCCATGCAGTAGGACACGAGAAAGGGTATGTTGCATCCCTTATTGCGTATCTATGCTGGCAAATCTGGAAGGGTAGAAACACATTTCTTTTTGAAGGAACAAGTACATGCCCAATCACAACAGCTTCCAAGGCAGTTCAGCTCATGACAGAGTACAGAGATGTTCCCCAAAGCAATTGCACATCCTCTTTAATTCACAGAGCTCAAAGTCCTCCAACAACTTGGACTCGTCCGAACAGAGGAGTCTTAAAATTGAACTGCGACGCTTCTTTCTCCACTGATGACAACATTGCAGGCATTGCAATTATCTATGGAGACCATGACGGCGCCTTCATCAATGGATCAGCTTTCACCTTACACTGCGAATTTCCACAGCAAGCTGAAGCTTTTGCTATCCTCCATGCTCTCAAGTTTGTTGTTCATATCGACATATCGTCATCGAGACTGATTGCAAAGAGGTTTTTCGTGCTCTTTCATCTCACAGCTCAAAGTGCAATAGGAAAATCGATTCGATCGTTTCCAGCCTGAAATCGGAGCTGACTCTTCACCACAACATTCGGATTGATCTTGTTAGAAGAACTTCCAATATAGCTTCTGATTGGATTGCTAACCAATCTCATTTAGGTCTCATTCCATTAGATTGGTTATTGAATGTACCTTACTCGTTTAGCTTACTGCTTAATGTTGACCTATCCGCATCTGGGATAGGCTAATGTACTGTTCTGTTTCTGATTAATGAAGTTTTCTTATTCTGACAAAAAAAAAATAGTGTGTATGCCTTATTAATGTGTAGAATTTATGCACTAGAAAAAAAGTATTCAGTTTATGCACTTATTTAACCTATCCTCATTACCTTTACAGAATTTTATTTGGTTCATTCTAAAATTCTAGGGTGTGAGACACCTAATCATCAACCGCCAAATATAAATGAAGTTACTTGTTTTTTAATTAGAGCATTACTACATATCACCGGAGTGATACTCCAACGTTTTGTATATGGCAAAGACTCCTTATTATATAAGTAAAAATTTGACATTCAATATATTAAGATAAAGACGTAAAGTACTTTCTTTGAATTTAAATATTTTTACTAATAGATTGTTTCTTGAAGGCATGCATATATCCCAAACTGATTTGCGATCTTGAGACTTGATGAGCTCCTTGAACTTTGAAGTGACTTATTGTCCTCGTATATAAGGAGGAGTCGAGAATAACTAACGTAATTAGACAACCCTAAAATGCTTGCACGTACCACTAGGTATATGCTCAAGTTTAATGGTTCTCCCCTAATACGTGAGAGATCTAAAATTAATTCTCGACAGATGCAACATCTTTTATATATAATATAAAATTGGTTTAGACATCTCTATAAATTAAAAAATAAATGCATGCCCGTGAAAATGATTAAGAGAATGGATTCAATATCTCCTTGAGTTAATGAATTGAAACACCAGGCAAGACTTTATTTTTAATTTTTCCCGATGGCTTGAAATCATTTAAAAGATTTCCAATTTCCCCATTTATTTTGATAAGGTTTATGGAAAAGAGTAGAAAGAATAATATGACTAATTATAGACCGCAAGGCCAAAAATTGAATAATTTGAGTCAAATGGAATTACAAAACGTTATTGATACAAAAAAATAATAATAATAAAATTACATAGCGTCCCTTGATAAAAAAAAGAATTGCAGAAATTACAGAATATCTTATATCATATCAGTAAAGGCGGATCGAAGGGCAAAAAATAGAGGTAGATGGAAAAAAGAAATAAAAGCCTCTAGTCATGGTTGTTGCTGAAACTGTGGTTTTACACTCTAATTGATTAACTAACTAAAAATGATCTATAGCAAACAACAAAGAGTTGCTTTAGTATTATAACGAGAAATTAGTAGAAAACTTGTTAACGCCTTGTGTTTAAATAAGTCAAAAATTTAATTTCTTCGAGACTCGTCTTCATAGACTTTGTGTTTGCTTAACATTCAAACCTTTTTTGAGTAAGGTCAGTTGTCCCAAATTTGGCATCACCGGCTTGAGCTTAAAAAACTTTCTAAGTTTTTCGTCATTAACAAAGAGAGAGATATGTGAAGTGGGCATCAATTTCAGTTCGTTTATTTTGCCGAGAAAGGGCTTTAATAAAGACAGTGTAGCAATGGGCTTTGTGGTTTATGGACTTTTTCTTTTTCTAGTTGTACACAAGCCTTGGGCCTTAATAACAAAGGGCATCATTAAATTCCATTTAGGCTCCTTTTATTTGCTGTAAAATAATTTGTTTGTGAAAAAAAAAAATTCTCTGAAAATATTTTTTTTTTAAATAAAATATTTTTTTGAGTTTCGTTTGTTTGTCGTAAAATAACTTGTTGCGAAAAAATATTTTCCTGAAAAATAGAATATCGGAAAACATTTTCTAGTGTTTAAAAGTACAGTAAAAAATATTTTTTGATATTAGATTTTATTTGTTTAAAAAAAATATACACATAATATATATATTAACTATGAGGGTGGAGGGTGGAGGGAGAGGAGGTGTGGGGGTGAGGGGTAAGGTGTAGGGCAGGGGGGTAGGGATAAGTAAGTTTCAGAAAATGTTTTCTTTTCTCAAATGACGTGAAAATATTTTTTTAAACTTTGTACTGACGGTAATATTTGACTGAAAAATATTTTTTAATTAATCAATTTTTTGATATTACTAAATACCAAAAAATTGAACAAAAATAACTATCATTTTTTACTGGATAATATTTTTCACTTTACCAATTTTTCGAGAAAATATTTTAAAGCAAACAAACGGAGCCAGAGTCAATTGGGAGGAAGCTGGAAGTTATTGCCGGGTTGGCTATTAATGTGTCCTTGCCATGTTTCTTTTTAAAATGGATGGATATTAATGTGTCCTTGCCATTTTTCAGTTAACCAATACAAAGTACTTAATATGTCATTTTAAAATGTTTTTTTTTTTTTTTCTCAACTTCTTTTCTGATTTTCTTTTCATTTTTTTCTCTTTCACATCACTACGTCGCTGCCACGTGCGTATTGTTCCACAATTTTATTCACCTACACACACCTCCAATAAAAGCTCACACACATCACTTTCACCTCACGCTGCATCTTTCAACTCTCGCATACACATACCTAGATAGACAATTAGAAACACAAACATTACTCTAGACTGTTAGATATTTCATCTCGACTGCTGTGAGACCATATATTTTGCCTAACCTCGATTTGTGTGTTTTGTCTCGTTTTGCGTGCTTTGATCTGTTTATGTGTTATATGAGTCAGAATGTGTTAGAAATGTGATTTATATTCCTAATACATGCTATGTGTGCATTCATGAAATTTTCATAAAAAACGGAATCAAAAATTTTATCGCAAGTTTTAGTGAATAGTATTTTTGAACACCTGTCCGCTAAAATTTTTACAGGGGTGTTTTAAACATTTTAAAACCTAGTCATCGGGTATTAATAGACCCGTGTTTGATTAAAACGGATTTGGAATCGGTTTTGAAATTTTAAAGGTTTTTACACTTTCTTTTGCAAGAAAACGAGTTTTGAGCCGATTCGGGTGAAAATGTTTAAATGTAAAACTCTTTGTCACCTAAAATATATTGTCTAAAATTAATTTAGTTGTCAATTTAATAGTTGAGCAAGAAATAGTCAAAAAAAATGATTTAAAATACTAAAAATAAACTAAGGAAACTAACTTTGATTATTTTTAATTGTTTGACTTTAGCATATATTGCATCAACATACACTTGCAAAGCACAAAAACACCATCACACACACACACATGGCCGAGAGCCATTATAGAGAAAAAGAGAAAGAAACTCAAGGTTTTTCAAGGCAATTTTTCATTAGAACTTGCAATCTAATGCCAATTTCTATCAACCAAAGCTTGATTTCATCTCTTGAGCATCCATTGAACATCTTTGTAGCTTTAAAACACATCAAAGGTAAGAGAAAAATTCTAGATCTCAAAATGTCATTTTTATGTTTTTGCGTATAATTGCATTTTGAACCGTTAGAAAGTTGAATTGATATTATATTATTGCTCAGTGCATGCTAAGGATCGTTTATATGTGTTTATATAAGATTTGAACCGTTGTAGCAAGAATTTTTATTTTCAAGTATTAAAAGTTGAGTTATTAGCTATTTGGTGATTATTTTGAGTTGTAGTGGTTGGAATCGATTGCCGTCGATTTGTAAAAGTTTGTTAAATTCAGGGTAGTGCCATTGTAATGCCGAAATTTTGATTCAGATGTTGGTGCGAAAATTCAGAAATTTCAGCCTAGGTGCATTGAGGTTTTAGGGCTGTTGGGCTTGATTTGGATGTATTATGGTTGGTTTCCGAGGGGGCTTATGTAGTTGATTGAGTGAATGAGTGATAGGAACTGATTTGGAGTTGTTTGGATTAGTAGAATGTAAGTTATGATTATTTGAAGTTTAGGTTATCTTTCTTTAAAATGTTGTTATATGCCTTTAGATGATCGGGTGGTGTTTGAGTGATTCAATTGTGAGTTGTTGATGGTTAGATTAGGGTTTGGTGGTGTGTCTAATACATGTTAAGTTGGGTGTCCTACTTTGTCATCTAACTTAGTTGTTTAATTGTTAATTGATTAATGGATTTTGTGTTGTTTAAATGTTATTAATTGATTGATACATTATTGATTATTGATTATTGATGAACTGGGAGATAGTTAACGGAAAAGGTTGTCCTCCTGTGATTGATTGTTTATTTTTATTGTTGAGTCTTGGTATGCGTATGCCACATCTCAGGAGGTATCAGACCGTCGGGTTGAAAACGGCATGGCTACCAGAGGCTACCCTCATCTCGCATGGGTGGAGATGCCATGGAGGGCAGGGCTAGTGAGGTTCCTCGGGTGTGTGTGTCATGGGAGTGATAAGAAGTTGGTTGAGATCGTGATGGCGTTTAGAGCTACACCAACTAGAGTATCCTTTATTGATTGGTCATTATAGTTATGTGTTTATATTGTTATTAATGTTTATTGTGTGTTTACTGCTCAAAGGATCATTTCTAAGGAGTATAGTAAATACTGTTAGAGATCTATCGAATCCTCATTAGGCTTGTTTTATATAAGCTCACTCTCAATTATTGCATGCATGCAGGTGTTACTGATTCTGACTACGGGTACGTGCCTCTTGAAGAGGGAAATGTGCCGTATGTGGATGAGTCTTATATGCAGGAGTCATTGCCATGAGATTATTTTAGTTGTTGTAAAACAATGTATTGTATAACCTATCTTAATATAAAGACATATGTATGATGATTTAGCAGTCTTTATTTCGATCATGATTAGATTACTAAGTTGGTTATAACCTATTTTGAAATGTATGTATAGCCTATGTACTAAGTTGGAACGGAGGCGTATAACTATGAAGGGGTTGTTGAAGGAATGGTTATTGTATAATATGATTATATTGTATGTTGTCAATTTATTTGAGGAGTTGATTGTGGAATGGTTTGCGAAGTTGGTTGTATGGTATTCTGAGAGGTTGGTTTAGAGCCTCGGTGTCTTAATTACTGTCGTTATACTGTCGAAATTTCGTTGCATCCTGACTGATTGTAGGTGGGGTCGAATTGAAGCTTGACATTAAGTGGCATCAGAGCACATGTTAGCTGTCAACCGGGGTATTCTCGGAATGTGGGTAATGGTCTTAGCATGAAATTATGTATGAAGTGAAAGAAAAGTGAACTATGTGTTAATATGATTAAATGATTAAGTGATTATCTGATTTAGTGCTTATGTGATTATATGATCAATTTGTTTATGTGATTGATACTTAAGTGATTTATGTGTTTATGTGAATTGTTGTTTATTTGCTAATAATTATCTGTAGACTATCTATGTGCTATAATCTGTGTTAACTCTTTGATTAGTAGAATGATTGGTAGACCGAGAACGAGAGGTAGGCCCGAAGCAGTTGACGAGGTTCCGGGGATTGTGGCACCGGGCTGAGAAGGGGGTAATGATCGTTTTGAATCAGCCATGGATAGGATAGCTGAGGTTATGGCCGGTCAGGCACAGTTGCTAGCAGGGCAGGCTGCCCAAGCTCAGACTTTGCAGGCATAGTTACTGAAAGTACAAGGTGGGTACCACGGGCGTGGTACACTGAAGGAGTTCTTGGGGTATTATCCGCCGAGATTTCAGGGGGAAGTAGATGATCGGAAAGCTGAGGCATAGATTAGTAAAGTGGAGAAAATATTTGACCCTATGGATTATACTGATGAAAGAAAGGTCACCTTTGCCGTTTATTTGTTTCATGATGAGGCAGAGGAGTGGTGGCGCACAATGAAATCTAGTTTGGAGATCCAAGGTATTCCGTATGTCTGGGATACCTTTTTGAGAGCTTTCAGGGTGAAGTATGTTCCGAGGATTGCACGAGAGATGAGAGAGGCTGAGTTTTTGTCTCTAGTTCAGGGGGATGCTTCAGTGGCTCAGTATGAGGCCACATTTACTAGACTATCCCGTGTATGCACCGGAGTTTGTGGCTGACGAGGAGCGTAAGACTCGTAGGTTTGTGTTGGGTTTGAGGCCCGAGATTCAGGATGCGATGGCCCTGAATCAGTATGATGTACTTACTGAGGCCTTTGATGCAGCTTCTAGGTTAGAGAAAAGAAAAGGGGAACAGATCGGACCTAGTCAGCCTAGCAAGAGGCCCTTTCAGCCGCAGGGTCAGCAGGGTATGTATAGACCTTCGGTACAGCAGGGTGGTTATAGGCCTGCAGTGCAGCAGGGTTCTTTCAGACCGCAGGGTCAGCAGGGCTACTATTGGCCTCAGTTTCAGCAGGCGTCTTATCAGGCTCAGCCGCAGTTTAGGCCGGCCCAGTCTCAGGGTCTATATAGGCCTAGTGTTGTGAGACCTCAGCAACAGGCTAGTACAGTTGTTTTCTCGGGTTCTGGATCTTCTAAGGGCAGTGGCAGTGTTTCATCACCGCAGTGTAATTACTGCAAGCGTCAGGGCCATGTGGAGGCCGGCTGCAGGGCGAAGGCAGGAACATGTTCGGGTTGCGGCAGCAATCAGCATTGGGTGAAGGATTGCTATAGATATCGAGGAACTGAGGGTCGGGCAGTGACCTAGGGTTATTAGGGTTGACCTACTGGTGGTGCACCTCAGCAGCAGCGGGTTCAGGCTCGGGCCTACACAGTTGATTTGGAGGAGATGCCTGAGGAGACTGCAGTGGTGGAAGGTAACTTCCTTATACTTGATCAACTTGTTAAAGTGTTGATTGATTCTGGTGCTACGCATTCTTTCATTACTCCTGCTTGTGTGTAACGTGTTAATTTGCAACCTGAAAAACTGCCTTATATAGTTGAGATTAATACATCTTTTACTGATAAGTATGCAACTGGCTTAATATGTAAGGATTGTAAAATACATGTTAAGGGGTATAATTTTCCTTCGGACCTTATCTTATTTCCTATCCGGGGGTATGATGTTATCTTGGGTATGGATTGGCTTTCTAAGTATGAAGCCCAGTTAAACTGTAGAACGAAGGTAATACGGTTTCAGTTGCCAGATCAGCCAGTGGTAGAGGTAGCAGGGAACTGGGGTATTAAGACGAGTTTTGTTATCTCAGCAACTAAAGCCATTAAGTTGGTGAGTAAAGGGTGTTCGGGTTATCTAGCCTATTTGATCAACAGGCTATCTGATAAGCTACAGCTGGAAGAAGTTCCTATTATTCGAGAATATCCCAATCTATTTCCCGAGGAGTTTCCAGGGTTGCCGTCAAAGAGAGATGTGGAGTTTGTGATCAATCTTATTCCCGGTACTCAACCTATTTCTAAATCAGCGTACCGGATGGCACCAGCTGAGTTGAAGGAGCTGAAAACTCAGTTGCAGGAGTTAATTGAGAAGGGTTTTATTCAGCAGAGTTCTTCACTGTGGGGAGCACTTATTTTATTTGTGAAGAAGAAAGATAGTACTTTGAGATTATGTATTGACTATCGTGGTTTGAATCAAGTGACTATCAAGAACAAGTATCCTTTGCCATTGATTGACGAGTTGTTGATCAACTTCAGGGAGCCAAAGTCTACTCTAAGTTTGACTTGAGACAGGGGTATTATCAGCTTCGGATTCGCACGGAGGATGTTCCGAAGTCTGCCTTTAGGACTTGGTACGGGCATTATGAGTTTGTAATTATGCCCTTTGGGTTAACTAATGCACCGGCAGCATTTATGGATCTTACGCATCAGATTTTTCAGCCGTACTTGGATCAGTTCGTGGTGATCTTTATTGATGATATCTTGGTTTATTCCAAGTCTGAATCGGAGCACAAGCAACATCTACGTCTTGTCTTACAGAAGCTGCAGGAGCATCAGTTGTTTGCGAAGTTCAGCAAATGTAAATTTTGGCTACAACGCATATCTTTTCTTGGCCATGTGATCACACAGAGCGGTATTTCTGTAGATCCTACTAAGATTGAAGCGATGATGTATTGGAAACGGCCGGAGAATGTTTCGGAGGTTCGTTGCTTTCTTGGCTTGGCGGGTTATTACCATAGGTTTGTCAAGGACTTTTCTAAGATTGTCGGGCCACTTTCTAAGTTAACTCAGAAACAGACTAGCTTTGTTTGGGATGAGAAATGTGAGAGTGGGTTTCAAGAGTTGAAAAAGAGATTGACTACCGCTCCAGTACTTGCTCTACTAGAGAGGACCGATAATATGGTTATCTACAGTGATGCATCCAAGGAGGACTTGGGATGTGCACTTATGCAGAATGGTCAGGTTATTGCCTATGCTTCTAGGAAGTTGAAGCCATATGAGGTGAATTATCCGACTCATGATCTTGAGTTGGCAGCTGTTGTTTTCACACTGAAAAGTGGCGTTATTATCTGTGGGGCAGTAAGTTCGAGATTTTCACTGATCATAAGAGTCTGAAGTATTTGTTCTCACAGAAGGAGTTGAATATGCGTCAACGGAGGTGGATAGAACTTCTCGAAGATTATAATTGTTCTATCAGTTATCTGCCTGGGAAGGCAAATGTTGTGGCAGACACTCTTAGCCGTAAGGCGAGTGTTTCTTGTTTGGCTGTCAAGAAGTGGGAGGTTCTTGAGGAATTCACTTATTGGAGACCGTTGTTAACTCAGGTTGGGGTGATGTGTTCACACCTCCGTATTCAACCTTTATTGCTGTCCCAAATCAGAGAAGCTCAGCAACTTGATGTTAAACTTCAGAAGATCAAGGATTAAATCACGGATGATCAGTCTGACTTCAAATTACATGAGGATGGTATTCTTCGGTTTCGAAATAGGGTTTGTGTTCCCGATGAACCGGGCTTGAAGCGAGGTATTCTGGATGAGGCTCATAATTCTAGGTACACCATTCATCCTGGTGGAAACAAGATGTATCGGGACTTGAAGCAACATTACTGGTGGAATAATATGAAGAGGGAAGTTGCTCAGTTTGTATTTAGATATTTGACTTGTCAGCGAGTGAAAGTCGAGCATCAACGACCTGCAAGTTTGCTTTAGCCGTTGGCTATACCACAGTGGAAATGGGAGCATATCACGATGGACTTCGTCATTGGTTTGCCTAGAACACCGAGAGGTAATGATGCAGTTTGGGTTGTCGTGGATCGTTTGACGAAGACAACTCACTTTATTTCGATGAGGATGGAAGATGAAGTTGCAAAGTTGACGGATCTTTATTTGGATCAGATTGTTAGACTTCACGGAATTCCGTCTAGTATTGTCTCAGATCGAGATCCTCGATTTACTTCTCGCTTGTGGGAGAAACTTCAAGAGACTTTGGGTACTCAGCTTAACTTCAGTACAGCATATCATCCACAGACTGACGGTCAGTCCGAGAGGACTATTCAGATTCTGAAAGATATGCTCAGGGCTTGTGTTCTGGACTTTGGGAAGAACTGGGAGAAACATCTACCACTTGCTGAGTTTGCCTATAACAATAGTTATCAAGCTACTATTGGGATGACACCTTTTGCAGCTCTTTACGGTCGTAAGTGTCGTTTACCTTTATATTGGGATGAAGTAGGGGAGATGAAGACTATTGATCCGACTATTATGCCAGAGCTTTTAGAGAAGATTGAGAATGTTCAGTTGATCAGGCAAAGAATTCTTACAGCGCAGAGCAGATTCAAGAGTTATGCTGATAAGCGTCGTCAGGACTTGGAGTTTACAGTCGGGGATCGGGTTTTCTTGAGATTGTCTCCTTGTAAGGGCTTGCTCGTTATGGTAAAGGCGAAAAGTTGAGTCCGAGGTTTGTAGGGCTGTTTGAGATTACCGGCAGAGTTGGCAAGTTGGTATATCGGTTGTCTTTACCGGAGAATTTCTTTAATGTTCATGATGTCTTTCATGTGTCCAATTTGCAGAAGTATAATCCGAATCCTTCTCATATTCTAGAGCCAGAGCTGTTACAGCTTCGTGAGAATCTAACTTATGATGAGAGGCCGATTCGCATTCTTGATCAGATGGAACGGGAACTGAGATTGAAGAAGATTCCGATAGTCAAAGTGTTGTGGAAGCATCACGGTATTGAAGAGGCTACCTGGGAGAGGCGAGATCAGATGCAGCAGCAGTACCCAAATCTTTTCCGTTCAACGAGTAAAAATTTCGGGGACGAAATTTCTTTAAGGGGTAGAGAATATGAGACCCTATATTTTACCTAACCTCGATTTGCATGTTTTGCCTTGTTTTGCGTACTTTGATCTGTTTATGTGTTATATAAGTCAGAATGTGTTAGAAATGTGATTTATATTCCTAATACATGCTATGTGTGCATTCATGAAATTTTCATAAAAAACGGAATCAGAAATTTTATCACCGGTTTTAGTGAATAGTATTTTTGAACACCTGTCAGCTAAAATTTTTACAGGAGTGTTTTAAACGTTTTAAAACCTAGTTCTCGGGTATTGATAGACTCGTGTTTGATTAAAATGGATTTAGAATCATTTTTAGAAATTTAAAGGTTTTTACACTTTTTTTTGCAAGAAAACGAGTTTTGAGCCGACTCGGGTGAAAATATTTAAATGTAAAACTCTTTGTCACTTAAAATATATTGTCTAGAATTAATTTAGTTGTCAATTTAATAGTTGAGAAAGAAATAGTCAAAAATATGATTTAAAATACTAAAAATACTAAAAATAAACTAAGGAAACTAACTTTGATTATTTTTAATTGTTTGACTTTAGCATATATTGCATCAACACACACTTGCAAAGCACAAAAACATCATCACACACACACACACACATGGCCGAAAGCCATTAGAGAGAAAAAGAGAAAGAAACTCAAGGTTTTTCAAGGTAATTTTTCATTAGAACTTGCAATCCAAGGCCAATTTCCATCAACCAAAGCTTGATTCCACCTCTTGAGCATCCATTGAGCATCTTTGTAGCTTCAAAACACATCAAAGGTGAGAGAAAAATTCTAGATCTCAAAATGTCATTTTTATGTTTTTGCGTATAATTGCATTTTGAACCATTAGAAAGTTGAATTGATGTTATATTATTGCTCAGTGCATGCTAAGGATCGTTTATATGCGTTTATATAAGATTTGAACCGTTGTAGCAAGAATTTTTATTTTCGGGTATTAAAAGTTGAGTTATTAGCTATTTGGTGATTATTTTGAGTTGTAGTGGTTGGAATCGATTGTCGTCGATTTGTAAAAGTTTGTTAAATTCGGGGTAGTGCCATTGTAATGCTGAAATTTTGATTGAGATGTTGGTGCGAAAATTCAAAAATTTCAGCCTAGATGCATTGAGGTTTTAGGGCTGTTGGGCTTGATTTGGATGTATTATGGTTGGTTTCTGAGGGGGCTTATGTAGTTGATTGAGTGAGTGAGTGATATGAACTGATTTGGAGTTGTTTGGATTAGTAGAATGTAAGTTATGATTATTTAAAGTTTAGGTTATCTTTCTTTAAAATGTTGTTATATGCCTTTAGATGATCGGGTGGTGTTTGAGTGATTGAATTGTAAGTTGTTAATGGTTAGATTAGGGTTTGGTGGTGTGTCTAATGCATGTAAAGTTGGGTGGCCTACTTTGTCATCTAACTTAGTTGTTTAATTGTTAATTGATTAATGGATGTTGTGTTTTTTAATGTTATTAATTGATTGATACATTATTGATTATTGATTATTGAATATTGATTATTGATGAACCGGGAGATAGTCAACGGAAAAGGTTGTCCTCCTGTGATTTATTGTTTATTTTTATTGCTGAGTCTTGGTATGCGTGTGCCACCTCTCTGGCGGTATCGGACCGTCAGGTTGAAAACGGCATGGCTACCAGAGGCTACCCTCATCTTGCATGGGCGGAGATGCCATGGAGGGCAGGGCTAGTGAGGTACCTCGGGTGTGTGTGTCATTGGGGTGATAAGAAGTTGGTTGAGATCGTGATGGCGTTTGGAGCTACACCAACTAGAGTATCATTTATTGATTGGTCATTATAGTTATATGTTTATATTGTTATTGATGTTTATTGTGTGTTTACTGCTCAAAGGATCATTTTCAAGGAGTATAGTAAATACTGTTAGAGATCTATCGAATCCTCACTGGCTTGTTTTATATAAGCTCACTCTTAATTATTGCATGCATCCAGGTGTTACTGATTCTGACTACGGGTACGTGCCTCTTGAAGAGGGAAATGTGTCGTATGTAGATGAGTCTTATGTGCAGGAGTCATTGCCATGAGATTATTTTAGTTGTAAAACAATGTATTGTATAACCTATCTTAATATAAAGACATATGTATAATGATTTAGTAGTTTTTATTTTGATCATGATTAGATTACTAAGTTGGTTATAACCTATTTTGAAATGTATGTATAGCTTATGTACTAAGTTATAACGGAGGCATATAACTATGAAGGGGTTGTTGAAGGAATGGTTATTGTATAATATGGTTATGTTGTATGTGTTAATTTAATTGAGGAGTTGATTGTTGAAGAGTTTGCGAAGTTGGTTGTATGGTATTCTGAGAGGTTGGTTTAGAGCCTCGGTGTCTTAATTACTGCCGTTATACTGCCGAAATTTCGTTGTGTCCTGACTGATTGTAGGTGGAGTCGAGTTAGGGCGTGACAACTGCTACCACCATACATGAAGACACACAGCTCAATCACACACAAATTACACTCCTTCCCCTAAACGCAAGCACAATCTGCACTTATACCCCAACATATGCATCAATTATTTTTTTGCTTCTTCTGGCTAGAAAAAAATGAGTAAATAAAATATTTGCCCATAAGACAACTATTCTAGTAATGCTTAATTCGCACTCTAATTATTTCATGTTTTCTTTACTTCTCTTTTTTCCCTTGCTACGCTCAATCCACAATACACCTTATATAGTCTAATAACCTTTTAATACCACATGGCCTATTATTTTTTTATTTTTTATTTTTACCAACAACATGGCCTATTCTACAACACAATAATCGGTGTGTTTTTTTTTTTTTTTGAAATTTTAATAGATGGAATGATTATTTTAGCCTTTAGCAGTTTGAAAAACATGAAATTTGAATAGATGGAATGATTATTTTAGCCTTTAGCAGTTTGAAAAACATGAAACGGTTACTAACATCAGCACTTGTCAAGGAACTTTTAAAAGTTCAAAGACGAATGAAATAATACAGATAATTCTAAAGGCTGAAGTAATTTCCGCCCAAGAACAAAGAGTCAAAAGTGCAAATATCACAACTATGACATTTTTTTACCTCGAAGTATGCAAAAGGTGATCCCAGCGTCGACCTCTATTTCCTATGCTAGGGGGGATATTCTTAAGGTATCCTCAATGGAGTCTCTAAAGAGTCTCTAAACAGTAATGATTGCTGTTTTAGAGACTCTATTGATCAAAATTCATCACCAATGGGGGTCTCTAAAACACTATTTGCTAGTTTTTGACAAAATTATGACATCACTCAAGTTTTGAGTCTCCAAAATAGCATCTAGTCTCCATTTTCTTCAACAAATTTGTTGAAGAAAATAGAGACTATACAAAAAGATAAAAACGAGTCTCTACAAAAAACAAGATCAGATTTGACAATGTCAGATTTTTCTGACATCGTCAGATTTTTTTTATTTAAAAAAAAGTACAAAAAAATATTTTGAACAGCAACAGCGGGGAAGGGAAAGGGAAAGAGGGAAGGAGGGGTAGGTGCGTGGGTGGGGGAGGGTGGTGCAGCGAAGAGAAAGGGAAAGAGGGGAAGGGGGGGATAGGTGCGTGGGGGTGAGTGCGTGGTGGTGCAGCGAACAAAAAGGGAAAGAGGGGAGGGGGGTAGGTGCGTGGGCGTGGTGGGGGGGGTGGTGCAGCGAACAGAAAGGGAAAGAGGGGAGATGGGTGGGTGCGCCGGGGGGGGGGGGGAGTGTGTAGCGGGCTTTGCACCATCACCATTGTTGTTTTTGCTGCTTTGCAAAAACTAATTGTTGTTTTTGCTGCTTTGCTGCTTTTTTTTTTTTACTCTCATTGTCTATTTGTTAAATTTGAATGAAAAATCACCACAATTACGTTTACACGCATGAAATCACCTTTCAAAATTTCAACTTGACTTCTTTAATATTTATTATGTTTGAAAGTTAACGATAGTATTATTTTGAACATTTGGAACTTATAATACGAGTTTTGAATTAATTAGAACTAATTAAAAAATTAGAATAAATAATTAGATTTTTTAATTAAGGTAGTGTATTTAGGGTTTTTTAATTAGACTTTTTTTTAAAATTATGGTTTTGTATTTTATTTTTTTATTTTAATTTTTTAATTTAGTTTTTTTGCTTTGGTAAACTTTTTTAGTTTTTATAATTTTTTTATTTTACATTTTTTTAGTTTAGGTAATTTTTTAATTGTAATTAAGCTTTTTTTTAATTAGTTTTTTTCATTCAATTATATAATTAAACGTAATCTTAATTTTTTAAACGTTATGTTTGTTGCAATTTATTTATTTTTTGGTTAAAATATTCGTTAAAGAAGTTGAAATAATTTAAATAACAATTAATTTTAAAAAAATAACACATTATCAAATTATTATATAAAATTGAAATTAACACAATATAGAAACTCAATTTTATGGAGACCGTCATTGGGGATGTTTTTTTTTATCTTGGTCTCTAAATGGATATTTAAAACAGCAATGATTGCTATTTTAGAGACTCCATTGAGGAAAAACCAACATTAATGGAAGTCTCTAAAATACTATTTGACATTTTTGAGCAAAAAAATGATATCACAATAGCCTTGAGGAGCCAAAATAGCATCTGGTCTCCATTTTTTTCAACAAATTTGTTGAAGAAAATGAAGACTACACGAGAAGACAAAAACGAGTCTCTATTTTGAAGCATATGACGATCTGACACTCTGACAAAGTCAGATCGTCAGATCTTAAAAAAAAAAAAATTACAGAATTTTTTATTTTAATCAGAGAAGAAAAAACAAAAACAAAAAAGCCAACATATGCTGACAATAGAGCCGTAGCAAAGCTGAAAAAAAAAATTGATCTGTTGAAATTCATGTATATATGCAAGCAAATTTGGAAACAAAATACCATCAACACAACACATATCAGAAATCTTTCAACATACCAAATATTTGAAACAAAAAACTCAAATTTGGCTCAATAAACAGAAAAAAGGTAAAAATAGGAAGTGAGGGGAGGGGGGTGCGCATCACATACAAACACACACACACACACACATACATACACACACACACACACACATACACACACACACACACATATATATATATATGTGTGTGTGTGCACATACACACACACATACACACACACACACATATATATGTGTGTGTGTGTGTGTATGTGTGTGTGTATGTGCACACACACACACATATATATATATATATGTGTGTGTGTGTGTGTGTATGTGTGTGTGTGTGTGTGTATATATATATATAGATCTGAAGGAAAGGCAGGAGGGGGAAGGGGAGGGGGAGGGGCACAGTACATACAAACACATATATATATATATATATATATGTGTGTGTGTGTGTGTGTGTGTGTGTGTGTGTATATATATATATATAGATTTGAAGGAAAGGCACGGGGGACGGCGGAGCTGCAAAGAAAGAAGAAGGAGGGGGAGGGGGGAGGGGGGATGCAGCGGTGCTGCAGAGAAGGAAAAAGGAAGGGGGGGAAAATGCTTTTATAGTTAGTGTTTTTAATTACAAATTTTTTAATTAAGTTTTTTAATATATTTTGGTTATTTTAAAAAAAAAAATAGTTTAGGTTATTTTTTAAGTAAGTTTTTTAATGTATTTAATTAGTGTTTTGTTTTTTTTTTTTTTGTTTTTTTTTAGTTTAGGTTTTTTTTTATATTTTTTTAGTTTAGGTTATTTTTTAATTAAGTTTTTAAATATATTTAATTAGAGTTTTGTATTTTATTTTTTAATGTTATTTTAGTTTAGGTTATTTTTTATGTTTTTTTAGTTTAGCTTATTTTTTTAATTAAGTTTTTTAATTATATATTTAATTATGGTTTTGTTTTTTGTTTTTTAATGTTATTTTAGTTTAGGTTTTTTTTTTATATTTTTTTTATTTTAGGTTATTTTTTTAATTATATTTTTTGAATTATATTTTAATAATTTATTTAATTAGGGTTCTGTATTTTATTTTTTAATGTTATTTTAGTTTAGGTTATTTTTTTATATTTTTTTAGTTTAAGTTATTTTTTTATGTTTTTTTAGTTTAGCTTATATTTTTAATTAAGTTTTTTAATTATATTTTGATTATATATTTTATTATTGTTTTGTATTTTATTTTTTAATGTTATTTTAGTTTAGGTTATTTTTTTATGTTTTTTTTATTTTAGGTTATTTTTTTAATTATATTTTAATAATGTATTTAATTAGGGTTTTGTATTTTATTTTTTAATGTTATTTTAGTTTAGGTTATTTTTTATGTTTTTTTATTTTAGTTTATTTTTTTAATTATATTTTTTAATTAGGGTTTTGAGATAACAAACGGACAGATGAAATTGATGATAGAAAATACAATCCAATGGGTATTATTTAGATAAAAGATTTGTGATTAAATTAATAAAATTAATTAATTTACAAATTGAATAAAATGAAAAACAAAAAAATAAATAAAAACGCAACACACGAGAAAATTTTAATTTAATGGGTAAATTAATTAGGGTTTTTAATTAAGATTTTTTTTTACGTAGGGTTTTTTTTAATTAGAGATTTTTAATTAGTTTTTTTCAAAATGCAATTATGTAATTAAACGTAATCCTAATTTTTTAAACGTTATCTTCGTCGCAGATTATTTATTTTTTGCTTGAAATATTCGTTAAAAAAATTGAGATAATCTAAATAACAATTAATTAAAAAAAGTAACACACGAGAAAAAATTACACATAATCAAATTATTATGTAAAATTAAAATTAACACAATATAGAGACTCAATTTTATAGAGACCGTCATTGGGGATTTTTTTTTTTTTACCTTGGTCTCTAAATGGGTCTCTAAAATAGTTTTTTTTGCCTTAGTCTCTAAATGGGTCTCTAAAATTGATTTTGGTCTCTATATAGGTCTCTAAAATGATGGATAGAGACCCATTATAGAGACTTCATTGAGGATAGACTTACCTACATCTTGCGTAGCTGGAGTAATAAGGTGTGGCTTAAAAATGTCATGATCCTTATATGTTTTATTTTGAGTAAATAATCGAAATGGTTATTTATTTTTGAAATTTTTGAAATTTTTGTCTTTTATTTATTAAACGTGATAAATTAGTTTCTTATATTTAAATATGTGATGCCGTTAGTTCTTTTAACAAATTTCGTTAATTTTTTAATATAGATTACATGCACCTTGCACGTGACCAATTAGTCTCTTACCCCTCTAAAATCTTACTTAAGTTGGTTGCCTACCGGCACATGTAATATGTGTTAAAAAAATTGACAAAATTTGTTAAAAAGACTAACGGCGTCACAGATTTAAAGATAAATAACTAATTTGTCACAATTGATAAATAAGGGACGAAAATATCACAAAACTCAAAGATAATGAACCATTTTGGTCATTTACCCTTTTACTTTTAACGCATAACCCTATGTACTAGTGGATTCACATTATATAGAGAGACATTGTTAACGTCATATGCTTTGAAGCCCATTTCAGAGTAATAAGTCTACTTGTGTTAGTTGGAACCTTTGTTTCAATGAGAAAAAATATTAGTATACAGATCTAAAAGACCCTCACACGCTAGCGGGATTTATGTGTAGGGTCCATTAGTTTTATGAGAGACAAATGTGATAGAATAGATGTACCCAAGAGCAACCCTTCAATCAAATAATACTCATTTATCAATATATCAAATTTAATTAATTGATTTAAAATATTTAAATTTGTGATGATAGTAGAGAACTTATATTATTATAAATTGAATTGGATTTAATGTAGGGGGAAGATATTATACGATAACTCATCACGCTCATTTTGAATTGTGAAAAATTAATTTGACCAATTGACGTGGATAACTTAATTATTTGTCCCTTAATATATCGTAAAATTCAAATTGAAAAATCATTATTTATGATGCATGTTTTGGTAAAAGGATTTTAATAAATTTTATTAATATATTAAACATATCTCTGTGCAAAAAAGTGTACCTTGCCTAGTGTTTCAATTGAATTGCCAACTGAAAAAGTGTACACAAGTAAATGCCAATTTGGTTGTTATCCCATTATAATTATCAGCTTCGAGAAGCGGTGGTACTTTTTGCAGTCTTTGGATGTCGACGGCCACCATCATGCGTAGCAATATTAAAATTAATAAGTCACTATATAATATTTTAATTTTTTTGCTACACTCTAATTAAAAAAATTAAAAAATTATTGTAATAGATCTCTTATTACAATGGTTAAAATCGTTACAAAATTAAAACTTTTTACAGGCAACTGTTTATTTTCTTTTAATTATATTTTGTTGATGATTCCTAATAAGATTACTTAGTCGCAATGATTTTGAAATTTTAATTCTAAATAAAATGGGTTTTAATCCGTTGTTTATTGTTTATAAAAAATTTATTATAGTAGAGAATTTGCAATAAAATTTATGCCACTGTTAAAATTATTTATAGCGTTTTAAATTTTTTTCTTACATTTTAAATGTTGCAATAAATAAAAAGATGTTGTAGTGATTGTGATTCTTTGTTTAATCTCTTTTTTTTCTTTTTTCTTTTTTTTTGAAAAAAATCTAAAATTAGCTAGAATTGGATCTCAATGAGTTAGATCCATGATTAGGTTTGGAACCTTGAACACTCAATCAACCCCTAGGCTATACGCCTCAATGACATAATCTTGAGACAAATATAAAAAAGAAAAAGTATATTGCAGATGATACAAATTTAGAAATTTTTTTCTATCAATTCGAATTAATATTAGTTCGTGAGAGAGAAAGTAAGTCATATATATGTGTGAAATCCATCCAATATAAAAAAATTAATATTAGCTTGAATTGATTGAATAATAATCCTACCTTACAAATCGATAAATATTAACGAAAAGTGTTAGCTGAAAACTTTTCAAATTCACACAAGGAGATCCGGAAAATCAAATGACACATCACTCCTCCGGAGAAAGCGAAACCCTTTGATTCTTTTTAAATATAAAAATCTGCTAATTATTAGACTAACACCAATCTAGCGGCTATATATTCTTAAAGCAGCCTCCTGTCCTCACTCGTCGACCGTCGTGGCCATGGTCTATAAATAATAGGATTATAACGTGCCTTTTTTTTGTGTAAAAATATTTATATGCATTTTTTTTCTTGCCATATATTATTTATAATTTCTTAGGAGCAATATATGTTTAACTTATTTAAAAATTGGCTGAAATGCTTAAATAACAACTTATTAAATTAAGAAATCTCAATTCAAATTTCAATTTTGGTGTCTATTGTGTGGAAAAATATAAATATAACACGGTTGACTCAAATTACTGTTTTCCTCCTTACTTGAATGAAGAAGACAGATTTGCATAATTACGGAATAATATATTATTTAAGCACATTGATTTTCGCTTGTTGCCACAAATACTTAGCTGGCAGTCATACAATTTCAACGATGATCTATTACAATATTGTTCCATATTGTACTTTACTCAGTTGAAATTACTATTATATTCATCACATTATTGGTGCTTTATAAAGATTCTTAGGGTCACAAGTAGAATCATGTCTCTTGGGATATGTTTGGACTAATTTTTAAATATTTATATGTATTTTTTATGAGTTAAGAAAGTGAAGTTAATTTTTTTAACTATTTTTTGAAAGAGTTTTTATATAAAAGTTGAAATTGAAAAAATTTAAAAAAATAAAAAGATTTAAATTGGAACTTTTTTTAAAAAGCTTTTACAAAGTTGTTTTTACGGAAAATTATTTTTCTTTTTCTTTCTTAAATATATCCATCTATATTTTTAGAAGTTTGATATTTCTCTTAAAATTTTTAAAATCTCAATATTGTACAATATATGTAGAACAATCAACAACTTTTATTCAATAATACTTGTAACCAAAATTCTACAGTTCAAAAATTAAAATATTATAATTAAGCCATACAGAGTCTTACTTTTAGTGGTGTTGTTTAGCTTAGCTTGTAAATATTTGACAAAAAAAAAGAAAAAACTTAGCTTGTAACGACAAGGGTTTCAAGTTCAAAAGCCTAAAAACAATAAAAATAATAAAAAATATTAGCTTATGCTCCAAAGGCATCAAGTTTTTTAAGAATTAATACAG
This sequence comes from Ehretia macrophylla, assembly GCA_037974665.1. Lineage (NCBI taxonomy): Eukaryota > Viridiplantae > Streptophyta > Magnoliopsida > Boraginales > Ehretiaceae > Ehretia > Ehretia macrophylla. The sequence goes on from CM075766.1 coordinate 51,045,418, forward strand.
GGGGAGTTGCACTTTAAATAAATTACAGTTTGGTTTATAAGCTCTCCCTTGGTTTACTAAGCACTTATGATAAGCTTGCTCTCCCTTGGTTTACTAAGCACATATGATGAGCTTATAAGTAGTTTTGATAAGAAAAAGAATAATTAAAAAAAAGTGAGATTAGTCGACAACCCTCTTAACCTCACATGTCATGTCGGATTATATAATATGAATTATGGCCGTTTTTTTTCTTTTTTTCTTTTTGGTCAATAATTGTGACAATTCCTGATAGTTTAACGAAATAAAAAATAAAAAATAAAAAAATAAAAACATCTAGGATGTTTTAACGTCCGGAATTCAAAAGTGTGGGTCTCATATCGTGCGTGATTTCTCAAGCCATACTGAAAATAATGGATTTTACAAACGTTTTTAAGACTGCCTTAAAAAACCATGCCCTTGTTGAACTATTGAGTTGAATAATTGTTCAAGTTGGCCCTAGGTTTGGGAAAGAGTACTGGGAACATAACAAAAGTTTTTGAGTTAGAAGCATTACTCATCTCATCGTTCTTGACTAATTTGATAAATATATTAAAGTGTATCGTCACGCGATAAATCTATTGTAATTTTTCCTAAAATACATTTCGTGTTATTAAATTTTGTTTGGTATTATAATTCTGCGGTTAAGTCGTTGACTTTGTAGTTTACACTTCACACGAGGTAAGCAAAAGAAGTATGGATACTTAAAAAAGGCAGTTTGGTAATTCATTATCCATTTGATCCTTAAATCGTGGCTAAGATTCAGGCGCACCAATATGGGCGGATAACGAATCTGTTTTCAAAGTGGTCACGCTCAACCAGACTCAATTGGAGAATCAAGTTTATTGTGCACGATATTAAAAAGATTGGTTCTATTCCGTGAACGCAATTTAAAGCTTGTGCATGTGTCACGGAACAAACCAATAGATTGGATTGCCAAAGATGTTGCCCACCATTGATAACTTAGCTTTCGATTGAGTTGTAAATACTCAAATTACCAGGCAAAATTTATGAACTGAAGACTTAGCTCCCTCTGGCATCGGCTGACATGACCTTGTAACTTTCCGTTAGTATTAATATAATTCCTTTTGTTCTGACACACAAAACAGATTATAAGAAGTATCTGTCCTTTGAAATGGATTTGTTTATAATGTAATTGAAGAAAGTATATATTTTATCCGAATCTTTTTCATAATGGTACAAAATAATAGTCACATTGGGATAAACATCTCAATCACGTTATAAGCAACATTAAATGGTTGTAACATTATGGATTTTATGATAGGGATCTTATTCTTGGTTGAATTTCTTTGTTGATCTATATTCTATACGATCCGTGTTGGTTCAAGATACTATATATAGAGCATAACCTTTTTTTCATACTTAATCTTAGCTTAATTCTGGCAGCTTTTCTAGTTCACTTGATTTTCATTAACAAAGCAACTAAGAAGTTCATAACTGTTGAACATAATCAACACATTTTTATTAACAAAGCCACGTATAAATCATCCAAACTGGGATTCTTCATAGCTTGCCTTGTAGGCGATAATACATAAAGTGCTCATACAAATTACTAATAGAGCAACAGAGAGATAATACAAACAGAAATTTTAGTTTGTCCTATGTGGTATGACATATAACAAAGCACAATCATACAGAAAAGAAGCAAAAGTCTTTGTATAAAACATCACAAACGGATGACGGAACAGGAAGACCTAAGATGTAGAAGTTCATAACATGAGTGATTCGATGGTGCAGCATCAGACCCCCCTCGATTCATGTCCGTTCCCAGCAAAACCTGTGAACACACTGAATGGAGCAGTTGCTGAAACGTTCACAGAATGGACAACATGGCATTGATGGCAATAGTCTTCTTGACTTTATAGTGTTGGAGTCAATTATATGCCACTCAGCAGTCTCGGAGAGGCCTGATGGATAGTTATTGGCCAGGTCTGCGCCTTGGAAATGCCAGTTGCTTGCAATCTTTGCGTTTGATAAGTAGGCAAAAGGGTTGGTAAAATAGCACCAAGTTGCGAAAACGAAGAGGAGTGCAAGAATTGGCACGGAGATTTTTGCCATTGGTGTGTTAAAAGTAAGCTAAAGAAGCAACCCAAGTGTGGAGTTTTCTCTTTGGGTATATCAATGAGATATATAGAGATTAAAGACATAATTTAATGGTTTCGTGTTTAGATGGAAGAAATAATTTAGATAAGATCATAGCCCGTGATTTCTTACCCCACACACAAAATAACTTTAAAAAGAGATATTAACTTTATTCGTACAAGTAAGACAAAGACCTCTCAACAGTCTAAGCCACTGTTTGACTTAAATGTAAAATTTTAATTTTTAATATGTAGAATTTTTAGTAGTATAACTTTAATTAAAAGTGTTGTTGAATAAAAATTATTAATTGTTTCGCCTATTTTAGACAATGTTGGATTTTTAAAAATTTTGAGGGTATTTTTGAACTTTTAAAAAAATAGAGATAGCATATATGAAAAAGAAAAAAAAAACAGTTTTGCAAAAGTCTTTTTTGAAAAACTTCAATTTGGAGCTTCTTATTTTTAGTTTTTTTCAGCTTTTATCTGACAACACTTTTAGAAATAAACCAAAAAGGGTAGTTTCAGTTTATAATCTCGTAAAAAATGTTTTTAAGTGTCTAAAAGTTAAGTCAAACAGAGTTTAAGTATCATATTGAGCATGAGATTCAGAAGTAGTCTATTGATGAACTACTATTTTTTTTTATAGTTAAAAGACTAGAGATCAAATCTCATGTGAATAGGAATAAAGAAAAAAAATAATTATATTGAACATATTATAATAAATTGCCACTAGATATTAGTTATTGTGGTCCTTATCTATCATTATTAAAAAGGATAATAAGCATAAGTTGAATTTCTCCTCTTTCTTAGTTGTTTTGAAACTGTTGAATTGACAATAACACCCACCCAAAAGAAAAGCGAAAAAGACAAAAGCTTGTTTTCATTGTTTGACAAAATTGGAGGAGAAAGCTGTATGATTCCTGACAAATAAGCACATTATATTGCTGGTAGATTATTGAAGGTTCCAGATCAATATTCCATGTTAAGAGTAAGTAACCTTCATGGTACAATTCATCACTATGTACCCCCTCTCAGCCACGTAAAAAGAAGTGAAAAAAAAAAAAAACAAATTCAGAGAGCAAGCTGTGTATATCATCTAATTGATGTTAGTAGAAGACATTTGTCATGAGTTGGGCATTAATCCTCTATGTAGCTATCAGTCTTTAAAAGTTACACTGAGTCAACAAATCAAACTATAATAATATAATAATTTTGAGATTTAGGAATAATTTAATATTGAGTTTTTTTTTTTTTTTTATAGTTAGAATATTAGAATCCGAAGGTATAGATATGGGTGAGGGGAAAAAAAAGAAAAGAACAAAGAAGGTTAGTAGCAATACTAACTTGTATTATGCGTATCACATATTTGATACATAATAAACTTAAGTGGATCTTGTAATTAAGCATTCGGGTATAAGAAAAACACGATAAGTGATGCATTGCTGACCAGGATTAATCTCAATTGAGTGAACATGGAATCGTATCATTGGGCCAACGTAGTAAAATGAGGCTTGATTTGTGTTAGCAACTTGATTAGGACCGAATTATCTGGCCGTAGCAGCCGCATGCAGTCACTCGTCATGGTCGGCCATCACTGTATTATGATATTAAAAGCAGCACCCCTCTCCAACGACTTAGTGAAAGCATGTGGGTTGAATTTGACTATGTTCATCCTTGGATGGCGTCAGAGTTGCATGGCCATGACGTCTAATGTGATCGGCCATGCCAAGTCAGCGCCCGTACAAAAGGACTGTCCACGTGTGCACATGCATATAAGGTTACCATTAGTTTTTATTTATTATTATTTTTGTCAACAATTACCCTTAATCAATTATATTACTACGTAAGAAGATTTTTGGCCACATTACCATTAATCAATTGCATGCATATCACTAGTAATGTACCTACGTAAGAAACACTGTGGTAACGTAATTTATTTTTCTGGGTGAAAAAGAATATTCTTGAATAAAAAAAAACTACTAGTGTTATTCAACACATTTTTGGTGATTTATAAATATTGTAAGAACCAAGTTGATATATTTTAACAAGAAGTCCGTTCTATTTTGCCGGCGATTGTGACAATAATGTATTTTTGGCCTCAAAAAATGACTGAATTTGACCCAAGCTGCAGCCAAAGGAGGCCAGCGTTGCACGACCATCAACGAATAAAACAGAAGCACGTTGATAATTCACGAGGTGACGCAAAACATACAAAGAAAACACGTAATTATTTATTAGGGGTTAAAAATATATAATTGAATATTTATACATAGATAAATTTTTTTAATAGGAGTTAAATTAATATTTTAGTATAAAAATATATTTAAAATAAGAATATTTTTAAAAAATATAACTTTAATTCACTCCTTAATAATTTAGTTATTGGAGTTAGTGCGAACTGCAACCCCCGCTAGCCTTCATATAAATCCGCCTTTGTCCCCAACCCAAATCCGGCCCCACTCCCTAGGTTTCCTCTTAATTTATTATTTACCAGTGGTGAGAAAGTGTACACTTTTGATTCTCATACATAGGGGGTCTAGTATAACGAATTCTTTCTGTTTGTAACGAATTCTCATACACGGGCACACTCTCACAATAATATGACCCTTCCATTGTAAATGATGCATTTTAGTAGGTAAATCTGGTACTAGTAACAAGTTTGCAGAATTTCTAAGTATTTGGAGAAATAAAATGCGGAATTCTGCCGAAACTGCAACAGCACACACACAGAAAATACACGCGAGAAGGGAAACAAATTAACATATAGTGGGATAGAACATCTTTGCGTGAGTTATATGGCTTTCTTGTTGTCCATTGCGTAACGTCTTAGAGTTGCTTGATGAGATAATTGCTGCAATGGTGATAAGCTAGTCTTGTCACTTGTCGTCTGGCTATCAAGCCACAACTAAATGTTTGTAGAGAGAGATGAGTTGCTAATTCCAAGTATTTAGCCTTAAAAGGAGGAAGGAGCGGGTTAACCGCAACTATGACTTAATTATTCTATTGCTAATAATAATAATAATAGCATATTGAATTTCCCTTTTGAGAAGGTCCAAGGCACTAGGACGTGAAAGGGGATTGCATTATATACGTTAGTTCCAGAACTCATGTGATTCGGTCCTCTCTAACATCGTAGTGTGTTAAAAAGAATTTTTATCATCATATATTGACAAAAAAAATATATATATATATATATATTGAATTCCAACCCAAACACATGTCAAACTTGAATGGTCTTTATTTTTTTATATCCTTACTCAAAGATAATTAGGTTTTTGTAGTTGGAAATTAGAATGACCGAGTTTTTCATTAATTTCAGTCGAGAAAATAATCCCTCAAAATTATAATGTTCTTGGTTAATACTCCTGTAGAAAAAAGGGTCCGTGTTTGTAATGATTAGCTGGTCCTATGTTTGGGCCGCCGAGACTTTCTCTTGCTCCTAGGTATATGGCTGGCCTTTTTGGCTTCGTTTGTAATGGGCTTGGACTATTAGTTTATGATCTGTATTTTTTTGGGTCACCGTTTTTAGCCCGTTTGATTGTACTTTACTTTTGTAATATTATTATCTTTGACGAAAAAATTGACTATTGTAACCGATGTCTCGTGAAAGCAACCAATTACATCATTAACAGTGAACATCAGCGATTTGACTAGACAAAACTAAACGTTAACCACATACCCTCCAACTCATATGTCAATTTTTTCAGTGTCTATGACAACTGATATAAACTTTTCTGGTGCTTTTTAATAAGAGGAAACAGATTAGGTTGAAATGTGAGAAAGAATAATTTGAAACTTGAGATAACTAATAATGGGAAACACTTCCCTTCGATTAACAACAGTTCAATGGCCTAACACATGGGGTATATTTTTTATCTTATTCTCAGACTATTATTTAGTCAGAGAGAAGAATTTCTCATTGATAGTTTGTTTTTCGAGTAAGAATTCCACTTCATACAATGTCCCTGGATGACATATTTGCTTAGGACAAAGGAGCACTCACTAAGAGTATCTTCACCGGTCTTTCTATTTTTTTATTTATTTATAATATTTAATTAAATTGACGATTTTTTTATTTTTAATTACAAACTCTCTATTTTATTTTACTCCAATAACACTTTTTATTTTAGACTTTCTATTTTCTTTTAAAAGAAATTTGCAGACAAGAAGTGAAAAAAAAGGTAGCAAGTGATGCAACTCACCACAAGCAGCGAGCATCACACTTTCACCAGCGAGCTCTTCAATTTGGCAAGGCAAGTTAGCGATTCTGTTGGAGACCTTTTTTCTTGTTTGGCTTACCACTTTAGCTAAAAAATGAAGAGTAGAGAGCCTTTTTTTTTTTTATCTATTGGAGATGCTCTAACCATTATTTGTTTGGTCTAGTTGTATGATTTTTTTTTTTAAATACAAAAAATTTCAATCAAATCTCGTATATGACATCTTACATGTCTAATGACTTCCCCTCCCTTAAATAATAATAATAAAAAAAAAGGAGCCCTTACTTTTTGCCTATTCATCTTACGACAATATTCCTACTAGCTCTATGCGAAGCCAAGGGCTAAAATTCTATATAAAGATTTCCAAAATCAAGCTTGCCCATTTAATTTAGTTAAAAACAAAAACTAGAGGCAAATAGAGATTATATTATCAGCGGAGATAAAAGTGATTATGGTAACTAAATTTTGTGAAACTACAAGAAGACTACGAAAATCACTTTTATCTCCGAGGGTAAACTAGTCTATGATCTCAGTTGCTGCAAGAAGAAACCACTCAAATGACTATTAATTAATCCGAAGAATTAAATTTCAGTGTCTTACCCTTAATCAGGATGATTAGTTTAATTTGAAAATGGATTATACCAACACGTTTTTACGCTTACTCTAGTTTACTTGATTTTCAACTTACCGAAATGTTGGTGAAATAGTTGGATAACAATCTATTATAATTGAGAGGTTCTAAATTTAAATTAGACTTTGTTCTCTGTTATACCAAAAAAAAAAAAAAAATCACAACTTGAAGGAGAGTATAAAACATGATACTTCATTTTATTAACAAAACCACCCCAGAAATAATCCAAACTGGGATTATTTGTAGTTTGCCCTGTGGGCAATAATACAACATCATCATACAAAATTATTAGTAAAGCCACAGAGAAATAATACAAACAGTAATTTTACATAGTTTTTCGTATATACGTAATACGCTATAACATAACATAGCATAATCATACAGAAAAGAAGCAAAAGTGTTTGTATGAAACACCACAAACCGAGGCTGCAGCAATCCCACCTAAGAGAAGAACAGTAACTGCAGCATCAGAAGCCTTGTCTGATCATGTTCGTTGCCAGCAATACCTGCGAACACACTTGATGCCACAATTGGAGAAACGTTGACAGAATCGACAACATGGCATTTGCGGCAATAATCTTCTTGAATTTACAGTGTTGGAGTCATGTTTAGGCAAGGCAGCAGATACGGAGAGGTCTGTTGGCTGGTTGGTGATCAGGCCGTGTGCGCCCTGGAAACGCACATCGGTTGGAATTTTTGAGTTTGATATGAAGGCAAAAGGGTCGATGAAGTAGCACCAAGTTGCGAAAACGAAGAGGAGTGCAAGAATTGGCACGGTGAGTTTTGCCATTGGTGTGTGTGAAAGTGAGCTCAAGAAGTAATCAAAGTGTGGAGTTTTTCACTTTGGGATGAAGACTTATATAGAGACTGAAGAAATAATTTAATGGTTTCGTTTTCAGATTGAAGAAACAAAATTTAGATAAGATCAAGGCCTCGGATTTCTTACCCCACAAAATAACAAGATAATATTATTGTCCCTGTGAGTACCACAAAAGCAGTTAGGTATCTCTAATGAGAGCTACTATTTATAAAATTTTACTATTTTTAATATTTTTTAAAGATTGGGTTCTAAATTTAGAGTTAAAATACATAGAGTTTACACAATTTTAAAGATTTGAGTTAAAATAAAGACTCAATTTACTTTTTGGCTCTAAATTTAGAGACTCAAAAGGTAATTGAATTTCTATTTTGGCTAAAAAATTAATAAAAGTAGTGGACTCTATTTATTTTGGTTCTAAATTTAGAAACCTGAGTCTTTAAAATAACCAGAAATAGTAAATTTTTATAAATAGTCTCCACCATTAGAGATACCGTTATAGTCCAAGTATAATTGCCACTGCTATTAGGTTATGTTTGGTTTAGTTTTTAAACACTTAAAAACTAACTTATTTGGTGAGATAAAAATTAAAGTTAAAAAAAAAAAAAATCAAGAAGCTTGGCTTTTCGAAGAAAGTTTTTAGAAAACTATGTTGTTGTTTTTAAAAAAAAAAAAAATATATATATATATATATATATATATATATATATATATATATATATATATATATATATATATATATATATATTTAAAGTCTAATATTACTATAAAATTTTTGAGAACCCACACGTTGGCCTTTTGAAATAATTAATGATTTTTATTTAACAACGTACGTATAATTAAAATCCTACTGTAAAAGCTTATAACAACTAAACCGTTAGGCTCCCCAAACAGACACTTATATAGACATTTACTAAATGAATAATAAGCATCATTTGAATTTCTTTAACTTTCATAGTTTTTTTTAAACTGTTGAATTGATAATAACACCCACCTAAAAGAAGAGAAAAAGCCAAAAGCTTGCTTTGACTAACTTACAGGGCAAAGTTGGATGATCATAAGCTGCTTTGACTAACTTAGAGGACAAAAGTCATCAAAAAAAAAAAAAAACTTAGAGGACAAAGTTGGATGATCATAAGTACAATTCTGGTAGTTGATCTGGAGATTATTCCATGTGAAGAGTAACTTTCATGTTATTATTATTATTATTATTATTATTTTGATTCAAATAAGACATAAGATCGTATAATACATGAGTAACTAGTGTGAATCGATCCAACGACTTCTCGCAATCACATTGAGTAATTTACCACCAAATTAAAACCCTAGTTGCACTTTGTATCCCCCTCTCAACCACAAAAGCAGGGGACGGGCTTATATTTGGCCATGAGGCTCTCGATCGTGCATGTGGCCTCACCATCAAATAAGAGTCATTTTTATTTCATAATCGCATAACTGCATAGTTAAATAGAAGATTTTTTCTGAAGAAATACCACAATTGTAGGCTCTGTTTGTTTGCCGTAAAATAACTTGCTTATGGAAAATATTTTTAGTAGAAAATATTTTCATAAAAAATAAAATATTTTCTTTCGTTTGTTTACCTTAAAATAATTTGTTTGTAAAAAATATTTTCTTAGAAAATATTTTCAGAGGAAAATATTTTTCTGAGCTCCGTTTATTTGCCGTAAAATAATTTGTTATGGGAAAATATTTTCTTGAAAAATAGAATACTGGAAAATATTTTCTGGTATTTGGATGTACAATAAAAAATATTTTTTGACATGATATTTATAAAAATATATATATATATACACATAATATAGGGGTGGTTAAGTTCCGAAAAATATTTTCCTCTCCCAAAGAACATGAAAATATTTTTCAAAACTTTGAACTAACCGATATCTTTAACCGAAAAATATTTTTCAGTTGACCAATTTTTCGGTATTACCAAACACCGGAAAATCTCCAAAAAGTAGCATACTATTTTTGACAGAAAAATATTTTCCGGTTGACCAATTTTCCGGTGTTATCAAACACCGAAAAATCTCTAAAAAGTAATCTACTATTTTTTATTGAAAAATATTTTTCGATTGACTAATTTTTTAGTGTTACTAAATATCGTAAAATTAGAAAAATATTTTTTAAAAAAATATTTTTCGATTGACTAATTTTTTAGTGTTACTAAATATCGTAAAATTAGAAAAATATTTTTTAAAAAAATATTTTACGACAAACAAACGGAGCCGTAGTCTTTTCAAGTAGATATTCATCCTTGACCAAAAAAAAAAAAAGTTGATATTCATCAACATAGCACCAAAGAGGAAAAACAATTCCGAAAGAGCAAGAAGTGTATAACCCTAACAATTCCGCAAGAGCAGAAAGTTTATAACTATTAATTCTTATTATTAGAAGTCACTGCAAATCAAAATCTAAATTATATTGAACGTATATGTTGTTGAATAATTGACCCGATTTAACAGAATAAGACTTGAGTTTTAACCTAGCTTAGGTTGCAGTGATTTTATTTTATTTTTTTGCATGGTCCTTCGCAGTATTATGGTGATAAAGCCATCCTTTTCCATTACAAGGTGATATATATATATATTTAAACAATTTGAATATATACATATATATATGGGTATTGAGGACTATTTTCAGTCTTTGATGACGACAGAGTTGCATAGACATGACGTCCAATTTAATTGTCCACGTCACCAGGCATGCCATGTCAGCTCTCGTACAGAAGGCTGTCCACGTGGCACGCATATCAATTACCCTTAGTCAATTTCATTATTACTACGTAAGATTTTTTTGGCTGCATTACAATTTGTCAATTGCATGCGTATCACGACCAAAAAAAAAAAAAGAACATATTACTAGTAATTTGGCTGCGTAAGAAATTAACATTGTAGTAATGTAATCCTTTTGTCAAGAAAAATGCTCTTGACAAAAAAACAAAGTTTACTAAGTGATATTCAGCCATGGGCAGATTTATTCTCAAATTTTGTTAAAATATGTTTATTTCTAAATAAAAAAAAAATAGCCAAAAAAATAAGTTTACACCCTACCCAAAAAAAAGATATATATATATTAGAATCTCTTTAAATTATTAATATCTTTTAAATAATAAAGATATTTGGTCCCGACTTTAAAATTTTGATAATTTTGATAAAATTATAAGATAATACATTTAAAATATTTTTTTTGTATTTTATTGATCCAAATATTTCATAAATTAATAATTAGTTAAAAATTACATAATAAATTGACTATGAGATTAGATAAACTTGTTCTAATCCTAATCATGATACAAGATTAGATAAACTTGTTTTAATCCTACTAAATTAGACTTTTATCTTTTATTCTCTTTAACCTTTTCTACTTGTCTTTTCAAATTAGTCTGAAAAAATATGAGTCACTTTTTAAAAAAAATAATATAATATAATATGTTTACTATTAAGCAAAAAAAAAAAACTAAAAATGTCTCAATAAATTGATATCTCGCTAAATTAATAGAATTTAATGGTCTCAACACTATTAATTTAAAGAGGTTATACTATATATATATATAACATTATCTATTTTAGTCCCTACTGGAAAAAAACAAAAAAAATTGTACATAAACTTTAAATTATTGTATTTTTGTATTTCACTCTTGTTTTCAGCTGTATAAATTTTCTTAGAAGCCTAGTTGGTATACTCAAAGACAGTCCACTCTATTACGCCGGCGATTATGACAAGAATTTGTTTTGTGAATTAGGTTAAGCATGAGTATGACATCAAAAAATTGCTGAGTTTGACAGAAGATGATGCCAGAGGCGGCCGGAGTTGCACCACCATGAACGAACATTACAGAAGCATGTCGATAATTCACGATTTTCCTAATCAATACGCATGCAAGTTACGACATGTGGTACCTCCTAGATGCATTTGGTTAAATTCAACCTCATTAGTAGATAATTGAAAGATTTGAATTCTTTTAGACTTTTAGGTAACGATTGTTATTTGGATGTGAATGGAATCAGTTAAGTAATAAAATGAATTAAAAATGGAATGAACTTGAGAATGTGAATGACATATTTGGTATGATATAAGAATGAATATATTAATTCTAAACCAGACTGCAAGAGTAGTAATGAAAAAGATTTATATAAAATGACATAATTATTCTTTTCTCATTATAGTATTAAAATAAGAATAAAAATAAACATAATGGGGGTGTATTTATTGTTTATTGTTATTGTTATTATCATTATTATTGCAGTGAAAGTAAGTTTGTAAAAAATTATGTTTTGACTGAGTATTTAGTTATTTGATAAATAAATTTATTTTCAAATACATGATAATGAGATAATTTCACGTGATGCCAAGTACATGAGAATGGGCTAATCTCATGTGATCTAAATCCGCGCTGGGAAACTTCCGCTCTAACAATTTGCCAGCAAACACTAAGCTGATTGGTAGCAGTAGTTGTTTACCGAATGACTCAACTTATATTATTGACCCCATTGATGAGAAAGGTCTGTTGTTGAGATGTTTCCACATGAATCTAAAAAGCATTATTGCAGTCATGGAAATTAATCTATACGCGTTATTACAACAATTTCACATTAGATACTTGGTCGTCAATGAATTGCATTATAACCTTAGCTAACAAGTCACAAGAGGGAACAAGCTAGCATCGAATTAGGAAATTGTCCATCTTGATCAGCGTTAATGCTTGCAGCAGAAAAAACACAAATTAATGTGAGAAATGGGTATCACCAAAAGCACAGGTTTCATATGTCTAATTTGTAGTTTGCTCATCATCAATTCATCAGTTGCAGTTAAATCTTTCAAGTGCAGCTCAGTGAACACTTGTAACGCCATCGTAGACTACGTTTCACCCAACAGAACTACACTCTCCGCCATCGGCAACCTCTTCGACGTCTTCCATTTCCGCTCTTTCCTCGGCGTCAATAATTTCGCTCTCTCTACTCCAGTCAATCAAGTTGTGAATGCTAAGCAGACTATTAAAATCCCCATACACTGCATCTGCAACAACGGTACTGGAAAGTCCAACAAGCAGCCTATCTACACGGTGATTCCAGACGACACCCTCTACCACATCGCGGCGGAGGTGTTCTCTGGTTTGGTGACTTACCCAGATATACAAGTTGCTAATAATATAAGCGATCCCAACTTGATTCTGGTGGGGCAGAAGCTGTGATGACGTCCAAGGACAAAGGGTGGTTCACTACGGACACATGATGGCCGCTGGGAGTACTGTCCGGGAGATTGCACAGCAGTTCAATACATCCCAGGATGTACTTTTGAAACTGAATAGTTTGACTACTCCCTATGATGTTAAAGCTGGAGCTGTTCTTGATGTTCCTCTTAGAGGTACTTTTCCAGCTTGGGAAATGCCAAGGTGCAGCAAAATTTTTATCTCGGGAACTCTTCATCTTCAAGTTGTAACCATACCACCTCTTCTTATGCTGGTTACTCTAACCAAAAAATCTTCACAACCATATCATTGGACTCAACTTGCCCGGGTCAGTGCACTTTCTATCACCCTATGGCTTTTGGTTTTGTTCCTTTGAAAAGAAAAGAGAAAATGAAACAATAAAAATATTGAACTCTAGAATTTATGAGCACTTCATTTACTCGATATTGCTAACGTAAAACTTTGTTTTGTTGTCAGCTTCATCATCGGATAATAATGCTAATAATTCCGCAGTGAGCCTGCACGGTTGGAGGTGGAATATCATCGGAATTGCATTCCACTTGATATTACTTTGAATTCATTTTCGTTGGACACAATTATATATATATATATATATATTACAGAAGTGTCCAAGACACTCTGAACTGTAAATTTGACATGTATTCATTAAAGTGCTCGTGCGTAATAATGCGGAGCAAGAAATATATAATAATTACTTATGCCCCAAGTTAACAAAGAAACTTTTTGACTCAATTCTCCAAAAGATAAAAAAAAACATCAATGGAAAAATTAGGAATATATGGTACCTTCAGATACGAACTCCTAGGTACCCATAACACAATGGATGGATGGAGATAAGCATCAACACTCATAAAAAAGAAAAGAAGAAAAATAATAATAACATTAATATCAAATTTCACTGCTACTCGTCGTCACGCTTGGGTGCTTCTTTGATTTCATCGGCCCCGTCATCCTATAAACACACACCAAGAATTTATCAGGTCAAAAGAATTTCAAAATAAATAATGAGATACAAACAGTTAATGGTATCAGAAAAAAACAATCGTCTAACCTGCATGTCTGAGGTCCAGAGGGTCAAATTGTCACGAAGAAGTTGCATGATAAGAGTACTGTCCTTGTATGAGTCCTCTCCCAGAGTATCCAACTCCGCAATGGCTTCATCAAATGCCTATTAAAATAGTGAAATATTAGACAAGATTTCAGCAACTGACGGACCAATCAAATGAGTTCAACAGATGATACTTTCGCAATAAAGAGCAAGATCATGGATAGGGACACCATGCGATCAAGCTGACACCATGAATCCCTTTGCCCACACCCTGCCCTAAACTGCACCGGAAGAAAACACAGGAACACTAGTGCCTAACACATTCTAGGCTATATTCTCTAATGCTTGTTGGAATTGAAGGACAAAATTAACACATCTGGCATGGTTTCATATCAGGTGAAAGACATGTTCACAAATTTTCTCACACGAGTGAAGCATAGTGTTTACGCCAAAAGAGTTGCCAGATCAGTCCAATACCGAGCTCTTATTTCTCACAGGAAATACCAAAACAGAAATTAAAGAAGAAACATCGTCAATTTGGGGTCCTACTTCTGCCCTTCTTCACCAACAAAGTCTAAAAGATAGAAATGCATATATCACAGGAAAAATCCCTAGAAGTAAAGATTTAGGGTATTTGCACCTGTTTTGCAAGATTGCATGCCCGATCAGGGGAGTTTAGGATTTCATAGTAAAACACAGAGAAGTTAAGAGCCAATCCTAGCCGTATGGGATGTGTGGGAGCCAACTCCGCATTTGCGATATCCTGCAGAATATAACCAAATAGAGATACATAAGACTAAATTTTGAACTGCAACGCCACATGAGTGGAAGACTACAGCATCTAACATTATGCAAACCATGAACACATTGATGATTATTATGATGATATTGGGATGGTTTCCATATGAAGCATGAGCAACCATTAACGATGCTTAGAAAAACGAGGACAGGTCATAATATTTCAAGCAACCCTGACAGAACACCCAAGAAACCGGCAGGAAGGTTGTACTCAAGTCACCCTTCTCAAGGTGCCTCTAGACACAAGAGTCAAAATGAATAATTATACCAATTATATGTATATTTCCATTCAAACTTGAGTTCAATTAACAAATCTTTCTTATGCTTCCAATCAAACTTAAATCTTTAAATCTTTCTTTTCTGGATATGTTTCAGTGGTATTGACTACATGATCAACAATGAAGCATCTCAAGCTCTTACATTTGCCAAAAGATTCCAATTTGTCCATCATCCTATAATTTTGAAAATAGACAAACCAACAATTGAATACAAATCATTTACAAATCTGAAAATTCATGGACCTTAATCTAAATCTCACACAACGATCATATCTTTAACACTATATAAGCACCAAAATATACATAACAAAACATAATAAATTTCAAAAAATTTACCAAGGAGGAGAACCAAACAATTGAACAAGGAAAAGCAATGTATAAGAAAATGAATCTTTTTTCTGAAGATGTCACATCCCAAGGAAAAGCGAGCAATTGAACAAGTACCACATTAACATGTGGAAAAGAACGATGACACCCGTTACCATATTGGCAGCATGTTCAACAAGAAAGAAAATTAAATAAAATGTTGATAATCCAATAAGAAAATTAAAATCTGAACTATCTGCAAAGTATATCAGACAAGTTCATCCTCAAGTATAACCAAACAAACAAACTCTTACCAAATCAGATAATAGACTTATATTCTTATAGATTTATAGTAACATCAACAAAGAAGATCATAGTCACATCACTAGAACACAGTGCATAACCAATTATTCACCATATATTAATCATCATTAAACGAAAAAATTAGCCTTTTCACACCAATATCACGCAATGAAACAGATCATCATCGTAGAAGCCTATCAATCATAAGAACACACACACACACAGAAGGACAGAGAAATCAATGTAATTAAACTGCAATTCCAACAACAAAACTATCAAATCAGATGATCAACCCGCAATGTATCTCCAATCCCTCGAATCCAACAAGAAAACTATCAATACGGTATCATCAATCCACAATGTATCTCCAACTCTCACAAACCCAAAACCAAAATTCAATCTTTATCACCATTCAATTACGAAATTTAGCAATCACGTCAGCAGATCCATGCATAACATAGACACAGACAAATCCATGAATACATCTCATCAATACAAAACCAAAGCTATAAACTTTTTCCAACATTAGCTAACAATTTTAAAATCCCAAAATCAAATCAGCTCATATCACATCGTCATAAATATATACATACATACACACGTATAGATAGGAATGTAAGGATAAAATGTGTATGTACAGATCCATCAATTAATGCATTTAACAATCAAAGACGGCATAATCAGCACCATTAGCTATCTCAATGTAATGAATAATTAAATAAATATCTTTATACCTGAGCAGCCTTATAGGCATTGAGAGTATTCTCAGCAGCCTCTTTCCTCTCGGCAGCAGTCTTAAACTCAGCCAAGTAACGGTGGTAATCACCCTTCATCTTGAGGTAAAACACCTTGGAATCGGCCGTGTTCGCCGAAGGAATGAGCTTCGAATCTAGAAGCTTCAAGATGCCATCACAGATGCCGGAGAGCTCCTTCTCGATCTTTCCCCGGTAGTCTTTAATAGCGTTGACGTGATCAGCGTTGCCGCGTGACTCTTCCTTCTGCTCGATCGACGAGATGATCCGCCACGACGCGCGACGAGCTCCGATCACGTTCTTGTACGCGACGGAGAGGAGGTTTCGCTCCTCGACGGTGAGTTCCTCGCCTTCGGTCACCGATGCGGATACTTTTTCCATGAATTCCACCATTTCTTCGTAGCGCTCGGCTTGCTCGGCGAGTTTCGCCATGTACACATTCTCTTCACGTGCGGAAGCCATCGCAGAGGGCGGAGAGAGATAGGGGGAGATAGAGAGAGAGAGTGAGATCTGAGGAGAGAAAGTTTTAGAGAGAGAGAGATGGTGAGAGAAAGGAAAGCGAGAGGAGGAGAAAATGACGGAGTGGCCGGTGGACTGGAGTTATTTATAGTGGAAATATTAGGGGTATTTGTTAGGGTAAACGTGAAGGAGTAATTAAAAGTTTGATTATAGATCGGTACGTGTATTATACACAAAAAAAATATATTAAAATTAAAATGGATCGTGATTGTGCAAATTTCGTAATTAATGGGAAGTAATTTAGGGAATGTTGATTGTTGTTGTGTGATATGGTAAGAAAAAGAAAATAAACAAATCATTTTCTTGGGTTAACTTTTTTGTAAGACTAAAAATTGATAATTTGGTGGAGATCATGCGTGTACAACCTTTAGAATAAATGGCATTAACTTAGAATTTGAGATTTTTGGACATGTCACTTGTGGTACATGTTCTATTAGAAGAAAAAAAAAGTAAATACTTCACGTATAAAAATTTGGTTAAATATGTCGAAAAGATCTAGCTCAAGAGGCTAAAGTTAAATTATTAATAATTTTGTGAAAATTATGATTGTGCATACTCGCAATTAAGGTATGAATTTGGAATTATAAATTGTTGATACGTGGTCGTTGTTAAGTAGAAGAATAAAAATTAAATAAGTTAATTAATGAATTTTAGTTAATAAGTTGATATGGTCTGGCTCAAGTGGTTAAAGTTAAAATATTGATATTTTGGAAGATTATGACTGTGAAGATTCTTTGATTTATTAGCTTTTTTTTTCCTTCATATTGTTATTTATGTGCATTGTTGGTTGGTTTGTAAAATTTATACTCATATAAGTTGGCTCAAAATAAATATTAAAATCTATTGAGTTTCTATTATCTCTTTTTGATTGAGAGTAATTTGTAAATAAATTTTGTATTTTAAAGTAAAATTGCACGTAACACTTTATATATCGTAATAATTTAATAAAACTCAGAGTTTATTAATTTATTATAATATGACAAAGTCTAATATTCAAATTTGAAAAAGCACAATAGAAAAGGAAAAACAATCATTAACGAAGGTTCTTATTTGCTTTGGCCCCATATATACATCTCTTTTCCTTTTACCTCAACTCTCATTGGGTGGTCCAGCGCCTTAATATATATATTCATTTCATTACGCGTTTTCGTGACAGTCGCATTCACATCTCCGTTTATTGTGGCCAGTCACTTATTTGTGCATTCATAGCTCGTTGACCTCGGTTGTTAGTCATTTGTTAAACAAGGAAAATTATTGATCAAATACCCTTTGGTATGATACTATCATACTAACAGTGTTTGTGACATGTTGTGAGTTTAAGTGTCGCTTACTATATTCATATATATGTATGACTTTATGCTTCACTTTGAATTAAAAATAAATAAATATTGAGTCTGACTTGGCTCTCCCAACCTGAGGGGTCTAAAATGTTAGTGAGAGTCATTGGTTTGGCTTCACGGACCCAATAACTACTCAGTTAATCAAGTAATGAAAAGTAAAAGAATTGAATTCAAGAGTCTATGCTTAAGGGTAAAAAAAATTGGGTTCGACTAGTTAGATCCAAACAATTCATATATTACTGATGAATCCACGTGTGAGATTATAAATGCGTATGAGCCAGATGTTATGAGATTTATAAATGCGTATGAGCCAAATGTTTGACTCAATTGAATTGGAGATTTTTCCGTCTAAGTTATGGAAAAATGAAAGAAGAGGGAGATAGTCTACATTAGATTGTTTGATTTAAGCATCAAATATCTATGTTTGATTCAAAGTAATTGTACAACACATATCAAAATATGTCACTTACAATAAATGATCGCGCAATCTCTTGCCCTCATACAACAAGAAGCACACGGAGATTCTTTTCATAAGAACCAACTTGGCTGGACTTGCCAAAAAGAAAAAAACCTTGGCTAGACTTCAAATGGCCAAATACACATTTATATGCCTGGTATAACGCCATGAATCAAGAGAAATCTGAGCTAAACAAACCTTCAAATATTTCTCTCAAAGAAGAAATGGTTTTTTTTTTTTTTTTAATTTACGATAATGGATGGTTTCTCTTGAATTTCAGCAACTTTACACTCTCACAACTCTTCTTTTCATTGTTGAACACAATAAATAAATATAATAATTATTCTTTAACAATTTAAATTTTTAGATGATATGGTACTTTTATATTATATTAAAGCTCAGATTACCAAACGATATTGATTTCAAGTCTTGCCAACACAAATTTTAAAAAACACATTAAAATTGTCTCGCTGCATGAATGAGGGGGTAATTTAGTATCAACAAACCCCTTGTGCAAAGTACGAATGATAGAAGTCAGGCTAATCCCGCCGGACAACTATAAATGGTTTCTACAGGCCATGGTTGATTTTTCCAAATTGTGGAAGTGATTTCAGAAGCATCAAGTCATCATTACTCCCACGTTTGATACAAATCAGCCATGTGAAATAAAACAAGAATACACAAGAGTACTTTTGTGGAATAATTAGATAGTAATCTGTTATAAACTAATGTTTGAATTTCAACCGTTGCGCGTTAGCTTATAGTTTAGGTATAGTAAGGGTGTCCCTTTCAAAAACTTTTAAATAATATAAGGTAAGTTTTTTGAAATTATAGTTTTGAAGTTTTTCTCACCCTATACCTTATTAATAAAAAGGGGTTTCCCCTTTTCACCTGCATTGCACTGCCACATAAACATTGGATCCGGTGAGCTAGGGCTTAATTGGTCGTTTGAGGTTAATAGGTATCACTTTTTCGATTACAATATTATGAATATCAAGCCCTTATTGCCTTTTGATCTACGTCTAGCCTCTATTCCACCTAAATCATGATTTTGACTTCCATTGTAGGAAAGAAAAAAAAAATAGTACAAGAATAGAACGTTGCAGCAGCCTTTTTAGGTAAGATATAACACATTCATTGCAAAATGTATAAAATGGTAACACTAACATACATGATACACCTTTTTTTTTTTTGGTCAAAGAAGAAATTGCATTAATCAAAGGAACATACAAACAAGCTCAAAACCAACAAACGCTGAGCAGATAGAATGGGCATAGCCCAGTACAATCACGACAATAAAACATAAAGGATACAACCATCACAAGCTCCTAAGCTGAATCAGGGAGATGCAAAAGAGAATCAACCTAAATAGGTGTATCATGTATGTTAGTGGTGGTTGTGGTGGTTGCGGTGGTTGCTTTGGATTCATGATACACCTTTATAGACTGCAAAGAAGTAATCGCAAATACAAAATAGCTGTGTCTTTACTTATTACAACTATATTCAAATATTGAAGAGGCATCCAGTTACTGCACAAGCTAACGCCGGGCCGGCAATATTGGCAGATGATTTTATGAACTTGGAAAACTTGCTGCTCTTACTAGGTGATTGAGGAGGATACATGTAGGGGTACTGTGCCATGCCTGGTTGAGCCATATTATTCATTCCAGGTTGATAATAATATCCACTTGGGCGGTATGGCACATTCCCCGGTGGCGAATATTGTGAGTAGTACCCGGGCGGGCGTGGCGGAACGGAAGGATATGGTGGTGAGGGGTAATAATATTCGGAGTGAATGCCACCCGGATACATTGTAGAGGAGGGGAGGGGAGGGGGCGGAGCGGAAGGATATGGTGGTGAGGTGTAATAATATTCGGAGTGAATGCCACCCGGATACATTGTAGAGGAGGGGAGGGGAGGGGGCGGAGCGGAAGGATATGGTGATGAGGAGTAAAAATTCATTTCTGGAGACATTGTAAGAGGGATAGAGGAGAGGAGGGGAGAGTGGGAATGAAAGTATCAGCCAGTATAATGGTTGAGGTATGAAGGAGTGCTCCTATGGCTTATATAGTGCTGAGGTATCAAGGAGTGATCCATATAGCGTCAAGTCTTTTTTTTTTTGTCTTTTTTTTTTTTGCTTTTTCTTTCACGGTACGTTTGTTTGTTTTTTTTCTTTTTTTCTTTGTTTTTCTCTGACTCTACTCTATCGTATTTTTTTTCCTCTCAAATCTTACCCACACATTTATTTTTCTAAATATATACAAGGAGATAATAACAACTCACTAAATTAGTTGGCCTAATTTTTAGGCTTTAAATCATACAAAATTAGCAACTAAAATCCATTATTATCTCATAACTCATACTAACCCACCCCTAACTGATTCCTATAAATTAGTCACCATTAATTTATATTACGTGATATATCAAATTGGGTCATAAATAACCCATTCTCATAAATCAGCTACTAATAAAAACACTTTAAAATAGTAAAAGTCAAAGCCTAAAATTGTGAGGGTGTTACATCCTTTCCCCCTCAACAAAAGTTTTGTCTTCAAAACTTAATTTCTAATATAAGAAATCCGGAAAAGCACAATTCAAAATTTTAAAATTATTAAAATACAAATCTTTGCATTCTTATACTCAAATTAATAAATTTATGTCTAAGCACTGTTATACTCAAGCAACAAATCTAAATCCAAGCGTAGCAAAAACTTAGCTACTCAATCCACAAGTCCTCAAATGATCATAACTTTTTTTTTAATGATCATAACTTATTGCTCTGATACCATTCTGTCACGCCCCCAAATTCGCTGGGTCGAATTTGGAGACGAGACCGCCGCGAACCTAGAAAGACAAATCTTTCTAAGCCTGCAAGGCTCTAGTCCTCAATAAAATAAACTATGAATCAACTAAATAATATAAATGAATAAAAAAAATAAATACTATTCCTCTAAGTACTTGACAAAATTTTTAAACCTCAAATTACATGTCAGAAACTCCAACAAAAAAATATACTGAAATATTTGTCTAAAATACAAGAAATATTCTTAACATATGATATTTTCCATCTTCTCGTCATAAAGTATAGCCCAACAAAACTCGATTAAATTGTATCGTCTGCAAGATAAGAAAGAGATGAGTGAACGAAACAATGCTCAGTAAATAAAATATGCCCCGAGAAAAAGTAAGGCTCAAAGACAACGTATAATATGACAATGACAATATTATCAAGTTCTAACATAACATATACAAGTTGTGGCTGCTTAGCAGCACACACAAAATTAATAATTCACAATACAAAGTCGATAACAGATGACGACTTATTAATTCTCAGTCGTTTAGGATTCAATGCACAACTTACATAGTTCATATAGCCTAAAATATCAATAGCTCATATTGGGCTTATCAAATGAATCGATACAAAACGAAAATCATAAACGAATACTAGAATCACAACGAATCAAGCGAAATTTTCAAATGAACAAATAGGGTACAAAAGAAGAATGGTATATTCTACTTACCTAAATCCCCAATATACATTAATGCGATTAAACTTCTTTACAAGTAAAAACTTCCAATATGTTTTCTAAATTAATGACCCATTGATACTTCAGCCTCAAAATTCAAAGAAATTGTCTAATATCACCGTCAATGAGTCTACTACGTCAAGTCTTTTTTTTTGTCTTTTTTTTTTTCGCTTGCTAAGTCAAGTCTATTTTTTTCTCCTTTCTCTACACGGTACGTTTGTTAGTTTTTTTCTTTTATTCTTTGTTTTTCTCTGACTCTACTCTACCGTATTTTTTTTTCCCCTCAAATCTTACCCACACGTTTATTTTCCTAAATATATATAAGGAAATAATAACAACCCACTAAATTAGTTGGCATAATTTTTAGGCTTTAAATCATACAAAATCAGCAACTTAATTAAATCCACTATTATCTCATAACTCATACTAACCCACTCCTAACGTATTTCTATATATTAGTCACCATTAATTTATATTACGTGATATATTAAATTGGGTTATAAATAACTCATTCCCATAAATCAACCACTAATAAAAACACTTTAAAATGGTAAAAGTCAAAATCTTTACAGTAACCTAAAAAGAAAAGAAGTTTAGTCTACTAAATTTAGGTTTATCTTGTGTACAGGCATTATCTGTAAAATGATACATGAAACTTCTGTAGTAGACTCAAGACGGTGAATGCAAGATATCAACAAATCTCCAATGCCTCAAATCAATCTTCATCACTTCGGACTTGATAAACGGAAAGAAGAAAGAAAAAACACAAACACTCTCTTGACGACTTCGACAAAGTCCAAGTCTTCCTATTACAGACTCCTTGGTTTCGTAATTAATAAACATAGTAATTGCGACAGAGACTTCCATTTATTTTTTATTTTTACTTCCATTCTCATAAAATTCAAAATCTGTTTTCCCAATTATAAAGAGAGTAGCCATCTATTAATTAAAAATTTAAACTACTTCTAAATCTCGACCGAGTCTTCCACTTGACAATCAACTTGTCAACCATATTTCCTGGCAAGTTGTTGAAGTCATGGCCTGTTAAGCACATTGCATTACACCCTGCTGGTTTTCCATCCAGACCACACAATCATTCCTCTCGCAGCGTGATGTGCAATTGCCCTCGCTCATAAGTTGTTCCAAGAAAATGTCGTATAAATTGAGAATTCTCTTTTAAACTCCGTTTATTTTCCGTAAAATAATTTGTTAATGTAAAATAATTTTCATAAAAAATATTTTTTTAAAAAATAAAATATTTTATAGGGTTCTTTTTATTTGCCGTAAAATTGAGAAAAAATATTTTTCTGTAAAATAGATTACTGAAAAATATTTTATGGTGTTTTGATATACTGTGAATTTTATAAAATATTTTATTCTCCCAAAGTTCCGTAAAACATTTTACAAAATTTTGTATTAACCGTAATTGTTGACCGTAAAATATTTTACGGTTGACTAATTTTACAATGTTATCAAACACCGTAAAATTAAAAAAAACAGCCGCAATTGTTGACTAAAAAATATTTTACTGTTGATCAATTTTCTAATATTACCAAACACCGTAAAATTCATAAAATATTTTTTAAAAAAATATTTTACGGCAAACAAACGGAGCCTTAGAATTACATCGATGGAAAGGCGTGGTTTAACATCTGGTACTGCGTGGGCATCACTTCATAACAAGATTCATAGTCGGTCCAATCAACCTAAAATTATAAAGCATTTACCCATAAATTATGAAAATTAAACTAAAATTATAAAGCATTTACCTATAAATTTTGAGGCTCACTAGTTTGATAAAAGTAGTCGTCAAAATATTTTATGATATTATAGAACTTTTTACCTTTATAATTCCTAATTTTTTTTCTTAAAAATAAACCTCACAACTTAAAGTATTATTATATATCACTCTAATTTTATTAGGGTTAAATTCAATTTACACACCTATCATTTATATAAAATGACACTTACTAACCCTTATATTTAAAAATTTTATTTACTAACCCTTGACTTTGGTCAATAATAACAGAATTAAACTTCTGTTAAAACAAAAACTTTAATTTACTAAATTACCCTTACAATTAATTTTAAATACAAAATCACCTCTTCCAAAAACAAAACAACCCCCAATCTCATCCCTTTGGAACCAAAAAAAAAAAAATCTCACTCCTGACCCCCTACCCCACACCCCCCACGGCACATCAGCAAACCCTCAGCCCTACCACGGCACATCCCCCAACCCCCACCCCCCATGGCAGAACCTCGCTCCCACCCCGCGGCGAACCATCATCCCCACCCTATCCGCCTACCTGCACTGACTAGCACACCACCTACCCCAACCATCCCTTATCCTACAATGACCCCACCTAGCAATGACTACCAAACCCAGCTCCCACCTAACAGTGACAACCAACCCAGCCCTCCACCCAGCCGCTGACCATACCCCAACCTTCTTTTTTTTTCTTCTTTACATTGTGTTTGTGTGTGTGCTAGCGTTAGGTGTAGTGTGTGTGCTATTTGCCTCAGTATGTGTGTTTGCTGGTGGTGTTGGGGTATGTGTGTTTTTCGTGTGTATTTGTGTGTGTGCGTTTGTGTTGGTGTGTCTGTGTAAGTTTTTTTGTGTGTGTCGTGTGTGTGTGTGTGGATGATGAAGATGAATGAAAGTGTAATGTAAATGGTAGGGCTATTTTTGTCCAAATATTTGGAAGAATTATAATTTTAGTTAAGTTTTTAACAATAAGTAAACAGTAAGGTTAGTATGTGGAATTTTTATTGACACAAGGTAATAAGTGTTATAACAAGTAAAAGATAATAGTACAAATTGGATCAAATACAATTTCCTACATGGTCGATTATTGTGTGTAATCAACTGAATGAGTTTTTAACTTTTTTTCTTTGTTCATTATGTAATATTT
The DNA here is from genome assembly GCA_037974665.1 of Ehretia macrophylla. Classification (NCBI taxonomy): domain Eukaryota; kingdom Viridiplantae; phylum Streptophyta; class Magnoliopsida; order Boraginales; family Ehretiaceae; genus Ehretia; species Ehretia macrophylla. Next base: position 51,070,670 of record CM075766.1, read on the forward strand.
CAAAATTTTAATTTTTTTTATGTATATTTGTGGTAATAAAAGCAGGTTGTAATAACGACACATTTAAACCTTAATGATAAAAAACAAAACAAAAAAGAGAAATCCAAACAACAAAACATAGAATGACAAATGTATTTAATAATCTTAAAACAATAAGAAGAAGTTTTGTCATAAAATAGTTTTGAAACCACACAACTATCCTAGAGAAAAGAAAAGAAAATGAAATATGTGGACCGTATCACATACTTGTACCATGCCCCTTAAAGGTTGTACAGCGAGGGTATATAAGAGAATTAAATAAATTATCACCTTTAATTTTCTTCCCTGAAAAAAGACACAAAGAGAGAGAGATGGAGGGCGACGTGGAGATGGCCGCGGCGGACAACGGCGCCGTGGTAGCGATTTGCACATATATACATATATATATATCTCTCTCTATATATATATTGCTTGATTTCATTTATTAATCAATCTTCTTCACAATCAAAACCCTAATTTGTTGTGTAATCGTATAATTATGCACGTAAATATGTGTATGTAGCTATCTTATACGTATGTATATGGATGTGCAGGAGCTAGATGAGATAAAGAGGAGGTTGAAGGAGATTGAGGACGAAGCCGCCGCTCTCGATTTGCAATCCAAGGTCGAGATAGGAATGGGCGCTGTTCAAGGTCTCTCTCTCTCTCTCACACACACACACACACACACCCCTCGAGGGGTTCTTTTAGCTTTTTTTTTTTTTGTCATCCTTGATTCAGCAAATATTTGGAGGTTATTTTGCAAAAAAAAAAAAAATCACATTTGGAGGTTCTGATATGTAGATATCTGTACATATATATAAATGTGTGTGTTTGTGGGTGTGAAGGGTAGCTTTGGTGCAATGGTAAAGTTATTACCGTGTTACCTGATAGAACGAGTTGTGAAAATAGCAAAAGCTATATATAACACATTCCAAAGTAGGTTCGACCTCCCTGACCCACAGGGAACTTTGTGCACCGGGTTGCTCTTATATATGTGTTTATGTGTCTATATATATATACACGTAGGCAGATGCATATATTAAGGTTAATGGGCATTTGGGTTATGTAATGTTTTTGTTAATAGAGACTAATCTCAATGTAACATCATTTAATGCTTTCTGTGCAAAATGCACATTAACTTTGAAATTCGAATTCAGGTGTTAAGTTTTGAGTCTCTTGTTGGGCTTAACCTAAACCTATACAGAATATTATGGATTCAATTTTTTTAAAAAGTTAGAGGTATGCATAGATTTGCGGAATGTTTGAGCATCTAGCTCTTCAGTACAATGTAAAATATTATGAGGATGATAAGAAGGTGACAACGCTGAATTCTGCTTATTTTCATTGTATTGGGTGCAAAATAGAAATGGTTACGATTATTTCATATTAGTGGTTGAAACTACTCGTTTTTGTGATTATTGTTGTTTTCTCTGGGTTGCAACCAGATTTTGGCTCTGCTGCAGCAAGTCAGGCTAATAAGGAAGAAGTGGATTCTCGATCGATCTTTGTTGGCAATGTGAGATTTCTTCTTCATCTCCAATTTTCCTGTTGTTTTCATGATTCACATATTTATTTTCTAATGGATTAGCTTCCACTCAGTAAGAATGTGTGGATATCTTTGGGGGCTTGACTCTTTTCTAAGGTGTTCACGGAATTATAACATTTTTATGTTTAGGGCATTAGATCCGATTCATATGGTATTAGTTTACATTTTGAGTTTCTGGAGTAGGAAAGCAAGCTTTGTGCTTTAACTAGGAAAACCTCTTCTTAGCGCATCATAAGAAGGGCCAAGTGAAATTCCAACAATTTTGTACATTTCTTAACTTAATCTAAGGCTTAGTTAACAAGTTTGGATATAAAGCTCATTGTTGTTCAGTCTGATTCGTGTTAACTCAAAAGCAGAAAATGTTTCATATTTCTGATATAAGTGTAACCAATAGGAGGTTTTTAACTATATTGGTTAACAGACTAACCTTTTAAGGTAGATTATTGCTTAGGATGTTGCAATTTTTGCCTTCTTTTTCCTTCAGATTGGCAGTGAAGGAACTTTCTGTTGACCCTTTGTGTCAATTTTGTTGACAATAATATTCATTGGGTGCTTTTCACCAGCACTCATGCTGCAATGGTTTCTGAAAGAGGTCTACATTTTTGAAAACTAATGTGGAAACTCTCATTATTAGTAATTGCAGATACGGTTCTTGTCGCCCAGATGCTGTGTGCACATAGTCTTGGTTCTTGTCACCAGCACTCATGTTGCAATGGTTTCTGAAAGAGGTCTACATTTTCGAAAACTAATGTGGAAACTCTCATTATTAGTAATTGCAGACTGATCTTGTCGCCCAGATGCTGTGTGCAGTCACAAGACCCTCTTCACAATGTTCTTGTCGTCCTGTCACCCCTCCCCTCCCTACAAAACCACCCCCCCCTCCTTGCCCCCTGCCAAAAAAAAAAAGAAAACCAAATTATCCAAATTACTGATTAGTGGCCGACTTCGTAAAAGTGTTGCTATTTTTCTCATACTCATGCTGCTTTGTCTTAACTCAGTCACATTTACACCCTTTCTGTTTCCTTCAGATGTTTTACCTGTCCATTTTGCTTGTTTCTTTCTCATGTTATTTACCAAATTTTCTGGTGACTAACTTTCCCAGTTACATTTGTTCTTTCCCTATGATCTTAAGATTCCCTGGCTATGTTGGGTACCTCAAGTAACCTTTCTTTTGTTTGTTCCATTTATTAGGAGTTAATCATGATTTCTGGTGAAATATCATTATCTTGCATTGACCTCAAGTCTGAGGACAATTATAGGGTCATGATTCATTGTGGAAAATATCTGTGATTGGGACAATTTTCTTGAAGACATGCTAATGTAAGATGATGAGAACACATGGCTTAGTCTGATGATGTGAAATAGACAGAGTGGAAATATTTTATTAAACCCGAAAAATATTGAAAGTGATGATAAAGTCCTATGATGGATTATGACAATGGAGACAGAATTCAAGGAAGAGATGCTGGTTAAGAACAAGAAATGGCATAGTTGAAAAATTGAAAGCTGAGAATGAGAATACAAAAAATTGAGGGGTGAATATTGAAAATTATTTAGGCTGAAAAAAGGAGGAAATATCTATGTAGTTGAAAAGAGTTGAAGGGTGTCCTATCTGCGAAACTTGAGATGGATACAGTCAATCTGTGACTAAAGATTCTTAGATAACTTCATTTTCTTGGAGGACTCAATTGCTTCTGAAGGTATGGTCAACGATTTTCTATGATGCTTTTAGTTTCAGAGCGCAACTGCCGCCACCTGTTGTGGTTGATGCTCGGTGGATTTCTAGATGCCGTCCTAGATATGGTGAGGGGTCTTTGATTTCTTTCTCTTTCTGTTTCTTTCCCCTACCCATGCATACCCCATCTTTTGATGCTCAATGTTTTCTCCCTTGTTTCTTTTACTTGCCCCGTCTTGTACCTTTTTGTTTGTTGCCTTGCCTTTAAACATACTATAACAGTAAATTCATGAGTTTAAGAACTGATTTCTAGTTTGTCTAAGGCATCATGTATTTATACTTTATAGAAAATATACCAACTGTGACAGAACATACCTGAGATTGGTGCTTTCTTAATGCTTCTGAATTTCTTCTTGATTTAATTTGCATATCGTCAGCTTTGTTGCTGTGTTGATATTTCTGAATGATGTTGGTTGCTTGCGCAATACTAGAATTATACAAACATAGTTGAAAGTTTTTGCTTTATTTGCTGGTTTAGTTTGGATAATGGAGATTAATAGGGTGTCATTTGCTTTGCAGGTGGATTATTCATGTACACTTGAGGAAGTGCAGCAGCATTTTCAATCATGTGGGACCGTGAACAGAGTAACTATTCGCACCAACAAGTATGGGCAACCAAAGGGATATGCATATGTCGAATTTCTTGAGCAAGAAGCTGTTCAAGAAGCTCTTCTTCTCAGTGAATCTGAACTTCATGGTCGGCAGTTGAAGGTCAGATAAACACTCTTTCTTTCATATACTCTACTAGTTGTCTGTTATGAGCAACATGCTTGAAAAATCAGACACCAAACCTTGTTTTAAGTTCAAGATTAGTTTACTTCCGATCCCTTAAATGTGTATTCTCTTTTAACTTTTTATTTTCTTTCAGGTATCGGCTAAGAGGACCAACATTCCAGGCATAAAGCAGTTTCGTCCCCGGCGTACCAACCCCTATATGCCATTTCGTGGCAGGGTACCATATATTGCTCCTTATGTCTATCCCGTGTATGGATATGGGTATGATACATCTTCACTTCTTTATCTGTGCAATCTAATAATGATCTAAGCTTACTGCCCAACCAGATTTCGTGTTTGTTATTAAGGCAAAGATAGACGACGCTTCATTTGTCATCAACTTGTGTATTGCAGGAAGGTTCCCAGGTTCAGAATGCCAATGCGTTATGGCCCCTACTAGTGGGTTGATTTTGAAGGGGAAACATATACTTTGTAGCAGATAGACATCCAGTTGCCACCCTACGCTCATTTCGTTGTATGACTGATTATCTATCGGGGGAAGATCTTAAGGATGTCCAGATTCTGCAGTCAACTGTGTTGGAAGTGAGAGTTTAACGAAGGTTTTTGGGCTAATATGGTAATTGTGGTGCTCATCATTGTGTTGGAGCTATACATTTGAGTAACCTCTGCGAGTTCTCTTGACCACTGTGGTTCCCCTATAAACTCCTCTTTTCCAGTGAATTTCCACCTCACCCTCTCCCTTTAACAAGAAGAAAATGGCTACTATTACGATCTTTATTTTTTATCTTGTGTTGCTGCTACTATCGGGTGCTATTGGTTTTTCCAACTGTTGTCATTAATTTTTTATTTTGTATTGTATTTTAGTCGATTTTACTTAGTGAAATAAGGTTTTTTGATTTGCAAAAATTCCCTTGTTTGAGAGGCTACAGTTAGAAGAATCGGCTTGGAATACTTCAGAAGATGCAATGCAATGGGGAGGATGTTCCTTAATTTTGTATCTTATCTTTTGAATAAAATGCTTTAAACTGTTGTAAATTAACTGCAAAAGACAACAATAGTATAGAGAGAACTGAAACTGTTATTGATTTTCGAATGATTTATATTTCAATTATACTTCTCTATTTATAGAGTTTTAGAAACTAGTAGCTGATGACTGCAAGTTGCTTACACTGCTGCTTGTAAGTTGCTGATGATTGCAAGTAGTTTACGCTGCTGCTTGTAAGCTGCTTGATAGTTGGTGACTGCAAGCAGCGTAAGCTGCTACTTGTAAGTTACTTTGTAGCAGGTGACTGCAAACTACTTACGCTGTTACTTATAAGTTGCTTAGATTGATAGTGAATATCCACCAATTGGTATTTCATAACATTCTCCCTTAGATATTCATTATAAAAATATGTCTCATTAAAACCTCATCAAGAAAACCCAGTGGGATAAAAACTTGACTAAGGAAAAAGAGTATAATCTTTATGAAGAATACTATTTCATTTGGCTTGCCTCGTTAAAACCTTACTAGGAAAAGCTCAGTTGAGATAAAAACTTTGGTGAAGGAAAAAGAGTACAATGTACAAATAGTCTCTACCCTTCATGATGACAAATCTTTCAGGCAGCGCATTTCACATTTTTGTACATGAGATTTGAAGATCGTTGGCGATAATGCTTTAGTGAATAAATCTGCTAGATTTTGATCTGACCGTATTTGTTGAATATTAACTATTCCGCTTGTTTGGAGCTCATGTGTGTAGAAGAATTTCGGTGGTATATGTTTTGTTCTATCACATTTGATATAGCCACTTTTGATTTGTGTGATACATGTTGTGTTATCTTCATATAGTGTAGTTGGTTGGTCTTTGTCGGAGGGTAATCCACATGATTCTTGAATATGTTGGATGACCGATTTTAACCAAACACATTCTCGACTAGCTTCATGAATAGTTAAAATTTCAGCATGATTTGAAGAAGTAGCAGTCATTGTTTGCTTCATGGACCGCCATGATATAGCAGTATCACCAAAATAGAAAACGTATCCTGTTTGTGATCTTGCCTTATGAGGATCTGATAGATAACCTATCACGCCCCAACTCGACCCCACCTACGATCAGTCAGGATGCAACAGAATTTCGGCAGTATAACGACAGTAATTAAGACACCGAGGCTCTAAACCAACCTCACAGAACATCATACAATCAATTCCTCAATATCATTAACAACATACAACATAACCATATTATACAACAATCATTCTTAGTTATACGCCTCCGTTCCAACATAACCTTAACTTTAACATATATATCAAAATAGATTATAAACCAACTTAGCAACCTAGATCATACCAAAAGAAAGACTACTAAGTTAACATCATTTAGTTCATTATCTTTACTACAACTTATACATCATAAACTACAAAGTAAATAAAAGACAACTAGTTTAATATATAAGATAATAGAGTATACAACATCTCAAACATCAAGGACAAGACTCTGGCACATAGGACTCGTCCACATACGGCACATTATTAGCTTCCTGAGGCACGTACCCGTAATCTTGCTCAATAACACCTGTATGCATGCAATAATATAGAGTGAACTTATAGAAACAAGCTCAGTGAGGATCTGATAGATCTCTAACAGTATTTACTATACTCCTTGGAATTGATCCTTTGAGCAATAAGCACGCAATAAAACATCAATAACAATATAAACACATAATTATAATGACCAATCAATAAAGGATACTCTAGTTGGTGTAGCTCCAAACGCCATCACGATCTCAACCATTCTTCTTGTAACTCCCCATTACTCACGCACCCGAGGTACCTCACTAGCCCCTCCCTCCATGACACCTTCGTCATGCGAGCTGGGGGTAGTCTCTGGTAGTCATGCCGTTATCAATCCGACAGTCCAATGCTGCCCTAGAGGTGGAGAGGTGGCACACACATACCAAGACTCAGCAATAATAATAAATATCATTCACAGGAGGACAATCTAGCAAAATTGCCTATCTCCCGGTTCATCAATCATCAATCAATAATTATCAATAATCATCAATTATCATCAATATAACATCAATATAACATCAAGTAATCAATTAAACAACAAACAACTAAGTTAGATGACAAAGTAGGTCATCGAACTTAACATGCGTTAAACACGTAATCTAACCCTAGTCTAACCATCAATAACTCACAATTCAATCACTCAAATACCACACAATCATCTAAAGGCTCAATTCAACAATTTAAAGAAAGACAACCTAAACTTCAAATAATCATATCTTACATTCTACTAATCCAAACAACTCCAAATCAGTTTCTAACACTCAACCATTCAATCATCTACATTAGCCCTCTTGGAAACCAACAAAGACACATCAAAATCAAGCCCAACAACCCTAAAACCTCAATGCACCTAGGCTAAAATTTTTGAATTTTCACCCAAACATCGCAATCGAAAATTCGGCATTATAACGACGTTACCACGTAATTAACAAACTTTTAGAAATCGACAGCAATCGATTCCAACCACAACAACTCAAGATATTCATCAAATAGCTAATTAATCAACTTTTAATACCCGAAAATTAATAATTTCGCTACAATGGTTCAAATATCGTAGTAATACACATAAATGATCCTTAGCATGCACTGAGCAATAATATAACTTCAAATTAACATTCTAACGGTTCAAAATGCAATTATGAGCAAAAACATAAAAAATGACTTTTGAGATCTAGAATTTTTCTCTCACCTTTGATGCGAAACAAGCCTAGATATGCGTGCAATGCGTGCCCAACAAGCGAAATCCAACTCGGCATGAAAATCTACGGACAAAAACTAGGTTTTTCTATGAAAAATTGCTTTGAAAACCTTTAAAATTTCTTTCTCTTTTCTCCCTTGAAGCTCTCGGCGATGTGTGTATTTTTGAGGATGTGTTTGTGCTTTGCAAGTGTGTGTTGATGACAAATAAGTAAAGGTCAAACTTATTAAAAATGGTCAATGTTAGTTTATTAGTCTTTTAATTCATTTCTTGGCTATTTCTTGCTCAACTAACAAATTAATACCTAAATTAATTCTAGACATTATATTTTAGGTGACAAAGAGTGTTACTTTAAAATAGTTTCATCCGAGTCGGCTTAAAAATCGTTTTCTTGAAAAAAAAAGTGTAAAAATCTTTAAAATTTCAAAACCGATTCCAAATCCGTTTTAATCAAACACGGATCTATTAATATCCGAGGACTATGTTTAAAATGTTTAAAATACCCCTATAAAAATTTTAACAGACAAGTGCTCAAAGACACTATTCACCAAAACCAACGATAAAATTTCTGATTCTGTTTTTGATGAAAATTTCATGAATGCACACTTAGCATGTATTAGGAGTCTTAATCACTTATTTAGCACATTCTAAGTCATATAACACATAAACAGGTAAATTCACGTAAAACGAGGTAAAGCACGTAAATCGAGATAAAGCAAAATATGGGGTCTCACATAACCAGCATCAGCATGACCAATTAATGAAGATCTTGATTATCTAGAATAAAATAAACCCATATCTGGTGTTCCACGCAAATAGCGAAATATGTGTTTAATTCCCTCTCAGTGCCTGCGAGTTGAAGCCGCACTATACCTAGCTAATAAGTTAATAGAAAAAGTAATATTTGGCCTTGTATTATTAGCTAGGTACATTAATGCGCCAATGGCACTAAGATATGGTGCTTCAGGACCAAGTAACTTTTCTCTATTTTCTCGAGGGCAAAAAGGATCTTTTGTCACATCAAGTGACCTAACAACCATCGGGGTCATTAGTGGATGAGCTTTATCCATGTAAAATCTTTTAAGAATCTTATTCGTATAAGCCGATTGATGGAGAAAAATTCATTCTGAAAAATGCTCAATTTGAAGACCAAGACAAAATTTCGTTTGTCCTAGATCTTTCATTTCAAATTCTTTCTTTAGATATGTAGCAGTTTTGTTGAGCTCTTCAGGAGTTCCAATAAGGTTAAGATCATCAACATATACTGCAATAATTACAAATCCCGTTGTTGATTTTTAATGAAAATACATGGACAAACGGGATTATTGATATAGCCTTCTCCAGATAAGTAATCACTTAAACGATTGTACCACATACGACCAGATTGTTTTAATCCATACAAGGATCGTTGTAGTTTAAGTGAATACATATGACGGGGTTTCACTTTATTTGCTTCTGGCAAATGAAATCCTTCAGGGATTTTCATATATATGTCACTGTCAAGTGATCCATATAAATATGCTGTAACAACATCCATTAAGCTCATTTCCAAATTAGTTTGAGCAGCAAGACTAATTAGGAAGCGAAATGTGATTGCATCCATTACAAGCGAATATGTTTCCTCATAATCAATGCCAGGTCTTTGTGAGAAACCTTGAGCTACAAGTCGAGCTTTATATCTCACAATTTCATTTACTGCATTTCGCTTGCGTACAAATACACATTTGTATCCAACAGGTTTTGTATATGCGGGTGTTTGGACTACAGGTCCAAACACCTTGCGCTTCTCTAACGAGTTGAGCTCTGCTCGTATAGCTTCTTTCCACTGTGGCCAATCATTTCTTTGTCGACATTCTTCCACACTCTGTGGTTCAGGATCCTTATTATTTATTTCAAGTGCTACCGTAAAAGTGAAACTATCATTCAGAATAGTTTCCATTCGATTCCATGTCTTTTCGGTAGTTACATAATTTATGGAAATTTCTTCATTTCCATGTACCTTAGTCTCTTCAGGGACCAATTGTGTTTCAATCTCTTAAGAGATTGTGCATTTACCAACATCTGTTGGTTCTACCATTTTTGTCGTACATCTCGATAGTATAGAATCTTCGAGATTCATTCATCCTGTATCCTCCCCATGTGTCCTCCTTTTCCGGGGTACAAAATCTTTTGTATCGATAGGTCGACCACGCTTCTGGCGTGCCTTAGGTATATTTGCTGCTGTGTTTACAATATGTCCTACTGGGACATCAATTCGTGCCGGCACATTCACAGCAGGTATATATGATTTTACAATATTCTTTGTGTCTGTAAATACATCTGGTAGACTATTTGCAATATTCTGCAAATGAACGATCCTTTGAACTTCAAGTTCACATTGTTTAGTTCTTGGATCCAAATGTGACAATGATGACGCATTCCAAGATATGTCACGCTGTATTTCTAGTTGCGATTTTTCTCCCTCCAATGATGGGAAGAGAGTCTCATTAAAGTGACAATCCGCAAAGCGTGCTCTAAACAGATCACCTGTAAGGGGTTCAATATATCGAATAATAGATGGAGAATCAAATCCAACATAAATTCCAAGTTGCCTTTGTGGTCCCATTTTACTACGTTGTGTTGGTATTATTGGAACTAGTACCGCACAACCAAAAACACGTAAATAAGAAATATTCGGTGGATGATCATGCACAAGTTGTAAAGGAGAATATTTATGATATGATGTAGGTCTTATACGAATCAATGCATTAGCATGTAGAATGGTATGCCCCCAAGCTGATATAGGGAGTTTAGATCTCATAAGTAAATGTTTTGCAATTAATTGAAGTCGCTTGATAAATGATTCAACTAAACCATTTTGAGTATGCACATGAGGGACAGGATGTTCAATTTCAACTCCAATAGACATGCAATAATCATCAAATGCTTTAGATGAAAACTCACCAGCATTATCAAGGCGAATTGTTTTAATAGGATGATCAGGAAATTGTGATCTCAATCGGATTATCAAAGCGAGAAGTCTAGCAAATGCATGAATTCTAGAAGAAAGTAGACAAACATGTGACCATCTAGTTGATGCATCTATAAGACCCATGAAATAATAAAATGGTCGACATGGTGGATGAATAGGTCCACAAATATCTCCTTGAATTTGATCCAAGAATTTAGGGGCTTTAAAAGCAACTTTGGTTAGAAATGGTCTCACAATTAATTTTCCTTGAGAACATGCGATACATGGATAATTACTTGGCAAAAGAATCTGCTGGTTCTTTAAAGAATGCCCAAGCGAGTTCTCAATTATTCGACCATCACTGTTGCCCTTGGATGACCAAGGCGATCATGTCAAAGTATGAAAGTATTAGGATCGTTATACATTTGCTTTTGCACTGCATGTGCTTCAACCCCTCGTATAGTTGTTTGGTATAATCCAGAACAAAGAGCAAGAAGTTTTTCTAATACATGCTTCTGGCATGAATTCAAAGAAGTGATATAAAGATACTCTTTATCACCTTCATTTGCAGTTTCAATATAATATCTATTCCGACGAATATCTTTAAAACTTAGCAAATTTCTTCCGGATTTGCTTGAATACAGTGCACTAGCAATGTCAAATTTTGTGCCATTAGGTAAAATGAAATGAGCTCTTCCAGAGCCCTCTATCAGATTGGTAGAACCAGAAATGGTAAATACGTTAGTTGATGTATTTAGTAAAGTGACAAAATACGTTTTATCACGTAGTATAGTATGTGTTGTTGCACTATCTGCGAGACATATATCTTCGTCTTTCATCTTGAGATCTAACGATATCATAAACAAAAATTATGTCTTTAAAAACTTGTAATGTGCAACAAACATATTTATTATCAAACATAAATTTTACATAAGGTGGAAATCAAAAAACAACAACTTAAACTTAAAACGATAACATAACTAACAGCCTTTTTAAACAACTTAACTTAAAACAAAAACATAGCTAATAGTACTTTTAATCAGTTCGGACATTTCCATCCCCGATTAAATGTTCTATGCTGCCATTAGGGTCAGTGAAAAAATCACTGACATCTAAATATGTAGAGACCTCTGGTTCATTATAATCAATACAATTTGTCTCAACTATTTTCTCCTTTCCTTTTCTTGATGCTTTGTAAAGATCAACCAAATATTTTTGTGCATGACATATACGTGACCAATGATCAGTCCCTCGACATCTGTAACATATGTCATTGTTATGGGGTGACTTATATTCAGTGGTCTTCTCTTTGTCACGTTTTTCCTCATTATTCCACTTCTGGTGGTGAGATTTGTCTTTCTTAATAATATTTGGATCATCCTGAAACCAAGTATTATTTCGACCACGACCACGACCACGTCCTTGTCCTCGGCCACGGCCACGACCCCGTCGATTACTGTGTTCATATGTTGCATTCACTTTTGGGACTGCAACTCCATTCACTTCTGGGAGTGGGGCCATGCCAACTGGATGTAATTGATGATTCTGCATCAAAAGCTCATTATTTTGTTCAGCAACAAGAAGACATGATATCAACTCAGAATATTTTGCAAATCTACTTTCACGATATTGCTGCTGCAGGAGCATATCCGTGGCATGAAACGTAGAAAATGTCTTTTCTAACATGTCTTGTTCAGTGATAGTTTCTCCGTATAATTTCAGTTGAGAACTGATTTTGAACAGCGCAGAGTTATACTCACTGACAGATCTATAATCTTGCAACCTCAGGTGCATCCAATCATAACGAGCTCTTGGAAGAATCACAGTTTTTTGGTGATCATACATTTCATTCAGATTCTTCCAAAGTGTAAAGGGATTTTTGATAGTAAGATATTCAGTCTTCAATCCTTCATGGATGTGATGACGAAGGAATATCAAAGATTTTGCACAATCCTGCTGGGATGCGCTATTATTTTCTTTAATTGTTTCCCCAAGATTTCTTGCATCAAGATGTATCTCGGCATCAAAAACCCAAGATAGAAATTTTTTTCCAGAGATATCAAGGACAACAAATTCACGTTTTGCAATGTTTTCCATATCAAAATATAATTTGAAATAGAGAAAGATTATTCGTACCTTACCAAACCAAAGTATGTAGAGGCTCGTGCTGATAACGTGTTGTAAATTAACTGCAAAAGACAACAATAGTATAGGGAGAGAACTGAAACTGTTATTGATTTTCGAATGATTTACATTTCAATTATACTTCTCTATTTATAGAGTTTCAGAAGCTAATAGCTGATGACTGCAAGCTATTTACACTGCTGCTTGGAAGCTGCTGTTGATTGCAATCTGTTGACGCTACTGCTTGTAAGCTGCTTGGTAGCTGGTGACTGCAAGCTGCTTACGCTGCTACTTATAAGCTGCTTAGTAGCAGGTGACTGCAAACTGCTTACGCTGCTACTTGTAAGTTGCTTAAATTGATAGTGAATATCCACCAATCGATATTTCATAACATAAACAACATTTTTTGACTAAAATTAGCAAGACACATGAAACCATTCACCCCAAAACAAAAAATCACCCTCAAGGCTTCGTTTGTTTGCCGTAAAATATTTTCTCAAAAAATATTTTTTGAATTTTATGATGTTTGGTAATATTGAAAAATTAGTCAAATGTAAAATATTTTTCGGTTAACAATTGCGGTTATTTTTTCTTAATTTTACGGTATTTGGTAATATCAAAAAATTGATCAATTACAAAATGTTTTTTGGTCAACAATTGTAGTTAGTACAAAATTTTAAAAAATATTTTCATTTCTTTTGGAAGAAGAAAATATTTTACGAAACTTACAGTACTTTCAAACATTAGAAAATATTTTTTAATATTTTATTTTTTAGAAAAAAATATTTTTTCACAATAAATTATTTTACGATAAATAAATGAATTTTTGTAAAATACTTTATTTAAAAAAAAATATTTTTTACAAATAATTTATTTTACAGCAAACAAACATAGCCTAAATCTACGTCATTGCTCCAATTGAGCAGTCAAATGGCAGGCGCCGTTAAGATTTACTGTTTTATATCGTCGAAAGGTCCTCTTTAATACATTAACAGGACGTCCGATCTTATTATATATATAGGATGAGATTTATATGTATGAGTCTTATCTCCTCACAGAAAGGATTTGACGTCTCACATAAAACATTTTTCCATCGTCTAATAGGCTCAGTTAAATGGTCAAATCCAGTCACAGAGTCCAAAATGGCGAGCTTGGGTAGTTCTGATGAGTTCACCTGGAGGAAATCTAATCATTAAATTAACATATCCTACATCACATGTCACTTCCATCAAGATTATCTCTGTGCTTATCCATATTCCTATCACTTCTAAAATTTTAGTGTCTGATCATGAGAATTCACTTATGGAAATTTTTTTAATAAAGTATGTGGTAAATTTATCATAATTAGATATTAAGTTGTTTAAATATATCATGTTAAAATATTAGAATTTTTTTTTTTTATTAATTTGACAAAGTTTTAAATAAATTACTATGATATCTCAACTTATGATGATTAATTAATATTTGTCAACTAATTGAAACATTTTTTTATTTATGTAGGTATGACAAATCTGTCATATACCTCATGAAAGAAGAATCCTTTCACTTATTCTAATTCTTGACTCCGTCGAGTGAAAGACGTTCTCATATCATCATCATAACGTTGTGCGGATTTAATAATTATAAATTGTATATATAATTTTATTATAATTATGTTAATATTTTATTAACAAAAAAATTATGTTAATAATTGATAAATTATTGAATCTCATTTATAATCTGGTAGCATTATGAATAGATCTATTTGTAATTTAGTCAATATAAAGATGAAGAAAATTAACTTATTTTTTTAGCCAATAAGTATGGACGTTGATTAGCTTGCAAATATATACTACCCATCAAAACATGCCAAGCTACTTTCAATGTTGGAGAAAAACCAATCAGGTGTGGTGTATAGGATAATATTGAAGAAAATTAAATAGACGCAACATCTTGATAATTATCGTATAACTACTCTTGATAATTACTTGTTATGTTATAGTTTCCGAATTTAGTTTTCTATGGAAAAAAATATTAAAAGCTAGCCCAATGGTTAATATATTTCTATGCTCACCAATCCGTCATTTGTTTGACTTAAAAAATTTGATTTGGATTGACTTATTACAAGATCATATGATAAATCCATGTCACAAAGGTGAATCTACACAAACCATATATAAAATCCACTTCACACCCTTCACGTCTCTAACTTTCTAAGCCATTGTCTCTCTCTCTAACAACAAAAACAAGGAAAAAAAACACACACACACGCACACACACAATGGCTCTGATCACACCCACCACCACCGCCCCTCTCCCCAACACCTTCCTCCAAACCACCAAACCATCACTCAAACCCACCAGTCTCCCATCCTTACCCACCCCCACAAAACCAACCTCACCCCTCAAATCCTCCACCTCCCCCTCCCCCCCCTCATCATCAGCATCCTCAAATCCAACGGCCACAACCCCACCTCAGAAAAGATGGAGTCTTGAAAGCTGGAGAACCAAACAAGCCTCTCAATTACCAGAATACCCAGATAAATTAGAGCTTGAAACTGTGTTGAAAACGCTAGAATCTTTTCCACCAATTGTTTTTGCAGGCGAGGCTCGTAACCTTGAAGAGAAGCTAGGCCAGGCTGCTTTAGGCAATGCGTTTTTGTTGCAGGGTGGTGATTGTGCCGAGAGCTTTAAGGAATTTAATGCTAATAATATTAGAGACACTTTTAGATTGCTTTTGCAGATGGGTGTTGTTCTCATGTTTGGTGGTCAGATGCCTGTTATTAAGGTTCCTTTTTTCGACTTCTTTCTAATCTCTCTTTTTAAAGTTTTCATCTTTTTGTATTGTTTAAATAGGTTAATCAAGAATTGTGATCAATTTTGATATATATGTATTGATAGGTATATTTGTGCTAATTAATCACCTTGTCTAATAGTTTAGAAAACGGTTTTATTTTATTAATTTAATGTCTCCAACATGCCGCAACCGAGATTTTTGATTGAGCATTGCATGTTGAAATATTCTTTATTTGGTTGAGCTTTCCGCGTAAAAATATTCTTTAAAAAAAAAAAAAATTGTTGCGCAATGAAATATTCTTTTGTAAAAGGGGGTGTGAACCCTGGAACTTTTGATAATTGTGCTCTGATTCTATGTTAATTCAATGACTTATCTAAAAGCTTAAGCTATATTAGAGAGATAAGCCTAAGAAACTGCTCCTCCCTGATGAAGCCGACATCCTTTAACTTCTGGACCTCTTTTTGAGCCTAGCGGGCTCTTTCCCATCTAGTAGAAAGATGTTTATTTTATTCGTTTAATGTCTCCAAGAATACGATCAGAGTGATCTACATTGAATTTGATAGCTTGTGATTATGGATACTGTTTACTGAGTAGAATTTTGAATTGTATGCATATGTTGATGAGTGATCTTTTTTCTTTTTCTAGTTGTTACCTAAGTGATTGTGCTTGATAGTTTTACCAATTGTTTGATTTGTTATATGAGTTGATCCCTGGATTGTTTACATATGTCTTTTGAGTACTGACTACTTAATAGTTGTTAGACCAAACCAAACCAAGTGTTTTGACTGGCCAAATGGAATCGATGATGCCACTCATTGCTGTTGAGTGATTACGTAATAGTTGTTGTTTTGAATTTTCTTTCTTCAAACTATATAGACAAGTAGTTCATTGAGGGATGAGAAACTAAGATCTAGATTTGACCATCTGTTGCTTGTGTTAATCTCTATTAGTTTTCCATAACACTAAATGATGAGGCATGGAAAAAGATGGAAACTCTATCTGTAATTTGTAACTTCGATGATGGCAAGTTGGCAACTAGAAGTAGACATCAAATTTGGAGCTTTTTTCTCAATAAGCTTACTTGGAGCTACTTTCTTGTGATTGTTTAGTGTTTTGGAGGATATGTAGCAGTTCTGCAAAGCTTCCTGCTTTTGTACATGTTTCATCTTTAAATCTTTTCATATGTTGAAATGGATTTTCTTAGTTTTCTTTCTGGAGGTTATTGCTTAATTACAACTCGAAGTTTTAATAATTGATCGTGGTGAATATGCTTTTTTAGGTTGGAAGAATGGCAGGTCAATTCGCCAAGCCGAGATCTGATTCATTTGAAGAGAGGGATGGTGTGAAGCTGCCAAGTTACAGGGGGGACAATGTGAATGGAGATGCATTTGATGAGAAATCAAGGATTCCAGATCCCCACAGGATGATCAGAGCCTATACCCAATCGGTGGCTACTCTGAACTTACTGAGGGCATTTGCTAGTGGTGGGTATGCTGCCATGCAGAGGGTCTCCCAGTGGAATCTCGATTTTTCTGAGCACAGTGAGCAGGGAGACAGGTTTACTTGCTTGTTTTAATTCAACTAAACTATCTTTTGCTGTTCCACCTTTATACTTCCACCTCTGTTTGATAAGGTTCTAATTGATGTTGTTATTGTGATCCAAAAGGTATCGGGAACTGGCTCACCGAGTCGATGAGGCTATAGGGTTCATGTCTGCTGCTGGGCTCACAGTTGGCCACCCAGTCATGACTACAACAGAATTCTGGACATCTCACGAGTGCTTGCTCTTACCTTATGAACAGGCACTCACAAGGGAAGATTCGACTTCTGGGTTGTATTATGACTGCTCTGCTCACATGGTTTGGGTTGGGGAACGAACAAGACAACTAGATGGTGCCCATGTTGAGTTTCTCAGAGGAATTGCCAACCCGCTTGGTATCAAGGTATCTACTTTTTTAGTTTTTCTGTTTAAGTCTTGGTATCAAGGTATCTACTTATTTAGCTTTTCCGTTTACGTCTTCATCTTTCTGATCAATTATATGAATCATGAGGATATTGTCTTGCTTTCCCTCGCTTTAATTTTTGTTTTTCAGAGCGGAAAAGAGGTTTCACCAGTGTTGTCTATTGGCTACATTAGTTCTCTTAATTTGTTTTTTGTCATGAGAGAGGGAGAAGGGGGGGAAGCCCGGGGGGGGGGGGGGGGGGGAGGGGTGCGGGGGAAGGTGGTTAAGGCTTGTTATGACTAACATTATGATTTCAAGGTCTCTACTTTTCTGCATAATAAGTTTGGATTGTATTTAACAATGTGGATTGCTTGTGTAGGTGAGTGATAAGATGGATCCAATTGAGCTTGTTAAGCTCATTGATATTCTGAATCCTCAGAACAAACCTGGCAGAATAACAATAATCACCAGAATGGGAGCTGAAAACATGAGAGTAAAGCTTCCACATCTGATAAGGGCGGTTCGCAGAGCTGGACAAATTGCCACTTGGGTCAGTGATCCCATGCATGGAAACACCACTAAAGCCCCTTGCGGTCTCAAAACTCGTTCCTTTGATGCAATCAGGGTATGTTTTGAACTACATTACATCTCTGTAGATGCTGCTTCTGCCACTGTTTTCAGAAAATTGACTTGTGTCTTTTCTGGCATCCTCCCAAAATTACCCCGACAGTACTTCTAAAATGTGAAGTTTCTTGTTGTGCTTGGAAGACATTTTTACATTCATTATTTTACTGCTGAAGGAATTAATTTTCATCACTGATTAGGACTCTAAATGCAGTGAATTGGCACATTTAAACCATGCTTTGTGAACCATCTTATTTGTTAGTTTTTGCATTACGCGAGTTTGTTTCCTACTTTGCTAGCTTTTGACTTAAGGTGGATGTTTGAGGCTTTGAGCTAGTGTCTTCATCCCTTTTCCCCTCTTCTTCACCTTGGTCATGGGCGGAGGTACATAGAACTCAGTGTAGGCCTGTGCCTGCACTGAAATACCCCTCATTGATTGAGGGGTATTTTGGTAATTTAACATTTAAAAATTTTTAAATTAAAAAAAAAAAAAGAAACAACATATTGCACAGCAAAACACCACAGACCACATCAACTTTTCCTTCTTTTTTCGGTTTGGTCAAACAACTTTTCCTTTCATCTCTTGCCTAATTCCACACCAAACTCCAAACACCACATCTCAACTTTTTCTTTCATTTTAACATAACATAAACTATATAGAAAACAGCACGTTGCGAGAGCACAGTCTCCGATCCTCCTCCGGCGTTGGCTCTCGGCGGTGGCAATCACCTCTCTCACCTAATCATCGCACTCATTTACATTTCCAGTTTATATACATACATATGAAAGTACATATATCTATATGTGTGTGTTTAATTTTATTGTTAAATGAGTCATTTTACAAATGCAATTTGTTCCGTCCAAAAAAAAAAAAAAGAAATGCAATTTTTGCTACTTGCTAATACTAATTAGATGGTGAATATTTTATTTTTCATTTTCTTTGTTTTCCTATTTTTGGAGTTTGATTGCTGCTTGATCTGATATCTTATGATGTGTATGGCTCTGTTTTTTTTGTTTTTTTTTATTTGGTTAATTTATTATAAATATTCAATTCTAATTTTCTGAAATTTTAGTGGTGTTTTTTTCAATACTATTTGGGGGGTTTTGAAGTGGGTGAAAATTTGGAAAAAAAAGAGCAGAAAAATGTGATTTATTCTTCGTCAGTAATAAGGTATCAAGAGCAGATTTAGTTGATTTTATGCTTGGTTAATTAAAACTAAAGTCAATTTCATCAAAAAATCGGGCGTCATATATAATTGAAGTTGTATATTATTCAAAATGCAAGACAAAGAATGGTTGGCAGATTTGATATTGAATGCAATACTATTTGAGGCCTGTGTCATTGTCAGAGGTGGAGCAAGACACCGGGTGCCTACACTGTTCCCCGGTGCTTGGTTCCGCCCCTTTGGTTCTCCATTTGGATTTCAATGAAAATAGGGATTGCTTTATTGGTACTTATGATTTATTACCCTTGTTGAAAATTATTGCAAGATATATTGATACTTATTTTCTGTATTCTTGGTAGGCTGAGGTGAGAGCATTCTTTGATGTACATGATCAAGAAGGAAGCTACCCTGGAGGTGTGCATCTAGAGATGACAGGACAGAATGTGACAGAGTGTGTTGGAGGTTCTCGTACCATTACTTACAATGATCTGAGCTCACGTTATCACACACATTGTGACCCAAGGCTTAATGCTTCTCAATCACTAGAACTTGCCTTTATTATTGCGGAGAGGCTGAGGAAGAGAAGGCTTGGATCACAAAAGAATTTGTCCTCCTTCAGGGTCTAATAAATGTTGGTTTGTTATCCTTGCAAAACTTTCGATGCTTAAGATATGTCTTATTTGCAGATAATTGTGTAATTTGATGCTAGTACCAAGCGAAGAAGGGTATTGTCGCATCTAGATGTGGCGAAAACTGCTAAATACTAGAATGGTTCTGAGGTTGTTGAAAACTTGTGCTATGAACTTATCTTATGTGTTTATAATAGAGTATAGTTTGTCGATCAAAATGGATGGCTATGTTTTAAATTGATGTTATTGATAAGTATCAATTGGTTTGTGACATTTTGCCAAATGTCAGGATCATCATCTAGATACATGTTTATATTGCATCATTTCTGATTGTCACCAGCAGATACCATGACCTGCATATGTATACCAAGAGAAATGGAAGATAATGTGCATTCCCCCTCCCCCTTTCATTCCAGGATTAAATCTTGAACGTGCCGATCAGAGGTTGTACCAGAGCAACTGGCAGTATCTTGTCGTCGAGACTGCCTTATAGCACATATTTAAGTTCTTATTTTCCCGAAAGTAAGTAAATCCCCAGTTGTCTGTCATTGACAGAGCTAGAACTATATGTAGGAGGTTTCACTCTCCATGAGTGTGTCGCACTGTGCGGCAGTGAAATTTCTGAATACCTTGCTTCTGTTGTTATCATGGTCCGGTTTGTCAATCTCAAAGTTTATCGTTCAAAGTTGGATTAGTCTATTATGGCTTTAAGGAGTGTATGTGCAATTCTTGAAGTAGTATGGAGGCACCTCACCTGCTAGTTTTGCAAATAGAATGGAACCATTTCTGAAATTCTCAGGAAGAATCTCACCTTTGTGTGTACCATGTTTATGGATCTTCAAACAAATAATCTCGGATGACAAGCCAAAATTGGTAGTCAAGATGTACTAACGTGGTATTTCCTTGTATGAGTTCAATGAATTTGGATTCTTCTGTAATGTTATAAATAATATAGATATTGTTGCAACACTTATTATTGTATGTCTAATTTCCCGTGTAAAGTCATGTTTGGTTAACTTATAAAGTTACCAACATTAAATTTGTTATGGTATAAAATTGGTCGATATCTGACTATTTTACTGAATTCTCGGATACAAAATATTTGTCTATACCAATGATTTTTCGATGTGTTTTTTTTTAAATCATAGGGAAAGCAAATAATCCATGATAAATTGCAATGTGCTCTCCTCCTTTTGGGGTCCAATGATTTGAAGCTTCTTTTATTACCAAAATTTGAAATCAATCGCTAACCATTATTAGACGAGGCTGTTTCATCAACTCAGATTAAAATATACTTCCACGAATGTCGTGAAGCATATATGTGGAATTTAAATCATTACAGTGGTCACTGACATAGATGTCCAATAATTGACAATCCAACTCAAGTTGTGAAAAAGTTGCAGTAAATAGCGTAACTACGCCCAATTGGACTAAAAAGGGTATTTGGCTCATCTATAAGCTGGTCAACATAATTACTCAGCACTTAAAATGCTCGTTAAATATACTTAAAAATTGGGTCAAATGATCGAGTAACATTTTATTATAATTAAATATTATGAGTTCAAAATATAATTTTGGCCTGTATTGTACCAAAAGAAAAAGAAGAAAAATGATCATTCCATGCCTATTCATCTTTTTTTCGCTTTTCTAGGATAGCGAAGAACATTTTAGATGCGACAATGTTAGATCAACCACAAAATAACAAACCTTGTAGTGCTTTGATAAATTTTAATAAGTGCACCAGACTAGTTAAGAAAGAAGCTCGAATTAAAAACTTTAGTGCCACCATAATATATGCTGGATTAGAAAAATTACATTAAATTTTGACACCTCTAACATTAGGAAAACAAAGCAGAAACGTAGTAGATGCCTATACATGAACACAAATGGTAGTCTAAATTGTCTTGGTCTGGAAATAACAAATATATTCTCACTGTTTCTTCTTTATGGTCATCACTGATTTATCTTCCGGAAATATAAGCCTTCGAAAAACATGAACACAGAAAAGACTTAAATATCTGACAAGGACATATATAGATCCAACTGAAAATTATTTCACACGGTTTGACGGACTTTAGGTCGTGAGTGTGAGTGTCGACTCCACTACACACGGCCCGACGGAGACGATCAGTTTCCCAGACCCAACTAAAGAAAAGCTAGGAATGGGCCTTCACGATAATGAGCATCGTCACTGTGCCAATTAAGAAAAAATCCCATTAAGACTCTGCTATGGTGGTATGCCGTGACCCCAGTAACATTATAATATCATTGTTGTGCGCGATAAAGTATTAAAAATAAGATCGACCTTTTTTAAAAGGTATGTATGACAAAAATTCCTCAGAACGAACTACTAAACACAATCAACCAGTCACAAGCTTGTGATTTTCCCATTCCACCGTTCAATAATTTATTATGTTATGAAAATTTAATGATTGTAAATTATTTATTTGATTTCGTTACAATAATATCGATAATTTATAACCTTTATATAAGGGAGAGGAAAAATTATGAAGCTGAGTCTTGACCAAAAAGAAAAAACGAGTCACCCTTTAAAACGGCCGTGAACCCTACATCCACAGTCAGGTGCTTGAACCCACGCGTTGGGTAGGGCCCACGGCCTTATGTCTGAGAAGTTAACGTGTCCAAGCATTTTCCAAAAAAAGAAAATATGAAGTTGAATCAGTAGACTGATTTAACACACAACTCTAGTCTCTACATAGACACTATCCATATTATTACATTTCCCCTACGTAAACTTTCTATATTTTTTTTTAAAACAAACAAAACTTACAAGTTACATGCAACTCAACAACAAAACAACTACGCATCCCCATATCAACATTCGTACACCTTCATGCACCAAATCTTTTCTTCCTCAAAGATTACGTCATCAAACAAGAGTTGAGCATGCCGAGGTTTTTGGGTCCCACATGGCCGGGAGCAAGAACTTGCGCCCGTTCACCCCGTGCGCATTGTAGCTTGCGCCAGTGGTCTTATCCACAAGAACTCGACCCGCATAACCCGGGTACGCACCCGACCCGAATACACCTGTGCAAGCCGAAACTGCCTCTAACGGCGCCGTCACTGGTCCTTGAAAATAACCGTTATTAAAAGGGTTCGTTACCGTTCCCGCCAAAACCGTAGCCAAGTTAATGATCATGCCGTCAACTCCGACGTCTCCGTTAGGTGCAACTAACGGCGGACCTTGTGGGCCGTAAATGGGCTGATGGAAAGGCCACGCGCACTGACCCGGACACTGAGTCTCCGAGTTACCAACCCATGCATAGGCGAACCGAGTCTTCCCACGAGTTGACCCGTGGGTCCCACACCTACTCATGCAA
Source organism: Ehretia macrophylla (assembly GCA_037974665.1). Lineage (NCBI taxonomy): Eukaryota > Viridiplantae > Streptophyta > Magnoliopsida > Boraginales > Ehretiaceae > Ehretia > Ehretia macrophylla. The sequence continues at coordinate 51,094,012 of CM075766.1, forward strand.
AAGCCATCCACGTAAACATCCTTCGCCGTTAAAACGACGTTAACTCCCCCACTTGAAACACCACCTTTTGATGCCAAATATGCAATATGATAATTCTTCAAGGCTTTTCCAAGTGAATACTTCTCATCAATAATTTGCTTGCCTACAACGAGCTTAGATGCACCACCACCTTCATATTTTTCGGTGGTCTTCCACCATGTGGCGGCCGAGGGCAAAGCCGCGTTGGTGGCGCTAAAAGATTGTAAAAAGTCAACGATCACCGACCGTTGGATTGGGGTAAACTTTCCATACCAGATGAGATTAACGGTGATGGTCCCTTTCAGAAGAAACCCATTATGGTACTTTAGCACAAGGGGTTGTTGCTGTACTAGCGCTGCAACAGAAGGTTCAAGAACTGAGATCAAAACGATGAGCAAAAGTAGAGTAGAAGAGCCAGTGGCAGAATGGTAATTGGATGCCATGCTTAAAGTCAAAGATTCAATGGTTTTTTTAAGTATAGAAGTAAGCTTTGAATTGGTGCAAGAGTGAGATGCTGTATATGGTCTATATATAGGGGGTTTGGAGGACACGTGGAAAGATGGGATTGGGTGTAGATTGTTACTTAGGCAGTTTGCCAGGCTGGAAGATTCGACGATGACGTGGAGGTCTAAGGGGTAGAGATCATATCACGTGGACAATGGTAAATGTAGAGGTGATGTGACGTGTGAGTGTAATTTCCTTTTTTTTTTTTGTGGTAACGTGTGAGTGCAATTTCAATGCGTGAGGATTATTGTTTAGGATAGGCCGATAGGGCATGGCAATCCATATATCACGTACGGCTTTTCTGGGTTTTGGGTTTAGGGTACGGCCAGGGCCGATATGAAAATTATTTTGATGAAAAGTTAAAACACATAAGTATTTAATTATATGAGTATATTTTTTTAATATGGGTTAATAAATTTTTTGACTTTATATATTTAATATTTTTTTTTTAAAAAAAAATAAAACTTTTAACGTTCTTTTGGGTCAGCAGACTAATCTAAATATATATCCGCCACTGGGTACGGTCTTTGTGATTATAGCAATTAATTTAAATATAAAAACTTAAACTATTATAGATGAGTTAGTTGTATTTATATATTGTGTTTATCATGTCCTCTCACATGTAAGTTAAGTAGTTTTTAGATAGTTTTTTATTACATCTTACATGTGGACGTAATTTTACAAATTAATGACAGTAAATTTTGAACATATAACCTTTTGGTACTAAGCTTAATACCATATTAAATGATCACATCATTTAAAAATTTAAATTATTAAAAAAAAAATTTATCATATTTATTTAATATATTCATCAATTAAAAATCCATATTATGGATAACATTCTTGTATATCGCCAATGTAATTCTTCACCTTCTATATATGATAATGGTTTTTATTTAAATCAATTCTAACCGTTCTCTTATTTTCCTTTCCAAACATTTAAAGGATTTAGATAATTTTTTTATATTTAAGAGTCTCATACTGCAGTTTCACTGTAACAAATATATATATATATATATATATATATATATATATATATATTTTGGGTGGTCAATTCCTCATTTTAGGATTGCAACTTGAAGTTTCCCATGAAGCCACTTTAAAATATCCTCGACTAAATTTTGATAATTATCTAAAAGGTTGTTGACATGTTACTTCATTAGTAATCGGGACAAATCCAGTAGTTTACCATGTCATTATATGAAAAGATGTGATGTAACAAAACACAATGATGTGAATTCCACAAATAAGGAAAGAGATAAAATTATATAATAATGTTTGTTGGCTTCATCACTTGCAAATGAAAACAGATTGTTATACACTGACATACAGCAGAGGTATACAATAGTTCCGTAACTTGATAGCTCCAGTTTTGTATGAAAAGTAGACAAGTCATTAGAGCATAATTTAGATGACATGAATACTTCCAAAAAAATCACTCGCTTCTACAATTTACACTTGATAATAGCCATGCAATGAATTTTCTTAGGTTTATGTCCCAATCTTCCCTATCCTATTGGGAATCTCGGTTACAATTTAAGAAATAGAATTTTTAAACTCTACTATGTTTCTTTCAAGCACAATTATGTGTCCCAACGTTATGATTTTGGTACGAGCCTTTTTTAAAGCTGTTTTCCGTTCTAATTTTGAAATAGTATCCCTATAAATAAGATAAATTAAATATACAAACGTACTTTAGAATTAGTTAGTATTTCTTGTGCATTTGAATATTAACTTTGTAGAAGGTTTGATGAGAGACAATCATGTTCCGTGCACCCACTTTCAGCCAAAAACCTACCATCTTTATGCCATTGTCATGCACAATTAATTTGGTTTCTATTCCCTTTCTTACTTTCAGTTTCATTCCTTTAAATTGTTGAACTATTATAGAGATGATAGAGTTCTCTGTACCTAGCCAGAACCTTAATTTGTACAGCTTATGATAATTTATTTCCACAAAATTTGGGACCACTCAGCATATGTCACCTTTGAGTTGGTGTAAATGCAGAAAATAGAGGCCATAAGACCTTAGATTTAAAATTATATAATATAAATAGTAAAATTTAAATTTATAACTTTTTACATATAATATAATAAAAAACATTACTACTAAATTAAAGTTCTAGTGGTGGGGTCCCCATTTGGGGTTCATGAAAGATGTCTATAAGTTTAGCTTTGCTCTAGGTATGGTACAAAATTCAATGCCAACCCTTCTCTACTTTAATCATTACAAAATTTAATATATGGACCCATGATCGAAGCCAAAAAGTAAAAAAGAAATGTCGATTATGTTCTTACTCCCTAAAGTGCTCCCTCTGATCTTCATGGCTACCCAAGTCAGAACTTTTATTAGATTGATATGTAACAATATATGAATTTTTATGGGTGAAGAGGTGGTATAAAATATTATTTTTTATATATTTTTTAGATTATTTTTAGTAATTATTTTTTTATTTTTTGTTTTTATATTACAAAACTAAATATATGGCTCTACAAATTTAGAAATTTTTTATTTAAATTTTATTCCAATAATACTTTTTTATTTTAAACTATTAAAATTAAATATATAGACACAAAATTTGGTTCCCCAAATTTAAGAATTGAACCTGTCAATTCGAGGGCTCTCCAAAATAGGGAGACTCCTAAGGAGTCTGATGGACCTCTTTAACTATGCCAACCTCCTTATTTTAATATTTACTAAAATGTCAAGATAAAAGATTGTTAGAGTTGGTATTTCTTCACTTTTCCACACGATATAGTTGCGATAGACATAAATTTCTTTGTAATATTATAAAGTTTTAATAAAATAATTATGATAAAATAATAATATAATTATTTAATTTTCATACTTAATAATATAAATTATTTTATTATAACCACTTTGTTATTTTGTCACCGTTGAATACGTCTAGAAAAAAAAAATTTCATAGATTTAGAAAAACAAATGAAGATAAGCTAGAAACGAGGTTGGTGGGCTTTATTATTATAACGCTCGTTGATTTGGTGGAAGCAAGAAACCAGAGACCGAAAGTGAACTGAAAAAGAGTCGGTTTTCAAGAATTGCATCGGTTTTGTAAGTTGGCGATCGAAAATGGGGGCGGTGCCGACAAGTTTCCATTTCCATTTTTGTTTGCTTTCTGTGGATTATATTGCTTTCTGCTAAAGGCATATCCACTAGGGTACCCCCAAAAAACCGACGAGAGCAATGTGCGAACTGTTATCCAAGAAAAGTTGTCTCTTAGTCTCTATTTGTTTGCCGTAAAATAATTTATTTATAAAAAATATTCTGTTTGTTTGTCATAAAATAATTTGTTAAGAAAAAATATTTTTTCAAAAAATAGAATAATAGAAAATATTTTCTTTTCAGAAAAATATTTTTTGGTATTTGAATGTCTGATATTTGAATGTACAGTGAGTTCAGTAAAATATTTTCTTCTCTCAAAAGATATGAAAATATTTTCCAGAATTTTGTACTAATTGCAATTGTTGACTGAAAAATATTTTTCAATTGACTATTTTTTCGGTATTACTAAACACTGAAAATATTTAGAAAATATTTTCTGAAAAAATATTTTACGGCAAACAAACAGAGCCTTAATAGATCCCAATTTTACTTGTCACCATTTTTTGTTTTGTGTTCATCGAAAATTCTTAGACACGGTGAATGTTTTGAACCACTGTTTTATTCTTTTTTTTTTGTTGCTAAAGCACTGCTTTATTCTTAGTATGTAAATAATCGAAAAGCAGAGAGTGGTGTATGATAAAGAAATGAAAGACATATTTGATTTTTCGTATGAAAAAAAGTTACGGTTTAAAATTATTATCGTTTAGAAGATTAACGCTTTGTTCAGTATTGATTATTACATGCACGACAACTTAAAACCGAATCTTTACTTGGTGAATGAACATCTAATTGTACTTCACCTCTACAAACCTATAATTAATAAAATATTTCAGTTAATAAAAATACTTAGTGAAAGATTCTAAATTGTTTATTTTCATCAGAAGTGGGGTGGTTAAGTTACAATGATTTTAAAGTTAGGTGACCTTAATAATCAAAATTAATTCTTGTGAAGGAATAAGAAGAATCACGGGCTTAAATTAACTATTTTTTTTTAATTTTTTAATTTTTTAATTTTTATCAGAGGGCTTAAATTAAATAATCACTGATAAAGCAAAATCAACAATTGAAAGATTCATCGACATTGTTTAAAATTGATTCTGTTGCCTACGTTAGACGCAGGGGTGATGCTTGAAATATTCGTGCATTATTGCATATATTAAATCATACAACCTTAGTGACTAATATTACATTTTATCACTAAATTATTAATTTGTAATACTTTTTCAGGTAAATTTCACATTTAGTCCCTATAATTTACATATTTTTTAAATGTCGTCCCTAATATTCTAAAAACTTCATAGTAATTCCCAATGTTTACAAAAGTGATTCAAATTAAATGGTCCTTATTGTTCAACATTAGTCAATTTGGTCCTTATTATTTTTTTAAAAATTCAATTTAGTCTCTATTATTTTCTAAATGAATTCAATTTAATCTCTGAACATGATCCCTATTTAAAGACTAAATTGAATTTTTAAAAAATAATAGAGACTAAATTGATTAATTTTAAACATTTTTTGTTGGAATTTGGGGGTGTTGAGCGAAGAATAAACAAAAACAATACATACAAACAAGATATACGTGGTTCGATAAAACATACACTATGAACAAACAAGAGAAGATTTTACTATAATAATGAATAATTACACAAGATAAAACTTTCTGTGGTTATAACTCTCGTCTCTGTTTGCACTTTTCTCTCCCACCTCAATGAGATTAGACTGATAATTTAAATTCAAAGAGATCCTACATTTATACTAGGAATATGTTAACAGGCTCATTAAGAACAGAATTTCTTATAAACCAAATCAAATTAAGTCTTTTTTTATAAGGTGGGTTGGCTAAATAAATTTGTTGACTTTACTTATTCCTGTTGAGAGTCGTTTTCTCTGTTAACTTTGTATAATTGAGCTCTCGCCTAAGTATCTCTATCCAACTCATTTTAGATATTTTTCTACCCCTTCTACGATATCTCTATATATTCAAACCTTCTAATAGGTGGCTTCCTAAATCGTCTTATAATGTCTTCATATATACCCTCGCAGGGGGTTCTCCCTCATTGCTCATAAAGACTTCACGATTCCATCCAACTCCTTCTAAAATAACCTTTGCGTATATATTACAAATATTTATTTCCGTGCCTAAAGAAGTCATGAAATTTTTAATTCAAAAATATTTTAAAAATACATATATTTTGAAATAAAATACGAGTTGAATGGAACAATAACCCCTGCATATTTTTGAATGGCTCCGCGACTGATTGCACACTCGGTATTTGTTTGTTCCTTTCTCCTTTCCTTTTCTCTGATGTAACACAACTCTTTGATTTATTGACTTTTTCCTAAAACTTTTTGGTCTTTTTGGGTGGCATTGTGAGTTGGGTGGGTGGTGGTAGCTTTTGGTCCGTGCTAGCATGAACAGAGACACGAACCACGTGTGGAGTCGTGTTATAAAACGTCGGCAATCTCAGGCGGCTCTGCGACAAGCTTCCTGTCAAAGTTGGACGATAACGCATGGAGGGTCATCAATCGCCCTCAAAGCCAAAATAAGAGTCGACCTATGGCTAACTACAATCCATAATTGTAGTACACTTTGGTATAGCAGGGTCCATCAATATCTGAAACACTGATATTAGTTGGTCCAATGCAATAAATTTTCCTTAATGGGATTAGTCTAGTAATTATAATATTTGGATCGTGAGCCAGAGTCTTGTTTGACTTTGAATTAGTTTAAAAAAAATAATTTTTTTATGATCAATTTTGATAATTTTTATGATTAATTTGGATTATACATTTTTTGAATTAAGTCTCGTGTCTTAGGAACTGACACTTTTAGTATGTATAAAAAAGCTTACTTTCTAAATCCTCATCATAAAACATATCTAATCCCAGATGTTTGTTATATCCATAGAAAAAGAGCCGAACACAATTAACATTCTTAATTAGCCAGTCAACAATCTTATTTGCGAGTATGCAAACATGAACAACGCAAAAAGTTTGATCCCGAAAGCGGAGAGATTTAGTTTCATTAACAAAGGGCTCAATAGGTCAGATACACAAAAGCTAAAAGATCCTCATGTATGACCCACGAGCACGCGAACCTCAGAAGATTGCAGTCCATTATTGAGCATTTACAGAAGTAGTCTCTGAATGAGTAAGAGGATAAGCTTCTTCATTGCAAAAGCATTGTCTTTCAGCTAAAGAAGTACCAAAGATAGTGCCACGTTTGTACACAACAATTTACTAATATTGCGTATGGTCCTTTCACCGCGAATTTATGCCGCAGTACATGTCGACATGAGCCTTCCACAAACAATGAATGGCTTTGGAATTTTACGCGCACTAAGGATAATGGAACAGTCACCACGTACGATCCTCACAACTTCTGCCAGGTGCATAAAACAGAAGAGGAAATATACCAATTATTTTTTCACGCACAATCCTATTCTATCTGAGTTCGAGTTTATCCCTTGCACTTCTACAGCTGTTTCCGTAGCATGACCTCCCTTTCGGGATAAAAAAAGAAAACGGTATGTAGGAGGTTGATCTTTCTCAATGTGGTGTTATACCACGAAAAACCGGTGGATGGTATTTTGTTTTTGGACATTAATTTTTTTTCTTTTGATGATGAGTAACTCTTTAAGACAAAATCACATTAAATCCGTTTTAAAATTATAAACTCGTGATACAACAGATTAACATTTCATATTAAAAATAAATAAGTTTTCGTTTGAGTGCCAGACATAAAATATTTTCATTTCTCATTTACTTAACATCTTCAAAATTGATTTCCTCATCACTCTTTTAGTCACATGCTTAGTCAATATTAGATACTATATAGGATAAATGACACCAGTGATCCTATATTTTTAAGGGTTGGGATACTTTGGTCTTATATCTTTTAAAATGAACATTTTGGTTCTAAATGTATTACAATTTTGACACTGTTGACCTAACTTATTTATTCTGTTAGTTTATTAACATTTTCTGCACATGATTGACACATGCCTAGGTACAGAACAGTACGTGATAAACATAGATAATAGTACCTGTTTGTGTAGGAGGTGTCAATCACGTTCAAAAAATGTTAATAAACTAACGAAATAAACAAATTAAGTCAACGGTGTCAAATTTACAACACATTTAAGACAAAAGATTCATTTCAAAAAATATAAGATCAAAATATCTCAATCTCCCAAAAATATAAAATCACTGGTGTCATTTACCCTACTATTTATGTGGGAAGAAGACAGAAATTATTGAGATATGTATGGTGATAGCGGCTCAATAATCATTTAGGGTTTTATTCAAGGGGATTTTTCAATGGGATCGAGAAGGTCGTCTCGTGTTGTTTATTAATTTAGCCATGCTTTGTTATTTCCTTGTCTAAAACTATTTTCTGAAAACATGTGGATTAATTAGTATGATCGTGCTTTATTTTATACTACAAATTACAAGGTACATGTATGTATTTAATATCTTTAAGAGTTGAGTAGAGTGGTCAAGTAACTATATGTTATGACATAAATTTCAAGTTCAGACATCTTGATCTCCTGTTACAAATATTGTTTGAATTTTGATTAACGTGACGCATCTCTTAAGGCATACCATTATATCAAAAGGTTTATAATTTTAAGGCTGACTCAATGTAGTCTTGTTTAAGAAGAGTTTCTCGTCATGAAAAAAAAAAAAAATTGAATCTATAGAATTTCTGAAAACAAAAACGAATCGGAATTGTTACCTAAGAGATGCTTTCCATGAAAGAAGATGAGTAATTAAAAGATCAAAGCCACTAGACCATTTATTTCTTTAGTATACTTGATTTTCTCCTTTGAAACAAGTGGTTGACACAATTAGCTACCAATAGCTCACGTTTGGCCTCACTTGATTTAGTAAAGAGCCAATGGATATGCACAGATTATAGGTGGAAAACAGTTGGCAATCATTTATGATTGCATTTATTTTCATTTAATTACGAGCTAATCAACAGGCGAGGGCTAGATCGATATAATAATCCTTTAAAAAAAAAAAAAATTATGGATCATGAATTCATGATAAAATCTTTAATGAGGTAGGCCTCCTCATGGACAAAACACGAACCGAAAAAAGTTAAAAGAAGTGACTATTAAAGTAATTTCGAAATTGTTATGGTCAAATTAGTTATTAATAATTTATGATCTTTCTTTTATCTTATCTATTATCAATTGTAATAGAACTATACATTTAAGAAAATAAAGATGATAAAAATCTCATTTAAAAAATGTTATCGCAAGACGATTTTTGTCAAAAGTTAAAAAGATTGTTATTTGCAGCAAAGTTTCCACTCAATCCACTTGTTGGGAGGAGTGATAAGGCAATGGTGGCTAATTATAACAAAGGTCTCGAGTTCTCGAAACCTCTTTTTTTTCTTTCAAAAAAATGTTTTGGACCATGAATTACAACGTATTATTTCACCACAAGATTTTATAACTTTGAGGTGAATTAATGTGATGCTATTTAATATAAATTTCTTCTCATCCAAAATTAGGTTACAAAACATTTATAGATCCTGTATTGCCTTTTTGTGATATTCCTTGCGAAAGCTAGATCACACATCAATAAAACATTTTCATTTTACTGAACTTGTTTTATGTGTTCCACCATTTTCAAAGAGATGCATGTACATATGTAATGTGCCAATCATTTGTGGGACATGGTTTGGTGAGGACGTTGAATACACAATACAAAGAGTTTATATTATGTCGACCAAAATTATAACGAATGGTGTTAAAGTTCTCCCAATTGCACTACTAGAGCATCTAGAATGATTGAAATGGGGCGTGGGGGTCACACCCTATCTCACAATATGTTTTGTTTTGACTTTTAAGAGCACAGTTTGATAGTTTGATGCCCATCATTTCAATCCAAACCCTTTCTTTTGATGATACATGCACATTTGATTCATGTTAAATGCATTATGGGACTTGACAACAAAAAAAAAAAATGCATTATGGGACCATGCCAAGCCACTAAAGCTATAGTTACCTAAGGCATGTCTACTCTCTTTGTATTAACAATGTGTTTGGATTTGTGCGCAAAAGGAAAGGAATTTGATAGTTAAAATAAAGACGGAAAAGAAATAAGAGGGTTTTATATTCTTTTATTTGAATTAAATAAGAAACGGAAAAGAAAGGATAACTTTAAGGTTTGAGTGATTGAGAACATCTTATTGAGGGCTAAATGGGGCTAAGTTTTTGTTAAGTGGTTTTGGGTGACGAATCTAATTATGAAGATTAAATGGTTTTAAAGACTAAAAATGTTAAAAATAACATGATTTTAAAAGATTTTACAAAACCAATTGCAGCCCCCATACCTAATTATATAGATTCACCCTAATTTTAATAGAGGAATTTCTCCATCCCTAAACTTCCTTTCCTTTCCTTTATAAATGTTAATCCAAACATAACATATATAATTCATTATCCGAGCAATAATATGACAATAAACTCATTTGCGCGTAGTCCATTTTGTGTTTCTATCACTTCATGAGATGGCATGAAAGTTGCTTTCTTTCCAAGTCTAAATAGGTTAAATGATAATAAATGTTGCTTGCTCCAATTATTGTCCTGGCTAGCTATCTAACATCGGACCGGTTTATATCCTCATAAACTTTGATAAATTGACAAGGCTTACACCAGCGTTATCCAATTCGATTGATTCCTAGGTAAATAAATAAGGATAAACTCAAGAGTTAGAATGGAAAAATTAAATAATTACTTATTATAATAAAAAAATTTAAATTTAAATTGTGTACTATTCCATCCTCTATTATACGGAAAAAAAAAGTTATTATTGGATGCGAAGTTCCCGAGCCGAACAATTTGCGTTGTTTCCCAATTCGAGCTGAGAACCTACACAGGAAAAGGAAAGGAATAGCGGGGATTGTTTCCCGCGTCCCTCCTCGGGCTTGATAATTAGTATCTTGACTGGGCATTGAATGAGTTGATTAATTTAAAAGGGTAAAAGTATGTTATCTTGATTCACTTTCTTTATGCTATTTATAGTAGTATTTTTTTTTTTTGGGTGGTCCCCCTTTTGTCCTTACATGTTATTTGCTTGACAAGTGTCGTGCTATATGAACCGTTTTATCATTTATGAACTTTGAACCAAACAAAATCCTGGGCTATTTTTATTTATAATTTTCTTCGTTTAGGAATAAGACTATATTAGACCGGTGAGCATGATACAGCAGACAACAGTGTATATTGGAAGGAAACCTCTAGCCAGCTAGGAACTTAGATATCTTTCATGATGGAAAAAAAGGCAGAAGATCGCCTACTACTCCATCCATTTAGTCTCTGTTTGCCGTAAAATAATTTATTTGTGAAAAATATTTTTAATGAAAAATATTTTTTTTAAAAATAAAATATTTTTCTTCGTTTGTTTATCATAAAATAACTTGCTTGTAAAAAATATTTTCAGTGAAAAATATTTTCAGAGGAAAATATTTTCAGTGAAAAATATTTTCAGAGGAAAATATTTTCTTAAACTCCGTTTGTTTGCCATAAAATAACTTGTTAGAGAAAAATATTTTCTTGAAAAATAGAATACTGGAAAATATTTTCTGGTATTTGGATGTACAATAAAAAATATTTTTCGATATGAGATTTATAAAAAAAAAAAAATATACACATAAAATAGTGGTAGTTAAGTTCCGGAAAATGTTTTCATCTCTCAAAGAAATAAAAATATTTTCCAAAATTTTGAACTAATCGTCATTTTTGATCGGAAAATATTTTCTAGTTGATCAATTTTTCGGTGTTACCAAACACCAGAAAATCTCCAAAAAGTAACCTACCATTTTTGACCGAAAAATATTTTCTGATTGACCAATTTTTCTGTATTACCAAACACCAGAAAATCTCTAAAAAGTAGCCGACCATTTTTGACTGAAAAATATTTTTCGATTAACCAATTTTTCGTTGTTACCAAATACTGTAAAAATAAAAAAATATTTTCTGAAAAAATATTTTACGATAAACAAACAGAACCTTAATCTAATATCGTCTCAGTTTTGAGGGTTGAACTTTTAATGAATAATTAATAATTCACAATTATCGAATTTTTTAAGTAATATTATTTTGTTTCGGGGAGTATAACCAAAAAGTATAGACTTGCCACTTGTGGAGACTTGCAAGTTGCCGCTATGATCTTTTCCAAAATATTCAAGGAAACAGCTGGTTCTTAGAATGCATGCAAGAACGTTAAATATATATCTCTCCTGCTTAGTTTTTTATTATCAAAATAACAAGTTGACATGACAGTGCAAAACAAATTATTGATTAGTGTGTCGTTGTCTAAGCCGGGTCACATAAGATGGAGAGGTAAATCGTTGAGCTGATTAAATTGTAATTAATAACCGGGTACTACGCTATGGATCATGACTCATAGCCTTTCTTTTTATTATTCAATAAAAATAAAAAGGGATGAATTATTTTTTCGTATGATCTATTGTAACGTGGCTATGCCTCTTTTAAAACAAAAAACACAAAAATAAAATAAAATAAAAGAAACTATTCGGCAATAATTATGGAGTACGTGCATTGATGAAGCTAATGGATGCAGAAACTTTTAGTATTTTATTTGTGTCATCTAAACGGGACAAATCTTACAATTAGTCCTTATTATTTATATTTTTTTAGATATTTAATCTTTATTATTTTAGAAATCACGTGATTATTTTTTAATATTTGTAAATATCTCACCATTAATTTTTATTATTTACATATTTTAAATATTTAGTCTTTATTATTTCAAAAGTCACACGATTGGTCTTTAATATTTACAAATGTCTTACCATTCGTCCCTATTGTTTATTAAAGTCCTCCAATTAGTCTCTAATGTTAACTAAACGTTAAAACTTAACAAAAAAAACAATGAGACTAATTGGAAGATTTTTATAAATAATAAAGACTAAATGAGATATATTTGTAAATATCGGGGACGGACTGTGTTATTTCTGAAACTAGGAAGATTAAATGTCTAAAACGTATAAATAATGTAAACTAATTATGAGACATTTACAAATATTAAAGACCAACTGCTGAATTTTTGAAACAATAAAAACTAAATATTTAAGAGATATAAACAATAAAGACTAATTGTGAGAATTTTTTCCATCTAAACGCAGAAGATCACATCATTAGCTTGTGCCGATAGGCTTATTTGGCAGCACAGAAAATAGGCCCTGCTTATTTCATAGTACTACAATCATGTACGATGAGAGATGCGTGGTCCAAAATGTCGACTAAACAGCGGACGTAATAAAAATCCTAAGTTACATGATATCAATGCACTCGACTATTCGATCTACCCACATACACGTGGACCTTCCAATTTTTTTTTTCTTTTTCTTTTATTGGCCAAATGATAGGCAGAAGAATTTTAACTTATAAATTGTGTTTTATTGGCCATTTCACATTGGATGTTCAGAACCAAGAAAGTCATTTACAAAGACAATTCGTTGGATATATTGATACATAAGAGAATGAAAATTAGACAAATAAAAGATGAAGTGGTGATATATAATAATACTAACAAAAATTGCTAGTATTTAACCGAAAATAATTTTATCCAATTTTGTGTGATTTTTCAAATGCGTTCAAGTTAAACCCTTAAAATTCAAACATTTAAAATAAACCAAAATATAAGCGAAAGTGCTTAATAGGAGCCTAAAATTTCTGATTGGCGCTCCAAGTTCTGCCGGAGCATAGTCAACGACCAATGAATATTCTAATCAGTGTGAAATGGCACGAGTGATCCTCTTCTCTAAGCCTTATGGCTTAGTTTAAAATGTTAATTAAAATATCTCAATTGATCCAAGAAATCGTTGTTTTAAAAGAGATAAAGATCCCCATTTTTGTGCTGTAACCCACCAAGAAATCACTTTGAAGTATACGGTCTTAGAGCCAACTGTATGTGACAATAGAAGATACTGAACTTGTTGCAAATGGCTACTACACGCCATTCCGCCCCTATGTGATAAAAGTGAGTCTTACAAGTGTGGAGTTCATGTGTGGAGTTCACGTGTTTTACAAGAGGTGTTAAAGGCCAGATGTCTAAAGCATTTCTCTTCTCTTTTATTATGATGAAAAATTTTCTCATAGAAACTCTTTGAATTTAAACTAGATATTATAAATTCTTGGACTCATGATCCTCTTGAAAGGGAATAGTCCAAATTAGTCGGATACAAAATCTATCAAATTAATATCAATAAAGTTGACTTCTTGATTAATTCAAATAATTTTTTATTTAAATTTTAAATGCTTCACCACTAAATATATCTCTTGAGATCCAATACGATAATATCATCTTAGAAATAAAGGGTGACAAACTTTGAATGCTGACTAGTTAGTATGCTGGACCATGCCATGCGTGGAATATTAATTGACAACTGTAGAGCGTTCATAATTTGTTTGTTTTTATTGCCCAACTTTATTGGATCTTTGAAATTGAAGAACAGCTATGTTGACCAAATCGATATGAAACTTGTTTGAATTTCATCTATTTGGAGTTTTCCTATGTAGTCGTTGCTAGTTGGGTCCTCTGAGCTTGACTTGCCACCCATTAACTTATCATTATTCCACACACGACTACACGAGCTTTTTCATCTTTCTATAGGTCAATTGGATAGTTTTATATCAGACCAAAAAAAGTTATATAGTTATAAAAATGGAGTCAAGCCTTTAAGCAAATTTATAATGATTCAATAAAAAGATTGGAATTCATATGTGAATATTTTGAGAAATTATTAAGTGATAGTCTTGGCACGTTATCCGTACAAGTGAGAGTCTCATAGTTGAACTCGCATGTACTAAATTACATTAAAGGTGATGTCATATCACGGGTCTTACAACTTAAAATGTGTTGCAAATAAATTTTTATTATACATCGTAAATAACATGACGAGGACTCCCACTTAATAATTTCTCGAATCAAAAGCACATATATAGTTTGAAGACAATGTTTATCTTATTTCGGCTTGATCCAAATTGGAGGCTCTGGTTCAGCTCATGCCAGGAATTAGATCTACGATCCAACAGGCAAGCGACGGGCCAGCCATTCTTAAAGAATAAATTGATGAAATAAGCTCAAAAGCTTGCATTATTCCAAGCCCATTAATGTTGTACCGGTCCATAGATTTAAAATAAACCCAGTAAGATTCAAGTCACACTTTTGGAAGGAAACACGAGACATTCTACAATCCATGGGCCTAGCCCGCCACATCCTCTAGGGCCTCTCCGACTTTTCTAACTAAAATTGTGACCCATAGGCGGTGGGCTCGTACTTAACATTATTCTTAGAAGTTTCTAGGGATCTATAATTTACTATTATCCGAAGAAATTAATAAATCAAGATCAGTACTTATGGTAGTCGACAAAATATTGTCATTTTGGTTACTTTATTACATTTACAAATTAATAGTTCCCATTAGAAAATGAACCTGTTTCCTTCATCATATAATTGTAAGTAGTTAAATTTTAAATTCCTGTTTAACTAGATGAATTGACATAACTAAAATCAGTCTCAAACAAAGAAGTAGACCGTAGTTGCGTAATTGATAGATAAGTTTCAAATTCATTGGTCCAAATACTAATCTAACAGATTTCATTTTTTTTTTTTTTCATAATTTTCAAGATCAGTACTTATGGTAGTCGACAAAATATTGTCATTTTGGTTACTTTATTACATTTACAAATTAATAGTTCCCATTAGAAAATGAACCTGTTTCCTTCATCATATAATTGTAAGTAGTTAAATTTTAAATTCCTGTTTAACTAGATGAATTGACATAACTAAAATCAGTCTCAAACAAAGAAGTAGACCGTAGTTGCGTAATTGATAGATAAGTTTCAAATTCATTGGTCCAAATACTAATCTAACAGATTTCATTTTTTTTTTTTCATAATTTTCGTCAATGAGTTCTTGTCCAACTTTGCTTTGTATACAAATTGCTTCTTTGCTTCTGCTATTAATAAGTGATGCACACATGTCAACTTTCAAGATATATGTTATATTATTAACCTTTTGGGCCCCCAGCCTACCTTTTATTAGTTTCCAAAATTGGCTAAATTACTTATATATCAACTTCGAATTAAAATTTAATGATAAAAAAAAAGTTCGAATTAAAATTAGTTAGGAAGATAAGTTTTTAGGTCAACTTTATTAAATTATATCGTGTAAGTTAACATCCCTAATATATGTCCAAAAAATTCCTCAAAAAAACGTTCTCGATATTAAATTTAAAAAAGAAAATCTAAATGAGATTGACAAATACACATAATCATCTGAGTATAGGGAAATCATATCTATTAGGGAATTTTTTGACTTTTAATCTCACGATCATATCAATTGGACTAAACTCAATGTTGATATAGCTTTCGTCCCTCCTTTTAAAGTTGTTGTTGCAGTGGTTATGTCGTCACCATTCTTGGAAGTTGGTTAATGGTCTTGCGTCTTATGTTCGTTGCAATTCGGCTATAGAGGCACAATCCATAGCTATCAAGCTTGCATGCTCCTTTACTAGAAGCTTAGGCTATGATTTTTACATCATTAAAAGTGATACATTTGTTGTTCTGAATGTCATTAATTCGTCAAGCTGTGACTTTCCATGGGTCATCAAGCCAATCATTGACGATATAAAGTTGATTGCAATTGAGATCAACCATGTCAGGTTTCAGTATACAAAAAGGACAATCAATAGAGTTGCAGATTGGATGGCGAAGCAATCCCTTTATAGCAAGTTAGCGTTTGATTGAGTTTTTAACATTTCATACCCGTTACGGGATATTTTTGTAAATGATATCACCCCTACTGAGGTTGGTTAAACATCTGTACTCCTTTGATGTTCATTTTAATGAAATGCTATCTTTTTACCAAAAAAAAAAAAAAAACTCACGATCTTTGACAAAAAATGAAAGAAAAATAAAAATCTCAAATTAGAAAGAGTTGCCACTAAATTATTGTATTGTATTGTATATTGCCATGGTAAAAAACAATATTAATTAAAAACAGGATATACAAGGACTAATCAGGCTTGAATTATACAAGAGTCCAAAAGAAACACATTTATACTAACCAGAAAACATACAACCAGTACAGACAATGCTAAGATGGGTGAAAACCACCATATAAGAGGAAGAAGACCTATTAAAATTGCTAAAACAACCCAAGCTGCCACAGATGCGCAATGAATGGAGGTGGGCGTGACTAGATGAAGAAGATAAACAGTGACAAATATTATGAATAACGGAAAGGAAACTCCAGTCACAATTTTGAGAACCCCAAATAACATCCAATATCAACTAATAATATGTATAGAATAGGGCAAATTTCATCATTAGTCCCCATTGTTGACTCAAACTTTTAATTTAGTCCCCAATATTACAAAAATGGCACAACAAATCCCCAATGTTACCAAAACTAACGCCATCACTCCCTACCGTTAAGTCAACATTAGAAAACTAACTTTTTGAAAGGTAAAACGGTCATTTTACCCGTTTATTTTCTTTTTACTTTTTTCTCCTAATTTTTGTTCATCTCCAAACACCCCACCTCCCTCAACCACCCCCCCCAACTCAATATCTAACACCCATACAGACCCATCCCCAAGCCGGTTTCCCCCACACAGACCCTCCCTAACCTCGTCACCTTCACACCACGCCCCCTCCCCTCACAGAACCCCCCCTACCCCGTTACCATCCCACCCACCACTCCCCCACCCCCAACCCGCAACGCCTTTGCACGCATAACTCACGCCCAAGTATATGTATGTATTTATACAGATGTGTGTGTGCGTGATTGTGTGTGTGTGTTGGGGGGGGGGGTGGGTATGTGTAATTTGTGTGTGTGTCTGTTTAGGGAATTGGAGGGAGGGGATGAAAAAAAATTAGAAGGAAGAAAAGAAAAGGACAATTTTTTTTCTTTCAAGAAATCATTAATTTCATTCACTTTCTTGAAGTCCTTCCGATCAGCTAGCATGCTTGTCGTCTTCACCATTGAGGAATAGTCAGCTAGCATTATTGTCGTCTTCAGCGTTGAAGACGAAACACATTCTTTGAAAAGACAAACAATTAAAGGGCATATTAGTCCTTTTAAATTCTTAGTGAAGGCCATAATTGTCATTTTCTATAAAAAGTGATAGTTTCTATCCATTTTTAACAATCATTTAACGGAATGGACCATTGGTGTCATTTTTTGGTAACATTAGAAATTAATTGTGTCACTTTTGTAACATTGGGATTAAATTAAAAGTTTGAGCCAACAATGGAGACTAGTGGTGAAATTTGTCTTATAGAATACCAACACACTAAAAAATACAATATCATAAGTAAAACTAAATTTGTAAATAAAAAAAATAAAAAGAAAGTAAAGACTAAAAAGAATGAGAGGAGAAGAGAAGAAGAAAGAAGTGGATCTCCGGCTAGAAGTCGAAGCCCCAAGTTGAGAGAGAAAAGTTTTAGGCGATAGAAAGATAAGGATCAACAAATTCCGCCGTATATTGCCATGGTCAGGCCCAGAAATTGAGACGATTATTTCAATTTTGGAAAATTTTTCTATAAGGTATGTAGTAAATTTGTCACAGTTATATATTAAGTTGTTATTTTATGAGATTAATTTACATTAGTCTGTATCGTGTAGACATATTATGTCAGAATGTCAGAAATTTTTTTTTTTACTAATTTAAATAATTGATTGATATTTATTAACAAATTAAAATATTTTTTATTTATATAATTGTGATAAATTTATCACATATTTTATAAAATAAGAACCCTTCAATTTTTGAAAAGAAATGAGAACGTGTATCCAAATACGTCGTGGCTTACGTAGGATGGCTCTAGCTTACGTGGAAAGAAAACACAGTAGACGCAGATGATTCCATGCTGACATTTTCTTTATCCATAGCAGCCCCAAGAGAAAACAAAACAAGACAAATATAGTATCCAGTGTAGGGCATCATCAGGTCCATCACCAGAATACGAGTCGGTCTAGTGTTCAGTGAAAGTCGTTCGGCACTAAATACATGTATAAATTTTATATATATGTGAATTTTATTTTTGTGTCACGATCAAATTGTTTCAAATATAATAATTTTTTTTTCTTACATATTCTCATTATAAAAGGGATAGAGTTAAAATTTTAATATTGAAGGATTAAAATATTTTTTATAATTATATTATATAAATTTTTTTAAAAATAAAAAAAATTAATAATTTTTTTTAATGATATTATATAAATTTTTAAATTTTTTTTTTTTTAAATATTTAAATATCAATCTTATCGGACCATATTTGCAATAATTTGACTTTATTTAATCCGAATAAAATCTTTAAAACAATAATTGATATCTTTATTACATTAATATCTTTCAAAATTCACCCAAAAATATGGGGTAAAAAAACCAAAATATATCAAAAAATTCAGGAACTAAAGCCCCCCGCCGCGCCCGCCCCACCCCATCCCCCAATTACCGCCCAACTCCATATATATATATATAGGTAGGGATATATGCAGTTTGTTACATTGTAAAGCACACTAGCAAAGATGGGTTGGAGAGGCATATTAGGTTTCGAGTATGGAATAGTGCAGGCACCATTAGGGCCAGATATATCATGTCCAGAGCTTGTAGCTGCTGTTGCTAATGCTGGTGGTCTTGGTCTCCTTAGAGCTCCTGATTGGGTCAGTCTTAGTTGTTCTTCATTTCTTCTATTGTGGTATCTGAGTTTGGTTTATGTCTAACTTTAGCCATCCATGTTCGATCGATTCTTATTTCAAACATTGACTATGATATATAGCTCTTCTAATATGTTATCTATCACGTTATTGGGACTTCAACATTTAATCTTAAGTCACATGGTTGGAAAATACTATTATTTCACGTAAATAAATAATAACTTTCAATATCAATATGAAACATTTCTCAGCTACTTACTTTAATTAATACTAATTGATTTTAGATGGAACTCCACGTTTCTTGCCGGCTTTTACCTTTCACTTGTGTAACAGGAGGCACCAGATTACTTGAGAGAGCTGATAAGACAGACAAGAGCCTTAACTAACAAACCATTTGGGGTTGGTGTTGTTTTAGCATTTCCTCACAAGGAAAACATAAAGGCTATACTGGATGAAAAGGTTGCAGTCTTGCAGCTTTACTGGGGTGAATGCACAAAGGAGATAGTTCTTGAAGCTCATGAAGCTGGGGTAAAGGTCATACCACAGGTAATTTTTGCAACTAATTTCTTGTTGCCACTTATTTAAAAACAAAAAAGATTATCCACGTGCAAGGCTCGAAATGCGTCCCGCCTGCAAGTCAGCTTAAACTTTTTAAATGAAGCGATTACTTGATAGAAACATATGACACTGATGGATAAATAGTTCATATTTTGTTTGAACTCTTCGCAGGTGACAGTGATAGAAATATTAGCTTATTGTAGGCTTTAAAACATATCTAGGGGTGTTTATTTGTATTTGTGGTTTCATTATACGTGTGGGTTTTATTTGTATTTGTGGTTTCATTATACGTGTGGGTTTCTTAATCAGTCTATTGATTAATCGCAAGACCATCTATGTTTCTAAGAAATTATTGGTACTCTATTTAGGAAAATGTATTCTGTATATACATTTGTGATTTTCAATTCTGTATCTTACTTCATGTCTTAACTTTTTTTTTTTTTTTTTAAGGTTGGCAACGTCGAAGAAGCAAAGAGAGCTGCTGATGCTGGTGTGGATGCAATAATTGTCCAAGGACAAGAAGCAGGAGGGCATGTTATTGGTCAGGTATAAACTCGAACTCTACGAGGAAAATAGGTTTCTGCTGTTGGCTATCTGTTGCTAATTTGTTTTCTGGCTGACATTGTTAAATTCCAATGCTTGGTTAGTTTACCTTCATGTCAAAATTGTTATGGATCGTGATAAGATCAGGTATTTAGTTTTTCTTCGCTTGCGATACGTTTGTTTTGGTGCTTAACACAATTTAGGTGACATAAAAATTTTGTTCCCCTGCAAAGAAGAGGTATCAGCGTTCAAAGATGAAGTTCCTTCTTTTCTTTGCTATAAAAGTTTACTTTTTGGGGCATTTAGTATCAATGTTAACTAATTTGCTGCCATTCTGTGACATATTGATGAGTAAAACAATGAAATTGAACTTTCACACTGTTCACTTGAGTGTATTATTCAATTTCTTCAGGATGCCTTAATTACCCTGGTGCCACGGGTAGTTGATCTTGTTCGTGGGCGTAATATACCTGTAATAGCTGCTGGGGGAATTGTGGATGAGCGTGGTTATGTTGCTGCACTGGCCCTTGGAGCTCATGGTGTATTACTGGGCACCAGGTTTGAATCTATTTTGCTAAAAAAATTTTGCTCACTCTGCCATTTGAACCACCATTGCAGTCTACTTGAGGTCCATTTTTTACGGGATTTGCATGAATCTCTCACCTTGTATCCTAGACTTTTCGCAATGGAAACTTCCTACATGTAAAGTAATCACCTCTAGGAGAGACCAAAAACTATCTGTTAATATATTATATATCAATATGCATCATTATCTAGTTAGTCCTACTCAATTAACTTTCTGAAATCCTTTTCCTGTCCCGTGCCACCGTGTTAACAATGAGTTTGAGGTCCATTTCTTGATGTGCAAAGTTAACAATGTAAACTTCAGATCGCAGTATCTACCAGTCACTACGAACGTCTGCTAGATTATATTTGCTGTCTACGTGCCAAGCTAAACTTGGAAACCAAATATTGATTTGTGTAGGAGGTCCCAAACTTGTCTATAGAATCTGTTCGAATTATCATAGTTGCTATTGGACAAACATGGATGTGTACAAAAGATTTCTTCTGTCGATCAACCTGTGTTGGAGTTCAATTAACACATTCTGTACAGGTTTGTTGCAACAGAGGAAAGTTATGCTCACCCGGCATACAAACGGAAGTTGGTTGAATATGAAAAAACAGAGTATACTGATGTATTTGGCCGTGCAAGGTGGCCTGGTGCACCTCATCGTGTCTTAGAGACCCCATTTTTCATGGATTGGAGGACGCTTCCAAGTGATGAGAACGAGAGTAATCAACCAGTCATTGGCCGTTCAACCATACACGGTGTAGTGAGTACTCTTAAAACACCCTTGCTGACAACAAACCTCAAATTCTTTCTCAATTCACATCTTCAAATCCTTTAATTGATAGATATATCATTCTGAATCTCTGATGATTTACCTGATTGATTTAATCTCGTGGAACAAAATCCAGATGTCTTCTGCTACCCATCCTCATTTCAGTTCTTGATGAAAAATATAAACTTCTCCCGATCTTTGATTGTGTGATTGGCTCATTGTTTCCTCGTGCAACAGGAAAAAGAGATTCGCCGATTTGCAGGTACTGTTCCGAATTTGACCACCACGGGTGATATTGAAAGCATGGCACTGTATGCTGGTGAAGGTGTTGGCCTCATCAAGGAAATTTTACCTGCCGGTGAAGTTGTGAAACGACTCGTCGAAGGGGCTCAACGCCTGATCCGTGAACAGTTTACTGTGGTTGC
The DNA here is from genome assembly GCA_037974665.1 of Ehretia macrophylla. Classification (NCBI taxonomy): domain Eukaryota; kingdom Viridiplantae; phylum Streptophyta; class Magnoliopsida; order Boraginales; family Ehretiaceae; genus Ehretia; species Ehretia macrophylla. The sequence continues at coordinate 51,116,238 of CM075766.1, forward strand.
ATCTATATGAAAGCCTGTTTGGGAGTGGAGTCATCAAATTTGTTCCATGTATATCTATTTACTAGCTTGTTGATGTGATCTGACATGCAGAAATTGAGCCGAAGTGAAAATTAAAGTTTCTTACTCAAAATATATAAATCTTGATTCTGAGTAAAATTTCGATCCATAATTACAAGACATGCATGATGCATACATGTTACAAAGTATTAACTACTTGCGAGTAGATAGTAGCTTATAGATAATGAAAATACGTTTTGTATGCCAATTTCATGTATATTAAGGAGATAGAGATTTATAATGATTCAATAAAAAGATTGGAATTCATATGTGAATATTTTGGGAAATTATTAAGTGATAGTTTTAGCACGTTATCCGTACAAGGTTTAATAAGTGAGGGTCTCATATTTGAACTCGGGCGTTTTAAATTATATGAAAGGTGATGTCATATCATGGGTCTTACAACTTAAAATGTGTCGCAAATAAATTTTTATTATACATCCTAAATAACATGATGAGTACTCTCACTTAATAATTTCTCGAATCGAAAGCACATGTATAGTTTGAAGACAATGTTTATCTTGTTTCGGCTTGATCCAAATTGGAGGCTCTGGTTCAGCTCATGCCAGGAATTAGATCTACGATCCAACGGGCAAGCTACGGGCCAGCCTTTCTTAAAGAATAAATTTATGAAAGTAGATTTATGAAATCCCTAGGCCCAAGCTAAAAAACTTACATTATTCCAAGCCCATTAATGTATATCTATTTCGTCCCAAAAATAAATAAAATGTATATCTATTTACCAGCTTGTTGATGTGATTTGACATGCAGGATTTTTTTTTTCTTTTTTTTTTTGAAAACACAACAAATTTCTTTAAAGTGAAATCAGAACAGGGTACAAGTGAATTATCCTATACCAGTAGGAACAAAATCTAAAGCCCAAATATCCTTTAAAGTAGGGAGTACATTTGAAACTCAATCAATAGTTAATTTATCCCTTTGTTTTTACTTAGTCACCTAATCTGTTGCAGAATTAGTTGACCTTCTAGTATACTGAAATCTAACACGGTTGATTTCAGCTGCAATCAACAAAATATCATCAACAATAGGCTTAATTTCCCATCGGGATCTATTGTTAGATGAGGTGATGACATTAAGGACAACAAGTGTATCATTCTCGATGATGATGAAATCAAGGCCCATACTTTTCGCAAAAAGACAAGCTTGTTTAACAGCAAGAGCTTCTGCGACCAAAGCCGAGATACAACTAACATCACATGCTGAGCCAAAAATCAAGCGTCCAGAGGAGTCTTGACAAATAAATGCAATAGCAGCTTTAGATGGAGATACAAAAGATGTATCAACATTAAACTTGAGCCAACTTGGTAGTGGCAGGGACTAGCTAGACTGACAGTGATCTAATTATATATGTAACATTGGCCTGGTTGAAATCCATCAATGAACAGTAAGCGTTTGACAAAGTCATTAACATGCAGGAATTGAGCAGAAGTGAAAATAAAGTTTCTCACTGAAAATATATAATTCTTGATTCTGAGTGAAATTTCGATCCATAATTTACAAGACATTCATGTATAATGAGACTCAAGTCGTGAATCCTTCAGTCCCTACATGATAAGAATATTTTCATTTTAATTGCTTAATGACTCTAATCCTTCCGCGTCGGTGGAATGTTTTCTTAATGACTTAGGAAAAAAATTTATGATCTCCACCACAATTAGAGTACTATACATGATAATAATATTTTCATTTTAAATGCTTAAAGAAACTTAATGATACTACTTTTAAATATAGTCTTTTTTAAATAGACACGATGTCTTACACAACTCTCAAATCTCAACTCATATATAAGTACAGGCAATGCATGCAAATTACAAAGTATAACTACTTGCGAGTAGATAGTAGCTTAGATTGTACACGCCAATATTTCATTTATATTAAGGAGATAGAGATTTTTTCTAAGTCATTGACAACTTATTAGAACATGATGTTCATAACCAAAGGGTAATGATGGATGTCATCTTATTTTATACTCAAATATTATCTCTTACGTGTATACTTAGTTGACATGTTAAAAAACAGAGAAAATTTAAAAAAGTTTTTTAAGTTAACATGTTAACTAGACATATACATAGGAGTTGGTACAGTAACAAATATAATGTGACATCTAGCATTATTCATAAGAAAATAAATGATTGTTATTAGTGAAAAACTATTAGAAAGTAATATTAACATAAATAATTGTATGATATGTAGTATTTCTTTGTTTGTGTAAAAAAATAAAGAAATTGTTTTTAACTATGTAGTAATATATACCACCATGGGAATTTACATGCATGACACAATATATATGTACTTACTATATGTTTTTAACTCTTGAAAATTTTCATAAAACTACTACATCTAGGTACTGATTTGTTTTTCATGTTTTAGCGAATAATATTACTGAAAAAAAAAAAATCTCTGTTCTATATTTGTCGTTATTTTTATCTAACGTGATAAAATACTTATTGTAAATTTTTAAGAGTAATTTGGTGTTGGATATAATAAATAATATGATAAATCAATTTTTAACAGTTTAAATTTTTAGATGAGGTGGTAATTTAACATGGTGTCAGAATCTAGGTACCAAAACGTCATCCATTCAAAACTCACAGCTACCCATTTAAAAATATTAAAATTATCTAAGTGCAAGTCTCAAAAACTAACTCTGTTTACACTTGCAGGGATGTGTTGAAGATAATAAATAACATAACAAATATCTCTCTAACAGGTTAAATTTTTAAATGAAGTGATCACTTAACATTTGGAATCTAACTTCTTTCATATTTTTTTTTTCCAGATTCAAATGTCAAATTCAGAATTCCAATGTTTGACGAATTCAAATACAGATAAGAAAATGTCTAACTGATAATTTAATAAATTCACTTTGAATTATTTATCTACAACCGTATCCGGGATCGTATCCATTTGATTATGTCAATATTATTTAATTTATTTGTTTTCATTGTGAATGATGCCTGCAAATATAGTATCTTCTATAAAATATTCCTACATGCTAAAATCCAAAAGGGTTTCACCTGATCATATACGTTATTAATTAGTATGTACAAAAAAATCATAAAATTCAACTAATTAAAGACCTACTTCTTTGGAAGTATGAATAACTTGTCGAGTTCAGCCGATTCTCCAAATAAATATCTTGAATAAAAATTAATTAAAAGCAACTATATCATATTTAAGCTTTATTTCCAGACAACCATCATGGGAATCTACTTACTTAGTTATTTAATAATCCATCTGGAACACCACTTGAAAACGGCAATCCAAAATAATATAAAAGGGAAATGATCTTCACATCAATCCATGCATCTTTGAACTTTAAACAATATAATTACCTGCCTAATCATCCCTGTCGGCCTTACTCTTGCAATATTCAACACGTAAACTTTCGACTCGGCTCGTTTATAATAGTTTTATCTATAATTTTTGCGTAATGCACGTCTCGATTAATATTACGTATTAAACTAATTTTTTTACAGATTAAAATCCTTTTATAATTAATATTTTATTTTAATATTCTAACATTACATCCGATCTAATTTTTAAACTAAAAAAAATGGAAAAAAAGTATTTTTGTGTGAGTAAATTGAATAACTGAGATGTAAATTAAAATATTAGAATAAAATATTAATTAGAAGAGGATCCATATACTTTTTTAACACCTTAATCTTGTAATCATAGTTAAGAATTAATATCGGATAAAACGGTGCCTACTCTCTCTATGATCTCTGGATAAAACGCACTAAAAAGTAATAATTAATATGGTCTCAAATCATTTAAAGTTTGTCTTAAGCTGCTTTTTATTATCTATAATGAAAAGTAGAAAAATTACCTTCACAGGAAAAGAGATTTCATGCATTGTTCAAGGTATGTGAACGGTCCGACCACAAAAAAAGAAAAGAAAAAAAAAAGAGCCATCTCAATCATTAACAAGACTCAAACATAAACAAGAGTAGAGTTAATTGGTTCCAAGACAGCTTGAACCACAAATGAGCGACTAGGGGGTGGGGATTAATTTTTGGTCCCTATGCAGAGATGAGGTTTAGTTCGGAAATAAGTGTTCTTCCTCTTGTATGCATATAAAGTTAGTCTTATATTTTTACATCTTACATATGCACTAAAATTTAAAATTATAAATATAAAAATATAAAAAATGACATTAAACAAGAAATAATTAAAATAGAGAAGAAAAAAAAAAGACCAATCATAAGAGTTTTATAATGTTTCCTTTAATCAAGATATGTCATTATATCGTCTTTGCAATTATTTTATATGAATACTTTTATTTCATTGTTGATCACTGTGGATTTAAGAGATTATTCCCAACCGTGTTTCAAAATAGTTTCAAACAATATAATTAGTATAATGATGTTTTAAAGATTTGCTAATTATACGTACATGCGATTACAAAAGAAAAGTTTTATAGCATCTAATGCGCATCCAACAACAAAGCAAATATTCTTTTTTCCACATGTACTAATTCTCATACATACAAGAATTTTATTCAGAACTTATTTTAAATATTTAATGTTATTTTAAAATTTAATTAAAAGTACGCAAGCCAATATACAATTCACATTCCTCGTGAGCTACTTATTTCTCCGAAACTTGAACTTTACTTAATCACCTAAATTTATATTCTTCATTTATTATAATTTTAATTATTTTAAAGTGATTTGGTCCAAATTATATACACTTCAAACGAATATTGAAAAATTCACGATAATCCTCATTTGCTAAAGGGATTCAGGACTGAGGTGAGGGCAAGGGGTAGAACGCGATAACATTTAGGTAAGCGGTGGGAAGTAGGGATAGGTCCTAAACCCATTTGCCATTCTTATAAACGACAAACGAGCTTATGTGATTATACACCACACTTTGAAGATATTAAATCTTAAACGTTGTCTTTTTGTAGGATGTTCCAACTTGATTTGGAGACTAAGCATCTACGTAATAAAAAGACATATCATAGTTGAAAGAACGGTAAGGAATGAACAACTCCAATTGGGCACATTCGGCTATAAAAGATTGCGATATCCCTTGGTTCTCATAAGCATAATTAATTTTGAAAGATTCATAAAAACACACACTCACACACAGACACAGAGGAAGATGGGTTCCACTACAACAGCTGATGATCATAAGCCTCATGCTGTGTGCATACCATATCCAGCACAAGGTCACGTTAACCCAATGTTAAAACTAGCTAAACTCCTTCACAATAGAGGCTTTCACATAACCTTCATCAACACAGAGTATAACCACAAACGCTTGCTAAGATCTAGAGGCCCCAACGCCCTTGATGGCTTACCTGATTTTCAATTTGAAACAATCCCTGATGGCCTTCCTCCATCTGATGCTGATGCCACACAAGATATTCCTTCTCTGTGTGAATCCACCTCCAAGAATTGCTTAGCTCCTTTTTGCAGCATTCTTCACAAACTCAACAACTCAGGCCCAGATAATATTCCTCCTGTGACATGCATAATATCCGATGGGGTGATGAGCTTCACAGTTAAAGCTGCTCAAGAGTTTGGGCTTCCAATTGTACTTTTCTGGACACCAAGTGCATGTGGCCTGTTGGGTTATACACAGTATCGTCATCTTGTTGAAAGAGGTTACACTCCTTTAAAAGGTAAATTCCTAACTCTTCTTAATTAGATACTGTGTTGAATTCAAGTACATCAAGAGGCCCAATTTATATATGTACTTTCAGATTAAGTACACTGAAAAGACTTCTTCTTTTACCAAGAAAGGAAAAATGAGAAAAAGAAAGAAAAGACTACTTAATTTACCCAAAAAGGAAAAGATGAGAAAAAAAAGAAAGAAACATGAATTTATAGGGATTTTCACCCTATTGCAGAATAATTACATTTTGTAATTTAGTTGGAAAAAAAAATATTAATTAACTACTTTATTTAAATGATTAAATTGTTAGAGATGAATTTATTTATTATATTTAATAAGTTTAAAGTCACGTTAAGTCACTAGGCCCACCATCTTTAAGTCACTAGGCCCACCATCTTTAAATTAATATATTAGAAAGGAGTTTGTGGTAAACAAAAATAAAACAAGAAACAATAAGTACAGTTTGTAGGTTCTGAAAACTTCTTGTATTATAAAAAAACAAAAAAGGACACATATTGCATTTAGGAAAAGTATTTAGTGCGGTCGGCTATACCATGTGATGCTCACATTTTGGTGAACCTACATGAGACAAGTAATTTTTCTTGAATTTATCATTTGGATCATGAATATGAATTTTCCTATACTAACTAGAATTTGTTAATGGTGTGCTAGATATGAGTTATGTAACAAATGGGTATTTGGAGACGAGTATTGATTGGATTCCAGGAATGAAAGACGTGAGATTGAAGGATCTATCAAGCTTCATTAGAACAACAAACCCCAATGACATCATGCTCAATTTCCTTATTAATGAAACCAAGAACATGGCAAAAGGCTCAGCTGTTGTTATAAACACATTTGACGCCTTTGAACATGATGTTTTAGAAGCTCTCTCAGCCATGCATCCTCGTGTTTATAGCATTGGTCCTTTGCATTTGTTGGTCAACCAAATCCAAGATCAAAGGCACCACTCAATTGGTTCAAATTTATGGAAAGAAGATTCAGGGTGTATTGAGTGGCTCGATACACAAGACCCAAATTCAGTAGTCTATGTGACTTTCGGAAGTATCACAGTGATGAGTGCTGACCAACTGATCGAGTTCGCATGGGGGCTTGCTAATAGTAAGAAACCATTTTTATGGATCATAAGGCCTGATATAGTTGCTGGGGACTCGGCAATCTTACCAGCAGAATTTGTGAGAGAGACTAAAGAAAGAGGCATGTTAGCTAGCTGGTGTCCACAAGAACAAGTCCTTAAGCATCCAGCTATTGGAGGGTTCTTAACTCATTGTGGGTGGAATTCCACATTGGAAAGTATTTGTGGTGGTGTGCCTGTAATCTGCTGGCCTTTCTTTGCCGAGCAGCAAACCAATTGTAGATACAGTTGCACTACATGGGGTATAGGATTGGAGATAGACAACGATGTGAAGAGAGATGAAGTAGAGATGCTTGTAAGAGAGCTAATGGAAGGTGAGAAAGGTAAGGAAATGAAGAAGAAGGCTATGAAGTGGAAGAAGAAAGCAGAAGAAGCAATAACACCTCTGGGTTCTTCGTACGTGAACATTGACAAACTCTTGAAGGAGGTGCTTTTGGCAGATTGATGGACAAAATTGGATTTTTGTTAGCACCGAGAGTGATATGCGGAATGCTTGGGAGTAAGAATTACGTATTGTAATCGTAAACAAATTGACAAGGAATTAACGAAAAGTGAACGATTATTTAAATAAGCAAAATAAAGACGATTGAAGCGGAACGCAAAATCTCGTTCGCTTTGGTTACAGCTTAGTAAAGAAAATTAACAATGATAGTAATTCAAATCAAATGAATATATTTTTATGGAGGCTTGAGTAAGACTCAATTTTCTTAAAACTTTAACGCAACTTTAACGCGTTGTTATGGTGTTAACAATTGATAGTGCAAGTCATCTAATATACAATGATTTAACTTTTTGTAATAGAAACCTTTCAAATTACAAGAACCAACAAATTCAAAAGTGTAGAACTCTCTCTCCAACTAAACCAAAATGCCAAAAACTAATGACCCTACCTACGAGAGATTTTGCATTTGTGCTTCTGTCTCTTGCTAGCTTCAGCCTTGCATGGCTATTTTTAGCCAAACCAAAGTACAAAATTGTTGACCAAAAGCAAGAAGCCAAAACATCTTTCGGCCAATTCTTCATTTTGCATGAAAAAATTGACTCTCCAAATGAACTTTCGTCTGGCATGAAAACATTGACTAAGCAAATTCCGGGAGCCCATATTCCTAATTCATATTTGTCATGTTTTCCATTCACCATACTAACAATTTTTATTTGGAGGTGCTTTTAATTTGGCAAATTGATGATTTTTTTTATTTCTTGTGTATGTATTTTTCCTTTGTCTTTTGGGGAGGTGGGGAGGGAATTGCATTGATAGACAAATTCATTGATGAAGAGTTGCTTTCTATTTAAATAGCTTCTACTAATTATTTTCATCTCCTTATATTTGAATATTTAATATTAAAACCGACGCCCTCCCTTTCTTTACTTGGATTTCAATTTTGGCCTTAATTTAGGGATGACAACGGGTAGAATTTAAATTTAAAACTTATGAATATCTCGGAAAAAAGACTCAATAACGGAATTGATAGGGTATGGGATTAATTTTTATAAAAAGTAACTGATGAGTAATTCTGTAGGTGTTACTAAATGTTAAAATAAATGTGTATATATATATATATATGTATGTATCTATGTTTGCATACATATGTGCTTGGGTACATATACATACATATGGCACATATATAATATAATATTTATATGTGTATATAAACAATATATGTATCTATGTTTGCGTACATATGTGCTTGGATACATATATATACATATGGCACATATATAACAGAAGATTTTAAAATTGAAATAAAATTAAAGATAGTTTTTTATATTATCTTTATAAATTAATATCTACAATTACACTTCTAAGTTTATGTTTATTAACCCAATAGTATCTTTGAATAAGAATGTAATTTATATTACAGCTTCAATGGTAATACAATTTAGTTTATGTTTTATCATCCTATTGTCGGTAGGTTTTGATTCATTTTATTTTTGGGCTTTTTTGACATTTAAATTTAACTTTTTATATTTATTTTAGATTTGTTTTCAATTGGAATTAATTCTTATGTTTTCAAAGTAAACGGTTACAGGTAAGAGCAAGCGCAGTTTTTTGGATATTTAATAATTACAGATTTGATTACTGATTTTCAAACTTCTTAAGTTTCGTTTATGGTTTTGGTTATACATTATATTATATGTTGAACGCTTTTCACCTCCCTACTAATTGCAGTGCGTAAGGTTTAGATTCAAAATCAAATGGGTATTCGAACCAACAAAAAATGCAATAAATAAACCAACTGGGTATTTGTTGAGATTTGATTCTTATAAGGGATAATCAACGAATAATCAGATAGGCTTTTGTATTAGATGTTAAAAAAAAATAAAAATCCGAAATTCGATTAATTATATATATATATGTATATATGTATATATGTGTATGTGTGTGTGTATACATAGAGTCAAACATGTCACACGTAATGTAGTGTTTAAAATTGAAAAAAAATAAAAGACAATTTTTTATTGCATATGTTTAATAATCCAATAATATTTTTTTAATGATTATGTAATTTATATTGCAATGACAATGCAAAATAGTTTAAATTTTAGCATCTTATTGTATATGAGTTTTGATTATTTTTATTTTTGGGCTTAACATTCAAATTTAATTTTTTACATTTGTTTTAGTTTAGTTTCCATTTAAATTGTTTTTTTTTAGTTCTTTTTCAAACTAAAAGGTTATTGGTACCGGTACTTGTAATTTTTCGGATGCTTAATGATTACTATTATGGTTAATAATTTTTAAATCCGTTAGATTTCAGTTATGGTTATGATTTTGGTTAAAGATACTAAATGCTTAAGTTTACAATTATCCCATTTTTTGTAGTTAATCGATCTGCTGCCTTTCCTAGCTTTTAGAGTAAAATTAAAATTATGAATCTCTAAATATAAGGAACCCTTAAATGTAAGGAAAAAATATAGGAGAGCTGTTACATAAGATATTTGAAGTTATTTATTTGTTTTTCAAGGATATTATATTTCAGTTTCATTCCAACGACTAACATATTTTTAATTGATCCTTAGTTTTAACAGATCGCCATTTTAGAGGGCGTTTAGTTCGTGTAATGTTACAAGATTTCTAAGAATATGAACTCTGGAATATGACATTTCATTGTTTGGTTATAAATTTGAAAAATATAAGACCCAAATATCTATCTTAGAAAATACAAAATTAAAATAAATACCATAAAATAATTCAAAAATAAAAATAAAAATTATAACATAATAAAATAATAAAAATAAAAATAAATAAGAAAATAAAATAAAAATTAAAATAAAATAAAATAAACAAAATAATATAAAAATAAATAAAATAAAACTAAACAAAATACAATATTTAGAACAAATAAAATAATAACAAAAAAAATAAAAATAAGAAAATAAAATAAGTAAGAATAAAAAAAAATAAAACTATATAAAATAAAAACATTTAGAATAAATAAAATAATAACAATAAAAATAAAAAAATGAAATGAGATAAAAAAATTATCAATTTTCTAGATTTTAAATTTTAAATTTTAAAAATAAATAAATTTTAAAATAAAATAAATAATTTTTAAATTTATATTTTTAAATTTTTTAAAAATAATAAATTTAAGTTTCTAATTTTGAAGTGTCAAGTTAAAATTTATAAATTATAGAAAAAAATTTACTTTTGTTGTATTAATATGTTAAATATTTTTTACTCACGTATTAACAAAAGTATGCAAAATGTATCGTTATTTGTACACTTTTTTTGATATTCTTGTTTTTTGAGTTATGAGCATTATTGAAAAATTGTTCAACATTTCTAAGAATGTTGAATCTAAACCAAACATAATAAAATAACATTCTTAGGACTTGACAAAATATTCTTAGGAATATTTTTAACAAACCAAACACTTTTAACCACATTTCCGGGAATGAAAAATCTATCCGTGAACCAAACGCCCACTTAATTCTACTTATATAGCTTCCCTATTTTAGAGATTCTAGTCAGCTAATCGTTGGGAATTGAATATAGGGTAGCTTAGCGTAGTCAATTTGGGGAGCTGTATATTAATTTGAGGATCTTCTATTTCTTTAGGAATCAGATAGATGAGTCGTTCGAACTGTTGAGGATCAACAGTTCTCCTACATTTAGAAAATTTGGAGTTTTAGGAGAGCTATTAGAGTTGGTTTAATAATACAGAGCAAAACATGTGACTTCTTATATTTAGGCATTTCTTATTCTAATTTCACTACTACAACATTTTCTATTTTGAGATTCGATATTTTAGTTTTCCCCCCAATTGGCTCTCTATTTTAGCTAACATATTATTTTATTTTATTCTTATTTTTACTTTTGTGATGTTTTAATTATTAACAGTCATATTCAAATGATTATTAATAACAACATTATTATTTCCCTTTTTTTTTTCTTTCTAATATGAAGCTTTTGTTAAGCAATTCTTAGCTTTATGTTGTCAGCATTGTATATCTTTTAGTTATTGGTTGGTATCTTGGACTATTGCCCCGAGGTCCTCTTAGAGATAGACTCCTTCACTGGTTGGTAGATAGGCACATGTATATCTCTTGTAACTGTTGTAACTTATCTTGTTGTACTAACCATTATAAATGAATGGAAAAGGATAGAGGTCTCTATCGACCAAAACTATTATCTCACATGGTATCAGTAGTCACGGTTTGACTTTAAACTCCAACTTTTCAAATATTTTTTTTTTCTTTCTCTCATCCGTTCATCATGACATTGTTGTCATCCATGGCTGACACTTCTACAACCACTCCTGCTCCGTCTTTACCCACACTTGAACATATTCACCAGGACATTTCGCTGAAACTAGGCAATGACAATTTTTTGTTATGGAAAACACTACTGGTGTATCCTGTTCTTCGTTGTCATGGCCTTCTTGGCTTCATTGATGGCACTTTGCTCAAGCCAACTACTCCTGCTGATCAAGTTACTCAATGGGTGCGTTTGGACCAAATGATCCTTGGTTGGTTGTTAGTCTCTCTTTCAGATTCTATCATCTCTCAAGTAGTTGACAAATCCACAACCCGTGATGTTTGGAAAACTCTTGAAACTCTTTATGGTTCTTACTCTCGTGCTTGTATTCAACAACTCAAGACCCAGTTACAATCTCTTCAGAAAGGTTCCCTAACGGTTCATGCCTACATTCAGCAGGCCAAATCTTTCTCGTTTGCACTTGTTAGTACAGGAAAAATTGTTGAAGACGATGACCTAATTTTATGGACCTTACGGGGCCTAGGTTCCGAATTCGATCCAATTGTGGCTGCCATCAACTCCAGGGCTACTAGTCTTACCTTTGCCGAGGTTTGTGGACTGTTGCTTGATTATGAACTACGCCTTCAAACTTCCGCTACTGCAATAGACAAATCTGTCTTTTTTTTCTCTCAGTCCACATGACCTACTGGTCCATCTACCAATAATTTCTCTGATTCTGCATCATCCACTCGTCCACAACAATCAGGCCGTGGAGGTTGCGGCCTGAACTCTGGTAAGCGTGGGTGTAGTGGCCGCAATTCTGGAGGCCGAGGTCGTGGAAATAACACTTCTTCGGCTGTTGTTTGTTATCGTTGTGGTCACCCCTACCATAAAACAAATACCTGTTGGGCTCCGGATGATGTGGTTGCCTCTTCTGCTAAAGCCTTTAATATTATGACTATATCTGATCCGAATGATCAAATTGGTACTTGGATACTGGTGTGACACACAACATGACTCCAGATGATACTACTTTTTCTGGTAAGACATCTTATACTGGTTTCGATTCTATTATGATTGGAAATGACGATGGTTTACAAATTTCACATTCGGGTAATACTTCACTTCGTCTTTCTCAAGGATCTGTTATGAACTGTTCAGTTTTACATGTTCCCTCTCTTGCGAAATGACTTATCTCTGTTGCTCAGTTCACTCGTAATCATAACTGTATTTTTATCTTTAATGCCTCTGGTTATTGCATTAAGGATGCGAAGACAGGAAAGCTACTACATCGGGGGATACTCAATAATGGTCTTTATAGCTTACAATAGCCCACCATGTAGTCTTTGTTGCTTCAAAAAGCTGGTTCGCATCTTTGGCATACCCGTATGGGGCATCCTTCAGATCAGATATTGCATCGTCTCCATCAAGTTTTTTTCATCTTATCTCAGTCTTGTGATAATAATCTCTGTAGTAGTTGCCAGCTTGGAAAGAGTCATAGATTACCTTTTGAAAATAAAGTTCAACATTCGACTAGTTTATTAAACATTGTGCACTGTGATGTATGTGGGCCCTCTCCGACAATTTCTTCGGAAGGGTTTCGATATTATTTGATATTAGTGGATGAATTTAGCTGATATTATTGGTTCTACCCTCTTGCATGCAAATCGGATGTGATCAATGTCTTTCCTGTCTTTATTCGCATGGTTAAAAACTTATGCAATTCTAAGATCAAATACATTCAATCTAATGGAGGTGGTGAATTTGTTAACCACCAACTAAAACAATTATTTCGGGATCATGGGATTATTCATAGGTTGAGATGTCCTGCAACACCTGAACAAAACGGACTCGCTGATCGAAAATATCGTCATTTGGTGGAAACTGGTCTCACACTTTTGGCACACAGTCATTTGCCATCTCAATTCTGGGTGCATGCATTCTCAACGGCAGATTATCTTATTAATAGGTTGCCAACAAAACAACTTAATTCAGGTCTCCATACGAACTGATCTATGGTACTACGCCGGACTATACAACACTTCGTGTATTTGGTTCAGTTTGTTATCCATGTTTAACACCATTTGGACGCCACAAGTTGGCTTTCAAGAGTTGTCAATGTTTGTTCGTGGGATAGTATGGACCACAAGGGTTATAAATGTTTAAATCCTGTCACTGCAAAATAATTATCTCACGTCATGTCTGTTTTGATGAAGACAATTTTCTTCCATCTCTCACTGATACTGCAAAATTGTCAATCGAGCCAATGCATACCACTTTTACTGTCAAGCATTTTCCTTTAGGTTTGATACGCACGATGAAAGCTCATGGCCTGTCCAACACATCAGACTCTAGTTCCATGCGTGCCCCACTTGCGCCAACAACAGCTGGTACTAGTCCACTTACCCAACCTACTCGTTGTGTGCATTTCTCATCCCCAAATAATCAATATTCAGCTCCACCTTCAAATGCCTCTCAGCCACAAATGTCAAATCCTATACAAACCTTTCCAAAGTCTCTGCCACCTAATTCCACTACTACATCACACGGCCCCACGCATGTCCTTTCTCCAACATATGATCCTGATATCAGTTTAATATCACAATCAAGTCCAAGTTGTTTCGTGCCATCCAATAATTCTACACCATGTCAAATTCCCATAGCTACTACTCCACTGCATCCCACGCCCCAGAACTTAAAACAATTTCTCGATGAATCTCACACCAACAAACATCAGTTCCTCAGACCACATACGTACCTCTGTTCTTCATCGTCGGCTATCACACAACCGCGCTAATGATGACTCTACTCTATCACACTTCTCTCTTGATGCGATCCATTTCCCTACTCTCACATATCAAACCACACCAGTTTGTGAACCATCTCCACCTATTGAATCCATTCGCCGACATCCGATGATCACTCGTAATATGGATGACACGCGAAAACCGAAAGTTCTCCTCTCAACTCGTCATCCTCTCCCTCACTATCTCTTCACCACATCTGCTAGCCTACCCTCTGAACCCTACTGTTACAGTCAAGCATCCAAAGACTCAAATTGGCGCAAAGCAATGACTGAAGAATTTAACTCTCTCCTCAAAAATAAAACTTGGTCTCTGGTTCCCCTATCTCATCACATCAATGTTGTTGGTTGTAAATGGGTATATCGCATAAAGCAAAAGTCTGATGGTTCGCTCGAACGCTACAAGGCGTGTTTGGTAGCCAAGGGTTATCATCAGCAACTTGGATGCGATTTCGGTGACACATTCAGTCCCGTAGTTCGTCCAGGAACAATACGACTAGTGTTGGTTCTTGCTCTTTCTAACAGATGGCCTTTATGTCAACTAGACGTAAAAAATGTATTTTTACATGGCGATCTTGCTGAGACTGTATATATGGCCCAACCACAAAGATTTGTGGATCCTAATTTTCCTGATCATGTTTGTAAGTTGCATAAATCGCTCTATGGGTTGAAACAAGCTCCAAGGGCCTGGTATCAAAAGTTTAGCAATTTTTTATTATCATGTGATTTTGTTCACTCACATCATGATGCTTCGTTGTTTGTTCGACATTCCACGGATCAGATTCTTATTCTACTAATATATGTAGATGATATCATTATTACAGGGAATTCATTGGCAGTAATTACAGATTTTATTCATATGCTCTCTCAAGCATTTGACATGAAAGGCCTGGGCTCTTTACATTATTTTCTCGGAATGGAGGTCCACTTCACTGCCAGTGGCCTAACTCTTACTCAATCAAAGTATTTTGTTCAACTACTCACTCAGTTTGGTCTTGATGAAGCGAAGCCGATTTCCACGCCAATGGCTGGTGCACGGTTACATTCGGATGAATGAGAATTATTAATAGACCCAACTGAATTTCGGAAACTTGTTGGTGCTTTGCAATATCTGATAATGACTCGTCTGGATATCTTTTATGCTATTAACTCGATATGTCAATTTATGCATTCACCACGAACATCACACTTGGTGGCTGCAAAACGAGTTTTGAGATACATTAAAGGTACTATTCAGCATGGCCTTCATTTCGCACCTTCATCCTCATTCAATCTCACAGGCTATAGTGATATTGATTAGGCAGGGTGTCCTTCTACGAGGCGTTCAACATCTGGGCTTGCAATTTTTATTGGGTCTAATTTGATCTGCTGGAGTTCAAAGAAACAAACTACTATAGCAAAATCGAGTGTGGAAGCCGAGTACCATGCACTAGCTTCCCTTACCTCGAAAGTTTTGTGGGTACTAGAACTAATGAAATTTATTCGGCAATCGAGTTCTACTCCTCCAATTCTGTTCTATGATAACATTAGCTCAATTTATCTTGCTAGCAATCCTATTATACACAATCGAAGCAAGCATATTGAGATTGATATACATTTTGTTCGGGAAAAAGTTGGCGATGGCACAATTAGAGTACAATATATTGGCACCAATGATCAGTTAGCGGATATCTTTACTAAACCACTTTTTTGACCGCGATATGAGCTGTTACGTTTCAAGCTTCAGGTTACTGTCGCCCCTTCTACTGCGGGGGGGTGTTAAGCAATTCTTAGCTTTCTGTTGTCAGCATTGTATATCTTTTAGTTATTGGTTGTTATCTTGGACTATTGCCCGAGGTCCTCTTAGAGATAGACTCCTTCACTGGTTGGTAGATAGGCACATGTATATCTCTTGTAACTATTGTAACTTATCTTGTTGTACTAACCATTATAAATGAATGGAAAAGGACAGAGGTCTCTATCGACCAAAACTATTATCTCACAACTTTTTCAATGGTTATATCATTTTTTTAATTTGAGGCTTTTTAATATTATTAATTGTTTGAATTTATATTTTCATCTTATTTTATTTTATAACTTTAGAAATACTCACTTTACAGGAAAAAAGTTTCAAAAATTGAAATGTAATGCTTTATTGATTTGATTTTCAAATTTCAACAAATAATAGAGCAAAGAAAAAAAATTAATTTTTTATACTACGCATGAAAAGATAACTTGAAATTCCATTCAATTCATTTAAGGTGTTGGTTTTTTTTTTTTTTTTGATCCTGCTCTCATTAATTCGACTAATGTTTTCATTTTAGTTATTGAATGATTGGCTTTCTTTATTATTTTATTTGTTTTGATGCTATCGACTATAGGGTCTCTTGTAAACTTGGAATTGGAATGAAATGTTTCTGTGTTGACTTAGCAAGAAAAAAAAATTCAATCTGCACCATAATTAGATCTATATATGGTAAAAACTGGGAATGCATACTAATTACGCAATATAACTACTAGCGAGTAGTAGATAACAGCTTATAAATAGTGAAAATATGAATGATATAATTAGATAAATATTGCCTGTTGGTAGGAAATACTGAACCTATCATTTTAGTGTCCAGGATCTCGTTTATACTATCTCTAAGTAATTTAAAAGTCATTATAGTCTATAAACCAAATAAATGATTGTTGTTAGTGAAATTCTTAGAAAATAATACCTCTAAGTGGTGACCCATTAAGTTATTTGTGATCCACTTAATTTAAAATAAAAGGTTCAAGCCCATTAGGCAATTACTTGATGGAAGTAACAAACATGTTCTCATATATATATGTTAATTGGTATTCTTCCTGTCCATGAGAGAGTTGTAAAATTCAATCATATATCTGCACTATTATAAAAAAAAAAGGGTTAAGGGAGAGAAATCAATTAATCATTATTGTGGCTTCATCTTCTGTATCAGGAAAGTAGCTTTTATGCCCTTAGTGATTATATGTGATGATTACATGTTTTTGATAAATTTAATTACTGTATGTTTTTGCAATAATTATGCTTACATGTGATGTCAGAGCCTAAATATTAGAATATATATGTAATCTCCCTTACAAATGAATATTTATCTCTATAACTGTTCAAATCTCGATTTTGATTTGTTACGTTATGTCTTTGCTTACTGTTGTGTTAAAGAAATCGTAATAAAGGCTAAAACATAAAGTTGCAACAGATCGGATTTGAGGTTCTCTTATGTAAAAATCATTGTCCATGATTAACTAATTTATTATAGGGTTAATACCACTTTTGGTCCCTTATCTTTGATTTCATCGACACTTTGGTCCCTTATCTTCAAAATTGAGACATTTCAGTCCCTTACCTTTTAAAGTTGGGACACCATTAGTCCTTGTCTTTGATTCCCTTAAAAAAAGACGAAAAAAACACGAGATTGACCAAAATACCTCTACCACCACCAAATTGCAAAGGTATTTTAATCAACCACAAGCTTTTTCCATTTTTTTTAACGGAATCAGCGACAAGGACTAATGGTGTCCCAACTTTAAAAGATAAGAAAATGAAATGTCTCACTTTTAAAGATAAGAGACAAAAGTGTCAATGAGATTAAAGATAAAAGACCAAAAATAGTATTAACCCTTTATTATATTAAAGCAACGTTGCAAAGATAGATTCCTTATGCATGTCATGCAGGGACAGTTTTTTAGTAATTGTTTATTGTATTAAAACTTCATACGAAAGGATAAAGAATCCAACTGAAGCACCGTTCATTATGAAGGCTAACCATTCAGTGAAAGAGTGACATTGTCCATGTCTTTGGTTTATGCTTCGGCCGCATCAGACTATTGCACAGACAGTGATGCGCTTTATTTTTCTACATTTTGTTATATTAAAGAAAATTATTGTAACCGTCTGCTAATGATTTTCAAGAGTTTTAATGGTAGACTGATACATGGACACAAGTATGCATCTTCTTCATTAAGATATTTTCTTTCTAGCTAGTTATGAGCTCACATGAATTGGAGGAAAGAAAATCTAAAATTATGTGATGTTAATCTTTTTTTTTGTCGTTAAATTTAAAATTTATATTGAGATAGTTTGTTAGTAACCAAAATGGCTAAATTAGAAAGTTGTTGAATTTATCATTTGGATCATGAATACTCCTATACTAACTAGAATTTTCTAATGGTGTGACAGATTTGAATTATGTAACAAATGGATATTTGGAGACGAGTATTGATCGGATTCCAGGAATGAAAGACGTGAGATTGAGGGATCTGCCAAGCTTCATTAGAACAATAGACCCCAATGACATCATGCTCAATTTCCTTATTAATGAAAGGAAAAATCTCACATTTAGTCCCTATTGTTTACAAAAAATTTCAGTTTAGTTTTTATTATTTAAAATGTCTCAATTTAGTCCCTATTATTTTTCTAAAAATTTCAATTTCGTCCCTATTGTTTAAAGTTTCTCAATTTTGTCCTTATTGTTTCTAAAAAAATTTAATTTCGTCCCTATTATTTTCAAAAAGTTTCAAATTCGTCCCTATTGTTTCTCAAAAAATTTCAATTTAGTCCTAAAATAATAGAGACGAATTTGAAACTTTAAGAAAACAATAGAGACGAAATTAAAATTTTTAAAAAATAATAGGGATGAAATTGAAATTTTTTGAAAAACAATAGAGACTAAATTGAGACATTTTAAACAATAAGGACGAAATTAAAACTTTTGGTAAAATAATAGGGACTAAATTGAGATATTTTAAATAATAGAGACTACATTGAGACATTTTGCAAACAATAGGGACTAAATGTAAAATTTTCCCTTAATGAAACCAAGAACATGGCTAAAGGCGATCAGCTGTTGTATTGAACACCTTTGATGCCTTTGAATGAGATGTTTAAGAAGCTATCTCAGCCATGCATCCTCGTGTTTACAACATTGGTCCTTTGCATTTGTTGGCCAACCAAATCCAAGATGAAAGGCTAATTCAATCAATTAATTCAAATTTATGGAAAGAATATTCAGGGTACATTGAAGTGGAGAATAGGAATGGAGATAGACAACAATGTAAAAACTAAAAAGAGATGAAGTGGAGATGCTTGTAAGAGAGCTAATAGAAAGTGTGAAAGGTAAGGAGATGAAGAAGAAAGCTATGGAGTGGAAGAAGAAAGCAGAAGAGGCCATTACGCACCTTTGGGTTCTTCCCACATGAACGTTGACAAACTCTTGAAGGAGGTGCTTTTGGCAGATTGATGGGCAAAATTTTTATTTCATTTGTTTGTGTTTTTCTTTTTACTTTTGGTGGAGGTGGGGAGGGATTTCTTACTGGTTTGGATTAAGATGAAGTAGTTTTCTATGTTAGAATCTGAAAGTTTGAATGGAAATGATATTATATTCTATAATAATAACTTGTATCAGATGTTGTGTCCTATACGTGTATTAGTTTTTTGTGCACCATGGCTTTATCGAAATTTGTGTAGCATGCTTGCTAAGTTTTGTGTGCAAAGATGCCTTGCCTGCTATAAAGTCCGTGAACTCTTGCCATGCTTGCTAGAATATTTGTGCAACTGATTATATATATAATGGTGGGTAATAATGACTCCTAAAAAGTTTGCCTATATATTTGTGTGTGTTTTGCTGGCATTGAAAATAAAAAGAACAGAGAGGAAGGACGAAAATGGAGAAGCAGAATAATATCTTCTATTAGTTACTATAACGTGGTGCATCTTAATAGAGAGAGTTTGTCATACTTAGTTCGCTAGTTTCGTAGTTTGGTGTGCTCTTACTACGAAAGAAATATCGTTGTATCTTGGGAGACTTGTGCCAATCAACCGAAAGCACCGTAGCGGGGCATTTAAAAGTCTTAAGGACATCGAGTCCAACTCGTGCCTCGATATCATCTCAATTTTTGGTTTGCTTCTCTATAACTTTAAGTTTAAAGTTTAATTTATATTCTATCTTAATTTGTATATTTATTTACTGTCATACTTTAATTTCTTGTTTGAGTATTATAACTAATTTTATTCTGTTCAATTTTATGATTATTGAATTGTTAGAAAATCTCATTTCTACAAGTTATATATATGCACATCAGAAACAAATATTTCCAACAATTTTAAGACTTTTAAAAAATTTTAGTGCTTATACAACTTGTACGTAATATATTTACTTAATTCGTATAGTCTCTATGAACAATAACACACTGGAATAATATATTTGATTCTATGTACATAGTTGAATTATTGACTAACATTATTTGACTTTGGAAAATGTACAACGGGAACTCTTGGACTTAGACATAATCTCTTTGACTTTAAATGACATGTACAACAAGGACTCTTGGACTTAATTTGTAATTTAAAAAAAAATGGAAAATTTTGGTAAAGACCTGTGTTGACAAGCTTTGATCCCAGGACCACAAGGTAGAAAGTGGCTCTACCACCCAACCAGGGGCTACATCTTGGTTCTTCAATGATGAAATAATTTATTAGTATCGTGTTTTTTCTACTTTACTACACGGTTATTTTCAGTAAGGGAATAAGACATCCAAGTCCTCAACATTTTAGCATTGGGACATCTAGGTCCCTCAGTTTTTAAAAACCTCTTGGGAGGTCCTTCAATAAAGGATAATATGGTCTTCTTCTAAAATAATTAAATAAAAAATTAAAATAATTTTAAACTAACTTTATAAATTTAATATATCATACACCCACCTAAAAAAAAAAAAAAAACAAATTATAAACTCACCCTATCACCACCATTTACACCACCACCACCACCACCATTATATACAAACCCACAACTTCACCATTAATACCACCTACTCCACCACACACCACACTCCACCATTAACATCACCACCACCACCACCACTATAAGGAGACCTAGGAAAAACATCATTTTTCAGAGAATCAAGATAAAGACTGATGGATGGCAGCACAATATTTGAACACAAACAAAAATTACCAAGACGATACACGCAGACAGAATAAAATGTTCATTGTGCCATTATTTAAAGCAATTTATTAATAAAAGACCGGTTGCAGTTGCATAATGGGAACCTTCAATAAGTTTGGCAGAATTTTGAAGGTAATCAAATCATAAATAATGTCTTGGAGATTTGTCGTTGCAGCAAGGACTTAGGCACTCAACGTAGAACCTGAGCTTCTTCGGCATTCCGACAGCATATCCATGTAGAACTGGCACTTGCTGAGTTCATTGCCATAGTTGTTCAGGCACTGCAATAAACCCAAAAGGGTCAATATAGCAGAGTTATAATATCACGCATACACACAGAAAGAGAATCCGTGGAGATGAAGAACAAGGTAATAGTGAAAACTCCAAGCTTCAAATGAACTTCTATTAAATTTTAAACCAGTTATTGAATTGCAAATAATCAACTAAGGTGGATCTACAAGTAACTAGCCCTACAACTCAAATGAGAGAATGGTTATATGATATGCTTGATTCAAGAAAACAAAAACATAAAAGAACATTATCATCACAGAAAAGAAATATAACGTCAGAAGAGAATGCGTACATCTTGCGTTCATAGTGGTGGTGGTGGTGGTGATGTTAATGGTAGAGTGTGGTGTGTGGTGGAGTAGGTGGTATTAATGGTGAAGTTGTGGGTTTGTATATAATGGTGGTGGTGGTGGTGGTGTAAATGGTGGTGATAGGGTGAGTTTGTAATTTGTTATTTTTTTTTTAGGTGGGTGTATGATATATTAAATTTATAAAGTTAGTTTAAAATTATTTTAATTTTTTATTTAATTATTTTAGAAGAAGACCATATTATCCTTTAGTGAAGGACCTTCTAAGAGGTTTTTAAAAACTGAAGGACTTAGGTGTCCCAATGCTAAAATGTTGAGGACTTGGATGTCTTATTCCCTTTTCAGTAATTATTATCTTCATTTTACTTCATTATAGACAGTATTTTTATTACTATAATATGGATTGAATCTACAAGCAGCTCATATATTTGATTAATGTTTTGTATTACTTGATAATATATTAAGCGTATATACTATCTTAAGGCTCTGGATTGATGCAATTATTTTATGTCTTGATAATGTGATACTGAAATTTCTCTTTTATAAGAGATTCAGCTATAGTTATTTGAATATAAAGTGTAACTATATTTTATGATAATCTTGAAAAATAGAGCAAGCATGTTCTATCTGTGAGAGCCTATTCTATTCTAATCTTTGAAATATTAGAAAATAATATAGGCTTGTTTTATGATTATATAATGTTCCTAAATGAGTTCCTATCAAACATTGTGTATTTGTTTGTATAGATACATGATTTTTAGATCTATATGATTGATGGATCTCTGTGAAGTTTCTTAAATGAGAGATTAATTTGTGTATTTATATTCTACTCAATTTTAAAAATTTAATGGTTCAAGTTTCGTATGATTTGGACTAAAGATGAAAGAGTTATAAATTTTTAAAGATTGTTTATAATCTGAAAAAAAAAAAAAAATATATATATATATATATATATATATATTCTCATGCTTGTGAGAAAGAAGATAACTAACACTATGTCGTTTGAATTGTTATCTTGATAGCCTACGCACATGTGACATGTGGCGCATGATAAGTGGTAAAATAATATAAGCAAAAATTCGTAAAGTATGCTTGATGTCAGGCTGCTAAGTTTGTTTATTGAGTGGCATGTTCAGCTTGGGCCCACGGATGGTTTGAGAGACAAAAAATAAAAAAATAAAAAAAATAGTCTAAAATTGTGGCTGCCATGCTTTGAACTTGAGACCTCCATATTCTCGAAATGTTGCATGACCACTAAGCTAATGACTTCTAATAGTATTTTGAATACGTGAACTAATAATTATCAGTGAGGTGGCAGTTTAAATACCTTCAACTCACATCTGATCTTTTATTCTCTCATGTCTATTATATTTCCTAGATTGTGTTTCTAGTAGAAATATAATTTTTAATATTTGGAGAATGTGTATATTATAGTACAAATCAATATCCTTGGTTATATGTGATTAATTTGATAAATGCAAATGAGAAGATATTTGTATCTTATATAATAATCTCATGTGGTTGGAATATTGTCTTTTAAGAGGCAAAATGAGATTTTATGTCATGTCTCATTTATGATTGAAATAAAAATTGATTTGTACATATGAATGAGTTAAATTGTACAGTTCTCATTCTAATTTTTGCTCGTAATTAGCCTCTAGGGCAATACTGGTAGGAGCAAAGAATTGGGTAGAAAAATATGATAATTGAAAATATCATATTTTGGGTGAACCTTTTTGTGGATTAATAAATTATGAAAAACAATTCATAAATGTGATTATGATATGTATTTTCATGTGAGCATAGATTTATATATTGTGATTATAATAGTATAAAAGTTATTTGTTTAAATAACTACATACCAAATTGTAATGTGCTCTTATGAATATGATATATGTATATATGTGTTTATACATGCATTGAAGGTACTTATGTGATCGAGATTTCATAAGTTCAGGGACTTGAGAATGGAACAAAAAATGGGGAGACTCAACCGCCTTCCGAAAAGAGATGCAACTATGCTTGTTTATTAAAATTGAGTTTAAAAAAAAAACTTTGTACCAATTATTGTGGAAACAAAGAATTTCTCAATATACCTATTGAAGCCTCCTAATTTATGGTGTGATAAATTAAAACAAATGGATTTTGATTATTTGCATAGCGGAGTATGCAAAGACACAAAATCATTAGAACTTATTGAGAAGTTCGGTGACTTTGGAACTCATTGAGGAGTTCAAAGTGAAGAACAAATTCACTACGGTAACTGTGAATCAAAGTTTGTGCAAGTTAGAGGCCGGAAAAAGTATTCTATTACTTTTTGTAAATATTTGCACAAGAGTTTATAAGGTTTATTTACAAAATTTCAAACACAAGGTTTTGAAAGTATTTAAACAATATATAAATGAGATTGTGAATCAACATAAACGTGTTAAATACTTTGTAGATTAAAGGAAACTTTAGTACTTGAGGGGAAAGGCTATTTTGATAAGCAACCCACAAGTACTTTACAAGATACCCATATGTAAGGTTGGAAATGTTGACCACCTTAATGAATGTTCAAAGTGTCGGGGTATATTGGTGAAATAGGAGATCCTACTCGTATAATGGTCGAGATTGGACCCCAAGACTATTGATTACATCTTTATTGCGGTATACAAGATTTCTTGTGTACAAATTCAAAATTTGAGGACATGTGTGTCAAAGTTATTTAAAGTCAAGGATGTAGAATTTTGAGAAATTCTATCCTTGTGAGAATTCGATTTTTCGTGATACTGTGAGTAGTAGTCATGAAAGTGATACAGTGAAAGGGCTATATCAAATGGCAATAAAGATAAACTAAGACATATCAAGAATGCTATAATGACTAAGTCTTTTGGTCTCAATGAGCTTGTACCATCAAGGAAATAATAACAACTCTTGAAGTTCCTTTTGGGAAAATGTTGTTATTAGTGAATTAATTCCATTATACGTGGAAATTGGTAGTCTTTCTTTCGAAAATTAACCTTTGAGGTGTAAATGAATTTTCTAAAGAAAGATTAAATTTGATGGATGTATTGTCAAGTACAAGACTAGACTTGTTATCACGGATTGCAAGCAAAGTCTTAATTACTTGAACATGTATACACCAATTACGAGGCTGACACCTATTGAGATGTTGATAGCTATTGTGGCTATGGATAATTGAGATACATCTAATGGATGTAAAGAAAATCTTATTAAATAATGACTCAAATGAAGAGGTCTTTTTGGAACAATCTGAGGGGTTTGTGCTTCCATAAAAAGGAAAGAAGGTTTGTAAGCTTGTAAAATCACTGTGGATAAAAACAAGCTACACAACAATGACATGAGAACTCTGGAATAGATGTCATTGTGTTTAAATGACATGATGGTCATTGGAAGCAATAATGATGTCATTAAGACTATGTTGACTAGTAATTCTGATGTAAAACATTCAGGTATGGAAATGGTATTTTGGAAATTAAAATTACCAAAATATCTGATGGACTAATCAAGTGTCTATCTCATTGTATTGTGAAGATAGTCTAGCGAAGACACCTACGAATATAAATATACATCTAGTGAAGGAATATCTCCGTTAGAGTATTCACATATTTTTGGTAGTCTAATGTATATCATAATTGTGAGACAGTCCAATGGACAACTATTATAAGAGTTATGAGGTATCCAATATACACTCTAAACTATGGGTTGCATGTTGTAGGATATCCAACTGTATTAGGAGGATATAGTGATGCTAAGTGGATATCTGATTCAAAAGACTCAAATCCATGAGAGAATATGTCTTTGGGGTACAACTATCTCAAAGAAATCCTTTAAGCAAATTTGTATAGTCAGATTCACGATGGAATCTAGTTTATGGCTAGAAAAGAAACCGAGTGGTTTCATAATTTGTTAAAGGATAATGTTGATTGACCAAAACTTGTGCCAACTATTTGCGAATATTGCGATAGTCAATCATTGATTGGAAGGGTACAAAGTGGTATGTATAAACGGTAAGTCTAGACATATATGTCTTGGATGTAAAACTGTAAGAAGATTGCTCTCTAATAGGGTTATCTCAATTGACTATGTAAAGTCAAAGGATAACAATGCGGATTCGCTTACAAAAGGCTTAAATAGAGAGCAATTGTATAAATCGTCGAGGGGAATGGGTCTTAAGCCTATTTTTATATAGTTGTCATAATGGAAAACCCTACCTTGTTGACAGGAGATCCCGGGATCTAGGTTCAAAGGGAAAAACTGAATTATGTACAACTCAGTGGGAGCACTGTGGGGGTATTACTCCCACCTATTCCTATGACGAGCAGACAGTGCTGCCTGCATGTGGTTTAGGATAAGCTATGCTTTTAATGATACTTATATCTTGGAAAATCCAAGTGGGGTATTGCAGGGTTACTCTTAATAAGTGATCATCTATATGAGTACTCATGAAACTGAGAGTTGTTCAGGGCCAAAACGAATACAACCGTGAGAACTGAAGTATGGTTAAGAGGATACTGTGTGAGTTCTATTGTCTTGGTTTACACAAAAGGTGAACAGTTCAAGACATCGCGTTCACTGGTCAGCAAGTAAATCCGATAGCTCTCACTACGGAAGGTTCAAAGCCAAAAGCTACCTATCCGGAAGCAGTATCATTCTTTTAAACTCTCTCTAGTGTCTGCATATTATCTTTGCA
Organism: Ehretia macrophylla; assembly: GCA_037974665.1. Lineage (NCBI taxonomy): Eukaryota > Viridiplantae > Streptophyta > Magnoliopsida > Boraginales > Ehretiaceae > Ehretia > Ehretia macrophylla. Next base: position 51,142,844 of record CM075766.1, read on the forward strand.
TTGAGTATTGTTGATTTCCATTCATGTGGGGGATTGTTAGAATCTGAAAGTTTGAATGGAAATGATATTATATTCTATAATAATAACTTGTTTCAGATGTTATGCCCCATGCGTGTATTAGTTTTTTGTGCACCATGGCTTTATCAAACTTTGTGTAGCATGCTTGCTAAGTTTTGTGTGCAAAGATGCCTTGCCTGCTATAAAGTCCGTGAACTCTTGCCATGCTTGCTAGAATATTTGTGCAACTGATTATATATATAATGGTGGGTAATGATGACTCCCATTAAAAAGTTTGCCTATATATTTGTGTGTGTTTTGCTGGCATTGAAAATAAAAAGAACAGAGAGGAAGGACGAAAATGGAGAAGCAGAATAATATCTTATATTAGTTACTATAACGTGGTGCATCTTAATAGAGAGAGTTTGTCATACTTAGTTCGCTAGTTTCGTAGTTTGGTGTGCTCTTACTATGAAAGAAATATCGTTGTATCCTGAGAGACTTGCGCCAATCAACCGAAAGCACCGTAGCGGGGCGTTTAAAAGTCTTAAGGACATCGAGTCCAACTCGAGCCTCGATATCATCTCAATTTTTGGTTTGCTTCTCTATAACTTTAAGTTTAAAGTTTAATTTATATTCTATCTTAATTTGTATATTTATTTACTGTCATACTTTAATTTCTTGTTTGAGTATTATAACTAATTTTATTCTGTTCAATTTTATGATTATTGAATTGTTAGAAAATCTCATTTCTACAAGTTATATATATGCACATGAGAAACAAATATTTCCAACATTCTATTTATCATCTTATTATATGTGGTTTGGATTCATTTTATTTTTGGAATTTTTTACATTTAAATATATTTGGGTTTGATTTTCTATTTAAACTAATTTTTATATTTTTTTCAAAGTAAACAGTTACGGAGATGAATACCACAATTTTTTAGATACTTAAGGTTACGCTTATAATTAGTGATTTTTAAACCCATTAAGTTTTGATTGTTGGTTATGTAATCGATTATGCTTACGATTTTTGTAATTAACCAACCCACTGTTATCCTTAGTAAAATTAAGAAAATGACTCTAAATCCCTTAAATGCACGTAAAAAAATACATTTAGATTTAGAGCTCCAATAATTTTTTTTATTTTTCAGAGATTTCCTATTTTGTAGAAAATCAAATAGGAGAGTTGTTGGAAGTGTTTGAAACCAACAGTTCTCCTACTTTTAGAGGGTTTGGAGTTTTAAGAGAGTTGTTGGAGTTGACCTTGAATGATGTTCCTAGGAATGTCATTATCGGGAATAAAAAATCTATCTGTGAATCAAACGTCCCCCTTAGTCCTATTTATATAGCTTCCCTATTTTAGAGATTCTAGTCAGGTGACCGTTGGGGATTGAATATGGAGTAGTTTAGCGTAGTCAAATTTGGGAAGCTGTATATTAATTTGAGGATCTCCTATTTCTTTTGGAATCAGATAGATGAGTTGTTCGAACTGTTTAGGATCAACAGTTCTCCTATATTTAGAAAATTTGGAGTTTTAGGAGAATTATTGGAGTTGGTTTAATAATACAGAACAAAACATGTGATTTCTTATTTTTCGGCATTTCTTATTTTAATTTCATTACAACAACATTTTCTATTTTGGGGATTTGTATCTCAGTCATATTTCAATTGGGCTCTCTATGTTATTTAACATTGTATTTTTTTTTTTTAGTTATTAACAGTTATATTTCGGTGACCATTGATAAGTCATATTATGATTACTTTTTTCTTCTAATCTAAAGGTTTTTCAATGGTTATGCTATTTTTTAATTTAAAGCTTTTTAAAATTATTAATTATGTTATTTTATTTTTTTAACTTGAATAAATACTCATTTTACAAATAGAAAAGTTTCAAAATTTTAAATATAACGCTTCATCAATTTGTTTTATATTCAACTTTTAACAAATAATATTGCAAACATAAAGTCAAATTTTCTATATGACGCATGAAAATATAACTTTTTCTTTATAGAATATAACTTTTTCTTTATAGAATTCAATGTTAAGAGTATTTTTCTATTGTGTGAGCTATCGTTAATTATTTGTTATTTATAAAATAGGCTGGATATCTGATTCATAGATGAGTTTGTAATAATAATGTTTTAAGCCTAACTCATAAATCCATACAGTTAATTTGTGTGCAAGCTTGTATATTCTGACAAAACTTTTTATGGGAGAACATGTTAGAATAAACTATAAATTTGTGTCTAGGTCCCATCTCCTACCGTATCTCTAACTGACTGTTCCTATTAACAGTAGTTAATCCTGAATAGAGTAAGGAATGAAAGACCTTTGTCAATAATCGAGTAATGATTATAACTTGCTTTATCATGCATGTGATTCCATTACAACTCGTATTTGTATCTTGTACTGTAAAATCATGTATACTGAAACATATATATTTTATATATGGTTACAGTCAATTAAAACAATATGGCTAATTCTTTTAATAGTTTCTTTGAAATTCAAATATCAAATTGCACCTTCTTATATTTGAACTCAAAACTCTGTTACTAAATCTTAGGATTTGGTTAGACTTGAATTCAAATACTTAATAGTGAATGATGTCCACGCGTAATATCTCGATATCTCCCATAACATTATTGCAACATGCAGAAATATGCAAAGGTTGATTGATCACATAAATTATGAAAGAGTTTGATTGCGCAAATAAATTTTTTTTTATTATAAATAGATTTGTCATTCCCTCATCTACTCTTCTTTTTGTATTTATGTAGATTAGACTTTTTTTTTTTTATAAAAAAAAGAGCTTTTTTATTTTTATTTTTTTAAAATTCTTTCTTACCTAGATACAATGAGACATCATCTCGGTCGGCCTACTTTGCAACATTAATATTTAATACCTAAATTAAATCCTTCTTTTATAAGTAAATAAACTTTATTAATAACAAATTAGTTAATTACAAATTCTACAGGGGCCGTACCTGTCATGTAATATATTTTCTATTTTTTCATTTTTTCTTTACAAGGCACTAGCTGCCATGAGCTCGCACAACATCTTTGCTTATTTATCAAAGCAAGTAAAAACGGTGAATGATTTGAAAAGGAAAAATTCGTAAGAGGGAGTGGGTACGGAGTGACTCTATCAAGAATATGTTTAATCAATGATTATTATTTAAAAACGAAGCAATTAATTTTCATAACTATTTCAAATTTTTTATAAACGTCGAATTGAATATACTGCAATTTTTCTAGCAAAAAAAAGAAGAAAATATTCTAAGCAATTCGTATTAGGAGAAGTAATTGCAGCTAATTATGAATATGAGATTTGGAATGCATTAAGTGAATGAGTCAGTAAAGAGAGTTACATACAAGAGCTGACTTTGAGTTAAGTGTGTCAAACATAAAAGATGGGTATGGGTAATGCGGGATCAAGGATCGAGCTCCAATGCCATGTTGAGAATAATATAAATGATAGACAAATAGATAAAAAAATTATTTAAAAAAAAAGTGAATTGAGGAAATTAGAATAACTGCAGGACTTTTGTATATGTAATTTAAATTCTACTAAGAGTTTTATAACATGTTTGGTGCTATACTTTGATTTCTGATTGAATTACCTTCCTCGACCCAAAAACAAAGAGTATTATCCTGAAAAATGTTTGGACGAAGCTACTAATTTTGGGGTCATATTACTATTGACTTTTATTCAATCAATGTTCTAATTAAATGTTAAATATATGTGCAGCAAACTTTTTAAACCAAGACTCATGCCCAGAATAATTAGCTAGGCATAGAGATGAATTCATATAATTAAGAATTTATCAAGATTTCGATCTTTAATTTACCAAAGAGAAATGCTCAAAATCACATTATTTTTATCACTTGTTTATTATCTCTATATAAATATTTAGTTGGTATATAAAAAATATCGATTTTTTTTTATTTCTCTCTCTTTTTTTAATGTACCAACTAAGTATCTAAATAGGAGGTGATAAATAGATGATGAAAATAAAAAGATATACAACAACTTTTCTTTCTTCGTTGTTTTTTTTTCTTTTATTTTTTTTTGCTAAATACCTGGATGACAAAATTTGTTAATTTTGTTCAATCATATCATAAAAGATCTCAGCTTGGAGATTCACTAGCACCGTTGGTAGGTTCTAGCACTTATAGACTACGAGTTATATTTTTTTTTCCTGTCACTGTCTTCATCATATCATATTTACGTTGGAAAAGTTTTGATGACATTTTGAACAAGATATTTTTGGGGTAAATTAACCTGTAATATCGGACAGATGTTAAGTCTAATTCGATTACTATTTGTCAATGAATTCAAATGACCACTAAAATACGTTACGGACAAAGTGTCACTGTCTTTATATATGAGGAATGTTAAGTAGAATAATCATCTCCCTCTATTAAATTATCATGTAAGAGTCATTTAACAATAAATGACTGAGAAAAATGTTAAAAATTTTATATATATATATTTTTAAAAATTTAGATATTTATATATTTTAGTTAAAAAAAATTAATTATCATCTACTAAAAAAATATACTTAAATAGTTAAAAAATTACGTAATTTAACTTCCCACCAAAAAAAATTCCACAATCCACACTTGTGTGAGTCGTGTACGTAATTTACCTGATGATTCATTGAGTTTGAAGGATATTTCAAACTGATTCGATTGCAAGTATATCCATACCACTAAGTAGTATGCGTTCATCAAGCAAAACTACTTACGCAAATTAACACCTTTGTTCGCTAAAAGAACGCGTGACTAATATTTAAGGTCTCTCTTTGGGCACAATTCTTGTTTAGTAAAATTGAACTCGTGGTTCGAATTTAAAATTTTAATTGTATGATTATTTTATCCAACTCATAGTTACTTGGAGGCACTTTTGGCTATAAAAGAGATGCTATGCCCCGTGGTTCTCAGCATAATTATTTGAAAGATTCACACACAAAAACACACACACAGAGATGGGTTCTCCTGCAGTATCTGATCATAAGCCTCATGCTGTGTGCATACCCTTTCCAGCACAAAGTCACATTAACGCAATGCTTAAACTAGCTAAACTCCTTCACTGTCAAGGCTTTCACATAACCTACATCAACACAGAGTATAACCACAGACGCTTGCTCAAATCAAGAGGCCTCAACGCCCTTGATGGCTTACCTGATTTTCAATTTGAAACAATCCCTGATGGGCTTCCTCCATCCGATGCTGATGTCACACAAGAAGCTTCTTCTCTGTGTGAAGCCACCTCCAAGAATTGCTTAGGTCCATTTTGCAGCATGCTTCACAAACTCAACAACTCAGGCCCAAATATTCCACCTGTGACATGTATAATATCTGATGGGGCCATGAGCTTCCTATAGTATTTTTCTGGGCTGTTAGTGCATGTGCCCTGTTGGGTTTTTCACAATTTCGCCATCTTGTTGAAAGAGGTTATACTCCTTTAAAAGGTAAATTTTAAAATCTTGTTTTAATATTATGTTCAAAGTAGCTGCATGACGAAGAATGTGTGATTAGACTCGTGTTTACTAATATTACTACAATAACTAAACTTACTTAATGGTTTGCCAGATATGAGTTATGTGACAAATGGATATCTAGAAACAACTATTGATTGGATTCCAGGAATGAAAGACGTGAGATTGAGGGATCTGCCAACCTTCATTAGAACAACAGACCCAGATGACTTCATGCTCAATTTCTTCATTGGTGAAATGGAAAACATGCTCAAATGTTCTGCTCTTGTATTAAACACCTTTGATGCCTTTGAGCAAGAAGCTTTAAATGCTCTCTCAGCCATACATCCTCGTGTTTACAGCATTGGTCCTCTGCATTTGTTGGTCAACCAAATCCAAGACGAAAGGCTCCACTCAGTTGGTTCAAATTTATGGAAAGAAGATTCAGGTTGTATTGAATGGCTCGATACAAAGGAGCCAAATTCAGTAGTCTATGTGAATTTCGGCAGCGTCACTGTAATGAGTGCTGACCAACTAATTGAGTTTGCATGGGGGCTCGCTAATAGCAAGAAACCATTTTTATGGATCATAAGGCCTGATATAGTTGCTGGAAACTCGACAATCCTACCATCAGAATTTGTGAGAGAGACTAAAGAAAGAAGCATGTTAGCTAGCTGGTGTCCACAAGAACAAGTCCTTAAACATCCAGCTATTGCTGGGTTCTTAACTCATTGTGGGTGGAATTCCACATTGGATAGTGTTTGTGGTGGTGTGCCTGTCATCTGTTGGCCTTTCTTTGCTGAGCAGCAAACAAATTGTAGATACAGTTGCACTACATGGGGCATAGGGATGGAGATAGACAACAATGTAAAAAGAGATGAAGTAGAGATGCTAGTAAGAGAGCTAATGGAAGGTGAAAAAGGTAAGGAGATGAAGAAGGCGGCTATGGAGTGGAAGAAGAAAGCAGAAGAGGCCACTAGTAGACCTATGGGTTCTTCCTACATGAACTTTGACAAAGTCTTGAAGGAGGTGCTTTTGACAAATTGATGGACAAAAGTGCAGATATTGATGTACAAAATATATCTATATATATATATATTTCTTTTATTTGTGTTTTTCTTTTTGCATTGGGGGGAGGTGGGGAGGGAATTGCATTGATAGACAAATAACATGTTACAGATGAAAAGTTGCTTTCTATTTAACTAGCTTGTACTCATTATTTTCATCTCCTTATCTTCGAATTATTTGATATGAGAATGGATGTGCTCACTTTCTTTATTTGGAGCCATGATTTAGGAATAGACAATGGGTAGAATTTAAATGCTATATTATTGGGTATTTAAACTGATTAAAAAGTTGTTAGGGGTGTCTATTAGTGTTTGGTTTTTATAGGGAATAATTCATGAGTAATCCGATAGATGACATTAGACGTTAAAACAAACTAGAATCGTACCTGATTATTAATTTTTATAGAATATAAATTCGCGTGTGTATGTTTGGGTACATATAAACACACATAGCTCATAGATAATAAAATTAATATTCAAAGCCTTTGTTTATTAACCCAATCGTAGTTTTTCAATCATATGAGCTTAATAATGCAATGATTATCTAGGGTAGTTTAAATTTTATCATCTTATTGTGTAAGTTTCTATTCCTTTTACTTTTGGGCTTTTTTGACCTGTAAATTTATTTGGTTTAGAAATACAATCATAAAATCCAAGTTATTGAAGACTTACTTTTTGAAGGGTATATCGGGTTGAATTTGGCGAATTCTTAAAATAAACAACATGGCGTACAAATTAATTAAAAACATAATGTCATCGTATTTTAGCGATATTTCAATATTTTAACATTCTTAGAATTTAGGGACAGATATATATATATATATATATATATATATATCTGAACCAATTGTGTTGCAACTTCATTGACTCTAAAATATATGAATAATGTTAGAGCAATTTTTAGTCTGAAAAATCTGTTAGAATTTACAACTAAAAAAAGAAAAATGTATGGATATTAAATTATGTATTATAACTTTTGTTAACGAAAAAATCTTAAATGTCCATTTCAGAATTCAATTTTCTTAGTGATTTAAATTTTCAGAATTTTGTATCTTGAGATTTAATTTCACATTATTGAGTCTTTATTATTTCGAAATGTGATTTCTTATGTATCTTGAAATTGCTTGCCTTTGTTTGTTTGTTTGCGGGTTTCACTTTTATTTTCAGCAATTCTTTGTATTTGGTCCGATGACCCCTTTTGTATTAGTTCATTTTTAATGATATCTATTTTTCTGCCTTAGCCAAAAAAAAAAAAATATTTAGAATTCTACTCTCTTAGTGATTTACTTATCAATCTGATAGACATAATATAATGATCTCCAAGTCAATCACTGTAATGACAAAGTCATCATCTCTGTCGGCCTACTTTGAACAATTTTTAATTCCTAAATTAATCTATTTTAAAATAAATAATTTTTATTAGTAAAAAATTAGTTAATAAAAACAAATTCTTAGGGTGTCGACTTGTCATATGCTATAACTTTTTATTTTTACATTTTTTCTTTACAAGGCTCTAGTTGTTATGAGATTGCACGAAATTTATACACAAGCAGTTGAGAGACGACATATATGCTTATACCTAAGCAAGTAAAGTTGGTGAATGATTCAGTTCTTTATCGCTTGGATTCATCCCTTCCCTCCTCCCCCTTGCCTAACTCCACCCAATCCATTTCAATCTAATCAACTGCAACATTATTTCCCCTAAATAGGCAGAGAGATTTGGCTTTTTTTTTTTTGGTCGAAGGCAGAGAGGTTCAAGAATATCTGTAATCTATGATTATTACCTTAAAACAGATTTGTAAGCTATTTATTTTTAGAATTTCCAATTAGTTATAATTTTCAATCCTTTTTCTTCTCCTTTTTATAGCTTTCGCGAACACAATAAGCTTCGCATTGATATAGAACATACTACAATCAAGGGTGGATTCATAATTTTTTCTTAGTGGGGCTAAAAATAAATAATTTAACACTCATATATGAATAATCTTTTTTCAGTGAGGCTAAATTAATTTTTTAACTTAAATATACGTTAAAAATACACACATTTTTAAGAGTAAAATACATAATACTTCCCTGTGTTATATTAAAGTTGCACAATAGACCATGTGTTTTAAAAAGTGGCAAATACCCCATTGTGTTATAATGAATGTTGCACACTCTCCCCAATTTCAAATTCCATTAATGTTTCTTATCAGTAAGTGTAAAATGACTTTATTGCCCTTTATTTCATTTTATATTCAACTTTTAACAAATAGTATAGCAAACGTAAAGTCAATTTTTCTATATGACGCATGAAAATATAACTTTTTCTTTATAGAATTTAACTTTTTCTTAATAGAAATCAATGTTAGAATATTTCTCCATTGTGTGAACTATTGTTAATTATTTTTTATTTATAAAATAGGTTGGATATCTAATTCATAGATGAGTTTGTGATTATAATATTTTAAGCCTACCTCATAAGTCTATTTGTGTATAGGTCTGTATATTCTGACAAAACTTTTTATGAGAGGGCATGTTAGAATAAACTACAAGTTTGTGTTTAGGTCTCATCCCCTACCTTAGCTATAATTGACTGTTCATATTAACAGTAGTTAATCCTGAACAGAGTTGAGAAAGAAAGACATTTGTCAATAATTGAGTAATGATTATAACTTGCTTTATCATGCATGTGATTCTGTTACAACTTGTATTTGTATCTTTTACTGTAAAATCATGTATACCGAAACATATATATTTTATATATGGTTACAATCAATTAAAACAATATGGCTAATTCTTTTAATAGTTTCTTTGAATTCAAATATCAAATTCCACCTTCTTATATTTGAACTCAAACCTTCTTATATTCCACCTTCTTTTAAGCTCTATCAAATTACATCTTAGGATTTGGTTAGACATGAATTCAAATACTAATACAATAGTGTCTAGATAGAGTATTGATGGATTGTTCTTCTGCGGACATCTAGAGCTTGTCTTTCTTCTCCTCTTTTAGTGATAGTTATTTATGCTCCTTTATTTAGACTTGTTAGAACTAATTTACCTAGTCGATCTCTCCTTATTTTTTATCTTTGGGCAGTAGCATGCTCCCTCTCTATGCTCTAACTTTTAGCAAGTGGCATCTCCCGACGACCACCCACCCCCCGGGCAAAAAAGAAAGAAAAGAACAAAAGTATTTGTAGATCTGCTTCAAGTTCAATTTCTTCATAGCTCTACCCTGAGTGTCCATTTGATTATGTCAATAAAACTTAATAGTGAATGATGTCCACGTAATATCTCCCATAACATTATTGCAACACGTAGAAGTATGCAAAGGTTGATTGATCATAAATTATGAAAGAGTTTGATTGCGCAAATAATTTTTTTTTATTATAAAGAGATTTGTCGTTCCCTCATCTACTCTTCTTTTTGTATTTATATAGATTATACTATTTTTTTTTTTAAAAAAAGAAATTTTTGTTTTATTATTCTTTCTTACCTAGATACAATGAGACAGTCGTCATCTCGGTCGGCCTACTTTGCAACATTAATATTTAATACCTAAATTAAATCCTTCTTTTATAAGTAAATGAACTTTATTAATAACAAATTAGTTAATTACAAATTCTACAGGGGTCGTACCTGTCATGTAATATATTTTCTATTTTTTCATTTTTTCATTTTTTCTTTACAAGGCACTAGCTGCTCTGAGCTCGCACAACATCTTTGCTTATTTATCAAAGCAAGTAAAGCCGGTGAATGATTTGAAAAGGAAAAATTCGTAAGAGGGAGTGGGTACGGAGTGACTCTATCAAGAATATGTTTAATCAATGATTATTATTTAAAAATGAAGCTATTAATTTTCAGAACTATTTCGAAGTTTTTATAAACGTCGAATTGAAATAGATATACTGCAATTTTTCTAGCCAAAAAAAAAAAAAGAAGAAGAATATACTAAGCAATTTGTATTAGGAGAAGTAATTGCAGCTAATTATGATCAATATGAGATTTGGAATGCATTAAGTGAATGAGTCAGTAAAGTGAGTTAAGCTGACTTTGAGGTAAGTGTGTCAAAGATAAAAGATGGGTATGGGTAATACGGGATCAAGGATCGAGCTCCACCATGTTGAGAATAATATGAATGAGACAAATAGATAAAAAAAATTATTTAAAAAAAACAAAAGTGAATTGAGGAAATTAGAATAGTTGCAGGACTTTTGTATATGTACTTTAAATTCTATTAAGAGTTTTATAACATATTTGGTGCTATACTTTGATTTCTGATTGAATTACCTTCCTTGACCCAAAAACAAAGAGTATTATCCTGAAAAATGTCTGGACGAAGCTACTAATTATGGGTCATATTCCTATTGACTTTTATTCAATCAATGTTCTAATTAAATGTTAAATATATATATGCAGCAAACTTTTTAAACCAAGACTCATGCCCATTAGGCATAGAGATGGATTCATATAATTAAGAATTTATCAAGATTTCGATCTTTAATTTACCAAAGAGAAATGCTCAATATCACATTATTTTTATCACTCGTTTATTCTCTCTTATATAAATATTTAGTTGGTATATAAAAAATATCATTTTTTTTTATTTCTCTCTCTTCTTTTAACGTACTAATTAAGTATCTAAATATGAGATGATAAATAGATGATGAAAATAAAAATCGTGTGACCTGATTTGAGAGGGTCACACGTGGAAGATTGAACACCCATGGGGTAGATAACACATGTAAAAAAATTGAAAGTGTGTGGACTATTTGATAGGTCGCACTCGAAAGATGAATGAGACTATACCATAAACCTAGCTCTGATACCATGTAAAGAATCATGAGTTTCTATCTTAAAATTAATTGGTACTAAGTGAAATAACTCAAGATCTTATAAAGTGATTTGAGAGTTTAATTTTTCTATATGTAACAAATATATATTCTAATAATTTTGTTCAATCATATCATAAAAGATCTCAGCTTGGAGATTCACTAGCACCGTTGGTAGGTTCTAGCATGTTACATTTTTTTCCTGTCAGTGTCTTCAAGTTTTCGTTGCTTAATCATATTTACGTTGGAAAAGTTTCGATGACATTTTGAACAAGATATTTTAGGGGTAAACTAACCTGTAATATCGAACAGATGTTAAGTCTAATTCGTTTATTATTTGTTAATGAATTCAAATGACCACTAAAATACGTTACGGACAAAGTGTCATTGTCTTTATATATGAGGAATGTTAAGTAGAATAATCATATCCCTCTATTAAATTATAATGTAAGAGTCATTGGACAATAAATGAGTGAGAAAAATGTTAAAAAATTTGTATATTTTTTTAAAAGAAAATTTAGATATTTATGTATTTTAGTTAAAAAAAAATTAATTATTTCCTATTAAAAAAAATATACTCAAATAGTTAAAAAATTATGTATTTTAACCTCCTATTAAAAAAAATTCCTCAATCCACACTTGTGTGAGTCGTGTACGTAATTTACCTGATGATTCATTGAGTTTGAAGGATATTTCAAACTGATTCGATTGCAAGTATATCCATACCACTAAGTAGTATGCGTTCATCAAGCAAAACTACTTACGCAAATTAGAGTATTGTTATATCCTACTTTAATTTTCACACTTAAATACCACTTCTTACGTAAATACTTAGTTGGCATGCTAAAATAATTAATTTTTTAATTTCTCTCTCTTCTTTTAATATGCCAACTCAGCATACACATGAGAAGTGATATTTGAGTGTGAAAATTAAAGTGGTATATAGCATTTCTACGCAAATTAACACCTTTGTTCGCTAAAAGATCGTGTGACTAATATTTAAGGTCTCTCTTTGGGCACACTGTTGGGTAGTGGCGCAGCAGAATGATTGGAGTCAAATAGTATCATTTAACTAAAATAAGATTGAGAACATTGAATAATTGAAATACTA